>OX940727.1:7510000-10010000 GCA_954870855.1 Scutellaria minor
AATCCCAAATCTTCAAGCAAAACCAAACTTTTAAAATACATACTGCCACCTATAGCTGCAGTGTTTCTTGTAGCCCTTTTCATCATCTTGATTCTGAGAAATCGCCGTGTAAAGTCATCTTCATCATCTCTTCCTGTGTTTCCTGCTGGACCAATGCATCAGAAGATACCATATCAAGACGTTCTTTATGCCACAAGCAACCTTGATGAAGAAAACCTGATTGGAAGAGGTGGCTATGGCTCAGTATACAAGGGTTATTTTTCTAATGCCATGGTTGTTGCCATTAAGGTTTTCAATCAAGACGTTGTGGGTGCACCCAAGAGCTTTGACATTGAATGCCAAATGATGCATAGCATGCGCCATAGAAACCTCGTCAAGGTTATTACTTCATGCACCAATCACAACTTTAAGGCATTGGTGATGGCATATATGCCTAATAACAACCTTGAAAGGTGGCTCTACTCTACAGATGGTTCTCTAAACATTTTTCAAAGACTGAGAATAATGATCGACGTGGCATCTGCATTACAGTACTTACATGAAGGCTCTGTATTCCCCATTGCACATTGTGACTTAAAGCCCAGCAACATCCTTCGAGATGAAGACATGGTTGCACACGTTGGTGATTTTGGGATTGCAAAACTCTTGACGGAAGAACAGAGGATGCAACAAACCAGAACTTTGGGTACTATTGGCTACATGGCACCTGGTAAGAACCTTTTACACAACTCAATCTAACATGTTATTGGAAGTACATTGAATCAATTAGCTAACATCAAACCTTGCAGAGTATGGGTCGAGCGGATTGATTTCAACGATGGTGGATGTTTATAGCTACGGGATATTGTTGATGGAAATGCTTTCAAGAAGAAGGCCAACAGATGAGATGTTTTCAGGAGAGCTAAGCATGAAAAGATGGGTTTCTGAATCATTCCCAAATTCAGTGATGAATATTGTTGATGATAAGCTACTCAACAAGGACGATGAAAGCAGTAGAGCCAGATGCGAAAGTTGCTTGACATCAACAATTGAACTAGCACTAGAATGCACTGCAGATTCGCCAGACAAGAGGCCTACTATGAAATATGTTGCAGCAAGAATCAACAAGATCAATTTCAATTTCTCAAACTTAAAAAAACGACTACAGTGAATCATCGGTATGTTTTCTCTCTCAAGTTTTTTCATCTATATAGAGAATGGGTGGCCAAGTGTTTGATAAAATGTTTGAATGAGAATGAACTCGTTGCCTATCTCTTATTTCAACATCTCTTATTTCAGGGGAATTCATATTCGGAATAGTGTGTTTTGGAGCAAGAGGCTAAGGCTCCTTCAACATGGTTACGTGACAATCAAACATTGCTTCTGTAATATATATAGTACAAATATATTTGTAATTTACTTATATTATTGAATTTTTTTTTGGAATTTGACATCAAATCTTAAAGGTAGAATCTGAAATCATCCTTTAATAATTTAATTAACACGCTTCTTCGTATAACCGCAATATGAGTTTGCATAATTAACTAATTACTTCTTTTTTCCTTTTTTCCTTAATTGATTTAATTATATCGTTTCGTACTTTCCTTTTTAGTTTCAGCGATTATACCGTTGTTGCGTACTTTCCTATTCTGAATAAGTGAATATAAAAATTGTCATAACTAATTAACCTAATTATACCGTTCATACTTTCTCTTTTCCTTAATTAACCTAATTATACCGTTTCATTTTTTCCTTTTTAGTTTCACCAATCATACCGTTGCATACTTGTCTATTAAGTGAATATAAAATTTGGCATAATTAATTACTTCTTTTTTCCTTATTAATTTAATTATACCATTTCATATTTTCCTTTTTAGTTTCAGCAATTGTACCGTTGCGAAACTATTATGAATAAGTGAATATAAAAGTTAGCATGATCTTGTTGTGGTATAAAAAAACCACACAAACTCAAATGATATCAAGATATATATATCTCGTCCCTAATTAACCAAAACCGACATATGTCCAAAACTCCAAGTATTTATCTTGATAAGAAATTTCTTTCCAAGTATGTATATACTGTATTTAAAAATTCCTACTGATATCGTTATTTAATTTTAGTGAGCTGTTAATTGAAAGATAAATAAATACAAATGGCTAATTCAGTGAACATTTAGTATGGGATATTAGGAAAAAGAATACTAATTGATAAGTTGGGTTTTTGTGTGTTATTTACATGTTTAATGTGACAATTTTTGCATCTAATTGTTCACTATTTTTTCACAGTTACCCAATTATTGCTATATTCGACTCTTGACTTTGATTTTGTATTTTTCATGGATTTCAGGTCATTTTGATATATTTTATGATAATGGGAGAAACGAGCCAAGTGTTAGGATGTGAGAAGTGTAAGTCGAACAGGCTGAATGTGAAGAAGAAGCCCAACACTAAGGGGATCAGTATTGGAAATGTGAATGTTAGACTGTCACTTACGTGTTGGAAGCCCATTAGACTAGGCCCATTAGTTTCTTAATTACATCTTAGGGCTTCAGTATAAGAAGGGAGGCTAAGAAACTAGACGGAGAGAAAGACTTAGACATAGATAGAGAGAAAAAATAGAGAGAAACATTGAGAGAGAATTATTTTGTGATTTTTGTGATGTTCATAGCCATGCTTAAAGGCTAATTTATTGTTCTAGTTCAAGGAGACGCCGGAACCTTGAATGGTTCGACTGATTAATTGAGTAGTAACAATTTCTTACTCCATCTTGATTTCCTTGTTATTTGGTTTATGCTATGCATGGGATATTTATTAATTGTGTAAGCCTGATCACCTTACTTGATTGATTTATTATTCATAGCTAGATTGCACTTATAATCCGTAATTGTTATATTGTGTGATCATAATAGCTCTTGGGATAACAAGGTCTAGGTTGCATGATTTAGACGTTTCGCTTTCATGGTCTAGTTCACCCTATTATTTTGGATCGTTAATGCATTCAATGAATTGAATCTTGAATACATGTGATTGGTTTGTCAGACCAATCAAAAATAAAAATCTACTCCGATATGAGCAAATGAATGAGTATAACGGCAAGTAGGGTCGATCCACAGGGAACAGAGTTTAATCCTTTTGAGCATAAAACGAACAGGGGGGGTTTGATATCTACTAAACTAAAGAAACTAAACTAAGAAAACATTAAATAAAATACGAATGAAACAACAATGATGAAGAGAAATAGGAGAAAGATTAACCTCACGAAGCTCCGATTCAAGGATGTCGACATTCAATTGCATCATCGATCATAGGCTACAAATAGCTTCTTGCACATTCAAGCATTAACTTTAGACTAAACACGAAGCCATAGAGAAGTCCATGTTTTCCAAATTTAATTGATCGAACCCAGCATCCAATCAAAACTAGCTATTAATTAATTGGCGCGCTTTCCAAATTAATCAACAACCGCATTAAGCTCCGATGAAAACAGTTATACCTAAACTGAAACCTAGAACCCAATAATCGAGATAGCTGCAATTACTAAGTCTATGGTTCCGTTAGTCCCGTTGATTCATTAGGCAATTACACAATCCCAGCAAAAGCATAATCAACCTATTGCTACTAAGTACCACTCATTCAACAATCATACATCACAACAACATATAAAAGAGAACTCATGGATAACATTAGCAATATATAATTCAAATCGAATTGTCAGATCAACCCAAACTATATATCACTATATGAAATTAAATCATGAATCAATAGATACTTGAATAAAACAAGAAATAAAATCAAACACAAAGTCTCACAATGATAACAATCGAATTAAACGACCCTTGAATCGGAGAGAAATTTAGCCACTCATTCTTTGATTGATCTTCTCCATATAAATCTTCAGGAGAAAAACTAGAGAGAGAAAACCTAGAATGTGTGTATAGAATTGGGAGAATAATAGAATGACTGAATATCTTCTAAACCTAATGAAACTAAAGAACTAAATACTAAGGACATAAAAGTTCATACAAAAATGTGGGAGAGAATTCTCTTTTTTACCCCTTTCTTTTCCTTCAAACCATTAAGCCCATTTTAAAGATTAGGGTTCTACTACTCGATTTAGGGTTGAGGCAAAATGATTTTTTGTTTTATAATTTTATTAAATGACTAAGAATTTTTTCCGGCAACGGTGGTGTGGTGGCGTCGGCTAGTCGGAGTAATATAATGAGTCAGGGAATGAGTTGTTTGCAATTTTATTCTACATTACACATTGAGCAGACCAACCATTTGATAAAATGCGTGAACGAGAATGAACTCCTTGCTTCGTATTTTCTTTTTCTACTTCTTTCGTTTTCGTCCTTAATTAACATAACAGGAGATGATGGGCATAGCTGAAGTGAAAACCAATGATGAAATTTCAATTTGAATCTCAAACAAAAATGACAACCAATAACGGACAAAATTAATCTAATCACCATCACTGAATGTGAAACAACGAATTGTTGGAATGTTAGAGATGAAATTAAGTCAGTCAAGTGTACATCATCATTAAATTAATTGCCTGAAAGACTACTGTTAGTGTTAAATTTTAACACTTATTAATTTTGCCTTTTCTTTGGTATTTTATTACCATATTTAATTTTTAATATATTGATATATTTAATAGTATATTTTATACTATAAGATATTTAATATATTTGCTTAACTTGGTTGTTAAATTTTTTCCTTGAGTTAGTGAAGATAAAGATCTATGGAACAAGTTGAAAATAAAGATCTATAGAACAAGTTGAAGATGAAGAGTATGGAACAAGTCATTGAAGATAAATATCTTGGACCATGTTGCACCACATATTGGAGTCTATTTATATCACAATCCAGGTTGCAGATCGTAGAGAACACAAAAAGAAGAGAAAAATATAGTGTTCCAAGTGAGATACAAGGACAGTTTTCAGAGCAATTGAATGTTGGAACATTTGTGACAACATTCTGTTTGATAGAGTCTTTTCTTCATTAGATTCTAGTTGAATTGCTTTGTAAACCCTATAGAGGGTTTTAACATTCTTTGAGAGTCGGGAGATTATCTTAGAGTGTTTGGTTTCGTTTCAAAGAGATTCTTTCAAAAGATCTCTTTGTAAGTGTTTTTGTAATTACTCTTGAAGTAATATATCTTTTGCCCTGCTGGCGTTCCACAAGTATTTTTAAATACTTGTGGATATATCTTCCTGTCCTTGTTCGTTTATTTATTCTGCTGAAAATTCTGATTAATCTAAGTGTATGAATGTTTTGGTAAATGTTGTGACATCTGGAACAACATTATCAATCTGTTCGTTTTGTTTTTAAGTCTTGCAGGAGTTTCTGCCCCACCAGCCCTTTCAACTACCAAGTATCAACTGTCCCTTTCTTATCTATGTATCTTCTTACTCAACTTTGAGCATTACCAGTAATGCAATGCAGATTGTTGATGATGAAAGTTGGTTGACATCAACTATTGGACTAGCTCTGGAATGTCCCAAAGTTTGTGATTCATGTATAAATTAAGCAATGTAATATGTATTAACTCAATATGAAACAAAATTACAATCCAATCCAAATGATAATTATAACTCAGTTACACCTTAACATTAAAGATTATTTGTTTTCAAAATAAATATAATATAGTATTATCTCTGACTTCGTTTATGGCGGGCAGCATCCTCGTTTACCTGGGATCCAAACACAGCAATAGCGCGGCGGAGGGGGGATTGCCGGACCTCCTGTCAAAAAGTGGAGCAACTAGAGTTATGTAATGATATTTAAATGAGTTCATAGGTTAGATGAGATTGTTATGAGCAGAGACGGACCTGCTCTAGGGTCAAGGGGGGCACTGGGCTTACTTTGAGCATATGAAGCTACCATCTGAGAGGAGAAAACTAGAACAATTAGGAGAAGAGCTAACAAGGCGCTTTTGGAAGAAGCTGCCATTTTATGACAACTCAACTATTGGTTGTGCTATTTTTATATGGATTAAATAAATTAGATAATACCTTAATTAGAGTGATATATATATATAGAGAGAGAGAGAGATATGTATTTTCACAGAAGTTTAATGAAATCAACGAGACTAATTTTCTTCCTAATACTTTTTTTTTTGCGCGTCCTAATTCAGAAATTCATGCACTTTCAATATATATTAATTGCAACTTGCAAACCAAAATTGTTGCCTGTCAGCCTGATAAAAGCATCAAAATTACTTATATAACATATTGTCTCACAAATATATTTTGGTAAAAGTACTAAAATCCTATTACTTAAATTCTTTTTCACAAGTCAATCTCTAATATGAGAGTTGCATTGACTCATCTCACAAAATTAAACTCATGAAATTGTTTTTAAAAAAAATCATATATGTCATACATGATAAACATGTGGATTTTTTTTATTAAAAAAAAAGGGGTTTTGTTTTCTTCTTTTGACTTAATTTTACTAATTCAACAAATCAGCATAATCCTACAACTAAATCGTAAGCAAATTAAAGTAAATTATAAGGGAAAAATAAAACATTACCAAACTCGGATCCGCATGAGTAAATTGTTTATTATCCTAAATTAATTGACCAAATCAATCATTTGATCAATTCTTACTATTGACCGATTATGGACGACGTTGTTCCACATGAGTAAGTAATATCATTAAGTTTTGTGAAAATATTAAAGTAGCCACCCGTGATGGATTTCAAAGTCTCCATAAAACAACCATATCAAAAGCTTCATTTTCATAGCTGTACGGGGCTATCAAAGACTTTGAAATAAGGTCTTTTTTTATATTTTTTTAACCTCACTAACTTTTGTGAGTTTGAAAAAACAAAAACAAAAAATTGGAGGGGATGTTTTTAGCAGGGGAAATGTCAGAATCAGTCCCTACAAGTTCAAACACTTGCATTTGTATCCCAAAGAATAAATAAATTGCAGATTTAGTCCCAATATAAGACATTCCATTAAATTTAGCTACACTTTTGGTCCCAAATATGTAAAGTTGATTGTGGAAGGGAATGAATAATTGGTACATAAAGCCTAGTTGGAGGGAAATTACCACTTCTTTTCACTTTTCTCGTGAGAGAATTTGGTACTTGCAATGCCCTTTTTATTGGGAAATACACTCCGAAATCAGAATATCTTCTTGTAGAAATGAACATCACCACTTGTCTCATCTTCCATTGTTAATGTTTTCAATTTAGATGTACAGGGTGCACTCAACATAGAGTATCATTACATTATGCACACCATATGATATAGATCTTGTTGATGGAAATATTTTTATCCCAAAGCAAAATATTATTTGCAGATTTAATCGCAATGTAATACATTCCGTAAATTTTGTAGCAGTTTTGGTCCGAAATATGCGAAGTTTGTTTCTGGGGAAATAAGTCTAGTTGGAAGGCAATCAGCACTTTTCGCAATTTTTTGAGAAATATTGGTACTTGCAACACCCTTTTTAGAGGGGAAAATACTCAAAAGTTAGAAGAGAGAATATTATTATGTAAGATCCAATTTGGTGATTTTTTTATTTTTATTTTTCAATTTTTTATTTTTTTCCAATTTCAATTTGTTTTGATCGGAATTTTTTTCATAGTGATGTGGCTATCGGAATTGTTTACATGAATATCCAATTAATTAACAAAAAATTAAGCTTTTGTGACATTTTTTACTACCGCATCAAATATAAATAAAAGGGATGAACTATCCACGCCCCAACCATTTCTTTTCTCACCCCATTATTTTCTAAATACCAATCATGCCCTTAAACAAAATTCCAAATCATTCCTTATCAATTTTGTCTTTTTCCTTAATTCCAAAGATATATAATTTTTTCCTTTCTTATTCATTCTTCCACTCCAAATAGTAATTATATTCGGTTAAAATAAAAATTAATCAAAATCAGGCCCAATATGCTTCCGTAAAGTTAATTCATCCCTTAAAATTCATACATTTCTTTGACCGCAACAACATCGGGTGAGATGGTTTGCAAAGCCACCAGCTGGAAAATTACTGCCCCCAGACCGTTTTATGAACAGCTCCTCACTGTTCAACTTCAACCCTCAGGGAAGATAATCTGCAAGTTATCCAGCTCCTTCAGCAACTGCACAGCACGACCTTGGTTCGTTTCCTACACCAGGTATATAAAGTACTCCTTCTAAGAGATGAATCAACACTACTAAGAACACATATTGAAAGCAAAAACCTTTCTTTTATTAAGAACTTTTAAAGAAATATTTAATACATATGTAATCTCTTTTTAGGAGGAAAATACTTGTTTAGCCTCTCATATGATATGAGGCATGCACTCTTACACACATAAACTGAAAAAACTCTTAAACTATTACAAAGATTTTATTGTAAGAAAACTAAGGGGAATGGTCAATGTCCTCAGCTTCCTTCAACTCTCGATATATATAGTCATGAATCCGTACTTCAAGTGCGGATTCCAAATCTTATTTGAAAAATTAGCTGGTCTCTCTTTGTCATGGCCTGTCAATTATTTAGTGCACCAATTAGTTAGTGCGCTCTCTTTTTCTTTCCCATGACACAGTCCATGTGATGGTTGTTGGAGTTGTCGGGGAATCAATCACCCTCTCACATGACTCAGCCCATGTTCTTTTGTCGGGGCATTTTTCTCTTAAAAATTCGGTCTGCGTGGTCCCCATAGATAACGTTTCTTTTGTGCTTGACCCTTATCTTTTTCAGACCTGTGTTCCTGTCGGTTGGGTTTGGGTCGGAATCCTTTTCCAAACTCGGGCTCTTTCTGATATGGGCATGCTTGACAGATCCAATCAATCCATCGGCCTATATGTGTCATATTATAGAATTTCCAATAAGTTTCTTTGCTCACCGGAATCTTGTTTTCCCAGAGGTTCTTTCTCTTTGTTTCAAAGAGTTCTTCTGCAAAGCCTGTTGTTGATCCTGTCATGGAATTCAGGAGGAATGATCCGCTTGCTGAATTCTGAAAGAATTTGAATGGATATTTGACTTTGTCCATTTCAGTTAGACAAACCCAAAGTTCTCATGCTTGCCTTGTAGAAGCTTCATCTTCTGAAATTTCTCCTACTAGTATAGGAGTTTCTTCCGGTGAAGCTGTCTTTATATTTTTCAAGGCATTTCCATCCGATCTCCTAAACTTGATGAAATGAAAAGCTTCATTGAAGCATTTCTTAGCTGGTTCTGGAGCTGCGTTGATAAAGTATAGCTCCAAGATATCTCCTCTAGACAAATGTGGATTATTTGCCCAGGTCTCGTGAACTGCTTCCCCAATCCATTTTGACAACTTCTAAATTTTTGGGAATCCGGGTGATACGATATGGATTGAAGCTAATGCTCCAAACGTATATCATTCTTGAACTTCGTTTGGATGACTTCCTGGTCGCATCCAAACTCTCGGGTATTTTCCTGAAATATCAACCACTGTTCTATTTGGGTTGATATCTCTTCTCGTAACCAATTTCTCCCATTGACACTGGTAAACCTGTATAGGAGAAACTTTAAACTTGTCAGTTTGAACCTTAGTCTTGCCTGTCTGTGGCCTAATGTTCAACTTTCCTTCTTTGACCCCAGAGGTGCTGGGTTGACTTGAAAACTCGGGTTGTGACACCGAAGCTTCAACATTCGTTACAGTTTGTACATCATCAAGGAATGCATCACATGCAACACTTGTGATTATGGTATTTAAATCCATAACCTTCGGGTTAGAGTCTCGTTCTCGAAAATCTCCTTTTTACATCGTGGGAGATGCAGCCTGGAGGAGAGGCTTATGCAACGCTTGGAATAATTATCCATTAGCGTAATGGCATGCTCGTATTAGACTAGAAATGGATTTCTGATCTTCTCGTTGAAGTCGTCCAGTGACTTCAGCATTGAGACATAGCGTCCTAAATTCTCGTTCAAGACTCTCCAGGTTTACCCTGAGATGTCTAACTCATTTAAGGACCTCGTCAGCAATGCGTCCTTCCATCTCGTATTAAGAAATTGTGAAGAATTCTTTCTCATTGATATGCCATCAGTTTGTTTCTCCGTCTGCGAACAGACCACTGCAATATCTGCATGGCACTTCTCCGTTTGGTGTGGCTTTCATAAAGACTGTTGTCCACCAATGATCACTGACATCTGTATATAGAACCAGTTCATCCTCGTCTTGAGGTATAGCAAGCTTCGGAAGCTTGCTACAAACTTCCTTAAGTTGCTTAATTCCTTCTCGATGTTCATCTTCTCATTTGAATATTACATCTTTCTTGAGTAATGGGCTGAATACCTTCCTGTGATGCACTAGATTGTTGATGAACATTCCAGCGAAATTAACAACTCCAAGAAAACTTTGAAGTTGTTTCTTGTCTTTGAGATCATTTGTAAATCCCTGTATATTTTCCACAATGTGGCTTTGTAGGATGATTCCAGACTCGTCGATTTCAATTCCGAGGAATTCAATCTGTCTCGTAGCAATTACTGTCTTCTTTTCAGAAAGCACTAATCATTCTTTGTGACAAACATCTGAAAATATCTCTAAATGTTTGAGATGTTCATTCGCATTCTTTGATGCGATGAGAATATCATTGATGTATACGAACATGAAGTTGAAATAATCTTTGAACAGATTATCCATCTTTCTTTGATATATCTGGGGTGCATTTGTCAATCCCATAGGCATCACGTTCCAGATATAGTGTCTTTGTGGTGTGGAGAAAGCTGTGAACTTCTTACTTTCTTCATCCATCTTGATCTGGTAAAATCCAGACTTGCAATCGAACTTTGAGAATATCTTGGCACATTTGATACAGTTAACCAAGTGTTCTCTACTTGGGATGTAATATCCATCAAACTCCAGAATGTTATTAATCCATTTGTAATTAATAACAAGTCTAGATTTACCTCTTTTGATTTCTCCATGATTCCTCACAAGAAATCCCGGGCTGCTATATGGAGAAACTCCTTGTGAGATCAACTTAAGGTCTAGATGTTCTTTAAGTATCTTCTGCATATCCTCACGATCATTCTAATTCATAAGGATTGGTTTGAGTCTTACGAACTCATGTTCATTTCCAGGTTTAACCTTTAAGGATGCTTTGAGGTCGTTCATGTCCCACCATGCCAAATAATCTTCATTGTAATTCTTTTGGATCATTTTCTTGAAATCCTCGAGTGATATTTGTTCTTCAATTGTAACATCACTCTGTGGATTCTCCAATAAGGCTTTTCGCAATTCTGCAATAGCCTCTGGAGGAACTCGTTCTTCTCCTTGTATTCTAAATGAATATAAATTATTATCTCATCTCTTGGTATCTTTTTGTTTCGAACCAAATTATCGAAAGGATAATAAGACATCACCAAATCTTCTTTTATCCGTCATTTTTGGATGTCGAAGTTTGGCTTCATCACCAAGCTTGCTGCGAAAAGGAAAAGACATTTTTCTATAAAATGTTTCCCACAATCTTTGGACAATAATCTAATGATCACATAACGTTGTGAAAATAAACCTTCTTGTCTCATTTTCTTGTATGAATCACTTAAATGTTTGTAGGAAATTGTTTCCTAGCAAAACATTTGCTTCTGTGTCATGGAAATAGATTGGTGGCATCTTCACTTTGTACCATGGGATACCATCTGCGCCTCCGATCATAATTTCTGCTTGTTTGATTCCTCGATTAAGGATAAGAATCATTTTGGAAAAATCTCATCCTGCAATGGCTGATAGATCTTCTCCACATTCTTTGGGAAAAACCTCCTACTTTGCAGTACAAATCCCTGCTCCTGAATCAATATAGGCTGCGAAATATTCAGCCTTGTATTCAGCATCTAACATTCCGATATAAATGTATATGGAGAATAGACTAGTGGTCATCTGATTCTGTATCTTTTATCGGTCACTGTAAACTCCATTCCATCTTGTAATCTTTTCCAAGGCTTATGATCCTCAAGAAATTCGATACCCAGTATTAATTATTCTGGGATCTTTTCTGCGACTCTTGAGATAGTCAATTCAATTTCACCCATCTTTAGGCTTCCTTGATATCATCTGACTATCGGTTGTTGGAGATAATATAGAACATTACAAGAAAAAATATTATTCTTTTGAGTGATATCGAATATTACTTCAACTTCTCTCCAACCTTCTGGACATTTCAGTTCTCCTTGTGTTTTGAATACACCTGGGATTCGCTGAACTGTACTAGATCTTCTTTCTTCCCAACAACTGTTGTTCATCAGTCTGTCTTGTTGGAAAGACATTCTTCTTGTCTCCATTCTGAGGCTTTGACTCTTCTTGAAGACATGTTGATCTTGTATTTTCATATCGATCTCCTTTATAGTTGGAGATTCAATAAGTTCGGGTAGAACCACCCTGGCGAAATCCTCAAAGATTCTTGGGACTTCGATAAATTTCTTTCTTAGGAATACATTTGAATGATGTGTATTCGAGAGAGCGTAGAAAATCTTGTAGGTAATCGAGTAAGGTCTATTCCCTTCTTTCATCAAATCTTCTCTTTTGAAATCTTGATGAAGGGTTAAGACTTTGTTGAAGTCTCTATCTCCCAGATTGTATGCAATTCGAGAATAGACATTAAATGCCAATTTTCCTGCATACAAGTTTCTTGTGACCGCTTCAAGGCATGAATCATTGAGATTTGAGATTCATTTGTCAAATATTGCAAGATTGAGGGGTGAATCAATTCCTTTTTTGAAGGTTGCTTTGATAATAACTCTTATGGCTCCGGTGTGAATCCATGAGAGTGTATTTGCAACTTCTCTCTTGACTTTGTTTCTGAAATCCTGAACCTCTCGGTAAGGGATCAACTGCATCTCGATTAGGTTACTTGTGAATTCCATTGGGATGATAAATTCTCCTATAGTAACCCTATGAATAATTTGGTGTTTTCTATTACAAAGCCCAAACTTATCTAATGTCTTCTCCATAGCTCCGATGGTAAAACCATCATACATCTGAAGCTTTAGATCCTCTTTCATAATCCTCATTAGAGTTTTATGAGAGACTGTTGTGTGAGAGATGAATCCTGACATATCATCTCTTGTTGTTTGAAGAATTACTTCTTTACTCTGATTCTGATGTGGATTCACTTTCATCATCCGAATAGATATCTTCTTCATAGATGCTTTCATCTGAGGGTAAATCTTCAAATTGATACACCTGTATGAGATCTTGGTAATAGACAGTTTCTTCGAATTCTGGTGTTGATTTGAACTATCTAAGACCTCTCTTTTGGTTGTCTGGGCAATCCGTTGAGATATGCCCTCTTGCTCCGCAAGTCCAGCAATTACAGTCTTTAAAACTTTCATTAGCTCGGGTGTGAGCACGCCTAAAAGTTCTTCTTCCTGTGGTTCTGCTGGTACTTCCTTGGTTTGAGCCTGATGAAAAGGTTCTACTCCTGCTCGGTGCTGGTCTTTGTCCTGACTTATAGCTTCGGGTTTTTTGTTTAGACCATATCCTTCTAGGTCTCCATGAAGACCTATGACTACTTCTTTTGTTGTTGTTTCCACGGCTGTAAGGATGACTCATTTGCTTCCTTCTTTTGTGCCCTCGTGGTTGACCTCCCACAACAGTTGGGATATCATTTTCTTCGCAACATAAGGGAACTATTTTATTGATTCCTCTTAGTCTCTTGTAGTTCTTGTAGAGTGTTGTCTGGTGGCACAATTCAGATAGCTTGACTTTTAGGAAAGACATCCTTCTGGCCACTGTATCTAAATCGTCTGCACTCTTGTATTCCCTGATAAGCATTTATTTCCAGGGACTTGGTATCTTCGCAAAGAATAATTGCGAAGCTTCTTTGTCATCCACCTTGGACTTCCATCGGTACTCGGTGAATAACTTGATGTATTCGTCAATATGACAAATATCATGTAACTCGAGGTAATAGAGGGCTTGTTTGTATCTTTTTCTTTTTTCTTCTTCTAATCCCTCAAAATAGCCTATGCCAATAAAATGGATTTTGAATAATTTGGTCATATTATCGGCAATTCCTTTCAATGACTCACCAGTCGTAACATTGTTCCTCATCTCTGGTGCTGTCATATCCCACGCGATCTTTACAGATCCTTCAAGACTCATTTCTGGAAGTAAAATGAATCATTCCTTTGTAAGATCTAGGGTTCCTGCTGCAATCATCATCGCTGATGCCCAATCATTAATAAGGACTTCTCGAATTTTGAAATTTGGAATATCTAGATTCAGCATCAATTCATACGGATGTATCGGATCAAGCTGCGACTTTTCATAAGGCGTATTAAAAAGATTTGGCCTTTTGGAACGTTGTCGAGTCCCTGCAACGACAGGATCTCATCTTGTAGTAAAATCTCCAGCGTGTGGCATTGGTTCATCCATATGATGTGAACCTGAACTTTCTGCAACGTTGGGATCTACTGGTGGTTGTGGAGGTGGTCTTTGGTGTTGGTCATGTGTAACCAAAGCTGAACCATCTCCTGCGTTCATCTTTAAATCTACAATACCTAATCCTGCAAAGGACTCGGCAAGTTCGTGTAGATCTTCAAGATTCATCATCTCCATATCCATCACCTTTTAATTTATGATGAATTTTCCTTTGATGATAGCAATAAGCTTTTCATCTCGTGTCATTTGTCGTATGACTTCGGTTGGTTTCCCTTTTTGATGTAAATAGGGTACCGTTCCAAAATCAATATGTTTCCTTCCTCCGGAAAGACTTGGTTTGTCCTCCAGATTCTTGACTCTTCTTTGAATATCATGAAGGATTTCAAGAGTTTCCTTCTGATATTTCAACATCGTCTCCATCTGGTTCTGGATCTGATGAACTTGTGTTGGTAGATGATTATGACGGTTGCCATAGTTCTGCACCATCTTCTGGATTTCTCTAAGATCCTGAGAGAGCTTAGATGTGTCTGGAAGTATCTCGTTCTATTTAGGTTCTCCGTCAAACACCATGGTTCTGATGGTTGCTTCCTGATGGTTGCTCCTGCGTTCTCTCGTTCAACATATTGGTCATTCCAATATGTTACCTTGTCTTGATGCTCTTGAGCATACATCGTCAAAATTTGACGATATGTCCTATAAGGCATACATCTTGGACATCTGTCCAAATCCATATTTTCTCGAGAAAATTCTCCTCACCAAGGGTTAATTACATAAACATAATAAATATAACTTAAAAGTTCTTAATAAACCTAGGCTCTGATATCATTTTCGGGCGATCAATTAAAATTCAATTTTTCGAAGGAATTTGTACGTAGCATTGTTACTCATTCTAGACTACTGTTTTTTAGACAGTATTGACACGAGGAAAGTATTCCAGCCTATATACTTATTCCGGAAGAAAATCAATTTTTAAAGAATTCGGATCCAATCAATATTTGGAATGGAAAAATGTAAAAACACATGGATTGAAATTAGCAAAAAGGTGCTTGGAAATAACCTAAATGATCTGAAAAGTAGATCTAAGGGTATAATTGGAAAATTTTGAGATTTTGGAATATATTGGGATGTGGTTGGAAATTTATGGGGTGTGGATAGTTCATCCCTAAATAAAAACATGGTAATGAGAATTAAAAATAAAATAAATTGTAAATTAGAAAAAATGAAAAATAAAAAAAATTGATCCTTCATCCTCCATTATCCACTGCTCCGGCGCCGGCGCACCGCCGTTGCCGGAGAGTCTCAGCAAAAATGGCCGCAAATTCCTCCCCCGAAGTTCTCCTTATCTCCAACGCACAACCCTATATTACTAGTGGAAAACTTTGTTAATCAATCCTAAGATGGTTAAATGGATAACTCGAGAAGAAGGATTTGAGAAATTCTCAGTAATTTGAACAATTTATGAACCTGCAGTTGCTATTTCTATTTATTTGATGGAAGAAAATCAAGATTGCTATGGCGATTTTAAGATTAGGGATTGGGTTCTTGTAATTGAGAATTTCTTTTTAAGGATTAGGGTTCTACTACTCGATTTAGGGTTGAGGGAAAATGATTTTTTGTTTTATAATTTTATTAAATGACAAAGAATTTTTTCCGGCAACGGTGGTTTGGTGGCGTAGGCTACTCGGAGTAATATAATGAGTCAGGGAATGAGTTGTTTGCAAATTTTATTCTACATTATACATTGAGCAGCCCAACCATTTGATAAAATGCCTGAACGAGAATGAACTCCTTGTTTCGTATTTTCTTTTGCTACTTCTTTCGTTTTCGTCCTTAATTAACATAACAGGAGATGATGGGCATAGCTGAAGTGATAACCAATGATGAAATTTCAATTTGCATCTCAAACAAAAATGACAACCAATAACGGACAAAATTAATCTAATCAGCATCGCTGAATGTGAAACAAAGAATTGTTGGAATGTTAGAGATGAAATTAAGTCTGTCAAGTGTACATCATCATTAAATTAATTGCCTGAAAGACTACCAAGTATCAACTGTCCCTTTCTTATCTATGTATCTTCCTACTCAACTTTGAGCATTACCAGTAATGCAATGCAGATTGTTGATGATGAAAGTTGGTTGACATCAACCATTGCACTAGCTCTGGAATGTCCCAAAGTTTGTGATTCATGTATAAATTAAGCAAAATAATATGTATTAACTCAATATGAAACAAAATTACAATCCAATCCAAATGATGATTATAATTCAGTTACACCTTAACATTAAAGATTATTTGTTTTCAAAATAGTTTCAAAATAAATATAATATAGTATTATCTCTGACTTCGTCTATGGCGGGCAGCATCCTAATCTACCCGGGATCCAAAAACAGCACCCGGAGCGCGGCGTTGGAGGGGGTATTGCCGGACCTCCTGTCAAAAAGTGGAGCAACTAGAGTTATCCAATGATATTTAAATGAGTTCATAAGTTAGATGAGATTGTTATGAGAATATATACATATAAATGTATGTGCCTTACTTTGAGCATATGAAGCTGCAATCTGAGAGCAATAAACTAAAACAATTAGGAGAAGAGCTAACAAGCTTTTGGAAGAAGCTGCCATATATCTCTGTTAGGTCTGATGAGAAGTGAAATATTGGCGGTGTATTTATATATATGGATAGAATAGATAGATGTTATATATATAGATGGAGCTGTATTTTCAAAGAAGTTTAATGAAGTCAACGCAACTAATTTTCTTCCTAATACTATTCTTCTGCGCCTCATTTTCAAATTTCATAGCTCGTGCGGGGCTCAGAAAGACTTTGAAATAAGTTATCGATGGTTTGTAAAGTTACTGAAATCGTTGTAAAGATATCTTCACAATATCATGTAATATATATAACAACTATATTGATAAATTCGCACAATATTTTCATATTTGATTACCATTGCTTAAATGTATTTAATTGTAATTGGTGTATGGAAATATATAAAAATAATATAATAAATTTTACATTCAATTAAGTATTTTATGAAATGTCATAGGTACGAACACATGATAGACAACCATGTAGCTAATAAAATAACATTTTCAAGTTTCACACCCTAAATTTTAATTTGAACTTTTCAATTGACACATTAGCATATAGAAAAATGTTAACATCATTAAATTTTGAAATTTTAATTTAATAGTTTATAATTTTTCAAGCCATGATTCATGAAATGTAACCGACCTCTTGAATTTGTAAAATCCCTTTTTATTTAGTTTTTTCATCATTTGAACTTTTGTGTGTTTGAAAAAAAGAAATATGGAGAGAAATATTCAGCAGCTCAAGTTCCCACACAAGCTCACATGTGTATTTTTATCCCAAAGAAAACTAATTGCAGATTTAGTCCAAGGTGTCACATTCCATTAAATTTTGGTCCCAAAATATGTAAAATTGATTTTGGAAGGGAATAACTGGTACATGTAGTTAGTACTTTTTTTTCTTCACATTTTTCTTGCGGGAAATTGGTGCTTGCAAGTTGTAATTGCAACGTTTTTAGAGGGAAAAACACTGAGAAATCAGAATATCCTCTTTGTACTTCTTCTCGTCTTCCGTTATTAAGGTTTTCAATTTACGACAATAAATCTTCAAAATTATTACTTGTAGCGTCAACGAATGTGCAGCAGATTCGGCAATCTAGTCCAAGCGCTTAAAAATAACTCGGAGAAAGACTTGGTACATTACAGTACACATGGAACAGCCCAACTGTTTGATAAAATGTCTGAACGAGAATGAATTATATTTGGAAATTTGCAGCAGTGGTTTCAAAAATGATAAACGTGATGGCCCATTTTTCATCATGTTCTTTTCTGTTTTGATCACAACAGAACATATCAAATTGGTCCTTGAAGTTTTGGGCCACAAACTCAAATTTTTATTTGTGGTCGGAATCTTATATAAACTAAAGCCCATAGCAACGAATTTACTGCAACTTTTACACTTCTTCAGTCCAAAAAAAAAAGTAGACAACGAATAATGGACAAAATTAATCTAATCACCATCGCTGAATGTGAAACAAAGACTACCAACTGCCCTGAAAGCGATATATTCGTCCAAGTCAATGCATATTTCTTTTCTATTTCACTCTTCCTATCAGTTCGAGCCAAAATGCCAAACAAAAAGGACAAAAAAGCACGAAAATTAATATATAGATGATTACCATCCAGAATGAACAAAATCTTGTTCATTTCAATCTCTAAAACTACAGAAAATGAGAAAAGAGACTGTAATTCTGTTGTTAGCATTTTACTTGAGAATTTGGTTAGTTGCATCTCAAAATACTTCGAATATAGATGAATCATCTCTTATAGCCTTGAGAACAAACATAAATTCCACCATCCTGTCCAGAAACTGGACACAAGAAACCTCTTACTGTGGTTGGATTGGGGTCGTTTGTAGCACGACGAATCCAAGGTCAGTGACAGGGTTGAATCTTTCAAGTATGGGTTTAGAAGGAAGCATTTCCAGGGAAATCGGAAACCTCTCATTTCTGAGATTCTTGGATCTGAGCAATAACAGTATGACTGGCCCAATACCTGTCGAAATCGGAAAGTTGGAAAGACTGGAGGGTTTATACCTTTCAAGCAATCAGTTAACTGGTGATATTCCGACAAGTCTGTCTCAATGTGGTGAGCTCAAAACATTTGATATGTCCAATAACAATCTCACTGGAAACATTCCATCGGAGTTTGGAAACTTGTCTCAGCTTCAACAACTCTCTTTAAGTAGTAATCTACTCACAGGTACGTATTTTCAACCATAATTATGGTCTTTCCCAGCTACTTCGTCTTCCTTAGAATTTACTCTTGAAGTTTATTAAGGTAAATTATATATAGACATTTTTTTTTTGAAAGTTACTTGCAACTAATTGAGGCTTGAATTGTCATCAACCATATCCTGATATTTGATTAATGGTCCAATACTAATAGCTTTGATAGATTTTAAAATTTACATTTTATATGTATTATTAGCGCGCTTTGACAGTTTTCTTCTTCTCTTGCCTATGTGTCTTCCTGTTTTTTGAAAGTAAAAAAAAAATCCAAATAATTTTCCAACTCATCAAAATTACATAGGTGGCTTAAAATCCAACGAATTCTGGGGGGAGTGCGAGCTAGTCACGCACCAAATTACACTTGACATTTCTAATTTCCATTAAAACTGTTTGAAATTGGACAAATTTAAAGTTATACGACTAAAATTGATATTTTATCTTGACATTATTAGTTTCCGAACAAAGTCTAGTTAACATAACTAAAATTAAATTTACACCATAGTTTAAAAGATCCTTAATCATATTTTTCAAATAAAATCTAAAATTTACAAGTTTTATAATAGCTTATCAACCAAATAATATTTTCTTTTCGATATTTCGTGTTTAAATATCAGATAAATTAAGAAACAGAGAAGGCTAAATACCTCCATTACTTGACATTTCAGGTGAATTACCCTCCACAATCTTCAATATATTTTCTCTACGAACTATTCAACTTGGATTCAACCAAATGCAAGGCACCTTTCCTAATCAAATTTGCAGCCAGCTTGCAACAAATCTCGAAAACTTAGAGCTTCACTTCAATCAATTTGGAGGAGATATCCTTTCCTCTCTAATCCATTGTCATTCTCTCAAAACCCTCTCTCTGGGGGTCAACCAGTTCGCTGGAAACATCCCAACTGAATTCTGGAATTTATCAGCAATCCAGAGTGTTGGCTTGGGCCGCAATAACTTTACGGGAACTATCCCTTCCTCCATCGCAAACCTGTCGAATTTGGAGGTGTTCGACGCTGTTGACAATGGTTTTTATGGACTAATTCCTCCTGAAATCGGACAGGGAAGACTGTCCAGGTTAAATTGGTTTGCTGTTGATAATAACAGACTAAGTGGTGAAGTTCCAGAATCTCTGTTTAATCTTTCGAGTTTACAGGTTCTTTCTCTCGAAGCAAACAATCTAACTGGTGTTCTTCCAGTCTCTCTAGGCTGGGGCCTTCCACTCATTGAATATCTCTTTCTTGACAGGAATAATTTCCATGGAAATATTCCTGATTCTATTTCGAATCTTTCCAGGCTCCAAATACTTGACCTTTCTTATAACTCATTCTCTGGAATTATGCCAATAAATCTTGGCAACTTAACCCAACTCCAAAGGCTAAGCTTGGGATACAATCAGCTCACAAATAATCAGTCTGATCCTGAGCAAGACTTCCTCTCTTCCTTGGCAAATTGCCAGTTTCTAGAAGCTATAAATATAGAGTTTAATCCCATAACCGGGGTCCTCCCAAGAGCGTTGGGCTCATCGAATCTATCTTCGTCTCTTCAAAGATTCACCGCCCAGTCTTGTAGGATCATGAGTCCACTACCCGATGAAATCGGGAACTTTACCAACCTGCAGGGGTTAGACCTTGGGTATAATGACTTCACTGGTGAAATTCCAGAGGCATTGGGATATCTAACAAACTTGCAGAAGTTGGATCTCTATGGAAATAAGTGGGAAGGCCAGGTTTTCAATGTCTTATGCCAGCTGAGAAATCTGTATTACGTGGATTTAAGGGAGAATGGTTTCTTTGGACAGATTCCAGAGTGTTTAAGGAACCTGTCAATGCTGAGAGAGATCAACTTGGCTTACAATGCATTCAATTCCAGCATTCCATCAGCCTTTTGGTCTCATGAGGGGATTGAAAAGGCCAACTTCTCTAACAATATGCTTGATGGTTCATTGTCTCCAGAAATTGGCAATATGCAGAGCCTGAGAGAGTTGGATCTATCTGGAAATCACATATCTGGAGAAATCCCAACTGATGTTTCAAAGCTTCAGAGTCTAGTACATCTGTCATTGTCAAACAACAATCTAAGTGGCCCGATAAATGGATCTCTTGCGGATTTGAGAGCTTTGCAATACTTGGATTTGTCCCAGAACAATTTATCTGGTCTGATTCCCAAGAGATTGGAGGCACTTGCATTTCTTACTTATTTCAATGTCTCATTCAATGAGCTTAGTGGCCAAATTCCAGATGGAGGGCCTTTTGCCAACTTCACCCCTCAGTTTTTCATAGGTAATAATGGTCTGTGTGGAGCTCCTCGATTTGAAGTGACAGCCTGCAAAAGCAATAAGCCTAGTTCTTCAAGCAAAACCAAACTTTTAAAATACGTACTACCAGCTATAGCTTCAGTGTTTCTTGTAGCCCTTTTCCTCATCTTGATTCTGAGAAATCGCCGTGTAAAGTCATCTTCATCATCTTTTTCTGGGTTTCTTGCTGGACTAATGCATCAGAAGATACCATATCAAGACGTTCTTTATGCCACAAGCAACCTTGATGAAGAAAACCTGATTGGAAGAGGTGGCTATGGCTCAGTATACAAGGGTTATTTTTCTAATGCCATGGTTGTTGCCATTAAGGTTTTCAATCTAGACATTGAGGGTGCACCCCAAAGCTTTGACATTGAATGCCAAATGATGCGTAGCATACGCCATAGAAACCTCGTCAAGGTTATTACTTCATGCACCAATCTTGACTTTAAGGCCTTGGTGATGACATATATGCCCAATGGCAACCTTGAAAGATGGCTCTACTCTACAAATGGTTCTCTAAACATTTTTCAAAGATTGAGAATAATGGTCGACGTGGCATCTGCATTGGAGTACTTACATGAAGGATCTGTATTCCCCATTGCACATTGTGACTTAAAGCCCAGCAACATCCTTCTAGATGAAGACATGGTTGCACACGTTGGTGATTTTGGGATTGCAAAACTCTTGACGGAAGAACAGAGGATGCAACAAACCAGAACTTTGGGTACTATTGGCTACATGGCACCTGGTAAGACAAGTCAATCAAACATGTTATTTGAATTACATTGAATCAATTAGCTAACATCAAATCTTGCAGAGTATGGGTCGGGCGGGTTGATTTCAACGATGGTGGATGTTTATAGCTACGGGATATTGTTGATGGAAATGCTTTCAAGAAGAAGGCCAACAGATGAGATGTTTTCAGGAGAGCTAAGCATGAAAAGATGGGTTTCTGAATCTTTCCCAAAATCAGTGATGAATATTGTGGATGATGAGCTACTTGACAAGGACGATCAAAGTAGTAGAGCCAGATGCGAAAGTTGCTTGATATCAACAATTGAACTAGCTCTAGAATGCACGACAGATTCGCCAGGCGAGAGGCCTAAGATGAAAGATGTTGTAGCAAGGATCAACAAGATCAACTTCAATTTGTCAAACTACAAGAATAACTGCAGTGTATCATCAGTATGTTTCTCTCTCAACTTTGCCCAAGTTTTTCCATCCAAACACAAGTTAATGCACACATTTCTTCGACAATATAGAATAGGCTGCCAAGTGTTTGATAAAATGTCTGAATGAGAATGGACTCATATTTCCAATAAAAATCTAAGGACTTTTAATTTGTAATATTTTCAATTCAGTATTCATCCTTAAATTTGCATATACACTCAATGCTGAAAGTGGGGATAATGCTTGTTCATATTTCAGGGGAACTCAAATTCGGAATCGTGTGTGCTTTGGAGAGCAATGATACCAAAGCTAAGCAATCCATGAGTCGGGAATGAAGCGAGAGACTCTATCAATATGGTTGAGAGACGATCAAACATAGGTTCTTGTTTGCAAAATGATCAAGATTTTCTGCATCTTTATCCATCTCATGTATTAATTAATAATTTGTTAATTAATAGAGTCAGAGTATACGAACATCTTTAGTAGCTTGCACCAATGTAAAATGCACCCTATCTTCAGCAGTTTGCATTAAATTTGATATTAAAAATAGATGTTGCACAATATTTTTTGCGTATTCATTTAATCCTTTTTTGTTAGTATGTTATGATTGATAAACATGTTTTTATGAGTAGTATTTTAAATCTCAGTACCCTTAAATTTATATCCCATATGGGTGCTATTTCATATTTTGAGAGATAAATTACCACCGTGCTGATTTAAAAATTTTAAACTATTTCGAAAATTGCCACAAATAAGTTTTATATTACAACACACAGAGAAATTATAATCTGTGAATTAAAGTTTCCACTCGTATTAATTTACATTTTATATTACCATCTATTTGGAAATCATCATATGTATTTATCACTTAACATTAATTTAGGGAAATAACTAATTAGTACCTCTTTCAATTTTTTTTTTTTTTTTTTGTTGAGAAATTGGTACTTACAAGTTGCAACACCCTTTATAGAGGAAAAAAACACTCAAAATCAGAATATCATCCTTAGAAACAGGCATCACCACTTTAAGTTCAAACCATCGATATTATTCTAGCTAGTTAATATTGATCTTTGCATTAAGAGTATCTAACCTTTGATTTCAGGATTTAAGTTATCAAAATTTCATACTTGTTACAAATTAAAAGATATATAAGTTTTTATTAAATTAAGTTTGGTATTAAAATAATAAAATTTAATAGTTTGTGCCAATTTGTTACAAAATAAAAATTAAAGTTGTAGATGATAAGCAAATTATAAAAGAAAAGAAAAGTGAAGGTAAATGTATAATAAATAGATGAAAGATAGCGTACATGCATCCATGATCTTCCATATATTCGAGAAAAATAAATATAGAAACAAATATATGAGTGCGTTCTTAGGTGGATGAAGGGAGGTAGTTATGATTAATATCTATGGAGCATCCTAGTTTACCAGGGAGCCAACGCAATTGGTACTCCAGCTTCAACCCACTCCAACCTTTCACCTGACCAACAACTGTTATGCATTAATCATAATTAAATCATCATCTTTAAATATTACATATGATCAGTACATATATAACTATAAAATTATAAACGTGGCTTACTTGTTTGAGCATGTGAAGCTCCCATCTGATGAGACAAAAATAGTAACGCAATTACGACAAGACCTAACAAGCTTTTGGAATAAGATGCCATCTCTGTTAGGTTTTATGACAAGTGAAGTTTTGGTGGTGTATTTATATATATGGATAGTCATAAATGATGTTATATATATAGAAAGAGATGGAGATGTATTTAATATTGAGTTCCACAATTTAAGAATATGTCTGATTTCAATCCAATTTTATCGATTTGAAGCTTTTTGGTAACTTTGAAGTGATGTGGCGATACGTGTCAAAATTTTATATTGTCGAGACTAAATTAAAAATTATGATATTTATACGACCAAAATCGAAAGACATTATAGTTATTATGACGAACAATGATTTTAGCCTGAAATCAACCAATTAGCCAAAACACCAATTACTTTGGAGACGGATAAAATATTCTGTAATTTGAAAATGAGAAAGGGCAAAAGTGACATTGTACATTATACATTGAACAGCACAACCATTTGATAAAATGCCTGAACGAGAATGAACTCTGTGTTTCGTATTGGTAGAGTGCTCACTTGTTCAATGATGAAATTTCAATTTGCCTCTCAAGAAAAATGACAACCAATAATGGACAAAATTAATCTAATCACCATCACTGAATGTGAAACAAACACTACAAACGGTCCTGAAACCAACATAGTCGTCCAAGTCAATGCATTTTCCTTCTCTATTAAACTCTTCCTAGTCAAGTTTTCACATTACCAAGTTACTACTTTTTATTTTATTTTAACCTTTGATGCAAATATATAAATTTGATGATGTTAGCATATTAACTTATCCCAATTAACTTTGTACATAAATACTCAATCCGTTGTACATATATAGGCATATGTTTTTGTCATTTTCTATCTTCTATGAGATTTCCGGATAAACTTTCTGCTACCACATCGTCACTGTCATCATCAATGAGATAGAAATGAAATGAAATACTTAGATTGTGCCTATCAATTCAAGCCAAAATTACAAAGTTATTAAAAATTAAATAGCATATTGGTCTAAAAAAGATTCTTACCTGGTGCCACGCATGTATCCAAAGTTCAGGTTTGTTGCATCCTTTGTGCTTGTGTCAAGAGTTTAGTAATTTCAATTTTGTTTATGTATGTAAAACAATTTTTTTTTTCAATTAAATATTTGTTTTACAATTTTGATCCTCTATATTTTAAATTTTTTCAGTTTCAATCCAACTTTGATTTGAATTTCAAAATCATTTTCTATGTTTTAAATTTTTTCAATTTCAGTCCAACTTTTATTGGTATTTCAAAATCGCTGACATGACTGTCAGAATTTAGCTGCCACGCTAGAAATTTCGAAAGTCACATCAGTGATTTTGAAAATTCCGACAATCTAAATTAGACTAAAATTGAAAGAAAATAAAACATGGATGACCAAAATTAGAAAACAAATATTTGTTTGTTAAAAAGTGAAAAAAATCTTTTATTACATGATCAAAATTAAAATTAACCTTTTATTATATCGTGCAACATCACTAAATTGTGAAATTATAAGAATGTGCTTGAGGTGTAACAATGAAATTGTTCACAGAACACTACAAAAAAGGTTCAAGTTCACCCAAAATATATCCATCAAATCCTTGGACCTATTTATCAAGCACCTTATTTGTCACAAAAGATGAAATAATCGCTTCAAAACCTTATTCCACGAACTTGCCAACATAAAAATCATTCTTAAATCAACTAGTTAACGTATTTTGGTGCAACCATTTTAACGTAAGAATCTCGTTGGATTCAAAGAGATGGATGAGAAAGAAAAATTGGCGAGCATGCAGAACAATTGTTTCAAGAAATTTAGATTGTTACATCGACTTTTTGTTCAAATCCATCTTTTATCTTAGCAATATTTTCCACTTACACACACATATATATATATATACTAGTATAAGTCCCGTGCGATGCACGAACATATAAATTTCACTATTTATATATTTTAATATGAAAATGTTGAACACAAAAAATAATTTTTTTTTTTTGAGAATTTCAATCTGATTTATTACTTGTGTGACTCACGACCATAAAATCTAAATATTTCAAGTTTGATGTGAAAATTTTAATTTACAAAAAAAAAAATTAAGTTCTCATAATATTTCAATCTCATTTGGTATACCCGTGTCCATGTGATGTATGGACAAATAAATTTGAAGTGTTAGTAATTTTTTGATATAAAAATGTTGTTCATGAAAAATAATATAATTCTTCAAAGTGTTTTCAATTTAATTTACTACCCACATAATTTATGAATTTAAATATTTTTTTATTTTCATCATACGTTGTCCTACTATTGGCCTGAAACAAACTTATGCAAATTTATGTGCAATAATTTATTCATAATGAGTATAAAATGGTGATATTATTGAGCATTATAATCAAGTCTTGATAATATTTCAACCTCATTTGGTATTCGTGTGATGTAGTAAATAAATTTCATGTGTTAGTAATTTTTTGATATAAAAATGATGATCATGAAAAATCATATAGTTCTTCAGAGTTATTTCAATTTAATCTACTACTCATATAATTCATTTAAATATTTATTATTTTCATCATATGTTGTTTAACTATTTTACTACTTGTTCTTGTCACAATTGGCCTAGAAAATACTTGCATATGTTTAACAACTTATTCATAATGAGCTTAAAATATTGATATTATTGTATATTAAACCAAAATAAAATTTCTAAATTTAACATACCATCAAAAAATTTGTATAATTATTTTTTTTAGATATCTTAAAATCAAAATTTATCTATTAAAAAAATCATATTGGAAGGTAAACATTTCAAAATCTGATAAATCTAAAACAATGAAACTATATATTAAATATATTTTATCATTGTTCTGTGAACTTCATACTACCATGATAGTGAAATTTTATATTTTTATTACTTTTTAATCAAGAAGGAAACATTATTTATTCTTACAACAAAAAAAAATGATAAATTTTTTCGTGGATATATAAAATGATTTAGATTAAGGTACAAACTTTTATTTACAACTTTTCATGACATGATATTATTACCATATATATACAAATCATACTAACTTTATAACATATCAAATACGATCATATTTTTTTCCTCAATATGATTTTCATATCATGAATATACATAAATTATGAAAAACTAAATATTTATAATTTATAAATTTATAAAATAATGAATATTTGTATTTCTACTTTTAAAAAATAGAAATTAAGTTAGTTGGTTTTTATATAGATGACAATGAAATTTCATAATAAAAAATTCAAAGTATTTAAAATATATATGTAAAAATTCTTCATCTACGTATTATCACTCTTATAAATACCATCGACTATCTATTCTTCAAGATTAATAATGAAGATATATTTATATAATTCAGCATTATGAAATAGAACATATTTTTTATTATTTTTTATAAGTATAAGTATAAATGATATATTTTTTTAATCATTTTTTATACTTAATTTGTAATTTGTAATAGAAAGTATATGAATTCATAAATTTTATACTTCCAAAATATTATTGTGTGCAACAATATATCATACGTATATTTTTTTTATTATATTCAAGATATATTACAAATCTTTATGATTTTTAATAAGAATTAATATGGTATAATAAAATAAAATTATGTAAACACTATGTTATATTATTAACATTGTTACATAGAAGATAAATAAAATTGGAGCATTGTATACGACATACTTGTCAAATAAAATTGTGTGATGTTTATAATAATTTTACAATACATATTTCGAATATAGTAAATAATGATAGTTAATTTACGTTGTTTTATATATGTTGATTGACTTGATTAATAACTCACCTCATGGTCTTCGACCCCCTAAGTCACTACGAACATCTCTGATCAAGCAATGATATATTTATTGAGGTGATATATGTGTATGTGGGGTACAACATTATAGATAAAAAAAATACTTTGATAATTTATAGTTCTTGAAATCCGATCATTATGTTATTTTAATTTATTCAACAAATATATATTTAATCTTTGATTATATCAACAATTAAAAAAATTATTAGATGAGATCATATTAACATTCATATACCATATATAGATAATAATTTCCAAGATTTTGTCAATATTATGAATGATATTATTACCATATATATAAATCATGTTTAATATAATAAAATTTATAATTTATAATTTATAAATTATGAAATAATATGTATTTCTATTTTTGGGAGGTAGAAATGGGCGGGAAAATTTTAGCATTTCTATTTTGAGGGGGTAATTGTTATTATATATATATATATATAGATGTTTGGTATAGATGTATTTCCGAATTTTCAATTAAACTGATATCACCTTTACCCAAAAAAAAATTATAATAATAATAATAACGAAATGGAAGAAAACCAAAAAAATAAAACATTCCAAAATTTTCTAAAAAAAAAAAATCTTGAAACCCCCAATTTCCTGTTAGTAATCTGAGGATTAATTATCTAACAGCTATAATATATAGAATCTTGGTAATGATAATGGTAGTCTATCATTATTAAACTAACCGTTTTTTTAAAAAAAATTCCATAATGAGAATGACAATCATTCATTATCAAACTAACGGTACTTAAAAAAAACTTTCATAATGGACAATCATTCATAATAAACTAAACGTACTTTTTTTTTTTTTGGTGAAGAAATGTGCTTAAAAAATCTTACCATACTTAAATTTACGGTTTCCAAATATTTATTTATTTATTTTATTTTACCTTTTTTTTTTTTTTTTTATCACAACTTAAATCTTTTATATCTATAAATTACCAGTGTTAAAAAATCTTTTGATGACTCAGAATTCCAAGAGAGAGAACAATTGTTTCAAGAAATCAAGATTGTTACCATGAGTTTTTGTTCAAACCCATCTTTACCTTAGCAATATTTTCGACTTACGCATATATTTGGTATAGATAGATATTTATTTATTCTCGAATCTTTAATTAAAATGGGTCAGAATGACTTGCGAGGAAATGCTCTTGTAGATCATACATTTGGCAGCCCAATTGTTTGATGAAATGCCTGAACGAGAATGTAATTTTGTTTCATTCCAGAAAATGATTATAGAAAAAACATTGTTAGAGTTTAATATTTTAAACTCTTATTTTATTTTACATTTCTCACAAAACATAATATTTGATGTTTTTATCCAAAACAAATTAATATTTCAATTGATTTGTTTGGAGTGATTTTAGGAGATTTGATTTTTCTCATGTACGTTGTTTTCTTGTAGTAGGTATAAAGATTTGACTAAATCTTAGGAGTTAGTTATTTTGAGTACCCTACAAGTCTTGATCATGGAGAATGAGATTTGACTAAGTCTCATGAGTTATTTAACAAATCCCTAAATTTAGGGATATTGGTTATTTGTGTTTAGTCATCCTTGCAGACTTGTCCGTGGGATATTGGATAAGTGGAAGAGTGAAACTTGAAGTGGAGATCATGGAGATATGCAACATGAACATGAGAATCCAAAGGTCTATAAATAGGAG
The DNA here is from genome assembly GCA_954870855.1 of Scutellaria minor. Taxonomy (NCBI): domain Eukaryota; kingdom Viridiplantae; phylum Streptophyta; class Magnoliopsida; order Lamiales; family Lamiaceae; genus Scutellaria; species Scutellaria minor. Next base: position 7,539,765 of record OX940727.1, read on the forward strand.
ATGGAAGACTGCGTTTGATAAGCAAGAAAAACAAGAAAGTAAGCGTGCAAGAAAGAAAAAACAGTCTAGTAATAAAGATGTCTTGTTTTTTGTTGAGACATTCAGCACAACATTCTTATCTGTCTTTTGGTTAAGTCATAGAGTTTGCATACTCTTGACTATTTTACATTTAGATAGGTTTGTTTGTCGTCTCAACTGAGTTTTCACGTCCATAGAGTTTTGTTGTTAGTTATTTAGGATGTGTGTTGTTTCAAAGAGATTCTTTCAAGATCTCTTTGTGTTTTTTGTAATTACTCTTTGAAGTAATATATTGTTGTCTTGCTGACGTTCCACGAGTATTTTTATACTCATGGATATATTTGTTGTTTTTTCTTCTTTCTTCAAAGTTCAATTCCGTTGTGTGTTTTGGTTGATGTTGTGACATTTGACATAACATTAATCATTCTATTCAGATTTGCAGGTTTGTCTGGCCCCACCAGAACCATCAAACATGATTCTTTTTTTTTTAGGCGGCCCTATAGAGTATAATATTAGGGTGTTTTTGCTTGACCTTAATATAATGGATTATATAGCCTATCAACCCGGTTAAGATGTTTGGTTGGAAAATTCTAGGCCCTGAAAATTGCATAGCCCATTCTTCATATCAGCTCAATGATGGATATTATATCCTATGTTGGGAGGGTGATCCACTATCAAAACAAAAGAATCTCCTATTATTAATATGTTAATTGATTAAATTGCCCCTCAACTCTTAATATCCATCTCATATCCCAATTTCCTAATTTCTAAAATCATTTTTATTTTCTGGATGCGCAAGAGGATGCGTATGAAATGAAACTCTGCTTCAGTTCATAGCTATGGCATCTCTCGATGAAGATTTAACTCTGTTAAAGGTCATCGATCTAAATATGTAACTTCTTTGCTTGTTTTTGTTTTTGTTTTTGTTTTTGTTTTTTTTTTTCACTTTTAATTTAAAATTTCATTTTTGCTTAGGGGTTTTGGGTTTACTTCTTCAAATTAGATTTGAAATATGTGATTCCATCTATCTACTACGAGATCTCATAGAAACTCCTCTTCTCTTTGTATTACTTATTGAATTGATTTTTTTATTTGTTTTTTATTCCGGCTGATTACTAGATATTATTAGATGCAGTGATAATCGAATTAGAGCCTGTGGTGTTTGATTCTACCTATCTAAGGTAAGTTTTCATATGATTTACTTATCCATCTCGAAGATGGTATGAATAATTTTGTTCATCTTCCTTCAAATTATGATATTGAAGTTTAATGAGATTATTAGAATGTTACTTTATACATTTAATAACATTCATAAAATATTTTGAATGTTTAAATTTGTTGATGTGTAACCCTTGTCTATCTAAATAGTTATGAACTAATATTTTTTACAAGACTTATCTATGATATTTGGTTCATATCAATGTATAGTTTTTTGAAAAAATTGTGCAGTAGACATTATTTAAAAATGTATAAATTGTGTAATATTGGAATGATGTCTTTTATGATGTTGATTAATTTGTTGCAGTATCAATGGTCGGTATAGGAAGGAGAAATGCAGAATTTTTTTTAGTCTTATGTTAACAAGGTATTGAAATAGGATTCGAAACATTCATAGGCATCGTGACCACAGGATAAGGTATCGGATGGCTGATAGAATACCAAAACAAGTAGAACACATGACAAATCTTGTCAGTATTAGTGATAGTGAATGTTTCAACATACTTAGAATGAACCGTGATACATTCTCTCGATTATGCTATCTTCTAAGACATAGAGGAGGTTTAGTTGACATGAGATATGTGTCAGTCCCTGAAAAAATTGCATTATTCCTAAGTGTCTTAGCCCATCACACAAAGATTCGCGTACTTAAATTTGATTTCAAAAGAAGTGGACAAACGGTTAGCAAACACTTTCATGCTGTGCTAAATGTTGTTCTGAAGCTCCATCAATCACTCTTAGCCACAACAGTCCCTGTGGACGATGAGTGCATGCATCACAAATGTAAATGGTTCAAGATATTTATTTTTAAGCAAAAAAATCATATTTGAAGTTATTTTGGCATTACATTCTAGGTGTTCGTGGATTATAAATTCTAATCATAAATCTATTCCATGTTTTAGAGTTGTTTGGGTGCACTAGATAGAACTTATGTTGATGTTACTGTTTCTGAAGCTGATAAGGCGCGATATTGAACAAGAAAAGGTGGTGTATCAGTAAATATTCTTGTTGTGTGTGATCGAAGAATGCGATTTGTATACATGTTAACTGGTTTGGAGGGTTCAACCGTTGACTCAAGAGTATTGTGAGATGCTATTAGCCGACCCAATGGATTAAAAGTGCCACAAGGTAATTCCCTCGATAATAGTATTAGTTATTGCATTCTACATTATTGATTTAAAAAAATCAGATTTGACACAATCAAAAATTAAACTCATTTGTGTATTACTGACATTTGAGCAACTAAACCATATATTTCTACCTTTTATTTTGTTGGTGTCAGGTCATTACTACTTATGTGATAATGGTTACACAAATGGAGAAGGGTTTCTAACTCCATATAAAGCAGTGAGATACCATTTAGATGACTGGGGTGATGGATCATATCTCCCACAGACATACCAAGAATTCTTCAACATGAATCATGTAAAAGCTCGCAATATAATAGAGCGAACTTTTGGGTTACTAAAAACACGATGGGCCTTCCTAAGAAGTCCTACATTCTACCCCATTAAAACTCAAAATAGAATGATATTGGTTTGTGCACTCATTCACAACTTTATACGAAATGAGATGCCAATTAACCCATTGGAGCAAAAGTTGCCTAATATACTAGTGAATCATGATCATGAAGAAGTTGTTGATTTCATAGACACCATCAAATCATCACAAGCATGGTCAAACTGGCGAGATAATCTAGCCCGGCCAATGTTTGATGAATGGAGAGGACGTGTTTAGCAATTTGTACTTAGTTGACAAATTGATTTTGTAATTTTGTTGTAATACCATTTGTTACTTGAATGCCCACTATTGAATTGTTGAGTATTTGAGTATAAGTACACTTTCATCTTTTTTGGTATTTATTTTTTTATAATATTTTAACTGTTTTCATAGTGATTGGTGAGGTTGCTAGTAACAATGATTCTTTAATTTATTTTTATCTAATGTGGTTTGTCAATTTTTCATGCATTAATATTATGTTTCTTTGTAGAGAGCCTTAGAGTTCAATGGAACAATCTTCATCCTAGTTCGTTCGCCCAACATGTACTAGGAACAGGAAAGAAAATGTTACGAAATTTCGGCGATAATTTCGCTAAAATGGATTAACCGAAATAATAATACGCAACAATTTTTTTCATCAAAATATCGTCGATATTATTTCGGCGATATTTCGGTAAAATATCGTTCAAATGTTGATTTCGGTGAGTCCCTTCATAAAACCGCGGTATATTGCCGATTGATTTTGGTGAGTCCCTTCATAAAACCGCGGTATATTGCCGATATATCGATCTTATGCATATGTCGACGATATTCTGTTTTATTTTTTCTTTTTACTTTTTTTAATTTTTTTTTTTTTTTATGAATTTATTGAGTGAAACATTAAATAATGGTTTTACATGAATCATGTGCTTGTTGCATAGATTGTTTTCACTTTCCACATCATTTATTAAAATTGAGATGAGATTTCTTATCCAAAAATTAGTCATTTCATGAATTTTTTGTCTACTTTTTTTGTCTATAAATATATGATATATTTTTATACATTTCATAACAATTTCAACTAGCAAAATCACACTCCACAAATATTCTCCTTCTACATGTATTGTTCTACATTAAGAGGATTCAAGATTTTTAGAGAATAAATAGGTTAGTTATTCAAATACTTTACTAAAATATTTAATGTTTTCAAAGGATGTTGTGATCTATATTTAATTTTTTGAAAGCAAATGAACATAGCAAACGACTCATTATAAGACTAAATTATAGTTAGTTATTTATTTAATATTTTTTACTATTTTTTATATCTTGTGTATATGTAATGCAATATTTAGTACTTATGTGCTTGTGCAATTTTTTTTTTTATTATTAACATAAGTTAATTATAATGATAAGGTACGAACTAAGTGAAGAGAAATCACTATCACTAACATAAGTCAATTTTGTTTTTTACTATCATTTTGTGCATTCTAAGTTTGTTTTATTTGCACTGACGGGAAAACTCACATTTAATTATTATAAACAAAAGTGGTAGGTACGAATTAAATAAAAGAGCACTTCACTTAAATTAGGGATTGTTAAGACTTATGACAAATCACATAACATATTAGTAGTTTTAGCATATCTCTTTAATGAACTTGTCCATCTATTAGCTTTAGCCCATCTTATTCTCATTTATCATAAATCATTAATCAAAGTGTGCTAATTGAATCTGAAACAAGCACATGATTCTTATGTGATCCCTAGCCAATATTAAATAAATAAACTATGATTTCTATTAGGTTTACTGTTTTGGAATTTTAGTAAAAATTGAATCCACATGTCACACCCAAGGTCTAAAATATCGCGATATTTCGGCGAAATATCGCAAAAATGAAAGGGTCGACATAAAATAAGGGTGTCAAAAAAAATCGACCAAAATATCGCGATATTTCTCGATATATCGCGAATATATCGTTTTTAACGAAAATATCGCGATATTTTAGCGTGCAGGCCACGCGCCTGATACTGTTCACGCTGATTGTTTTTTTCTTTTTTAATTTCTTTTTTCTTTTCCTTTTTTCCTTTCTTTTTTCCTTTTTTTCTCACGTTGATTTCCTTTTTTTATTTTCTTTTTTCTTTTCCTTTTTTCTTGTTTTGTTTTTTTTCTTTTTTTTCTTTTTATGATGTATTTGAAGGATATCGTTTAAAATTGAGTTATTTATCCCTCTCTTTAATTTTTATATATCTATATTTTTATTTATAAGTGGAGTAAACAATTACTTTATATAAATTTAATTAAATTATTTACAATAAATTAGTACACTAGTATTTAGGTTTCTCTAATAATTTAATTACGTTTAGTTAATTTTTTTGAAATTTAATAAATGAATTATGATGTATATAATATTAGTGTATCTCTATATTTATTGTAAATTTATCATTTTATTTGTAGTTTTAAGTTCAATATATGTACTAATGTTACTTATAATATTATGTAAAGTACTAGATATATTTTTCAATTTTTTTTACAAATTTTTTAAATTTTTTGTGCAAAAAACCGATATATCACCGAAATCGATATATCCGTCGATATTTTCATAAAATCAGGGTACCGATAAATCCATCAATACGGATATTTTAGTCCTTGGTCACACCTATTAGATGTTGATGTAGTTATATTCTAATAATTAGTTTTCATCCACAATAAATATTTTCTATATTGATGCATCAAATACAGTTATTTTTTTATGCATTTTATGTAGTATATTCTAATAATTCTATCATTGAGTCATCATCGAATTATGCAATTTAAGTTTATATAATAGTTTATCTCTATATTTGTTGTAAACATATCATTTTATTTGGAATTTAAGTTCAATATATGTATTAATGTTAGTTATAATATTCTGTAAACTACTAGATATATTTTTCAATTTTTTTACAAAGTTTCCATATTTTAAAAAAAATGTCCGATATTTCCACCGAAATCGATATATCTATCGATATTTCCGTAAAATCAAGGTACCGATATTTCTACCGATACCGATATTTTCATCTTTGACTAAGAATGATAAGGGTAGAAGAAGCTGGAGTACTCGTGAAGAAGAGGTTCTACTTGCTGCAATGAAAGAAATCATTGTCGGAGGTTGGAAATTCGAGAATTGATTCAAAATTGGCTACTTGCAGGTGTTGGAAGCAATTATGGTAAAACACTTTCCTTCAACTGACATCAAGGATATGCCACATATAAATTTCAGGCTTCATGTGTGGAAAAAAGAATTGTTGGGAATTTTCCCAGCATCCTGTCTTGGGTCGGAGCTTAAATTGGCGCGAGGCGCGACTCTTCCAGGTTCGAATCCGTGAGCGCAAAACTACATAAGTATAAGGCATTAAAGTTGCGCCCTATGCCCACAGGATATCCTTTTGGTGTAGCGGTAAGCGTTTGATGGTCCTACACTTGGTATCAGAGCAGGTCACGGGTTCGAATCCCCTCGAGAGCACTTTGCAGGAGTAAGCTGAGAGAATTCTCAGCATCCTGTCTTGGGTCGGAGCTTAAATTGGCCGGGGGGGGGATTGTTGGGAAAATGTTGGGAATTTTCCCAACATCCTGCCTTGGGTCGGAGCAAATTCTGGATTGGGTCGGAGCTTAAATTGGCGGGGGGGGATTGTTGGGAAAATTCCCAGCATCCTGTCTTGGGTCGGAGCTTAAATTGGCTGGGAATTTTCCCAGCATCCTGCCTTGGGTCGGAGCAAATTTTGGAGTGGCACGGCTCTTCCAGGTTCGAATCCGTGAGCGCAAAGTTACATAAGTATAAGACATTAAAGTTGCGTCATATGCTCACAGGATATTCTTTTGGTGTAGCGGTAAGCACTTGATGGTCCAACAAGAATTGGAGCAGTTTATTTTCAATGTTGGGAAAGATTGGAATAGGTTATATTGACAAGACCAAAATGATTGAGGCAAACGATGATGCATGGGAGGCTTATGTTAAGGTATGCAACACTTTTGTTCATATGTATTTTGATATATGCATATTTATCATTTGATTTCAGCATCATATATTATGCAAATTGTCATTCATTTGCATATCTCACCTTCATTCTCTAGATTGATCTAAATGCAAGATTGATACGGTACAAAACTTGGCCGTTTCAACCTGATTGGTGTGAGATTTTCGGTAAAGATAGAGTCAATGGTGTAGGAGCAGAGAACTTTAGTGATGCAGCAAACCAAGTAGTTGTTGATGGAAATCAAGATAATGATGATACTGAGCAAGTTGATATGATATTTGTTCAGTTAGATGACAAGACTAAAGCAATGTCTGTGTGTCAACCAAAATCAAGTGCCACCGGAAAGAAAAATATTTGGGAAAAATGTAAATATGTTGAACAAGATATCCCATGTACGAGATAGTGAACAAGTTTTGTGAGACTGCCTCGTTAAGATTAGGAGAAATAGCCAAGAGGATTGGTTATGAGTTTGACTTGTCAAACACGAGGAAGAAAGTAAATGCATTCGTGGAGAAGATCGAAGGTTTAACACTGCAACAAAAACTTCGGGCGACAAAATTAATTGTATAGTCATCTGAAGACTTGGATATCTTCTTTAGTTTGCTTGATGCCGCAAAGGAGTAGTGGACAATGATGAAATTGTGTGGGGATATATGAAGATCTTCCAAGTAGTATGACATTGTTATATTTTTTTTGGATTCCTGGATTATGTTAGCTAGATTGGTTTTTAATTGGTTTTAGTTGTCTACAAGATTTGTGTCCAGATTGCATTTTTTTCATTTTTTTTTTATGTCGAAATCATGAATTTCAACCAAAGATCAGGAAATATGATTTTAATGTTGCTTGTGAAAACAACTTGAATTTCAGGGATAGGATATGGAGTTAAAAATTGATATGAGGGGTATTTTGTCAATACACGTGATAACCAAAGGATAGGAAATCCAAAGCAAACAAGTTATTGTTATTAACACTATAATAACATCAATGATATAATACTAACCAAACATCTTAATACATAACCATGATTATCTATCATTTGCATTCTATCATTCGGATGTAATCTAGCCTATTATATCAAGTCAAGCAAACACACCCTTAGTTGTGATGAATAATATCTAGCACAGGGGATGAGCAGCATCCTCGTTTACCCGGGACCCACACGCAGCACGACCCCCCTCTCCCTCTATTGACTTTCATTAAGCGGCCTCCATATCTGGAGTCCTTCTCCGAGCTTTTAGCTGTCAACAAATGGAGCATCAAGAGTTATGCAATGATATTAATGAGTTTAATTGATATATGTTGAGATGAGATTGTTACGAGTATATATAAATGTGGTTTACTTGTTTGATCATGTGAAGCTGTAATCTGAGAGGAGAAAACTAGAACAATCAGGAGAAGACCTAGTAAGCTTTTGCAAGAAGCTGCCATTTTATGACAACTGGAAATATTGGTTGTGCTATATTTATATGGATTAAATAGATGATACATTTGAGTGATATATATTAAAGCATGTCAAGCATTTAACTTTAGGTTAATTTAATATGATCTCATTACTAAATTGTTTATTATCCAAAGGTAATTGACCAAATCAAACATTTGATCAACTCTTACTATTGACCGATCATGGACGACATTGTTCCACATGAGTAAGTATAAATAAGGTCCTTTTTTTTTTTTTTTTTTTTGACCTCTCCAACTTTTGTGAGTTAGAAAAAAAAAATTGGAGAAGTTTCCAGCAGAGGAAATTTCAGAATCAGTCCCTACAAGTCCAATCACTCGTATTTTTATCCCAAAGAAAAAATAAATTGCAGATTTAGTCCCAACATAACACGTTCCATTAAACTATGTATCATCTTCGAATTCATCTCTATCTTCATGTATAGATTTATCAGCTGATCCTGAATTAAAATGAGTTGTTTGCAAATATTATCCTACATTATACATTGAGCAGCCCAACCATTTGATAAAATGCCTGAATGAGAATGAACTCGTGTTTAGTAATTTCTTGCAACTTTTTAACTTGCTACTTCCAGTGTTTTCGTCCTTAATTAACATAACAGGAGGTGATGGGCATAGCCAAAGTGGTAGAGTGCTCACTTCTTCAATGATGAAATTTCAATTTACCTCTCAATAAATAAAAAAAAAAACAACCAATAATTGACAAAATTAATCTAATCACCATCGTTGAATATGAAACAAAGACTACCAACTGTCCTGAAACCAACATATTCGTCCAAGTCAATGCATCTTTCTTAAATATTTAACTCTTCCTAGTCAAGTCTTCACATTACCAAACTACTACTTTGTATTTTATTTTAACCTTTAATGCAAATATATAATTTGATGATCTTAGCATCTTAACTTATCCCAATTAACTTTGTATATAAATAATCAATCCGTTGAATGAAGATGGGATCTGTTTCTGTCATTTTCTCTTTTCTATGAGATTTCAAGATAAACTATTAGCTACCACGTCATCGTTATCATCATCATCAATGAGATAGAAATGAAATGAATACTTAAATTGTGCCTATCAATTCGAGCCAAAATTCCAAACAAAAAGAACAAAAAACATGAAAATTAATACATAGATTAGCATCCAAAATTGAACAAAATCTTGTTCTCTAATTCAATCTCTAAAACTAGAGAAAATGAGAAAAGAGGGTGTTAAGAGGTGAAGAAGTAATCTGTGTTGCCTTTCATTAAGAAGGTTTACAAAGTCATGGGCTGAAAAACAAAGAGATGGGCTAAACCACAAAACAAAAGGAAAAAGCCCATAAAGAAAGATAAGTGCCTAAAACAATTAATAAAGAGATGGGTCCAATTAAGTCCAATAGAGGCTGCAATCTGTTGTTAACGTTTTACTTGAGAAGCTGTTAGCATTTTACATACAGCTTATTCATACAATATTAATACTTGTTTATAGAAATTAGAATTTTTAAGTCCTTTGTAAATTGATATTATATAATGTATAAGTAATTGTCATTCAGTGTGCATATTTAGTTTCTTTTTTAATTTATGAAGAAATGAAAGCGTGTTACATATTTATTATTCTGTGAAAGAATACTTGCACAAATGATGAAATTTCAATTTGCCTCTCAAACAAAAAAAGACAACCAATAATCAGCATCGCTGAATGTGAAACAAAGAATTGTTGGGATGTTAGAGATGAAATTAAGTCAGTCAAGTGTACATCATCATTAAATTAATTGCCTGAAAGACTACCAAGTATCAACTGTCCCTTTCTTATCTATGTATCTTTCTACTCAACTTTGAGCATTACCAGTAATGCAATGCAGATTGTTGATGATGAAAGTTGGTTGAGATCAACCATTGCACTAGCTCTGGAATGTCCCAAAGTTTGTGATTCATGTAATAATTAAGCAAAATAATATGTATTAACTCAATATGAAACAAAATTACAATCCAATCCAAATGATAATTATAACTCAGTTACACCTTAACATTAAAGATTATTTGTTTTCAAAATAGTTTCAAAATAAATATAATATAGTATTATCTCTGACTTCATCTTTGGTGGGCACAGCATTTTATAAATCCAGCCGGGAACCAAACGCAGCACCCGTTGTTGTCATTTGGAGGGGGGATTGCCAGACCTCCTGTCAAAAAGTGGAGCAACTAGAGTTATGCAATGATATTTAAATGAGTTCATAAGTTAGATGAGATTGTTGTGAGAATATATACATATAAATGTATGTGCCTTACTTCGAGCATATGAAGCTGCAATCTGAGAGCAATAAACTAAAACAATTAGGAGAAGAGCTAACAAGCTTTTGGAAGAAGCTGCCATTTTATGCCAACTCAAATATTGGTTGTGCTATGTTTATATAGATAAAATAGATGATGCATTCGAGTGGTAAATATTCAAGCATGTCAAGCATTCAACTTAGGTTAATTTAATAGGATATCTGTACTAAATTGTTTATTATCCTAAGTTAATTGACCAAATCAAGCATTTGATCTAATTCTTATTATTGACCGATTATGGACGGCATCGTTCCACTTCCACATGAGTTAGTATAAATAAGGTCCTTTTTTTATATTTTTTTGACCTCTCCAACTTTTGTGAGTTTGAAAAAAAATTGGAGGAGAAATTTTTAGCAGAGGAAATTTCAGAATCAGTCCCTATATGTCCAAATACTCGTATTTTCATCCCAAAGAAAAAGTAAATTGCAAATTAGTCCCAACATAAACTTCCATGAAATTTTGTTGCACTTTTGGTCCCAAATATGTAAAGTTGATTTTAGAAGGGAATAATTGGTACATGGAGTCTAGTTGGAAGGAAATTACTAATTCTTTTCACCATGCGAGTTAACCATGGCGGAGATGGACAATGTGCAGTAGATTTGGCAGTCTAGCCAGGATCAACAAGATCGAGTCGAACTCGTCGAGCCCTAATTAGCCGAGGCAAATGGATGGAATGAAACGGTATGTTTTTCATACTGTTTTATCTATTAAGAAATCAACAAGCTTGATCACTTTGAGAAGAAAAGATTGGAAAACTGTATCTTCGAATTCATCCTTATCTTCTTGTATGGATTTATCAGCTGATCTTGAATTAAAGTGAGTTGTTTGCAAATTTTATTTTATATTATACAATGCGCAGCACAACTGTTTGATAAAATGCCTGAACGAGAATGAACTCTGTGTTTCGTATTTTCTTGCAACTTTTTAACTTGCTACTTCTTTTGTTTTCGTCATTAATTAACAGGTGATGATGTCAATAGCTCAAGTGGTAGAGTGCTCACTTGTTCGATGATGAAATTTCAATTTGCCTCTCAAATAAAAAGACAACCATTGATGAACAAAATTAGTGTAATCACCATCGTTGAATGTGAAATAAAGACTACCAATTGTCCTGAAAGCGACATATTCGTCCAAGTCAACGCTTCTTTCTTTACCTATTTAACTCTTCCTAGTCAAGTTTTCACATTACAGAATTTTTGGACTTTGAATTTCCATATAATTTTATTTTGAATCCTCTAATCCAGCATCATATCGTTGATTCACACAGTCACACATGCCTGTATGTAAAAAGTAATAGTGAAAATCATTAGAAAACAAACTAATACAAAAGCAAGCCAAATAATAACTTAATATTTGATAACGGGTTTCGGAAAATTTCATACATTGCCTTCATACTTTGCACTTTATGTTAACCTTTGATGCCAATATATGAATTTGATGATGTTAGCATCTTAACTTATCCCAATTGACTTTGTACATAAATATTCAATCGTTGAAGGAAGATGGGATCAGTTTCTGTCATTTTCTCTCTTCTATGAGATTTCAGGATGGACTTTTAGCGACCACGTCGTCATCATCATCAATGTGATAGAAAAATAATTAAATTGTGTCTATCAATTCGAGCCAACATGCCAAACAAAAAGGACAAAAAGCATGAAAATTAATACATAGATTACCATCCAAAATTGAACAAAATCTTGTTCATTTCAATCTCTAAAACTACCAAAAATGAGAAAAGAGACCGCAATACTGTTGTTAGCATTTTACTTGAGAAGCTGCTTTGCTGTGTCTCTCAACATGTCCAGTACAGATGAGTTCTCTCTTCTGGCCATGAAAAAACACATAAATTCCAACATCTTGTCTAAAAACTGGTTGCAAGAAACCCCTTTTTGTGCTTGGATTGGTGTCATTTGTAGCACGAGGCATCCAAGAGTAACAGGCTTGAATCTTTCGAGTATGGGTTTAGAAGGATCCATTTCCAGGGAAATCAGAAACCTCTCGTTCCTCACATTCTTGGACATGAGCAATAACAGCATCAATGGCCTGATTCCTACTGAAATCCGGAACCTGGGACGCCTTCGTGTATTGGACGTGGCGTTGAATAAGCTCAGTTATCAAATTCCAGAGCGCCTTGGATTATTAAAGAAACTGGAGGTTGTAGACCTTTCAAATAATCGCTTAAGTGGAGATATTCCGACAAGTCTATCCGCATGTACGGAGCTCAGGATATTCAACATGTCATATAACAATCTCACTGGACACATTCCGACAGGGTTTGGAAACTTGTCGCAACTTGAGGAGCTCTTTCTATGGAGTAATCAATTGACAGGTATATGTTCTTGATCTGGCTAAGTACATCAGTTTTGCTGTTTTCTAATTAATTTAACTTTTCTATTAGGAGAATTACCTTCGACAATCTTCAATATATCGTCTTTGTTGACTGTTAATGTGGAAAAGAACCAAATTTCGTCTTCCAACTTTCCAAGAGATATATGCAGACAGGCTACAAAGCTTCAAAACTTGGTGCTTAAATTCAATGAATTCGGAGGCGAGATTCTTTCCTCTGTAATGCATTGTTCTTCTCTCAGAAGACTATCTCTTGCAGGCAACAAATTCACTGGAAATATCCCGAATGAGATTTGGAACTTAACTGGAATTCAAATGGTGGGTTTAGCTCGCAATAATTTTACAGGTATTGTTCCGGCCTCAGTTGGCAATTTGTCGAATGTGGTGATATTCGACATCGCTGAGAATCGTTTTCATGGGACAATTCCTTCTGAAATTGAACAACTATCTAGTTTAACATTCTTGAGTCTTCACACAAATAAACTAACTGGTGAAGTACCCCAATCTATTTTCAATCTCTCCAGGTTACAAATAGTTTCACTTGTAGCAAACAACCTTTCTGGCAATCTTCCATTGTCTATAGACAAAGGTCTTCCAAGCATCAAAGAGATGTATCTTACTTATAATCAGTTCCATGGAGAGATTCCTGGTTCTATCTCAAATCTAACAAGACTTCGAATGCTTGAGCTTTCTACCAACTCTTTCTCTGGTCATATACCCACAAACCTTGGCAACTTACTCCAGCTTGAATCACTAAATCTGGCAGGAAATCAGTTCACGAATGATTTGTCCATACAAGAACAGGATTTTCTCTCGTCCCTGACAGCTTGCAGGAATCTGAAATTCTTACGGATATCATTTAATCCCATAACAGGAGTCCTCCCAAGATCCTTAGGCTCGAGCAATCTGTCAGTGTCTCTTGAAAGATTCCATGCCCAATATTGCAGGATCATAAGCCCGCTCCCTGATGAGTTTGGGAACTTAAGTAACCTGGTGTGGTTAGGCCTAGGAGGTAATGACTTGACCGGAACTGTTCCTGCCACTCTGGCACGCCTGGAAAACTTGCAGAAGTTGGAGATGTTTGGCAATAAATTCCAGGGCTCCATCTCCCATGCCATATGCAGTCTTAAAAATCTATATTCTGTAAACTTTGAGAAAAATAATTTATTTGGACTGATTCCATGGTGTTTGGGGGACCTTTCGTCGTTGGGAGAAATCTATTTGGCTGATAATGCATTCAATTCCAGCATTCCAGCAAATTTATGGTTTAATGATCGTTTTGAAAAGATGAACTTCTCTAACAATTTTCTGGATGGTGCTCTGTCTCGAGATATTGGCAATATGAAGAGCCTGATAGAGTTTGATCTATCAGGAAATCAACTCTCTGGAAAAATTCCAGGCACTATTTCACAGCTTCAAAATCTGATCCACCTGTCATTGTCAAATAACCAATTCAATGGCTCCATACTTGAATCTTTTGCTGATTTGAAGGAGTTGCAGTATTTGGACTTGTCGCGCAACAATCTCTCAGGTCCAATTCCAAGGTCTTTGGAGTCACTTTCATCTCTTAGTTACTTCAATGTCTCGTTCAATGAGCTGAGCGGTGAAGTTCCAGATGGAGGGCCTTTCGCCAACTTCACAGCTGATTCTTTCACAGGTAATAAAAATTTGTGTGGATCACCCCAATTCAAATTGGAGGCGTGCAGAAAAAGAGTTCACTCAGCTTCAAGCAAGAAAAAGCTTTTAAAATATATATTACCAGCAATAGCTTCAGTAGTTGTTACTGCCTTTATTTGTATCTTGGTTCTGAGATGGCGAAAGATATCACCTTCTTCATCACAGCCTGATTCGCCTGGACTCTTGCATGAGAGGATTTCTTATCTGGAAATAGTTCGTGCCACAAACAATCTTGATGAAGCAAACCTGATTGGGAGAGGTAGCTTTGGGTCGGTTTACAGAGGGGATTTTTCAGACAAGGTTGCTGCTATTAAGGTTTTTGATTTAGATGTACAAGGTGCAGTGAAGAGCTTTGAGACAGAGTGCCATATTATGTGTAGCATAAGACATAGAAATCTTGTCAAGGTTATAACTTCATGCTCCAACCTTGATTTCAAGGCCTTGGTGATGGAATATATGCCAAATGGGAACCTTGAAAAATGGCTCTACTCCACCAATTGTTCTTTATACATTCTTCAAAGATTGGGAATAATGGTAGATGTGGCAGCTGCATTGGAGTATTTACATGAAGGCTTTACATCGACCCCCATTGTCCATTGTGACTTAAAGCCCAATAACGTCCTTTTGGACGAAGACATGGTTGCACATGTAGCCGACTTTGGCATTTCCAAGCTCATGACTCATGAACAGAGAATGCAACAGACTAAAACTTTGGGTACCATTGGATACATGGCACCAGGTAAATATTCATGTCACCTTATCTTCAATTTATTGAATGAATTAGGTAGATATTATTTATCTGCATAATTGATCTCATTATATTCACCAACATTGCAGAGTACGGATCAGAGGGAATGGTAACGAGCATGGTGGATGTTTATAGTTACGGGATTCTGTTGATGGAAATATTTTCAAGAAGAAAGCCGACAGATGAGATGTTTTCAGGAGAGTTAAGCATGAAGAGATGGGTGTCCGAATCATTCCCCAATTCAGTAATGCAGATTGTTGATGATGAGGTAATGAACAAGGGTGATGAAAGTTGGTTGACATCAACTATTGAACTAGCTCTAGAATGCACCGCAGATATACCAGAAGACAGGCCTGCTATCAAAGATGTCTTAACAAGGATCAGAAAGATCAAGTTCAACTTGTCTAGCCGTGATTAGCCCACGTAACATCTAGAATGAATGTGTACGTCTTAGGTATTGTATCTATCAAGAAATCAACAAATTTGATTTGAGAAGAATAGAATAAGGAAAACAAAAAACAAAATCTTACTTGTTAAGATGCCTGAAAGAGAGCTCGTATGATAACACTTCGCTTGAACGAGCAAGTTAAGGCATCCACTTCTCGTACAAATATTTCATCAAACAGTTGAATTGCAAGTTATTTGATGTCTTTGAAAAAATGGTAGGGCATGTATTTTAGCCTACTGTTCAGGAACTATGTCTATAGTTTCAATCAACAAATCGATCTAGAGCTCCACACAAATCTCGAATAACAGAATTAATGTTTAGAGTCTAAAATTAATCAAGCTGAAATATAAAATTTTGCAACTTTTAATAGAAGTTCAATTTCGTCACAACTTGGAAATTATGATCAATCACTGAAATAAAGAGTTCCGATTAATTTAAACTTTTGCAACTGTGGATCTCATTGCTTATTAATAAAAGTTACGAGTAAGCATGTGGAATGTCAATTCATAAGCTACGTCAATGGACAAATTCAAGATCATTTAAAATAGCATTAAGAGATCCAAATTGAGTTAATTGTATAAACGAGATGGACTAAACATGGCACCAGGTAAGCAACTGCTGATTTTTGTACAAGCTGTAAATCTATCTACCCAGCTAATATATATGCATGCACTATAGATGACATTTATTTTTTGTTCTATGGGTCGGAAGGATTAATATCAACAATGGTGGATGTTTATAGCTATGGAATCTTGCTGATGGAACTACTTTCACGAAAACGATAATTTAGAGGAGATGGATATCTGAATCATTGCCCAATGCAGTAGTAATGCAGATTGTTGATGACATGGATGATCAAAGATATGAAAGATGCTTGACATCAACTATGGAACTAGCTCTACAATGTACTCAACATGATTACAGTGTATGTACCATTGGCTACAACAGAAACAAAGAATGGTTCCCAAGTATCTTCTCTTCCTCGGGAATTGCAAGCACTAATTAATCATCAATCATAATGTAGGAACAACCTGCCTGATCTGCACCACCCTGACCTGAACCACTAGCTCCATCTTTCTTGGCAGCATTTTCACCTGCAAGCAACCAAAGCTATTGAAAAGGGGAAAACCCCGACATAAAAAATTATGAATGAGATCGTCATGATCACCATTACCTGCAACCTCCGGTATATCCGGAGCGGTCCATCGAATGACATTGTCCCTAAGAAGCCGCATAATATTCATGGTTTCATTGAGTGCTTCCCCACTCAAGTTATCAAGCTCAGTTATCGCGTCATCAAAGGCTTTGTTTGCAATTTCGCATGCCCTGGAGAAAAAGGTAGAGAGGGTGATGAGATGAACTCATTGAATAGGGATTTTAAGACTCAAGAAAATGACTAAATAGATTCTACTTTTCACGAAACTCCATAATCTCATAGTAGTAGACTGAACAATTCAAAGCCGCAGCCAGTCGAATGGGATTTGTAGGAGGCAACTCTAACTGAGCAGTGCCCATAGCTGACTGCAAGAAATTCCAAAGAAAGAGTTGTATGTATTCTAAGATTAATTTCTCTGATAATATAATTTATGAAGTTCCTATAAGTGATACCTCATATGCTTTAAAACACTCAAGAGAAAAGGCTTGTTTAAGATGAAAATCAGATATAATCTCAGCAAAATACCTATTATAATCCCCTAACCTGCAAAAATAAAAGATGATCAACTTGGAAATAAATAGAAATTGACAAGTGAAATTAGCAACAATAAAAGCCTCCTCACATCTTGTTGTAAAACACACGGGACTCCGAATCAGTGAAAGGGAGTTTGAGAAGTTCTTTAGCGACAAAAATGGCTTCATTACAAATAAAATTGATCTCTGTCTCCACCCTCTCTCTGTACACCTTGACCCTTTTAGCTTTCACCTCATTCCCTCTTGATTCTTCCCTATGCTCAATTGATGACAAACTTGTCCAAGAAGCTCTTCGAGCAAACACAGCATTCTTGTACGCAGCTGCCAGCAACTGCCTTTCTTCTGCTGTTAAGATCACTTGCAACATCACAACCTTTCTCATTTCTTCCACCATGTCTGCCAAAAATTTCAACCAATTTTTAGATCTACATTCTTCTGCCATGTAACTTTTCCAAAGAAAAAAATGAATTAACCGTGAGATCATATTTTCTTAACAAAATGTAAAAAAAAAAAAAAAAAAAATCACATATATATACATTAATCAGATAGGAATCACTAACCACATCAATTAACACCAAAAGAAAACAGTAAACTCAAGGGGCGAAAACACACGCATAAATGACAAACATCAAAATCAAAATTCCAAACAACTTCAAAAACCTACGCTGATTGCACAAATTGAAAGAGTTGGATCACCGACATACAATCGTGTTTGCAAATAAATGGTTTTACCTTCGTAGCGTTCGGCTTCCTCTGCCATCTTAGCGACGAGAACGGCAGTCTTACGTTCTGAAGCCGGCGACGGCGACGCCATTGCCCCACCGGAAATTGAACTACTTTCTCTCTCTGGATTCTCTCACTGTCGTTTTTCTATCACTGAGACGGTTTAGAAAATCAGTTGAAGGAATGATTGGATGCCTGTATTCCCGCCTCTTTATATTCTGGTTTTCTTAGCTACTTGAGTTAGTCCAATTTTGTGTAATTAATTATAGATTTGGTATTATTTGAAATAGTTTTAAAAGATAACAATAAAATCTAATCAACTTATAAAATCTCTCTTTAAAGTCCATGATTTAACTTGAAAATAACATAAATAGAACTATAATAACTATTTTTCTGCCATTAAGTAACATTATATATTTGGAAATAATATCAATAACTTGTTCATAATAATCATATTATATAATCTAATGTAATCATATAATTAATGAGCTGAAAGTAGTAGCAATACCATGAAATATAGAGACTTTTATCACATTAAATCTCGATGACTTAAAGAATTCTACGACTATGATTGATGTACATCATTGAAAAATTAAATAATTAAACATTAAGTTTCACAAATATTATTTGTTATATTGCAATAATGAAAATATATTGTACATATGAAATTCATCAATAAAAACAAAACTGAAATACAATATGGAAAATTAAAAATTCAAACTAGGTTTCAACGTAGTAATTCATGAAAGTCTTAATTTCATGGTGGTGGTGGGGTGGCCGGTGGTTTCGCAACTCAGGATTCCAAGAGATGGAACAATTGATTCAAGAAATCAAGATTGTTACGGCCAGTTTTTGTTCAATTTTTATTCCACTTACACATTTATATTTGGTATAGATTTATTTGCGAATCTTTAATTAAAATGGGTCAGAAAGACTTGCTAGCTAGCAAATTCTCTCTTGTACATCATAAATTGGGCAGCCCAACTGTTTGATGAGATACCTGAACGAGAACGTAGTGTTGTTTCCAATCTATATGGGACTTCTAACTTGCTTGTTCTCTTGCATTCAAAGATCGAGCTTACATATATTGTTGATAATTAAGTGTTAATACAACAAACTGTAGCTCATATATTTTCAATTGGATTCCACAACCAATTGAATATAATTGAGCATCTCTTTTCCCTACCTCAAATTCGTGCCATTAAGGAGACCCAAAAATGAACAATATGGGATCATGTAAGTTTTTTAATTTATCAATATTTATATTATGTAGTAATGCATGTTGCCGATTCACCTTAAAGAAAAGGACAAGTGAACTTTGTTAAGCATTTTTTAGGTACTCAAAAAGACAGATTAAAAGTAAGCATTGGAGGATATCAGCAACCATAATCTGGATTAAGATGTAGAAGTGACAACTGCTAAGTTTTTGCAATTCGAACAAGTTGCTAAAATATCATCTAGAATTAAACCACCAATAGTCCAATCAAATCAAAGAAACAAACAATGGTTCCCAAGTATCTTCACAAATCATCACTGGAAGGTAAAAAGAAGTCGTAAAGAGCCTGATCTGCACCATCACCTCCATCTGTGCTGGGGGCACCATCACCTGCAGCTTTGCTAAGATCATTTTCATCTGCAAGCAAGCAAAACCGTTTCATCAAGGACTACCAAATGACTTTAGGATCTGCTATGTTTTAATGTTGCCAAAAAGATTCCCATTCACAAATTATCCTCAAGGTGACTACTGTAAATACTGCTCCTGCATTTCTTTTCCATAAAACAACAAAGGTGCCTGCTTGATCGATTGAGAAGGAACCTGAGAACTCCCAACTTCCAAGAAAATGATTGTCATCGTTTAGAGATCTCATCATATCAAGAATTTTAACTTCACAACATGGGACAAAAATGTTGCGACAGCATAAAATCATTAAATCAATGAAAAAGGAAAAACCCCAACATGAAAAAATGATGAATGATATAACTATTACAAAACTGTCATAATCACCATTACCTCCGCCATCCCACCATAAAACGAGATTGTCCCTAAGAAGCTGCATAATCTGTGTGGCATCTTTGTATGCATCCTCATTCAAGTTATCAAGCTCAGTTATCGCTTCATCAAAGGCTTTCCGTGCAACTTGTCTTGCCCTGGAGAAAAAAGATAAAGAGGGTGATGAGTTCGACTCATGGAATAGGGATTTTGACTCAAGAAAATGACTAAATAGATTCTACCTTTCAGGAAAGTCCATAATCTCATAGAAGTAGACTGAATAATTCAAAGCCACGCCCAGTCGAATGGGATGTGGACGAGGCAACTCTAACTCAGCAGTGTGGGTAGCTGTCTGCAAGAAAGTCCAAAGAAAGAGTTGTATGTGCTCTTAGATTGATTTCTCTAATAAAATTGATGAGATTTCAGTGGGCAGAGAAAAGAATCGATACCTCATATGCTGTGAACGACTGCAAAGAAGCTTCATGTCTTTCAGGACCAGTTTTGAACTCAGCAAGATATCTATGATAGTCCCCTAATCTGCAAAAATAAAAGAGAATCAACTTGAAATTGAGAACTGAAATTACTAGTGGAAATTAAACCGACAATAAAATTAACCCTCCTCACATCTTATGGTAAAACACAATGGACTCTGGATCAGGGGGTGGGAGACTGAGAAGTTCATTAACCACAGAAATGGCATCATTGCAAAAATCATTGATCTCTGTCTCCACCTTCTCTTTGTACTCCTTGATCCGTTTAGTATTCACCTCATTCCCTCTTGATTCTTCTGTATGCTCAATTGATGACAAGACTCTCCAAGAAGCTCTTCGAAACCCGATCACAGTCTTGTACCCACCTGACAGCATGACCTTTTCATCTGCCGTTAAGTCCACATGCATTTTCGCAACCTTTTTAATTTCTTCGAGCATGTCTGCCAAAATTCAGCCCAAAATTTTCAACCAACTTTTAGATTTACATTGTTCTGTATGTTGAAATAGGAGCAAGAAGCTACTGCGATGTAACTTTTCTAAAGAGAGAGATCATATATTCTTAACAAAATTCAAGAAACAGTAAATACATTCCATATTTGTCCTGTTTGCTCCATTCTATACAAATTCACAAAAGAAATATAAATTTCACATGAAACCGGAAAATTCTCAACATGTATGAAGAGAAAGGCCATATATTAATCATCAGGTTCTTCAGAATTCCAAGAAGTAAGGCATATATCATGCACATATTAATCAGATACAAACAAGAGGAAGCACTAACCGCATCAATAAACCAAAGAAAACAGTAAAATCAAGGGCGAAAACACACACACACAAATGGCGAACATCAAAATCAAAATTCCAAACAACTTCAAAATTGAAAGAGTTGAATCACCGACATAGAAACGTGTGTGCAAATTAAGAAATGGTTTTACCCTCGTAGCGTTCAGCTTCCTCCGCCAGCTTAGCGAGGTAAACGGCAGTCTCACGATCTGAAGACGACGCCATTGCCCCACCGGAAATTGAACTACTTTCTCTCTCTGGATTCTCTCACTATCGTTTTTCTATCACTGAGACGGTTTAGAAAATCAGTTGAAGGAATGATTGGATGCATGTATTCCCGCCTCTTTATATTCTGGTTTTTCTTAACTACATTTTTTTTTTTTTTTTTAACTTTACAAAATCGATATTTATATATACGAAATCGATAAACTACATTGGACTGTGCTTGAGTAATTCCAAATTTGTGTCAAAAAAAAAAAAAGAGAGAAATTCCAATTTTGTGTAGTTAATTATAATATTTGGTATTATTTGAAATAATTTTACAATACATCAATAAAATCTGATCAACTTATAAATCTCTCTTTAAAAGTCATAATTAACTTGAAAAATAACATAAATACAAATATAACTATTTTTCTGTGATTAAGTAATTTTACTTATGTGGAAAGAATGAGTAACTTATTCATAAAATCATATTATACAATCTTATATAATCGATAAGCTCGGAGGGTTTGGGTTTAGGCCCCCTTTTTTAAGGGTTCCAACTTTTTATCCAACTTAGATATATATAATATTATTATATTTGTTGTATTTGACCTAACATATTAAAGTTCATTATAAAACATTTTTTTAAATATCCCTTTTTAGATCAAAATAGGACTATTTGACTTAAAATCAAACAAAAAAGAAAAAATCTATATAAAAACTTGATCTATTTACATAACTTTTTGAATGATTTTTTTTTTCTTATTTTCAAATAAAATTATTTTTTTATATGACCCATTGTATTTTTCCTATTTTCGCCATGGCCCAGAATAAAAGCTAACTTGATATAATCATATAAATTAAATGCGCTGAATAATAAAAAGGATTACCATAAAATTTGATTCGGGAGATTTTCATCACATTAAAGCTCAATGAGTTAAAGAATTTCTACGACTATAATCAGATATTACATAATTTTAAATTAAATAATTTAATATTAATTAAGTTTCACCACAATTCATCAATAAAAACAAAATTGAAATACAGGTATAGAAAATTAAAAATTCATTACATTATAGAACAACCATTAGGATTTTCATCGCTAAAAGCATCTCCAGTTCGACTTCCGAAAATATTGGAATTTCCACTATAGTAGGTGCGACTAGCACGGTGGTTGTCGTAGCCGTGCTTGTAGTAGTTGTAGGAGGAGGCCGACGGCTGAGCGGTGTAGTAGGTGGAAGGGCCGCCGTGGTTGTGGTGGTGCTGGTGGTGGTCGCCGGTGAAATCATGGTTTCGCATTTCAGGATTGAAAGGAAATTGCCATAGTTCAGCAATTCTTCCAGTTTTTCTAACTGTTTTTAGAACTTTCTTTTGATCAGCCCATCCTATTACTGTCACCTTTTGCAACCCCATGTCTATGTCCACTTCGTCAACACCTGAGTTTTCATGCAAAAATGAATACTAATTTATTTAATTTTAAAGTTTATAAATCGAGCATTTTAATTTGTACGTGGATAATTGAAAATTAATGTTAATTAATAAAGAATTTAAATTTTCTTTATCATTATGACATCAGGAAAATACCATCTAGCTTAGATTCATATTGGACGGACTCATCAACAATTCAAATGACAAAAATAATTATATTTCTGTCAATTTTTTTACTAACTATAAAAAATAAATAAATAAAGAGTACCGAGCAAATAATAATAATAATAATAATAATAATAAATAAATAAATAAAGAGTATATGATTTTTATCAAATTGTCTCATTGATCTAATTTTGAATGAATGGGTCAATTATGAATTCATAGTCCATGCATAATCAATATATGAGTTTGTGAAAAAAAGTTTTATTTATGGGTAATGAGACTTTTTCTAACGGATTACGTTTGATACAAGTTTTTCTGATAAATAAATTATAAATCTCAAGAATAATTTAAATTTGATATATCAAAGAAATTTAGAATTTTTTTTATATTTTTTCCAAGAATGAAAGTTCTATAGAAGTATAGAATATTTAATGGTGAAAAACCTTGAAGGAAAATGAAGTACCTTTAACCTTTTGGAGAGCTTTCTTAATCTTGCTCTCACATCCAGCGCAATCCATATGTACACGCAGTTCAGTGGTCTGGAATTGTACAAATTGCACTTAATTTATCTTCATATTTGTTTTATGTAATTATATGTATATAGTGCAATAAAGATTATTACTCTCTTTATCCCAAAAAAAAAAGTCTTATATATATATATATATTTTTTTTTTTTTCTTGAAATGAAGGAAAGTATGAAATTTATAATTGGAAATCCTTACAGACAAAAATGAACTTACATCATATGAGCAAGGCCAACATGGAAATTACTTCTTCATTGTTTACATAAAAATAAAAATGTTCATTTCTAGAGAGAGAGATTACCGTCATCTTCGTAGATCTTGATGAGTGTGTTCTTGTTTTCACAATGATCTCGATTTTCAAACCTTAGAACTAAAATAAAGGACTTAACAAATTGTTTGCAACTCAATTTCTTGATTTCTTCCCTTTTATGTGTGACATATATAGTTTCACAATAATCATTTAAAAATAATTAAAATTAAAAAAATAATACCACCGACCACTTCCTTCTCCTTCGCTAGCGGCAAAACTTAAACATGCTATACAAATGGTGTCAAAGAAAAGTCAACGATAAATAAACTAAAAAGTTGTACCATGTATGTTTAATGAGAAAATTATACATAACCAAATAAAATATCCCTACACAGGATAGAAAGCAAAGCCAGGTTACTAATTAAGCAATGTCATTTCAGTCTGTATACTACAATCTCGTATTTTGTTTGTGTATCATTGTAAAAATTACATAATTTTAGTTGTGTACTATGATTAAAATTGTAATCAAAATTATGTAATTTGAACAATGGTTCATAGTTGTTAAACATCTTATAAGATATTTTTATAAATTTATAAGTTGAGTCAAACGTCCTTTTAGAATACATAAATATTTTGAAAGTGTCAACGGTATGACTTTGAGACAATAATAGAAAATATTCGATCAAGCGTTAACGAATATAAATGGGTTTGCGCTATTTTTTATGAACATTAGAAGCACCACCAAAAAGGGTATTTGTGCAATTAGAAACTTATTACGATTATTCTTTACTCGATAAAGCATTATAATAATACTTGTGTTTGCATGAGAAGCAAAGAACTACATAATTGAACGTTGGAGAGAATTGGAGAAAAAATGCATGTGGAATTATTGCGAATCAAACGGATCGTGTCCTATTGATTCTACTTCAGTTCAATTATTTGAGTATATAACATGAGTGCTGTATTTATTAATTTCTAACTTTTAATTCACTTAAAGTAACAAGATGCCCATGCCACTATCTAATACTAGATTGAAATAATAATAATAATAATAATAATAATAATAATAATAATAATAATAATAATAATAATAATAATAATAATTTATACTATATATTGAAGCAAGAAAGTTGGCAAAAATTACAAGAATACCACTTTCCCGCCTAAAAGTGTCATGTCAATAAAATAAATAAAATAAAATAGTAAATCTTACTTGGTAAGCTACTATATAATTATTTATATATATATTTATTTATTTATTTATAAGATCAATCTTACTCTAGAAGTTATTATATAATCTATATAAAGCTAACAAATGAAGAGAAGATATATTGATTTCTCAAATCAATGTAAAACTAAGAAAAGAAGAAAAAATAATGATTTTTCAACAAAATAAAGATATATAAAGAATGAAGAAAGAAACATAATATATAAACATTAGATATAATGAAACTAAGAAATGAAAGAATATAAGATTTTGCTAAACATTTAGAGGTTAAAAATTTCTTCTAAATTCACATTGTCTTATATCTTCATCTTTAGAGAGATATAATGTTTTGAGAAAAATATTATAAACAAACTTTATTTGATACAAATTATTATTATTAAAATCCAACAATAAATATGACAACCCGTGCAACGCACGGGAGAAATACTAATAATAATAAATAAATAAAAAACCATGTAGGCTTATTTGTACATGTTGGTTTTCACATATAAAATGTGAACTTTATGAATTCTAAAATATCATTGAAAAAAAAAATCCAATAGATACTTGGATCCAAAAAAAACAAAACAAAACCAAACAACTTGTTATTAACATTGTTTACAAGAAACTACAAGATACAAAAGACTTCAAACTTTATTCAGCTCAAACATTTTATACTTAGTTTTCATTAACTCTTCCTAAAAGCAGCAAAGTACCATACCATAGCCTGCTGTTCTCATTTACAACATAAATATAACGTTACCAATAATTAACCAGTGTTCTGCATTCCAGCAGCAATGCCCTTCATAGTCAAGATAAGGGTGTCTTCCAAACCCGGAGCATACTCACTTGTCGGGTTCAGCTTCACCAGCTCCGCTGCTGGTTTGCTCGTTTCCTTTTCCATGATCTCTTTCGACAGATGTGGGCCCACTTTCACACTGTAACTGGGGTCACGAGTACGCTTCAATGTATAGATTTGACACACGTTGAGTACGGTGATGTATGGATCACGAAGACGAAGCCTCTGCCTCAAGTAAGGGTCTCCTTCTAGAAGCTCCTTATGTCCAGCAACCTAAGATATATGTTAAACATGAGATGAATGATGATTTTTTTTTTTTTTTTGAGAATGTTAAAGAGTTTTTACTACGTTGGATTTCTCACCTGAAGGATGAGTTTCTGAGTTGCGTCGTATCTGGCCCGTAATTGCACTGCAAACGGCCACAAATCCTCGGAGACTAAAATCTTGTCGTATAAGGCTGCGATTCCTGGGTCGCCCTTGGCCAATACCATTTCAATCAAGTCAATTGTTACTCTAAAGAAAGGCCAGCCATTGTACATGTCTTTGAGGATCTGAATATTTCTTATATCCTTCTCGATCACGTGTTTCAGTGCAGCTCCAACGCCGAGCCAGACGGGAAGATGGAATCTTGTCTGCGTCCAAGCAAATATCCATGGGATTGCTCGCAGTGATTCTATTCCGCCACTTGGCTTTCTCTTCGATGGTCGACTCCCAATGTTCATACGCCCATACTCCAGTTCAGGTGTTGCCTGAAAAGGGACCAAAGACGACACATTGTGTTAGTAAATTTGGCGAAATTGCAGGTTTCATTTCGTACTCGTACGTAAAAGGCAACTTACAAGGCGGAAGTATTCAACAAAGCGAGATTCCCCAAAGACAATAGACCGATACTCTTCAGTGGAAACAACAGCCATCTCGTCCATCAGTGCACGCCATTCAGGTTTCGGAGAAACGGGAGGATTCATTCCATGCTCGAGTGTGGCAGCCGTGTAACGCTGAAGCGTTCTGAAGCACAAATGCTCTTCACCGAACGACTGTTCGATAACTTCGCCTTGAACAGTGACGCGAAGTGAGCCGTGAATCGTATCAGGTGGCTGCGATAATATGGCAAGATGGGTGGGTCCCCCACCTCTTCCCACGGTCCCACCTCGGCCATGAAACATTGTTAGTTTCACTCCATATTGCTTTGCCACCTTCACAAGATCCTCTTGGGTCTTATACAACTGCCATGCTGCAGAAAGACGCCCTGCGTCCTTCCCTGAATCCGAGTACCCAATCATGACTTCTTGTTTCCCTTTAATCCTGTCACGATACCAGTCTATTGAAAAAAGTCGAGCAACAGAAGCAGGTGCAGACTCGAGATCAGCGAGTTTTTCAAACAACGGAACGACTCTGAGCGGGTTCTGGACATGGCATTCCTGTTGTAAAAGCTCCACTGCAAGTACATCGGATGGGGCTGTCGCCATCGAGATAATGTAGGCACCAAAGTTGTCTGAAGGGATTTCAGCAAGAACTTGAAAAGTGTCCAACACGTCGGCGATTTCGTCGGTTTTAGGAAGATCAGCTCCGAACAATGGGCGCCTGCCGTTAAGCTCAGATAAAAGCCACTCTTGTCGACGCTCCTCTGACCATTCTTTGTATGACCCGATTTCAAGATGCCTAGTGATGGCATCTAAAACATCAGTGTGCCTATCGGCCTCTTGCCTGATATCAAGTCTCACGAGTGAAAGTCCAAATGTTGAAACTTGTCTCAGGAAATCGAGAAGGCTTCCATCAGCAATAGCACGATCACCACAAGCACAAAGTGATCTGTAGCACAGCTCTAGAGGCTCCAGAAACTGTAGATAAACCACAGTTGCAGATCATGGATACAAATAAGTTCAATATCAAAATTTGTTGGTTACAGAGTCTACAGAGAGTAGAAAAGAATAAGGTAGACCAGCATACCTCCTCAACATTTGTGAAAGTCGACTCTGGGGGAACAACAGATGTCCCATCGGCGAGTAATTGACGAGCTCTTTCACGGGTATGGTAAAGTTTGTCCCTCACATCACCAAGAATAACACGATAAGGCTCATTCGGTGGGATTTTCTTCCAGAACTCTGCATACAAATTGAAAATCTTCAAACTTTGGTGAAAGTATTTGAACACACACAGAAGACAACTAAATGAAATCACCCTCTTGAACAAGAACTTTTCATGTCTAAATCATGCAGATTGCATTAAAAGAAACTTAAGCACATAAACATACCAATATAATGCTTAGCATCTCTCCTTGAAGACCTGTGAAGTTCATCTGCACGTGCACGAAGTTCATCATTGCACCGCCACATCGAAAGCTGTCAAAGACAAATATATACTTCGTTATGGCACTGTTATCAGAAAAAAACAAATAACAAAGTTAATATGACAAAACTAAGTGCACAAAAACATATTCCTTGCCTCAAACATGAGATCCTCAATCTGTGAGAAGTACAAATTAGCAGCCATCATCCTAGCCAACAAGCATACATCTCTTGTAACTTCAGGAGTTACCCTTGGATTCCCTGTCAATTTTTCCAATATTTTAAAGGCTTTCTAACAAGATAGTCAGAAGATCTAAATAAAGTAAAAACAGTATCATCTGATCCAAATTATCTGAGAGAAACGACAACATTTGAATGCATTAAACAGATTATACTGAAGTTGATAAGTAGAGAGCTATACCATCACGATCACCACCCATCCAGGAAGAGAATTGGATAAGAGGGGCATTGTACGGAACACGCTCGGTTATGCCAATGTTTTTTAAGGCAGTGTCAACACGCCGTAAGAACTTTGGAACACCCTTCCAGATCGTCTCATGGAAGTAACTCATTCCTGCTCTCATCTCATCTTGAGGAGTCGGAGGATTTCTCCTGATTTCATCCGTACGAAATGCAGCTTGTATCTGCACAAACAGACAATCAAAAAATCGGTTCCTTCTCAAGAAAATTAAGGACATAATACCATGTATATATATATATATATATATATATCTCATGATGACATACCTCTCTTTGTAATGCCTCGTCAAGCTCCTGCTTATCATCAGGGGTTATATCCTTGGCATTTAGCTGAGTCAAACAATTACGAATCCTGCGACGGATCAAAATGCATGTATAAGTACATTTCCTACTTCATCTAACCATTCTTGATCAAATAAAGAAACGAAGGGCAAACCTCCCATGCTTCTGAAGCAAAGATCGACGAACAGACTGAGTAGGATGAGCTGTGAATACTAAATCCACTGTTTGATTCTTCAAAGCATTGAAAACTTCTTCAGGAGTCTTCTTCAACTGGTCCACCATTTTTCTCAGGGTCTCTTCAATGTCGGATTCAGTAGTGGCCGATGCCTCATTGTGAAAGTCGCGCTTTTTTAACTTAATTCTGCGTCTATAAGCAATCTGAACTTCTTCGGCGAGGTTCCCTAAATTAAGCATGTTGGAGAAGGATTTAGCCACCACAATAGAATCTCCAGCATCCAAACTGGTGAGGACTCTTCCAAGCTCTTCGAGTTTTTGAGGGTCACGTTTCCCTTCATACTCTGCAGAAAGCTCGTAACAGTCTTGAACCTAACACATTTAACACCAAAGATGAGTTTTAATAGAGTACGATTTACTAAAATAATTCTCAAAATAAGATTATCATTACAATCAAATGCATCTACACTTATCAATCACAATTCACACAAGTACAAACTTAAGGTGCATAATCTTATATATGAACAATCAACCAAAAGATAGGATGAATGATTGAAAATCACAATACATTTCCTGTCAATCCTACTTCTAACAAGAATCTCTTTTCTAATTCAACTCAGCCTTAATATCAGATACAAGTACTTATAGCAAGAAAGTTCAAGAAATAGAAACTTACATTCCAATAAAGCAGCGCATATTATTCAAGTATCACAAATTAGGCCAACGATCAACAATAAAAACCAAGAAATAACAACTGGGATCAAAAATTAAAAATAAAAATAAAAAGTAGATACCGTTTCTCTGATTTCCTCGCCATGCAAATCTTGAAGAATATCAAGAAAACGATCCAACAATAAAGCATCATACTCCACCAACTTATCATCCTCAGAAACCTTCGATGGCGCCAACAGCCTCAACTGTGCATCAATCGATGCCATCTTTTCTAAACCTCTACTCATCTTTCTAATTAATCTCTCTCTCTCTCTCTCTCTCTCTCTCTCTCTCTCTCTCTCTATATATATATATATATAGCCTTCCAAACTCCAAAAAAGGAAAGAAAAAAAAAGGGGGGGGGGGGGGGCTGCCCTTTTCTCAAATTCGAGAAAAAAAAAAAACAAGAAAGAAGTTGTTGAGAGAAGAAAAACAGGGGCACACGGGATTTCGAGTTCATACAACTCAACCACTTCACGGATTAAACAGGACAATGTAAGAGTCTAAACATTAACTAGTGAACTGGTTGGGATGATTCTAGTAGACAAACGTGAAAGGAGAGAAATCAGGCGAAGATTACAAGAATCATTAGAAAGAAGAGATGGTTCGAGGAAGAGTTGATTCCTCTCTGGTTTTATAGTCAGATTTCTAGAGAGAGAGATTTCTCTATATATATATAATTCAGTATTTGTTTATTATTAGTATTAGGACACGATTGTACATTTTTACTTCTACTAGGATTAGGATACGATTAGGAGATATATATACAATTTAATCACCATAAAATAATTATTTATTAATCAGAGAGAGTATATAGGAATATGCCATGGTTCAAGCTACAGAAAATATGCAAATTTCGGAATCTATTGTGGTGGTTGAATTCTTTTCTATTCTTTATTTTTAGAGGAAGTCTTTTTGAATTTTGTTCCGAAGATGAAGGAAATTTTTTAACGCCTTTTAAGATTTTTTTAAAAAATTTTAAGAAAAAAAAATTATAAATTACCTCCATTATTTTAAATTGCAATTCGGTACCAAAATTTATATCTCACTTGTATAACACATCGAAACTATATAGTTGTAAATGAACAAGTTTTTTCAATTTAAGTGTTAGTCATGCTATTATTTTCATGTAATGATCAGAAAATCATACCAAAAATATATAGTTAAATTAAGAAATACATTTGTTAGAATTTGAACTCCAAACCCTTTTTTTACGTATCTGATTTTACATTAATTGATCCTCTTGAAAATTACCTTTTAATTGTTCATATTGATACGTATGGTATCATATGCCCTATGTTTTGATGCCCTAAATATTATAATTAAGGAAATAATTTTTTTTGGTGAAAATTACCTTTTTTATGGTATCATATTAATTACCTTTTAATTTTTTTTGGTATCATGCCCTATTTTTTTTGGTATCATATGCCCTATGGTATCATAATTTTTTACTACGATTTTCACACGATTTTCACACATTTAACAAATTTGTGGAATGTTCGTCATCATGTTGGCATTACAATCTTCAAAAAAATTAAAAGATTTAACTAAAAAAAAAAACGCAACCCGTCACCCGTGCGCGCACGACGGGTGACGGGTTGCGTTTTTTTTTTTTAGTTAAATCTTTTAATTTTTTGAAGATTGTAATGCCAACATGATGACAAACATTCCACAAATTTGTTAAATGTGTGAAAATCGTAGCAAAAAATATAAAAAAACGATTGAACCGGATCAGTTTCGTTCGGCCCCGATTGGCCAAACACATAGAAGAGTGTACGGCCACCACGGCCAAACACCTTGAAGCCCGTTCGGTCATAATAACCGGACGAAACTAGTTCAACAACCCTAAGGGTAAAATTGGAATTTAAAAAAAAAAATGGTGTTGTGCCCTTAAAAGAGGGTGCTGTGTTTTTAGTCCCACCCTTAATATACTGATATCAGTAGTTTTTTTTTTTTTAGTCGATATCAGTGTATAGTTTTTTGTGACCCAACTAGTTTTACCAATTAATAGTGACTTTATTCTAAATTATTTGAGGTAGAAAAATATACTACAACTTAATAATTACCTTTAAAAAAAAAATTATTTGATGTTGGTTTCTTTTCTTATAAAATTTTGACCCAGTTAGTATTAACCGAAAAAATAATCCATTAACAAGTTAATATTAAAAAATAATTGGTGCAAAATTTAATGTAGGTAAAAGTGTTTCTGAAATGTGATAATCAAAAATAATTCTTTAAATCATAACAGATATAAAAAACTCTTTTTACGAAAAGCAAGTATAAAAAAAATTCAATAAACCAACATAAACGTTTATTGGGTAAATTACATTTTTGATATCCAAACTATACACCAATTTCACTTTTGGTATTTCTTTTTTCACGAGTTGCAACATTGGTACCCAATGTTTCAAAAAATCATATATTTAGTACCTTCCATCAAGTTTCCGTCCAAACTTGACTGAAGTTTGCAAACCCTAACAATTTGGGGCAAAAATTGGTTATCTTCTTCCCTAATTTCATCTGCAACGCTAGTAAACCATAACCCATTTAAATTATCACAAAATAATGTGTTTTCCTTCCTATTATGCTCCATATACCCAATCCCCGACTCGAATAATCGGAATCCAACTTCTTCATCTACCCAATCAAAACACCAAATAAAGCCCTAGAATTCAAAATTCCCACTTCTTCGGTTAAGAGGAAATGGAGCCCTCTCCAAATATTATACATTCAACAATGATTCAGTATATCAGTTCTAAAACAAGCTTCACCACTAATCAAGATCTTGATTTTAATCCTCACCCATGCACAAGAATCGGGAGAAAACTAAAACAAATGCATACAATGACTTTAAAAAGTGAGAGATTTCGTTCAACAAATAATCCACAATATTTAGCAAATGGTAATAGGTCTGATGACATTAAGAACAAAAAAGTGGGGTTAAATCTACTACAGATTGAAGAAATGAAGAAGAAATTAGGTCATCTTCGAAGTTACAGAATGAAATTGGGGAAAAATGGGCAATTTTCACTCTAAATTGTTACGGATCACAAACTTCCATCAAATTTGGACGGAAACTTGACGGAAGATAC
This sequence comes from Scutellaria minor, assembly GCA_954870855.1. Lineage (NCBI taxonomy): Eukaryota > Viridiplantae > Streptophyta > Magnoliopsida > Lamiales > Lamiaceae > Scutellaria > Scutellaria minor. The sequence continues at coordinate 7,572,755 of OX940727.1, forward strand.
CAAATACGTGATTTTTTGAAATATTGGATACTAATATTGCAACTCGTGAAAATGTAGATACCAAAAGTGAAATTGGAATATAATTTAGGTACTGAAAATGTAATTTATCGGCGTTTATTTTGTTAACAGTTTGCAAGGAAATTTGGTCTTTCTCATATTAGCTTTCCCTTTTCATGCTTGTTCACAAAGGTAACACGTGTAAAAAACATTAACGGTAATTAATATGTACGTTAAAGAATTTCCATTTAAACAAACGTAAAGAATTTCCATTTAAACACGTTTTTTAATAAGGGGAATTTTTCTTTTCAAAAAAAATTTATAATAATAATATTAAAGGGAAATTCTCACAAAACATTAGTGCAGCATATACTGAAAATATGCTGAAATTCCGTCAAAAAAAAAAAAGAAAAGAAAAGAAAATATGCTGAAATTGGTCTAAATAAAGCTAATCAATCCACCAAATTAATTTGACTACCTCGTTTTTTCTGTTGGTCTTTATTTGAAAATAGTTAAAGCAAAGCATATGATCCCTTCTAGCATACTATATTCGAAATATATATTTGGCATCCATGCTATAAAGCATAATCTCAAAATACGAGTATATAAATATTTAAAACATGATATTGCTCCTTATAATAAAAAAGACATTGTATTAGTATTAATAATAATAATAATAATAATAATAATTATTATTATTATTATTATTATTATTTCTATTTATAATTTATTATTTATTATTTATTATTTATTACGATGATGATGCTATGCTAGCCCTAATGTTCGTCCACATCAAGGATCCAAGATGTTTTGCTTGTACATATTAACATGTTATTATTTTAGTACAATATGAGATATCTTAATTATAACTTTAAAAGGTTAAAAAGTATTTAGAGTCCCGAAATTAAAATCTGAGAAGAGAGATCATACTGATAACTTCAAAACATAATTGGATTTGATTTTATTTATTAACGTGGTAATATTTAATTTGCAAGAAATACGTTGAAGATTTTGTATATTTAGGGGCTATAGATTATTTTAGATGGTTATGATTCATTTGGATTATAATAAATTGTACTACTAAAAAATAGGCTTTAATTTATTTTCTTTAAATGTAAGGGATCGCAGATATAAAACCGGTTGTATATATGGATTTGGGCTTGTATTTAGTTTCCCCATATTGCATAAATGACTGTTCATATAATCCAATACTAACATATTAGTACACTCATTTTAAATAGAAAAGATGCCCAGAATTATGTAACGAACAAGGGTCCCTACAATCATATAACCAATATTAAAAAAAAAAAAAAAAAAAGAAGTCTTGCAAGATTTTTATTCCTCTCTTTTTCTCTAACAATGATGAGGAGAAAGAAAGCCTGAACCTAAACTTTATCCAGTTCTGAGAAATGTACTTGCCATTAGACTATTCTTGGGGTTTAATTGTGCGGACGAAAGTGACACTGAGATATGGATCTTCACCTTGTGGTTTGATGAACTCGCAGATGCAGTGATCGTCTTTCTTCACCAAGTTTACATCGCAAAGGGATTTCCATCCTCCTTTCAAAAGCACCCTCCCATCCTTCCATATTTTACGCTGTGAATAGAACTTCCTCCCCTTTGGATCGACAAGTATCATCGTCTCTGGGAGTTGAAGGTTGAAATGTTTCACAATATCATTCGGGATATACTGTCATTATAACAGATACAAAGTGTAAGAGATCGCATAAATTATAATCATGTGGGAAGAATTGCAGTTTTAGTGAACATGTGATCAAAATTGATACTACCCTACAGTTTTATAAAGCTAAAATTGCAATGTACCCTTCCACCAAAATGTTGAAGACAATTACGCATCAAATTACATTACTTACCAATTCAGATAATCTATTCCGTCTTCTGCTCGTGACGAAATACCAGTTCACAGGCTGTGGAATCAGTCCGGACCTGAAAATCTCTGCACCGAACCAATCATGGGACTTCCTGCTTCTACGTGCACACGTACTACTTCCAACTAAACAGATAAAAGATTCAAAATGATGGATAGACGAAAAAGGGTAATTTCACCAAGTGCAACAAGAAGAAATTCCGAAGAAAATTTAAGAGGTGAACATACCATCGGGTATTTGCCCTTCTCGACGACAATCATCTAGTTTGTCTTTTTTAGTTGTAAGCTTGTGGTCATCGTCATCAGTATCATCTACAATATCATCATGTGATTCCATCATTTCATACTGTTCTTCTATGTTCTCATTTATATGACCACCAAATCCCCCTTCTTCGCAAGCAGAGCAACCAAATATCTTAAAATCAAATAAACCATCACCACAGTAGTCAAATGTTAGCACATATCCGCTTTTAATCATATTCTCATGTATGAATGTTGTGAAACCATCTCCGAAGAACCAACTATCGCCAATCTTGTCCAGTTTCACATGCCACAAGTTGTTATAACTGTCTCGAAGGATTACATTCTCAGGCAAAGCTCCATGAATAGAGCGAACAAACTTTGGGGGGATTTGCTGAACACACATGAAGTCAGAAAACATTAATATTACAATTAGAAAGAAAACTGATCGTTCACTAACTAAACTAAAAAAGAAAGAGGAACTGTTCATCCATTAAAGGCAACAATCATATATATAAGAATTCCTCAGTAGAATGCTCTTAGTCTTACACTGTGATTGGATTGAGGAATTTGAAAGGTAGAAATTTGAAGTGGATGAATTTCAAGTTCACCCAAATGACCAAAAATTAGTTTGAAAAGGAATTGATGGCATTTAAATTCACAGTGGTCCAAACAATTATCTATAAATTTGCAATTATGAATTTCAAACATATCCTCAAATCCTTCGATTCAAAAAACAACCTTACTTTGAATATTATGAAGGTGGTAATTATAGTAATTATAGTAAGCCCATTGCATTTAGTGGAAAAAGAGTTACAATACGCATGTGGAGAACCTGATGCCAAGAATTGGAGAGTAAGAAAATTTCCTCACCAATATCATCAATTTCAAGAGGCTTTGATTCCAACAACCAAAGGAAGTACATTTCCTAATGGAGACCATATATCCTATTTGTGCCCATAAGGTTGAAAATTTCCACTAAAACCACTAGTTTTCCTTATCAAGAGAAATTTCTCCGAAGATGTCTAATAAAGAGGTATTATCAATTTGCATCATATCAAACACAAAGGAAACATACCAACATTTGCCTTAGAAAGGCCACATAGAATCTAAAAGTCAATGATATTCTATTTAATCTTGAAGATTTTTATTTAGAAAACAATTCACCGAAACTTTTGGAATAAAATTCACTACTTTTATCTGTAAACAAATGGAAAAAATGATAGAATTAATCTATATTAATATCAAGCATCAAAGAGGATCTAATTGCATAAAGGAGCAACAACAAAAAAATTCTGAACAACAAAATGAAGCAGACATAAGTGGTAAAAACATATTTATGATCAAAATAACAATATGAGAATCTTGACTACAGAAATTGAGAGAGAAATACCAAATTCTCTGCATAGAGTTCTGGTGCGTAAAACTTGAAGAACGCTGGATGATTAACCATTTTTGCACCTAAAATCCAATTCTCAATTGTTAACAAATTCTACAAGATGAGAGAAGAGTTTAGTCAATCATGATGAAACGAAAACAAATAAAAACAAGGTGGAACCTCAGAGAAATTATGGGCTTATGGTCTGTAGAACAGTTCAGCAAGCAACAGATCAAGAAAATTCAATATTTTGCAACCGATAGAAGGGTTAAAATCAAGAAATAACTTGAATTATGAAACTTTACAACCTAAACTTTTATTCTCTTCTCCATGAAATTTTCACTTTCCAACCTTAAGTCTGTTTTTCTGACACTTTTCCGGCCAAATTCGAATTTGATGTCCCGATAACACTAGATCTTCCATGTTTAAAGTTGGGTCCAGGGTACAGACTTTCACACAACACATTGATACTAGGCTGGAGGGGTCACAGTGTTCCTGCTTAAAAAACCATTCTACATAGACAGAACTGATTCAAATAATACCTTACAAATGAACAATAAAGTAGCACCCAAAACTAGTATTGAATATGATTTACAAATGAATGAATACTAAAATAATAAATTGCATAAATATAAAGCAAAATGAAGAGCACGCCACGATAATATCAAATAAAGTAAAAAAGAAAACTAAAATGAAAATTGCATAACATAAACCATAAGAGAAGAGCATACCACAATTGGTAACAGGATCTGGAAAACTTTGCTTCCCGTCTTTGAGGATCACAACTACAACCACCACTAAAGTAATTTCACAAACAGATTAAAAGTTGAAATAACCCAGAAACAAGGATATCCTTGCGGACATCCTCAAATATATACAAAGTAAATAAGAGATGATTTTGGATGGAAAGATGCAAAGGGCTAAGAACCCTTTTCTAGGCCAGAAACGGAGCCTCTCTCTCCACTAAAAATTCGATGTGGGACAAATACAAAGCTTGTTCTCTGAAATTCACCCATTAGAAAGTCGTAACCTTCTCCTATAGGAATGAGATTCAATTTCTTACTTATAATAATAATTGAGATATAAATTTGCTATATTGACACTTAAGGAGAAATGTACAATTCTCTATAAATGCACAAGGTTTAAAGAGATTAACATAACTCTCAAATTTTATATTCTACACTCCAGGAAAGTTCTGAAATCACTCCACAGACTATAGGGCGCCCTTTTTATTTTAAAAGTGAATGATCTTTCAACCCGTTAGCAACCAACTGATGGGGCAATCCTACGAAAATGTTTTGCTACATTTTACTGAGAGTGATTGAAAATATAACCGAGTTGGATGATTATTGTATTCATCGGGTTTACATACATCTAGTATCACAAGTTCAAGAATGAATGCAGCTTATAAATGCACAAAGCCAACACAGTTCTATCGTCCTTAATTTCAAGAAACCATACCTTCACAGTTCTTTCTTTTTTTTTGTTTTTTTTTTTTTTGGATCTTGAGAAAAGTTCTAGAAATTGCTTTCAGATACTTCAGGGTGACTTGTTGTATCCTAAAAGGACATTTCTTTCAACTTCTTAGGAAGCCGATAGTCGCGGGAATTATCACTTTAAGATAAATGAGATCACACCCGAGTCAAATAAGATGATTTCTGTTAAATCTTTCTTAACACTTTCAATATTCAGTAATTGCTTTCATAGTTGATCACATCATTGCCATTTTGGGGACTATATCGCCATGCGACAGGGGAAGGTTATCATTAAAATCTTATTAACTTATTTCAGGGCAGAGAAACAAATATAAATTTCCATAAAGCTATTAAGGAATGATAAGAAAGGTGGGAATTATGCCACCCATGATACATCATAGAGGATAAAGGTTAGACAAGAATACAATCTTCAAAGCAAATTAGCACTACAATTTTAAGTCAATCTCAACACTTGTCAGTTTAAGAATGTTTCAGAGATTATATGTGTATTAGTAATTGTGAATTAACATTCAATGTGCTGCTCGAATATACTCTTCGGTATCTCCCTTGCGGTTGAGAATACAGACTAAAGCCTTAGAGGATGATTAACCAAACAAGGAATCAACACGGCCCATACTCCGACATGAGGCAAAAGAGGAAGTTTTAGCAACAGAAAAAGCCTGATAGAGCAACAACATTCCATTGACGTTTCTAGGTGGAATAACCTTCAAAGGATAAACATCCCTAACTCAAACATAGAGACTAATCATCCTACCAACTGCTTCTTCCCAAGGGAAGAAAGATTTGCGGCTGAGGAAGCTAATCAGCAACCAACCCTAAATGTTAAACCCTCCAAAATTAGATGATCAAAGTGCATTGTATCGAACACTATGCAAGCACTACCAACGCATGCCCAAGAATCATGAATTTCAATGATTTTTTATTTTTGTCAACTAAGTTCATTTAAATTAAGTTGAATGAATTTCACCACTTATTCTCGAAAATAAATGAAAAAAATTACAGATTTAATTCAACGAATCCAAAAAAAAAAAAAGGATATAATCTTATACAGGCACAACTGCAACAGCAGATTTACAATCAACAATGAAGAAGCAAAATAATGATTGCAATACAAAATTAAGAATCAAATAAAAGATATTGAGAGAAAAATGCTACCTATTCTTGCCTGAATTCTGGACTGTAAAACTCGAAGAACTTTGCACGATTCACCAATTTCGCACCCACATCCTCCTTTTCAATTCTCTGCAAGTATTTAAATAACAGAGAAGAGTTCAGTTAATCTTGATGAAGAAAAAAAATACAGTCAAATATGAAAAAGGAAATAAATTATGAGGATTTGTGCATGGCGGAGAGCAGCAAACGTCCTCCATAAACAGAAATTTTGACTGTATTTGGAAGATTTAACTTTTTGCCCTTTTTTAGAATGGGCCGGATATATCTAAAAATCAATGGGCCGGTAATGATGTTAGTTGGGTCACCTGAAATATGTCCAATAATATCGGCCCAATTGATAATACGGGCTAACGATTGTTATGGAAATTTCTAAGAATCTGTGGGTTTGACCCAAAACCTCTTAGGCAATTTATTATTTGGGCGGCTTGGGCCTATTTATTGGAAAAGTTCAAAGCACGTCAAGTTATATGTAATATTTATGTATTCTTTTTTCTAACTAAATACTCCCTTCCTCCAAAAAAAAAAAAAGTTGCCTGTTTTAATTTACTTTTTCGAAAAAATAAAAAATGTTTCCAATTCTAAATTGGTTTTTGAAATGATATAATGGTTTTGTTATAAAATTGGGATCACTTAAAATCAATTTTGTAAATGACGAATTTGAGTAATTGAGGAGCAATAAGTGAAGTTTAATGACTTATAACAGATTGTGCATTCATTCAATCAATCAAAAGATAAACATTTTACTCTGAAAAAAAAAAAAAACCCCTTTATTTGGGATGGAAAAATTAATTTGCTAAGTTTACAGTGGTCTTTTTAGATGTCCATCTGGTGAACATACTAGATAATTTAATAGTATAGATATGAACCAATACGTGTGCTGATGTGCATATGTATTATTGTATAAAAAAACTATAATAGATAAAGCACGTAATGTTGTTGGTGTGGCATCAAATAAACCAGTTATGGTCATATAGTTTTTTAAGAAAAATAAAGTGAAATGTTGAAATGTGTATATTTATGACGAGATGCATACCTACATCGAAGGTAGCATGTCACACTCATAAGAAAAAGCTGTTACTACTCACTCAGAAATGATGAAAGAAATAGAAAATATTAACTTTATTCAAAATGTTCATGAATGTTACACATAAGTGTACCCTCATCTGAACATGTTTGATTTTAGAGTCTTTGGATTGGTCCCAAAGTGTGCTTAAAATGCATGTTTCATATAGCCCACAAGAACTCATATCTCTTCAGGTAATAAAGATTCTTGAGGTCCCATTATTTTAAAGAAGTTTGTTCCTATTTTTGGTAGCAACTTTCAGTCAAGAGTTGATCAGAAATGTAACAAAGTTGGTACAAGTCCTACAATACTATCACATAAAGGGGTGAAAATATCCTCAGAAATGGACAAATTAAACAAACAGTTTAGCAAGACTTATAGAGCCCACTCAACAAATCAAAAGCGACCATTTTGATGCCTTAAGGATTATCATAGGATATCATGTTAAGTTTGCAGATTTTATAAGGTAGTCCACATATAATATATAGATAACTTGAAAAAATCTAAGTTTAAATTTGAAGGGATGTGACTATGTTCATTGCAACATTAAAAAAAGTATTTATGTTATCGAATAATAATTTGGGTAAAACAACAGTGTTTAATTTGTTGCACAAATGATCAATACAACACGTGTTAGTGAGTAAGATTTGTGAATTTTTTGATGTGAAGTGAATTGATTAATGGTAAAGATTCGAATATAAAAAATGATTAAAAAGTTGAAAGATCCAATATTTAAAAAAAAATAAAAAAACATGAGGTTAATATTTTCACTTTGACGTTGAAATTGATAATTGTTATAATGTGAAGTTAGCATCAACTACAATCCTCAAACTAATACATTCTATATTATATTTATAAAAAAAAAAATTAATCCTAACATCAACTATAGTCCTCCATTAATTAAATATATAATTAAATTTGGATAATCTGTAATTAAGTTTTAATTCCTAAATTGAACTAGAATTATAGTTACAACTTCTAATTTCTTGATGATTGTCATTTATACCAGTTAAGTTCAAATTCAATTCAATAGCTAACATGAAAATAAAAGGAACTGCCAACTGCAGCAAAAGTACCACTAAACTTTTCCTACCTACTACAATCATTTTAGTTTTGGTCTTTTCTTCATATCTGTCAAGCTATATATTTATAATCACATCAGGTCTATAAGATTCTTTTTCTTTAGAAAATACTTTTCTTTCACTATTGATAAAAAATGTGGGCTCTAATGGTAAATAATTGTTTAGAGAGATGAAACTCCCCATGTGCGAGAAGTCCAATAATTGTGAGTAATCAATTAAATAAGTAAATAAATAAATATATATAATTAACGTTAAAGTCAGATCGCGTGTCAATTCTTAAGATATAATGTTCCTGTAAATTCTTATTAAAGATACAATTAATGTCATGTCACACTTAATTCAGCGTGTCAATTCTTAAGATATAATGTTCCTGTAAATTCTTATTAAAGATACAATTAATGTCATGTCACACTTAATTCAATATGTGCTTTGAGTTTTAATCTATATTTACCTAACCATAAATCAACTTTAAATGAATATATGCCTAGGTTTTGAGCTAGAAGTAAATCATTTGCCTATTTGTGTTCTTGCTTAGTTATAGGGATATCTAATAATTTTTCTTCAATTTGTGAAAGTCATGATTGAGGTTCAAAAATTCAACAATCATGGACTCAAGTTCCATCAGACTTATCAAAACTCACCTCTATATGAATATATTTTTTGTTGAATGCAATGGATTAAATATTATATAAATAATTAATTTGTTGGTTACTGATGAGAGATATATTTAATTAAACGTTAGTTGAAAGAAAGATATCAAACTTTGAGTACTTTAAGCTAGCCAAACCCAATATCATGACCAAAACTGTAATCGAACTAAAAATCTATAATTTGATTAAATTCGAAAGAAAGAAAAAGGCTTGGTAAATTCCTAATTTGGAATCCTCAAATAATTTCCCAATTGGGTTTTTTTCCTTCGATTTACAAATTGGTAAATATAATTTTTTTACTATAATTCAAGAAAATATATAAATAGTCAGGCCATGTAATAAATTACAATATCACCCACAAACAACATGTGAATTGTAGGTTTTGAATGGTGGGCAATTGGATTGTGAATTGTAGGTATTGGATGGTGAGTAATTGGATTGTGGATTGACCGTCTCACGTAGTACATTAAAATTTCGTGAGACGTTTTCACAAGAGACTTACTCAATTTAAAAAAAAATATATAATTCTGAAACTGTATTACAAAACAATACATTAAGTGCCAAAATAAATGAAAATTTCAAAATTCATTGATTTCGATTAGGAAAACGGAGCTGTCCCTTCATTCGTCGGCAAAGAAAACGACAAAGACGTGGGCCATTGAAGCTTCATCTTCTCTTCGATGCATCCATAAATCTACTTATTCATTTTATTTATTTTTCCTTAAAAAAAAAAAAAGAAAGAAAGAAAGAAAATATAACGCATTTAGCCTGTCGGTGATGCCAATGAGTGAATGGTTAATTAATTCAAAGGTTTAATAAGCTTTTATATTTTCTAAAATGTATTTAGAGTTAATAAAATATTTTATATTATTTTTAAAAGTAAGTTGTTAAAGTGATTTTATAAATAAAATGGAATGAAATTTATAAGATGCTAATAACGATAATTATATAATTTCAATAATAAAATTTAAAGAAGGCTGTCAAAATTATAATCATATTGTAAATTGAGATTGTGTCTTCCTATCTATTAAAAAATCGGAGTAGCTTGTAAAATTCTAAATCTTATTTTAGTATGATATTAAACTTATTTTCAAAATTTTACCAAACACAATTAAGTAATGCATGAATTCTTCGACATTTTAAAAGATGTTTTAAAGTTCAATCAAATACCTCTAAATTTGAAAACACAATAATTCATATAATTAAGATTCTCACACTTATAATTTCATGAGATATTAATCACAATTGAAATGCATTTTCACAAACTCATTAATGAGTCGTGGGTTAACTAATCTTATGAAGTTAGATTTGTAATATAATCTTATATTAGTCCTACTCATATGACTACTGGTTAATATCTAATAATAAATAATTTGATTTCCTTAAAAATTAATACCTAATTTAGTTGATTTTAGATACTCAAAACTATGTTACCACTCAAATTTTCATTACGTTATGTTAAAATCTACATTTAATTTGACTTTTAAGTTGTACATGCAAACGTAAACTACATTAAGCAAACTTACAACTCTTCGTGGGCTTTTTCATCTTTTTATGCATGATTACATTTAGCATCCAGGCCCAGTAAGTTGATTTGGAATAACTAGTTAATTTACTAATTACAAATGCGTAGAGTCTTACACATTTTACGAATTCAATTTCAAATTTACAACTGTATCTCTAACTATTAATTATTATTATTATTTAAATATCTATTGAATACGATTTTGAGATTTTCTTCATACACTTTATTATTTGTTGTATCTAACTAAATTTGAAGTGGTAACTATAGTATCTCCTCAATTTAAATATGAATAATTACTTTTTGGAGTAAATTTTTCCTAAAAAGTTGTTGAACTAGGGCCCTACCAGAGACAAAAACAGATGGTTAAAGAAAAATTATTTTTTGAGTATTTCCGAATATTTATAAATTTAATTTATTTATATGCTACACCTAAACTTCAAACTGTGGAATGCAAAATAAACTGGCAGACCTTGTACGATTGTACGGACAGTGTATCTATAAGTGCTTATAGTGACACTTGGGCCTTATGGCTTGTAGGCCATTTGTTTACTTTGAGCATTTAAATGTATAGCTTTTATTGGGTATGAATTTAATAGTTTTGGACAACATAAAATATCCCCAATAGTCCAACGAATCCCAAGTTTTATGATTCTACAATTTTTGTCAAATTTTTGAACTATCAGTTTATCAATTCTTGTTTTGTCTAAGACAAAAACTTTTGTGCACATGGTGCACGGACTCTAAATTCATGCACTCGAGTCGACCCTATCCACCATGCGTCTGCACGCGTCATCAAGTCGCGGACAAAATCCGCTCAAACATGTTCTCAGGTGTCAGACTTTTATGTTATGTTAACTATACATTTTAGCAGTGTTAGTTATACATTTTAGTTATGTTAGTCATACATTTTATAAGTCTAGTTGTACCTTAACATTTTTTTAGACAGACATGTTAACTTTTCATTCATTTTAGTTATAACAATCATACATTTTAGTTATGTTAGATATATTTTTTAGTTATGTTAGTTGTATCTTTATATATTACATAAAGGTATGACTATGTTGATATAAATGTATAAGTAATATCACATAAATGTATGAGTATTATCACATAAAGATAAGCATATACAAATTGTGGTGAAATTAGGATTTTTTTAGAATTAAAAATATTAAATAAAGTTATGATATCTGTACATAAGGGTATGACTAATATAACATAAATGTATATGTCTAATATAATATAAATGTATGACTAACATAACATAGAGGTCAAGGCCAAAAAAAAAAAAAAAAAAAAGTAAAAGTGTGTGGATTCGGATCAACCCGACCCGAGTGCATGTGTGCATCAGGTGCACAGAAGTGGTAGTCTTTGTCTTAATTGAAGTTTATAAGTTCTAATGTGTGAATTTAATTCTAATATTAAAATAAAATAAATAACAAAAGACCGTACAATGAGGCTTTCAAATAGGCAAGTGGCCAAATCCATCATCTCCAAGGTTCTTAAAATCTTGTGTAAATAATTGTAAAAAAAATATAAAATAATAACAAGTGGTATTGAATGACATTCCTGTTTTACCCCAACAACTCATGCCCCGAAATACATAAATGCTAGACCTAAAAAAAAAAAAAAAAAATACATTTATGCAGAATACAATTAATCACTTAAAAATACAATTAATCAGTTATCTGTCATATCCATTAAATGAAACCGATTATTTTGCCTCAAAATTGCTTCATTTTCGTTTCGATATCACATCTTAAATTGAAAAATTATTTACGAATTTTTTATTTTGAAAACGACTCTTTTTTTTTTAACACAAAAACTCATGTGAAATTATCTCATGTATAGTTATCGTGAGACGGAGCCCCATTGTATAAACAACATGTGAATGAGTCTCACAAGAGACTCGCTCTTTTTTAAAAAACGTGTTAGGTAAACGTATCATAAAATTTCTATTTTAAATTTTTGATTTTCAAACTTCACTTCTTTAGGCAGAAAAATCTTTTTTGATACATGATTCTAAAATAAACGAAGTATCAATCCACAGAATTAGATTATATTTTACAATATAAAATTTCGATTTTATCATCACAAATCGAAATCTTCAAGTTTTTAACAATGCAGTACATAAACGGGCTTTCAAACTTCAATTGCTAACTTGAAGTCCAAAATTCAAAACCACATAGATGACGAGGATCATTTTCAAATTTCGAGTTCCATACCGCAATTGAAATTTAAAAGGATTGATCATATAACAAATTGTTAGAAATAGTAGGTGATAGTTTGATTTTATTGCAATTTAAAAGGTTTGATCATGCAACAAATTATTAGAAATAGTAGGTGATAGTTTGTTATAATAAAATCGAAATTAAAAAAAATTGTTAAAAGATGGTAATTTGTGGTATAATTATAAAAAATAAGGGGCAAGACGGTCCATTGAAATTTTATTAAGTCTTATCTTCTGGTGACAATATTACTTATCTTAAGTCATTAAAGTCTAAAGATAATAAAAGTTAGTTATTTGCTAGGCATAAAGCCTCAGCACGATTAAGTTTGAAATTTTTCACAGGCTATAATAAATTGACTTTTTTTTTTCTTATGCACAATTTGAAATAAAAAATGAAAAATAGAAATTAAAAATATGTGCATGATGCAACAAGTGATATCATGTGAATCATGCTCCCATTGTTAACATTATGGTGTGTCTTCATGCCAAATAAAAATCGTGACCACGAGATAAATACCAAGATGAACTTTATAAGGTTTTGTGTTATAAGTTAGGTTGGATTGTTGATTGTTGCAATTTACTCCCTCCATTTCAAAATAAGCGTCATTCTAAAGTTTAAATTTTATTTTAAATTTAAGTGTTGTTATAAATTTTTATATAATTTTTTCTCAAATTATCCGTGTTAATACTTCTCAACTAAAATTAAGGAATTTAATATAATATTTTTTTGTGGAATTAATAATTTTACTTTCAAATTTTAAATTCTAAATTATTTTGGTAAACATGTAAAGAGTTTATTTGTCAATTTTTAATATTTCTTAATTTATGATAATAACTTCAAAACCACGTTGATTTTGAAATGATGGGAGTTTTAGATAATGCTTCATATATATGAAACATGATTTGCCTACAACATAATGTAGATCATGAGTTATCCATTCTTAAATATATACATGTCAAGACAGGCCGATAGGGTGGACCGGCCCGCAACCCACCATAACCTACTATTTAGCAGTTGAAAATTAAAAACCCCAATCCAAATTACCTAACCCCACTCATCGACGGGCTAGCCCATTTAATTTTTTATTTTTATCTTTTTTTTTTAATTTTTTTTATTACTTTTAAAAGAACAAAATTGTCTATAATATCTTTTACTCTTTACTCAACATTATATGTATTGAATTACATGTAAAATACTAAAAAAAAAAATATATATAAAAAGTGGAAATTTCTATAAAATTCTTTCATTCCTATTAATGAGTGACCAAATTTAATATAAAATGATTCATAACATAACATGTCATGTTGGGGATCCACCTCTCATTCTATCTTTATCGAGTATTGAGAAAGCCCTAGTCTTGCTGGAGTCCTTTGGAGGTGGAGTGTATTGAACATCATTATTTATACTAGATGGTAATTTTTATCATTAGCATACATATTTCATGTGTTAAAAAAAAAATTAAAGAAAGCGGACCTACCCACTTAACTTGTGGACTCCTAGATACTTAACTCAACCCTCCATTTTAACTATGTAGGGCAGACTATCCAACTCATTTTGAAGGCTCTACTTAAATATAATATCAATATTATTCATCACAAAAATAATCAGAACCATGGGTGAGATTGAAAGATTGGCAATCAAATAAACTTGATATATATATATATATACACACACTAAAAAGATTATAAAAGTTGAAAGAAACGGATTTCCTCACTGTTTCCGTTACTAATCACAAAGTATTCATAGATTAATTACCAAAAGAAGATTTTAATGGATCCTGCAACAATAATAACACAAAATAGTGATAGATCGTAGAGCGGTCCATTATTACTTTAATATATATATCTTATCTTCAGGTGACAATGTTACTCATGCTAGTCATAAATGTTATTAAAACTTAAATTTCCAGGGATATAGCCTTTTATATGATCATGACTAATTTAGCGAGATATATATATATATATATATATATATATATATATATATAATGAAACAATTCGAACATCAATAATATACAATTGTTTGAAATCGCTACTTTTTTCAAGTGCAAAATTGTATACATGAAAAAGAAAGAATTTAAATAATGGAGTACTTTAATTAACAGGCCATGATAAATTTAAAAAGTTAAATTTTTATAAAAGAAAAATTGACCAACATGTGAAATACTCATGACCTTCAGAAATCATTCTTGCTTTGCCTTATAAGTGCACACATCTAATCCTGTTTCCAAACATCTGACATGAAGAAGCTGGATCTCAAATGTTTCCTAATATTCCAAATATTCACTCAATATTGTATGGATTCTTTGTAATATTCCAATTCCATCTGAAAACGACTGTCATTATAATTAGTAAAAATATTATGTAACTTGCCAACAAATCAATTTTTTTTTTTTTTTTGGTGGACCATACCATCAAACCTGGCCACAATATATTCATGCCACTTCATTTGGGATAAAAAAAAATTATAAATTTTTAGAATTGAACTGAACTTAGAAGAGTTTCAAAATTGAATGTCAAGAATAAATCTGGAAAAATTGAGACGATTTAAATGAATGTTTTCTTCTATTGGAATGGTTAGAAAAATGGCGCCTTAGAAACAACTACTAGAATTTTTTAAGTCAAATTGAAATGTATTATTGTCTAAAAAAATAAAAAAATGTCTAAAACATATTTTCTTAATTTTTAGATGAAAACATCCTCAATATATATAAATTAATAAAAGAATCCTCCAAACTCTAAGGATATGTTTGGATTGGGGTGGAGATGGATTTTGCAAGTTCAAATTTGGGATTTAATTGAATTTTGTAGAAAGGTGGATTTTGAAAATTTTGTGTTTGTTTTGAGATTATATATGATAGAATTATAGTTAAGATGTCCTCATTACATTAGAAATTGTAGAAAAAGTAAATTTTTTTATTGAGATTTGCAAATCCTTCCCCATCTTATAACAAACAAGGATTGAGATTTGACTCATCCCAAATCCATATCCCAATCCAAACAAAATATGCAATAAATTTGTGGTATCCTAAATTCGACACGTCACAAGATTATTTTAATAAACCTTTGCACGTCATAAATATAAAGCACAAGCTATAGTGAAATAAATTACAATTAATCATTGACACTATAGAATAGTTGATGATCTAGACGCAAATACTTTTACGTTTTGATAAATATACATTTTAGCTTTTCTTGAACAGAAAAGAATTAATTAATTTCATCCTTGCACAGAATATTATATAAAAAAATTATAATTAAATTAACCATTATTATACACACGCATACATTTATATGTATCGATCACTATATGGATATTGTCACATGTATCTAAATTATTTCATTAATAAAAAATATTTAATTCCATTATCCATTCATTAGATTGCTTCAAAACTTGTGTATATATACAATAATTAAAGATGACGTTGTGACATATTAACCAAATACAATATGATTTTTACAATAAAAAATTGTGAATAAAACTATAATATTAAATCATGAGCAACACTCTTGTACCCTGTGGGTACGGATCCTAGGATCTGTGCCCCCAACCCGCTCCACCACCTCCAGACCCGCCTATATATAAATATATATTTTTTTCCTGTTTCTGCGCTTCACTAAGAGAAGCAGAGAGAGAGAGATGTGCTTTACTTCTTCTTTTTCTTTTTCTCCTTCTCCTTAAATTCTACACATATTTCATAATTTCTTCTCAATCTTTATACATGATTAAAACGACTACAAAAATTTAGGGTTCTTCTCCTCCTAATCTGATTCAAGGTTTAGGGTTTTTTTTTCTCTTGTTCTCATTCAAAACAAGACGTAATCAATAATGAATGAAGGTCAAGAATCAAATACAATTTATAGAGTGAAGAAGATGAAGATAATGTTGTATTATCATCTTTTCTTACTCAGGTTATTGAATCAATAAATGAAGGTAATAGATTGATTTTCTTTCTAGTGCATTTTACTTTGCATGATATCATTTTTTTTATGTGGTGATTGAGTTAAAGGTAAATTTTGAGCTTAAATGTCATTCTTCCAATTGTAATATATTTGGCCAGATTTCTGTTCAATCACTACAGTCTTTGAGTTCTGCTATAAACATTAATATATGTCTATTTATGATATCATGTAAGGTATTATAGATATGCTCTAAAGGTATTAAACATATGATCTAAAGGTATTAAACATATACTCTATAGGTATTAAAAAATAATATGTTTGAATAATATGTAAGTAACACATTCAAGATAGTATGAAAATACTTTTAAGATATTATCGATGCTCTAAAGGTGTTTGACATATGCCCTACAGGTATACAAAAATTATATACTTAAATGATATGTAAGTAATATCTTCAAGGTTTTATGAAAAAATTTAAAGGTATTACTATATGTTCTATAGGTGTTAGAAATTAGTTCTAAAAGTATTACAATATTTCTCTTGCAGATGACATGACTAGTATTACAACTGATGTAAGCGGCTTTCTACTTGGATTAACAAGAAACACAATTGATGAGATGAGCTCTATTGTAAACATGCTCGTTTGTTGGGATTCTCTGTTCATAAATCAACTACTAGCTATTCTATATTTGAAATAGCTATAGAGATACAATTTTTTTTTTGTATGTTCTTGCAATAAATGATTTGATGTCTCTGACAATGTCTACACAATAATCTGAAATATCAATTCAATCAAGTGTTGTCCTCAATCCAGCCTGTTCGGTTACAAAATGACGACGACAGAGGATTAAAAGTCATTTTCAAAACAACAAGAAGAACAAATAAGCTAGTTTAAATTCAACAACACCAAATGAGTTTGGTTCTAATTACTTTAGTTGAATTCAGAAATTGTATTTGTATGATTTGTATGATTTATCATCAGATGTATATTCAACACATCTTTTCTAGAACAGTTTCTCTTTCTCTCTTTAATTTGCAGTTGTTAATTCTAATGTTGCTTTCATCTTTACACTGATACTTTAAGAGTATACAATTGATACCTTAAGAGTATTGCAACTAATATCTTTCACTGAATGAACAACTAATACCTTAAAAGTGCATATGTAATATCTTATACTATAAGCATTATTACCTTAAAGGTAAATATGTAGTACCTCAAATGTGCGCATATATAATACCTTGTATGATAAGCATGTAATACCTTAAAATGTGCATATGTAATACCTTATACTATAAGCATTAATACCTTAAAGGTAATATGTAATACCTAAGAGTATACAATTTGATACATTAAGAGTATACAAGTGATACCTAAAGAGTATACAAGTGATACCTAAAAGAGTATATGAGTAATATCTTTCATTGAATGAACAATTAATACCTTAAGAGTAAATATGTAATATCTTATACTATAAGCATTAATATCTTAAAGGTGCATATGTAATACCTTATATTATAAGCATTAATATCTTAAAGGTAAATATATAATATCTTAAAGGAGCATATGTAATACCTTATACTATAAACATTAATATTTTAAAGGTAAATATGTAATACATTAAATGTGCGCATATGTAATACCTTATACTATAAACATTAATACCTTAAAAGTAAAAATGTAATACCTTAAAGGTCCATATGTAATACCTTATATTATAAGTATTAATACATTAAAGGTAAATATGTAAAACCTTAAGAGTATACAACAGATACCTTTAGAGTAAACATCTGATACCTTAAGAGTATATAACTAACACATTCACTGAAAATTTTAAGATTTCAAATGTTTCATCACCTTCTTCCTCAAAATTTATGCAAATCACAATTTCATCATATTTTTCGTCAATTTTTTTGCAAATCATGATTTCATATTGTTTGAAATAATTTATTTTCAATGTTTTAAAATTACTCATAAATAAGAAGGGGAAAAAACTAGAAACCAACATTGTTTCTGCATAATACCTTAAGGATAAATATGTGATACCTGAAAGGTAAAATGTGTGATACCTGAAGAGTAAATATGTGATACATTTACTGTATATAATCTGTGTTGTGTGAAGCACAACAACTATGATGTGACCGCGCATGGAGGCACGTGGATACATCTGATAGCGGTCCACGCGCCGCATCAAGTTGGGGGCACGGATCTAAGGGTATATAATTTTTTGCGTTAAATCATATGTCCCAATCACTCCCACTAACTTTCAATAAAAAAAAATATTTCATTTGTTTTTCACAAATATACAAAAACTAAAATCCAAATGTTCCAAACAAAACATACCTCATGTTTGATTTAGGCTTGGGTTTGAGGAAATCTTGCTTTTAAAAAGTTTGAATAGTAAAAAATTGTGAATAAAATTACGTATGTTGTTTTCTGTATAGTATATATAGGGACACACAATAACATCATGGTGGAAAATACTTAATGGTTGTAATATTTGTGTTAAAATGTGTTATTAATTGATATATAATGATTGATGTACTTGTATTTTATTGTGAAAATATGTCACAGTTCATAGACAATGATATATATATATATATATAAAAGTACAAATAATTGTATTTTTATTTATTTTTCATAGTGTCTATTTTAATCATCCTTATATAATTTAATTTAATTAGAGTTATATATATATATATATTATAAATATGTTTCATAGGATACTATTTCGGTGGATATAATATTTGAAATAGAGTATGAAAACAAACACGCTCCATAATCCTAAAACATCACCATTAATCAACACTATTACGTTATTGGTAGTCACTGCCCTAGAGATACTAATGGAGATTACATTTTGTCAACTTGTGCAAATTTTAAATATTTAAAACGCCATCGTACAAGCTAGTGGGCATACTGGGGCTCATAATATTGACAAATTATTCCACCAACAATTATTGCAACATAAACTTAGGAAATAATTAATAATTATAAATAATACATACATACATATATATATAGTAAAAAAATAAGAATAAAAATTGCAGAATTATTGAAGGAAAAAAATGGAGGAAAAAAGGAAACAGAAAGCAACTGCCTGTGGCCCATTGCATGTCAACTCAACCCTCTATGATGTGATCTTCATCATCTGATTATTATTCCTTTAACATTGCCTTATTTAGCCACAGCTACAAGGAATTCCCAGCAATTTTAATGGTGTTCGATTCTCTTCATTTTCATCATGGATAGAGGCAAAGATTTCGCAGAGTGGGGGGGCGGCGGCGGCGATCCGGCGGGAGGCGCGGCCACTCCGAGCCGCTACGAGTCTCAGAAGCGGCGCGATTGGAACACGTTTGGGCAGTTCCTGAGGAACCAGCGCCCGCCCGTGTCGCTGCCCGAGTGCAGCAGCAACCATGTGCTGGAGTTTCTGAGGTACTTGGATCAGTTTGGGAAGACTAAGGTTCACTTGCAGGGCTGCATCTTTTACGGGCAGCCCGAGCCGCCTGCCCCGTGCACCTGCCCGCTGAGGCAGGCGTGGGGCAGCCTCGACGCCCTTATTGGGCGGCTGCGCGCCGCCTATGAGGAGAACGGGGGTTCGCCGGAGACGAACCCTTTTGCGAGCGGGGCAATAAGGATTTATTTGAGGGAGGTGAAGGAGTGCCAGGCTAAGGCAAGAGGGATTCCATATAAGAAGAAGAAGAAGAAAGTTGCAGGTGGAAAGGGTGATGATGAATCCAATTCTTCTTCTTCTTCATCAATGCCATTTTCTTGATCCCTATTTCAAATATCATCTCATGGTAAATTTCTCTATCTAAATCTCTGCCCTATATATATACCTAGCATTAAATTTCAAGATTTCATGGCTATGATTTTTAATCAATTAATATATATTTCCTTATGCAACTGCCATCCGATCCCTTGATCGGGATCTGTTACATCTCTTACTCCAACACCGTCAGTGTAGAATTATAGTGACGTTCGATATCATTTATGGATGTTGATGATATTTTGAAATAGGAGATAAAATTAAATACTATTTGAAATTAAGAATGTCTTGTGCTGGAAAACCTTTTCTTTCTTCTTTATTTGGGTGATTTCATGTTAAATTTCCATTTTCAAAATTTCTGTCAATTTCTGATACTGGTATAATTCATGAGTTCTTGAAACTGAAGGAATAGATCATAAGGATGTATTGCAGGATTGTGAAGAGCATTATTAGTCCACTCTAGCTTTATCACCAATTAAACAGATCACAAATTAGTGATTAAAAATTAAAGAACTATTCAACTTGTGAAACCGGATGTTGCCCTTCGTAAACCCTAGTCTAGGAGCAATGCACTTCCAACACAGAAATGGAAACTTAACTCTAATTTGATTCAAATATTTCTCTCAAAGGAATCACATGTTGTAGGCACACATTCATGATGTCTGATTCCACAGCATCATAATCCCTTCTTTTAGTTTTAAATTTATTACTTCTGTTTTTATTTTCTGAAAAGTGTCGAGATATATATTAGTTACACAATAATTCATATGAGACAGTTTCATGATATAGTTCGTAAGGTGGAGCCTTACTGTTCACAAACCAAACTATTTTCTGAAACTGGATTTTGGGTCGACCCATCTCACTAAACTAGATATCCTTAAGACAATCTCATTAGAGTCCTGATTTGTTAATTTATCTTTCATATCCTAAAATGATAAGAGTGTACATATCATCTAACTCAAAAGTAATATTAAATGTTGGAACAATCACAAAATTTATTTCCGATCTTCATCTAAATTAAAATATTATATTAGGAAGATGGTGACATTATAAGATTCTTGCTAAGTTTTACCCTACAAAAATGGACCCTTTTTCACTGACTTCAGGTACTGGAATGAAGTGAACATTATATCTTTTCAAGAAATTTTCATCACAGAAAACACAGCAAAGTGTAGAACAAGAAAAGCCTAATTTAGCACCTCTCCATTAATTGCATTTCAGCCTTCCATTTTTTTGGGCATCTCTTTTAGGATTCTGGCAGATATCTGCACCCCACAAATTCTTATTTGATCAGTTTAAAGTGTGGGGGATGCTTTTGCTTGTTATTTTGTTCGGAAAAAGAATATTTGGGACCTGTACTTTTATTTTTTATTAAAAAAAAAAAAAAAGACTTATATACGTTTATTAATTTGTAAATGTTGGATCTGTGCAGTACTTAACTTCTTTTGAATTGCCTGTACACTTTCGTTTGTGAAAGTTGAAAATTGAGTCACTATAGCTTGTGGCCAATGTGCCTTGAATAAGTTCCAGTGTAATTAATACGAGACTACAAAGACTTAATTTTTACTGATGAAAATATAGGAACTTAATTCTAAAAAATGATAAAATATAGGACCTAGCGTTTGCAAAATTAAAAGTGCACAGACCAATTTGAAAGAAAAAGAAATTAAAAGTACGAGTACCCAAAACTACAATAATTTTTATTATGTGTCATCTTTCACTATGAAACCAATATTCATTGAATTTGTACATATAAGTTCAAAATAGGCCAGGTTGTCGAGTCGAATAATATTGGTCAAGTTTATTTAAGTTTTTATCGTGATTTTTCAGTTGTATTTAATTGGTTTTTTTATTTTTAATTTATCAACTGCAAATCGTGAATATGAGTTTTACTTGCATAGTTTGATTTTAAGTTTTTTTTTTAACCTATCGAACTCAAACTTGCAACTGACCTTAATGTAGTAATAATTAATCGTAAATAATATATTAAATCATTTTTATTTATTTATGATATTTATCAATGGAGCACAAACAACATTTTGGTTAGTGACAAGTATAAAATAGTTTGGTCAACACTCAATCCTAGTATCCAAGAGGACCAAGAGTACTATTGTTTTTAGTTTTTTTTTTTTTTTTTTTTCTTTTGGACATTTCATCAACTAAAATTCCATAATGGAGAACTTCTTTTTTCCAACTTAGAATAATTATTTGGAATAATAATTTTAATGTTGAATACACCATCTAATCATTGTAATTTTATCCTGTGATCTGCTGTACGAGAAATCAGAAATGCAATTATTTAATTACTTTGGTGTTTTGCTAATGAAAGCTCCATTAGCACTAATTAGTTTCCCACTAATTGCATTTTTTATTCAATTATTATTTCTTTAGTGCATAAAAGATCATTGTGAGTGCATTCTAGAAATTCGGATTTCAATCTTATTTGTCCTTTGAATATATCTTTACTAGATCGCCTTCTGTCTTCTAGGATTTTGTGGGACTACACAATGATGCAATTTTGTCCTAATGTTATAATTTTTTTCTCAATTAAAACAATTGATTATTTGATAATTACTTATAACACAACGATTGGATGAACACCTTTGTACTTTTCTTGTATACAGAATTTGCAGAATTAATTAATAATATACATGAACTATTAATTAGTTGTTATCTTCTTTCCCACTAACATTTACCGGAATATTCTAGCTTATGTTTGTTTCCATTTCTTCGAAATAAATTTATTTCCTTCCTTCAAAAAAAAAAACATATAACAAAGCAAAAGAACTTCCAATATTGTCTTAATGAATACATATTGCAAGCCCTCAATATAATTGCCTCAGAAGTGAATGCAAATAATGTTGAAAACTTAATAGAAAATTAAAAAACTTTGTTCTCTTTTAAATATGATTTTACTAGTGTTACTAGTGCATCTAATCTCAAATCTGGTTATTCAAATTATGATGTTAAAGTTTAAAGCTTACAGTTAATGAAAATCAACCCAAATTTTGTAACTTTTTACATAATTAACTCATTACATTTTCAATAAATAAATGAAGCACACGTACGTTAAAAAAAGTTTATATATTCTTTAAATTCAAGGGTTTCTTTAAGCATGAATCATGAGTAACTTGTCTTTCACCTTTCAAGTGCAGTTTATAGCACGAAAGTTTCTGACAGTAAAAGTTTACAGTATTCATGTGAAGATGTCCTTGTATATATGTACTGCTGATTGACTGCTCACAGTAGTCAACTTCTCTAACATCATTAAATGAGGTTTTTTTTTTTTTTATGTCTCTTGAAATTAAACTTGTAATCCTGTGTTAAAATTAAAGTCCCTTTTATGGGTTTAGATCTAGGGTTTCTTAAAACTGGAAGGTTGCATTTAGATTCACTAATCTGATGATGATTTTAAAATTCATTGTAGCAAATTATGTTACTTTATTTTCCTACTATTTTTTAACTGCTTTTGTTAATTGACCAAGTCCATTTTAATCGTACATGGATGGTATGTTATCTCGTGCCACAAAATTAGATATATGAGATAGTCTTGTCCGACTTTATATATCATACAACATAATAGTAATATTCGTTTTATAATCTCTATTGTTTCATGACATGATTGTAATATTGTTGGTTTTTATATATAACAGGAACAGGTGTTAAGTAGAAGGAAGAAATCTATATATATATATGTGCAGCAGGTAATTAAAGTTTCTAATGAAGTTGCCTTAATTCTTCCTTAAAATCTACATATATAAATTATAATGTTTTACACTCAGATGAATTTATCGGCCATATTTTTCGTGTTTTGCAGCGTTTGCAAATTTCTTTTTAAGCTTTTGTAAGATCCCAAACTTAATCTATTTTTGTAAGTCTGACTTGTGCTTCATCTCTTGCCCTAAATTCTTTGGTGGTGGTTGATTAATTCTTTTTTTTCCAATATGTTTGTATAGAGATTACATTATCATGTAACTATCAGGTTACCAAGTTTTTTTTTTTTTTAATGAATTGTTTGTTGATTTCTTCATGATGTGTGGTCAGAGCTTTAAAATAACATAAAAATTCACATGGAATGATCTCACATATATATTTCGTAAGTAGAAGTTCATTACTAATAGATTAACCAAATTTATTTTCAAAAACTTATATGTGAAAAATAATTGACCTGTTTTTTAGAATTAAATCTCACAAGAATCATATATATATATATATATATATATATATATATATATATATATATATATACTCTCGAAATAAATATATGAATGATATGTTATATATGTTCACTATTGTATTAATATAGTCAATATCTTAACCAACTTTTCGTCTTTTTAATATTATATTTTTAGTCAATTCATTATAGTAAGTTAGTAACATCTCATGATTATTATATGTTATAAATTAGTCTAATGATCTGAATATTGAAGATTATAATTCCATGATAATCAGTATTTAGTATTTACATCTCTCAGAAGAGCCTCTGTTGGTTCAAAACTTCAAGAACAACCATCACGTGCATTGTGCTGTAATTGAGTATCATTGTTTCTTTTATTTCAATTTGAGATAGTTTTTAATTAAAATATTTTTATGATTTTTTAAACATTTTATTTATAAAAAAATTCAAATAACTATCACACACACAATATTTTTACAGATAGACTTACATGAGTGCTCACGTCGATCATTTTAAATCTTATGAAACATTGGCCCAAACGAGAGTTTTGGGCCGAATTCATAGAAATTCTTGTAATATTCAAATATCAGGGCCCAAATTTAAAGAAGTCAGTATCTCTATTTAAAAACCCAATAAACAACCCATTATAGTATACTCCTCACATTCAGAGACTGGGAACAATTAATTGATCATGATTACTAGTTTAGTTAGTAGTTAATTATCTACTTTTTTTAAATAAAAAAATGATACAAATGAAACGATATATATAGTTTTGGGCTCAATTGTTAGTAATTCTTGTATTATTCCAATATTAGGGCCCAAATTTAAAGTCGTCTATGTCTCTCTTTATAAGCCCAATATAATACACTCATTGTCCAAGAATGGCGAGAACATTTGAGCGCGATTACTGGTTTCTTACTAGTTGATTATCTACTTCTTTTTTTTTTTTTTAATAAAAATAAATATGATTCAACATAAAATATTTAAATACACTTGCACTCAAAGATTAAACCTGAGTGTAGTTCCATGAATTTCCTCTAACAGAGATCATAGATTGAGGGAAATATGGTAATACAAATCTTCACCATTTTTCATCAAAGAGAATCCAAATACTGAAAAGCAGCCCAACTGTTTGATTAAATACTCAAACGGCAATCCTTTGAGAATCCTTCCGATGACTTTCTTTAATTTCTTAGGATTGCTAATCAGATTGTCAAAAAGAACGTCTCTTAAGATTGTGGTGTTGGTGATGTTTCTTGGGCCAAGCCACCCGTGGGACATTGGAGAGTGGACATGGATGCATGAGGTCGCTTCTCTGTCGTGGGTATTTGTCGTGATTGTGAGAGACAACTGATTGTGGCCTTTCAGAAGAAATTTGATAAAATCAATTCTGTTGTTGAAGGAGAGCTTAGTGCAATTAAAGAAGGTCTCAGAATTATTTCGGAACGTGACCTACTACCGGCCATCTTTTTTTTCTGACTCTTTAGTTGCGGTGCGAGCAGTCACCAAACCTAGAGACTTCATTGATGGCTTGGCCAATGATATTAATCTCTTACTCATCAAGTCACCTAATTCTCATCTTTTGCATTGTAGACGATCGGCCAATATGATCGCCCGTAGCATTGCTAATTTTGCTTTATCTTCTTCCTCCCCTTTTGTTTGGGTTAAGGAAGATTTCTCATTGTGGATGATTAAACTTGTAACCTTGGACTTTTGCCATTTGGAATGAAGTTATAAGTTTTCCTTAAAAAAAAAAAAATTTACCCGAACGGCAATCGACTTGAGTTCTCATTTTTCTGTAGGACTGTTGGCTAGTTTAGAGGCTTGGTTTCATTGAAATGACTAATTGTGTCTTCAAGAATTAGTTTTGATCTTCAATACTGAAGACTTTCCAATTTACAAAAACGAATCAAGGACTATTAGCAAGTGTCGTGGATGACAGGTATTACTTGGATTTCTCTTTTTCCATCAGTGATTTACGTCGAATCAATAACTAAATCAATTTTCAAATCTTTTTGCAATTTTCAGATATTACTTGGAGTTTTCTTTTATAATGTTCAATTTCACTTTTCAGATTTTTTTTTTTTTGATTCATTTATATTTGTTTTAAATCAAAATTTAGTTCTTTATGTATGAGAATTTTCGAAATTATATTTTGAGATTATTTTTTTGTAATTTGCTTACTTTTGCTCATTTTACAATAGTAATGATTAACAATCAGCTCTTTATTTGCTTTATGGTTTTTAAAATTAAAATATTAAAAAATAAAAATTGTACCATCGTGTTTCATACTTTCATGTAGTACCTTTATTTGCTTTATGCTTTTTTGTTATGGATGAAATTAGAGATAGCAGCAGCCTGGAAGGCGACTGGCCATCTGTAAGAGAATATATATATATTTTTTTTCCTGAAAACAAAATAGAATAATCAAATTAATATTTTTCCTTTTAGGAACTGATTAAAATTTAATAATTTTTTATAGAACTTCTACAACAATTTAAAAAAATTATCAGTTGAGTTTATAGATTTTAACGAGTATACATGTATGTGGAACTCGACTTCTTTAGTCCATTACATTACTTTGTAAATTGCAAACAAAAGGTGATGAATTGCAAATGTGAAAACATGAAACATGCAGATGACTTTGTTTAAAGCTGATCCTGTAGGTATGAGCCAATTAAAGAGACTAATGATGTAGTATTTATTGGGACTAAATTAAAGACTCTCATTTGTGGCGCAAATAAAAGGCACACATTCCATCTCACATGTTTCAAAACAATAACCATTAATCCTCTCTCAGGAAATGGGAAAAGAAGCAGCGTTTCTATTGTTGTTGGGAGTATTCTCAATAGGTCTAGTACAACAGATGAGTTATCTCTTCTAGCTCTCAAAGCACACATAAACTCCGACATCTTGGCCAAGAATTGGTCGACAGAAACCTCGTTTTGTACTTGGATTGGTGTACGATGTAGCCCAAGACATCATCTAAGAGTAACTGGCTTGAATCTTTCAAGCATGGGATTACAAGGATCCATTGCTAGAGAAATCGGAAACCTCTCATTTTTAACATTCTTGGGTGCGCGAAATCAGCAACTTGAGATGCCTTGGCATGTACTAGACATGTCCTTCAATCACCTCAGTGGTCATATACCCCCCAGCCTTGCATTGTTAAGGAACTTGAAGGATTTGAAACTTTGGAATAATTTATTAAGTGGAGATATTCCGACAACTCTATCTGCATGTATCACTTGATCTGTCCAATAACAATCTCACTGGAAACATTCCAAAAGGATTTGGGAACTTGTCACGGCTTCAACGTCTGTATTTATCTTCTAATCAATTGACTGCTATGTCTTTCTTTCTTACATTTTTTTCACGAAAACTCATACGAAATAGTTTCATGAGCGGAGCATGGTTACCCAAAATTAACCTAATCCATTTTCACAAACTCATGTATGAATCGTGAATCGTAAATCAAGGGTCAAACCCTTTTCACAATTCGATTACAGTTTCATATAAGTTTAACTTTTTTTTTTTTTTTTTTTTTTATCTGTACCATATTTGTTAGATTTTAGTAGTTTTTAGGGAAAACCTTTTCTGCCGTAGATGTTTGTTAATATAATTTGTAATTTGGACAGACCTTTTCCAGAATTAGTTACATTGTCGTTGAGGAGTTGAGGATAAAGATAACTAAAAGAAAACTATATCTCTTTTTGATTAATTTTTTTTAATATGCATGCATAAGAATAAGATATATGTGAGCTGTTTTAATGACTGTTAACTCTTTTTTGATTTTGTTTAAAAAACAAAACTTGCGTGCTTTAATCTTGAAAAAATTAAAAAAATTGAGGTTGGTACATTCACGTTTAATGCTAGCTGGACATATTTCAGGAGAAATACCTTGAGCAGTCTTCAATATATCTTGTCTGTTATCTATGAATTTGAAAGATAACCAAATGTCTGGCAACATTCCTCAACATATATGCAGAAAAGCTGCAAAGCTCGAATATCAACTAGAAGGAGAAATCCCATTGTCCTTGTCTCAAGTACCTCTCGGAAATATCCCGAATGAACTTTGGAACTTATCTTCCATTGAAAACCTTAATTTATACCGAAATCAATTACAAGGTACTATTCCATCCTCAATCAGCAATTTCTCAAAGTTGGGAGGCATTTGACATTGGTGAGAATAATATTTATGGGATAATTTCTTGTTATCGAGATTAACATGGTTGGATCTTGAATCAAACAAGCTATATGGCCAAGTACCACCATCTGTCTTCAACCTATCCAGGTCACTATATGACCAAGGGTTTCCCAACATTGAAGAAATCTTTCTTTTTGGTAATTATTTCCATGGAAAGATTCCTACTTCTATCTCAAATCATTACACTTGAGCTCGAAACAAACTCCTTCACCGGACATAGAATCAGTTCACAAGTGATATGTCCAAACCTGAACAGGACTTTCTCTCTTCCTTGGCAATTTGCAAGTATCTCACTCATATCGACCTAGATAATAATCCTATAACTGGAGCCCTCCCCAAATCCTTAGGCTCCAGCAATCTAACTTCGTCACTCTATATCTTGCAGAATCCCAAGTCGAGTCCCAGATGAGATGGGGAACCTAAGTAACCTGGTGGGGTTATACCTTGGAGATAATGCCTTGAGTGGAGAAATTCCTGATGAGCAACCTTGATGAGAAAAACTTGATTGGGAGAGGTAGTTTTGGCTCAGTATACAAGGGAAACTTTTCTGAAGCAACCGTGGCTGCTATTAAGGTATTCGATTTAGATGTACAAGGTGCATTGACGAGCTTTGAAATAGAGTGCCAAGTAATGTGCAACATACGACACAGAAATCTTGTCAAGGTTATCACTTCTTGCTCAACCTTGACTTCAAGGCCTTGGTGATGGAATATATACCGAACGGTAACCTTGACGAGTGGCTATCCTCGGTCAATTGTTCCTTAAACGTTTTCCAAAGATTGGGAATAATGATAGATGTTGCAGCTGCCTTGGAGTATCTACACCAAAGCTACATATTCCCCATTGTCCATTGTGACTTGAAGCCAAACAACATTCTTCTGGATGAAGACATGGTTGCACATGTAGCCGACTGCCAAGCTCCTGACACAAGAAAAGAGAATGCAACAGACTACAACTTTGGGTACCATTGGATACATGGCCCCAGGTAAGAATCTTTCAAAAACTCTTTGATTACCATTATCTTTTGAGTTCATGTCTTCCTATATGAACATTGTAGAGTACGGGTCGGAAGGATTAGTATCAACCACGGTGGATGTTTATAGCTACGGGATTTTGTTGATGGAAATACTTTCAAGAAGAAAACCGATAGATGAAATGTTTACAGGAGAGTTAAGCATGAAGAGATGGGTGTCACAATCATTTCCTGATGCAGTGATGGAGATTGTTGATGTTGAACTAGTGAACATGTATGATGAAAGAAGTAGAGCCTGACAAGAAAACTACTTCGTAGCAGTTATCGAATCACAGCAGATTTGCCCAAGGAGAGGCCTAATATGAAAGATGTCCTGCTGAGACTCAACCAGATCAGATTGAACTTGTCCAACCATATCTAGTAAAGAGGCAGCTGGAAACAATGAGCACGCTTTTTTTTCTTTTTCCTTTTTGTAATAAGAATTTAGGGAATTCGCAAGAAATTCTACAAAGTATAACATTTGTGCTAAAAATGTCACTCATCATAATATTTGTCCAAAAATGTCATCCATGGCCGTCAACCCACATATAGTGCTCTGGTTCTCATTATCAGGTTCCTCCTAATGGTATTATGTTTTGACCCCATATCGAGAATACAAGAAGTTGGCAGTTTGGAGAACGAGTTCTGCCAATAACTAGCTACTTGGATCTAGGCCAATTACGAGTGGAAAATTCATGCTTTGACTGTATAAAAACAATCAACATGATACCAGATGATTCTGATGGTGAAATGTAAAGGAAAACTCTGGTGCCGAAAATTCACACAGAAGTTTAAAATTTGAGCCGAAACAAATGATTAACCTCAACATGTACTGTCTTTTCTTCTGTACAACATGCTCTAGCAATTAGCAAAGTGCTAATTCGCAGTCCAGTAAACGGCTGAGAATCTCCTCACAACTTGGCCGTTCATAAGGTTCTGCCCAACAGTCTGCAACCAATAAGTTTAATGAACATCATTAAAATGTCTACATTGCTGCAAATATGAAATTTATGTTACTCCTCGATTCCAACTAAATACCTGCAATCAAACTGCCCAGAGGCCCTTCAGGTATCTCCAACCGCGATCCCTCATTTGCAACTACATAAACAACCTAAAAGAGGACGGAAAATAAGGAAGATGCAAAGCTCCAAGAAAGAAAGAACGAAACTAAATTAGTTGGAAAACAGAAAGGGGAAATTCTGGTGTACCCGCTCGGGTGGTGTACCCTCCCAGGGTCTATTTAGAGTGCACAGCTCCCACATTATAACACCAAGACTAAAAATGTCACATTTCTCTGTGAAGGGTTTATTCTGGATAAGCTCAGGAGCCATCCATTCTGGTGTCCCAGCTGAACAGGACTCCTTTACGGGTACATGAGTCATGATTCTTGAGAGCCCAAAGTCGCATATCTTAACTGTCCAGTGCTTGTTCACAAGGCAATTTGCACTTTTAAGATCACGGTGGATAATCTTCATACGATGTATGCACATCAACCCTCTTAATTGCCAAAAAAAAAAAAGATGTGGTGAGTTTATACTTATCAAATTAGGCAACAATCTTCTTTCAGAATAGACCACACATTTAAAATGGAATGACAAAAAAAGCAGAGATTTTTGGCAAGTCGCTTTTCTTTCCCTTCTTTTTTGGGTGGGTGGGAAGTGTGGGGATGAAGGGTTAGCGACAGAATTTAGAGAGGGTGAAGAAACATGTGAAAGTGTAACTCTTCAGTTCATATACAAACTTTTAGCATCTAATTTATCAGATTTCACTAAAGAAACATTTTCATGTGGAATTAATATAATTTAATCAAGTAAAATTAAAATTTGTCTTAAATATGAAAAATTATTTTTTTACAGATTAGCCTGGAACTTAAAATTGTCATCACTTCCATTATATACTCCAAACTATTAAAAAAAATTATTTTATAAAGCATTTTCAAGAATTTAGTGTTTTTATGGTCTCAACATTAGACAGCAGATTACAATATTGGCCAGTCGGCAACGTCAATGAATGGTTTAATTTACATATTAGTTTACTACGGAAGATTTGTAACTCTAATGTTCAAAGATAGTGAATCTAAAAAATCTTCACTAACCTGCATATGTCACGTACCATCTTGATTCTTCTCCGCCAGCTCAGTCTCTTCTTCTGACCACTTAGGTGAATCAAATAATACAGTGATCCCATTTCCATGTATTCAGTGACCATTGACAATCGTGGAGGTCTCGTGCAGGCACCAAGAAATAGGATTACTGCACAAAAGCAAGACATAAACAACAATATTAGATCTCAAGATACCTAACTAAAACTTTTATTGTTATTTCATTATTTACGCACAGCATCAGCTTGAATATATAACAACCACAGTTACAATAAACATTAGGTCCCTTTCCCTGTCCTACAGCTTAACACTTAAATGACAAAATTTTCTTACTTGACAAGTGTCCTAAGTCATCTAGAAATTCCCTTCCTATGTCCCACAGCTCAACACTTGATGGAGAAAATCTTCTAACCTGGCAGGTTTCCTATATTGTCAAGTCTGACGAAAATAGAGATTGATGGGCCTTATATCTAACATCAGAATACACACAGTATGAGTCCGAAATAATACCCCATATCTCTATACAATGGGTCCACCATTCAATTATTAACTTTGAAATACTCTTGGCTATGTCTCAATACTCATATC
Organism: Scutellaria minor; assembly: GCA_954870855.1. NCBI lineage: Eukaryota > Viridiplantae > Streptophyta > Magnoliopsida > Lamiales > Lamiaceae > Scutellaria > Scutellaria minor. The sequence continues at coordinate 7,605,229 of OX940727.1, forward strand.
CTAGTGCAATTTGACTCAAGACAAACCATAGGCTTATTAAGCAGTCCTGACTACTAGTATCACCATTCCTCCTCTATACTATATTTTCCTATTCAACTTTGTATTCAGTCCGGTCAACTAATATTATCTAAATTTCTAATCAAGTGTTCAAAAGATTATAATAATCTGACAAAGTAGAATAATCTCAACATGCCATACCCGTCATGGCAGGTTCAAGGGACTTAAAGATAATTTTTTTAAAATTAAAGAATGACAATTTAGTTGAGGTGTTTTCATTAAAAGATCCCTTGATCGGCATTAGATTGAGAGTTACCATGAATTTTGAACCTCGATGATTTAAGTCGAAGTCCAAATGTCCCAGAAAAAGTGGCCAAACTGAAGTAAACGATCGTTTTTCAAAGCATAGAGTGTGTTTCGGTTTTAGTATGAATATTCAGAGGTTCAATATTCCCACAAATTACTGATGAATTAATCCAAAATGATCACACAAATCTAAGATTTCGACTATGATTCTAATTTGCAAATAAATCTTCGCTGTCACCTAAATAAGAAACTGATTATGATCGATATGAAAAAAAACTTTTTTAATTCTCTCATTGTAAATGCATTGAGTTTGCCTCGCAGTATGACCTTTTTTTCATTAGTCAACTACACTTGCATTACAGACGTTCAGAATTCAATTAAAGCAGGTTCAGAATATTACCATTCGGGTGACGAAGGCGACTGCAGCAAGAAAGAAACAGATGAAAACTCAAAGTTAGAATGATATACCAGAAAAAAATCAAATGCCATCAAAGCAACAAAATGACCGCACCTGAGGATGGAAATTTCATTACAAAAATCCTCCATATTTTCAGCAGTGAGATCTTGCTCCAAGAACACTTTTATTGCAACTTCAGTTCCATTCCAAATGCCACGAAAAACTTCCCCAAAGAAACCTGAAAACATAATCCTCCTAAGTAAAAAGACAACACATGTCTATGTGGAAAGTAAGATGTAAGCTTTAACTGAACATGAGATATCACGGTAGTTTCACAAATTCGGCGTAGAGCCAACTCCCAGACTCATTTACTTTCTCACTATCCAGATCATAATTCACAAAGAGAAACATGTATAAGCAGTTGCAATAAGGACATTCTAAATTTCTGAAGATTTCATGTCTCCTACTTCCTTTTTTCAATTCAGTACATAATTATGTGCTAATATAGTAGTGACAAAAGCAAGTATTTTCAAATTTTGAGCAAATAGAGGAAATATTGTATTTTTCTTTCCATTTTTAAAAAACAGCAGAACACTAGGCACCGTTCAGCTACTCAGTAAATACATGGACACTTTGGCCACTGGGCCACTTCACTTTCTTCTTTGTCACTTGTAGAGTTGTAAGCTTTAACAACATAACAGAAGGGACAGTACCCACCTATCCCAACGCGAGTGCCTACAGTCAACTCTGAAAAATCAATATTCCACTCTTCAAATGGCAGCAGAGGCTTGTTCTGGAACATAGGTGAATCCAAAACTCTGTTCCATGTTGAAACCATTTCCTCAATGACCCTGGGAGTCCCACTCTGACTTCTGAACTCATGAGGAGATGTAGGTAATGACATTGCCTTCTGAGAACTGTGCTGCCTTTCAGGAGCATATAGAGCCGAACTTTCACCAGAGAGTTTGCCATGATCATCAAGTTGAATATCAGTAACCTGAGTACAGTACAAGCACTGCTAAATATAAGCAGATAAAAGGTTTTGAAACACAACTATTGGCATCAATAAAGTGAAAAGGAAATTAAAAATATAAACTATCTGCATACAGAAAAAATCAGGCAGTTTGGCTTTTATGAATCTTTAACATCTTTAAGAAACAAATAAATATAGAAGGCAGGATGCGTACCACATGAACAAATAAACTTATGGGAAATTAAGTAAAGCAGAAATAGAGTGAAATTTTTTAACTTTATTCAAGAAAGACTATTTCTCTTCTACAAGAATAATATGGAATTATCTTTCTAGCATTTATTAAATAACAAAACAATACAACTTTATTGACCAAACCACTTATTGAGTAATGTTCAGACTTCAGAGAAAGAATTGAATTCGGTTGAGCTAGATGATTATCTAGGAGATGAAGAGGAAAAGAAAAGACTAAATGTGATTTGGATGAAAAAGACCCAACTTTAACCAGTTCTTGTATGATGCTGGCTTGCACCAAAAAGATTAATTTAAAAGGGAAAAAAAAAAAAAGAGATGGTCAACGTAGTAAAACACAAGGAAGCAAATAACGAAATTGATTGATGATAGACCAAACGAAGTTCAAATGGAAATGACTGCAGAAATATATCCAGTCAAATTGTAAAGACACAAAATATATAGTTAAGAGGCTAAATATACCCACATGTGGGCAAATAAGAAAAACAATGTTCTCAAATCCCACTTTAAGAACAAAAATACATGTTATAACCAGTAGCAAACTGACGCAAAGAGAGAAGGTACCAGAAAGCAACAATGTCATCAAAAGCTGAAAGAAAACATACATCTTTTGGTTGACCTGAATCATGTTGATCTCCTTGTTGACGATTCTGCTTCAGCGATTCATTCATTGCACGCACAGCCCTTACATAGTCAAAATGGAGTTAAGAAAGCTGAACAATTCTATATAAACAATTTCACAAATAACAATCACACAGCTGCACCAACTGGTTGTGTGACATATTCCACATTTCTTTAGAGGATCACTAACCAATGGTCATAAGCAGATAATCTACAATTTTACATACAAATGTTCACATGGAGGCTACTTAAAGGCAAATTTGAAGCGCAATTATGTTTGCAATAAGGTGTATTCTTTCCTCAGCTATCTTTGTTTAGATAATTCTTTTAATAACACACAGCCTGATCCGCACACAACCATTGTTTTAAAGTAGCATCTACAGCTCTATACTATTCCATGTCCTAAATAAATAAATGTATGATAACGGGGAAGGCAGTAGCTTCTGTGGCAGTGGAAGGCCAATTAATTGGAGATCTATTGCAGTAGAAAGCCAACTGATTGGTATAAGCCATTAAAGTCTCAGATAACGTAGCATACCAAAGATATGCTAGATTATTAAGCAGTGAATACCAGAAAAATCATCAATAAAGTTTAGTTAATGATTGAGTGTTTTTTCCTTTCATATATATAGGTTATAACTCTATGAATGGCCAAATTCCAAATGCATTTTACTCAGCGAACATTATGCTATAGGAGCATGTCAAAAATAAATGAAACTTTTTTTGTGCTTAAATAATGCTATATTTTAGTTGCATGGAAGATAATATTAACCTTACGATGTCATCACCAATTTCTGGAGTCATGCTCATGCTTCTTCTTCTTAGCTTACGTGTCTCTGACGTTGATGCACCTTCTGACCTGCAGCAAATTTTAATCTGGAGACTCAAGAAGCTGACTAAAAATACTGGTTATACAATAAAAATATTTAGATTGTGAAAGAAAGTTCCACAAAGAGTCCAATCAATCTAAAATACAAGGCTCCAAAGCACAACAATCTCATTAATCTAACTATTCTCAACACAAATGATATTTATATATTGATATATTAAAATCTGATAATACTCGGGCTTTCACATTAAATTGAACACAGTATTGGCAGCAAAACAAAGAGATGAAACCATTTCCAGATCAAAAACCAGAGTTTCTGTGTAAGAAATACTAGGTTCTCTGAAAAACATATCAACAGAAGAAAGAAACGGTAGAACAGTAAGGCTACCTTGAAATAGCACCATCAACAGAATAATCTCTAAAAGTTTTGTTATCTCCACTAAGCATGGAGCGAGCACGTGCACGAATTGAAGGATGCTCAGGACTGGAAAACATAATAAGTTACAGAAGTGCGTGAAAAATTTACCCAAAAAGACCGTTCTACATACTACAAACTCCAAAAATTAATGACTTAGGAATTGAAATGATGACTGCAAAAGATAAGACAACTTCTCATAGTTGGGAATTGAGATAGACAAGAAGCTACTCAGTAGAATTCATTTCAAAACACTTTTTTTTTTCATTTTAAATAAGAGATCATCAGTAGGAGTAGTCTTACAGCACAATATCCAGAATGTTAAACAGGAAGAAAGAGAGTACTCAGGATTATCCACCAGAACAAAACCCTTATTATCCACAAGATATGGTTGTGACAACCTTATCTTACAAGTTCTCAGGATCATATTGATTCAATTGAGCAAATAATTCCATACCGGTATCATAATAATTGAAATGGTTTTACTTCTGTCATCAAAATACTTTCATAAAAAAAAGTACTTAGTAGATCGTACATTTGTGAAAATGCATATAAGTTGCTGAGACAAGCACTGTCAAAGTAATTATCATATACATTTTACTTTCTACGGTTATGAAATAATCATGAATCCTGACCATGGTTTGTGGCTTTCTCTACGGTAAAATGTACTGAATACTAGGAAAAACAGATAAATTATTTACAATTCACTTATGCTATATATTGCAGACTTTATCATCACATGGTGATATCACCAAACCTAAATGGAAAACCATTATGATAGACTCTACTAGATTTTTCAAGTTATAAATCATCTTAAATTTAGAGTAAAAAACCATGATAAAATAACAATGTGCTCCATATAAATTATTAAACAGGATTTCAGGATCTCAAGAAAACCTTGAACTTGCAGTCCTTTGTTCGGCAATGACCTTTCTCCTGCTCCTTCGCCAGAACGTAGCAGCTATATTAGGTTCACTGTGTGATAAGCTGAAAGAATAATATTAATCCCATAAAAGAAATCCTCGTTCTTGAATTAAAATTTACACATGGGAACTTAGATCTTTTAAGTGGTCAAAAGAATTCATCATATTGAGCACCTCAGTTTTCTATCAACTGAATTTGACCGCAGCATCATATTCCTTAATGAAGGCCCTGCTGCATTCGAATACGCTTCTAGTCTTCGCTGATACAGCTGACCATCTTCTCTTTCAGCACTGCAGAGACGTCAGAAAATTAAGTTCAAAACTGTAGAAAGAATACATTAATTAAACTGATGATATATAAAATAGGAATTTTAAGTTGCTGATCAAAAAAGGATTAGATGCTAACCACTCTGGATCAGGTCGCTCTGAAACCCCATAAAGAGGGCTATTTGGTTCCATTGGTGAATCACAAGAATCATTTTCTGCAGAATCACTCTCCCCCGCAGCAGATATGTGAGTCATAAAGATAGCCTTGGTTGATCGTGGTATCAGTTGGCCAGGAAACCTCATTAAATCAACGAGCAATTCCACAGAATTCAACACGACTAGTACAGACATATGCTTGTGCGAGTCTACACACTCAGAAGTTCCTTCAGTAGGTAAACCCTGACAGGATAAATTCAAGATCAGATAAAACTGAGTGGAAAACCTCAGGAGAGCTTTCACAAGAATTCATGCCAATTCCAAGTCAAAAGTTTGGCAACTAGAAAGTCTAAGTACAACTAATAAAACAAGTAAATATTTTAGGTTAAAAATAAAACTTACCACCACTAGCCTACTTTCAAGTCCTACAGTATCTGCAAGAACTTTGAATAATATTGCTCGAGGTCTGCATGAACCGTGTCGTATTTGGCCCAGCATCTGCATACCTCGATTTTCAGATTGCTGTGAGGATTCCTCCTGAGCAGCTTTCTTGGGACTTATTTCTGAATTTGGCCGCTTGTAGAAATCAGACACCTAATAAGGAAGTCTGAAGATCAGGAACCACAAATCACAATTTCAACGAAAGACACAAATGAATTTTAACATGATGAGGGAAACTGAGAAATCAACTGAACTTTAACTAAATAAAGAAGCAGACTGGATGTACTTCAATCCATCAATTAGAACATTGATATATATATATATATATATATATATATATATATATATCATCTTGAACTTTCATCTTGAACTGTTCCTTTCAAGCCCTAAGTCAAAATGAACTGTGTGCATCTGCAAAAAATTAGATAACATTTACTAGACCTACATGGAGTTGTAATCTTTTCGGTATTATCTTTTCAACAGATAAAGGGGGAAAGTATACTTCTGAATTGATTATGTCCATTTGACTCACATAAATGAAAAATAATTGAAACTGTCACTCTCTCATGTTGTCGAGTAAAATATAACCCAACAAGGAGCAACAAAGATGCAACATGCTGGAACCTGACACTTCAGTAACAGCAAACTTGGAAGAAAATAACCTATGAAAAAAGGTTCGTAAATTTTGAAAAGCTAACTGTTCCATAATTCTAATTACCATTCAGTAATATATCAATCAACTTGAGAACGGCTATATTTTTATTTCACCAAATTATACTCACCAATCCAGCTATCTTTTTTATTACAGCTGCAGCATTTGAGTTCAAACCCTTAACCAAAGCTACAATTAACTGCTTCAGCATAGAAAGCTTCCTATCTTTCTCTGCATCCACAAGAATAACATCAGCTCTCAATCCCTCAAGCTCCCAAGCATGAAGCTCCTCCAAAGTAGGTATATCTTCATACAGCTCCTTGAGCTTTTTATCCTGTCAATTCAGATACTGTTACGAAGTTCTCTAAAACAAAATAAATTAACAGCTACACACACACAAGGAGCTGCAGAGGACAGCTGATTAGATCATCAGGAGATATAACTTCACAGTCTAAAATGTAGAAGCTGCCCTCTAACAGAGTGGCACGAGTTACATGTAAAAGCAACAGCACATATGACAAGATTTAAAAGGTTTCAGGAGAGATGATAATTTGATATGCTTTCCTTCAGCTACAGTAAACTATTGGTAGGTGAGTGAGCAAATAAATATATTGCATTCGCGTATGAAGAATGTGATCCAAATTCAATCATGAAAAGCTCTTTTCTATTATTGTTGATTCATGCTCCAGGTACATCTTTCAAATATGGAAGAGGAAAAGGAGAAAGAACTAGTACAACAAGCAACTGATGATTTCCGCTTCCGCATTCTCTAAGCATAAAACTCCACATCATCCCAATCTTATATGTGGCAGGTTTGCAACTTGTTTTCCATTTAGTATTGACAATAGTATGCCAATCTGCACACCTACTCATTCTAAGAAAACATGTAGAAGGCGACATAGGCATGGCCTAGGCGATAGGTGGGCTCTGGTAGGCCCGTTGTTGGCATAATTACTCTTCCAAAGCACCGCCAGAATCTTTTCATGTGTGTATTTTCATTTTGTTAGGACTGGATGTGTATCAGTTATGTCTTAGAGTTAAAATACAATAAATACTAGAAACCTAATAAAAAATTAACAATGGTTTACCAGTATGATAAGAGTAAAGATTAGACCAAGATTATTTTAGTGTCTTCGAAAGTCTCTAAGTGAAACCCTTGTTTATTATCAAAAATCTCAAAATGTCAAAAACACTTAATCACATATATCCCCAAAAGTATACTCTTTAAAGGACAGGTAAGATTTAAAATAAAATGATTTTTTTTCCCTGAGAAATTCAACTGACCATGTACAAGGCCTCGATTCGAAGATTGTGTTTAAACTTGAACCTTTTTCTATACATCATTGCAATATAGGAATGTAAAAGAAAACAGTCACATCTGAGGATGTGGAAGTCCATTGATTTCAACAATTTTTCAGAACAAGTCCCACCCAGTAACTACTCTATAACACTGAATTCTATGAATCTAATGTTTTTGTAGGATAAAATGTGAAGTCACCTCATATCCCAGAAATAGGTATTATTTCCATCGTCAAAGAAATAACAAGCAAAATCTGTGTTATCCTGCTTCAAAATACTTTCCGATATACAAGTTTGAGAATGAAATTATCAGGTTTCAATTTGAAAACTCCAACACATGTCACCAGAACTTATGCTTCAATACCCTTGAACAAGAAAATAAATTTCAACATATCTCCAGCAATTACTAGGACTAATATCATTTTGCAAAAAGCCAGCGAACAATTTTGCTATAACAACCAACCATTGAAGTTTATCCTACGATTAAAGAAGCATGTTTGAAAGGGCCATTATCTTCCCTTTCTTAAGCAGGCTATCCCAGACAGAGTGATACTTGAAAAGTGAATAAAGACTAAATGATGGTGCAATAGTTAAAAACTGCAAAATGATGAAAGTCAAACACACATGATATGGCCATGACACTTAGAGATGAATCATAGAACTCACTGGAACAACAGAGTAAAAACCATTTGGAATTGGTTCAGAAAGCATTCCTGTGCTCCATAGGATTTGCGATGCATTTTTATATGATAACCTATCATACTTCTCTTTGGTATTATATTCTTTACTCCTCAGATTCTCATCCATAGAGTTCAAGGATATAGATCCAAAATTTTCAGCAAAATCAGAAGGCCACCATCTAGATCTAGAAGAACTCTGCTCTGAAGGTTGAGTGTCATCTCGCATATCCTCCAAATCCATAATTCTTCAAATACAATACCATCCCATTACCAGTGTCACCCCCATCGAAACACTTATTAGTTGCAGATATTCAGTAAAGAGGCAACTCATTGATATATCAACCTTCTTTTCAACACTCTGTGCTGGAGGTCATACAACCTGAAAAAGGATAAGAGGGATTGTCAATTTAAACTCACATCCAAAGAGTTTCCTACACCAACACTAGTAGTACATATAAAAAAATTCAAGGTGATCAATAAGGGACAAAAAAAATGAAGAAAAAAAGAGAACGATCAGTAGTCAAAACTTCAACAACTTCACAAGAGAAATTTGAAAAGAACACATAAATAAGAAAAGTGTGTAGGAAATAACCAAAACCAGAAAAGGGAAAAATAAAATGAACATCCAAAGTAGCAGCAGAACTACTAACCACACCAAGAAAAACTTGAAAAAATATGAGAAGAGAATACAAACAAACCACATCCACTTGAAAGAAATATAGTAAAAGACAAGTGAAGGCATGGTTTTACTCATCATAAAGAAGGCAGGACAGTTTGAATTTAGCAAGCACACATTTCCAAGAGATATAGAATCACAGATCCCAAATGTTTTCCTTCCATTCAGAGCTTTTCCATTTTTTACTAATTGAAAATAAGAAATTACAGTAGTTTTTTACCTGATTAATCATGAGCAGAATTTATTTTCATCAGCAAGGGCTATCTGTACAATGCCACCCAAACATTTCATGTGTGCAAAAATGCCACCCATCACTAATTTTAATCAAAAACGTTTTGTACAAAAATGTCATAGATGGTTGCACCATGGGTGGCATTATTGCAAAATTAGTGATGGGTGCCATATTTGCACATTTTATTTGAGTAGCATTTTGAGAAAAATTTCAAAAATATAATCTCGGATCTTCTAATCATTTCAATTTTGTTCATGCAGACTAGGAATTCATTTCAAAATGTACTACCCTTTCATGTCTTTTCATGCAGAAATACTCTAAAACAAAAAAGTTATCATTTTCAAAACTATAGTCTTCACATAAATTTACCAAACATATTTCACTTCACACACAACCTAGAAAAAATAGATTCTACCTAGAAATGAAGCCTATGCAGGAAAAATGAAAATGAGATTAAAAATGAAACCAAACAGGTACTCAATTTTTAGCCTAATATTTTCCAGAAAATATAATTCAGTTCTTGAGAATGTATATAAACATAAAGAATAAAGTTGTTTTGAAAAAGGCATCAATGTGATCTCGTTTCTGCATACAATTATTTTACCTGGAACGTATTTACAAAAAGGACTGGTGTGAAACATTCTCTTCAACCATAATCTCCATATTTGACCTACAAATATGCATCTTAACAAGGTTTTGGTTGTTTGATTAAACTATACCCGTAGAGTCGAGGGAAATTACAATATTTCACATAAAGCATGTTCCTCTCCATTTCATTCTTCAAAAATAATATGTACTAGGGATGAAACATTTACCAAGCTTCTTTTCTTGTAACCAGTGAAGATCAACAACTTCTTTTATTCTTAACTGGAATTGTTTAAATGAAGGCAGGTAATAGATATATGTACTTATAGACATTGACACACAAATCTACGGCTTACACTGCAAAGCACTCAAAATACAAGGATCTGACAGCATTTCCAGTAAAAAGGTCAATTAACAGGGCGTACAAGAACAGACATCAGAAACATTGTCCAAAGAAGCATTTCGTAGACATCTAATAATCAAAATAGATAGCTATAGAGCACTCTCATAAACTAGACTCTGAATACTTCAGTTTGATTATGCTCTCATCACAGAATCTTCAAAAAATCTAAAGGACATATCAAAAATTCTGCATTGGCAGTGCCATCACATAAACAATCAAAAAGTTAAGCCATATACAGCCAAAGTGAATTTGCAGATGAAGAAGTCCTAGTGTGTCCCTCTCAAAAATTCAGGTTCATCATACACATTCTTTGGATTTGAAAACAATAGAACAGATGCTGTAAATTAAATTCTCAAAAAAAGATATTCGAGACTAAAACAACTGATCCATCCGAGAAAAAAACATTTTTAAGTTGCCTATCTCCATTGCTCACCCTTTTATTCCTCTCCTAACACCCAATTCCGAGCTCCACAAGCAAACTAAATAAATGCCACCATCAGAATGTCCAACCATGCACCATTACAATATACAAGCTCAAAGCATAAACATCAATCAAATATTTCTCAAAATCGAACTTCTAGATCCTCAATGCATACGACTACTTCAAATTCAAAAACTCAATCACTATCCTTCCTCGCGTTCTTCCACGGCACTCAAAACTGCTTCGATCAGTCCACTTCAGTCCAAATCAACACAAATCCACCAACAACAATTCCAGAAAATCAAACAACAAACCAGCAAAAACTTCCAAATCCAAGCAAAACACACAAAAACCACACACGCAAGCACATGATCGAAGAATTTACCGCCAGCAGATCTTATCACCAGAATCTCAGCTCACATTTGAATCCGCCTAACTCTCCAAGCAACACAATTCCGTCGCCTAAATCCAGAAAAATATCAAGGACAAGAATTTGAGTAACTAAAATCAAATTTGAATCGGATTTAGTTAGCAAAAAAACACAAACATAAATGCAAACGATATGATAGCTCCAGTGCTATAAACTTATATAGTTGAGAGCGAGGGAGGCGGGTGTTTTATGGTACCCGGCTAAAAGTGGTAGTGTTCTATTCGGATTCGGGTTCGGATCCGGGTAATCGGATCCTCTTTGGATGAAAAGAGGAATTAATTGCCTGTTATGATGAATGGATCCATGGGAAAGTGATGGTGGCTGCCTTTTATTCCCTTTTTTGGGTTTGAGTTCAAAAATCGAACCAAATGTATACCCTGTGATGCGCGAGGCACAATCTCTTAAGCTGTCTTTTCCAGAGGGCAGAAACTGTTTGCTTTTCTTTATTTTTTATTTTTTATTTTGGGGTTTGTCATAAATGTAGGTTTGACCCAAAGTTGAATCTAGTTGTCATATATTAGTCAGTCAGTAAATTATGGTTAAAGTAAATTCTTCTATTAATTTCATTTTATATATCAATAATATCATTTTATAAAATATAAATTCTATATCTTGAAACAATTATAAATCGTGAATTTCGTAAGTTTGACCGAATTGGTGAAGACGTAGATAATATATTTTAAGAGTGGTTTTAAAATTCTACATTTAGTGATAGAATATATTAAAGTGTAAACTAATTAATTTATAATGGATTACTTAATGTCTCGTGGTATGAATTATAAACACAAGCTCTCTCTGACTTAAATGTGTAAGTTAGGCTCCTTACCAGTTTTTACCAAGTTGCATGTTACATTTTTATTCAGTGCTCCATATATTTTGATTTGTTCTGATATTTTTATTCAAGTATCGAAAAATTATAGTTTTGAATTGATTGTATTAAGTTCATTTAAAAAAGAAGCATTTTTTTATTTGTTATGTATGATAATTCATAGGGTTTAAAGAGTACACTCTTTTTAATAATATAGGTTAGTATATCTTATGTTTATGGTATATATTTATTTTTGGAAGTTATTATTATTATCATACTTTGTCATGAAAAGTATGGTGTCATTATGGTATGAACGTTGCATTGCTATAGATATTAAAATAAAAACTAATCTAAAACTTTCATAAACTATTATATTTAATAAAATGTTGGAATATAATCCAAGTGTTGTAACATTTTTTCAACAAGTGAGGAGAAAGATAAAGAAAAGCTAAATTTAAAAACATTTCTTGTTTCTTTATTTAATATTGTCATAAATCCTGCGTGAGGATTTTTTCTCTATCTTTTTTTTTTGTTGGGGGGGGGGGGGGGTTGAGATCTCCGACAGCCAGCTGGCACAGAGGGGGTGGCTTAACAACAGCCACAGCTTTCATCCTCGTGATTTCCAAAGCGCTACCTTTTAATTCAAACTTCAAATCAAACCCCTCTTTTTTTTCTTTTTCTTTTCTACTTTTTTTTATTCTTTTAAATGAAATTTAAAGACTTTGATTCAAATTTCCAGCTTATTATCTTGGATTATTTAGTTTAATGATTCATTGAACTCGATCATTTTATACTCTTTTGTATTACATATTTCATTATATATATAAAATTATGGATGAGCGATCACATTCTCGAATTTTTTTATGAATCTTTTTCTTATAATTTTCATTTATATTATTAATTTTCAGATTTCACTATTTTTACATCATAGAAACTTGTGCGTTATTTTGTAGATTTTTAGCTTCCCTATTTTATGTTACAAGAATTATTTATTTATTTTTTTTTGAGAATACAATATGAACATTTTTAGTCTTAAGAGAAAATTTTAATTTTGTAAATAGTTATTATAACAGCATGTTGCACACCAAATTGCAATACGAATCGTAGTTTAAGTTGACCATATGAGCGAATTGTTTAAACTAGTGACTAAAGTAAGTTAGTCAATGAAATTTTGTTCACTTCTCACCAAATCCAAGCAATCTCCTTGAGTAGGGAAGAATTAAGCTAACAAACAAATCTAACATTTACTTTAGATCAAGATTTTCTAATATCTACTGCTTATAATAAAGTCTAGACAACTTGTAAAAATGGTATATTTATTTATTTGAGATAAACAATGTTAGATTTAAAAATGTGATAGTATGTATAATTAGCTGTAAATTAAAATAGTTATTGAAGGTTTGAATTCAAATAAAATTTAGAAATATATTATATTTCATTATATCCTATTTTGGAATTTCTCGATTGCACCGGGATCAACAGTTTTCGAAATCAAATGTTCTGGATTCGATCTTCTTGAAAGATCCAAGGTGTGAAAATGAATAATTTATCTCTAATATTATCTAGTGATAAAAATGTTTGTGAGCTGTATGCATTAACAAAAAAAAAAAAAAAGAGAAAAAATCATTTTGTCAACACATCTCTGAAAAAATCATTAGTTCAATATATTTAAATTAGCAGAATGACTACACCGTAGTAGAATAGAAGAACAAATAGAAATGAATGTAAGCTCACTACTATGGGCCTGGGCCTATCCAATCAAGTGGACAGACTAATAGTATTTTAACCTAATTTTAATTTGGGCTGACAATTATATATTTATGTAACATTTCCTATCGGCCCATTGTAATAGCCCATAATATTTCGTATTATGGCACATAGCCACAAACCTCAAATGAATATCTACAATATTCTTAGGGTTATTTTAAATTAAAATTTAGAAATATATTTTCATGATTTATCACTTCTATAATTCATTAACCATGTAATTACAAGTGTTTTTATTTTTCGGTTAAGGTTCAGACCCAATTCAAACAATGTGTATATTCAAACTATACCATACACATAATAAATGATAATCAACATTGTACACACAACATAATTTGGACATATTTAAATATAAATAAAACATTTTTAAATATAAAGAAATTTATATGAAATTTCATGAGACAAAATCCACTACTTAGATTTAAAATAATTTTTACGAGTTAATCTATTCTTTAAAAGCTGTATATTAATTCATTTTATGAAATTAAACTAAAATATTTGGTTTGGTGATAAAAAGGGGTTGCCTAAATGATTTAATCGAGAACAATTCATTGGAATCATAAAGCTGGAGTAATAACATAAAATAAATGAGAAAGCATAGTAAAAGTGGGTTGCTTGATTTTTAGGGTACATTAAAAAAGACAAAGGTTTATAGTTGATGGTCCTGCAAGACAAATTCATGTCTTTTTTAATGGCTTGAAAAAGTTGACTTTTTACGAGTTTCATGTGAACCCACCTCCATTCACCAATCTCCACATCATGTGAAAATAATACATCTAATTACCTCACAAAATATCTAAAACTTTTTAAATAATTTAACTCGTACTTTCTTCAAGAGAATAAATGAACGAGTCGTTTGTTAAAAAATCACTAATGCATGTTTTCCAGTGATAAAATTTTTGAAACCATTCAATCATATGTTAACGAAATATTTATATAAAACCACCACATGGCAAGAAGATGCACAATTCAACCAAATCTCCTTTTGATAGATCACTCGTTGAAATCAAATGCTACCTAAACTAATGTATTGATTTTTTTTTTAATTATAATTTACATGAAATTAGAAAAATACCACCAACAATAATCAGCACCTAAGATGTTCACAATCACATCACATTCCAAAAGCCAAATGATGACATAGAAGCATTAATGAGTGAGAAAAATATAAATAGAGGAAAGCTTCGTAAATGTTCCTAACAAAATGATGAAAATGAAATATAGTACCATGAAAGCAAATCCATTCAAATATTGAGTGGTGACAATGAAAGGGAAATAATATCATAATAATTTTGAATTCAATAGGAAAAATAATTGTATCTGAAAAAAAAAAAAAAAAAACGAATGGGAAAAAAGGACAAGGGCCATAAAAGCTAAATAAAGAAGCCAACTTCTATAAATTTCACAATAAAGTGATGAGTGTGGAGTATGTAAAGCTAATCATTCAAGCCTCTGAGTGGACACTAGAAGAAAGAAGAAATGATGGACCTAAATCATTAATTTACAATAATGTCATGTTATTCCCTAAAAAAATAACAATAATTATTATAATAATCTTATGTTAAACTTAAATCATGTTCCAACTACAATTAGCTCAAAGTTCAAACTTCTATTATATTTAGTGTTAAATCTCATTTTTCATCAACAACACATGTTAATTGATGGTGTTAGTTGATTCACATAACATGCAATAATTATTTTGAAATATGAAATGAAACATAATATCTAATTAGAAAGTATCATGTAAACTCCAATTTATACTGAAATTCGAATTTATTTAATTATTGTTCGATAATTAATTTATTTAATATTACTGGTTAAATATAAACACGGTATTTACAATACTAACAACATCCAGCAACTACTTATAATAAAATAAATAAAATATAGAAAAATTATCCTGCAACAAATAATCCAGCACCCATCCACCAAAATTTTCTCTTGCTGAGGTGTAAGTTCAACTTTATTCCAAAATGATCAAATTCTGGAATAACATGACAAATAAGTAAATGAATAAACAATCGACAAGTCGGTACTAATATTATATATATAATTCTCAATTTCCCAGATTGTACACTTGAATGGACGATCAATGATGCATGTGTAATGTGTATGACACTATGACTACGACTTTTGGGCCCTCCAAACCCCCTCCCACCCCAACCCCAACTCCAACTCCAACTCCTAATTAAATGTTATCACATGATCCAAAGAACAGTGGACCTAAAGGCAAAGTCCAAGAATTATTAATTATTATTACTCAATAGTTAATTAAGCACTGCATTGATTTTCATTATCTCATTACAAGAATTTAAATTTAAAAAACAAGGATGCTGACATAAACTAATCTGCTAGAACTTACTATTATGTGCTTCTCCTTTTACACAAGGTAAGACTCATCTCTCAATCTGTAATCTGTATGGTTTAAAAATTGAGACGAAATCGCTGCAAATACAATTTATTGCATAAGCTTGCAATTTTGTTTACCTCTCTCTCTCTCTCTGAAGTTATTACTTTTGCGGTTTTACAGCTACGATCAATAATATGAATAAAAATGGGCTCTTGTGTTTCTGATGTATTCAGCTATATTCAATAAGAATTCAACCAAGAAAACCTGTGAAGTTGCAATATTCCTCTGTTTTTAGGGAAAAAGGTAAATCTTTCAGTAAAATTTTATTTCTTTGTACTTCCTGTTTGGCTTTCTGCTGTTTATTTAGCTGATATTGGTTGGATTTTGATCTTAATCATTGTTTTGATTTTGTGGGTGGTTGTCTTTTTCATGTTTTTTTTTGAAATTTTAATGGGAAGCTTCCGGGAATCGGCCTTAAGCTTGAAATTATCAGTAGATTATTGAGCTTTGTGTTTGAATCTTGTCTAT
Source organism: Scutellaria minor (assembly GCA_954870855.1). Lineage (NCBI taxonomy): Eukaryota > Viridiplantae > Streptophyta > Magnoliopsida > Lamiales > Lamiaceae > Scutellaria > Scutellaria minor. Next base: position 7,621,634 of record OX940727.1, read on the forward strand.
TGCGAGATTTGAGATTTCAATGATTGCATAGAAGCTATATGCTAGTTGTAATCTTTAGAAAGCTTTAGCCACCTGGGTATGTGGTGTCATGTTTGCACTACAGAATTGAACTAATCTATGGGAGAAAAGTTTTAACTCAATGATTGATGTGGAAACCATTCAAGCAACATGTTGAAATACTTGGACCAACGACTCTCGGAACATTTATAAAAAAAATAGTTAACCAATATTGGTAATGTTTAAACAGATAGGAGGAGTAACTGATGGCATTGCAGCATCTGATGGAGGACAAACAGTTGGACTTCAATCAACCATTTTTATCAGTGAGACGAACATCGACCCCTCAAAGAAGTGAGAAAAGGAAAACAGACAATTCGCGGCCTGTCATTCCTTGCCTTCCTTCTCACAGATCGGAACTGAAGTCTGGTCCTTTAAGAAATCCAGGGGCAGTGCCGTTCCTATGGGAACAGTCACCTGGTCAACCTAAGGAAGAGACGAAACCACAAACTCGAAACTCTGTTAGACCTCCACTTGCCCCGAAGCTTCCTCCTGGGAGGTCTCCAATGGTGGACCAGCAAGATAGTCCTAAAGTTGCTGCAAATACTGTTTTCACTAACAGCCAAGCTGTTAATGTAGCTTGTACTAATGACAACGAGAAACAGGATATTGATGTTCCTAGTGATTCTGGTTCTCATGATGAAGATTTCAAGAACTTTGAGAGAAGTAAAGAGACAAGGGAGGAGAAGGAGGGCTCTGATTCGGGGGATAGTGATGGAGTGTACGTGGATGCACGTGATACACTCTCAAGGGCGGAATCGTCTTTCTTGAATTGTAGTATGAGTGGCTTGAGTGGATTGGATGATTTGAATGTGAAACCATCTGGAAATCTTTCGATGGATCTACAATCTCGTGAGTTCATGATGGATAGGTTTCTGCCTGCAGCGAAGGCAATGGCTTCAGAGACGACCCCTCAATATGCACCCAAAAAGCAACCTGTTGTTCAACAACAGCCACATCAGCTGAAGAAAACTGTTAATCAATATAAGCCTTCACTCAGATACGGGCCAAGTTTTGCAGACCGGTATTCACATTACCATGCCAATGAAGAAGAAGAAGAGAGTGATGATGAGGTTGATCAGCGTCAAAATTTGCCTGCAGTGTGTGGTTTGTTACCCCGGTTTTGCTTTAAGAGTTCGCTCTGCCTTTTAAATCCTGTTCCTGGAATGAGTGTTAGGACTCGAGTCCCTATATCATCTGCTAAAAAAGTACAACCTAAGTCTTCACCAGCCAATTCTTACAGTGGGACAGAGAATGAGGTAACTTGTTTTGGTATTTACTAGTTTTTCATGCCAAGGGATATTAGTTATTAAATTATATCAATTTTTGTTGGAGCAGTCCAGGTTTGATCGAAGCGATGTAAAGTCAATTGAGAAAATCCAGAGAGCTGAACTTGATGAGGATAAAAGTAGATCGAGAAACGAGAGTGGTCAATTTGAAAGCCTTAGGACATCAACATATCGGGATTCATCTCCTCCGTTTCTTGAAAAGAGAGAAGTCATTTCTGTTTCTGAAGAGAAAATGGATGGTGGGGTTCAAGGTTTTGGATTGCATAAAAATGGCTTCAAAACCTTTCAGGAACTATTGGATGATCCTGTTATTGAGAAAACTGTCTATGTAGATACAGAACAGAAAGTGGAATCCCCACATTTAAGGTCTTTTTCTCCCAAGACACAAGACACTAAGGTTGTTCCTAGTTCAAGAAAAGAAGATCATGAGATCATAACAAAGAGGAATCATCAAATGCACGCTACAGATTCATCTCTTGCAGATTTGAAGAAGTTGCAAACAAATGATCACAAACTTGGTGATTCCTATATTCTATCTTCAAGAGACAATTCAGCTGAAAAACCGAGGCTGGAGATGCCTCAAGGTTATGTAGAAAATCGAGACTTCAACCTATTTTTAGCAACAAAAGAAAATATAGAAGAAGTCATCGAACAAGAAGCAATGGAAGCATTAACTCTGGAAAATTCTCATCAGAATTATACTGGACTTCCTCCTCCACCACCTTTGCCTAAAACGCCGTCAGATTCTTGGCTGTGGCGTACATTGCCTTCCATGACCACAAAAAGTTCGTCTCTACGTTCATATCTAGGTGGGCCAACAAATAACTGTAAGAAGGAGCCTACGAGTGATATGAAGTGGGAAACAATTGTTAAAACCTCAAAAGTGCAGTGTCGTCACTTACACTATTCTGAGGTAAGTTTGTTTGTTGGTTATTAAATACATCAACTGCATTTATAAGTTATCAAATGCATTTATAAGTTTTAATGAGGACCTAAATTAGCTCACATTTTGTATCAGGAATCATTGACAACCATACCAGAAACCTAGAAATGCTTTTCTGGAATTTGTGTGGCTTGAAAAGAGCCGGTTTTTTTGGCATGTTATTAGCTTGATGGATTTCAAGGCGAGAACTACATCAAATACATCAAATTTGTAGTATATTTGAGGTGTTAGTTAATCTCGTTGGCAATGAACTTTTGAGCCTGGATTTCCTATTCTTGCAATTACAGTCTGTCTAAACATGTTCTAGTACAGGAGTTCTTCGTTCGAGTGATAATCCAGTCATGTTGGAATATTTGTGTACAAAGAAATATGAGAGCAAGTGCAATATATAAAATGGTGAAAGCCTTTCCTATGCTGTGTAATATCTTCTTTAGATCATGTTGGAATATTTGTGTACAAAGAAATATGAGAGCAAGTGCAATATATAAAATGGTGAAAGCCTTTCCTATGCTGTGTAATATCTTCTCTATCTAAAGTTGCGATTAACATAGATACTTCTTTTAGAAGGAAACAATATCCAATTTGATTATTGCATAAGACTCTTGAATTGTTGACATCTTTAGACAAAAATTATCTATTGCTCATCATACTCTCAGCTGATTACTTAAGACTTGACTAAACTTCAGAAAGTGTATATCCATTTAACATCCCTTCTACTTCTGAGTGTCCAGAACCAATTGGATGGCAATCTCTTTTCCAAACCTATGTTTCATCGTTGAGACGAACACAGAATGAAAATTGACAGGAAATACAGACAACGCCTTCTTTAGCAACACTGGATTTATTACATTTGTGTTCAGCTTCCATTCATATCCCATTGACAGGAGAAAAAAAAATCAAAAAAAGAAAGAAAAAAATAAACTTTCATACATATATTGTCGCCAACTTGATTTTCGAAGCACATCCCCTCTGCCGGAGTGGTCAGCTTTTGCTCCTTACAGCAACAGTTTCATGCATGCTGGTGCCTTCAGTCCTCTCAAGTGAAAGCATTTCTAGGTGTTCTTACAATGATCTCAATTCTCAAGCCCAGCTGACTCGTAAATCCTCTGGAAACAGCAAGCTCGATGTACTTCAAGATTGCCATTGATACGCTAAGAAAAACCCTAGAGCAGAATGTAAACCCCCAAAGAAATAGATAGCCAAGGAAGGCCTCTGATTACTTGATTGACGAAGCAATTTTACTACTCATATCATGCTTGCAAACTGGACAGAACGTGGCCCATTTCGTCAACCATGAATTCACACAACTAGCATGAAAATCTGCAACGTTAACTTGAAGCCATTATTAATACAGCCATGAGAAGCACATACTAGAGGTATATAAGAGATCCTATGTATCACAAGAAAATATCATACCATGATGACAAGGAAGAACTTTTAGAATTTCCCCATGCTTGTAATCCTCAAGACAGATTGTACACGTTTCTCCTATGTGGCCAATTGGGTTGAAAGAGCCGAATGTGATGCTGGGAAGCATATCAACAATCTTACCATCTAGAACAGTCCTTGTTACTCGATGATTCCGCCAGTGGTTGAGTGTGACGTAGATTGTAGACAGGAGAGAGACTACTGCAAGAACCGACATAAACGATATAACCAGCACCGTCCATCCAGTTTCATTGATAGATGAGGTGATGCAGCATTCATCTTCCACTCCTCGAGCGTTCTGTCTCAAGATCTCCCCCGCTTTATTTGAGACAAAGACAGCATATATCCATAGTCCCTCAGGGTTTCCCATCACTATTTTCATCAAGAATAATACACTAGAGTTAGTTCAACAAGGAGAAAGAGACCACTCTGCCCTTGCAAAGCAGGCTCCAGTCAAAAAGAAAAGAGACACAACAATCAAAGTGTGAAACAAAGATGTTAGATGACCAGTGAAACTCTTAAAGAAAAAAACGTGTAAGAGTTATCGTTTAAGTTCCAACTATTGTCCGAGTCAGAGATGCACTAAGGCTTGGTCATGTTTCAGGATTAATGCAGAATTAATATGTAAACCAGTAAACCTGGTTCTAAAGAAAGTCCAACAAGGAAGAATGAATTTCTGATTTCAGACCATCATGTTCAAACGGCTAATAACCTCCATTGTTATGTCTTATTGGCTGCAAAACTAACTACATCTATATTGTTTGCTTTCAGAGAAGATAAGCTATTCATCAAATGGCACAGATTCGCTGTATAAATCATATGAAGCTCAATGTCATTGCCATAAACTTTTTATCCACAAATAATAATAAACATCAAAGAGCCAATTCAAACCATCATTTCCAGCTGCAATTCACCTCAAGAATTCCTCATCCATCATACAGTAAGATTTCTCAATTAAAAACAACTCCAACTTCATATCAGGATGAACCTCTGCAGCATAAAATGTAATAGAGAGAGAGAGAGAGAGAGAGAGAGAGAGAGAGAGAGAGAGAGAGAGAGAGAGAGAGAGAGAGAGAGAGAGAGACAATTCACCTACTTGAAATGAGGTTGTGGTTGAGCTGATCATCGTAAACAATGGCGGCACGAAACCCAGCTTCCTGCGCATGTCTGATCTTCTCCTCAAAAGCGCATTTCCCTCTCACAATCAGAACAATTCTCGCACTTTCACCATCACTGTGTTCAACTTCATTGAGCAGCGGCGAGCAGGCGACAACTGGATCAGCTAACTGCAAATTTCCACATATTGCGCTACCATTCAACTCTCTACCTGAAAATTACGAATTCCCAAATCAATAGAAACAATCAATTTACTACAATAAAAAACAAATACAAAAAAAATTTAATCAAATTTTAGAAGTAAAGTGGCTACTGAATCTTGCAGGAGAGTCTGGGAATGAAGAAGAAATTGATTTGAGTTGGACGATTGAGCAGATGGGATTGATCGAATAGCAGAAAAGAACTGTGTAGACCAAGAATTTGCTCATGACATCAATTTTGTAAGAATTGTTTTCTTGATTTTCTGCTCCGGGTTTTATCGTTATTATTTGCAGAAAAGGGCGAATTGACTAGTTTTTTTGAATACTTGTATTGGCCTCGTATCTTTGTAGTTATTTCACTTTTGACCCATTAGTTCAACGCTAATTCAATTTAGGCCTGCTCTGTAAAATTTAACTAAAATGGCTCAAATTTTTAAGATGCAAAGTATAGGATTATTTTTTTAAATAATACTCCATTATTTTATTTTTGTTTTAAAATGAAATAAACTTGAGAAATATCCAAGATAAGATAATAATAAATTGTAAAATTCAGGAGCAAATGCAAAAAAAAATATAAATTACAAAAAATCACAAAATTTGGGCAACAATTTACAATTAAATAAAACTAAATAGACTTCATCGCAATATAGCATATATTAGGTCGGTACGAAAAAACTAAATATGGCATTTTGTTCGGGTCGTTTTCAGAAATTGGAAGAAATTAGATTTCATTCATAAAAGACGAAAAGAAAAATATAACCGAGAAATATTTCCCTCTAAATCACGGCCGCCGCCGCCGCCGCCGCCGAAATCCACTGTACCGGCTTCATTAGCATGATGAGCAATAACTTCCATCTCTCTTGAGTTTTATCTTCTTAATTCCATCTAATTAGCATCATGGATGAGGAGGTTGGTGCAATTTCCTCTAAATTACCGTTGCCGGAATCCTTTCTCGATTTTCTCAATGAGAACGGCTTGGATCCTTCAATTTACGATGCTTCTCAGTCTACTCCTCGTTATATTAGGTACCCTTTCTCTAGCAACTGTGCTAATTAATCTACGCGTTTTGGTGTGCATGTTTTTCCCTTTTTTTTTTTTTTTGAATTTCAATGGAATAGTGTTTTTATGTTTCGTTTTCAATTTAAGTTCAGATTTTTTGGAATATGACAAAGTTTAAATGCTCAAGTGCATATCTGAAATTAAAGAAACTGAAAATTGATTGGAAGTGAGTTCAATTGTTCTTGGGTAGTTTGATGTTTAGGAATAATGAATTCGTTTAGTTTATTATATAAAAGATTGTGAATGTGTTCTTTCTTCTTGAAAGGTTAAAACCAGGATGTGAAGATGAGCTTGCAGAAATTGAAGCGGAGATTAAGTATAAACTTGAAGAGGTCTGTTGGATGCCCAACTTCTATTATCTTCCACCTGATATTCGAATCGCGAGCACAAAGGCGTATCAGGATGGAAAGGTGAGATTTTGGATATCCTGTTTTTAAAATTGGATCTTTTTTTTGTGTAATAGTGAATTGTACGTAGTTGTATGATTAGAATTTGAAGCATAAAGTTTTATGATTAGAATGAGAAAACCACTTTACTTGGTGTTAAACCTTGCTATGAATCCGTGATCCAAAGATATAAAATTGCTGTTTTGAAGTTACAGTTCTATTAGTGTTAGTTTCTTATTTTGTGTTTCTAATTTTCGTCCATGATAAGCATTCTTCTAAAATTAGGGGAAACAAAAGGAGTTTGCATTTCTGTTACTTAACTTTATTTCATCTTGTAGATATATGGCATAGATGCAGCTTCAGGAGCTGCTGTTTTAGCTTTGGATATTACATCGGGTGATCACGTACTTGACCTATGTGCAGCACCTGGTTTGTGCTTCTTTCATATTGTAGCCATCTAGATAATGTATTCCATCTGATTTGATTTCAAATTCCATCTTTACAATCACTTGAGGTTCCTTTCAATTTAGCCTCTTTCATTAGCCAGTCCATCTGTTGTGTAGGTGCTAAACTTTGTATGATACTGGACCTTCTTGGTTGTTCTGGTTCTGTGACGGGTGTTGATGTTGCTAGACATCGGTTAGCAGCTTCCAGAACTATGCTGCAGAAATATGCTCTTGGTGATCGGTGTCGTCTTTTTGTTGCGGATGGAACAACATTCTCCCTTACTCCTTTGAGGGTTGAATCAAACTCTAAGTCATGTATGAATCTGGAAAATAATACATCTATTTTAATTTAGTCTTGAAAAGTATGGCTGTCCTGACATGAATGAATGCCATTGTCATACAGGCAATGCTGAAGGAGGAAAAAACTCTGAGATATACAATGAGTGGGCCGCTCGAAGACCCTGGAAAGAACGAAAGAGGATGGCTAATGCTAGAAAAAATATTGCTTCTAACACATGTTCACAAATTCAAGAACCAGAACTTATATTTCATGGGCGACATTCTGGGGTGGTTGGTCTGAGCAAACACGATGTGTTCCGAAATGTAAATGATCTTGAAATTTCACAATTTGGCTATGACAAGGTAAATCACAAGATTTGTCAGTCGTTTTTTGCTTCTGTGTTTTCCTGGTTTATTCTTGCAGATATAACCTTTAATATCATGATCCATTTCTGTATCCTTCCTCTTTCTGCTAAAAGTCTACCATCTTCTTGGGATTCACTTCAGGTCCTTGTTGATGCAGAATGCACACATGATGGTTCAATCAAACACATCCAGAAATTTGAACAATGGGGCTGGACAACAATTTCACGCCGTATACTGGATGCTGAGAGGACTGACGACTTGACTGTTCTTCAGGTGCACTTTTGTTACTTGTTAGTTATGATTGATAAGAGTTTAATGACTACTTTTAATTCTGGTTTGCCTACGAGCTAGAAGATTACATAGGATACTAGTCAGTTATCCACAACAGTTTGCCTCACTAAACTCTCGTTTAACATTATTTTATGTTTGGTTGTTATTATATACATTTATACAAATAACGTCTGTCTCCTTGTTTATCATTCTGGGAATTCCAATAGAAATAAGCAGATAAAAAGCTTGAGTAACCTGTGACGTTTACCTATGTTCACTATTCCTCCCTTTCTTGCAGTCACTAGTTTCCCATATCTCATTCACTAAAAGGGTTATTTTTATCTTGCAGTTGAAATTGCTAACAAATGGATTCAGATTACTCAAAGTTGGAGGATCTCTTGTCTACAGCACCTGCAGGTGCCTTACTTATTGAATTGTCTGAAATTGACTGTCTTTTTTATCATTTCATTTAAATTTCTCTAACATTTGTATTTATGTTCATCTAGTTTGACAGTTGCTCAGAATGAAGATGTGGTAGAGCAGTTCCTCTCACAGCATGCATCCGCTGGTAGGTTTTGTCTGCTTTTGTCATTTCCTACCTATCATAGTTCATCGGCCTAGATAGTTTCAGGATTGGTATAGTTTCCCCGTAAAGGTTTGTTTGGAAAATCTGATAGCATAAGTCAATCAATCACCATAAGTTTCAAACATTGGTGATAATCAAGGCAAATGAGCTAGATAAGTCTTGGAGCTACAACGTTGCAATGAAATACAAGGATCTCATGCATGGCTTTTCTGAAACCTGATGCCACAGCTTGATAGACCCTTTATTCGTATTGTGCCATTTTTGCAGAGTTGGTGGTGATAGAAGCTGCAAAGAAGTGGCCTTGTTCGCAAGCAAGAATACCCAAGACTTTACGATTTGATCCACAGACATCCTCAACAAGTGGGCTTTTTGTTGCCAAGTTCTCTAAGTTGGCTGCTTGAGCTCTTCTCAACTTGCTACAACACATTTCTCCAACTCAAGATGTACTTGATGAGGTTGAGAGAGAGATGTTGATTTCATATTAACATACATATTTGCAAAGGGCAAAGTTATTTAAGGCGTATTTGGGAAAAAAAAAAAAAAAATTAGCATTAGTGAGAATGTCTTGATTTCTATTAGTTTTCGTTAATTGAGTGCAATCTTGGTTAGTTTGTGATGTGTGAGAAAAATTGTTGTCATAATCTTAACCACACATCATCAAAAATAACGACACATATTACTTATCTAAAATAGACCAAAATGTTATCAATTAATTAAAATGGACCAGATAAAAAAAAATTGCAATAAAAATATTGAACATTTAATTATTATATTATTTACCAAGCAATTTTTTAAATAAAGAAACTACAAAAAATTTACAAAAAATTATTAGACTATGCATCTACTTGATCTATATACGTTTAAGTAGTAACAATCACCAAACATTTAATAAAATAAAAAAATTCACAGAAAATCCGAAAGCGAAAATAGTAATTTTGTTTTTGTGAGAAAATAAATAAAAACCCTTGCCTAAAACCCCACTCCATTTCTCAGTGCCTGCACTTCGCCTCCGCACACAAAAAATGGCGGCCTTCAAGCGATTGCTCTCTCTAAACGGCCACCGCTGCTTCTCCAATCACCCGCCACCGCGCCACCTCGTTTCTCTACTCCGCCGCCACTTCTCCTCCGAGCCGCAGCCATCCCCAAATCCTGAACCTAGCACCGAACCGAATGAAAACTTCCGTAAAACCGTTCCAATTCAACCCGTATCCTACCCAACTAAACCTAAACCTCCACCAACCGAAGAAATGCAGCGGGATCATCCGCCTGAAAGACAAACCTCGTCTCAAGATACCTCGGATTACGCGACGCGGGAAGCCCGGTCGTGGACCCGTGATGAAATGCGCTACATTAAGGACGCGCCAGTCATTGCCCCGGTTTCATATACGTCCAGGGTTGCTCGGTTGCCCGAGGATCGAGTGAATGTGGCAGAGGAGGTGGAGAACGAGAATAGGAATGGGGAGTTGGATAGGGAGAGGAGGGGGATTGATGAGGACAGGAGGAGGGGCGTGTTGAGATATGGGCGGGTGGAGGAGGAAGATAATGTGCCTTTCCCAAAGCTGATTAAGGTGGAGAATACTGATCAAATCAGTAAGAAGAAAGGGAAGGTGGTTTATGATCTCAAGGAGGCCATTCGGCTTGTAAAGGTCAGTTTTTTCGACTGTTTGTTTACCTTTCTCTGTTCTTTTGATTTTTTGAGGAACTATTGCTTAGAACCAGTGTAGTCTATAGAACCTTGTTTAATATTGTTGATGTGAGAAGGATGTGTAGGCTTTATTTTAGAGCATTTGGAATCTATATTTAAGAGAAAGGGAGTAGACTTATTTATATCTGCATATCTTCTTGTAACATGTATTGATCTAACCATGTTTATTTAAGAAGACGGTGACTGATTATAGAGGTTAACTGGGTAATTTTTTGGACCCTCTATTTAGACAATCAAAAAGATAAAGAAAATGGAGACAAAATTTTGAATCTTTATTTAGTTGGAAGATATTTGGTGTCCTTATTCACCATTGGGACTCTGATTGTTGAAGGTTTTTTTGCAACTCCCTTTTGACTGAGTTGTTTTTGCTTCCTTTAGTAGTATAATAAAGAGCCATCTCTTTCATACTTTCTCATGATAGTTCCAATTCAATCTATCACTGTAAAAACTATTTGTTGATTACGCATCAAGTGCATTGAAGTTGATGGATTTTGTGATGTTCCTCATTGGACGGGAAAGGACAGTTTTGAATGGTATATACCTGGGTGCAATGGAGTCTTCTAGAGGCTTCGATGAACCATTTTCACAAATCGAGGACGTATGAGAATGGTTGCTAGTGGAGACCATGTACAATCATCTTAATACTGGCCTAGGGCATTACAGTTTCCCATGTGTTTTGATAAGATTAGGCCTCATAAGTTGTATCTGATGGTGTGACCCTTGCAGTTTTTGCTATGGTTATCTAAGGGTATAAAGTTTTGTGCTTGTATTATGTATAAGATTTTGTGCAATGTGTACATCTCAGTGACATGAGTTAATCGATGTTGTGCTACCCATTCTAATTTCTACGTAGAAGTTAGTTGATCTTGCAATACCCCTGCTATGAAGAGCTATGTGATCACAACAATTAATGTGGTTTAAATAACCTAACTATATATGGCTCATAATTGTAACATCTGGATTAGATAAGGGTGCTCCATAGTTCTGTCAACCTACTGTAGTATACTTCTTGGGGAATACCCAAGCTGAATGTGTGAAAATGTGTGTATTACACATTTACTTTCATATATTGAGCAAATGTGTGTTGTTACATGTCTGATTTTGTTTGATCTCGTATTAGCAATCATGCAGGCTGATGGCAAGGAAACATTTGATGAAACTTTAGAAGCACATGTGAAAATGACTACTGAATTGCGTCGAACTGATCTGGTATGTGTTTTGCTCTTTCCCTGTTTACTAGCTTTCAAGAGTCGTCCGAGCATACTCTATCAGGTCTACATGAATGGATTCTGGGGAATACCCTCTATATGTTCCTCCTGGTCATGTTTACCTCTCTCTTTTCTGTATCCAATCCATTAAGCTATCTTACTTTTTAGCAATTATTAGCAAAATACACTTCTCTCTGAGTTTTCTTATTCACTCTACCCAAGCTGAATGTCTGAAAAGTTTACTGATAGCAACGTGTTTGAGAGTGATTGATATTTCTGTTTTTTATATCTATTATTTAATTATATCTGTTTGAGTCTTTCATGTTAGTAGGAGTCTTTGGCTTCAAGTTGGAGTTAGTATTTAGTATTTAAGTAACCTAATCATTATCGGGGATTGTCATTGAGTATTATCGTTGGAACGGCTACGGCTTGGGATAGATTCCTTTTGGCAATCTGTGTTTTTATACTAATAATGTTCATGTTATTTCGGAGTCAAATCCTTTACTCTATCATTTACATTGCTTTGCAAGTTGGTAACTAATTCCTGATATAAACATATTATCATCTATTCATGAATTGATTCTGTCAAAGAATTTATCTTTGAACTCTCTCTCCTCTTTCAAAAATGCAGAAGCTGAATGCTTATGTGCGCCTTCCACATGGTTTTGGCAAGGTACGATGGATGGTTCAATTTAATTAAAAGTTCATTAACCATGTTCTTACTGAGACAGTTCTCATGTCTGATAAATTGAATCCTTATTAGACATATCGGGTGGCTGTCTTTGCGGAAGGAACCGCTGCAGATGAAGCTCGAGAAGCTGGAGCCGATATTGTTGGCGGCCTGGAGTTGGTGGAGAGTATCAAGAGTGGTCTCGAAAAATTAACCTTCTCTTTATTTATGAATAACCTTTTTGATTGTTTATATAGGAAATGCAATGAGCATAATTCAGCACTAGAGCAATCTATTCTGTGTCACACACCCCCCCCCCCCCTCCAGGAAAAATGATGATAAGTAGGTATACATGTCGTAAAAAAATAAAAAGGAAATTATTAGTTTGGTCCAGTTACCTTTCTGTAGTCAGTCAAATATAAATGCTATTACCAAATAATAAATAGTACTAGGAATTTCTTTGTTCATTCACTTGACACTACAACCTTGAATAAATCTTTTAATTTCGAAACTTTGGTTTGTCTTTACAATTCAGCAGACATACAAATTTTCTGGAGAAGAGTAGGAATTACATTTCCATTGTCTTCTTGAAAGTTAAAAGAAATCATGGTTGCCAATTAGTACATTTGTATTTAGTGGTCCCTTTTCTATTGATGTTTTATCATGTTAAAGTGTGAACTCACAACTTGCATCTTTTTACTGAGTAGCACTTTTTCAAGGAGTGGCTTCTAGAAATTTGTCAATGGCATACTGAAATTAGCTTAACATATTTATTTGACTTTCATGCAGGTCAAGTCAAAGTAGATTTTGACAAGTGCATTGCTACTCCATCCATGATGGAACATGTGAAAAAGGTTTAGATTTTCTGGACATGGTGTTAGTTTATTTTTATCCAACTGAGTATCTTTTTTTTATTAATTTTTTTTCTCGAGGTAAATCCAATTCAGTATCTTTGATTGTTTTTATGCAGTTATCGAGTAAACTGAAACAATTAACTCCTGACCCCAGGGTAAGTCAATTAGCATCTTGTTGTTTACAGTTTAGATGACAGTTATGTGATTCAAGCATTTTAAATGCAGAAAGGTACAGTGACCAATGACTTATCTCGGACCATCAAAGAAGCAAAAGAAGAAAGTGTTAATTTCCACAAAGATAAAACCGCAATCGTACATGTGGGACTGGGGAAGGTATACTTGTTGTCTACAATGCTTTTTATGCGATACACTGGTTACATGTTGTAGCTCTAATTCTTTTGATTGGTTATAATTACCAATTTGCAGCTTAGTTTTCCAGATGACAGTTTGAGGGAAAATGTTGGCGCTTTTGTAAATGCACTTTTGCTTGCAAAACCTGCTGGTTTAAAAAAGAGTAAGTGGATTTCATTAGTGTGTGTGACATTTCATTTCATGTCAATTTTAGTTATGATAAAATTAGGTTAGGGTTTGGGTAAAATAGTGGGATTGGCGTTTTAGTCTGCTTTGAGAAATTTCTGTTTGTCATAACTAAAACCTTTTGAGCAGCACGTTATGAAAATCCATGTGGAGCATTTGTTAGCATAATATGTGCCAATTTTTGTTTACCTAACGATATTAAGGCTCAACAAAAATTATCCAGTGTTTGAAGCACTTTTTTGAATTCATTGTGATAATCAACTGTTCTGAATATGCATGATCTGAAATGACTGAGCATATCATCCAGGTTTATTAGTTATATGAAAGTGCAATAAGACAAGGAGAAACTTCCGGTCATTGTTGTGGACTATTGGGGATTAGACTTAGGGCAAGAGGTCCTTCTCTGGGATTTAATTCTACAATACACCCATTTCCCAAAACAAATGGCCTAAAAGTTTTACCTTATTCTGATTAAAAGTTCAATTGTATACGAATTCGTAGCTTTTTTCACTGTACAAATAAATTATTTGCTGTGGAATAGACACTCTTGTACTTGAAATGGAAGGATAAGATCTGTCTTGGATCTTATCTTGAATGGCTCTTGCTATGCGTTTATGGTACTGGAAACTGTATAAAAAACTATATTGAGTAGCTGACTATACACACAGAGAACACAACTTACCTTTTATTATTTTCTTGAGAAAGCATATAATTCTCCTGAGTTCTTAATCAGATCTCGAATTGTTTCATTTCAGGTTCCAAATTCGCTGGGTATATCGACTCTTTCCACATTTGCAGCTCGGTAAGCTCATTCGCTGTTCTCTTGCTAGAAATGATTGATCTAATCAAAATTATACTACTGACCTAATTCTTTCTTTTTGCTGATTATATTAACCTAATGGATATGTTCCGAATACATGCAGATGGGTCGTTCGTTCCCTATTACGATACAGTCATTGTCATTGGCTGCAGACCACGTCAACCGAATGCAAGTGCAATGAGAAACTATATCATAGTAGATGCTATTCAACTGAATCTTATGTTGTACCTATAGGTATTTTATCCTATGTTGTCAGTCTTGTACTGCAAGGTAGGTACAACAGCAATGTGAACTATATAATTCCCTGGTTGCCATGTTTTGAAAGGCAGATTTTGAATGCTGATTATCAATCTGAACATTTCCAAGGTCAAAGTCCAATTCTTCGTTCTTTGAACTATTTTGTCACCCTCTAAAGATAACCCATTTGAGTCAATTCTACTCTTTATTAACTTGATTTAATTTAATTATCTTTGGAAAGTTTGGACCAATGCAAAGCAGTTGCTAGCAACGTTTATTATGTTAGAATCTTGATTTTTAGACTCTTTTTTTTTAGGGTTTGGAGTATTTTTGCAAAAAGAGTGTAATACATTTAAAGTAGTTGATAATGGAGTCTATCATGGCTGGCTGATTTGTTTTGGTCTCCATCTCGTTAATGAGGGCTTGACTTATTGTATATCATTTTAATTTCAAATTTAATTAGCTTTGGACTTTTGTAATGATTTTTTTTCCTCAAAAAAACATTTAAATAAAAATACGTTAATGCAATAACATAATTGATTGTAATTATGATATCCCAAATCTATTATGGGAAGAAAAAGCTAAAAGGGGTGTTTGGTTGTGATGGAGTAGGGATGGGGATTGAAAGTGAATGAGAAATGATTCGCTTTCGCACCGCCAATGAGAATTGATAATATTAATTTATTATAACTAAGATTGACGTAGAATATATTTTTTGAAGAAAAAGTAATATAGGTTATAATTTATATTAATATTAATATTTTATCGTTTTTTATTAGTATGTATAATTATATTAATGTTAAATTCAATATTAATTTCCTATTCTTATTTTGCTATACAATTATCTATAGTAAATTTTATTGAATAGTAAACTTTAAGGATAATTTACATTATTATTCCTAGTAAATTTTCTAAACTTGGAATTTCACCAACAATGATTGAGCCCTTTATGATAAATTATAATTAAATTATTATAAAAAAATAAACAACTTTTGACAATCCAAATTGTTGGCGGCCATGGCCCATGAGTGGCTGTATTTGGGCCCACAATAACAAAAAATTGATCCAAAATTAGTCTAGTCCCCACTTGGATTGGACCGCGCGCGTGGACCTTTTGTCTTCTTCCCACATAAATATATATATATATATATATATATATATATATAAACGAAATAATACAAGTCATTTTCCTTGGCTTCATACATTCATCCAAAGTACTCAATGTCTATTGTCTATAAAGGTAAATTATTTTATTAGATAACTATTAGGTTTATTATTTTATTTTGTTTTTGGATTTGATTTTCTTTATAATAAATTAATTCAAGATATAAGTCCAAAGAAAACCTGAAATTTAATTTCGAAAAAGCCATGCCAAAAATATTATCAAGAAAAATTTCTCTAATTTTGAGATTACTAAAGGTTTGGATATGTGTAATAGTCAATCTACAACATATCTTGTCAAGGTGAATTATATATCTTCATTAAATAATGGCACCTGGTATTTTGCTGTTCAAAATTTGTATTGTATCTGTCAAGTTTATTTCGCATTTTATTGAACAATTAAATGTTTAGTGTAGAATAATCACCTTATTACTATACACATAATATTCAGTAATTGAATAAACAAGATATAAAATATATTTTATAGTAGTCCCCAACTTAATGTGCTATTTTAAATGGGTGGTTATTTTTAACTCACATTAATACCTTCGTAGTCCATGGAAAGCTTATTACTCATTCAAGAAATAAAAAATTAAATTGTGGATAGATAATAAATAACATTGTTTGAATAGCCTTTTAATATATATATATATATATATATATTTTTTTTTTTTTTTTTGCAATTTCTTGAACAGCTTAACAAATAGAATTAAAAAAATAAAACATATTTGAAAATATAGCACATACATACGTAGAGGAAGGGGAGAGAGAGAGAGAGAGAAGGATTAAAAAAGTAGAGAGGGAGAAGAGAGGGGAAATTCACATGGCGTCGTTGCCGCTGGGACCTCAGCAGCATCACCATAATCCACCACCCGACCATCAGCATCATCATTATCATCATCATAATGTTATTGACCAAGCTCCACCACCTCCCGCCGCCGTAAAGCTCGCCGCCGCCGCCTCCTCCCGTAATATGGAAACAGACAAGGTATTACGCCCCCCATCCCCCAACTCTACCTCTCCGCCTTCTAATTAATATTTACATATTGATTCGTGAAACCCTACTTTGCCTCTTTTTAACTCGATCTAGCTCAGTTGCTTTACTTCGTTCTCGATTTTGCTTCTTAAAGGATCGGAGAAAGTGCATCCTCCGCGATCTGACAGTTTGTTCGTTTTCAGGGGTGTTTTTTTGCTTCTAAATTGGGTGCCTTAAGCAAAATTTGTAGAATAGAGACAAAATTTCTGTATTTAATCTTTTTATTTTTGTTGTTAACGGAATATTTGGGTTTATTTACGTGAATGCATCTTTTCTGATAAAAGAAGTGTTAAATTTTGAGTTGAAAGTATCTTTTCAAGGTGCGTAGTTGGTGAAGTTATTGTTTAATTTTATTTCTTCGGATTTCATTGAATTCTTTCTGCAGCTGATTGCATATGCTAAATGATTGATATTGGTGTAAACTTATAGATCTTTGATGGTCTCTTTTATTCTCATTTTTCTAATAAAAAGTTGTTTTGAAAGTGAAGTTATTGTCCCTTCTCTCAAACTTGGTACTTTGGGTATCCTTTGGCTGCTTTTCTTTAACTGTAAATGAAGCTTCAATATGTTAAATTGGGGTTGCTTGTCGTGGCTGCTGGGGTTATTCTCCTCAAAGAGAAAAAAAAAAAACCATCGTCTGCTTCTTTCCTTCTCAAGTTTTATGACATTTGATGCTTTCTTCAAAGCATTTGTTGGTAGCAGACATTACTTTTGTCAGTTCTAAGCATAGCATATTTTTTTGATCCTTGTCCGTTTTGCATTTCCTTATTTCCCTTTTCCTTGAGCACCTTATGTAGCTTCAGTTGATGCTTTTCTGATTTCTAAGGTAATAGTTATAGTTATGTTTTAATTTGGTTGCTGGTGGAAATTGTTTTGGGGAAGTGGCAACCGCTTAAGCTCTAGCTTCACTTGTATTACAGGAGATGGCAGGGCCCTTGGTGGAGGGAAACGATCCACTCACTGGTCATATCATTTCCACAACTATTGGAGGAAAAAATGGCGAGCCCAAACGGGTAGGCATTCAACTTATTTGTTGAGATTTCGTTTACCGTGGCTTTAGATGTTAAGAAATATTAGATATCTTCACGTTCCTTTTCCTAAATACTAGTTATTATTGGAGGGAAATAGTGATGTTCAATTGTATGATTTTTATTATTTGTCTTCATTGCTTTTTAAGGGAGCTAACAGCTCATTCTTGGTGCTTTATGCAGACTATTAGTTACATGGCAGAGCGTGTTGTGGGTACAGGATCATTCGGAATAGTTTTTCAGGTGTGTGTTCTTGTTATGATCAAAATGTGGTTATCTTTTGCCTGATCATTGGAGCTAATTAATTATAACTGCTTTTCTGCAGGCAAAATGCTTGGAAACTGCGGAGACAGTGGCCATAAAGAAGGTTCTGCAGGATAGGCGGTATAAAAATCGTGAGCTGCAGTTAATGCGGTTGATGGATCATTCAAACGTGATTTCTCTTAAACACTGTTTCTTTTCTACAACAACCAGAGACGAGCTTTTCCTTAATTTGGTCATGGATTATGTCCCTGAGACTATGTATAAGGTCCTAAAGCATTATACCAATTCAAATCAAAGGATGCCGCTAATCTATGTCAAACTCTATACCTATCAGGTTTTGATTGATCTTGTTTTGTCTTTTCTGGGAAAACATTTTTTTCGTAGTTGTCCTATTATCAACCTCAAACAAATTTGCGCTTGTTCCAGTTATTTAGGGGGCTGGCATATATGCATTCAGTTGCTGGGGTGTGCCATAGGGATATAAAACCTCAAAATATATTGGTAGGTGATTTCGTCAATACTAAATTTCTAAGGCTGATGTGTTCGACTTGTGGAATATGTGACATGATACTGTGTTTTGTCTTTACAGGTTGATCCTCTAACCCACCAAGTCAAGATTTGTGATTTTGGAAGTGCTAAAGTTCTTGTAAGTCATCTGCATTGTTTTCTAGGTCTTAATCCTGCTGTATTCATTGTAAATTCGGTAGATTTCAGCAAGTGAATGCATCTTCTATAGTTCCCCTCCTATGCTGCATGTGCTGAGATGCACTATGCAGGAACCAAAAGCTAACTCGAAAATTACTTATAGAACACTGTGCATAATGACTATAATCCAAAGTATCTTGTTCCAGAGTATCCAATTAATTTATTACTATCATTGATGCCCATGAATTTCCGTCTTCCTTACCCTATATATGTATTATTATCAGGTGAAGGGTGAAGCCAATATATCCTACATTTGCTCTAGATACTATCGAGCCCCTGAACTTATATTTGGTGCTACTGAGTATACAACATCAATTGATATCTGGTCAGCTGGGTGTGTCCTTGCTGAGCTACTTTTGGGCCA
This sequence comes from Scutellaria minor, assembly GCA_954870855.1. Lineage (NCBI taxonomy): Eukaryota > Viridiplantae > Streptophyta > Magnoliopsida > Lamiales > Lamiaceae > Scutellaria > Scutellaria minor. Next base: position 7,640,648 of record OX940727.1, read on the forward strand.
GGTTCGTGCCATTGCCGTCCTGATGCATAATGAGTGTTAATCAGTATATACTCTTTGTTAACTCTTTGTGTTACATGTACCTTTGTTCTGTTTCAGCCTCTATTTCCAGGCGAAAATGCAGTTGATCAACTGGTAGAGATTATCAAGGTGTGCTTCACTTGCTTATCACTTTTTTTTTTTTTTTTTAAGTGAACCCCTAAACATTCCATTCTGATGGATCAGAGATACGAGAAATGCTGTAGCTCTATACCAGTCTTAATCATACAACTTTCTCAAAATAGGTTCTTGGTACTCCTACTCGAGAAGAAATTCGATGCATGAATCCAAATTACACTGATTTCAGGTTTCCACAAATTAAAGCCCATCCTTGGCACAAGGTATGATTCTGTTGCCCTTATTTTATTATTTTTTTTTTTTTACCAGGGTGTATACAGAAAATTCATTAATGACAATTTTTTTTCTTCTCAGGTTTTTCACAAGCGGATGCCTCCTGAGGCCATTGATCTTGCTTCAAGGCTACTTCAATACTCGCCGAATCTTCGTTGCACAGCCGTATGTTCCATTTGCATAGCTCATGGAATCCAGTTATCTTAAGATAGAAATTCCAGTCTTCTGCAAATTTGGTTGCAGATATTTTTCGTATGTAATTCTTTAACTCCATATTTCTTTGTATGCAGCTTGAAGCATGTGCCCATTCTTTCTTTGACGAGCTTCGGGAGTCCAATGCCCGCCTCCCTAATGGTCGTCCTTTCCCACCACTGTTTAACTTTAAGCAAGATGTATGCTCTCTCTCTCTCTCTCTCTCTCTCTACCCACACACACACATATATGTGTGTGTGTGAGTGTGTGTGTGTATCTATATTTATCAATCTATGTTAATTTAACACGAGATCCTCCTGATGGCAGTTGGCTGGAACGTCGCCTGAGTTGATGAACAAGTTGATACCTGAGCATATTCGAAGGCAAGCTGGTCTAAATTTTCCTGTTCCTCATCCCCCTGGGACATGATCGAGATCAAATCCGGTTCTAATGTTGAATATGTTAGTTGATGGATAAGTTGCTAAAGGACAGTTTCTGTGATCAATTATCAGGAGTTCCGACCCAAGTCAGCCGTTTTGACGTTTCCAACGATGGATGCACATTACGGCACATTACCGCAAAGCGTTATTCTTCTTAGCTAAACAGGTTTCATCTCATCTGTAAATCTATTTTGGTTGAAACTTAAAAAGATTATGATATGTAGTGATCGAATATAATCGTCTTGATGTTTATGTCAATCCAAGCAGTTTCTCTTCAACAACAGTCTCAGGATTTCAATGTATTTCTGTCTGTTTTTATTTTCTTTTTGTGTTTCTTTTATTACTACCTGTAAGTTGTATGAAATACTTTAAGCCCTATTGAAATGTACCTTGTTCCTCTCTTTCAATTTTCTTACAGCTAATTTTTTGTCTGGTAAAAACTCCATGTGATGATGAGTACAAGAATTTCATCATGACCTAATCATTTACTTTGCCGTCATTTGCTAGAAGCATTGAAATATATTTTGTAGTTAGTTAGTTAAAGTCAAAATTAAGAGATCTAATTTTTTGCCATAATGTATGTCATGTACATGTGTATAATTATCATGATATGTTATACTACACATTTTAACGTAGACACGAAATTAAAATGGATCTACCAAATCAAAACCTCAAAATTCAACAAATCATACTCATAGATGAATAATGAGTTTATAAATTGCTCTATCTGCAACATGTTCAATGTTCACTAATCAATAGAGATTTCATCTCTTTAATCTTGATTCATCATTGGAGATCTAACACCTCGTTACATGAACACAAATTCCAACTCACCAAAGCAAACTAAACTTATTATGCATCAAAATTTAATTTATTTCCAGAGAATTTTTTAATCAGCAAAAACAATACAAAATTTGCAGCCTCCCTATGCTGATTTGGTGACCTCATGTATAGCGTTCGCCAAGTAACCAACATTGCCAGTCGTCACTCCGGCCATACTGCATTACAATGTATCGCATCAGAACAAAAAGTCGTGTATCCATCCAGAAAATGATAACAGAAAAAAGACGAAAATCAAGCAGTTAAAATCGAGCAGTGATGTTACCTAATACGTCCATTACGAGTCATGTAAATGTGATATTCTTTCATCAGACGATCTACTTGCTCAGGTGTCATTCCACTATAGCAGAACATGCCAATCTGGTTGCAGTGTAATGTTTTATGATAAGAAACATTTTTTAAGATATTAAACAGATGCAAATAAGAAAATAAAATGCATTGACCTGTTTGGTTATGTGCTCCCATGGAAGAGGGGAACCCAAGTTTTCGAGATTTTCTTGTAGAGCAGTTCTCATTCCGATGATGCGATCAGCCATTCCCTGGAGAAGAAAAAACACTTCCTATAATTGCTGAGTAATACACATTATAGACAATAAACAGGATTTCAAGTCTATTGAGAAAGCACTTGACTCAGGTCAACTGACAACCAAATGTTTGCTAGTTGAACAAATTAACGAATATTTTCATGAAAAAATCAAGACTCCAAGTAGGACTAAAGTTGAAAATGGTGGACACAATTAATACTGAAAAGAAGTCAGTAAATTACTTTAACTTCCTTTAGCCATAAGTTCTTCAACTTGGGATCGCCAAGAATGGTGGAAACAACGAGGGCACCATGAACAGGTGGATTACTGTACATGGGTCTCGCGAGCTGCTGCAACTGACTTTTCACTGCCATAGCTTGTTTCTCGTCCTCACAAACAACGCTGCAATTAAAATATTAAGTATCAAATCGGAGTGTGATCATTGCTCGTTTCACCATGATTGAAGAATTGGCATTTAAAAAACTAAAATTATTATAGGTTTACCTGAGGCAACCAACTCTCTGACCATAAAGTCCCATATTCTTTGCATATGACTGCGCGCATCCAATCATATGGCCATCCTCGAGAAAAATACGAATGGACTTGGCATCCCTTTCTGGATCACCACTAGCAAAGCCTTGATATGCCATGTCGAAGAAGGCAAAATGTTCTTTAACCTGAAGATATTAAATTTAAACTTATTAATAATAAACAAATAAAATATGCTAAAGTATCAGCAACGTACGTGTACAACAAAGACAAAAAAGAAATTAAAGATGTGACCTTGAATTGGTATGAGATCTCCTTCCACTGTTCTTCTGTAGGATCCACTCCGGTTGGATTATGAGCACAAGCGTGAAGCAGAAAAACAGATCCATTTGGCGCATTCTGTTCCCCAAAAAAAAAAAAAAAAAAGAGTAACGCTTCAATATAAAAGAAATAAGCAAACAAAGTTGTAGATTATCCAGTGATCTTTACCTTTACGTCATCTATCAATGCCGAAAAGTCTAAACCCCTGGATTCTGGATGATAATAATGGAATGTTCTCTGAGGAACATGGGCATCTCTCCAAATGTTGTGATGACTGCCAGAATCTCATAGTAAATCATGAATGGGATATGAAAAAAATCGAAGAGCTTGAACGGACTTGCTAAAAGATTGTAAATTTATGCATGACACAGAAATGGGAATAACGGGATAATTATACTAACTTGGACCAGGTGGGAACTGGAATATAGATCTGGGAATCGGGGGAGAAACGCTTTTGGAAGTCTGCAAAGAGCCTGCAAGCACCAGTTCCTGAAAGAGCTTGCACTGCTGCAATTCTTTTATCTTTAATCAACTCAGAATTTTCTCCATAAGCCAACTTTAGAGTCTCCTCGACCATATCCACACTTCCTCCCATTGGAAGATATTCCCTGAAACAAAGCTTATTAACACTAATGGTTGATGTTTAACTCTTATTTAACGACAGCTGAACAAACTAGAACATTGTGTCTTATTTCCAAACAATCTAACTTAATTTTTTCTAGTAATAGTTAATCTTGCAAATTCATCAGGGAATGTACTAATGTATTGATGGTTATGCTCTGATCAGCCATTCCACACATAAGTGCAACAGGGAACATATATGTATCACCACATCATGCATCACAACATTAAACCATTTAATTATTTCTCAAATTTTTATCATGAAATTAAATTTCATTTTCCCAAAAATTAATTTTTTTTTGTTCAGGTGTGAATGACACACATACTCGATATAATGTTCTGAAAAACAGTGGAATAACAGTATCAGGATCCATTATCCACTATCTCCTCAAAAAGAGGAATCAAAAGAGCAAGTGGATATAAGCATAGATTAAAAGTTTGAAACATGGGACCACTGCAAAGATGCAACTTGAAAAGAAATGCATTGAAATGCACAATAGAATTCCAATGTCTTTATTTTAATACCTAACAACTACCTCTGACATTAATGTGGAATTATTGGATCAAGGTGAGTCATGAAGATTTTGTCAACGATTATTTTATACCCCAAATTAATAGTTATTATAAGATATTTAAGAGACACATAGCAGCAATCCAATTAAGAGATGAAACACAGTTTTGGAAATGAGGATCCTGTTTTTTGATCATCCCTGCTATCAACTTTGACCCTCTATTACAATTCATCCTATGCATATATTGATGACATCATTAAACAGTAATTTTCGAACAAAAGATCCAGAAAATCACCAGAAAAGCATTTACCATGAATAATGTAAGGGACATGATTAGAGATCACAAAACAAACACAAGAAAGATTCATTCTTTTCAGTTCTTTCAAGAGAACAAATTCACAAAGGTAGAAAATAAAATTACATGTTTAGATTGCCGGCGATCCTCCTCTCCGCTTCCCTGACGCATTCCAACACTACTGGTTTTCCATTATCATCACGATACGCTCCCTTTTCACCAAAACATTTAAGCACATAAATTAAAAACCAAAAATAATAACCTGAATTTTTATCAAAATTTACAAGAATAATTTATATAATTTTTTTAAAAAAAGTGATAAATTCCACCAGAACAGTTACGTAAACATAAATCTTAAAAAAAAAAATGAAAACCTGCAGTTTTACTTTTATTAACATTACACTAGAAAATCAAGAAAGTAAAAAAAAAAAAAGAAAAAAAGAAAAAAAGAAAAAACAAGAATCTGCAGAATTCCACTGAACGCAAAATAGAAGTCAAGAAAGCCCCACCAGAATCATTGATCTACAGAACTCTGCTAAAACACGTAAAGAATAAGAAAAGAAATGAGTCGGACCAAGTGCCGGGAAACTCACAACGCCGACATTGACTTTGCTTGGACTCGGATCAGCAAGAAAAGCTTCGGTAACACCGAGGATCGGATCTTTAGGAGCAGGCTCCACGTGGCGCCACCACGCCGTGGACATGGATCGCGCAGCTCCGATGTTGGACAGACGGCCCGAAAACCCGGCCCGGATCAGGTGCGCCATTGAAATAGAGTAGGGCGAGCTGAAATCGGAGCAAAGGTGTGCAAATATGGGAGCGGGCGACTCGGAAAAGTGCCCGGCGATTATTTTAATATCGCTTTTTGTCTTGAAATGCGTAATTTTTAAGGAGGTTTTGGGGGTAGGTGTGGGGATGGGGTGGGTGGAGGGGTGGTAAACGTCGGGACAAAGTCGCCGTTTATTTATTTATTTTCCCCTTAAAATAAAAGGTCAGCTTGTCTACAGTTCAGATAAGTTATGTTCGGAAGCGTAAGTAAGCAAGTCTTATCACGGTCCTTTGGACCCTACCAATTGTTTCGTGTCTAATATTTTATAAATGAGAAAAATATAAAAAATTAGCATATTAAATTTTCGATGTGTAGCCGGTTTTACTAATGATTTTTTGGCACAATTCAATTAAAAAACAAAAATGCGAGACTCATGGTAATAAAAGAAAATGGAAAAAATCTAAATATTAATACGATATAACTTTTATTTTGTTTATGATTTTTAATTATTGAATATTGTTTGTATATGTATTCTCAATCAAATAAATTTTACAAAAACTTGCGTGAAACAGTCTCACCGTTAGTTTTCGTGAGATGGATCATTTTTACCCTCAATCCTAATCCATTTTTATTAATTTACATGTGAATTGCGTAATGTGAGTTAACCTATGTCACGTAACATGATTCATGAGACGGTCTTACGTAAGACTTACTCAATAAATTTTAAGATATGTTTAAATTCAACTGAACAATTTCTAATGGATTTGAAGTATGATAAGGAGTCAAATTCAACAATTAGATTACATTTAGTTTAGTGATTCATATATAATATGAAATAAAATTAAGTCTATTTATGACTAATTATCGAATTTCGTTATTAATAGTCTAACTTATAAAAGTTTTCTGTTTTAAGATTTCTTATTCAAATAATGCTTACAAAGAAAAATATTACTAGTTTGCTACTAATACGGATAAGACCCACTGAGTAAGTGGGCACGTGAGCACCTAAATAAAAAGGCCTCCAGCCCAGGCCCAAGTTATTTTCATAACAAATGAAATGTTTAATCAACCAATTTTTTCTTTTTTGTTGGTGAAACTTGAAAGTGCTAAATTACAATTTACGTCTAGTTTAATATTTAAGTTAATTCTATCATCTATGTCCGCATCATAAAATATATATTGAATTTTCACAAAAACTTGCATACCTGGGGCACGGGTATGTCCGCATCATAAAATATATATTGAATTTGAATATAAGATCTATGCCCCCAACCCGCCTCCCTCTGTCCCAACCCGGTTAGAAAATGGGTCACTATATATATTTTTTAATTAATTTTTTTCTTTATTTTTCTCTTAGTTTTTTTTTCTACACCTCCTTTCTTCGACTCGATTTCTTATCTATTTTTCTCGATTTCTTGTTGGTTTCTTTTGTGCTTTGTGAATTCCTTGCTATTATGCTGAAGATTATCGGTGTATTTGAAGGATATTTGGAGATTTTCACTTCGATTTGTTAGTGGTAAGTGGCTAATGTATATTTTTTTCAAAGATATTGTTTTAGTTCTTATAATCTTGTTGTTTTTGTCTTTATTTGTTCCTTGTCTACTGATTTTTATGTGGTTATATATGAGTATTCAAATTTCTAGGAATTTGTTTGAGTTTGTATAACTTTTTGTTTATTTTCATGTTTATTTGTTTTTTCTGAGTTTGTGGAGTTTTTAATTAGTTTGCATGTTTGTTTTTGAATTCTAGGGTTTTTCATGTTGTTTTTTTGTGATAGTTATATTAAAATGAATTTTATTATATAATTTGTGTTTGTAGCTGTGTTTAGAGTTGGAAGTTTATGTGTTTATGCGTATTAACCTGGATTAATTTTTGTATTTTATAGTTTCATTGAACAAATTGGAAGTTGTTGAACAGATTAATTTTTTAATTTATGTTTCTTTGTTTGGGCATTATCATCATTAGAAATTTTGTTGAATCATGAATGAAATTTTTTGATATTTGATTTGTTGAAGAGTTTGCCAAGTGAGTATATTATGTAGTTTAAGGTATTCCGTGTATGCATTTAAGGTATCCTATGTTTGTGTGAGAGATATCAGATGCATATGTATATGAGTTTAACATATCAAATAAAGACATTTAAAGTATCACATATATAACCTTTAAGGTATCATATGTGTTACCTTAAATGAATCACATAAATTTATATAAGGATTTTAATTACATGTTTTAAAAGTTATTTGTTATGTTTTCTTATGCAAAATAAAAATGTTGTTGTTTATATTAATGTGATTGTACTCTTATATCTTAAAGGTTCTATGATTTTCTATGTTGTTTACGTTTGTTTTTATGTTTAGGTGTTTATCCCATTTGTTTTTTAAAATCATTATCCTACTGTTGTATTTAATGTGGCTGATAAGAAATTCAAGTATTTGGACAATAGAAAGTACGAAGATGCGGACAATGATTTTTCAAAGCTCCTGAAATATTGGTAATTTTTTTGAAAATGTCTGTTTTGATTAAGTAGGTATCAGTTATGTACCTTTAAGGTATCATATGTATACCCTTAATGTATTACATGTATACCTTTAAGGTGTCAATTAAATACATTTAAGGTGACACATGTACACACTTAAGGTATTAGCCGAATACCTTTAAGGTAACGCATGTATATCTTTTGAAAATTTTAACATTTTTGTTTATTGTGTTTGAATGATGTTTAGAAAACTGAAATTTGTACAACAATTGTTTTATCAGATTTATAAAAGCAAACCTGAATTGAAATTGAAGATAGCCAAAACAAAGAAGAATGAAGCAACAAATAAAAATGTGGGTTTGAAGAAGAAAAAAATGGTGATTTAAAAGACATACAAGTACAAAAAGAGTGGGGAAGTGATGAAATTTGGTTGTAAACAATGTTAGCCTATATATTTTGTTTGATTTTTTTGTTTTTTTTTCTTATTCTCTCATTTAGCGCAGTTATGGTTCCTCTCTCTCTTCTTTTCTACGTCTTCTTCTGAAGTTGGGAGAGCAAAAATTGGTGGTTGTGATGATGATGGAGGTATTAGGGATGCACCATCAGAGGTTCTTGACGCAGCGAATTTTGAAGAATGCACTGCAGATCTATCTCTTCTCGCAGAGGATGGTGCCAACAATTGTGTGTTTTAGGGGTTTGAGGGCTAGAGTTTTATGCGAAGGAGGATATATAGAGATTTGCAGAGAAATGACAGATCTTTAACTCTTTATAGTAATCTATTTGAAAATCAATACTATAGTCTCTGAAAAATTTACTAGTTTATGTTGTGTTTGAGGATGTATAATTGAATTTGATGCCATATTGGAGCATTTATTTGTTGTAACTATATTTAAATTCTATAATTGTCTGATTAGGTCTTGGTTTTTTTTCATTGATTGCTCTAAGTATTGAGCTGAAATATGAAATAGATATATGATCACCTATCAATTGTCCTTAAAAAGATACACTTATATTGTCATCATATCTCTTAAGATATTACATATACACCTTTAAGGTATTATATATATATATATATACACATAAAAGTTATACATATTAATTAATTTTTGAGGTATTAGGTAAATACCCATAAGGTATTATATTTTTACCTTTAAGGTATTACATAAATACATTTAAGGTATTACATATTTTTAATACCATTTTGTTGGTATAAGTATTAATGATTATGCTACAAGATATTATATACTTACTATAAAGATATTTACAATTGAGATGATCAGTCAGATTATTAAATATGCAAATGTGTTTTTGTTACAAGTAATACATAAAAGTATTAATTGAATGCACCTTTACGGTATCACATAAATACCTTTAAGGTACTATATACATACCTTTAAAGTATTACATATATACATAAAAGTTATACATATTAATTTTGAGGTATTAATGATTACACTATAAGATATTACATATTTACGTTAAATGTATTATATAAGTCCCTTTCAGGTATTTATCTTTGTAGTATTAGATACTTTCAAATATAAATGTATTAAAACTGGTTAAAAAGCTAAGTATTAATGATTATGCATATTTAAGGTATTACAATATTATCTTTAAGATATTACATATTTACTTATATAGTATTACGTACTTACATTTTAAGGTATTGGATACTTACTTTTGTTCATCTAGTTCGTCAATTGACTACGTCTGGGGGCACTACCAAGCCAGGAGAATTTACTAATTTTCTTGTGTGTAGTACAATTAGATACAATGAATCAAGCAGTTATTTATAGACAAAAATGGGTCGTAGTCTTATAGCCTATCTAACTAGGAAATGCCTAACTCAAAAAGACCTAAAGCCTATCTGACTAGAAATCCTAAAGTCTATCTAACTGATAGGCCCTGTTGATATATCCTCAATATAAACAAATATTACTATTAGACTACATAAGTTAACAATCTCCCATCTGGAGACTGAGATTAGTCTCCAGACGTGAGATTGTTGGCTCTCCAAGAAGGATTGAGTAATTGAGTTGATTAGATACGTTTGAAGTCAGTCTCCAGGTGGGAGATTGTTGGGTTATGGAGCCTTATTTACTGATATTAATATTAGACTACATAACTCAATATTGAAGGTATTACTTACATATCATTCAAGCATATAATTTTGTAATACCTTTAGAATATATGTCTAATACCTTTAGAGCATATTAGTAATATCTTACATGATACCATTTTAAGTTACTAAATCATAAACAATCATATATCAATGTTTGCAGCACAAATCAAAGATTATTGTGATTGAATAGAAATCTGACCAAACATATTACAATTGGAAGAATGACACTTCAACTCAAGATTTGCCTTAAATTATTTTCATATTGCTAAAATATGAAAAACTGATCATCTAAAATATTTTCATATTGCTACTCTGATATACATTTCCACTCATATTAGACTCTCTTTTAGCATTAGTGAAGCCACTAATTTCTCAACCTCTACAACGTAGATCTATGAATTCTATAATACTTGCGATATTGCTAGTTTTGATTGTTTTTGCATCATTTTATTTCATGTGGTCCAATCCACGACGGCGACTAAAACTTTCACCGGGGCCGTACTGTTTTCCGGTCATCGAAAACATTCTCCAACTCAGTCAAAAAGCCCCATCGATCTCTTGCAAACCTCTCCAAAACCTATGGTCCATTGATATTTCTCCATCATGGAACCATACACACTGTTAGAAGAAGAAGAAAAGAGAGGAAGATGAAGAAGAGAAGAGAAGAGGAGACGCTGTTGTGTTGGTGCTATTCTTTGTCCTAATTAAAAAAAAAAAACTATATATATGCAGGTAAATGGGTTGGTGGGGCAGGTCAAGATCCGTGCCCTAGGGCTACAAGAGTGCCACTCTTGAATTTTAAGTGATTGACAATGTAATGATTTTGTGCAAATATGAATATCCATCTCTAATATTTGGATGCTAATATATACAAGAGTTAATTGCCAGAAAAATCACAACTTTTACTCAGATTGTCATTTTAACCAAATTTTTTAATATTGGTCAAAATAACATAACTTTATATATTTAGTATGTTTTTCGACTAAAATCAGTTTTCGAAAAGTTGTATTTTTTAAAATAAGCTTGAGGGAAGTAGAGGGGAAGGGAGAGAGATACAAAAAAGACTACAAAATTTGGGTGAAAAGTTGTATATCAATAGAAAATGATATATTTTTCTCACTATCTTAGTTAAAAAATATACTATATATATATAAGGTTATGTTATTTTGACCAATAGTGAAAAATTTGGTTAAAATGATAATTCGAGCAAAGGCTGTGATTTTTCTGACCCTATATACAAATACTTTAGGCTCCAAATCTAATGTTAAAATGAATGTAACTTTTGCCCATCAATGTTTGATTAGAAGCACAAAATATGACTAAAAGAACTCACATTACTCAAAGTGCGTGAAGTAAAAAAATCCATTAAAGAAATTTTTGGCTAAAATTGTTTCAGATGAAGGTAGATTTTTTCCTTAGTTTTGGACTTCAAGTTCATGACTATTCAAAATTTCGATTCATTCTTGTAGTCAATTTATTGCTTCAGAATCTATAGGGTTCCTAGTTAAGAAAAAGAAATAATCTTCTATTGTCGTATTATTCATCTTATTAAGTGTTGAATACATCTACACGTATACATTCGATCACTGAAATATGATTCATAAAACTATAATTAGAGTCGTTTTTTTTTTTTTTTGCTTGTCAAATTCCAAAAAATTAGTTGAATCTGTGATTAAAAGCAAACATCATGATTTTTTATTTAATGCAGTTTGGCCTTTCAATTTTGATTGTTTGATAACCAAACTCAAGCAAATTTTGAAGGATTCAGTACAGGGACCCCTTCATCGATTTTTGACTCTGTAAAAATAATATTTTCATTGGATATATAATATATATTGGAAATTTCTTGAAAAATTCAAAATTTATTCAATATTACCACTATATTTAGATTATATGGATATGAATTCAATTTAAAACCATATAAATAAACATTCAATTTCATTTATTTCACGCCGCATTTTATCTTTTATTTTAATATTTTTGGTGTGAATGAAATCTCATAATAATTTTTTGTGAATTTAGGATAACCATTAACCAGGCCTATTAAATATTGTTGACTGTATAATTAATACTTGGCCAAAAGAGTAAGATTATCATAGGAGAAATCACTACAATCTTCAAACTGTAATTAATATATATTAATTAATATTATATATAATATATATATAGTTGAACCATTATGAGTATTCAATACCCTAACCTCTCCTCTTCCTCATTTACCTACCCTGGATTGGTAGTTTGTAGAATATTATTAAATGGATTCTATCTTAAGCCCAAATAATATAACTTTGGATTGAATATTCCATCTGAGTATATATGCATGAATTCTTCTAATAAATTTGAAACCAAACATACAAATTGCAATTTTAACAAGAAAATTTGAATTTACATGTGCACAAGTTTTAATTGAAATATCTATAGTGAAGCTTTTGAATTATTTTGTTAAATTTAAAAGTTTCATAGTGAAATTGCAATTTCATAAAAAATTGTATTTGATTCTGCCATTAAGTCAATAATTAATTAACAATTCTTACAATAAAACATGTACATCATGAATTAAGGTTTCTTGTTCCAGTTGTGTATCTTTCTGCCAATCACAAAATTCTGACCTTTTTCTTGGTTGGTTCTTGCATACAAATTCAAAGGCTCCAACTGGAAATCAGCACACTCGATCCGCAAATTAAAGATTTACATTAATTTAGTCAACCTGCTTTTTTACAAGTCTACAAAAAATAAATAAGAAAACAAACTAACTCATTTCAATTAATTTTCCTTCAAATTTTTTTGGCAAAGAATAGAGAATCTAGCATTTCATTGTACATAAACCTTTTTGGAGTTATAGATTTGTAGATTGAAAAATTGTACATCCCCTCATCTTTCTCCTCCTTTTATTGAAATTTTATTTGTTCGATTGAAAATCAAATACTGCCATTGAAAATGGAAGTTGAATTATCTGATCATCAAACCAACAAAATTTCCAGAAACTCAGAAGAAACGGAGCTATCGGAATTAGATCATGCAGTCGAAATTGAAGATTCAAGACGCAAAAAACGTGCAAAAAGGGCATCAAATCGCGACGCTGTGATTGATATAAATGATGGATCACAGTCAAAAGAAGAAATAGTTTGCAGAATTTGCCATTTTGCCAGTGAGGAATCCTCCGGTGGATCGGAACTTATACCACTCGGCTGTGATTGCAGAGGCGAGCTTGGCGGCGCGCATTACAGCTGCGCTGAGACCTGGTTTTCGCAGAAAGGAAACAGGTAATTTTTCATGGTATGAACTTTAATTTTAATCATAAATTGATTCTCTTGAGTTATGGATCGATAAAATGGCATCAAATGATAGTTTTATGATTAATCTATATGTGAATCTGTGATCATGAGGTTGGATACTGTTCTTGATAATTGGTTTATGAGAATCTTTTAGCAGTCTTGCTGAAGTGTAATAGGTTCAATTCCTTGCTGGATCTTGCTAGTCTTTTGTATTTGGATTTGGAATTTAATAATGACAGCTGCAAACAGTGAAGATTAATGGTATCATGTTATGACAAGATTATATTTTTTAAATTTGAGAAATTGAAAAAAGGGTTGAGTATCACTAAGGATATATGATATAGTCATAGTAGTGATAAAAAAAGCCTAATTGTATTTAAAAAATTGTGATATTTGCTAAAACGTACAACTTTGGTTATACCTTACAACTTGGAACCACTAATTAATTTTTTGGTGATCAGATGTTGGGCACAAATTAAAGCTCAGCCACTATTTGTCAATATCAGCATTTGAAACATGGCGAATGGGCTAAATATAATTTATGCTCAACAGATTATCATTTGATCATCGAAAAGTAAACCGATTGTTTGATTGGCAATCACCATCTTTAATTTCCGAAACCTAATTAGTAATTGAATATATCCACAACTAAAGAATTTATATATATATATATATATATAGATAAAAAAATGGATGTATCAATCCATTGCAGAAATGATGCATGTGTGTTGTCCACTTGTGAAACAGATTATGTGAAATATGTGGAAAGATGGCTAAAAACATAATGAACAAGGTGGGAGAGGATGGTACAATATTGACGTTGGAGTGCAATGAGATGAGACTGGTGGCAGCCACTCTAGACACATCCGATGAAAATCGGCGTTGTAAGAAATCATTATGCAACTTCTTGCTGGCCTGCCTCATTCTTGCCTTTGTTCTGCCCTGGTTCTTTCGGTCAACCAGCATGTCCTAGGGATATTATTGGATTTTCATGTCGGATTTAGGCCCTCTTTTTTCTTTTTAACTTTATTTATTTATCTATACATCAAAGAGTTTGGTATTTAATTTGCTTCATTCCTACTATAATCTTAAAATTGTCCTTAAAATTTCCGAAATGTTCACCCTTTTGGAACCAATTAAATTAATCCTATATGTGTTTGACAGATCATTTTTGTAGTTTTACTTGAGACCTGAGGTTGATTGCCCAAAATGAAATAAGGATTTACATAGGTTATGTAAAAGAGATGGAAAATTCCAACTTGTCTTGTTTTTTTTTTTTGTCTGTATTTGGCATCATCATCTAGTTCTGTAATATAATTAAGGCTTGACAGAAGTTGATCCTGATCTTCAAAACATCCTTTTTTTAGTAATTTTCTATTTATTGAATAATAACAAAAGCTTTGGTCAATGTTTGTTATGAAAGCAAAAACAAGTCATGAGTCATGACACCCAAAATCTGCTCTATGACTTAAACCTAAATAAACTAGTGAATGTTACTCTTGTGCACGTCTAATCAATTCCAAGTTGTCTAAATAGCTGTTTTAGAATCTTGCTGGACTTAGTTGTATGTCTCAAAGTTTCTACAATGTTTTCACCTGTTTTTTATGTTAGCACATAATTTTCCAAGCCTAAATGGTTATTGTACTGTTCAATTATGTGTGTCAAGCCCACAACTTCTTGAGTCGAGTTGAATACACAATTGTGATATTAAATTATAACTTGTTAATTTGAATTACTTATCAAACTTTAAAAATTATATTTGAGTTTGTCTCATTATCATAGGTTGTTAGGTCGAGCTTATAGAGTTCAATTAAAACAAATTGTAAAATATTTAAAGTTGACCTCTAATTAAAACGCATGAATTAATACAGTGTTCATTTTCAAATATATGAAAATTAACCTCCAATTATTAGAGGCTACAATGAAATCTTGACTTGGCTCTTCACATACATGAAGAGCCAGTTTACACTTGATCATCAATATCCATTAATTCCCATAACATATTTTCTTCAACATTATCGTCGAAATTGAATCAACAAACTACAAACTTAAACTCAATCGTTTCATTATAAACATATATAGAATTGCAATCTTTCTTTAAATCAAGCAACAAAACTAAAGTAAAAATCACCAAAAAAAAAAACTGAAAAATTCCATCAAAATATTATCTAACATTTGATGCAACAGTATGAGCCCAAAACCTGAGATGATCTTTCATACTAATTTCATTATTCACAGATGGAAATTCCCATTTTATCAGAAAATTATTTTCTCCTCTTCTCTTATTCCCAACACTACCCCATGCTTCAGAAAGATAAGGCCTGGAAATCTCACCTTTTTCATCTTCATAATCAGCCATTTTCCCCCGTTTTTGCAGCCCTGGAACTATTGAACACAAGCTTGAATTCTTGTTTTCTTCATTGAAAACAAACCCTAAATCCATAAACCCTTTCACCTCCTCAAATTCCAGGGCTGATAAGCTTCTACTAATCCCTTCTCTCCTTTTCTTTCTCCTCCTACACGAATATTTCTTGTTACGCGATTTCACACCATTTTCTTCTTCTGCAACTTCCCTGGAAAACTCCACTTCTTCTCCTGATAAAATCTTCTGCAGCTTTGATTTAATGATCAGTGATCCATGCGAAGCTGATTCCATGTTGATGCCTAAACAACAATCACTCAATGATCGAATTTGAAGATTTTGCACCCCAGAATTAATCATTGATCCTTCACTTTTATCCATCCTTTGATTCACAATTAATGGATCAACTTCATGTTTATGCGAAAAAATTGCACGTTCGAACCAGCATGAGTCGAAGAGCTTCAAGATTTCTTCAGCTTCCATTGAGTTTTTGACTCTTCTGATCAACTAATTTCCTGGAAAGGATAAAAGAAGTGATTAAACAAGTTTTGTTATCCTAGAAATGGATAATGGGGATTAAAATAGTGGTTTATGGCCCGGTTTGATGCGCATATCATTAGTATTTTTAAATAGTTGGCTGATAATAATAGTAGTTTATGATCATGAATTCAAGATGTCATTCTCCAGTTGATCAATTTTTAATGCAAAAAACCATTGTCTTTATTATTCCAATCATTGAAGTGGTTGTTGGCAACTCAAGCCATCATAATGATGATGCAGAAAAATCTGAGGGTAATTTTGAGAAATTTATAATGGATTTTTCATAAATTAATTAATCTTGTGGAAAACTAGGAAAAATAAAGATATGAAAAAAAAAGTCCATCAGCTTCAAGCATTTTTTCTTATTTTTATTTTTAGGTTTTTTCATCTGAAAAGAAAAAGGATATTCTTCCATCTTCTCTTTATGTTTTATTTGATTTTATTGGCTTTGTACCATGGACCTGAGTAGTGAGTATATAACCTTTTCCTTTCAAGATTTATCTTTAGGCGAAACTTCTTTGTCATAAATAAACTTTGTTAGAATTTTCTTTTTAAAAACTAATTATATTACTTTTTTCTTCTTTTAGTCTATTTTGGATCCAATGTCAAATTCAAGTTAGGTCAGGACAACTTGAAAGCCAGGTCAGCAAGTTGATGGTGGAGCCGAGCCATTTGGCTTGACGGCTTGAATTAAAAGTGAGCTGGGTGTCCCCTCCAGCTGTAATAAGGCGCCACGCACGTGATTATGCGCTGAGTTTGTGCCAGCTGGCTTGGCTGGCTAACAAACCTTTATCCTCTCTTTCTTTTCTTGGGCCATGATAATCTCACCACCAAATATCACAGCTTCACCCAATATAATCTTTATCCTACCTATAAAATGACACTAATCAAAACCACTAATTATAGAGACAAAGATACGAAATAAAACATGTGACAAACATGGAAAGTATAAAAACAAAATTATTTTCAGTCTCATGATTGCATTTGCTTAGATAAAATATTTTTAATTTTGAATCATTAGATTTAAAAGCAAAATATCGTCTACATAACAAGTAAAAGTTGAGAGGTGCACTGTAGAGTTACACACTTAAATAATATTAATATTAGCCCGCAAACATACACACAACATGAATACATGATTTATTTATAAATAAGTTAGAGAAATATATATTTGTGAGATTAAATTATATTCATGAAATAAATTTATATATGTTATTTTATATGTTGGACTTTTCTTTTCTTAAATTTCATCTTTCAAAACTCAAACCTACATTATACATACTCAATGTCAAGAGATATTGCATACACAATAAAAGGAAAATAAATCGATTATCATACTTTATACAAATAATACATATTAATAAAATTGAAATAAGATGTATTGATAGGTTGAGTTAACAGGAGAATCTATCTCAACTTGAACAAAGTTTGGAATTTGATTCCTCCATTATCAGTTGCAGCTTAAAAAGAAAAGAAAAACAAAATAAGATACGATCTGTATGGAAAATCTTGTCCTCTTTATTATTTGATTTATTATGTGAGTTGTGAAAGAAGGTGAGCCTTAGCTGGTTAGTTTAGTTATTCTTTTATTTTTGTCACGTTGTGTCTCAGATAAAACTATTATTTTTTATTCAAATATCACCTAATTGAAAACAATAAATCAATTATTATTCTCTTGAATATTCACATCCATGACTTGTACATGTATGCGATCATCGATTCTTACACATCCTTTTATTGAAACTCAGATTAATCATTTTTATATCTTGCGTGAAGCCCTAGAATTCCGTTTCCAATTCCTGGTTGAAGATTGAGTCTTTTCAGCAAAGATGCCAATCATTGACTCAATTTGAACGCTGAGGTCAGTTTTCAAACCCTCAATTTCTGAATTCCTTATGGTGCCCCACTCAGATTAGAGTAGAGTGGAAACTAGGGTTTCTGAAGAATTTTGGGCTTTTAATGGTTAATAACTATTTCTGGGCTTAGCTTAGTAGATGAGTTGTTGGTGGAACTTCTGTGTACTGATATCTCCTTGATTAATTGAATATTGGGTTTGTGTTTTCCCGCAGAAACGGCTATCTGATGCGATGAGGGAATTTGGATCGCAGTTTTGTAAATTGGGCCTGCTTCATTTTTAGTTGTTTCTTGGAATAAATGTTTTTTTTTTTTTTTTTTTTAAATCGCAGTCGATTTGGGCGGTGCTTAGCTGAAGAGAGTAGAGGATTGGGGATTTGGTTTTGAGGTTTGTGAGATTAGTGGAAAATATTTACTTAATTTCTTGAGGAGAGAGATAACAAAGCTTGTCAAGATGATGTCAAGATCTTATACCAACCTTTTGGATTTAGCATCTGGAAATTTCGCCCAAGCTGGTAGAGAGAAGGAACGAAAGCGCTTCCCGAGAGTTATGACAGTTCCAGGGAATATTCTTGAGCTTGATGATGAACAAGCTAGTAGTGTTACTTCTGAAAACCTCTCTTCAATTGCTGGTGATAGAACTATTATTGTTGCAAATCTTCTTCCTCTGAAAGCAAAACGAAGGCCAGACAATAAGGGGTGGAGTTTTAGCTGGAATGAAGATTCCTTGCTATTACGAGTTAAGGATGGTTTTCCGGAGGACATGGAAGTGCTATATGTTGGCTCATTGCCTGTTGATGTTGATCCAATTGAACAGGATGATGTAGCCAACTACCTTTTGGAGAAATTTAATTGTGTGCCTGCCTTTTTACCTCCTCTTCTTTTGGAGAAATATTATCATGGCTTTTGCAAGAAGCTGTTGTGGCCACTTTTTCATTACATGTTGCCATATGCATGTGATCATGGAGGTCGGTTCGATCGATCCATGTGGGAAGCATATGTATCCGCCAATAAGTTGTTCTCACAGAAAGTGATTGAAGTACTAAACCCAGAAGATGATTTTGTTTGGATTCATGATTATCATTTGATGGTTTTACCCACATTTCTGAGAAGGCGTTTTGTCCGGTTAAGAATGGGTTTTTTCCTTCACAGTCCTTTTCCTTCATCTGAGCTATACAGGTCACTTCCTGTTAGAGAAGAAATACTGAAGGCTCTACTTAACGCTGACCTCATCGGGTTTCACACCTTTGATTATGCTCGACATTTCCTATCTTGTTGCAGTCGGATGTTGGGCTTGGAGTATCAATCAAAAAGAGGCTACATAGGATTGGATTATTATGGGAGGACTATAGGAATAAAGATTATGCCAGTTGGGATACATATGGGTCATATTGAATCAGTTATGAGACAGGCAGATAAAGAGCTAAAGGTCGAGGAGCTTAAGCAGCAGTTTGAAGGCAAAACTGTGTTGCTTGGAGTTGATGATATGGACATATTCAAAGGTATCAATTTGAAACTTTTAGCTATGGAGTACATGCTCAAGCAGCATCCAAACTGGCAAGGAAGAGCTGTACTGGTCCAGATTGCCAATCCAGCTAGAGGAAAAGGAATAAATTTGGAAGAAATACAACGTGAAACAGAGGAGAGCTGCGAGAGAATTAACAGGGAGTTTGGAAGGCCTGGATATGAACCTATAGTTTTTATTCACCGACCTTTATCAATCAGTGAAAGAATGGCTTATTACAGTATTGCTGAATGTGTTGTGGTGACAGCAGTGCGGGATGGGATGAATTTGACTCCTTATGAATACATAGTCTGCAGACAAGGAGTATCTGGTGCAGAACCAGGGTCAGAATTGAGTGGACCTAAAAAGAGCATGCTAGTGGTGTCTGAATTTATTGGGTGTTCCCCGTCCCTGAGTGGTGCAATACGTGTAAATCCATGGAATATTGAGTCAACTGCTGAGGCAATGAATGAGGCTATATCATTGGCTGAATTAGAGAAGGAGCTACGTCATGAGAAGCATTACCGTTATGTTAGCACTCATGATGTAGCGTTTTGGTCAAGAAGCTTCCTTCAAGATATGGAGAGAACTTGTGCCGATCATTTCCGCAAAAGATGCTGGGCAATTGGTCTTGGCTTTGGGTTTCGGGTAGTGGCACTTGATCCAAGTTTTAGAAAGCTTTCAATAGATGATATTGTGGCATCTTACTGCAGGGCTAAAAGCAGGGCTATATTGTTGGACTATGATGGTACACTTATGCCTCAGAATTCAATTATCAAGACTCCAAGTTCACAAGTTCTGTCTCTTTTGAACAAGCTTTCTGGGGATCCAAGAAATCTAGTTTTTATGGTGAGTGGAAGAGGCAGGGACAGCTTAAGCAGTTGGTTTCTTCCTTGCAAGAAGCTGGGGCTCACTGCAGAACATGGTTACTTTTTAAGGTACGTTGCATTATTTGTCTGCCTTACAAGACTTATCTAATCTAATTTACTGGGAAACATTGCTTTAAGTATGCATTAATGATCTAGATAACTGCTTGCTCCGAGCTGGGGCCTTATCATGAATTAAGAAGAGCAACCAAGGGAATGAATCGCCACACATGCTGGCTGAGGTCTTTTAAATCATGAGCTCAGCAATAACTATTACATATTTCACTATATCCAATTATTTCTGACAAAAACTAAACTCTGATAGTTTCTTTAACATAGTCAGCTTGGAATTGATTGTTTACAAACTATTCAGCTGGTATTTGACATTTATAACGATTTTAAAAGGTGGTTTTGGGCAGCCACTCTGGCCAACCAGATCATTTTCCTTTTTCTGTTGAATAAAAACCTTTCTTTCTCCTTCGTTTCTCCGCTAATTGATATTCCTTTTTAGATTCTTTTAGGGTTGTTACTGAAGGTCAATTTCACTGTGCATTTTATCATGAAAATCACGTGTTTTGTTTTGTGACACTATTTCCAGGTGGCCACAACATGATGAATGGGAAACAATAGGCCAGAGTCATGAATTTAGTTGGATGCAGATTGCAGAACCTGTAATGAAATCATATACTGAGGCTACTGATGGTTCTGGAATAGAGAGAAAGGAAAGTGCTTTAGTCTGGCATTATAATGATGCAGACCCAGGATTTGGTTTTTCCCAAGCAAAGGAAATGTTGGATCATCTAGAAAGTGTTCTAGCAAATGAGCCTGTTGCTGTGAAGAGTGGGCAGTTCATTGTAGAAGTGAAGCCACAGGCAAGTGTTAATTACAGAAGTCTTTCTTCTCATGCATTGCTTTATCTTGAAATTTTGGTTCCCATAAATTAGTTTCTTGATTTTAAATCTCAGCATTGAAATCCTCTTTGTTTCAAATTCCTCTCCTCTCTGTCTTGATTTTTCACCTGGAGGCTGTTAGAAATATGTTTCTGTTAAGCAAATTGAAAGTGAGATATCAAGGATGTCAATGTTTTTGTTGATACAGGGTGTTAGCAAAGGCAGAGTTGCAGAAAAGATTTTCTCATCGATGATAGATAATGGGAAACAGGCTGATTTTGTGCTTTGCATAGGCGACGACAGATCTGATGAGGACATGTTTGAAATACTCAGTACTGCAGTGTCTAGCCGTATTCTTTCTTACAACGCCGAAGTATTTGCTTGCACAGTTGGGCAAAAACCTAGCAAGGCCAAGTATTATCTGGATGATTCATCTGAAGTGATAACAATGCTCGAATCTCTTGCTGAGGCTACTGATACTCCACCTTCATCTGATGAGGAAACTGATGGTTCCCCGAGAAGGTTTGGTCGTCTTTCTTCTTTTAATTGAATTGACCTAATTCTCTGAAAAGGAAGAACTCTGAGATCAACTAAAGGCTTCTTGCTCATGTGGGTGGTACCAAGGAAATGTTGTACATTTTCGGTTTTTCTCTTTTACCCATCTCCTTGCTAATTAGCTTCTTAGTTCAGATTCTTTGGTTGGACATAGAGAAACGTGGACGATTGGACAATTTTGGAACCCATTCCCTGTTTATGGCAGATTATCAATCTAGTGATGCTACTTCTAATGGATGTGCTATGGCATAGACAATGTTGATGGTTTTATTTTAAAGCTGAACAGGATGACATGATCGGATTGGCAGCGCTTTCTGAAACTAAAAAGGAGCAGTATATTGTTGTACTGGAAGATTTCAAGTTCTACTGGAAGAAAGGCATGTGACTTTGGCTGTGAATCTAATGATTGTAATCAGATATGCAATCCTAAATTTCAAGTCCTTGAAGAAGAATTAAAGGCAATGCTGTATGATTAGATAATCAATGGTTGCTGAAGTGAGTGATTATGGTTAGTGGAATTGGTGGCGTGCTAATGCATGGATTGACAGAATCGGCCTTTTCTGCTCAATGTTTCCGTGTACACTGTACAGGTCAGTATGGACTATTATCCCTTCTTCTCTACTTCCCTTGGGGCAGTCTCAATGAAGTAATGTGAATATGGGCTCGATATATGCAATAATGTATATTCAGTAGATGGATGGATGCTGCAATTCTTTTCTTTTCATGTTCCTATTTTTGTTCAACTGTGGATATTTGATTGTGAACTCTTTCCTATTCAGTAATTCAACTGTGCATTTCTTGGCATTTTGTTCTTTCTGATCTTTACTTGAAAATATTTGTGATATCATCCTGGATTTGCACATATACACTGTGTACATCAGTACAATTTCACATCTACAAGGATATGTTTGATACATATTTTACTATGTATACACTATGATACAGTCACAGTAGCTGGTGTGGGAGTTACTTTGTTCTGAGCTGGAATTTCAACAAATTCTGAAAGGATTGCTCGGAATTCATCTCCAGTAATCGTCTCCTTTTCAAGAAGAACTTCCACGATCTTATCTATTGCTTCACGATTATTCCGGATGTGGCTCAAAGCAATCTGATAGGCTTCATCTGAAATCCTTTTAACTGCAGCATCAATGTCTTCAGCAAGCCTTTCAGACATCGAATTTCTTGCCATCATTCTCATGATCATATCGCCACTTTGAGCTGATGCATCCGTGAGCGACCATGGTCCTATATCGGACATGCCAAAAGTAACCACCATCTGCAAAGAAAACGCAATGATTATATCAATCAATGAAACCTTAGATAAAATGCGAATGAGAAGGATATACCTGTTTGGCCAAACCAGTAATCTGTTGCAAATCACCAATTGCACCAGTTGTCACTTCGGGCTCACCAAATATAACCTCCTCAGCAGCCCGTCCACCGAGCCCACCAACAATTCTGGCAGAAAGTTGCTGTTTTGATATCAAGGTTGGATCATCTGCAGGAATGAACCATGTCAAACCACGTGCTTGACCACGTGGGATTAATGTCACCTTCTGAACGGCATCATGCCCTGGGGTTAGAGTTCTGCATCATAAATCAAGCAACAATTAGAAACACACAACGAACTGGTGGACTCTTATTTGTATGACTAAAATTGACTCTTTTTGGCATGGAGTAGAGATCTGCACTAACCCACAGATGGCATGACCTACTTCATGGTACGCCACGAGACTTTTGCTCTTGCTATCTGTCATGACTGTTCCTTCCATACCAGCAACTATCCTATCAATTGAATCATCGATTTCTTTTGATGAAATGGCAGTCTTTCCACGGCGTCCAGTCAGAATAGCTGCCTCGTTTAAGAGATTAGCAAGATCTGCTCCACTAAAACCAGGTGTCCTCATAGATACCACTTCAAGTGATACATCAGGCTCAAACTTTTTATTGCTTGCGTGAACCTTTAGGATCTCAGTTCTTCCACGAATATCAGGGACATCAACACTTACCTGCACAAAGACTCAAACTAAAAACATTCCCTTGTAATATATATATATATATATATATATATATATATATATATATATATATCAAATCACATAGGAGGCACATATCGATTACTTACCTGTCTATCGAATCTTCCTGGCCTCAACAAGGCAGAATCAAGAATATCTGCACGGTTAGTAGCTGCAATTACAACTATACCATTATTGACTTCAAAACCATCCATTTCTGTCAAGAGCTGGTTTAGGGTCTGCTCTCTTTCATCATTTCCTCCACCAATACCAGCTCCTCTTTGACGCCCAACTGCATCAATTTCATCGACAAATACAATACAGGGAGCGTTTTCCTTGGCCTTCTTGAAGAGATCACGGACTCGTGAGGCACCAACTCCGACAAACATCTCAACAAACTCAGAACCTGAAATTGAAAAAAAAGGGACACCTGCTTCACCAGCAATTGCTTTAGCCAGTAAGGTCTTCCCAGTGCCAGGTGGACCAACTAGAAGAACTCCCTTAGGAATACGAGCACCCAGAGCAGTAAACCTCTCGGGCTTCTTCAAGAACTCCACCACCTCCACAAAGTCTTGCTTTGCTTCATCAACCCCAGCAACATCATCAAAAGTGACACCAGTGTTTGGTTCCATTTGGAACTTAGCCTTTGACTGACCAAAGGCTAGAGGGCCACCAGGTCCTCCAGGGCCACCAGGCCCTCCAGAGGACCCTCTTGAGAGAAGGAGGAAACCTCCAATTAAAATCAGTGGAAGGGCGAAATTTCCAATCAGATTAAACAAGAAAGAACCAGAGTTCTCTTGTGCAGTATGGGCAGCAAAGTCAATGTTTTTGTCCCTAAACTTTTGAAGGAGCTCTTGGCTGAGGCCTGGGAGTTGTACACGGAATCTCTCTACTCGGTTATCCAATGATATAGCCTCAACATCGGCAATGGTTCCGCTTTCATACAAATCAACCATTTTAACTCTATCCTTATCTAGATACTCCAAAAATCTAGAATAAGACATCCTCGAAGTTGAAACACCCTGCTCATCAGCAATGGCTTTTCCATTGCCCAGCAATGCAGGCACTGCCAGCCCAGCATTACCAAGCAACAGTTTCAGAAAGCCTCTTCTTCCTTCATTTGTTCTTCGATTCAGCGATGCTTTGGCATTAACTACTTTAGAAGTACCAATCGGAAATGAAAGACGTGAGAATTTGATAAGTTGCTTACCGTAGATTTCTTTGCTCAAACCTTTTCTGTTGTTACCAGCAGACAAGCCATTACCTACTATACAAGCCGATAAAGCTGTCATCTCTATTCCTCTGGATATAAACAAAATCAAGTTATTCAAGGCACAGATCAATAGATCATTAGAGATGCCTTATCCATATTATGCAGATTCTAATCCATGGACAAGAAAAAGCCATTTCATTTAATCAAGATAAAGTAAATTTTATTTCAGTAGCCAAAATCTTAGAAAAAAATCTCCTCATTCGTTGATACAACAACAATCATAAAATCAAAAAAAGATATAGGAGAAGATGTATATACAAACAACGATTAACTAACTAAAAATGAATCCGAATCAACATTACTTCACTTCAACAATCATTTTGAGTCAAAAACAGAAGTTGAAAAAAAAAAAAAAAAAAACGAGAAACAAAAAAAACCGTTCATTGAATTATAATCTATTGTTTCACGTCAAAGTACCAATAAATTACAAATTTAAATCAAAAAACAGCAAACTCTGAAGATAAGGAACAGAGTTAGTGGTGGCCTACCTGGGAGAATGTGGATGGAGAGCGAGGAAGAAGCTTATGGAGTTATGGGGGTTTTTAACTTTTAAAGGAGGAAGAGGAGTGTCCGAAGCAATTTAGAGGCGATGGATGTGGTTCAAAAGAGTGTACGTGGCTTTTTTTCAGTGGTTAATTGCTTTAACCTTTCATTTTTACTTGTACTCTCAGATTTTTCTTTTTAAGTTTTAGTTTTCTAATTATGTTAGATCAATTGGCCGACTTAGACTATCTAAAAATACGTATGTACACTCTCACATCTCGTAGGTTGTACGTGGCGTCCCGTTTTTATTCCTCAATTTTGATTCTTTTGATCTTGTAATTTTCCTTTAGTCTTATGAATTCCTTTTTTTTTTTTTTTATCAACTAAAAAATTGATTTTAGGTTTGAGTTTTATATATGTAACTAGCATATGACCCGAGATATATATAGGATTTAAAAAAAATAAAATTGAAATAGTAAAAAATATTCTAAATATTTTTGTATTAATATTAATATTATTATTGAATTGTCATGTATTTTTAAATAAACCTAAACTTTTTAGATTCATTTGAGCAACTTTTACGAGAACTGAGTAATTAAAGATTACATTAATATTAGAGATTTTGATTTATTAATTGAATAAAAAGAAAAGCTTGAACAGAAAAATGGATACACCTGTCATACTACACATGTCAGTGCTTGAAATTGCAAATTGCAACCCCATTAGGTATTTCATTTTCTATTCCAAGTATTGATGATAATGAAGCAGGATATGAAATGAAACACTATTTGCAAAGCAAGTAATACAAAGCCACTTTATAATTCCCCTGATCTCTTTCTTCTTCAGCCCTGGAAACTGGAATTCCCTGAACTAAAATAACAAGCTCCTCTCAACACCGCTGCGCCTAGAGGCAACATTGTTTCTACTCCGTTGAGACAGGGTTTTGTCAACGATCATGAATCTACAAACAGGGCACTTCCCATGGCTCTTCACCCATGGAACAATGCAGTCTTCATGAAACATGTGGTTGCAGGGAGTGATGGTCACAAAGTTATTAGTCTCAAAATCTTCCAAGCAAACCGCGCACCTCTTTCCTAGCTCGTCCTGGGAAGAGCTTGCCGGGCTGCTGCTACTACTACTACCCTTGGTGCCTAATCTCTTGATGATGCTGTTTATATGAGGGCTATAGAGCTGTTTCTTCAGCTTGTTTACTGCCTGTTTTTGCTCTTCTGGACTCAGCCTGGATTCCTCCTCTGTAGATGCTCGATTGTTCCATGGTTGGTGGTATGTTGGTGGAGAATCCGGCCAGGCTCTGTGATACGTGTCATCAACGAGCAATAATGGGACCGAGGGACGGGGGGTTGCTGCTGGTGGGAAACTGCAAATGAAACGAATAGATGATCACATTCTTATTTATACCATGAAAATCAAGAAAGTCTAATATAGATCACCTTGCGAAGCCACGATTAGGTAGTCCAATGAATCTCTCCTCAAGTAACCAGGGATCTCTTGTTCTTCCTCTGGGATTCTGAATACAGATCAAGAAACAGAAATTTACAGAATCACAAAACTCATAGTCTCTGAATTATATCAGGTTTAAAGATAGAGGGAACAAACCAGAGATCTTGCAGGAAGAAAGTCTGATAGATTAGAAGGCAGGTAAATCCAGTAGTCATGTCCAGGCTCCCAGTTTTCCGGCGGTCGAGAATTCCGGAAGCTTCCACTCATGGTGCTGCCACCTGATGGCCTCCACAATCCTCAAAAATGAAATGATATAGAAATTTTATTGTGGAAATTTTCTTGCTTTTTTCAGTGCCTAAGCTTATTTAAAGATGCTCTTTTTTGCCTTTTTATCTTTTTACGGTTGTGGTGTCGTGTCCTGGATAAGAAGATTCATCACTGCAAATGAAAGTAAGGAATTTGATTCTGCCTAAATAAGTTGCTGTTTCTATACTGCTTGAGCTTTACATCAGTGGTTTTCGTCATTTTGTCATTGCAATTTGATTCTCTTTCTTCATTGCTTCGTTGATTTTCCAGTTGGTTCTCCATTGTCCCTGGGATTCGTCTATTCTTATCATGTTTCGATTTCATATTTCATTTTACATGAAGTGGTGATCACGATAGAGAGCAGAGGATCAATCTAGAGCCGTTGGTTTGGAGGATGTGATTCGTTTCTTATCTTATACCTTAGTTACAAGATATCAAAACCCCTCATGCAATATTCAGTGTATCAGCTCTCCCTTTTCCTATTCAAAAATTCATTTACCATTTCCTAGACTTAAAATAATTCATCAAGCAAGATCATTCATGTGCATATAATACGCATATACAAATATGTATCATCGTACAGCTTGTTAATAAGATGGAAACATGAACTAAATGAGAAAATTATGAACTCGAGTCTTGTATTTGTTTCAAATAGGGAATAAATGGTAATCTACAGCTTGAAGAAGGAAAATGGAGAAATCAAAACCCAATGGTTCTGTATCATGCGCCAAAAGCTGACCAGTTTCAGGCCTACAAGTTAGTGATACAAGGATTAACATCACAATTCACAATGGCATAACAGAAATTTGCAGTGGAGTTTCTTGGAAGAAGACCTGATGGTTAAAACGCTGCTTGTTGGCCATGAACAGATATTTGAAGCATTCAGAAGTCACCTGCTCATGGTTGAAGACAAATAAAAGTTCCAGAATATGGACCCTACGGACATGAAAGCAACACGAGCTTGAAGAGGAACCACCCTGTAATTTTCCATAGCATGTTAAAAGTTAAAAGCTTCAGCTTGCGTGGGGACAAACTAATCCAATTAATGCATTCAAAAATGTTACTAAAACATGAACAAATGGAAAACTTTGTATGGTCCAACTTGTTTGGAAAATAAATGAATTCTGAAAAGATCAAAATATCTTTCTTTGGCAGTTGAACTCTTCACTTCAATAGAAAAGATAGTTATGCCTGACTATTGTCCTTTAGTCCACATTCACCTAAGAGCAACATGTATGACAGGAGAGAAGAATAACATACCAAAAATTCAATATGCTGACTGGAATCCAGAACCTGAAACCTGCATGGAAACATATGATTCGTAAGAAAATCAGGAAACTAATCAGAAACCTCAAACAACTAAATTTTTACCTGTTAATAGGGTAGGGAGGGCATCATTCTTGTATTTATTAGGAAGTTCAGAGAGTTTCCCTTGCCATAGGTTATTCCATGCAAAAATAACAGCAATTACGGCTGGACCTAGTACAACTTGATTTAATAAAACCTAAAAAGGGGAGTCACAAGAGATTGCTCAAAAATAATTTATAATATATGAATCCTTAAGAAGCCCAAAGCTTAAGCTACCTTCATCATTAGGTTCTGAACATTTTGCTTTGGCATACTATGGTCAAGGAACTGGTACCATACATATGAACCGGGACCATAGAGCAGGAACCCGTATGTAGACATTCGTAGGGCTCGAATATAGTCGTGCTCAGAGAAAAGTATGCTTATGGTATCCTGTAACAGTATATTTTGCTCATATCAAATCAACAAGCTTGAATATACTAATTAAGTCCCCATACAGATGTTATTGTTCCTAATGATATTGATGAGTTCCAAATAACAAATTGCCCTTTTAACTAAAATATCTTCAATTGATATAAAGGATGAAAAGAAAAGGAAAACAACTCTTGAACCAATCAATGACTGAATTTTTACGCATATATGATATGATTTCTTTGCTACAGCTATGCCTTTCTAAATCGCTTAGCAAATTCCAACAAATCAAAATGAAAAACTCTACAAAATATCGTAATGTTCTTTCATAAACTCAGTGTAGGAACAGAATCAAGAACAGAGTAAGTTCCTAATATATATATATATATATATTGAAACCAATCAAATGCCCTAAATCCTACGAAGCAACCTAATTCATCCATACAAAAAGCTCTCACAACAAACACACACAGCGTAACACATTCTCACCTTGAAATCGTCGGAATGAGAGAGTGTATCTTTGTTCGCGACCCACCGGTGACGGAGCTGCGCAATGGTGTCTCCGGTCAGGCAAAGGGAGGCGGCGGTGGCGGCTTGCTTGAGGGGAAACCGGTAACCGCCGCCTCCACCGCCACCGACGGAATCTACAGAATTGGAGGGGTTAGATTCTCTGTTACTGGAGTTTCTTTTCTTGTCGCTCCGATGCCGAATGTTATTGTGGAATGGGCCCATTCCAAAAAGGCCGCCGTTTCCCAAAGATCCCATTTCTGCAGAGACACGAGAAATTCAAAAAAGGTAGAAGAGATTTCGTAGAGTAATGAATTTATAGGAAGCAAGTCTAAAATAGCCAAATAGGTGAAGTTGGAATTTTACGATTTTGTGCGGTCCCGATCTTCTGTTCCCATATGTGTGTGTATAGTATAATGAAAACGACGGTTGTTAAATGAGCAAGATATTAAAAAATTTAGAGCATGAGAGTTGCCCAGAGAGCGTATTATTTTATTTATTAATATAGATCCATCAATAATAGTAATACTCCATTCATTTCAAATATTTGTTGTTCGCAAAAAATTCCATGGTCCAGGGGCACGGATCCATGCGGACCAACCCATCGCACACAGATAGAAAGGGCTCAATCCTCGAATTCGAGCTACTAAGGCGAGTCATTCCGTGAGTTATACCGAGTACTCAGTAAATTATAGACCACTTCAATTCTTTGGTGATCTCGACTCTCGACTTGAGCTGTAGGTCTCGGTCAGTGATGACTTCTGGCTCTTAAGTGTCGCAACTGATTCGGTAAGCTACGTGTCCGATAATAGTAATACTCCATTCATTTCAAATATTTGTTGTTCGCAAAAAATTCCATGGTCCAGGGGCACGGATCCTAGGATCCGTGCCCCCGCCCCGCCCCGGGTAGAATATGGGTTAATATATATACAGTTTTTTTATTTTATTTTTGAAATTTTTGGCTTGTTCGTCTCTTCGGCTCTCTTAGCGGGTTTCGTCGGTTTCATGCAGTTTTCTGGTGGTTGATTTCAGTTTCTTCAGCGGTTTTCTTCTACTATTCTTAAGGTGTTCGACATTATCTCTATTTTCGAAGAAGTTTTGGAGAATATCAGTTTGAATCCATAGTGGTAAGTTTTGTTGGTTTTATGGTCGTTTTTTTATAGATTGTGTTTTTAGGTGTTGTAATGTTGTTATTTTTGTTTTCTTTTTGCTGTGTACTTGATTTTTCGTGTTTTTTATGTGTGTGTTTTTGTTTTCTGTAGTTGTTTGTTTCTCTTCTTAGTTTTTTGCATGAATACTTGTTTTCCTGTGAGTTTTTTATTAGTTTGCTGTTTTTCATGTTTCATTTTGTTGAGTTTTAGGTGTTGTGTTTGTTTTTATTTGTTGTTTTTTTCTGTTTGTAATGTGTGTATTTTTTGTTGATGTTGAAGAAGTAATGAAATCATTCATAATAGTGTTGTAATTTTATTTTGTTGTGTTAGTATTATGGAGAAAAATAATTATGCTGGAGGAAAGATGAAGGTTATGGTGATTATGGATAAAACTAGGAAGCAGAGAAGAAGTAAGGATGAGATTTTGGTTGAAATGAAAAAAGAATTAGTTGCTGGAAAGAAGAGAAAGCAGAAGGAGAAGGTGGTGGACAGGTATGTCATGCACGTATTAGTATTTTTTTCGAGGTATCAGATTGAACCCTTTAAGGTATCATGTATTTTAATTTAAGGTATCATATATATTAGCTGAAAGTATCATATAAACATGCTTGAGGTATTATATATATGCAGTTAAGGTATCATATGTATATTGAGGTAAAAACATACTAATATTTTTATTTTTGTGTTTTTTCTGTTTTGAAGTGAAAAGCAAATTGTTTCTTTTGGTGATGAACAAATTAAGGGGAATTCATTTGCTGTTGCCAGGTATTTAAGTTTGTAATCTTAAATCTTTTGATTTTTTTTTAAGTGAATAATTTATGTATAATTTTTGTGTAGTCGTACAAGAGGTCAAAAGAAAACAATTAAGAAGCATGAGGGTGATGAATGTGTTGATGTTGGGGTGGATTCTCAAAGGTATGCTTATATAATTAGACTGAAATTGACTTCTGGAAGAATAATATTGTAATACTATTAGAGCAGTTTTGTAATACCTATAGAATAAATATATAACACAATAATTATAATTTCATTTATTCAAACTTTTAATTTTGTAGTACTTTTAAAACATATAAGTATACATTTTAAAGTGTTTTTATAATAGCATATAGATATTATATACATGCATTTAAGGTATGTAATTATGTAACACATGCGGATTGTATATATAATATCATTAGTTTATACATAAAATACTTGTATATAAGTTTTCTAACACCTTTAGAACAAATAATTTTAATAGCACAAGTTCAAGTGTAATTGAAGCATAAGGTTTTTGTGATACCATATATGTAACTGTGTAATACCTATAGAATATATAACTAATACCTGAATCATATTTTTATTAGATTAATATCTGAGATGTCTGTTATGTATGAGATATATTTATGTTAGTGTTTTAATATATGTTTTTTTATTTGTTTATTTGCAGTGGTTTTATCACTCAATGTAGACCAAATGGTCTTGCTGAACTAGTTCAGTCTTTGAGTAAGAAACAAAAGGATGATGTCAATAGTATAGATTTTGGAGGTCTATTACATTTGAAAACAACCAAGTGTAATATGAGGATGTTGAATTGGTTGGTGAGAAATTTTAACAGTTCGAGTAGGATGATTAATGTAGATAAATTTCGTCATTTTTCTGTTACAGCTGATGATGTTTATGACGTATTCATGATACCTAGGAATGAAGGTTGTACTATACAAACCTTTACTAAGAGTGATGAAGCTTCTCCTCTTTGTGATAGGCTTAGTGAGGAGTATGGAATTGCTGCTAGAGTCCCTTTTAAGGTGTTGGTGGATGTACTTAAAACATTGGTTAATGGTGGGGATGATTTTAAGAGATTGTTTGTATTGTATGCCATGTGTTCCTTTTTGACACCTTCTTCAAATAGGCTTGTAAGTATGGCTGTTGTTAAGTCTCTTGCTGATGTTAATATGATTCCTAGGTTAGATTGGTGCTCATTTATTTTAGATAATCTGTGTGAGTCAGTTAGGGCGTTTAAGGAAAATAACTTGAAGAATGTAAGTGGCTGTGTAATTTTGCTGCAAATTTTATATTTGCAAAGAGTGATATGGCAAGGAGTTGAAGAGCCCAGGAAATTGCCTCTTATAAAGCACTGGTCTGATGAGAAATTAGCAAAAAGATGTTCGGAGGAGGTTGCTGCAGGCATTTATGGAGATGATGAGCTTGTTGTCAATGTTTACCCACTGTTAAGGATGGGTAAAGTTGGTGGAGAGAGGGTAGGGAAAGATGCTGATGAAGAAATTGAAGAAGACGTTGAAATGGCTGAAGAGATTCCCAAGAAGGTTGCTGATGTACGAAAATGCATCAAATTTGATATTCCGATAGGAGAGCCTGATGATGAAGAAATAAAGAAAATGGCAAAAGATGTAAGTATGATACTATATACTTAAAGTATTACATTTTCTTTAATGCATACATGTGATATTTGTGTGGTATTCATGAAACATCTTTTAAGGTATCAACTTTATTCTTTTCAGGTATCTAATACATATGTTTTAAGTATCATGTATGTGATTTTAAAGTATCATGTATATTATAACTGTCTGATATGTTTTTAAAGTAATTACATGAAGTTTTTTTGTGTTTTTACAGGAATTACATGAAGTTTTTCTTTGTTATAAGAGAGATATTTCGATTGTTTCAAATTACCACATGATGAAGATGCTGAATATGAAGGATAAAATTTTGAATAAATCCAATGCTAGCACAACACCGGAGATGATTGATTCTCAAAAAAAAATTCTGATGAGAAGCTACACAGATATATCGATGAAGTGGTGGAAAATTTCAAAATGATGAAGAAATTGGCATCAGAAATGCCATCATTTGAGCTGTTAACTCCTGATCCCCCTGTATGTGAAGAAATTTTTACTTCACATAATCAAGATGATGAAGTTGATAATGTAAATTTATCCGATAAAGACATTCCTTCAAGGGAGGAGTTGGTTGATGCTGCCCTATCTGTTGGTTCCAAGGGTAAGAAAATTGTGGAGGATGATGGCTGTGACTTTTGGAAAATACAAGATGAAGTAGGATATGTTTCAGATTTTGTTATTCATTCTAAAAAGTTTTTGAAAGAGATGGACCAATGTCATAGAGAAATTATTGACTACTGTTTCTATGATAAGAAGACAGCTGGCCACAATTCGTAAGTTTAAGCTGTGTGTTTTAAGTTATCATATGTGTAAGTTTAGAATGTTGCATATATACATTGAAGGTTTCATTTATATACCTTGAAGGTATCATTTGTGAAACTTTAAAGTATCATATGTATATCTTCAAGATATTACATATGAAACATTAAGGTATCACATGTGAAACTTTAATGTGTTCTTATGTATACCTAAGATATGACATGAATAACTTTGTAGTATCATTTATTAATTTATTTGTTTATTTTCTTTTTTTAACAGAGAAGATCTTTTTCGAAAAGGTTATCTTCACTTTGTTCCAAGGGAAGACATGATATCATTGTATCCAAACACCATGATTTATGCTAGTGTTATCACTGCATGGTCTCTGATGTTGAATAATGATGTTGTGGATGAGCAGAAAAGAAGTCGTTTTGTAATGAACATGGAACACAATGTAAGTTATAAATAATTTCTACTTGGTAATGTTTATTTGTTCATTGGATGTTTGTGGTTTATTTAATGTTTTATTTTTTTTAGGATTCCTTGAATAGGATGATTATGAATATTGGTACTTCAGAAGAGAATGCAAGAGGAATGAGATATAGTTGGAAATTGTGGTTAGCTTCCAACAAGAGTAATCTTTTGAAATCAGTTGAAATGGTAATATGTTTTAGTAATTGATATGATTATTGTAGTTGCTTATACATTTTTCATATTGGTTTATATTGTTGGTAATTGCAGATTTTTATCCCATTTGTTTATCGAAATCATTATGCTGCTGTTGTCTTTAATACTATTGATAAGAAGTTCCATTATCTGGATAACAGAAAGTATGAAGATGGGGATGATGAATTTTTTAAAGCTGCTGAAATATTGGTAATTTAATTTAAGATATTTATTTTTAATGATTAAGTATCAAGTATATACCTTTAAGGTATAAGTGTTGTAACCTTAAGGTATTAACTGAGTACATTGCATAAGTAACATGTGTATCTATTTCTGATTTTAATAAAACAAATTTTCTTTTGAATGATGTTCAGAGAACTGAAATGTTGAAATTCTTAGCTGAACAAAATCATGAAAAGATAGTTGAGATGGCAGAGTATGGATTTGAGAATATGGATTTCAACTGGCAAACATCAAATGAGGATTTGGACTGTGGTGTGTACATGATGCATCACCTTAAGCATTTTGATGGTGTTGTTTATTCTTCTCCTGATTTAAGAAAGGTATTTTGAATTACTATTTTGTATTTTTTTATATTATTATATGTGTTGATTATTTTTTTCTGTTTTTCATATCTTCAAGCTGGTATAAGGCGAGTTATTAGAGCTGAATTTTGTGCTTCAATTGTATTATCTAATGTTAATGAGGTTAAGAATAATGTATTGGAAAAGGTATTTGAGTTTTATCAGAAAAAGCCTGTTCTGAGGTTGAAGTTAGCTGAAGATAGGAAAAAAGAAGCAGGAAAGAAAGCAGCTTTGAAGAAGAAGATAATTGTAGTTCAAAAGACATACAAGGCTCGTACAAAGAGAGCTTCAAACTGATGTAATAGTGATTGGATATTGTCAACATTTTTTAGTTTTTATGTTCTGTTATAAGGGCTTCATAACAATGTTATATGTTTGGTATTTTAGGGATGATAAGTATGTTATATAGTTTATTTGTTTGATCATTTGGGGATGATAACAATCTGTTGTTTAATGATATATACATTATTAAAGGTACTATGTTTTACCTATGTAGGTATTACATCTGTTCATTTCAGGTATTACATATGTTTATTTCAGGTATTATAGAAATTCATTTTAAGTATTAGACATGGTTATCTCTGGTCATTACCATTCACTAATTTGTTTAAGGTAATAAATTTATATATAAGGTAAAATCATTGTAGAAATTATGTATGATCTTTTTACGTATGATATTGCATGTTACTCACAAGTCCTTTTTTAGGTATCATATAAAAGGCTTATTGGTATTATATATGGAAGAGAGTTACTGTAATACCATTACAGCAGTTTTATAATACCTATATAATAAATATATAATACCACAATTCTAATTTTAGAACATATAACTATTAGATGTCAAGTAATATTATAATAGCATAAAAGTATTATATATATGCAGTTCAAGTATGCAATTCTATAATACCTACGGGGTCTATATCAAATACCATTAGTTCATAAATGTAATACCTGCAGATATGTTTTCTGATACCTATAGACCAAATGTTTAATACCTGTCAATTTTTTCTGATATCTATTTTATACCACCAGTTCAGAAAATGATGTGTAAACTTAAAAACATTATTGTAATATTTATAGAATATATAATTGGTAGATGTAGTTCAAGTATATAATCGTGTAATACATGTGGAGTTTATATCTAATATCATTAGTTTATATATATAATACCTGTAGTGCATTTATGTAACACTTATAGAATAATTCAATAATACCTCAGAAACTTTAAAGAATAACTTTAAACTTTATATCAATAGTATTTTGGATATACAATGTCAGAATCAAATTAAAACAATCTAACAATAGGTGTCTTCGAGCCAAACTCCTTTGTTGATGTTGAATTTGAAGTAGAATCTTTGTTCTTCTTATTCTTTTCAAAATGACCTTTAATCCTTTGTCTTCGTCCTTTTGTAATCGAACGAACTGGATCAAGAACAACATTTGATTGTGTTGATGTTTCAGATTGAATGGTAGAAACTGGTGGAGATATCAAATTGTTGATTGCAAGAAGGTCTCTTCTATAACTTTCTTCAAGGATTCGTCTTGCTTCTTCATTTCCTTGACATTTCAACATAAGGTTGTAATAATTTCGTGTCATATTATGTCGCCAAGGAATGCCATCACTTACTTTTTCTGATGTCGATGTCAAAGTTTTAACTTTCTCCCAAACATCCGATTTAGCAAGCTTAGTCCATCTCTTTTGTACATAAGTATCTGGTATACTTTGTACAGAGTTTATATGTAATATTCTTACACAATGGTAACACAACATACCATATTCCTCAAATTTTTTACATGTACATGTTATCAAATTCAGCTAAAAATCATATATGACACGATGCATAGGTCCTTTATCTTCATGTGATGAAATATGATAAATCATTGTGTTGTTCTCAATCATTAACACTGTTGAAGTACTTGAAATACATTTTACGAATTCATCTTCAAAATCTCTGAAAACATGCAAAGTGTAGACATTTGAAGCATGTTTTAACATACCCATCATTGGTAATGTGGATTCAGGATTTGTTCTTGTTGACTGAAATTCATCATATTATTCCTTCAATCTCCAATTTTTCATTGTGTCCTTGAAAATTCTGTAAAAATCTGTCAAGCTTGTTGTTTTCTTCACATTAAATCCAATGGCAGAATTTGTACTTTCACTTCTTTGAGATGATAGCATTCCAGCTGAGAAGAAGTCCCTATTTAATGTTGTAAACCATTTTTCTTTTAGAATGGTTCTCCAAACCATACTGTGTTATCATAGTTTTCCAACACATTTCAAACTCATTCTCATCTACACAACCTGATAAACACTTATTGAATGTTTCTTTGAATGCCTTATCTGACTTTAGCTCTGCAAATCTACTAATTGCATTCTGGTGCAGATGCCACAGACAAAGACGATGTCTTGTTTCAGGGAATACCTGCATTGTGATGCTTAAGGTATCAACAAGTCACATTTCAAGTATTCTATACACTATTTATAGGTATCAGTAATTAGCTGTAAAGGTACTATATAAACATGAACAGAGAATTTCATTTGAATTGAATTTGTCATGATTATGAGTAGTAGGAGAATGGAATTTAACTTAGTGGCACTAGAATCAAGTTTCAGATCTTGCTAACTTAACTTATAAGTGTACCATGACCTTGGGGTGTTGTTCATTTACATTACATGTATTGCATACACTATATATAGGTATCAGTAATTAGCAGTAAATGTACTACATAAGCATAAACAGAGAATACCATTTGTATTACATTTGGTATGATTATGAGTAACAGTAGAATGGAATTTATTTTACTAGAACTATAATCAAGTTTTAGATATTGCTAATTGAACTTATAAGTGTACCATGGCCTTTGTGTGCTGTTAATTTATATTACAGGTATTCTATACACTATATATAGGTATCAGTAATTAGAAGTAAAGGTACTATATAAGCATGAACAGAGAATGCCTTTTGTAATGCATTTGCAATAGCTTGATCTTGGTCTGTGAAAATAGTTACAGGACATTTCCATGTCATTGACTTCTTGAATACCTCAAAAAGCCACTCAAATGTTTCTGCTTTTTCATCGGCCAAAAATGCACAACCAAACATGACATTTTTTCAATGGTTGTTAATACCAACAAATGGCGAACAAATGAGGTTATATTTGTTAGTTCTGTAGGTTGTATCAAATACCATGACATCCCCATAGATCTGATAATCTTCATTCATCATGGAGTCCCTCCAAAAAATATTACTCAGTCTCCCTTCGTCATCAAGTTGAACTCTATAGAAAAAGTCTTCTTCGTTTACTTGTTCTTCTTGTATCATGTCAATCAAATTTTGTGCGTCCCCAGATTCTATTGCTTTCATCTTTATTCGATTAACAAAGTTCATATGATCCATCTTTGTATGCCCAAGTACTTCCTCACCACCAGCATTGTTTACCATGTATTTATAAGAATTTGTTGCTGATAATCCTGAAGTCACCATGTGCTCAATTACCTTGCCTTTTGCCTCGTCTATCTTTCTTTCAGAATGATGAAGATGATTGAGATCTGATCTTGTTAATGGATGATTATGTAATACTACATGGTCTACAACTGTGAACGTGCCTTCATCATTCATCTTCACCCTCATCAGAACATTACAATTTGTTCTAGTGATTGGAATTTTTTTTCTGTTTTTCATTGAACCAATTACCTTCTTCTTTAGTCCTTGACAAGAGCATACAAACTTATTTCCTACTTCTTTATGTTTATCATCTGAAGAGTATCTTGTAGTTGATTTACGAACAGAAAATCCCAATGCACGAGCATGCTTTCGATAAAGTTCATACATCTCATCAATTGTTTGTCTTGTTAGTCCAATTAAAGAGCCATTTATATCATCTACAGAAAGAAAATTATATACCTTTTAGAACAAATATGTAATACATATAGAACAAATACAAATTAACTGCAAATATTTTGAAAAGTACTATGACAACCCAAACTCGAGTTCTGAATTAAAATCAACAATCATAAAATTAATATGTTAAAGAATTTTCATAACAATATGAATCATAATCAGTTAAAATCAGAGTGTATTACCTTCAATATTTGTATTTGTTGTTAATGCAAGTACATCAATTTCATCAAGCATGACATCTGGAAGAGAAGTATTGTAATACCATTAGAGCAGTTTTATAATACCAATAGAATAAATATATAATACCACAATTATAATTTCTATTTTTGTATATCCAGTTCAACTAGTAATTTCAATACATATGACTAACAATTTTGTAATTTTGTAATGCTTATAGAACATATAATTAGAGCAATTTTATAATACCAATAGAATAAATATATAATACCACAATTATAATTTCTATTTTTGTATATCCAGTTCAACTAGTAATTTCAATACATATGACTAACAATTTTGTAATTTTGTAATGCTTATAGAACATATAATTAGTAGATGCAGTTGAAAATATATAATTCTGTAATATTGCGGAATTTATATCTAATACCATTAGTTCATATATATAATACCTGTATTTCATTTATGTAATACTTATAGAATAATTGTGTAATACCTCAGAAATATTTTCCAATAATTACATATCATTGAAGCATAAATTTCTGTAATACCATATCATTGAAGCATAAATTTCTATTTTTGTATATCCAGTTCAACTAGTAATTTCAATACATATGACTAACAATTTTGTAATTTTGTAATGCTTATAGAACATATAATTAGTAGATGCAATTGAAAATATATAATTCTGTAATATTGCGGAATTTATATCTAATACCATTAGTTCATATATATAATACCTGTATTTCATTTATGTAATACTTATAGAATAATTGTGTAATACCTCAGAAATATTTTCCAATAATTACATATCATTGAAGCATAAATTTCTGTAATACCATATAGGAAACATGTGTAATACCTATAAAATATATTACTAATACCTCAGACATAATTTTTGTATAACAGTGAGGAATGTAGTTAATTGAATTGAAACAATAAATTCAGAAATAAAAATGCACTGGAAAGTCATCAAACATAGTGAATTGAAGCAAATTAATGTTAACTACCTTCATTCACTATTTGAATAACTTGATTAAGAAACAAAGATGTTGCAGAATTTTCTTCATCTTCTTCACTTGACAATACAAGAATTGTGTTTGATTCTTCAAATCTCAAACCTTCCGACATTGTTTGATAGAGTGCAAGACAAAAGTAATCCTAGGTTTTAGCAAGAAAGGAAACAAAAATTTATTATAGATTGATGAATTGTGAGGAGAATTCGGTGTGGTGGTAGTATTATATGACGATGGTGGTATTAGGGCTTCGTTGACAAATTTGTCAACGAAGTCGTCAGCGATGGAGGAAGAAGCCGTCGACGATGGATGAAGAATTCGAAAACTGAAGTTGCTGAGGGAAAATTGGGAAAAAATTATATATAGTCAGACCCATTTTCATCTGGGTCGGGTCGGGCGGGTTGGGGGCACGGATCCTAGGATCCGTGCCCCTGGAGTACAAGAGTGCTCCCCCTTATTGTTTTAAATAATAAAATTTGGATTAATTTATTTATTCCCTTTTTATCATCAAAAGTTAATGATATTTTTATAACTTGGTTCCTATCTTAATTTTTTGTTAAACTTTTATGTTAGTATGTATATTGGACAATAATTAATATTTTGACCCACATCCCTTTTTTTTTTAAATTTTTATTAGGGCGCATCTTCTTCGGCCTCCTTTTCCTTTTCTCTTCTTCTTCTCAATTAGGATGATTAATGGTAGTGGTTTTTTTTGGAGTTTCTTCATTACTAAAGCTGAGAAAATCTAGATTTTCTTGTTGAGTTTGTGGGAACTGGGAAGAGATGACTTGAAAAACCTGCTCAAGTTTAGCTTATTTCTTAGTTTTTGTCATAAAAGTCAGGTTTTAGATTAGAAGATTTGTTCTTGTGCTTAGCTAAAAAATTTGTTCTTTTCTTCTTCTCTGCCATGGATGCACTCTCACATTCTTCATCTTAGTTTTATTTGTATGTTATCATCTTATTATTTGTACACAATCATCAAATTCACCTAACTTTACATCATGTGTGGTTTTAAGGATTTCAGTTTAATGGTTATTGATTGAGTAATATGAATTTGCAAAAATTTTGGGGAAGAAGATAAAATTCATGTATTTGAAATTTTAAGATTTTAAATTCACTCTACAGCACATTGATACCTTAAGAATATGCAACATATAACAACTAATACCTTAAAAGTGCATATGTAATACCTTATACTGTAAATATTAATACCTTAAAGGTAAATATGTAATACCTTAAGAGTGTGTTTGGTTTAGGGGTTTGGGTTGGTTTAGGGGTTTTTAACCCACATAAACCTTTGTTTGGTTTTTGTGTTAGTAGCCCGGGTTAAAAATAGGCCCATGTTGATTTGTGGGTTTAGAGTGGGTTTAGTGGGTTAAATTAACCCACCAAATATGGTGGGTTTAGGTGGATTTAGTGGGTTAAATTAAAATGACCAATTTGAAAAAAACACAAACACTCAATCCAAACATATAAATTAAGTTAAACCTATTATTCAACCTTCAATCCAAACATATAGATAACATCACATCAAAACTTTATGAACAGTACTAACCCACCATAACCTATCAATTTTAACTATCCCACCCATCGAACCAAACACACTCTAAGAGTAAATACGTAATACTTTAAGAGTAGACAACTGATACTTTAAGAGTATGCAACTAATACTTAAGAACATACAACTAATACATTCACTAAAAATCTTAAAATTTCAAATGTTTCATCACCATCTTCCTCAAAATTTCTGCAAATCGCGATTTCATCATCTTTTTCATCAAATTTTCTGCAAATCAATGATTTCATATTGTTTGAAATAATTGATTTTTAATATTGTAAAATTATTGTAATAAATTGTGATTTGAAATCAATTATCTAAAACTATGAAAATGAATAAAAGAGAATGGGAAGAAGAAAAAACCTCATAAATGACTCCATGATGATTTGAAGAAGAATAAGAAAAAGAAGATAGAGAAGATTATAAAACAAATAAGAAGAATAACAAATCGATAAGAAAATAGATTAAGAAGGAGATAGAAAAAAAAAAAGCAACGTTGTTTCTGCACTAATACCTTAAGAGTAAATGTGTGGTACTTTAAGAATAAATGTGTAATACCTCAAGAGTATAAATTTATTAACCTAATACCTTCGCAAAATACACTATATACAATAAGGTGCGCACACGGCGCACACAAACTATAGTGTGACCGTCTATGGGCGCGCGTTGGCACACATGGGAATGAGCCACGCGTCGGGTCTGATCCATGCCCCCGCGATCACACAAATTTTTGCGTTATACTAATACACATATTTTATATAT
Organism: Scutellaria minor; assembly: GCA_954870855.1. Taxonomy (NCBI): domain Eukaryota; kingdom Viridiplantae; phylum Streptophyta; class Magnoliopsida; order Lamiales; family Lamiaceae; genus Scutellaria; species Scutellaria minor. The sequence goes on from OX940727.1 coordinate 7,683,223, forward strand.
TAACTATTTTTAATCTTTATCAAACCATTTTAGAGACAAATATTTTGAGATAGAGAGAATAGGAAATATTTAACTTCCCTAGATAAAGAAAATCATTACTCCATTTGTACTACAAAGAGACCGGTTTATTATTATTATTATTATTTTGGTTGGTTTCAAATATACAGTAAACTTTCCTTGTTTAAAATGTATTAAATGTTTCGTATATAATTTATTATTCTTGGAATGTGTTTCATTGAAACATTTTGAAACATATTCCCATAATTTTTTTTTCATAAAGGGGTGTTATAAGAAAGTGTGGATAATCAACCTATGAAATCATATATTTAAGAGTAATTTAACTTCGACAATATTGACAAATTGTTTTACAAAAAGATTCGTATGACTAAAATTTGAAAAAGAACGATGGAACTCATATTAAAAAATCGGGATTACAAAATTATAGAAGATAAAATATCATCTAATACATAATTTGTTGTTTGATCCGAAGTAGACCATTCAATTTGTTTAGAAAAAAAAATGAAATTATCAAGTAATACCAATATTTCCTTGATATTTCCACGATTTTCTTACAATTTATACTATGATTTAATTGAATAGATATCAATATTTTACCAAAATTGATACGACCCTCTTTACTATGTCGGTTACCTAAAAAAGCCGAAATTTCAGCAAAATATCATGATTATGTAATCCTTGTGCGGAATAGTAAGTGTGAATTAAGTAAGTAATTTTTCAATTGATGCAATCTCATGTTAACGTGTATAATACGCTATCTAATTATATATAATGTATATATTGTTGAAATAAAATATAAGATTGAAACAGAGAAAATAAAATCTCGATTCTATGCTATATTTGACCAACACAATCACTCGCGCGCATGGTTTTCCAAAAAATTAGTAAGTGAAATTGTAATTGCAATTTTTTTTTCTAGGATTCATATGATTGTGTGTCTCAACAATTATGGTCCCCTTTCCAAGACAAAGCTAATAACAGATTCCTCCAATCCTATTGTGATCATCCGAATTTCATACAATTTGCCAGAGAGCCATTTCTGTCCTTTTCACATCATCTCCCTCTATAAATCTTGGCAGTCATCTCAAGTCCATTGCATATCCAAGAATTTCAAGAATTGATAGTAGAAAAATCTCATCTTGAAAATGTCTGATAATTTACCTCAAGAAATTGTGGCCAAGATCCTTGCAAGGGTGCCTCCAAAGTCTCTTATCAAGTTCGGATGTGTCTCCAAATCATGGAAGTCACTGATCTCAAGTCCTCAGTTCATCTTATTGCAAACACAAGAAGCGATTCATGATACTAACCAAATCTTGGTTAGGCGTTATTCCATGGCTCATAACAGCGAGGTCTACACAGTGCACACCGACAATGAAGACTTCCCTGATGACAAAAGCATCAGGATTGAATACCCTTTCCGCGATAATACAGATTTCTATTTTCGTGTTGTTGGTTCTTGCAACGGTGTGCTCTGCCTCCTGGATGACTTATTCGGACAAGCTGAATCAGTTCTGCTCTGGAATCCTGTAATCAAGCGACAAGTCAAGTTGTCAGTGCCTGAAAGACCGCCATGCGACATGTTTGTGCTAGGATTTGGATTTGATGTCGAAAACGACTACAAGGTAGTTAGGATAGCTTATGTTCTAGAGGATTATGGATATCTTGTGCCCCCTAAAGTTGATGTTTATTCACTGAGTAAAGGGAGGTGGCACACAGTTGAAGGAGAAATCCCCAAGACTGGTGTTGTGGAGTATTTTTGGTCACAGGTCTTTATCAATGGAAATGTGCATTGGGTTGCTTACAAGGACAGGGGAAGGCGTGTCAAGGTGGAAAATTTGATCATGTTGTTTGACATGACCCTTGAAGTGTTTGATGAAATGCAGCTACCAGATGCTCTGAAGCATGAGCTTCCGATCAATTTGCTTGCATTGGATCTTCAAGGCTCGATTGGTGTCGTTCAATATGATGAACGTATATCGTGCAAGAGATGCAGCATTTGGGTTATGAAGAAATATCAAGATCCGGGGTCATGGTGTAAACAATACAATGTTGATCTTGAGGGAGGAATTGGGATGATTCTTGGTCTTAGAACTAACGGTGATGTTCTTTTGACTGTTGGAAATCGAGGGTTAGTATCGTACAACCCAAACACAGGAAAAAACGTGGATCTTGGCTTGTTTGGGACGAAGGACTCATTTTATGTGGGGCCCTACTTTGAAACCCTTGCTTTGCTTGTTGAGGGAAAAGAAGCAAGAGAGAGGATCCCTAGCGACAGCGATGATGATGATAGCTATGGCGAATGTGAGTCTTCGGTGGAAGACGATGAAGATCGATATGGTGATGTTGAAAAGAGTGAGTTTTGGAAGCAGAGCTATATGGCTCAGTTTCTCACTGCTATACTTGGGCGTTCAGTCTATATGATTCTTGATTGAGATCAACTGCTTAAAACCAATTGAGATTTTCTGTTCTGATTTCTTATTTGATCATATATTTCATTTCACCAATACATATTGGTGAAATGAAATACGAGATAAAACATTAGGTGAATAGAGAATTGAAATTGGTTTTAGACAGTACCTGTGGTTGTTAACTCTGCTTTTAGCAGACTTCTCTTCATTTGGAATAATAAGATCTGTTTCCATCTTGTCCTTGATTTCATATCCCAGTTTTGCTTTCCCCTGACTAATTTACAGTTTCAGAAAGGAAGAGTTCAAAACTAAATTAAACTATTCGATATTTGACTCAATGATATGATCTTAAGTTCATCTCCAACTACATCCTGGTTGCTTCTTAAATCCCAATTCCTTCTGCTGAATTCTAACATTTGCAGCATCTTCCCATCGTTGAGCAGTGGTGTATAAATTATACAAGAGAACGAAATTTCCAGTGCTCGAAGGTCCCAAGGCCTGGATTTTTCGAGAAACTTCTTCTCCAAGATCAACATTTTTATATATCCTACAAGCAGCCAGTAAGGCATTCCATAGATGAGCATCGGGCTCTAATGGCATCATGGTAATCAGTTTGTGAGCCTCATCTAGAAGACCAGCACGACCCAACAAATCCACCATGCAAAAGTAGTGATCTCTCTTCGGAACAATATCAAACTCTTCACTCATCACAAGAAATAGATGTTTCCCTTCAGAAACAAGCCCTGAATGGCTACAAGCTGATAGCAAAGCAATGAATGTTATTTCATCCGGTTTGTAATCACGATTCTGCATATCTTGGAAAAGCAGAATTGCTTCTCTTCCCAATCCATGAATTCCATAACCAACAATCATTGCATTCCATGAAACCACATCCTTCTCATTCATCCTATCAAAGACATTCCTAGCAGCATCCATCTTACCACATTTACTATACATGTCAATTAGAGCATTGCATATCGAGATATCTACCGTGAATCCACGAACCACTGAATAGCCGTGCCCACAGACTCCATGTTGCAGTGCAGTTAGATAAGAGCAGGCTGGCAAAAAGCCCATCATGGTAGCCAATTCTGGATCAACGCCTTTACGTTGCATTTTGTGGAACATTTGCAGGGCTTCCATTGCATAGCCACTTTGAACACAGCCAGAGATTATAGCACTATAGGAAACTGAATCCTTAACCTGCATTTCTTCAAAGAATCTCATTGCACTGTCTATTGACCCACATTTTGCATACATTGAAACAAGTGTATTACCCACCATAAGTTCCAAAGTAAAATCCAACTTAATCGTGTAACAGTGTAGTTGCCTCCCCATGTTCAAATTATTCAGCTTAGCACAACCACGAACAAGTGTTGCAAGCATAACAGGTGAAGCACTCTCCCCAACCTCCATCCTCATTTTACCAAGCAATTCCAAGCTCTCCTCTGTAGAATTACAAGTAACACAAGCTCCAATTATAGCACTCCATGTTACCTCATTTTTTAATGCCAGTGCACCAAACATCCTCTTTGCATAATTTAATAGCCCACATTTCCCATACATATCAAGAAGCCCCGTTCCAAGCACGACATCGAGATTAAGACCCCTTCTCAAGCAAAAACCATGAAAACTCTTTCCTTCCCTCACCCTACCTGTCTCTCCAATCACAGGCAGAATTGACACAACCGTTGATGGATTTGGTTCTATTCCACTTCGTTGCATCTCTGAAACCAATCCAATTGCATCCAAATACATCCCATATGACGAAAACCCAGAAACCATAGCATTCCAGGCTACAATATCTCTCTCAAGCATTCCATCGAACACTTCCCGTGCCTCTACCAAACACCCACACTTCACATAAAAATCAACCAAAGCAGTACACACGTAAACATCACTGTCAAGATTATGTCTTTTCGTATGCCCATGAATCTTCACACCAGCTTCTACATCCTGCAAAGCAGAACAAGCCTTGAGCACGAAAGGGTAGGTGTATTTCGTGGGTTTGATACCAGAATCCACCATTTCATTGTACAGATCAACGGCTTTCTCAAAGGGTCCATCCCATGCGTAAGCTCTAATCATCTGGTTCCACAATATAGTCTTCTTATTCCTTTCTCGGCTTGGAATTGAGTCGAACACTAGGTGTGCAAGTTGAGGCCTTTTGCATGAAATATAGAGACGAGTGAGCTTGTCTAAGACTAATGATTGAGCACTGATATTTTCACCGTTGAATTTGAGCAGAAGTTGATGAATAGTTTTGCATTGATTAAGTGATTTTGATCCAATACACGCTTCAAGAAGTTGCAAGCAATTACTGATCGTTGAGAGTCTTGAGACAGAGCCCCTGTTTAGTGTCATGCTACTGTAGATCTTTGAGGCCGTGGTGACTGGTACATTAGTGCATGCTAAACTGATTAGTTTTTTTTTTAAAATTAATTTATTAAGTTTCAGGAGTATATTTTTCGCCTTTCGGAAATATATCGTACTGAATACATTATATAATAAAATTTATTAATCATTGTGATAATCAGGATATATTCATGTCAAATTATTATAACCTTTAAAGGTAATAATTTACCTAAAAATTAAGTTTTATTTAACGTCAAAAACAGAAAATAAGATTAATTAATTTTGTCAAATGAAGTAATAGTTTATATCAAATTCTGTTTAAGTGACAAACTTTCAATATGAAAATTGTAGGTCCCCAAGAAAAATAAAAGTACAAATTTAAGATAGATAAAATCATAAATCTCCGTTTTATTTTGTTACTAATTATCTAATTTAATATAATTTTACGATATTTTCTCAAAGTAATGAATAAATTAAATATCACGATTTCATCCTATTCCTATCCTTCCTTTTACCATTCTAGAACTCCTTACACGAGATCCAATTAATCCTTAACCTGTAGATATCATTAGAATTTGAACTACGACACTAATTTATGGTGGCAACTTCTAAGTAATATTTTTTTTTACAATTTCAGAACTAAATTCTTGTGTCTGTGGCTGTTTCCTCGTACATGATCAGCCATCCACCCTGATAAACTATTGTCAGAAAGTCGAAGCTTCCCACAACTCATCCAAAATTGAGGTAAAAAGAATAACTATCCATAACTATAGCACATCATCAATGGCAGCATAATCTCGGATATAATCATTCCATATCTCAGTAGCAATAGCATCTCGCACCTGGGAAGCATGTTCGACTTCTTCTGCTCCAACAGGGATGTCTGAAAGTTGCATTTCAGCAGGTGCAAGTGGCTGTTCAGTCTCTAAAGGTGGCATTGAATCTTCCACTTGGAATGAAGCTTCTTGTTCGTACATTTTGAAGATCCAATCGTCTGGCTTCTCATCGCGAATGTAATTGTGCAGGGCACAAGCTGCAACGACCAGTTTCACCTGTGTTGCTAGAGGATAAGAAGGAGCAGACATCAAGATAGGGAAACGTTCCTTCAATGCAGCAAAAGTTCGACCAGTGACATTGTGCAGAATAGAATGCCGATGATTGAAGAGCTCTCTGGCATCTTGTGGGTGGAGGCTACCACCAAATTCAATTTGACTGTGAGATACTCCGGGGTATGGAGCAATGAACCCCGGGATATTTACATATTTGCCATCCACGAGATAGTACTTACCTGAAACAACAAAGATATATTACATTGACATGCATCAAGAAATTGAATCTTTGGCATAGTCAGACCCATACTTATCATTAATAATGCAATATAATTTACCTAATTCATTACATTGGACAGAAAATGAACGTACCATCAGGTACTTCCAGTTTGTAACGTCTAGTCAGAGCTGAATTTAGAACTCGCACATCTGGGGCAGAGCCTTCCCAACCAGCAAGAACATAATAAAATTTCATGTCAAATGAGCATGCTGCCAATACATTTTGCGAAAGAAAACCATCTTTATTTCGGAAAGGCCCTTGTTCATCAACACCAACTGTCACTGGGAATTGTACGCTATCAACTGCTCCAACACAATTCTTATTGAAAATCGTTCAGTATAAGAATGATGCACTAAAAAGAAAGCCTTAATGAGTATTTAAAGCTAGAAGTCTCATCCTCACCATTAGATAGGGGTAAAAGCGTTGATCTTCTCGAATAACTGGTGGAACATCAGATTTTGTAGATTGGAAGAATTCCAATGAAACAGTCATAATTGCAGTCAGAACATTGTTGAAATGACGACTGATGGTTTCACCCGAGTATTTGAATAGCTCCTGAACTGCTCGAGTTCGTAGATTATGTCCAATTATAAACATAAATATTGCTAACTGCTCCTCGATCTTGATACGATTTGTATGCCGTAGTAGGCCTCTTGTATGTAGAATATCACACAATTTATAAAATGCCTGTCTATCCATCCGAAAATTCTCACAGCAACTCTCATTAGGTCCTTTAAGAACATCATCTACAAATTTTGTATGCTTGAATTTTGATGAATGACCTAATTCCTTTGGTATAGATGCTTCAGCATTACCATCTTTTTCATCATCAGAACTCTCCATATCATAAAATTTCACTGCATTTCCATAATTTATCAAGTCAACAAGATATCAAGAAACAAAAACCTTAATCATACATTAACCTACTCGCAACCCTAATTAACCTTCAACTGCAATATCCTAAAGAACCACGAAACAGTCTTTCGTTAAATTTATACTTATTGACATCAATCAAATAAATTGCAGCAATAAGGAACAACAAGGCACATCACAATAACCCGTTATTGCGCGTACCATGAGTACTATCACAGCAAGTAAAGTGCATACTTTAAATTAAATCACCAATCCTTTTACACGAGTCATTAGCTAAATTCAAGTGCATCTCAAAAACCAAAAACATAAGCAAAAACAAAAGAAAAAATCGATCTTTGATAGTTTGCTCTCTAAATTAATTGATCCACAAACCAAAATTTTATATTTCCCTACTGAAAATCTAACAATAACAAACCAATTTATGAACCCTCGATTTAGGGAAAATAGAAAATCAAAATAACATATCAGGAATCCTTAAAAGGAATTTGACTAATTTTTCTTAAACGAGAAAATAAGTGGAATGTGATAAAGAATCACGTACCTGAGAATGAAATTCAGAGAAATCTTTATAAGGAATCACCAGAAATCTCCTTTGATTAATCACTCGCGAAGTCAGATGACCCCAGAAAAGCAGGGTTTAAGAGTGAGTATATATATATATATGCGCGAGAAATTAATGTTTCTTTTTTTTTTTTTTTTTTTATAATTAGAGTTTTTTTTTTTTAATTAAACTTAATTTCACGGTAGAGACTAGAACCGAAAATTAAATCAAATTACTCAATGTTCCATTTGAAATTGTTCTTGCATGCTCATTTGGTTCAATAGAAATATCTAATAAATCTAAAAATATTTTTGTGTTTGATCAACTAAATTTCAACTAGAATTTGAGTTCGATAAGTATAATAAACAAGAATGAAAATATTAAATTATTCAATCTCAACTTTTTTGTTGTAAATCTTCCATGTTTGTATACATTCAATTTTTTCTTGTACATGTGAGGAAATATTTGGTACTTTCTTAGTAAACATGAAAAAACGAGTCACTTCGCTTTCAGTTTCGTGAACTGGATCTATACACTTCAATAAAAAGCAAAGTTTAATACAAATGGTTTAAGTCTATAAGAAAATGAAAGTATAAAGTCTCAAAATTTACAAATGAAAGCAAGGAGACCTAAATTGAAAAAAAAAAAAAATCACAAAGAATGGGAGGAACCCATCATATCACTAGGTAAAGTTGACACAAAGTTGATTGTATCGTCCTCGACCTGGTGTCAATAATTGTGGCATCCCTTGTCACGACCTTAATTTGTCCTAACGAGGTCCGGCTGCACTTTAGTAGGGTAAAATGGTAATAGTGCGAAGGGGGTAGTAACAACTATCTTGCTTCCAATTGAGTAATGGTTATAGAACCACTTCGTGACTCTTCACTTCCTGATGCATTCATCTCAGAGCAACTGTGCAAGAAAAATGCAGGTTTCTTGGGCTCAGCCAAGATTGTGTCCTCACTGCTTAGCATGAGAAGCACAGAGGACATAACCGGCCTCTCATCTGCTACATTCTGAACGCATAATAACCCGACTTGAATGCATCTCTTTACTTGGGTTTCAACACATGAACTGATGTAGCATGGATCCATCAGCTCCAACTCTCGCTTTTCCTTCCAAAGTAGCCATGCCTATGATGAACAACGAAGATGGACTTAGTCAAGTATTCAGTATTCACTAATGAGCAACAAATCATGGACATGTAATAATTGCAATTCACCTGTTCCAAAAGGTTATGATAGCAAGAAGGATGCTTGAAGCCTCGGTTTTTCTTCCCACTCACTATCTCCAAAATTACAACCCCCATGCTGAAAACATCCGACTTGATGGAGAACTTTCCATCAAAAGCATACTCTGGAGCCATGTAACCACTGCAATGATCTTTTCTTCGTTAGGTTATGCAAGAGATATATATAGATTGTTTTTGTATGCCATAAGTATGCGAATGAAGTGAAACTTACTATGTTCCAACGACTCTTTTTGTTCTTGCAGTAGCTTGATCGCCTTCAAACATTCTAGCTAAACCAAAGTCTGAGATCTTTGCATTGAAGTTCTCGTCTAATAAGATATTGCTTGTTTTAAGGTCCCTGTGGATAATTGTTAGCCTGGAATCATGATGAAGGTAAAGAAGACCTCGAGCAATCCCCATAATAATGTCAAACCGCTTTGGCCAAGTCAATAGTGCACTTTTATCCTGATCTGCACATATTGGAGAACTTTTAGCAAGTATATGATTAAATATTTGATTTGAGATGTCAAAAACCAGATAATGAATCATACCAAAAATGAAATAGTCCAAGCTGTTGTTCTGCATGTATTCGTAGATTAGCATCTTTTCCTCTCCTTGAGTGCAACATCCCAATATTTTGACAAGATTCCTGTGTTGGAGTTTGGCAATCAAAATAACTTCATTCTTGAATTCTTCAGGGCCTTGTCCTGAAGTTCTCGACATTCTCTTTATTGCGACTACTTGCTCAGCCGATAGGTTTCCCTGCAACAGCCCCTCACCCAATTATAGATACTGAAGAAACATCTTTTATCGATAAGATAAAGCACTTTTACATATCAATAATACCTAGATGATAATTTACCTTGTAAACAGGACCAAAACCGCCTTCTCCAATCATATTTCTATTTGAAAAGTTATTTGTAGCTGCTACAATAGTTGCCAAACCAAACAGAGGTAAATCTGAGTCTTTCTTATCCTTGTTATAACCTGTCAAAGGGGTTGCACATATGTTTCAGCTTCTGTCAAAATAATTCTTAGCATATATCATTCAATAGAAAAGATTAGCAACTCAACCTTTTGTCTTGCGTCTCATCATGAAAATTACGCCTGCGATAGTAAAAGAGCACAAGACTAGCATTCCCAAACCAGCAATAATTGCCACCATGACAAACTTTGCAGGTCTTTTCCTCTTACTCTGACCTGCCATATGTTCTAAATTAAAGAATCAACTATTAGTGTGCATAAGGCATACTGAAACAGCTTGTTTGCTGATCTTCAATTAGCAAGATTCAGTTACCTAGTTGGGAAATAGGCACACGGATATAGATGCTTGGTCCAGTACTGACATCTCCAGTGAACTCCTTGACATCAATCAGGTCGTTAAACCACATCAAACAGCCATTGATTTGATTGCTCAAGTAAGGAGAAGCATAAGCTGTGCAGCTACAGTTGTTTAAGCATTGCTCATGGCATTCATCAATAGCCATAGTAGTGTTTATTCGAAAGTTCAATGGATCAGGGAACTTGATTCTTTCAACCTTAAGAAACCCATCTTCCTTTTGACAATCTAGTGGCGAAATTCGACTACATCCTTTCGCCCAGGTGAATGCACTCCATTCTTTCTGAGATTTTGGCTTGAATCCCCTCAGACACTCACATACTGGTGTTTTGTAAGAAGTGCAAATACTATTAGGACCACACCAACCATAATGGTCACATGTTTCACTTGGCTGTGAAAATATAAGATTCCATCCATTCCTCTCTTCATTCATAATGTATTGTTGAAGGAAGCCCGAATAATTCATGGTCAATCTCACAAAAAAAGACTTGTTGAAATGGTTAGAGAGAGAAACCAACCTGCCATTGTTGAAAACCGTTTCGACATCGAAAGCTTGATGGCGCACAAGTGGAAGCCCAGTAAAGTAAAACCCATTCCAGGGGCCAGCTCTGCAGCGCTTTTCAGTCCCCATGAAAAAACTCGTTTGAGAAAGTCCATGGTTTTCAATCCTGTAAACGAAATCTCCAGAAGATGGATCATCAGGGCTTTTCCACGATGTCAAATGTTTATACAATCCATAGTCAGGATTGTCCACCAACTTCATCCCTGGCAGCCTGGTATCACCCGGGTAATCAAAACTCTGCCAAATGTTCGACGAATTGTCCAAGAGAACAAGGTTTCCAGTATCCAGGAGCTGAAGAATCGGGCTCGATGCATCTCTTGATGAATTGGAATACCAAACTATCAAGATCTGTGCTGAGCTGAGAATCAGAGTCCCATTTTTGGATAAGATCAAAACCCCATGTGAATCCATGATTGGATTTTCTCTATTGGCAACCCAAACAACGACATCTGGTGTAGCTCTGTACCATATTCCCAAGAATCTAGCTGTGGATTTGCCAGGAGAGAAGAATCCCAACTCAAACATTTTTCCAGGAGAAGTTAATACTTCTCCATCAGCAAGAGTTTGGGCTGGAGAAAGTGTATCAACTCCAAAAGAAAGCTTGAAAATGGTTAGAATGCAGAAAGTAACAGAGAGGAACTGTACATGATCCATCCACTGGCCGAGATCAATAATATTCCATGTAAACGCCGGCAGGGAAGAGAGACAAAGATTTATGTTTGATTCATTGCCTAATTCATTTCTGGTAAATTTGTCGTGTTCTGTCCACTATACTTTACTTTAATTTTTTTAATTCTTGAATTGTTTTTTTAATCTTCTCCATTTCACTTTGTTAACAGGTGGACAAAAGTTTATAAAAATAATAACATAATACATAAAATGTAGAAAATGAAGATTTGAGACAAAAGAGAGAAAGTGAAAGGAGTAAAAGATGTGTTTGGATAAAATATTCCATATTATTTCATCTGTTAATACTATAATTAGTTCAGTGCAGTGAAATCAATTCCAGTAAATAACTAATCAATTATAGTACAAAAGAAGTTCAACAATTGCATAGTGAGTGCAATGATTTTGAATTGACCTCATACAATGAACATCACGTGTGATGGATGCTAAGCAGCCTTATTTGACGTGTATGTGAAAAAAAGCAGTATAATTGAAAGTCAACAAAAAATATGGCGCCACGCAAAAAGTAAAAGACGATAAATTTATGAGTAGATGCAGATCAAAAGCTAGGACTATTCCAGGCTGATACATGCGAATAGAGAAGTCTAATCTTCATCGTGGCCCGGATAGAACTGAAGAAAGTAAAGGAGTTAGATTTGGAGAACCAACCATAAGAAAGTAAATGAGTTGTTGGCATCAAATAGAACAAGATTTCCAGTTTCTGTCATATTTAAACCTATAACGGATCTTCCAGCAGTGTCGGTAGACCATGCCAGCATGCCATCGGCATCTCTCAGGACTAAGTCTCCTTCATCTGTCAGCTCCAGAGTGGCGTTTTCTCCGACAGGATGGTTTCTGTTGGCGGACCAGACAACATGTGCTATTCCTAAATTTTGGTAGAAGGTATTACCTGAATGAGTTGGGACGATGAATATCGCAAACAAGCACGTATCAGAAGTTCCATTGCAATAGAAGCCGCAGGCAAAAGTAGCTGTATAGAATTCCTCATTAGACAGTATTTCTCTGTAAAGAATACCTCTAGTATATGAACCATCAATATGAAAAGTGTAATTGTTGGCATTATTGATCCATAAAGAAGGGAGATATACAGTTGGTATGGACTGGGAGCTGATAGGATCAGCATCATATGACAAGAAAGTAAGTATGGTAAAGAAGATGATGATACCAAAACGAGACATCATATGACAAGAAAGTAAGTATGGTAAAGAAGACGATGATCCCAAAACGAGACATCATCACCGTAATAGGCAATGCTCTCAAATGACAACATCAACAAGACTTCATTGTTTCCAAAAGGGTGGTCAAGTCAAGTGTATCAAATAATGATAGGTCCCGTTAAAATTTAAAAAAAAAACGCGTTATTGTAGCTCAATTCAACCGGTAGGTCCCATTAGGGTTGCTTTGAGTCCGAAAAGAATTATCAAGATTTGGAAATATGTGGTAACAAAATTATTAAAGTTGTTCATGATTTTCTTCCACAAGACTACATTTATCCATAACCAACTATACCCATAATCAATTAATAAACAATTTATTTCTCTCTCCTCCACATACAAATTCTACACTACAACCCAATCTCATGTTTTTCATACTTTATCAATAATCACCCACAAACACAACTAACCTTTAATAAATTATTTCTTTTATAATTTAACAATTATATCTATAATTAATTTTTTTTATATTTAAAATATTTAAGAAATATATTCAATTATTTGATATTAAAAAAATCGTAATTATAATTAAAAAAATTTACAATACACTTAAAATAAATTACAACATCCAATAACAAAATTAAAATTACAAAAATTGAAATACAAAAGAAAATAAATAAATCGACCAATCATATGGTGCCATGTGTCATCATAATTGATTAACCATAAAATAAAATATTTAAAGCAAATGTCATGACCATGGTCATGGAAATTAATTTAATATTTTTTTTGTTTCTGTCTTCTTCTTATGACTGGGCAACAATTCTGCCGATAAACATGGTCTAATGGATTTGGGACCCTGTCACATATATGAAGAAGACCTGAAGAAAGAAATGATCAAAGTCATAGAAGAAAGTTTAAGTTGGATTTTGTATGAAAAGTTTTAGTAAAAGAATTTGAGATTAGGAAGTGAAGGCGTTTAACTGTTACTAAAACCTAACTAGCTAACTAATCGAAAGTGGTTGAATCGGGTAGTTAAAAGAGGGGAAAAGAGTCTTCTGGGATATCTTGAAAATTGTGAGTTTGTTTTCTCTGAAGATTGAATTCCTTTCTTCAGCTAATACAATTCCATTTTTTCTTCATGAAATGTTCTTGTGATTTTGCTTGTTGAAGAATAGTTCATAACAGACCCCATCTATATTTATTTTAAACTATTTTGGGGTATCGATGGATTCAATTGGTCATTCGAAATACTTCATTTAATCCTAATTTCGCGTTAAAGCATTCAATCCTTTTTGGAATATATTGCAAATCTAATGAACACATAAATCCAAAATCACAAATATTTCATTCAAATATTCAAAAGAGAACATACTTTATAAAGACATTAATTTGAGAGAAAGAGCAGCAGTGGCGGTGGACCAACATCGTCGTTTCTTCTGTGCGTCATTCAAGCAACACGGTGCCATCAGCGTCGAACAACTATGATTATGGCAAAGAATCGGCCATTGAAGAAGAACTCGACCTTGAACTTCGTTTGAGAAGAAGAACTCCCCCACCGCCATGAAGGGTTGAGGGGAATCGATATTTTGAAAAAACCATTTGACGACGATACATCAATTTGGTTCTGAACTTCCACTGGATCGAGCCATTTTTAAAATTTGCGAGTTAGAGTTCTTGAAGATTTTGAATTCGATTTCATAACTAAGTTGTGACTTAAAATTAGGGATTCTGATTCCCCTTTATTTTTTCTGGCCTTTCCTTTTCTTTTTAAATTTTGATTTTCATGTTATTTTTTCTATTTTCTTTTATTTGATGAGGCCGAATGAAATTTCATTTTACAATTAGTGCTCCAGTCTTTTTTCCTTTTCCTGATGTTTAGGTTCTTTTCTCTCTAATTTTAATCGTTTCCCATATTAATATACCTTAATTTATTTATCTAACACAATAATTTAATCATTGTTTGTTCAACACTTAATATATATGATCCGAATTGCTCGTTCACAAATCAAAGTACATCAAACATTAAAAATCAAGCAGTCTAACATGATCACCTTGGCCCAGTAGAAGTGAGGGAAGTAGAGCTCTTGTATCTTGTGAACTAATTTCAAGGGTTCTGCTACTGAGATACTGTGGAACCAAGAAATTGTAATCAATGTCTTTTTGGACATCCATTACACCCTCCAACACCTTTATCACTACAGACATAGAAGGCCTCTTTTCATGATCACCTTGTATACACCATGCTGAGATACGTAACATTTCCTCGACTTGTGCCACGTTGGATTCAACATCCATACAACATTTGTCCATAGCCTTTTCCTTTGACAGCTGTTTAGATTCTTTTCTCTCTAATTTTTTTAGTCTCCCATAATAGTTACAATAATTAATTTATCTTCAACTCTGCCATAAATCTTAAACAATTAATAAATAAATTACATCACCGTCCTGAATCTTGGATGCCTAACGATCGCATTCGGTCAAACTTACCTTTTACACTTACTCGTAAATAACATGTGTTCCACACGTGTCTTCTCGTTTTAATAAACTAGTATAAGTCCCGTGCGATGCACGGACATATAAATTTCACTATTTATATATTTTAATATGAAAATGTTGAACACGAAAAATAATAAAAAAAAATTTGGAAAATTTCAAATGATTTGTTACTTCTGTGACTCACGATCATAAAATCTAAATATTTTGAGTTTGATATGAAAATTTTAATTTACAAAAAAAAAAATTAAGTTCTCATAATATTTCAATATCATTTGGTATACCCGTGTCTGTGTGATGTATGGACAAATAAATTTGAAGTGTTGGTAATTTTTTGATATAAAAATGTTGTTCATGAAAAATAATATAATTCTTCAAAGTGTTTTCAATTTCATCTACTACTCATATAATTTATGAATTTAAATATTTTTTATTTTCATCATACGTTGTCGTCACTATTGGCCTGAAACAAACTTATGCAAATTTATGTTCAATAATTTATTCATAATGGGTATAAAATGGTGATATTCTTGAGCATTATAATCAAGTCTTGATAATATTTCAACCCCATTTGGTATTCGTGTGATGTAGTGAATAAATTTCATGTGTTAGTAATTTTTTGATATAAAAATGATGATCATGAAAAATCATATAGTTTTTCAAAGTTATTTCAATTTAATCTACTACTCATGTAATTCATCTAAATATTTATTAATTTCATCATGTTGTTTAACTATTTTAGTACTTGTTTTTGTTACAATTGGCCTAGAAAATACTTGTGCAAATATATGTTCAACAACTTATTCATAATGAGCTTAAAATATTGATATTATTGCATATTACCCCAAAATAAAATTTCTAAATTTAACATAACATCAAAAAATATGTATAATTATTTTTTTTAGATATTTTAAAATCAAAATTTATCTATTAGAAAAATCATATTGGATGGTAAACATTTCATTGTTCTATGAACTTCATGCTACCATGATAGTGAAATTTCATATTTTTATTTATTTTTTAATCAAGGAGGAAACATTATTTATTCTTACAACAAAAAAAATGATAAATTCGCTAATTTTTCGTTGATATATAAAATGATTTAGATTAGAGCGACACTTCTGTGCACAAGGTGCATAAATTCAGATCTATGCACAACAAATGTTATATTATATGAAGTAATACTGTTATATTATATGAGTAATACTGTTAAAACTATATATAATATAACAGTATCACTCATATAACATAACAGTATTACTTCATATAATATAATAGTATTGTTGTGCACAGATTTGGATGCATGCACCTTGTGCACAAAATTTTTTGCCTTTAGATTAAGGTACAAATTTTTATTTACAACTTTTCATGACATCATATTATTACCATATATACACAAATCATACTAACTTTATAACATATCAAATACGATCATATTTTTTTCCTCAATTTTCATATATATACAAAATGATTTTCATCCCATGAATATACATAAATTATGAAAAACTAAATATTTAAAATTTATAAATTTATAAAATAATAAATATTTGTATTTCTACTTTAAAAAATAGAAATGAGGTTAGTTGGTTTTTATATAGATAACAATGAAATTTCATAATAAAAATTTCAAAGTATTTAAAATATATATGTAAAAATTCTTCATCTACGTATTATCACTCTTATAAATAGCACCAGACTATCTATTCTTCATGATTGATAATGAAGATATATTTATATAATTTAGCATTATGAAATAGAACATATTTTTTATTATTTTTTTATAAGTATAAGTATAAATGATATGTTTTTTTTTATCAGTTTTTATACTTAATTTGTTGTTTTTAATAGAAAGTATATGAATTCATAAATTTTATACTTCCTAAATGTTATTGTGTGCAATAATATATCATATGTATTTTTTTTTAATTATATTCAAGATATATTACAAATCTTTATGATTTTTAATAAGAATTAATATAGTATAATAAAATAAAATTATATAAACACTATGTTATATTATTAACATTGTTACATAGAAGATATATAAAAATTGGAGTATTGTATACGACATATTTGTCAAATAAAATTATGTGATGTTTATAATAATTTTACAAAACATATTTCGAACATAGTAAATAAAAATAGTTAATTTATGTTGGTTTATATATGTTGGTTGACTTGATTAATAACTCACTTCTAATAGTTAATTTATGTTGTTTTATATATGTTGGTTGACTTGATTAATAACTCACTTCTAATAGTTAATTTATGTTGTTTTATATATGTTGGTTGTTTTATATATGTTGGTTGACTTGATTAATAACTCACTTCTTGGTTTTCGACCCCCTCAGTCACTAGGAACGCCCCCGATCAATGCAATGCTATATTTATTGAGGTAATATATGTTTATGTGGGGTATAACATTAGAGATAAAAAAAAAATACTTTGATAATCTATAGTTCTTGAAATCCGATCATTATGTTATTTTAATTTATTCAACAAACATATATTTAATCTTTGATTATATCAACAATTAAAAAAGTTATTAAATGAGATCATATTAACATTCATATACCATATATAGATAATAATTTCCAAGATTTTGTCAATATTATAAATGATATTATTACCATATATATAAATCATGTTTAATACAATAAAATTAATAATTTATAATTTATAAATTATGAAATAATATGTATTTCTATTTTTGGGAGGTGGAAATGGGCGGGAAAATTTTAGCATTTCTATTTTGAGGGGGTAATTGTTATTATATATATATAGATTTAACTATCAAAGAGTGTAAAACAATTGTGAAAAGGTTCATAATAGTGAAATAAAGATAATATAGATAAACATTGTGCCACGTTGGTCAAAAGATGTCCTAATATTAAATGACACATTTAATAATATCGGGTTCAATTAATAATCAGCCCAAAATTCAGTGATTTAAGCTCTTGATTTTCGGAGGTTAGGTAAGTTTAATATTTTCCACAAATCTAGTAGTTATAACGATTACAATATTTTTTTTCCCAAAAGAAAAAAATTAAAATATGATATGAAGAACTATTTTACAAGAGAGCATCCAAATTGCTGGATCAGTAAATCCAAGTACAAGGTTTTAAAACCCAGTAAAGAGACATTACAAATGAGGAAGTGTAACATGATCACCTTGGTCCAGATAGAAGAGAAGGAAGTACAAGAGTTGTATTATATGAACTCACTTCTGGGATTTTGCTAATCAGATACTGTGGAACCAATAAATTGTAATCAATGTCTTTCTGGACATCCATAACACCTTCCAACACCTTGATCACCATTCTCATTGAAGGCCTATTCACATAATCACTTTGTAGACACCATGCTGAAATACGTATCATTTCCTGGACAAGTGCCATGTTGGACTCTTCCACATTCAGACAGCATTTGTCCACAAGATCCAGCCACTGTCCTTCCTCAACTTTTCTCTTGAAGAGACTCAATAGGTATCTCTCCTCCTCATCCTTGGATTGCTCGAAAATCTTCCTTCCACAAACGATTTCAAGAATCACAACTCCGAAGCTGTAGACATCCACTTTCTCTGTAATTTCTGCATTAAGCCATTCAGGGGCCAGATAACCAGGAGTGCCTCTCATGGTTGTCACAACCCGACTTTGATCCCTGTCTACGAGCTTAGACAGTCCGAAATCAGCAAGTTTGGCGTTGCAATGTTGGTCCAGGAGAATATTCTGTGGCTTGATGTCTAGGTGGATAATCTTTTGCCTGCATTCTTCATGAAGATAGGCTAATCCCTTGGCTATGTCGAGTATAATCTTTCTTCTCTGATTCCAATCAAGCGTTGTTGTCTCGTGGCTTCTGCAGTATATCCATCTGTCTAGAGAGCCATTACACATATACTCGTAGACCAAAAGCCTGTGGGATTTCTCTGCACAAAAGCCGATTAGTCTCACCAAGCTTCTATGATGAATGCTCCCAATAGTCTCAACCTCTGCTAGAAATGACTTCTTGATATGTCCCACTCCATCAAGGCGTTTAACCGCAATTCTTGTGCCATCTTTTAACAATCCCTCGTAAACTGATCCGAATCCACCTTCACCAAGTTTCTTGTTGAAGTTGTCAGTTGCAGCTGCTAACTCTTCAAGAGAGAACCTGGTGGGCATGCCTGGAACATGATCTAAATACTCCTCCTCGACTACTTCAAATCTTCTCCTCCTCCTTCGATGTACAAAGACTGCAATTCTAACTACAATGCCTACACAAATGACTCCAAGAGTTGATCCCAGTATAGGCACTAACAAGCCAGTCTTTCCTTTGGCCACAATCAGAGCTGTTTCAACATCATTAATCTCTACTTTTATAGACACAGAAGAATGGTCATAAATAGACGAAGCAGATTCCATGAATGAAAAGATCTCAGATGGCATACGACACTCACCATTACTAAAGATATCAGCTTTGCAGGAACAGTTTTTCAAGCAGGCCTCTTTACAACCATCCTTATCATCTGTTTCAACACTGTGTGTGTTCAAGGCAAAGTAGGTTACATTATAGAGGTCGAGAAAAGTGTGATTGTCTGTAGCATTACAAGTCAATGGAACGAGTGGAGAACAGCCAAGATTAGGATGTCTTTCGCTCCTCTGCCTAAAGTTTGTCCCATTGGGGCAACTACATTGCCTGTTTGAGCAAATCCCATATTCTCCACAAACCATGGGATAACCACAATGACCAATTTCACCTGTAAAGACATCATTCACTTCCTTCCATGGATCACCCCACTCAAATACTCTAAGATGCCCATCATCCCCTAGTTTCATATACTGAACTGAGTTAGCATTCCCAATATTTAACGATGTATCTGTATTTGCAGACTTGTCTCCTTTTAAATATAAACCTAGACTTCCATTTTCAAACTTAGCATAACTTGCTTCTATACTATGCTCAGAGTCATCATTAATCAAGTTTCGATAGTATACCTGTGGAGGATCAGAGAGTATAGAAGCTACTAAGCCTTTACTAGTCATGGAAACAGAAAACAAACCGCCATTACTACTACTCCAGTTAGTAGATAAAGCAGTCGTTGTCACATTCATACCAGATACGAGGATCTGCCCTGGAAGCAAGCAATCAGTTGGATGATCAAAGGATTGCCAAACTACAGAGTTGTTGGAATCGAACAGGACAAGGTTTCCCATCTCTGTCAGGTTTAGGCCCACGACAGATCTTCCAGCGGTGTTGGTAGACCACACCATGGTGCCATCAACATCTCTGAGAACTAGGTCACCTCCACCTGTGAGATGCAGAGTTGCGTTGGTTTTGACAGGGTTGTTTCGATTGGCAGACCAGACAACCTGCGGCGATCCATCTCGATGTCTTTGGACAATGAGAATGGAAAAGACGCAGGAATCAGGATCGCCATTGCAATAGAATCCGGAGGTATATTCGAAACCAGAAGTAGTGCTTCTTCTGTTAAGGATGTATCGAAGACTTGATTTATCTGTAAACCAATCTGTGTTTAGAGCGATGTTGTTGGTCCATTTAGTGGGTGGATTTGCCTTGGGATACTCTAATGGCTGCTGGGAGTGGACAGAAATTGTGCAAGAAAAGAAGGTAATTATGGTGAAGAAGATGAAGATGTACAACGAAGAAATCATCATCACTTTAATAAAGAGAGCATTAATGTGTGAAGATTATTCCTTATTCCTTATGCTACATAGTTTTGAATCTTTTGATTGAAGAGTATAAAAAGAAAAGAATAAAGAGAGTTAAAAGAAAAAATAGCGAGGTTTAAACGCGAGAAGCCGAAAACTCACAAAATGTGAAAGAGGAATCAGATGATGAGAGGCACGGAAAGCTGGAAAGTGGGCGACTCATGGAAAACGCCACAATTTAAAATGAGTAAGAAAGTTGACAAAAATTACAAGATTATCACTTTCCCGCCTAAAAATGTCATGTCAATAAGAATTAAAAAAAAAATGTATATCTTACTTGATAAACTATTCTTTAATAAGAATAAAAAAAATCAATCTTACTCTAAAAACTATTTTATAAAGTTAAGAGATGAAGAGAGAGATACAGTGATTTCTCAAATTTATGTAAAACTAAAATGAAGAAAAATATAGTGATTTCTCAAAAAGAGAGATGCATAAAGAATTAAAATTAAAAAACAAGATATACAAAGAATGAAGAAAAAAAATAAGAAAAAATCTTAAATAATTATTTCTCAAATCTATATATAAAAAAAATAATACAAGATTTACTAAACATTCAACGGTAGAAAAATTCTTCCAGATCTTATTATCTAAAGAAAAAAAAAACAATAAAATTCGTAAATATAATGATTTTTCAAATCTATTTAAAACTAAAAAAAATGAAAGAATACAAGATTTTTTAAACATATGTAAAAGAAGTTATTTCAAATCTTATTGTAGCATATCTTCATTTAAGGAGATCCCACCAAATTGTCTTTGTAAACTAAAGACAAATTGAACAAATAATTTTGTGAGAGGGAAATGAACAAATAATGTAAGAAAAATATATGATGATTCAAGTATGAGAATGAAATATACAAATTATAAAAAATATAAAAGGAAATATTAATTATTATGATTGAATGAAATATTAATGTATGTAATATTTTTAATTTGACGAAAATATAAATCAACAAATAAAAGAAAAATATTTAAAAATAAAATTAACAATTAAAACTATTTATATGATAATTCATGCAACATACATGAGTAATATGAAAAATCATTTATATATAGTACATGTTTTAAATTTAAATAATAAAAGATGTTATGAAGAACCTATTTGTTTATGTAACTTCATTATATTATTATGAAAATTGTAAATATTAACACAATAAATAAAAATCGTGTATCGCGCGGGTGGACTGCTAGTTTGTAAGAAATGGATATAGAAAAGAGAGGGAAAAGAAAAAAAAAAAACAAGGTAATGGAAAATCTTGAATTATTTCAGTTATTATTTTAAAAAATCTTTTCTGATTAACTATAAGTTCGTTATTTTCAGTATTCTAGTTTTCGCATTGACAATGTTATAGTTTAAGTAAAATAAAGAAAAAGGAAGCTCTTATACAACATTGTAAACATAATTGAAAATGAAATCAAATTAGTTTTATCGATCCATCATGGAATGTAGAAGTGCATAAATTAAAGTCATTCAAGAAATTCATCCTTAAGAAATGGGAAGTCACACAAGTACAGCGATGGTGTATCAAATTCAGATAGAAGAACACTCTGCCAACTATAAATATATCTGCAGATTAGAAAAACAGGTTGATTCAAGACCTGAAATCATCTTGGCCCTGATAGAATTGAAGGAAGTAGAGCTGTTGTGTCTTGTGAACTAACTTCTGGGATTCTGTTAGTCAGATACTGTGGAATCAAGAAGTTGTAATCAATGTCTTTTTGGACATCCATTACACCCTCCAAAACCTTAATCACTACTGACATAGAAGGCCTCTTCTCATGATCACTTTGCAGACACCATGCTGAAATCTGCACCATTTTCTCAACATCTGCATCATTGGACTCCACATTCTGATAACTTTTGTCGACAAGATCGAGCCACTGTCCTTGCTCAGCTTTTTTCTTGAGAAGGGCTAATAGGTATCTTTCCTCCTCGTCCCTGGATGCCTCGAAAATCTTTCTACCACACACAATTTGAAGAAGCACAACTCCAAAGCTGTAAACATCAACTTTCTCTGTAATAATAGCACTAAGCCATTCAGGGGCAAGATAACCGGGTGTGCCTCTCATGGTTGTTACAACTTGACTTTGGTCCCTATCAATGAGTTTAGACAGCCCAAAATCAGCAAGTTTGGCGTTGTAATGCTCGTCCACAAGTATGTTTTGAGGCTTGATGTCTAGGTGGATAATCTTTTGCCTGCAATCATCATGAAGATAGGCTAATCCCTTGGCTATGTCAAGTATGATCTTTCTTCTCTGATCCCAATCAAGACTTGTCTCTTTGCCTTTGCAGTATATCCACCTGTCTAAAGAGCCATTGCAAATATACTCATAAACCAGAAGCCTGTGGGACTTCTCTGCACAAAAGCCAATCAGTCTCACCAAGTTTATGTGATGAATGCTCCCAATACTTTCAACCTCTGCAAGAAATGACTTCTTGATATGGCCCACTCCATCAAGCTGTTTCACTGCGATTCTGGTTCCATTGTGTAATAGCCCTTCGAAAACTGATCCAAAACCTCCTTCACCAAGTTTCTTGTTGAAGTTGTCTGTTGCATTTGCCAATTCTTGGAAAGAAAATCTGGTGGGCATGCCTGGTACATGGTCTAAATAGTCCTCTTCGACTTCTTCTAATCTTCTCCTCCTCCTTCGATAAACAAAACCCATAGCTCCAATGACAATGGCTACACCAAACACTCCAAGAACTGATCCCAGTATAGGCCATAACAAGCTGGTTTTTCCCTTAGCAGCAGTTGCAAGTGGAACACTCTGTACTTTGATAGATACAGAAGAATTATAGTGGGTCAGATCCTTTTCATTATTCATCATAGAAAAGATCTCCGATGGTAAATAGCATTCACCATTAGCAGAATCTGAGCCATAGCGAAAGACAACAGCTTTGCAAGAACAGTTTTTCAAGCAGGTCTCTTTACAACTCTTCATATCCGTATTGTTAATATGAGGAACGAAGGTGAAATAGGTTACACTCTCAAGGTCCAAGAAACTGTGATTGTCTGAATCATCACATGTCAATGGAATCACTTGAGAACAACCAAGATCAGGACGCCTATCACTTATCTGCCTAAAGCTTGTCCCATTTGGACAACTACATTGCCCGTTTGAGCAAATCCCGTATCTCCCACAAACCATAGGGTATCTGCAAAAACCAAGATAACCTGTCAAAAGATCGGCTACTTCCTTCCATGGCGATTGCCACTCAAATACTCGAAGATGGCCATCAGGCCCCAGTTTCATATACTGAGCTGATGTAGCCACAGGAATAGGCATTCTGTCATTCGGATTATTTGGCTCGATTGAACTTACATACAATGCTAGACTTCCATTTTCAAACTTAGCATAACTTGCTTCTTTATTCTGCTTACTGCTATGATCCAAGTTGCTATAATATACCTGTGGAGGATTCGACTGTATAGAAGCTTCTAATCCTTCTTCTGTCATAGACAAAGAATACAAACCCCCTTCAGTCCAATTAGTCGATGAAGCACTTGCACTTAGATTCTTACCAGATACGAGGATCTGCTCTGGAACTAAAGCATCAGTTGGATGATCAAAAGATTGCCAAACAACAGAGTTCTTCCCATCAAAGAGTACAAGGTTCCCTGTTTCTGTCAGGTTTAAGCCCACAACTGATCTTCCACCGGTGTTGGTGGACCATGCCAGCGTGGCATCTGCATCTCTGAGGACTAAGTCACCGCCAGCTGTGAGCTCCAACGTGGCGTTGATTCGGACAGGATTGTTTCGATTGGCAGACCAGACAACCTGTGGGAATCCTAAGGAAGGCATAGTGATGCCTCCACCACTGTTTGTTTGGACGATGAAGATTGCAAAGAGATAGGTTTCACAAGAGCCATTGCAGTAGAAGCCACAGCCATATTTGGGACCAAAAGTTCCTCTGAGTAGGATGCCTCTAACAGTTGAATTGTCTGTGAATTTCACTGAATGATCTGCAGAGACACTATTGGTCCAAGAAGTGGAGAGGTTTGCTGTTGGATAATCCCATGGCTGGGAGTTTACAGAAGCTAGACTAAAGAAGAAGGCTATGGTGAAGATCACGATCTTCCAATATGGAGACATCATGGAAAGGATTGAAGCAGTTTCAAGATTTACTTCATTGGTTTTAATCACTGGTTAAACATAAAACAGTTGGTTGTAAAATCAAAACAATGGGGAGGAAAAAACAGGCTGCCAAGAGATCCACCAACCCTGGTAATCAGATGCAAGTTGGCATTTATTTATTTCAAGATTAATTATAGTAGCCCATGCTTTGACTTTAGTCGGTGATTCATGACGTCAGATCACCTATTTCATTTTAGGGTTCATCTCATTTTTTAAAATAATCAAGTAATGTTTTAGTGGGCTTAACAAAATCAGTTCATTTGGGAAATATCAGATTTTCTTCTCTCAGACTCAATTAAAATAAATATTAATATTAAATTGAAATTACATTTAAGGTGAAATTGCTAGATAAACTTTTAGGTGAAAAACTGAAAATACCAAAAAATATTACAAGTTTTTAGATAAACATACTTGGTCAATTGAGTGTCTAAGTCAACGCGTTTAGAGCAGCAAATGTTGACCTAATGATTAATTCATTATTTTGACAAACTAACCTTACCTTGTTAGGTTAGCTCATTCTTTAAATTGTAACAAACTCATATCAGAGGTCCATTTTAATAATCAATTCATAGTTAATTTAATAATGTTGTTCAATTCCACCGTCATAATATCATAATATAAAATATTTCAACATCATTCAATTCAATGAAATCCACCACTTAGTCACTATAATCGACACTCTTTCGACCTTATTTAAACATCATCATTCGAATAAAATATCGTATAACTAGAGCCACTATAATCTGAGCGTTGACCATATTTATTCAGACGTTTTTAAACTTCCATTATTCAAACGATCCTTCATTTCAAAAGATGAGCCACTTCCTTCCATGGCGACAGCCACTCGAACACTCGAAGATGGCCATCGGGCCCCAGCTTCATATACTGAGCAGAAGTAGCCACAGGAATAGCTATTCTCATATCAGCATTCCTAACAGAATTCACATACAATGCCAGGCTTCCATTTTCAAACTTAGCAAAACTTGCTTCCTTATTCTTCTTTCTTCCATTGTACACCTTCTCATAGTACACTTTAGAGAGTCTCGAAGCCACCAATCCTTTATCCGTCATCGACAACGAATACGAACCTCCGTTCGCTGTCAGCCTCTTACCAGATACGAGCTTCTGCTCCGGAACCAAAGCATCTGTCGGATGATCAAAAGACTGCCAAACCACAGAGTTCTTCGCATCGAAGAGAACGAGGTTCCCTGTTTCCGTCAGCTTCATCCCCACAACTGATCTTCCGGAAGTTTCCGTGGACCACGCCAACGAGCCGTCCGCATCTCTGAGGACCAAATTGCCCTCAGCCGTGAGGAGCAACGTGGCGTTGATTCGGACAGGTTTGCTCCGGTTGGCGGACCAGACAACCTGTGGGAATCCAAAGGAAGGCATGGTGATGCCTCCTCCACTGTTTGTTTGGACGATGAAGATGGCGAAGAGATAAGTTTGGCACGTGCCATTGCAGTAGAAACCTGCAGCGTATCGAGGGCCGAAAGCTCCTCGGAGAAGGATGGCTCTAACGGTGGAGGAGTCTGTGAAACTGACGGAGTGATTGGCGGTGACGCTGTTGATCCAGGAAGAAGAGAGAGTTGCCGTTGGATAATCAAACGGCTGTGAGTTAACGGCATACAGACAGAAGAGGAAAGTTATGGTGAAGAAGATATTCCAAGATGGAGACATTGTGATAAGCTTATTTGGGATCCAAGGAGTTGAAGCACAAATGTACGGAAAATGAATTCTTGCATCAAATGTATATATAGTGAAGTAAGAGGGTCTAATCTTGACTTTTAGAACAGCCAATCTTGAATTCATGATTTGCTCATAATCGTCACAAGTTTATAAATGTACATGGTTTATCCAGTTGGATCACACTGGAACACATTAATAAGCGCGTGAAATAAATTAAATAAGGTGAAAATTTGAATAAAATGTTTCCTATACAACATTGTGAACATACAAAAAAAAAAAAATCTTACTCAGGGTCCCTAATGGGGTGTTTTAAGTGCATAGAAGTCATTCAAGAACTTCACCCATAAGCAATGTGGGAATTTCTTACCCGCCTCTGCACTTGAAAACGCAACGTCCTCATAGCATCCGAAGACAAAACCGTTTCAATTGAAGATTGACACCTAGTCAAAATCCAAGATAGAGACAAATAAGAGATGCATAAAGGGGTTATAAGATAAGGCATGACATGTGTTTGAGAACTTACGAGGAAGGATATGTTCAAATGCAGAATTGGGCTTCTGTCTAGGGGCTCTCGTCTTCCTCATCCATATCTTCAAGGATAACATATCTAGATAACGGAATATCTGTTGGCGACCCGACATTTTTCTTGCTCTTCTGCAGCTTCAGGTATCTGGTAAACGCACACGCTGTTAAGCTCAGAATTTGTTCTGAATAAATGCTTGAGATTGTGTAAGTTAGAAAGTGTTTTTTCAATCACTTACTTGTACCAATTAAATAGACTGACACCAATCATGATTGTTATAAGGCCTACCCCTTTCAGCAGGGTGAACTCATCATGGAAATAGAACACAGCCACCTGAAATAAATAAATATTCAAAAAGAGAACACAACACGAATAACAAGTTTAAACATGCACTATATTCTTGAATTTGATTCTCAAACATATTTGCTGTCTTACCAAAATAGTCACGGCTTCCTTCACAACCCCGGCTATTGCTACCGTCACTGCACTCGTCACTGACACGAGAATATATTCGGTTACTACCTGCAATAACATCAAGAAGTCAGTTTTTTTTTCTCAAAAAAGACGGGATTTTGAAGTTAGGATCAAATAATGTTCACCATGAAAAAAGCGAGAGTTCCACCGAAGAACATCAGAAAACAACTTCTAACAATATTCCATGGGCTGTCAAAGTAATCGGTCTTTCTGAACTCGTTCCAAGGATCCAATAACAGAGAAAACAGAGCGGTTGTAATTGCCATAATCGGTGTCACGTAGCTCATCAAAAGAAGAGGGTTTTTAAGACCTCAAAATAGAGGAAGGGAAAATGTCAAAAATTTATGAACACAAAGACAAAGTTAATAGCTAAAAGATTGCAAGAATCGGGACAAAATCCAGGCTTTGAGTAACACTTACCATAGGCTTCTTTCTTTGTGGTTGTTTCAATATCAGCACAATACCAATCAATGGAAGACGGAGCCAAAAACAGAAACAAGTGAGCATATTTATAAGAGTTAAATAATTAATACCAAAAATAAGCAACAATTGAAAGTGCTTCATGTACCTGGAGAAGAATCTGTGTCATCGTCCATCGGAACCCGGACATAACAGCAGCAAGCATAACCAAAATAAAACCCCAAAATTCAAATTCTGTCTCCTTTACAACTGCATTTTGGACCAAATAAATATAAGATACTCATTTGGGCAGCTTAATCTTAAAAAGAAAAAACAAAAAGCACAGTTTGTTTTTTCACCATTAAATAAATCCATTAATAGCATCATCGCTTGTTATCATCAGATGTTAATAAATGATCCTAACCAAAAAACGCGTAATGATGGAATACATTTGAGGAAACAAATTTATGATTCCAAAGTGTTTGAATAATTATGTGGCATGACCATAAATTTTGGAAAATAAACATTCATCGGAATCTTCCCATGAAAACACATAAATAAATCTCTAGGAGTTAAGGAGAAATCTATTAACCTGTTAATAGTATCCCAACAGAAATCACAAAGACAATGCCAAACAGCTTCACGCTTGGAGACTCCAATCTTCACAGACATTATTTTGATCGGCAATCAGGTTAAAGAATTTAATGCACATACAGCTAAACAATTATACAAGTCAGTCACACATAGCATATGATATGGAAGAAAACAAAATATTTCAGTACTTTGTATGTTATATTACTAAGTTGGATGATATTTAAAAAAGGAAAGTCAGTCTAGAAATCATTTTAACTTACAAAATCCTAGTTTGATTTCCTGATATTTAATCACTCGATCATTTACTTGATAGTAATCTTCCAAGTACCAAAAAGAGTCTATTATAGTGCGAAAGAAGGTAGGACTTATTTTAAGTACAATAAATGTTTTACAGCAATCAGCTTGTAGTTGGGATCTAATAAACTTAGTCTATTCATTGATGAATACCTGAAAGCAACGGCAAAAATAAGGAGAAATATTGGTGAAGCCGATTTGCACTGCAAAATAAAAGAAAATTGACATAGTCATCTGAGGATTTCTCATGAGATAAAGCAAAGAATGTAGCGTAAAAAGTTTCATCAAAAAATTAAAGAAGGACTAATGGTGATAGAGCACACAGAAAAACCAACCATAGTGGCAAAAGTAACGGAGATAGAAATCAAGGATGCGTTGCTTAGGTTAACATCCATTGCAGTGCTGAGGGCCATTGGTACAACTGTGAAAGGCAAATGCCTGTAGCATTAGTTGTTAACGAAGTTAATCTATGGCAAACCTCAATAGGAAATACGAGAAAGATATAATCAAAACACTATAAATTTGTTATTAATTATCGTTAACACTTCCTACCTCTTGCAAAATAATCCCTCCAAGACATAACCGAGGAATGAAATCTATCAGACCAAAACCACGTAATGACCGTTGAGAGAAAAGCTTGCATGACGAAGTGGAACGTGTTCATTAACAGTGGGGCCGGGAATTTCCCCATTTTGTCCCCTAATAAGGATTTATTGTACCTGATCCAGGAACACAAGCAATTAATTTAAAAAAAAAAAAAAACTGAAATAAATGAATGAAACATAGACGATTCAATGGTTAAGAAAAGATGAAAACTCACAGTGTCAAGAATGTACTGATTATGTACCAGACCAGTATTAGAAAAAACGTTTTCAGCACTTCAAAAACGGAGATTGGATTCTCTGTATCTCTCTTAGACAGGCTCTGGTAGTCCATATGTCTTAGGCCACTGGGGCTACTCGTATATCTTTTGTTGATTGTGTGACCAATTTCAATATCTGGAGGCACATGGCTTTCATTCTCATCTCTAACACCACTAGCTGGTGTATCTACTATGTCACCATCAAGCTCCATAGTCCACTGAAAGTTACTCAAACCGAGTCTCTCACTGTCTAAGATTTCATTTTCTCAACTACATCCTTGTCCAATAGAACTGAATGCCGCGTTTATCAGATGATAAACGAGCCTGTTTTAAAAGAACTCCCTACCTTTTCTCCTCAAAATGGCACTTCAACTTTTCTCAACCCTTCAACTCTCGAACCACTCTTTATTATTACCTACACTCCATTCAATCCTACCCATTTAAATTATAATTGCAACAATAATAGATGACAGAAAACTAAAATTTCTCAACAGCTAAAAAAGAAAAAGGAAAAAGACCCCTTCATCGCTTACTCCCAAAATTTCCAGTTGCTGCCATTTAAAACATACAAAAACTGTATAACTATAAAAACAACAGATTGAACACTTCAGCTTTGTTTCAATGGATCAAATGCCAAAAGAAAATCAAACTTTAATCATAGGAATGCACAAAATGCTGCCCAAGAAATTGCTATAATTGTTAAAGAAAATGCAAAATTCATTGACAATAAATTTAAGTAGATAATAGATATACCAAATTACTTTGATCAAAAATACAAACTTGGGTCAAAAATTACAGAATGGAAAATCAAGAACGCGAATCATATGAAAATCAAGAACGCGAACAGGAGGCGGCAAATGGGTTATATGAAAATTAATAAATTCAAATAGCAAAGATCGAATCTGACCTTTGAAATTTCTTTTTCTTGATTTTTGTACGGAATAGTTGTTGAGGGTTTGGTCAGGGTATGATATGATGTTCGTTAAAACCGTTATGTTCTGGTCATAAAAGTGTGTGTCTGTGTTGTTTTTCCGCGAAAAGTGTGAATTTAATTAGTTCCAATAATTTACCCTAGTGAAATTGGGGGTAAAAAATATAAATTCGTTATTCTCTGAACAGGTAATATATTGTCTCAATTTATGTGTAAAACATTAACCAAAATTTCCTAAATAAAAAAGGAGAGAAACTAATTCATGTCCTATTTCAAATTAGATATCTATATATTTTAAATATTTATTTTAAGAATTGAATAAAATTTCTATGATTCTTTGTTACGTCGGATACAAACCAAAATATATCGTTCTGTCAAGAAAATGAAATAAACTAACCATATTTTGTTTCGGATACAAACCAAAATATATCTTTCTGTCAAGAAAATGGAATAAACTTACCATATTTTGTTTCATTTAGAATCTCGATCATTTCTCAAATAAATGATACCGAAATAGTCAATCTGATCGGGATATCAAGGTTGGTTTTGGAAATAAAAATTCTAGCATCCATCCAAAATCTAATCTATTCCAAAGGACAACATATGACAGCTACCAGTAAATAACACATTCGTGTAATCAATTCATTGAACCAAATCACAAACACACAAAACATTTTTGACAAACTAGTCCTCATATACCAACAATCACTACAAGCTGAATAATTGTAACTAGTTCACAAGAAAATTGTTGAATCTAAACATCATGCAACAATGATCAGCAGATAATATACTAACAATGAGAATGAGAAAATTCGAATCATAACTTAGAATCTACAGCAGTGCAAGCACACACTTCCATCATCTTGCTTTCCTTCTCTGGGCATGTGAACCGGGCTTCCTATCCATTCAATTCCCAATCTGCAAGCACATCAATTACAAATATAAAGATTCAAATATTCAAATATTCGAATATTCATTAATGCTTCAATATTAACTCACACAGGGAAGGCAAAAGAGCTTGAGCTGGTATCTGATAGATTAGAATCACATGACTCATAAGACTCCATATTGTTTGAATTTTGCTGCTCCATAGAAACTGGCTTCATCATCGCTTTTATTTCATCATCCCTTTTCTCCCTCCCTTTTTCATCACACTGTGATCACAAAAACATATCCTATTAGTCTTTAAATGCTATATCTGATGAAATACATATACGTGGAGACGAAGACCTTTAAACTAACAATGTTGTTACGTTCGTCGTTCTTTTCTGATGACTTGGCGTCATTATTTAG
The DNA here is from genome assembly GCA_954870855.1 of Scutellaria minor. NCBI lineage: Eukaryota > Viridiplantae > Streptophyta > Magnoliopsida > Lamiales > Lamiaceae > Scutellaria > Scutellaria minor. The sequence continues at coordinate 7,715,120 of OX940727.1, forward strand.
CATATCAATCGCTCCATCTTCTCTGAAGCAGAAAACTATGTACTCTTCTTCTGCAAATCGAGGCTCCGATGAGTCTCCTCCCATTTCAATACTATTTGACATTTTACGACTTGATTTTTTGCCTCTACTGCTTCCCTCAAAGTCGAAAACAATGCTCTCTCTCGAGATTTCAGGTGGATTGCTGCACAAGATATCTGGTTGATCGTCCTCTAAATCAAACACAATAAGGAATTCAGTTCAATCAGAGTAGATACATTTAAATTTGCTTGCAACAGAATAAATCCGAATATAAAATACTCAAATCCATCCCAAAAAGCGAGTCAGTGAGACAATTCTCTACATACCTAAAGGTAATCGACAAGCATAGAAACATGATGCCAAGTCTCTCACTCTACATCGGACAAGCCTCGGCACTGTGCATGGTGAGCTCATTATTGAACGCTTTAACTACCGTTGGCTCCTCCGGCGGCGGTGGTGTGCGATCGGCGGTGAGGAGAATAGAGAATTTAAATTTGAAAGAGGGGAAAAATTAGGCAATTTAATAAGAGGAGAGGAGAGGAGCAGTTATGGTTTCTTAAACAGAGAAGGAATGCGAATAAAACGTGGAGGTTTAAAAGGAAACTATCATTATGCAATCATGGAAACCAATTCAAACAAATTCACATACAACAGTCAAATAATACAGTTTTTAAGAAACTAACATAAATTTATGTAAACTTTTGGAATAATTTCTTAAAAAATAAAATAAAATCAAGGAATGACATGCTAATTGCATAAATCCAAAATTCAATTTATTATGGGATATTGTAAATTTATTAAAATTCAAATTTATTAACCTCATTGCCTTGATTTCTGCATTTTATCTTAAATAATATGACATTTAAAAGTCTTATTCTACTACTTTGCTTTATTATAAAATTATTTTTTCTAGTCCTACAGTTTTGCTTGCCAAAAAAGTAATAATAATAAGAGAGTTAAATTCCTTTTGGATGAAGAGAGAGAGAGAGAGTGAAAAAAAAAACCCTTGCTAATTATATAATGACATGTAGATATCAAACTGATTTTAAATGTTTTGCTTTATTTTTTTAGCTACTCTTACTTAATGAGATATGCACACCTACTGCGAAGGACTGAAGAAAAAAATAAATAAAAATGTCAAATTGAAAAAAGTGAAAACTACATTTAGGATTGGTAATAGATAGAGACCCTATCAAGGTTACAAAATTTTCAGAATTCCAGTAAAGAATATATATGTTAAAGTAATAAATACACAGTAAAGATACGACTTTGTTTTCTGTAAATGAGTTGTGAGTTTTGCAAAACTCATGTAAGCCAACATTTTGTGGAACTAGTTCTATAAAACTAGTCCCATCTGCAAATTTCTTCAACTGAAAATATAGCAACAGCTCACGACTCTCGTTAGATGAGTTGGTGTCTAATCTTCTCTCTGCTATAGAGGTGTCGGGGTTCAAATCCTTTCCTTTCCCACTCACTAAATCTCATGGATTCAGATATTTGGCAATCAAGTCCTGGATCAGCATCATCTTCTTGATCATGCCTACATCAAGAATTACAACTTCACATATTACAGACATAGAAGATATGAGACATATTTGGATTGAACACACTTCATGAAACTAATCAAAATCAAGAATCATTGGCAAAACCCGATATCAAATTTATCACTGAAAACAAGGCCACATCAGACATCAAATGTTATATTCTGTCAGATTTAGCATACTTACAATAAAATGAACTAGATATGATTGCACAGTCGGAATCTTTGACTACATAAAGAGATTTCCGAGTTTTCTAAATGAGAATCTACGAAAACTTTGGAACTTCATACTTATTAGGATCTAAGTACAGCAAGAGGCCACCCAATATCTTATACTAAGATAAATATTACATTAAATTTCTGCACAAATCTCAGATTTCACCATTATAAAGACGTAAAAATTAAAAGAAAACGGGTAAAAACAATCAAAACCATACCCTGAAACTGAAAGGTATATCTAATTATGTACCATCACACCTACTTAATACCTCAATATAGAAAATAAGATTTCTCTGAACTCGAATTAGAAGTCCCATGAATCGTGTAAGTGCTTAGCCTGTAGTGACTATCAGCAAATCTACCAGAATTCTTGCTATGTTCTAATCTTTTCTCTCTGTTTGTGTTTCCTGAGTCACATTGGAACCAGGAGCATCTGTCAGAAACTGCTGCCAGAAGATGTCATTCACCCCATCTAGCTGTTGTCGATCTTCTTGCATTTCACTATCAGAAATCTTAGTTGGGCTTACATTCACATCAATGCCCAGTGGCTTTGGCCCGGTGTCTAGATCAATGCAAATGGACGATATTTCAGGACTGTCAATGTGAGACGAAGATACAGCCAGCTCCGGAGAGGAATGGCCGTTCCTTGAAGGTGATGCTGACATGTGGCATCCAGGCGAGCGAGGTGGGATGTTCAAATCAGAATCTCCAGATGATGCTTCCATTTCTGTAATGACAGGTGAAGAAGGAATCGTGTGTAACCTAAAGCCATGGGAATCTTCAGATGGAATCTGGTCGATCCCATGGAAAAACTCCTCCCAATAAGTTAAGGATGAGTCTAATTTTTCGATTTGGTCCAAGCTTAACAATGGAAGAGATGAAGAGCTCGAACTTTCTAGGAAAATCGAGCTTTGGTTCTCTCCAAGATCGCCTTCACCATGCAAGAAATGCGAGGCCAACGACCTTCTTTTCTTGTTACGAGATTCTGACTGTTCGATGGTGGTTGAGGTGGATCCAGGTTTCTCTAACAGCTGAGCCAAGATGGTCATCAACTGCCTATGCCTCTGATCAATAGTTTGCAATGTTTGTCCTAAGGATCTGAGTTGATGTTTATATCCTTCATTCTCATGTTTATGCCTCTCTACTTGTGATTGAAGCAGAATCTTTTCTCCTTTCAGTTTTTCAACCTCTTTTTCGTAGTTCTCTCTTTCTGAACCAGTTAATGGAAATGCATTTCCTTGACCTGAATGACTATGGATTGGCTTTCGCCTGTGTATGTTCTTTAAAAGATGTCTTTGTCCGCGAATAAACTCCTCGTTTGCAAACTCCCACTGATCAGGATCAATCTTTCTAAAACCCTGCAAAGTTGAACAAAATTTTAAGCCTAAATATCTCAAAACAACAAATCTTAAGTATCATATTGTGGCCAGAGAAGTCAATACAAAGCCAAGTGGATGTAACCACTCGAATCAAGTTTTGTTATGTTTATTGTTCTATATAATTGGTTTCATTTACTAAGCTTTCAACATCAAAAATCCCGTTCTAAGAACAATGATTCTTCAGTCTTCACCATTCCTTTTTCTTGAAATGCATAGTTTCCATATCGAAAACTAAAATTTCAACTGATAACCTATGGAACACACAACATATACAAAACATACATACAAAGATAGCAAACAAGAGAAGAAATAGGACTATAAATGAAGTGAAGAAATTTGAGAAAACAAAGATCTTACATATGTATTGAGTTGCCTAATGAAACTGGAGAAATTGTTGTGCTTGAAGTACTTTGGCAACAAATTTCCAGCAAACTGAGGTGGATCCCAAACAACAAAACTATGCCCAGTTTGACTCCAAGAAACAACAGAATTAGTCAATGGATCATCCACCATCTCATATGTCTTCAAGAGAAACGGCGCCGTTGAATTAGAACTGTCATTTGATCCCTCCATCACCAATGATCAATCTATAAAAGAAAGTATAAATACATAAATATGACTTATATATAACACCACAAAACCCTTGATAAATCTTCCCTTGAGATCAACTACAAAAATCCTTGTTTTGTTTTAGTGGGACCCTTCAAGAACAAGAGCAAGAATCATCAAGATCAAAAAGAAACCCAAATTCCACATATCATTCAGATGAAAAGAACTGATCAATCAAAATTCCACTCTTTAAAAAAAATAATAATAATAATCAACTCCAATCCGCAACATCATCAGAAAGAAAAAGGAACTAAAATCCAATTAATATATACCAATTCTTTTGATTACCTCATATGTTTTTATGATTGAAAGTGGGAATTTTCAATTTTCAGAAAAAAAACAGATTTCCAACTGGGGAAGTACTAGGTTCTTGGAGAAAAAGAAACAAAAACTGAATGAAAGAGATGTATATATAGAAAGAAAACTAAAACAGAATAGGATAACAATCGTCAAAATCCAAGCTTTTTTACTATGCAGATAAAGAAATCAATTACAGTGAGGCTTGACTTTCAACAACTCGTGGAGAAAAAGGAGTTTTTCTCAAAGTTAGGAGAAAATTATAAAACCCTGGTAATAATTTCAAAGATGCTAAATAGCTTTTCGGAGTTTATATACACATATGATATAGTTGAACTGAAGAGGGCGTTGAATTCAGCATTGGAGGGTAAACGGTAAACAGAGACGCAGTTGTTGAATTTTCTTTGTGGAAAGGACTCCACTCAGATGAGAGAGAATCATGAGAGAGAAACGTGACTCATTCTTTTATATGAAACATTCATCGTTTATGTGATACTACAATATATAACATTTTTAAATTTTAATGTTCATCGCAATTTAAAAATTACTCTCATTTAAAAAATATATATATAGGGTATCATACCGGTCGTTATGAATTATGTTTAAGTAGTATATCGTGAGTATTATTAACCCACTAATATATTAAATTTGTAAGTCAACTTTTTTTTTTTTTTTGAAGAAATTTATAAGTCAACTTTTATTTTATAGTTGCGGAAAATATTTGCTATATTTACTTTGTAAGTATTGTACAGTCTACTCCACGTGGCGAGTTATCATCGGTTTGGCCAATTTTGAAATTCGTATTATCATAAAAATACAAAAATGATCAATGATTCGTTTTTTTTCTTCCACATCATTAAGAAATTTTGGCGGGTTGTCTTGCAATTCAATTTTGTTGTCTTCTGTAAAGAAAATTCTTTTCAACACAAAGTCTTTTCTGTACTATATAAATTATTGTAAAATATATATATTATATATACATATTAATAACAGATAAACGGGGTATTCAACATTTAACCGAGTTTTGAACACCCCCAAGCAAAATAAATTTCTTATAAAACTGGATTAAAAAAACCCTTCTTAATGTTGTGTGTATCCTTAGGACTTAACCTCCTATTGTAACTCAAAAAATGAAAAAATAAAAAATTCAGTAAATGCCACAATTCGATACCTATACACTGAAACAAAGATACTGAACAAATACAGAAAAGAAAATTTCATATACCTGAGTACCTAAGCCTGCTCTTTCATTACAGCCCTATGCTCTTCTAAAACATTCTATGGTATAAGATAACAAACTTTAACGACATCATTGTTATGCAAGAAAATCAAATAGAGATGGCTAAGAAAAGTTGTCAAATTTAGCAGATCATGGGTCTGATTCATCTATGTCAAAATCCAGAACTTCTTAAATAGCCTGAGAGCTCAGCATTGCACATCTACAATTCAAACTTCTTCAAAGCAGAGCGGCATGGCCGCTGTGAATGGTCGGCTTCTTTGATTTTGCACAAACAATCTGTCCAGAGCTTTTGCCAGCTTCCTGTTTTTTTCCATTTTTAGGATTATCTTAAACAGTGGGAAAATGCAATAAATGTACTGTTACTGTAATACACCATAAAACTTTACCATATTGCAAGTAGATCAATAAATTATGTGTTTGTGTGCATCGACTTCAGAAGGGTATAAAAGTAATGCAGCCTGGTAATCAATTAATCAGGATTCGATGCTTCTTACCTTCAATGTGAAAGCCACGAAGAGAAGGCCACCACTGGGAACATCAATACCAAACCATAGTTCACCACACTATCTAGCTGCTTCATCTTTTCCATCCGGCCAAGAATAGCATCCCATGTTCGTGTAAATGGGCAACTATCTTGTTTAGCCTGCCTCAACAAAATCCCTACTTTTGTCACTTTCAAGAAATTTGATTGTTGAAAAATTAATTAAACCAAGCATCATGCATATGCAAGGATGTAGAGGTCTCACATTTATTTTAGAGTCATCTAATACTTCTGGAACATCTGAAGAAGTTTCTAGAGTTCTTCGTTTCTCCCTCCCTGATTGATCTGAAGGCTTCTCAAGTTCATGTTTCTTGGAGTATCTGCCTGAGAAGGCTTGATAAGGTGAATCAGTATGGATGGTTTCCATGACAGAACCAAAGAAGTTGGTCACCGGTACCTATAATCAACACGAGAGGAAAATAAGTAATTTGAAAGTCTAAAATACACTTTATGAAATTTGTGATTTTATTTCTCAAATCTTGCCATTAACTTCCTTCGGGATAGCAGTTATGCAAAAATAGAAAAAGGCAATTTACATGTAGAATCCGGTAAAAAACAAAAACTGCAAGTGAAAATGGAAAGAAACGAAAAGGAAGATTCAACAGGAACTCTTATCAAACTGAACTGAAGTAAAGCCAAGAGAAGAAATACAAACAAAATCAGGATTTGAATTCTATCAATACCTTCTCCAACCGCCGTTGGTATAAATCAGTTCTACAGTATGCAGTTGACATCAATGTATTTGGATTATAGGAATTGAATAGACTGCAAAACAAAGGGTCAAATCAAGATTTGGGAACTTTATTGGCCAAGTGAAACCTTTCAAACCAAGAATAAAATTCCAATCAGGGCAATCCCTGAGATAAATTTGGACAGAAACATTAAAGATTCAAGGTAATTTCACCATAATATTCCAGAAAGAAAGAAGTTCAAATAAAACTCGTGAGATGAATTTGTCAGAAGCTCAGATGACCTACTTTCCAGATGAAAATGAATTACATACTCCATGCTTCTATCAGCATAATGGATATGCAGATAAGTAGATGAGACATTTATTTAATGTAGGGGAAACAAATGAAATTCCATAATTGCTTCAGCAACGTGGCAAATTTCCTCTGCAACCACTTTTCTTATTATATTAAGGATAGGAGAAGGAAAGACAGTCATATCAAATGGCTGCTAAAGGCTACTTCTGTCAGAATCCACATTCTGCTACAATTGTGATTTGCAAAGTGAGACATTGAACCATTGATACATTTGAATGACATATATTATTGAAGGGCATAAAAGTAACCACAGATTTGAAGAATTAGATAACCATGCATGAACCAAAATCTTATATACATATACCTGCTCAATGAGGCATTGTCATACATATTTAACCTCTCAAAGAAGGCAAGTGTATAAAATGTGAATCGATCTACGACAGACACACCAACCTGCAAGAAAAGAACAAAAGAAGAAGTATAAACCGATAAGTTAACCACTGAAGAAGGTATTAAGAACAGCAGCAATTTAACACGTCCCAGTAATATTAATAACCCCTCATATGCAGGATGCCAACGGAATATCAATACTTACATCTGAGTCTAAGTGATGTGAGTACGAATTTTCTCCTTTCTTGCTACTTCCAATAGCCAAAACACCAGGAGATTTAAGCTGTAAAACACGCCCCCACAATATAAGAATATACTACAATTAGTTATTACTCAAGAAAATTTCATACTTGGTGCACTTGTGAAAAGATAGAATAGGCAACGGTGCATACTAACTCAGGAGAACAAGACAAAGAAGCACATCCCACAGGTTTAAATGGAAAGGAAAGTACATTTTCTTCTTGTTCTATTCCAGAAAAAAGGGAAACCGAACTTGCTTTTGTTACAAAGAGAAACTAAATGAAATCGTATGATTCTCAAGTTGGGCAATAAAAAATGTGCTAAATCATGGGAGCAAGGTCAAGAAGTGCAATATTTTTCTTTTTCTTTTGATTTTCTTTTTCCTTATCCGAAACAAGGATTATGAAGTGCATCCAGTGGACAACACCACAATGAGAAGCCAAGTTCAAGATACAGAAGCTATGCATCCAAATAAAGTATCAGTGCTGTCTCATAGGAACTTCCTAACAGGCTTACAGTTTCATTGTCATCAGAGTACATGCAAAATTGGAATGAGATAGAAGGGCGAAATAAGACTAGATAGAAAAAAAACATCAGGATAGTGTTCGTCTTTAATTTTGGAAACATTACAGAAGATACGAGGTACACTGTTATAACAAAAGTACTGCAGAAACCATGACAATTGAGAGAAATATTGTTGCCTAGACATGCAGAGGCCACAGAAGAATGAAAGCATGCAACACAACACACACACACACACAGATATTAAAGGCAAAACAGTCAGACAAGCAGTGCAATGAAATGTCATTTAAAACCTCATGGCCAAATCCAGAGAAGAGAAAATCACTCACCTGAGAAAACAGAGTGGCTGCCTGGCAAGTATCCACCATAATCAGCAGCTCCTTAAATCTGATAATTGGAACAAAAAAAGAAGAAAGCACTTTCTTTAATTGATATGAAATCCTTTCGGGGCAGAGAGAGCATGAAATCAACTGTTCAAACTTCTTTCAAAGCCTCAAAGAGATGAAAGATGTTTTAGATTCCACTACCTTTGTTAGTCGCATTGGAAACAAAAAGTTTAAAAAATAAATAAATAGAAGTAAAACATTCCACAATCACAAGCTATCCAAACACCTGCGCTTTTCCTTCATTTGTTTCACTGCATCAGCTAAATCGTGGCTCTGAAGCTCCTCTGAGTCTTGAAATTTTAGAAACTCATCCCCACCATGCCCGGTCATGTAAAGAAGTATGTGACTACCTTCATCACTTAGAAGTCGTTTTGACCTTGGGACTGCTGTTTCATGACGGCCAGTCAATACTCGTAAGAAATTTTCAACATTCACTTCATAACCTCGGTAATCTACCTAAAATGGAGCATGCCATAATCAGAGAGATACCCGGAAATAAAAAGGTAAAATTTATGAATCCAATGATCATAAACATCTAACCACGTTGCAGTCCCTTAAATGAAAGGCAAATGATCAACATATTAAACAATTGAACCCACCTCAACATTGTCTCCATATAAGTTGAGACGGTGGTTTTCATTGTTGAAGACCTGGGCAGGGTACTTGTTCCGAGCATTGCAAGCCATATCATCAGCCAACATGAGAATTATCCTCTCATCTGGTATTCCCAATCGTTTTACCGTTCTGAAGACAAGACATGCGTCCAAAAGAAGCAAAAATCATTTGAGACATACTAATAATACGTTAAATATAGCAGGAACCAAGAATAGATCCCCATTTTATACCTGTATAAGGATAAAGTATTTGCCATGTGCCGATAATTAAACCTGAAAAATAAACCGTGAGCGAGCCACAAGAATAACAGTTCAGAAACACAACTAATAATATTTTCCAAGCACACATAAAGCTATTATTTGATTATTTTCCCACAGTAATAAACTCAGTAACTCATATTCTTAAGAGCTCCTCGGACTAACTGAAAATCACCAAGTAACCCATTAAATTCCTATTTTCTTTGATCCACCAGACCTAATGCTAATTATTAAAGAAAAATTTTTTATTTTTTATTTTTTTATTTTTACAAAATCGAATTAACTAAAAGCAAAATATACTGCCTAAATTTCCGAAAGAAAAAAAAAAGCCGCCTATGTTCTACGGTTCTGCCATCAAGTCACTCCAACTGTTTTTTCAAGAATTCTGCCATCAAATTACTCCAACTGTTGTTTCAAGAATTCAGAAAGTTCTACGGTTCTGCCATCAAATTACTCAACAGTTTTTCAAGAAATTCATGAAATCAAGAATCGGAGGTGCTTGAAGAAATCAAGAAACAAAATATCTTGGAGTATCAAGAAAGTACAATACCAGAAGCGGGATGTACAGACAAGAATCGCCCAATTGTTGGTGTGCATAGTTGTGGAAGAAGAATCGGATGCACTTGACGAGATCGCATTGCAGAGGAACAGTAGAAGGATCGAAATCGACAATGGCGTGACTGGCGTGTTCTTGAATAAGGTCGTCATTTACAACTACTGTTGCGCTTCTGCTTGGCTCCTTGTTATACTTATTATATATTCCTTTTCTTAGACTATAATTAAAATATGAAAAAAAATTATGAAATTGGAGATCAATAATAAAAAGCGAAGACCTAAAAATAAAATCTCCTTCTTCAAAAAATGGATATTATGAAATCAAGGAAAACCTAAGTTTTGACTCACATTGTAAATTTAATTAGCCCAATTCGTTGATACTCCAATAATTAGTTAATTAGTTAGATATATTTTGCTTTTATTATTCGTAAAAAGACAGAGAATATGATTATTATATGTTATGTGTGTTTGTTTCAAGTGTCATGAATTATAGTTTTTGGTAGAATACATTTTGTTTGTTCCGCAAACTGCAAATACTTATAATAGGATATTATTGTGATTTCATAAGAGTCAATTTTAAAATCAAAAAAATTATTATGGTGTGTTAATCAATTTTCGTGGTGCTAATAACCATGTTCTTATTTTTTATTTTGGGATTTCTAGATTTTTTTTTTCTTTTTTGTTTAGTATAAAAATCTATGCACTGAACTGAACATGGTAGGAAATATAGAATCTCGTACAAAAAATATATTACAGTATTATTGTTTGTGCTCAATACAAACATCAAAGAAACCCTTAAAAGGAAGCCAATATCCTATGACTATGTACACTTGCTTGGTAATTAAAATCTCATGCTAGCAGCTAGTATGCTACTTAGTTCTTAATTCTTATCAGATATATCTTGATCAGCTCTTTGAGCTATGGCATTTCCATTTCCATTTCCATCTCCATCCAAATTTGAAAGAGATGAATCAGAATATGGACTATTTGTTGACATGCTATGACTCACACTTGGATGCTGCCAAAAGTGGTTTCTTATCGCCTTATACTTTGAATCAGTAGTCGAAAATCCCAGATCAGAAAGCAGCTCATGAACTGCTGTTCGTCCTTCGAGCATGCTCACCACTTGGGACATTATTGGCCTCAGAGTTGGAGCAGCATTGGTGCACAAAAGGGCCACATTTAGCAGCACCATAGCCTCTTCGGATGAGTAGGCGGATCCCAGGTCCGGATCGACCAGCTCTAGTAGACTGCCTCTTTCTTGAAGAACGTAGGCCTGATCGGGAATATGATCATCAATATCGAAAAAGGAAAAAGCACAATCTTGAATATTTAGTAGGGGAGAAATGGATACCCAGTCAAGAAGGTAGACAAAATCTTCTTTTGGCCTATAGTTGGTGTTGCTTTTTCCACTGACTATTTCAAGTGCAACAACTCCAAAACTGTAGACATCTGCTTTGGTTGTTAGGTAACCACGCATCGCATATTCTGGAGCCATGTAACCTCTGCAAAATAATGTGTCAAAGTTTGATGTTTTCAATGATTTGAAGTGTAGATTATGTAAACTCACATAGTCCCAGCAATTCGAGTGCTAATATGGGTTTTGTCATCCTCGTTGAGCTTTGCAAGGCCAAAATCGGAGATTTTTGCATTCAGATCTTTGTCGAGCAAAACATTGCTTGTTTTGATGTCTCGATGGACTATTTTCACTCTCGATTCTTCATGGAGGTAAGCTAAGCCTCTGGCTATGCCTACACATATTTTCCTCCTCGTGGGCCAATCCAACTTCTGTTTTTGTGTAGCATCCTTTCCTATAAGAGTAGAATAACATGAGATGAAAGGCTTTCAAATGCATGATCTTGGCTGACCGGAAAATGATCCTCACCAAAAAGAGCACGAGATACACAGTTGTTTTCCATGTACTCGTAGATTAGCATCAAGTGATTTCCTTCGACACAACAGCCATAGAGCTTTACTAAATTCGTGTGTTGCAATGCAGATATCATTCCTATTTCATTAACAAATTCCCTTGTTCCCTGTTTGGACTTCGCGGAAAGCTGCTTCACTGCCATTACAGTTCCATCTGATAGCAATCCCTATATGTAGCAAAAGAATCCGTTGAGCTTAATGAATGCTGAAAATCTATGAGTGATAAGCCCTTGCAAATAAGACTACAAAAGTACCTTGTACACTGAACCAAAACCACCCTCGCCAATCTTGTTTGCCGGATCAAAGTTCTTAGTTGCAGCCTTGATCTGTTTTAATGTGAACAGACCCGTTTGCAGATCGAGGCCTCTGAGCTCTGTCGATGAAGCAATAACAAATTTCATCAGAAAATCAAAGTCGAGATATCATTCTGTAACATAAGCTCCCAAGTATAATGTGGGACTAAACCTTCTGAAAAAATCCTTCAGAGATTTTCAGCAAACATGGGGACTATTTATACCTTTATCTTGTGAAGTTTTGCCACCAAGATATCCTTTCTTATGCAAGATACCAAGAATCAATGCTAAAAGACAAACCCCACCAGCTATTACCCCAGCCAACATAGTAGAATTAATTTTCTTGTGATGAACTGGAGGTTTAAAATCTGCAAAAAAAAAAGGTTCAGAAATTTTATCACGAATCGGTATACAGAGCTTCACAAGAGCCAAGAAAAGTAGAGTCGAAAAACATACTAGGATCTACTGATATGGCTGATATAAGAGGGCCATAAGTTCCTCTCTGTGGAATGCCAGTGGTCCCTCTCCCTGCCCAGTAAAGATGGATCTTCAGAGTGTGGCTCGTAACTACTGCGGTGAACGTCTCTACGATGGGCTTTCCAGGCCCACCAGCCACAGCTGCAATATCAAAATCTTTCAAAACCAACTTGCCCTGCATTTGTGGTGCATAGAATGTTGTAATCAATCCAACATGAAGAAACATCAATTCATCAATGTACATATGTTTATGCCATATGTACCTGCACGTAGACATCGAATATTCTCCTTCCAAGGCTGTTGAACGAACTATCATTCGAGAACACAATTTCAGCAAAATGGAGATTCACAGTGTAGTTTCCATTCAGGAGACAAAGGCCATAGTAAGTGAGAGAGAGGGGAGAAACACGTGCAGTACGGTAGAGTTCTGATAGTGGTGAAGTTGTATTGTATAAAGTAGAAGCATTGTGCTCTATGTAGTTATCAGAATCGAGATCGTTGTCCATGAAGTTGCCTGTGCTACTAAATGCCCACTTCCTCCCCATGTAAAACATAGAAGCCCCTCTGGCTTCTAAATCAGGTTCGTATGTAGTATTATTATTGATGTTCACTTCCTTGCCACCACAATTAATGTGCAATGAGTAGCCCTCTGTTGGTTTAAAGTTACATTAGATTTACAGGGATTTACTCAAATATAGCAAAGATATAGAAAGTTGATATAATCATCAAATAATGGTGAGCATACTTACGCTGATTTTTTGGCTCAGAACAGGGAAACTCTTGCTTCATACATGGATGCACCCTTCTATCAAGCAAGAAGGAAAATTAATACCATTGATATTGTTTCAAATTATATTCTCTTTGAAATGGAAGGATCAAACTTAAATTGCATGACAATAGTTATATTATGACTAATGAGATTAAGAGACAAAAATCGTACGATTTACTGGCGGATGATGTGTAACTCTCCACCAAGTTTCTGAAGCAAATAATAAGCAGAAAAAATTATGATGGCACATAAAAAATTCATCAGAATGTTGAGTTGAAATTTCATAAAACACTTACACACTCCCTCGTGGGCATTCATTAATTGATGAGCTTCCAGATGTGAAATTGTTATAAGAGATATCTCTGTGGTTGAAATAGCATAATCAGTATGAGAAGCAATATCACACGCTTAGTTAACTTATTGCCACTGAAATCATGCTTTGTTAATATTTGAAGCCAATCAGGTATGCCATAACAGCTGATACTATTTTGTAAAGGGAAACTAATAAAAATAAGTGACACTATGTGTTTCAGGTCTAAACTAAAATAGAACACAAGCATGTGGGATAAAGTTACTTACGCATTCTTGTTTCGTTGTAAAATCCACCCTGGAATTTGTCCTGTTAGTTTATTGCTTGTCAAATACCTAAAAGAACAAACGATAGCTGTTAATTTAGCATACATATGCTCGTAAAGTAAAAAGACAATATGGCATCCAAAGAGAACTGGAAAATAATAAAAAACCTTACATGAAATCAACTTTTGCAAGATGGTCAAGATCAGAAGCAGAAATTTCTCCAGACAAATTGTTGAAACTAAGGTCCCTACATTTGCAAAGCTTGATATAAGATTTCAATTGGCATTTTATTAGTCAGGATAAATGAATTTTAAGGTTAAAAAGTAAGAGTTACCAAATCCAAACAATTGATTTAATCTGATTTAAAGATTATGAGGGCTTAAGAACCAAGTGGAAAAAAGTCTCAAATACTTACAGATTTTTCAAGTGTTTCATGTGTCCAATATATTCAGGGATCTCTCCATGTATTACACAACTCCTCAGTATCCTATACAGAAGATTTGAGTTTATTAATCTAAGATCAAATCATTTCAATATTGTCAATGGAGGGAAAAGTACTGTTTAAACTCACAGCACTTTCAAGGACTTTATATTGCTTAGTGGAGGAAAAGTCGATACTCCACCTGTTAAATCACTGATCCTCCTGAAATTCATAAATGGGAGTAAAAATTCAATGCACCGAAACATGTAAGAACGAGTTACATGAAATGATCTTAAGCCACTCACAAGTCACTTAAGCTTGTCAGGGCCGATATAGAAGAAGGAATTGGGCCCCTAAGAGAGCAACCTTGCATGTGCCTGAAAAAGTCAACCATATATCATCACATATCTTTGGAAGCTTCCTAAATTGCATGGGTGAATTTGTATGTTACTCAGAACAAGTACATATAGTAAATGCTTGAGAAAAAGAACGGCTACTTACAGTTTTTCAATTTGTATCCAGCTGCTGATAAAGTCGGGAATCTGTCCTGTGAAGTTATTGTCACTTATCCTCCTAACAATTTATAGATACTGGGGTCACAATCTTTTAGTTTTATCAAAGATGTATATTTTGCTCGGCTCATTGAAAAGATTCTCGAACAAACAGATGTAGTACTCACAAATCAGTTAAGGATGTCAAGTTGGCGAATCTCTCTGGTAATCCTCCTGTGAAGGCATTTGATGATAAAACACTGAAATGTGGGACATAATAAAGACGAATTAGGATAATCTGATAGAATCTGGAAGCACATTTGATTAAGTGGCATAAGTGTTAAAACATTTACAGTTTTTGCAAATTGACCAATTGTCCAATGTCAGAAGGAATTGGTCCAGAAAATTGGTTCCCTTCAAGACTCCTGCACGTAAAAATCGTAAGGTCAATCTGAAACGGATTTAGCAGAAATAGTAAAAGGGAATAGAACAAGTAAAAGAGAGTGCATCATACAGGTTAACAAGGGTGGTTATTCTGGTAATAACCTTTGGAAATGGACCAGACAATCTGTTTCCCATTAATGATCTGCAGATATTCAACCAAAAAAGAAGAAAGACAAATTAGAATGCGTTTTACTTAGCATTCATAAAGCAATAAACGAATGGAGCAAAAGCAGGGAGCTGGGAGTTACACATCAGTCAAGCGCATTTTAGCCCACTGGAGAGGTATCGTGCCATTAAGGTAATTCCGACTAAGATCTCTACACAACACAACAGTTAAAAAGTCAACAAAAGGAATATTCCCTTTTTCCAACCACAATGACTGCTAAGATGTAATGTTAGCACTGATGCTTACAAGTGTGTAAGATGGCGAAGCTTGGCAAATTCCATTGGAACACCTCCCGTTAAATTCTGTGCTTTCAAAGCTCTGCAAGCAGTTTAATGTGACTTTGAGTTGATAACACATTGAATTCTCAAACATCAAAAACTATATCCACAAAATCCCAGCATTATGAAGATAAATTCAAAAGGCATTCAATCATGAATAGGTCCATATGATTTCAGTTTCAAACCATGGTAGTATTGAGTTTTGAACTCATATCTTAAACTTGTGCTTGAAGAACAACTTGCAACAATGCATGGGAATCGAGTTTTTTTTTTCTATAGTTGAATTAGATGATAGCGATCCTAATCAGCCAATTAAACATTCTATCAATTCTATTCATATTCACTTTGGCAACAATTCAGTTCAAGAATGTTAATGCCAGCTGATTCATCAACCCCCACACCACCCCAATAAAGAGGCCAGCTCCTTATTGCTATAAAAAAACTATTAAGAAAAGGACAGGACATAGCTTTTATTAATTAGTTAAAGTAGCCTAATTAAGGTGTGCGGAGGCTCAGTCTCAGACAGACATGGACCCTAAGCCCGCCATTGACAGCTGGATGAGAGAAGACACTGTGAGAAAGTCAACCGCTGACTCATCAAACGTTGACTGACCATATTCAGTCAACACATTGTTCAATCATCAAGCTTTTCCTCCACAAACCCGGCCATGGAGGAAAAGCTTTTCGGACTATCAAATTCAGACAGAAACTTCTCATCTTTCACTGTTATTATTAAACTTAACAAGAAAATGCAATTTTCTCTGTATAAAAACACATGTAAAGAAAACTTAACATAAAAATGATAGCTTTCTAGTGCACATCATGTGAGAGAGAGAGAGAGAGAGAGAGAGAGAGAGAGAGAGATGGAGAGTACATGGTAACAACATGGCAAGTAGAATTCTGATCTAAAGAGCAATTACAAGTGACAGAACTCTCAAAGCCTTTTCTTATAATGGGCAAACTCCAATTCCCTTCACCACTGCAAGGATCCTTGCTAAAATCCCAATCTTTCTTGCCCAATCTTTTGCCAATCTCCCTCAATGCCCTCACTGCCAACCAATAACAAACATCTTAAAAGCACTGAATTTCTTAATGGGCCCCCACCAAAATCAAGAATTGATAGTACTTTTAGCTGAAAGCTGAGATTTTTACCTTCATTTGGGTGGAGCTGCTTCTTGGGCAGTGTAGCTGCTGAACCATAAGAGCTGCAGAAAACCAAGATAAAGCAGAAAACACTGAAATTCCTCATCTTCTTTTTAATCTCCTTTCAAATTGCAGTTAACCAATTTGCATGGAGAAGTTCAGCTTGAGTGACTCTGACTACAAATCCATCGACTCATGAATAATTTAGTACGTGAGGTGAGAAAGGATTCGCAAAGACCTTTATAATTTAAACTGCTACAGATAAATGATAAGTAGGTATAGAGAGAGAGAGAGAGAGAGAGAGAGAGAGAATGGGACTGGACAGGGATGATGAGCCTAAATGGACTTTTATATTTGGAATCTCATAGCGTTTTAGCTTTTTGCCATCTTTGTCTTTATCAAAGAAGTTGTTTAGTTCATTTACAGTGGTTACTAGCATCATTACATTATATGCACATGATTACTTAGCTTAATGATGATGGTTGTGGATTACTTTGTTAATTAAGATTAGAATCTTAGTTCTCATATTTATATTTTATCAGTTTAAAATGTCTTTGATTGATTGTGCTTGAAAGTTGAGTCATCCTACTGGATTGTGGAAAAAGGGCTTAATTGAAGTTCCATCTCATTAACTACCCACAAAAAGTATCCAAGATAACAAATGATCTTAAGAATCCAAGACATGTTTTGTATTTAAGAATCCAAATCATGCGTTGTATCGTTGTAGAAAAGAATAAAAACTATGTAAGAAGGCTAATCAATAAATAAAGATAGGTTTTTTTCAAAAATAAATAAAGACAGGTATCCGTTAAAAATAAATAAAGATAGATAAGTGTTATTTTCTTTTTTCTTTTTGTTTTTTCAAAACCTAGGTGGCTGAGATATTAAATAACATTAATGCAGTTACAAATATTTAAAAAGAGTTATAAATTTTTAGGTTTAAGTTATCTTTATCTCATAAAAAAAATTAAGTTATCTTTTAAATATTTAAACTATTCATTTTAAAATCATAACAACAGGTAGAGATTTAGGTTTTTAGGCACTATTTTATCAGACTGCATTACAAATTAATATATGTGAAACCAAACACATTAATTTGCTTTTACTTAATAAAAAGATGAAAGAGATTGGGTGAATCTTCATCTTAGAAAATGTAATGAGATGTTTCATACTTAAATGTTTACCTTAAAAATAATTTTTAAAATAGCTACTCGAAAATAGATTTGTAAATTGAAAACAAATATTAATTTGTTGTTTGTAGTTCGAAAAAGAAATTGAGTTTTTTTTTTCCAAATGGATGAAACATGAACGATTTTTTTGTAATTATTCATATTAAAAAAAAAAGTTTAGAAATGAAAACTACTCGATAGATATTTGTTGATCAATCTCAACCAAAATTGTAAAAGTATGTTTCAAGTTTCAACATGTATAATATGTATTCACAAATTAAATATATTTCCGACACAGTGTGCACGCCTTTTATTTAATTACCTAGCTATAACTTTTTACCACGCGTTTATCAATATAAATGAAAATTAACATTTGAACAAATCCGTGAGAACTTCATGTCACAATCAAACTATATTGTATAAGATACAAATTTCAAAGTTTGCCACTAGAAGTGAGTTAAGTAATTAATGCAAATAAAGAATGTTTTGAGTTAATTAGTCACTAATAAATAAGTCAAGTCTCATATGCACATAAATACATGGGTGGTTAATTCTTTTTTTTTTTCAAAGTGCGCCACTCGAAGGGAGTTAAGTAATGCAAATAAAGAATATTTGAGTTAATTAATCACTAATAAATCAGTCTAATCTCATGATATGCACATAAGTACGTGGGTGATTAAAAAAAAGTAGAAAAAGGGTTCTAGAACGAGTTTCTCAGAACTTGTATCATAGTCAAACCTCTATTTATATAAGACGTTTACATATTTAAAAATAAAGCAACTACATAATTTCCATTCATTTTATAAGATAACATTACATAAATAATTGTAATATAATAAAATACAATAAACTTTAAACAAAAGAAAAGCTTAAACAGGGAAATCTGAACATGGTCTAAGTTTTAAATCCATTATGTTATCATCAAATTTAAAAGAAAATTAAACTTTATGATGATGAAACTATGTTTAAACAATATTAATTGACACACTTAATTCTCTCAAAAAAGATAAATAATTAACACAATGCAATGCTTTACCTATTTTTTGACTTTTGTAAACGTTGCCTATAAAGAGTTTTCAATGACCACACCAGAAAATTTACCATTTTAAGTTGTTTATTAGACATATTTCAAATCTAACTTCTATAAATGTTTTATTTTTCTATTTGAGAGGTCGACAAATAAGTTCGAACTTCGAACCGGGGTCACATTTGCAGATTTGTTCTATTATTTTAATTTAATTTTTATTTTTAGGATAAAAATGATTCTTGATTGCGTGAAACAATATATTTTAAGAAAGGCCTTGTTGGGATATTGTTTCCAAATAGGGGCTAATTTTAAGAAAATCCATGTGTTTAATTGGAAGAGGTTCCTAGATTATTTCTGTGACTTTTCCTTTTTTGACCAAGGATTACGTAATTATTATTTAAATTTGGATTCAGTAAATCTTGTTTTAGTAGTGTCATGAATACTGTGTTTTGAAATTTAAAATTAAAATTCCAACTTCAAACACCTAACCCTTGTACATCACTTGATCACCGCCATTGTGAGGTTCCAATACCCTTCCTTACCATCAAGGCATGGAGTTCTCTTTACCTTCTTTGTTAATATATTGCATTAACCGATTTAATATTTCCTCATGAAATGGGAAAAGACTTTATGGATAAACGTTATAAAATTCAAAATTTTAAAATAGAATTCAAGTCGATATAATTATTTCCCACAGTGGTTAAGATAATAATTATTACTTCCTCAAAATCTCTGAATTTAAAATATCCAAATTATCTAATTGAATAATTGGATTCTTATAAAATAGTCCCACAACTTTAATTTCATGAGTTGAATTAATTCATAATTCATAACTCATACATTAAAAATTGACTAGTAAACGTATATTTTGATTGTGATGTGACTCTATCTCATGAATTTATATTCGTGAAATGATCTCGTATAAATTTTATATTAACTTATAACACCAAGTTTGTTGTCTAGGTTGTGGAGTGCTCGACCTTATCTTATATCAGATCAATTGTTTTTTCAAAGAAGGAAAAGGATTTTGGAATAAACATTTTAATTAATAATAAAAATAAATAAAGAAAAACACATGACACATTTGATAAATATAATAGGTTTAAAATATATAATAAACTCAGTATGGATTAACGCTAAAAATAGCTAGATCATTATACATTAAAAGAAGAGGAAATACCCCCAAATACCCAAAAGCATAAAGGACTTGTACAAATATACCCACACAACTTTAATATTATCCCCAAATACCCAAAAGCACATTTGTTCAGAAATGGTGCAGAGATTCTGTTATATGTCGGGTACAGTTTGCAGGAAATTAAAAAAATAATATATTGAAATTATCGTTAAACCCTATCAATTAAGAGTTTAACGAATAAACCCTACTTTTCGTTGAACCGTTTATTTTTAGGGTTTAACGAAAATTATTGTTTATTTTCGTTAAACCCTTAATTTTTTTGGTTTAACGACAATTAATTAATTTATTTATATTATTAAATAATTTTTGTTAAATTGGAAAAAAATGTCGTTATATTAATATCTAATTATCGTAATTATCAAATTATCTAATATGATTCATAATTAAATAATTGTCGTTAAATTATGAATGGAGTTTCGTTAAATGATTTCCTTAAAGGGTTTAACGAAAATAAACCTAATTTTCGTTGAACCCTTTATGTTTAGGGTTTAACGAAAATTGTTGTTTATTTTCGTTAAACCCTTAATTTTTATGGTTTAACGACAATTAATTAATTTTATTTATATTATTAAATAATTTTCGTTAAATTGGAAAAAAATGTCGTTATATTAATAACTAATTTTCGTAATTATCAAATTATCTAATATGATTCATAATTAAATAATTGTCGTGAAATTATGAATGGAGTTTCGTTAAATGATTTCCTTAAAGGGTTTAACGAAAATAAACCTAATTTTGGTTTAACCCTTTATGTTTAGGGTTTAACGAAAATTGTTGTTTATTTTCGTTAAACCCTTAATTTTTATGGTTTAACGACAATTAATTAATTTTATTTATATTATTAAATAATTTTCGTTAAATTGGAAAAATATGTCGTTATATTAATAACTAATTTTCGTAATTATCAAATTATCTAATATGAACATTTATTAATTAATTTTCGTTAAATTATTATATTAATAACTAATTTTGTAATTATCAAACCATAATTTTGGCTACATTTTTAGGGTTTAGCTTTTGGTTTATTTTCGTTAACCCTGTTTAACGACAATTAATTAATTTTCGTTATATTACTAAATAAATTTCATGAAATTGTGAAATCAATTTTCGTGTTTTTCGTCTACAACTACATAAACTTTTTATGTAAAAATTTATTTCAACGAAAATAATTTTCGTAATGTACGCCTACTTTTTTGTTTTACAATTCCATTCATTACACCGATTTTCGTTAAACCCGTATAATACGAAATTTAGGTTTTGCTCATTTTTTTTTTTACATTCACGAAGCAATAAATTTACAATTCCATTCATTCGATACGGTTGACAATTCAACAAGAATGTATAAAATATTTGAAGTCTGTGAGGAGTCATCCGAAATTTAGAGGATTCGTCAAGTGACAAACTTTTAGGACACTGAAATTATATATAAGATTATTTCATACAAGTTCAAAGTACTCTACTACAAAAAAAAATCAGGAGGTACGGTGTCACCATCAGTGGAGTTTGTGTAAACAACTAAGGCCATCCACTTCCTAACGCCGTTGATCCCCTTCTTGGTCTGAAGTGTGGTCCTTGGCCACTCCTTTATCATCCAACTCTCGATCGCGAGTAATGACCAAATCCCACATGAGTGGTGGTCCAGCTGCCTGTAGCATAGGTTTTCTTGTAATGTCATGACTGCGAACTCAGGGATACCCTTTGGAATTCTGCGGCCCTGCGCCAATACCTTCTCATAGAAGCCACAGTGCTCCAACACTCGTGGCAAAACTCGACGGGGTGGGAGGGTCTGTCTGATACGGAGTTGGATTAACTCAGGTTCGTTAGCATACCGATGCCTAAAGCTATCAGCCAAACAGATCTGCTGCTGCTCGAGATCTATAGCACATGCAACCCAATGACCGTCCAGGTTCATTATCGTCTGGACCTAAAATTTTGGCATTAACAATTAGATACCTAACCGATTATCTGAAAAATATAAAAAGAATACTAACTCGTTCGTATTAAGTACTTACCACTTGTATGTCATCCCACCATGGCTTAATAAAATTCCACTTCGGCCTCGACCCTCGTACATAGGGCGCAACACGCTCCAATTGTTCTGTTGTGAACATCTCCATGGCCTCCGGCAAGTATTTGGATGCGTCATCCTCGCCGGCATGCTTTGTTTTCCAAATTTCCTCGCATGTTTCCTACGTTTACGACAAAAGCTTATCAGTGGTTATAGAACAAAAATCGAGTAATTACCATAACATTTTGATTAGAACTTACGAACAGATGGGTATCCACCAACTGGATTTTCCCGGGAAACTTGGAATGTATTTTGGCTGTTTCTGGGCAACTCTGTAGTACGCCGAGGTACGCATCAATGGCCTGTATTAGATAGGAATGACGTATAAATTATAAATTTTTACAAATCAACTCTGGTAAATCACTAAACAAGATAAGTATTACCTCGAAATCCAGATCCAACGACGAATCAACGAAATTTCGGAAGAAACTTGGCCCGACTATCACACCAATACCAACATTCCACCTGTAACGATAAAAACACGA
The DNA here is from genome assembly GCA_954870855.1 of Scutellaria minor. Taxonomy (NCBI): domain Eukaryota; kingdom Viridiplantae; phylum Streptophyta; class Magnoliopsida; order Lamiales; family Lamiaceae; genus Scutellaria; species Scutellaria minor. The sequence continues at coordinate 7,737,848 of OX940727.1, forward strand.
AAACTTAATCAAGAATAATGTGAAACAGATACTATTAAATCCAAAAGAGTAATGTGGAGGAACATGGATGCCTACCCCAACACTTTGCTGTTGTCACTCATGTAGTAGGCCTTGAACTCGGAGAGCTTGGCCCCCATCTTTCTAGAAGGCTCGTCCGGCAAGAAGGGACTGCGCACAAATTGACTAGGAACTCTCCGTCGCGCTTCAGGTCCAAAAGAACCAATCTCTTGGACCTGAGGAAGTCGGGCTGACTCTTGAACGCCACTGTACCCAAAAGGTATCGTCGAGGGTGTGTCGGAGCCATCTGGGAAGACCCTATCAGCTGGGGCTGGGGCTGGTGTCATGAACGGCTGCGCCCCTGCAAATGACGACTGTGGAGGTGGCTCCTGAAAGGTCGACGTGAAGTACGCCTTCACATAATCGTGAATCATACCAGGCATGAGTTCTGTCACGCGCTGCCCCACATCCTGAGTGATGTTCTCTCGAAGAGTGGAAATATCCTTGTCGAACCGAGCATCCATCCATCCCGTCAATTTGGTGAACAAGTCGTCACTCGACCCCGAGCTTTGTCCGTGACCAATCGGGACTTCGTCGAATGACGGGCATTGTGGTCCTGCTTCGTTAGTCTCTTCTTCAATGGTATTTGCAGAGGCCCGTCGTCCACCTGATCGGACAGTACGGCTTCCTGAAGGTCCACCTGTTCGTCCATCTGATCGGACAGTACGGCCTCCCGATGGTCCACCAGCATCGGGATCAGTGCTGGTTGCTGCATGCGCCCTACGAGCCGATGAAGTAGCTCGATGGCCACGTCGTTGCTTGACGAACTGGACCCCCTCCATGATATCGTCATCAATATCCTGCCAGTATGTCTGAAGCAGCTCATCTGGTGTGGGGATAAGCGTCAGGTAACACTCGACCTGTGGGGACATCATATAAATACCAGAATTAATTCAATGTACGACTTGTAATAGTCATTTAAGATCAACTTATAGTAGTAAGTAAATAAAGAAATAGAAAATATCGGGCCCTCCAGTATAGGTGTAACGTCCAACTCGGACCTCTTCAAACTCCACTTCATACATCGGGGTATATTTATTCCCCCTCCCAATCTGGCCCCGGCATATGACGAGGTAATAGAGATCGCCTCAAAAGCCCATATCTGAACAAGAAATATTTGTAAACTTGGTAAGCAAACAACATTGTGTTAGTGTCACTTTTAAATGACACTACAAATAAAATTGAAGGGACATACCAGCAAGGCTATGGAGAATCCATAAAAATGATAGTGTGATGTGTAGGACCGAGCGGGAAGAGTGGTCGGTAGCCTGTCCATGTAACTCAGAAGAGTGATGAAGCTGACTTTCCCCCATGGAAAGCTCTCCCACAAGTCTTCTTGCTCCACCAATGTCCAAATCCATTCATCGACAACTGATTTGCCGGCGTCCACCCCAAGCAGTATTAGGTGGAGGATCAATATCTTAGCAATCTTCACTGTGTCCTCTGCACTATCTTTGAACTCGCCCGATGCGAATCGAGCACGGAGCTCAGACACGGTCACTCCATCTGTCTCGGCATGCACCCTCCAGTACACTGCCCCTTCCGGTGGAGTGTGATCCCCAACAGGGTTAAAAGCCGAGTCACCGAACTTCAGGCCGGTGACAAGGGCAAACTCTTTCTTTCCGAACCGACAAATTTGTCTGTCCTGACCCACAGCAAACCACCTCTCGTCTGCAGGGACCGCCTGTCCACGCACCTCATATGACATGAGGACGTGTAACATGGCCTTGCATGAGTCTCTTCCAGTATTCCACATCAAAAAATGGCCGAAACTGGTTTTCCAAAAGCTTCGATAATACTTTCGGCCGACAACTTGAAGTTGTGCCTTAATCTCATCGAGTACTGCCAATCGAACATACCCATTGATGTAGGCCACACGACCCTGCAAGTCCTCACGAACGAACTCCAAAGCCAACTACACATTAACAAACAGTATCATAAGCCAACTATTTGAAAAATTGAACATCGACGGAAAAAATATTCGTAATATGCGAAACCAGTTAATTCAATTCTAACATTCACGAAGAGGTCATGCAACATAACGATTTAATGTTCGTGAAACCCTTAAAAAAATAGGGTTTAACGAACAAAAAAAGGCTATTGTTCGTTAAACCCTATTTTTTAAGGGTTTCACGAACATTAAATCGTTATGTTCGTTAAACTTAATCAAACGCCGTTTAACGAAAAATTACGTAATTTGAAGGTTAGATGATAGGGTTTAACGAAAATTACTGTGATTGTTCGTTAAACCCCATTTTTATAGGGTTTAACGAACAATCACAAAATTTCCGTTAAAGGCTTAATAGGGTTTAACGAAAATTACTGTGATTGTTCGTTAAACCCTATTTTTATAGGGTTTAACGAACAATCACAGTAATTTTCGTTAAAGGCTTAAAAAACTTCATGTTTCACGAACTAAATCCATAACAGTTTGATTGTTCGTTAAACCCTATAAAATAGGGTTTAACGAAATTTAGAGAAATTTCGCCCAGGGCTAAAAAACACGCATTCACGAAGTATTTTGTGATTGTTCGTTAAACCCTATAAAAATAGGGTTTAACGAAGTTTACAAGATTTAGGGTTAAATCCTAACAAAACACCAATTCACGAACTAAATTGTGCCTAGTGTGATTGTTCGTTAAGCCAACAAAGTCATTTTTTGTTGAAGGCTTAACTCGGAGGTTTCCCTTCCCAAAATAATAACTGTATGGAAAATTAAATCAAATGACATCAACAAAAAAATTGCAACGTGTAATTCTCAAAAAATTGCAACATTTAATCCTAGAAGATGCTAACATGTAATTGCAGCAAAAAATTGTTAACGAAATTCTCCATTACAATATGCATAAAAATAAATCGGTTATGATTCTAACCTCTTCCATTTTGTTTAACGAACTTCACGGATCTAACGAACTTCACGTATTTAACGAACTTTGGAGATTGAGATAGGATATTTTCGTGAAGGAGAAGAAGTTTGGGAAGAGGATGGAGAAGGAGAAGTGGTTTGTCGATTTGATAGAGGAGGAAGTGGGTCTAGTATTTGATTTCCCAAATAACTTAATGCTTGAAAACAAAATTTGAGTCAACATGTGAAGCCCGATAACAACATGTGATTTCAAGTACATGTAAGTGTACTCAATAGGTGGTTGTGGGGGTGGGTAGGCCATAAATAATGTTTCATGAAGATTTATAATTATTATTAAGTTATATACTTCCTATTTTTAATATTATATTTATATACATATATATTATAAATATTTATATATACATAATATTCTTTAAGTTGGTTTTATAAAGATGAGAATTAAATTTCATAATAAATAATTCAAAATATGTAATAGAAATAACCTTAAAAAAAATCATTGACATAATATACCCTATTTAAAAATCAAATGCTTTCTGTTAAATATGATTATTAGAAAACAATTAATAAATGCTTCAAAATTCAAAATTCGTTTGGAGAACTAATGTATTATTATTATTTTTTTCTTTTATTATTTTTATTATTATTATTTTTATTATATATATATATATATCGTCCATATATATAATGATTTGATTGTATACCATATATATTCATTATACAAAATCAATTTTTTGGAAAATTACCATAAATTCAATCAATATAACATTTTAATCAGGAGGTACATACTAATGATATGAGTGTGTCCATGCAAAATACAAAAAACACTCCACTAAATTTTAAAGAACTATTTGAAAACAATGTTGTACACAATCGGGCTAAGCTGTTCTATTTCTCGGGCACGTTCGTCTGTTGTGTTCTTCTAACCCACATACAGAACATTGCTTCTTTCTTCTAGACTGATGTAAGCCTTGATCCGGATTTACACTGAATAGACCATCTACAGGGGGAATGTATAGTGTGCATGTAGTGCAGTTGTGGCCAGGTTGACCACAACGTGAACATTTTAGTCGGCGCACTCCTCTACATTCACCAGTAGAAGGTATTCGTCTGCTTCTTGGTCGACCGGCCTGTTTTGGTTGATCCGGGGCAAAACATGACTTCTCTCGCGTCGCATCATCTACAACCCACTCCGTCGGATTTGGCACAGGCATAACTTCACAAGCCCACATCCCCCTCAAACAGTGAGTTGTATAATAAGGGGCAACGTACGAGGCAATTTGCTCATTAGCAGCACTTCAGTCAACACGGATTCAGTTAAATATCAAGAACACCCTAAACTTATTTAAAATTAAGCAGTGGAACAGTATCAAGGAGTACCTGATCGCTGCACAGGCGTGTGCACATGGCATCAACTCAATTTGAAAATACATACAACTGCAAACACCGTCGCTAAGGCCAACCAAAAATATTTTTCGCCCATGCGTGACCTTGAATTTCTGCCTGCCCATTCTCTCGACCTCCATATTTCGACTTTGCCGCATAAATTCTGATAATTTGTCGTGCACTGACTTCGTGAAAGTTGAGCCTCTTTCATCAGCAGCCAATCTTCTTTCGACAAACCATTTTTCAATCACCCTTCGAGCAGCCTCCAAGAACGAACAAACTGGTAACTTTCTAGCCCAGATTAGCCGAGCATTCCAAACCTCAGCAGCATTAGAGGTCATGAAGTTGAATCTTCGAACAGGGCACTTCACACGTGCCCACTTACTCTCATCAGCTCGAATCAAACTGTCAATCGCGCCCTGGATACCACTATCGTTGATAGAAGACATGCACCTGGAAAAAAAGAACACAATCACCAATGCAATACATCAATGTCTTAGGTAACTTAATGCATATTTAAGACATGAAGTTCGACATACCTATTGAATGTATCTTCATCGTAACAGTACGCAGCCGTGTGAAATAGCCCAACCAAATGGAGCCCATATTTGGCTAGATTTTGACGAAGATGGAAACAACAAAGAGCATGAGATGCTTCGGGATATGCAGATTCAATTGCATTACCGATACTAACATATTGGTCAGATACGATAACCAATCCATCGGGACAACCAACGGCTTCTCGGAGTTGTTTGAGAAACCATGTCCAGGATTCATCGTTCTCAACACTTCCTATCCCAATTGCGATAGGAAATATCTGATCATTTCCGTCTTTAGTCACAGCAACGAAACCAATACCCCTGTACTGCCCCTTCAAATGGCAACCGTCGACCACTATAACAGGTCTGGAATATTGACGAAAGCCAACAATGGATGCACCCAACGCAAAAAAAGCATACATGAATTTCCCATCCTTCTTTGTGTCAATCGCAGTGTATGTACCCGGATTCCGTTCTTTCAAGACATCTAAGTAGGCTGGAAGCATGTGGAATGACGTCTGAGGATCACCGTACGCCTTATAAAGTGCATGACGTCTTACCAACCGAGCATGCTTGTAACTCAAATTCAATCCATATCGCTCATTCATCTCTCGCATGATCTCCCTAGGAGCGAGATCAGACTTATCTTTCCGGAGCCTTTGGGTAAAATAATCTCCAATCAAAGAGGACGGAAGCCTACGAGAAGTACTAGCACTGAGAAGATACGAACATGTATGGGGCAAGACGACTTTGGCGATTTTCCAAACACCGAGTTTCTGTCTTGCTGTGAGTAAGAAAGGACAATCATTTTGATTGCACTCCACGGCCCATCGGTGCTTGTCGGAGTGGTCCACCCTAAATTGGACTTGATTCTCCATATGATAATACCCAACTACACGCTGCAATTCTTCTTTACTGCCGAACAAGGCTCCTTTTTGCAATCCAATTGGATGCTCATCTGGCCTTGCAGTAGGTTCCTCGAATTCAGGTATATCTGGAATGTGCCACTCAGCTCGCATGATGCCATCACAGAATTGCTCGTAGGCTGCTCGTTGTTCCTCATCCAAGACTGTCTCTACCTCTTCGTCCAATACGAAGTCATCTGCTTCAACATTTCGATCTAGCAAAAAAAAAATATGAACAACTTCCTTAATCGTATACACAAATTCACATATGATAAGTGCAGTAGTAGTTGATTACCTGATCGATGATCATGGTCTTCAGGTTCTGGTTCCTCAATTTCTTCGGGAGGGGCCAAATTAAGGTCTTGAAAGTTTGAGGAGGTTCCAACCAAGCCGTCGTCTGTAACCCACCTTACATTTGAAGACGTTCCAAACAAGCCATCGTTTAGACCCCATCTTGAATACAACTCTTGGTTGTCCAGCTGCCCTAACGGAACACTCGAGCAATTCAAATTTCGATAAGCCTCAATGAATGGATTTATACTTTCACCACCTTGTTGTGTCCCCCCGGATTGATAAGAAGATCCACCCAATACTCCGCCGTCCATCCTTTTCAACGTAATGAAAATAACCAAGTATCCATACTGCTCTGTAAAACAATCTTGCAAATCAGAATCAGTCTTGATTTTTTTCTTCCTCAAGACTCTATCCGTTTCCAATAGAGAATGGATCACATAAAACCAATAATTCATATCCTCATGCACTGTCGCATGAACTGATTTCAATAAATCTTCATATGTCAATCTTTCAAGATTTATCACTTCATGAATACCATTTACATATTGCAAACCTTGCCAGTAACCTCCATGCCACAATGCCACTGACAAACTCATCAGTCCAATTGAACTGGAAAAAAAAACAAATAAAGGATGTGATGAAAACAAACAATTTGTTAAAACAGACCAAGTTAAACGATAATTACAAAATTAAAATTCCATTAGGGATTAGTCCAAGTTAACTTCCATAACAGATTAAAAAATACAATTATATAATATACAATAGTCCACATTACACTACAGATTAAAAACTAGATTTTCGTAGGGTTTAACGAAATTAGGTGGTTTAATTTTCAATTTTCGTTAAACAACAACATCCACTTCGTGAAACACCAACAATTTTCGTTAAACAACAACATAAATTCCGTTAAACCCCATTTTTTGTAGGTTTAACGAAAATTAAACAACATTTTTCAACAAAATATTTAAGGATTAACGAAAATTACACAATTTCGTTAAACCCTTCTTTTGTAGGTTTAACGATAATTAAACAAGTAATCTTCGTTAATCTATTTTTTTTTGCTACTTTTAACGAAATATAAACAAGTAATTTTTCGTTAAATTAAAAAACAATTTTCAATAAAATCCTCTTAGAGTTCAACGAAAATTATTCACGGACAATAATTAACCTAGTGTGTTTGTGAACAGATTATTCCAAAATTATCATACCTATTTTTGTTAATCCATCATTTTTCCGGGAAAACACTAATTTTGTACTACATCACACCCTAATTGTTTCGTGAAATATTTCAAGAAATATATATCAATTTGTTTCAAGAAAAATTGATCATCCAACATTAACCAAAATTTTCTCTATAATGACTAAACAAATTAAAGTTTAAATAAACTCAACTATTCTCTAAATTAAATAAACTTTAAATAAACTAAACTGCACTTACTTGATTTCAAGCTGAATTAATCCTCTAAGATTGGTGGTGATTTCAAGCTCAATTAATCCTCTAAGATTGGTGGAGGGATCAATACTCTCAAACTTCAAAATTTTAAATATGAATGGTGAATGTTAGTGAATGAATGGAGTTGTAAATTTCATGATATTTACCGTGAATGAAAGATCAAATCACTGAAAAGTAAAAGAAAAAGTGAAAAAATTTGTACACGTGAATGAATAGTATAACAAAAAGACAAAAAAATTGTTACACAAGTTACAAAATTAACTTCATATACGTGTTCAAATCAAAAGATCAAAATGATATCAAATCATGAAAATAAATTGGAATGATATCAAATGACAAATACTTAACGAAAATTATTTAACGAAAATAATTTAATAATATAACGTAAATTATTTGATAATTTAGCGAAAATTGTTTAACGAAAATAATTTAATAATATAACGTAAGTTATTTGATAATTTAGCGAAAATTGTTTGATAATTGCAAGAAAAAATTAATAATATAACCAAAATTCATTGATAATTGAACAAAAATATTGTCATAATTTAACGAAAACTATTTGATACTTTAAACAAAATAATTTGATAGTTTAACGAATATTTTGTAATAATGTAACGAAAATTATTTAATAGTATAACGAAAAATAAATAATTGTCGTTCAACACATAAAAACAAAGGTCTAACGAAACAAACCATATTTTTCGTTAAACCCTAAAAATTAAGGGTTTAACGAAAATTAAGGTTTATTTTCGTTAAACCCTTAATGTCTAGAGTTTAACGAAAATATAGTATTATTTTACTTCATAAATATTTAATTAATTTAATAATATAACGGGATTAAACATTAATATTCGTTAAACCCAAAAAAAAAGGGTTTAACGAAAATATACCATAATTTTCGTTAAACCCTAAAAAATTAGGGTTTAACGAAAATTAAGGTTTATTTTCGTTAAACCCTTAATGTTTAGAGTTTAACGAAAATATGTTATTATTATACTTGATAAATATTTAATTAATTTAATAATATAACGGGATTAAATTAATTTTCGTTAAACCCTAATTTGTTTAGGGTTTAACGAAAATTAAGGTTTGTTTTCGTTGAACCTTTTATTTTTGGAGTTTAACGAAAATATAGTATTATTATATTTGATAAATATTTAATTATTTTAATAATATAACGGGATTAGATTAATATTCGTTAAACCCAAAAAAAATAGGGTTTAACGAAAATAAACCATAATTTTCGTTAAACCCTAAAATTAGGGTTTACCGAAAATTATGGTTTATTTTCGTTAAACCCTTAATTTTCAGGATTTAACGAAATTTTCGATATATTGCATGTATGCAAGCCTGCTCATCCGTACCGACACTTAACAGTTTTATGCCCCACACCCTGCAAAATTTTACTTTTGGGTATTTGGGGATAATATTAAAGTTGAGTGGGTATATTTGTATAAATCCTTTATGCTTTTGGGTATATTGGGCATGGAACTCTTAAAAGAAATCCATGACTATAAGATTTTTATTCTCTTATCATGTGTATTATTAATGTACATTCATCTTTATTTCCTCTAAAAAAAAATCATATGTTATAATGTTAACAAAACATCGCATACACTAATGATAGATAAAAGAAAACAAAATACAAATATAAACATCAATGGTACCATATTAAAATAAATAAATTAACATGCTATTTATTTAAATTATTAGTATGATTCATGTGATGGAAATTTTGTCTGACAGATCATTCCATAATTTATAAAATATAAAATAGAAATTGATTTATGTAAATGAATTTGAGTTATACATGGCAAGGTTAAGTGCCATAAGAATTTTTGTATTTAATTGATTACTATAATAGAGTAATCATAATCACTGTAGCTTTGAGCCTTTGACCAAATTAAATGCGGACAATATGAACTCATTAAATGTGGGAGAACGGAAACCAAAGCCAACAGCGAAGACCAATCAAAATTCTCAACTTTGCTACAGATGATTTTGATTTTTTACTTTTTATTTTTTGGTTTTATTCTAGCCATTATTTTGTGGCTGCTATTTATTGTAAATATATTCAGAATGTCAAAATATTCGTCCGTACAAATTAATAGACCCTTTGCGAGATCTGATTCACGCGTTACAAACAAGGACAAAAATATCGGTATCGATAGAAATATCGATACCTTAATTTTACGGAAATATCGACGGAAATATTGAAATATCGATGAAAATATCGAAATATCAACGGAAATATCGAAAATATCGAAATATCGGTACTTAAATTTTAAGGATATATCGGGAAAATTTCCGGATATTTTTGTCCATGGTTACAAACGAGTTTAGCTCGGATATATAATCACCAAAATAATAAACTCAAAGTTACCATTTTTAAGTGTAACGATAAACATTTCAACTTTTACAAAAATAAATTTCATGCCCATTCAATTGAAATATTTAATTTGAAAAATATTCAAATTAGATTTCGACGAAATAAGGTTATACAATCTATTTCATGTTGTATTTAGGATTATGATCATGACCAAAATTAAGGGTTTCTATTGTCAATTTTGATCATTTTTTTTGTGATGAAATATAAAATTCTTTCAAATTTGCAGTGTCTTTTTTCTCCTAAATTCACGTCAAAAAAAAATAAAAATCATTTAAAGTAGATTTCAACGAAAAATGGTCACAAAAATAACTTGAGGTTGTCAAATGAAAAAAAAACATAATTTATAGCTCGCAAAAAATCCAAATAACTTGAAATTGGATCCGTCTAAAAATTGGTCAAGAAAAATCATTCAAAATTGTAAATTGAAACAAAATTGCATATGGAGAAAAAAATTATTTAACTTGCAATGTAAGATAGTCGTTGTAGTAAAATTGCAAATTGAAATCAACCATAACTTTACAAGTTAATGTTGATTATAACTCGAATTATTTGGATTAAGAAATATATCACAACATGATAATTACATGATTTGTCCAACTTAATTAATGTTGATTTGAACCTTAAATAGTTTGAGCCAAATTAGCCAGTAAAGATTATCTGTACATTTGCAACAAAAAAAAAAAGTTTTTACTAACATATATAACCAGTGTAAAAATGTTTGTTCGAAACTTAATTTAGAACCCAAAAACGAAGGTTTTCAGAACCATAACGGTTGTAGAAATACTTTTTCGAAGCCTGAGTATTATGATTTCATTCGTATTACATTGACTAGGAATACAGCATATTAATACTAATTTAACTTGGATATTATTATTCTATAGGTGAATCAGGACAGGGGAACCTTCTAATTAGTGCCAAAAAAAACTCGACTATTATAAAATGAAAAAAAAAATTTAGTCTTCAATAAGATCTTTTAAAATTAAAATTTGTAGCTACAGAAATAAGATTTCAATAATTGGTTTTGAATTAAGTATTATGAAAAGGAAAAGGAAGAACCGCGTTAGTAGTTAACAGATGGAGACCAAAACCTTATAATTGCTCCCACGATGGCATCAACGCTTTCAAATAGACAAAAAATAAAAGAGCTGTCACTTATTGTCTGCATTCAATTTTGATATTGACCCAACTCTTCTTCTCCTCCTATCAAATCTCAAATATTAATGGAAATTAATAAAAAAACATGATAGCATAGATTACAATTTAATTGATGGGCCCACTCACAAGTTGGGCTCAAATTTAAAAGTTTTGATTATGTCAAAACCAAGCCCAACAAGTCCAAGAGCCAAGCCAGAATTTGTGACATAATTAACTAACTAGCTACACATCTTTGTCATAACAATAACAAAAATAAATTAAGTTAGGTTTCTGTTTAAAGAAACCAAGTAAGTAACTAAATCAAACTGTAATAAGGGTGGCAAAGAGGAATTGGTTCCATGCATCAGGGACTCCAGGGAGACACCAATGGGTACAATCCATGCCAATGTGTCTAGGGTTTCCATAAATAGAAGGGTGTCCATCAACCCTAAATTTTGATGATCCACTAATGTCTAACAATTGAACCCTCTTCTTCATACCCATTAACACTTCTCTCAATATAGTGTCTGCTACCCTATTACTGTTGTCTTTCTCCATCGGTTGATTTAACGGTTCTTGTTCTCCGCCACATCGTTGCATCTCGGGCATACCCCAATCACTAGCACTGTCGTATGAAAACTTTGAACCAATTAATGCCTAACAAATTATTTCAAGTACTCAAGAAAATTAAATTAGTCAAAATTAGATCATATTTAAAAGGTATATAGAATAATACTGACTTCCAATGATCTGGAGAAACACCCTGGAAAAATATTTTGACTTTCTTTGTATCCACATTTTTGTCTACCCATCTTCCCCAAGTTCTCAATGCTTTCTCATACGCCTCAAATCTATCCATGTCTTTCATAGTTACATTCCCATCTTGGATTAAATTCCATCTGAAAAAGAAAATGATATAAACAAATGTTATATTGAGAAAAATAATTATCACTAATTTAAAAAATATATATATTCTCACGGTTGTTTTCTTCCAGTGTAAAGCCACCAGTGCCACGTGTCGAAGATCAAGATATTGGATTGGAGCCATTGTTTTGCACTTGATGCTACATTATCGAGTTTCAGTATTTTGTATCCTCCCTCCATTTCTATGTCCACGATGAACGCATTTCGCATGTACATCAACGTTATATTCAATTGCTGCAAATTTGAAGGTGTTTGAATTTATCATTTTTTGATACAAATTAATACTAACGGTATAAAATATTATTTGGTAAAAATACTAACGGTAAAATTAATATATGTTATACTCTACAAAAATAATGAATAAAATTGGTATAAGCCCATGAATTATTCACTTTGCTAAATTTTATGTGATTCGTACATTTTCTAATTGAGTCATTAAACTTCTTTATTTTTTTTTTTTTAATGTTTGGGACTTTTAAGAGGTCAATGTGAATACAAAAAGATTTAAGGACTCTATACTTAAAACAAAATAAATATGCGATTGCATGACTACATACAACTTAATAATTAATAAATGTGAACATAAATAAAAACTTAAACGATCACATAAAGAAAAAAAAAAAAAGAAAAAAAAGGAACTAACCGGAAAGAAAATAGTGGATAGAAGAGGTGTTGTTTTAGTGGGGTAATAAGGAGAAGGTGGATAAGCAGCGTGAATGATGCAGGCCAAAGATTGCCATTGATTCATGCTTATTGAGTCTCCCACGAACATTATGCGTTTCCCCCTCATTCTTCTTCCTATTTCTCTTCTATTCCACCTATACAAACATTAATATACTTGTATACATTAATGAAATTAATAAAGAGTACTTGTAATTACCCTTAATTTAAAATTAAATGTTTGTCACTAAGTTGGAACTTTAAAAACCTGTTTATGAATGAGAGAGAGAGAGAGAGAGAGAGAGAGAGAGAGAGAGAGAGAGAGGATTACCTTGGTAAGTCACAAGTATGGGGTTGCCAACGGTACTTTTGATATCGGAGATCGGGCCGTCCATTTCCGGTGCAGTTAAACTGCTGTATCATAAATGGGCATTTCTCTGAGCGGTAGAGAGGATACGATTTATCATAAACCCATCTCCCACTGTATAAATCGCATTTACTATTTTGATCCACAACTGCGAGTGAGCGCGTCATCACAAGTAACACTGTAACTGCAACAACTGCAGGAAGTGATAACGGAGAAGCACTCATGATATCTGCGAATGGAGCTAATGAAGTTCAATTACGCTAATTGATGCATCATTTATAGTTAGCACTCATGCGACAATTTATACTTCACAAGGTTGATATTTCTTGATCCAACTAATTTTACACAATTTTTAATTAATTTACATAGGTAATACTTATTTAAACATATCTAAGTAAATATATCCGACAAAATTTTACTTGTTGTGTCATCTTATTAAATAAATTATTTTTATAATGTAACTGAATATATATATATATATATATATATATATATATATATATTTATAATGACACAATAAACAGATAACAATACATTAAGTCTCATTTTATTTGGTAAAAAATAATAATTGAGAACTACGTCTCATTACAACATCGAATATACAAGATCAATTAATCAATTACAAACAAAAGAATTGGTTAACAAAATAACCATAGCTGTGTCCAATCTTATGAAACGGGAGAGTCTATAAGATGTTTTAAATAAGTTTACAAAACACCATCCAACAAATTTATTTTTAAATGAAAAGAAGTGGTTCCAAAAATGCGTATAAGGGTAGCATAAAGAAGTTGATTCCAAATATCAGGGATTCCGGGAAGGCACCAATGGGTACAATCCATGCCCTATATCCATAAATAGAAGGGCATCCATCAACCCTATTTCCCGATACTTCTTTGATGTCTAATACATGAACGGTCTTACTTATACTTGTTCAAATCTCTTTTAATATAACATCCGCTCTTGTAGTGTTGTTGTTTTCCTCAATGGATTGCATCAAAGGTTTCTGTTCTCCCCCACACCGTTGTGTCTCCGGCATACCCCAAGTACTAGCACTCTCATATTAATGTATATATTTGATCAATTAATTTCGACATTTATCCAATGTTTTTGATCAAAAAGTGGTGAAAATTTGACCAGGAAAAACAAAAGTTCTATTGCATTGAAAAGATTATATTATACTATAACTTAATTTTATCATCTCAATATTATAAATATACTTACTTCCAATGATCAGGAGAAACGCTTTGAAAAAAAATCTCAACTTTCTCAGCCACATTGTGGTCTACCCATTTTCCCCAGGTCCTCAATGCGTTCTCATACGCCTCAAATCTATCCATGTCGTTCATAGTTAAATTCCCTTCTCGAAACAAATCTCATCTGAAGATATATGATTCAAAGTTAGTGATTCAAAAACGGATAGATCCGAATTATATGGTCATAATTGAAAATCTCCAATATTCATATGGGTGAGATTATATACACCTCAAAGTTAACTAAACTACCCCTATTTTTTGAAAACTGAAAGGTATAAAAATTCAAAATTTGGGGTGTGTATTAATTTTGGAATGTGTATAGCCCTACCATATTTATTTATATTGAAGAAGAAAAAAAAAAAAAGTGCTGATAGTAAAATTTATACTCACACATCAAAAAAAAAAAAAAAATATATATATATATATATCCAACTTTACATGTAAATTCCACTATCTAAAATTTAAAATAAAAATTATTCTCACGGTTGTTTTCTTCCAGTGTAAAGCCACCAGTGCCACGAGTCGAATATCAAAATATCGGGTTGGAGCCATTGTTGAGAAGCAAGAGCAACAGAATCGAGTTTCAGCACTCTCACTCCGTTTTCAATTGCTATGTCCACGATTAATGCATTCCGTTGATACATCAACGTAACATTCCATTCCTGCAACAATTAAATTAATTCAATGAAATACTAACCAAAGATATAATAAATAAATTATTGATGAAATTATAAAAAAAAATTAACAAACCGGAAAGACAATGGTGGATAAGGGGCCGGTTCTTTTAGGGGGTTGATAAGGCGCGTTTGGATTGGCTGCATAAATCATGCCCGCCAAAGACATCCATTGATTCATGCTTATTGAGTCTCCAACAAACATTATGCTTTTTTCCTTTCACCATCTCCATGAACTCTACACCATCCCACCTTTTATATCATACCACAATCATAACTTTCTTCAAATCCAAATCAATTTAGTCACAATTTAGAGAGAGAGAGAGAGAGAGTTACTTTGATAAGTCACAGTTATTGGGCTGCCACCTGTACTTCTGGTATTGGAGGTCAAGGCGTCCATTTCCGGTGCAGTTGAATTGCTGCAATGTTATAAGTGGACAATTCTCAGAGCGGTAGAGAGGATACGATTCATCCACAACCCACCTCCCTTTGTATAAATCGCATTTCTCATTTTGATTAACAATACCCACTGATTACGTGACAAGTACCAATGTAACTGCAACTACTGCACAAAGTGGTACTGTACAAGAAATCATATCTATATGAAAGAGAGGGGGGGGGGGGGGGGGGGGGTTGGGGAGGGAGGGGTTGATTAGCTGGTGCTTAATTAAGTTTCAATTGAGCCAATTCTTGGTGGGATAAAATTCATTTTTCGTCCCTCCCTAGGGATGTTATCCGATTTTAGTCCTCTTATTTTCCGAACATCAATTTTAGTCTTCCTATCTCAAGATTTGTCCAATTTTGGTCCTCCTATCTTGATTTTCCAGTCAATTCCGGGCGAGTGCACAACACTCGCCCCCAATTTCAACCAGTTGATGATTTTATGCTGATGTGGCTTATATTTTCAGACGTGTCATTTATTTCCGATTTTATTTTCCATCTGAAATGTCATATCATATGACATGTCACATTCTACCGACTTCTCCACTCACCAAGACCACCATGTAGTTCGTCGTCACACAACCCACCGTCCGCCGAGTTGCTACAGTAACCGCCGAGCTGCTACAGTAACCCACCGTCCACCATCACCCTCATCTCCCCAGTCAAACACCATCTTCCACAACCTCTATTCCAAAATCAAAGTTTCAATTCCCCACCACAAACTCCAAAATGTCCCTTCACAATTTCAACCTCTATCAATTTCCAGTCAACCGCTCACCTCCAACAATTTAATTCGCACAAACCAACATCCAAAACCCCAAGTTTTATCAATTCACAATATTAATTTAAGTGGTGATGAAGGTGGTTTCGCCGGAGGGAGCAAGTGTCGGCGGCCAGAGGAAATGGAGAAATTTTACGAGACGTCGCACGGAAATCTAGAGAGAGGAATAGAAGGCAGAGACAAGTAGAAGGGTTGGCATTGTAGAGAGAGAAAGAAGAATTGTAATGAGAGATGTTTTGGGTATTATCTGACAGTGATGGAAGAGTGGAGGCGGCGGCTCGTCGGAGAGGTGTGTTGGAATCTCACCTGATTTGCTACTATGTTGAGGTTGAAAACAGAGAGGGGGATAATGGAGAAGATGGAGACGGATAGGGGTATGCCATGGTGGCATATAATTTGGTAATTAGCATGGAAAATAAATTAAATAATAAATGACACGTCTGAAAATAAAGGTCACATCAGCGAAAAATCAAGAGTTGGTTGAAATTGGGGACGAGTGTTGTGCACTCGCCCAATCGAGATTCCGGCGAATATCGGACCAAAATTAGACAAATCTTGAGATAGGAAGACTAAAATTGATGATCGGAAAATAAAAGGATCAAAATCGAACAATGTCCCCAGAGAAAAATGAAAAATGAATTTTGTCCATTCTTGATGAAACAACTAGCAATGTGTATATACAAATTTTTAAGCTTGTTGAAAAATAAAAGTGGGACCAAAATGATTTTGAAGATCGAGTAAAATAAGCTTATAAAGAAAAGGGGAGCGGCTATCCGCACCCCAAGGAATACTAAACACACCCCAATTGTGTTGTTACTGTTCACCATTGCGTCTTCAATCAATCATCTCCATGGATGCTTGTGATTCCAATCTTCAAATTACAAACGAAAATACAGACAGCATTGGTAAATTACAGATTCAGAAATTATCTTCAATTATCAATGCGAAAAAGTTAACTGATGTGGTGTTCTTAATATTCTATCATAGGTGAAACTATACCCAACCTTCAAATTGTTGAGTTATCTAGTGAAGAAGATGAATTTGCCGATGCAATTGATACAATTTCTGAATCTAAAGACCATCTTAATAATATATAAATGTCATGTTATTGAGACAGAATGTATAAGTAACTTAACATAAAAGTCTTGAAATTTATACATAATGTGCCTTAAATGGTTGACTTATAAAGGTATACTTAAAAATACATAATGGTCATCTTATGAACACATAAATGTATATTTAACTAAATCTAAAGGTATAACTAACATAACTAAAAAGATATGTCTAACACTACTAAAAGATATAGTTAACATAACATAAAAGGTATGACTAACATAACTAAATGGTATGCCTAACACTACTAAAATGTATAGTTAACATAACATAAGAGGTATGACTAACATAACTAAAAGGTATGTGTAACATTACTAAAATGTATAGTTAACATAACATAAAGGTCTGACACCTGGAAGCATGTTGGGCCGATTTTGTCCGCAACCTAGAGGCGAGTGCGGGCGCGTGACGGGTCGAGTCGACCTGAGTTGCACTAAGTGTATAAAAGTATTTGTCCCTATTCGTAGGACCGTAGATATAAAAGTTTGTCTAATTTAGATTATCCAAGTGTTAGATAATTAACAATCTTAAATTCTATTTCCAAAACCCCATAACAATAAGAGTTGGTCTTGTGTACACTTGGTGTACATGCAATCAGGGTTGACCCAGTTTTGACCCGGATCCGCGTGTTTTTGAATTTAGCTTTTTTTTTTTGCTTCAGGTTGTTACCTTTATGTTTTATTAGTGTGACATTTATGTTATAAATGTGTGACCTTTATGTACAACTATCATGACCTTTATGTACTATAACTTAGAAAAAATGAAGATTTTCAACATAATTTGAACTGTATACTTTTATGTGATATCAATGTGACCTTTATATTATATCATGTCACCTTTATGTACAAATATTCTGACCTTTATGCAATATATATTCTGACCTTTATGCACTTTTATATATTACATAAAGGTCAGAATATTTGTACATAAAGGTGACATAATATAACATAAATGTCACATTGATATCACATAAAGGTATACAATACAAATTATGTTGAAAATCTTCATTTTTTTTTAAGTTACAGACATAAAGGTATGAATGTTTGTACATAAAGGTCACACATTTATAACATAAAGGTCAAGACAAAAATTAGAAAAAAAAAAAAGGAAATTCGTGGATTCGCGTCGGATCGACCCGAATTAGATCCATGCACAAGAGTTTTTGTGTAACAATAAATATGCAAGTAATCATAAGTAATCATAAACACACTTTTATTATTAAAAGCCACTCATCAATCAATAAACATAATATCCATATCCGTAAGATTAATTATATTGAATCCAGACTATGATAAACAATATTTCATGGTAACAAAATGTAGAACTACAAATTATCTAATACACTTATTACTCACTTCAGTAACCTCTCTTTACTGAATAAAGATTGTGGTTAGTATGAATTTTATTAAAGTATATAGTCATTAATTATTGCACATTTAAGTTCTTATGGAAATCATGATGATAATTTTCCAAACAGAAGACTTTTGCAATTATTAATAATATAGAAAGATTAATGCAAATATATTAATAATTGGACACATTATTAGAAGAATATAACCCCCTTTTTTTTCAGAAAAAAAAAAAAAAAAAGAACACAACTGTTTTATGTACTCTTATTGTAATTATGCTTAAATGTGACCGATCAATGAAAATAATTAGGTCAGATTTCAACTAATCGCACGTAGATTTGTTGTGATATCACAAGAAATTTCAAATATTTTTATTGGCTATAACAGGTAGCTTAATCCAAGAGTTATTTGATACGAAATATCTTTAATTAATTACTTAAGTTTTCTTTCTTACAAACAAGATGTGAGTTCTATTCCAGAAATATGACAAACAAAACCGATCATCTATCAATCGTTGACCCAATTGAGTGGCGATAATCCGTCCACATAGGTGGATAGTCTAATTAAATTGGCCATAATTAATGCACACTATTTAAATCATTAAATCCAAACCAATTTAATCCAACTTGTTTCTAGTAAGCCATCATTTAATTATAGAAATAATGGATATTTAAGATCAACATGACAGAGTGATGAGCATTCTACTAAAAACATAAAAATCATTATTAAGTTCTTGTAAATTTTCGTTTAATTCACGTGATTGCATATGGCGTGACTAGGGGTGGAAATCGAAACGGAATTTTTGATAACCGTCGAATCCGATCCGAAAATTTTCAATTTTGGAACGAATATTTTTAATTCGAAATTTCAAAATTTCGATTTTAGATTTTTCCGAAAAATTTCGGATCGGAATTGGAATTAGTTTTAAAAATTTTGTAAATTCCGAAATCTGAAATATTTTCGAAATTTCCGATCCGATTTGGTAGGGTCTTTAGTGTGTGCCCAAGATTGGTTGAGAAGAGGTTTGTCACATGTTGAGGATGAAGAAAATGAACAAACTCTTTTGGAAATTAAATCTTATTTTTCTCTGTGGTTATTGAAGATAAATTATATTTTTCTCTGCGGTAGAATCTTATTTGAATAGTTCAGGGATGTTTTGCTCAATTTTTTTTCCACTCTTTAACTGTTAAAGTTTCACCTAGTAGGAGTGTAGCTTCCATTTTCTTCCTATGCCATTTTTCACTCTTTTCTGGGTTGTAGTATCTGAGTTATACTTTGGATTCTTGCCTGTTTGCTTTAATTGTTATGATGGATGTAATTGCTCTATAAATGATTTTCAGAATTTCTGAAATTTTTGAAATTTCTGAATTTCCGAAAATTCCAAAATTTCGGAATTTCCAAAATTCTGAAAAAATTCATGATTTCGGAATCGGAATAGATTTTACAGTTCCGAAAATTTCGAAATTGGAATCGGAATTGGTTTTTCAATTCCGAATTGTTTTTGAACTTTTCCAAAACACCTTATTTCCGATCCGTCCGATTTCTACCCCTAGGCGTGACTCATCCAAATTATGACTAAAAAAAAAAAGGATAAGAAGAAGAAGTAGTGTAATCTATATATATATAATAACAGAAGTCAGTCAGACAAAATTGTAATTCTATTAAGAACTAAGGGTAATTTCGTAATTCATCATTTTTAAGAATAATAGAAAAGAAAAAATTAATTTTAAACCGCTCCCTTCTTCCAGGGAAATTTTAAAACACGATCAGAAACTGCTTTCTTTTCAAAAAATCTTTTTCAATTTTTTTTATTTAATCTATATCTATTCTATATCTATATCTATATAATAACAGAACCGCTTCTTAAAAAGAATTCTAAAAAAAAACAATTTTCAAATTCTAAAAAAAAAACAATTTTCAATGTAATTTAAATTTTAAATTTCATACACCTGTTTCCTTTTGTTATTTCTCCATAAAAGTTTGGATATACTTCTCTTTATAACTGTTCCCGATTTTTTAATTTTTTAACAGTTACTTCTCTTTATAATTGTTCCCGGTTTTCTAATTTTTTAACAGTTGCTTCTCCGGTATCCAGTCATATATATTCCAGTTTTCTTCCTCGCCAAAATTGAAAGGATTTTCCCATGGATAAACATCAGTTTCGACGGTCGATCACATTGATTTTTTTTCTCTTTTTTTCTTTTTTTGTTGGAGCGTAATTGGGGGACTACTCATGTTATCAGATTGATACAATTAGTCTATTCAGTTTATCAAAGATATATAGGAGTTATTAAAGTATCATACTGATATTATTAGTCTATTCAGTTTATCAAAAATATTGATTGATACAATTGGTCTATTCAATTTATCGAAAATACATAAGAGTTATTTGAGTTGAGTTGTATTAAAGTATTATATTGATATTATTAGACTATTCAGTTTATCGAAGATATATTGTAGATCAAAAATACTCCCTCCGTCCCGGCTCAACTTACCTACGTTGACCGGGCACGGAGATTAAGAAAATGCAGTTGACTCAAGTGGATATGCACTTTTTGATGGCATTTTTGTAATAATATGCACATCAAATCAAGTGGATATGCACTTTTTGATGGCATTTTTGTAATAATGTTGAAATATAGGGATATTAATGTAAAATTTTTTTTGCCATTTATGGGTTGGCAAGTTGAGTTGGGACAAACAAAAATGGCAAGTAGGCAAGTTAAGCTGGGACGGAGGGAGTATATAATATGGAAGTTATCTGAGTTGAATTGTATTAAAGCATCATATTGATATAATTTGTCTATTCAGTCTTCGAAGATATATTGGAGTTACCTAAGTTGAGTTTATAGAATATTTAAACTCAATTTATTTGTTAATTGTCATAAAATAACTGCGCAATATTCAAGTGATTTGACTTGAGTTTATGAAATATTTATAGACATACATTATATTTTTTGAGCTTTCTTTTTCTAAGTCATTTGGGTTGAGTCATCAGACTGATATGATTTATATTAGATGAAGTTATCAGATTGATATAATTAATTTTTTTGGTTTATCGATATTTGGTTTGTATTATATTATTTAGTCATTTATAATTTTGATTACATATATTGAAGTCATTTGAGTTAAGTTTAATTTGTTCTCTAATTTCATTTTTTTCCATTATATTTTAGGTGATATAATTCATCATGTGAAATATTATTAGGACCGTGTATCGCACGGCGGGTATAGCTTTTGACTGTTCATTACTTTATTGTTGATATTCTTGAGTGTAGCTTATGCACACACTTTATTTAATCATTTGTAGTTGATATTCTAGAGTGTAGTTTATGCACACATTCTATTTAATCATATGTTTTATTCTATCATAATGTTAGTTCCTATATAAGTATACTGTCTCTTCTCTGAGTTTGTTACATAGATCTTAATCCTGATTTTTGTTTGTGATTTTTGTTGATTTTAAATCTTACTATACATGTTTGTGTTAAAAATGGGATAACAATATTTTTGTCTTAACAGTTTAAAAATGGGATAACAGTATTTCTGTCTTAGCAGTTGAACATTATACTTTGGGAATGGGTAAGCTTATAATAAAAATTCAAAGTAAAAGATATTGACAAAGTAATGCAAGTTTTGGTTTTTCTAGGAAAAATAATTACATTTTATGTATTTTGACGCATTCAGTCCTCTTATTTCATTTTAATTTCAGAATATTCTAAAAATTTAAATAAAGGAAACTTGGTTTAAGCTTCTTTGTTTTCATAATAACAGTTTACAAAACTTCATCAACAACAAAATAACGACTTAATTTTGTGCGAGCAAAATTTCATAAATAACACTTGAAAAAGATGGTGCAATGATTTGAAATATGTTTTCATGCTTATTCTCATGTTCTATTCATAAGTCTTTGACAACTTAGAGAGTGGCAGATGGCCTATTTTGTTATACTTCTTGAGATGATCAGATTTTCTATTGAGACTACAATTCTTGATTTTTTGTATTTGGTGTCTTTGGATTATGAACAACAAATGACCTATTTTGTTATACTTCTTGAGATGATCAGATTTTCTATTGAGACTACAATTCTTGATTTTTTGTATTTGGTGTCTTTGGATTATGAACAAATAATTTCAACCTCTATATCTGCTTTTAATATCACTAGCACTAACATTATCCTTAAAAAATACTTAGTTGTTTCAACATGTCGGTTTATCCTTTGTTTAATTCCTAAAACATGTTTGCTTAATTGCTCTCAGTTTATTTTATTGTTGCAAAAAGTTAATGATTGAAAAGGCACACTCATGCATTATTTAGAAAAGATGAAATATTTGTAAGCAGAAATAAGTTTTATGACCCTCTTCTTGAAAAACTGTTTGTTGTATGTAGTCAAAAACTTATAAAAGAATTGAACGTTGGTGCTATCATGCCAGATGCATACACCTGGATGAAAGCTCTTGCTGCTTTGAATAATGCGACCATTGTTGAATCCGAACATTCTACTTTAATTCCGAACTCAACATCACATTTTATGGATGTACTATGAATCCAGGATGACATTCATTGAGATGATGAATCTAATCTAGGGATGGGGAAGCAATCATAATATCATGTTCTAATCAGATTTTTATAATATTACATTTTGTTATATCAGAGTTGTTCTAATCAAGTTTTTATAATATTAGATTTTGTTATATCAGAGTTTTTGATATTTTTTTTAGACTCAAATTGAGATTGTCATGTAATTTTTTTATATCACATTTTTTTAGCACTCTATTATATTAGATTAATCAATTTTTTTTAGCATTCTATTATATCAAATTAATCATATTGAGACTTTTGTTACATCAGATTGAGATTGTGGTCAACCTATTATATCAAATTGAAATTGATTTCTGTTACATTAGATTTATTGAGATCTCTTATATTATATTTTGTTATATCAGATTGAGATTGTCATATAATTTTTATATCGCTTTCCTTTAGCAATTATTGAGATCTATTATATTAGATTTTGTTATATCAAATTGAGATTGTCATATAACTTTTTATATCAGTTTCCTTTAGCAATTTATTATATCATATGATTGATTGAGATCTGTTACATCAGATTCAGATTGTCATCAGATTGATATTGCATATATATTTTTTACATCACTCTATTATATCAAATTTTGTTGTCATCAAATTGAGATTGCATATAAGTTTTTTACATCACTCTATTATATCATATTTTGTTATATCAGATAAATATTGTTGTTTTACACCCTGTTATTGATTTTGATATAAACCTTTTATTTTATATATCTTAAGGCATAGTGTTATAATTTAGAGATCAGTCCCACCCATATGACATCAAGTTTGCTTGCAATATTTCAACAAATATCACCATTTTTAAGCATTTGAAAAGTCGAGATATAATCACATCTCTCTTATATAATGCTTAGTGGAAATCACATCATGGTCAACAAACGTAAAGTTGTTAACTAGAGAGTGCAAATGTAAAGAAGACAAGACAATGAAGAAAATAATAGAGTTCTGAATATGAAAATAAGTTATCACAAAATTCTATGAGGTAAAAACAAATTGGAGAAAGTAGTAGAGCTCTGAAAATGAAAATAAATTATCATAGAATTCTATGTGATAAGAGACTATTAATGCAACCTTGATGCAAACAAACTATTGTAGCTGCTCTATACCAATAAGAAAAATGTTTGGGTCAAACTTTCAAAAGGTTCTCAAAAGTCGTATGGTGCAATAAATTTAGGGAAAATTTCAATTTTGGCCCCATAGGAATGCCTCTGGTCCAATTTTGGTCCTTCAATAGGCATTTTTGGCCCATTGATCGATTTTCGTTATATATTTAACAACCTGGCATGTGCAAGTCACATGACCGTTAACAGTTGGGCCAATAGATAGTGGATAAAACTCATTCCTACAGGGTTCAAATTGAATTTTTTCCTCATAAAAATTATAAATATACAAAAATTGTATTTAATTAGTGATATTTTTAAAAATCTCTCTAATAATTTATAAAATATATTTAAAAAACTAATAATTTAAAATAAAATCATTGAGATGATCATTTGAAATTGTGAAAACAAATTATCAAAAGCATTATATATCTGAAAGAATTATAAAATATAAAGAAAACAATAGTTATGAAATATAAATAAACTTTCAATATTATTGCAAAAAAAAATTATAGTTGTGAAAATAAATTTTCAATATTTTTACAATTTATCGAAATAAAATTATACAGTTATAGAAAATAAATTTAGAATATATATATATATATATATCTTTATATATACAAAAGTAAGACCAAAGAACCACATGACAAGCCTACAATGTTTTCATATTAAATATGCTAATTAATTGCTACAAATTTAAAGTTGATAAGAAATATTATTATTACTAAATAATAAATAATATATAAATATTAATTATATTTATTTAAATAACATATGTTAGAGTTCAATGATAGATATTATTATATATTTGAAATTTGTTAAATTTAAAATGTAAAGAAAAAATATAAATAGATACAAAAGAAAAAAATAATAATAAAGGTGGACAGTTTGAAAATTATCATTCAAACTTATTAATTATTGAAATCAAATAGTTTTTTAAATATATGATTTAAAATAAACTATGGAATTTATTTGTGAAATGTTGACTTTCATTTTGTATCATTTAATTGAAAATAAAAGTTGAAGGTTGTTACAAATGTAAAGAATAAAAAGCAAACTAAAAAAAATATGGTGGGTGGGTTGAATAATATAATAGGTATAGCAATGTATATTCTTTTCAAAATAATAATAATTTTTTTAAATGATCATCTACAAATGCAATAAATATTTTGAACACTAAATAACTTTTTGATCATATTTTATTATATTTAATGTTAAATTAGACGATACATATTGCACAAATCATAATTTTAATTTTGTTGTGTAAATTATATTTAATTTTTTTTAATTTCACTAAATTTAAATTTTTTTATTAAATCCCGTGTATTACACTAAGTATATATATATATATATATGATTTTATCATATTTACAAAAATATATAAGAAATGACAAAATGAGTGAAAATATAAATAATAGTCTAATGAATAGATTCATAAATAAATTTTAAAATGAATTAAGAAGCACCAGAACATTTTCATCAATTTTTTATGAATAAAATTATAAATTTAAAAATAAACTACATACATAAATTCGAATGAATTAACAAAATCGTCAATAAACTAAAATAGTACGAAAATCTAAGATATAATAAATTTCAAAGAATTTTTTTTTCGATCCTAATATATATTTTCATTCCTATAAGGTCAAAATTGATATTTTTCTCTATGACACATTTGACACATGCTAATAAAGAGATGTCCTCACGGTTTCCGTTAGAAAAACTAATGAAGAGGGCCAAAATTGATTATTTTTTGTTCTTTTTTGAACCTAGGGGCCAAAATCTGACCCGAGTCTTTCCTACAGGGTTAAAATTGAAATTTTCCCAATAAGTTTACTCAAATATTATTGATATTGACATTTGATATATGTTATATCCATTGATATTTTCGTAAATTTAAAATATTGATATTTCTATAGATATCAATATTTTAAGTTTGGTGTTGCCATAATTCAAATTAAATCTTAATTTATAAAATATATATTAACAATAATTTAATAAAAATATATACAAAGAACTATATTATATATAAGATGTCTTTTTATAATTACATCAAAAGTTGATTAAAGTGATTTAACATGACTTTGATTAATCGTGTCTTGAAACGTACTATTGACTCTAAATATAAATTTAAACAATTTAAATATACTGATAATATTATATACACTACTTATATTTAATCCCGTGCATTGCACGGGTGCACTGCTAGATATTATTATATTTGTAAAAAGTGTTGAGTAGTATACTAGATACAACGCACATATGAGTGTTGAGTAGTATACCCAATCTCGGTCTAAAAGAGTTGGGGTCGGTCTCTATGTTGTTTGTATCTTAAAAAATCAGTGTTCAATTATGAACATTTGTATGTTGCAGTATCCAAAGTCATCCATTGTAGGGGACTCAAAATTTTGATAGAGGATAGGGAGGGTGGACAAAGTAACAGAACGACGAATATAGTTTACAAAGAAATATTTCAAAATTTAT
The DNA here is from genome assembly GCA_954870855.1 of Scutellaria minor. Taxonomy (NCBI): domain Eukaryota; kingdom Viridiplantae; phylum Streptophyta; class Magnoliopsida; order Lamiales; family Lamiaceae; genus Scutellaria; species Scutellaria minor. The sequence goes on from OX940727.1 coordinate 7,764,607, forward strand.
AAACTAAAATGTAAACATTATTATAAATTTATTGTATTATACAATTGATCAATTGCTTTAGTTTGATAATCCATATATTTTATTTGATTAATCATGCCTTGAAACATACTATTGACTCTAAATATAAATTAAAATAATTTAAATATACTGATAACATAATATATACTTCTTATATTTAATCCCGTGCATCGCACGGGTGCACTGCTAGTGGTACTAATTAAGTGAGTTGATGTGGACTCAATAACTTTTGTTCGTATTTAAACATTGCGTCTTGCATATGGCGTGACTCATCCAAATTATGACTTGATTCCAAAAAAAAAAATGTTGGAAGAAGAAGTAGTAGTGTAATTGTACTAATTAAGGGCGTTGATGTGGACTCAATAACTTTTGTTCGTATTTAATCATTGCGTCTCTCTTCTCATCAGTCATATCTCGTTTTGTGCATTATTATTAACTTAACCAATTAAATTCAAGAAAGAAATACTTAACAGAGGCAGAATGTGATATCGTCCGAGAGATCTTGATAGCGGGGAGAGAGAGATGGCTAGTCCATGGGTAACAAAAAATTAAAGAGTTGGTCTTGTGGGTAGGGGTGAGCATTTTTCGGTCAAAACCGAAAAACCGAATCGAACCAAACCGAAAAATACAATTCGGTTCGGTTATAAAAATTTCGGTTCGGTTTTCGGTTTTGAATTCCATAAATTTCGGTTATTTCGGTTCGGTTCGGTTTTGAGGGGAAAAAAACCGAAATAACCGAATTAAAAAAGAAAAAAAATTAATTATATATTTTATATTTATATTAATGATAATATTGTGGACCTTTAGTAGCCCAACTATCTAATTAGTAGCCCAATAAATAGCTCAACTATCTTAGCCCAACTAACACATTATTATTCATTTATAGTGTCGAGTGCTCGAGTTTATGTAGTTCGACATGAAATGTTATTTATGGACTATGTTTTAATTAGTTTTTGTTGCAATGTTTCATTGGAATATGTTTGGATTATGTTTCATTTAAGGTTGCAATTGAACAAGCATGTTAAAAAAAAAAAAAAAAAAATTGCACAGAAAATTCGGTTATTTCGGTTTAAAACCGAATCGAACCGAATATTTCGGTTCGGTTTTAATTCGGTTTTGAAGCCCTATTCGGTTCGGTTCGGTTTTTAAAAAACATACAATTCGGTTTTCGGTTTTTTCGGTTCGGTTCGGTTCGGTTCGGTTACCAAACCGACCGATGCACACCCCTACTTGTGGGTACTTGGTGTATATGTAATTCGGGTCGACCTAATTTTTTGGACCTGAATTCGCGTGTTTTTGAATTTTTTTTTTTTGCTTCAGGTTGTGACCTTTATGTTGTAAATGTGTGACCTTTATGTACAACTATCATGAATGTAATGTAACTTAAAAAAAATGAAGATTTTCAACATAATTTGAATTGTATACCTTTATATGATATCAATGCGACCTTTATGTTATATCATGTCACTTTTATGTACAAATATTCTGACATTTATGCACTTTTATATATTACATAAAAGTCAGAATATTTGTACATAAAGGTGATATAATATAACATAAAAGTCACATTGATATCACATAAAGGTAAACAATACAAATTGTGTTGAAAATTTTCATTTTTTTTTATAAGTTACAGACATAAAGGTACGGATGTTTGTACATAAAGGTATGAAAGTCATAATATAAATGTATGAAAGTTATAACTAAAAGGTATACATATTTTCCAGAAAAATGCAGAAAATAAACTAAGTGTGTTGCGCCTCCTCCCCAGCGCGTGGGGGCGCGTGCCGGCGCGTGAATGAATGTTCCGACGAGTGGATGACCATGCCGGGTCGGATTGACCCGGATTGATCCGTGCACTTGGTGCACAGGAGTTTTTGTGAAAATTAAATTACAATAGTTTCCACGTGTATTTCCTTACAATGATTACATATTATATTATTTATAGAGTAGGTCTCTTGTGAGACTGTCTCATAGAATTTTAATGCGTGAGACGGATCAACCCACAACCCAATTATCCACCACCCAAACCCAACAATTAACATGTTATTTATGGTGATGGGACTCCGTCTCACGGAAACTATTTGTGAGAACGTCTCACATGAGTTTTTGTGTTATTTATAAAAACATAGTCCTATAGTTTTAGAAATTTTTAATTTTTAGTTTGATTATATGCAATAACAAGTTAAAATAATATATTATTATTTATTTGACAATAAAATATACATTATAAAAAATAAAAAATTGTAGAAATTTATTGATAAGTAAAAAATGTTCTATTTTACCGGTAGTATAAAGAATGTACATGTTATTTTAAAATAAAAATAGATAAATATATTATTGCTATATATTTTTATTTTTAAAATTATTCAAAATTCAATAGACACCATGTGGAAGAAAAAATGAACCACTTTACCTATTCTGACAGGTTAATTGGATTAAAATTTAGAAATTTTAAACCTGCTAAATTAAAATAAGAAAATATGTACATAATTAACTAAAAATCTAAAATGATAAAATTTAGCACTAAAAAACTAATTTTTCCAATTCATTTATTATTGATGTATTCATAATTTCATACCATATGATTTGTTTCAGTCCATCCAATTCGATGGTTCAGGGTTAGTTTTAAGAACTTGGGACTTAGGATACATGGTTGTTGCGAGGAGCTAGTAGGAGCACATAAAATTTCTATTTTTATTTTTATTATTTCATATTAATATTACTTATCAGTTATATAAAATGATTTTGCCAAAAAAATGTGTATAAATGATGTAATCAATTCGACAAATCCAGTATTTTGAAAAGAAATAATTCAAATTTTATAATAAATCCACAATTACAATGACAAGCACACAACAATTTTGACAAGAATTATAAATGAGAGAAAAAATAAAAAATGAAAATAAAAATTAACTATGGTTGTAAAATCTGAAGTTAGCTTCTCCTTTGCCTTCGTCAAATGGTCATTTTTCATTTTTCAAATGATCAAATCACATTTTTATTTTGGTTTATTGTAATCATAATGACAAAATTATATTCAGATTAAAAGAATATATACAATTTTAGTAATTATATATATATATATTCCAAATTTGGGAGTATATAGTATATACAGTTGTAAACACATATCCCCATGCTGGATCCGCCTGTATATAGTATTGATCCGTAACTATTTAAATTAAAAAAAAGAGTTGACCAATTAAAGGTTAATTGCTCTTCTTGAGAAACGTATCACGTGAATCATTAATGCTTCAATTTTAGGTATATTGTTGGAAAAGATTCCGATAGTAGTTGCATGTCACGGATAAAGTGTAACGTGCCAAATTCAATGAAAAACATGATTTACTATTCTATTTTAATGTCTTGTCTTATATTTGAAGATATCGACTAATTTCATTATTCAAGTTGGTTTTTTAGTTTTTATTATCCCATTTCCTTTCAGTATTCCTCCAAACTTGTTAAAAAATAAAATTAATGTTTTATGATTTTTTTTCTTTTTTCTAATTGTTCCATATATTATATATCATGTGATTTATGATTATCCATATAACTATGTATATAAATGACATCAATTAACATGTTGGTGTGTATTTAAGATAATGGAATATTAAATGGAACATCGACATGAATCAAGAGAACCGGTTCCATTAAAAGAGTATACCACCGTCACTACTAATTTCGTAATAGAACTAAATATGAAAAAACAAAATGATATAATTTACCACAGAAATTCATATGAGACGGTTTTGTGGATATTTATCGTGAGATGAATCGTTATAATCCACAAACAAAACATATTTCATAAATTAATATGTGAATTATGATATGTAGCATTATCAAATTCATGAAACAATCTCTCATAAAACTCATCTATAATTTATTAGTGATATGTATGCAATTAATAACAGCTTATTTATTATAAGCATTGGCGAGTGATTTGTGGTTTTGGAAAGAGTAATATACTGATGTAGGGCAGAGAGTAAATTAACAAATGTATACAAATCTGCCCTCACAAGTAAACTATATTATACTTCCTCCAATTTCAACTAATTGTGATTTTAAAGATTTAGATTTTATTTCTAATTAAGGATTGTTTTAAATATTCAAATAATTTTATTTTCAAAATTATTCCTATTAATATTCCGTTGCTAAAATTAAGAAGCTTGATATATGATCTTTTTATAGAATAATTTGTTTATCTTTCCAAATTTAAATCATAAGTTCCTTAATTAGTTAAGAATATATTTATTCAATTTTATATTCTTTAATCTATAATAAAAACTCTAAAACTAACACTTAATTAAAATTGAAAGAATTATGTTTTTTTAATTAAATAAACCTATTAAATCCAGATACTCAAAGATATCGTCTGTTTTTCACGAACTAAAACTTCGGTTACAGCTAGGTAAGGTTTGCCTCATGGCTAGTAAACAATATATAATTTCAGTCATAAATTTAGTGATTTATTGGCTTGATTGATTTATACATTAGTAGTGGTTGTGCGACGACTTAGTTAAGGTGTTATTTTAGAAATACTACTAGATATGTACAGACAGTACAGTGTAGATATTAACAGTTAATTTTCTTCATTAAATGGGGGTTTAACCGAAAACCTAAATTTTCTAAAATCGAACGGAACTGATCTTCACACAAAAATCAAACCAAATCGAGAATAATCGAAACTATTGTTTACTTTCAGTAAACCGAACCGAATTTGGTTTGGTTTTTCTATTCAATTTGGTTTTGCTAACACTCAGAGGGGATTAATTAATTAGCTAATTAAGTTTCCCATACGTCAATTGATATCTACACATTAGCAATGAATAATATGCAACGATTTTATGAACGATCTGATCCTCTATTAGGTGTTTCATATGAATCTTAAATATATACTAATTAGTAATATTATTCATAAGCCTGATGTGTGATATTGTTTTTGAAATATCATACGAATTAAATACATTGAAATAAAGTATCGATTTAATTCATTTGATTTAAGAATGAAGGAAACAAATGTTATTTTTAGAAAATATTCCATTTTGTATTGACAATTAATATTAACAGTTGATTTTCTTAATTAAAGAGGGGGTGTTTATAAAAAAAAGGAATTAGGTGAACAATTAATAAATTTGCTTATATTTTCATAGAATACAATCAATGATATATATATTAACAGTTGACTTTCTTAATTAAAGAGGGGGTGTTTATAAAAAAAAAAAAAAGGAATTAGGTGAACAATTAATAAATTTGCTTATATTTTCATAGAATACAATCAATGATATATATACACACACACACACCCCACTTTGTCTACATCTTAACACTTGTTTTATTATTTGTTTTAAAAAAAAGCACTTGTTTTATTTAATTAAATTGGGGCATAAAAGAAAGAATTTGGTGCAGCACCGATCAATTTTTTACTTGTGCGTATTTTCATAAAATAAATCCACTTGATGAATTCATCCAACTTTGTAACTCATCTTCAAAAAAATTAAAGAAGTTAGGTCACACCAAACTTTCCACACAGTAGAAAAATAACACGAACTTATTTCCTATATATATATTACAAGCATGCAACTCATTAAACATTCACATACTGAGTAAACTTCTCTTTCTTACAAACCTATCTAGCAACCAATCTTGTTGATTGATCATAGTTGGAGTTGTAGTAAAGATGGGTAATAATTGTCTGCTTTTGCAGACATTTGTGCTGTGTATGATTAGCTTTAGCTACATATGTAGTGTGAATGCTGCAAATGCCACAATTGAAGGAACAATTCATATTAAAAGGCAGATTCCAATTGCTGTGGTTGATGAGAATTTCATTTGTGCAACACTCGACTTGTGGCCTCCTGAGAAATGTGATTCTGGGTTTTGTGCCTGGGGCAGGTCCTCTTTCCTAAATATCGTAAGTTTATCGATTTCAAAATGTTAATTTAAACTACCTAGTTATATCAAAAACTATCTTTTAACCTTTTGTGTTCATGTAATGTCTTTTAATTTAATTGGGTTGGTGGAATTATTTTTTTGTAAAATATTTACGTTTTATTCAAGTTATAGTTTAGAACTTTAGATAGGAAAATGCACTCCCCACAGTATAACTTGTTCGAAATTATTCTATTTTATTAGACTAGACATTAAGATATGAGTACTTATTTATTTCACATTATTTTGATCAGGATCTTAACAACAATATCCTCAAGAATGCCGTAAAAGGTATAATTTGGAGTTTTTTTTTTTTCCCTTTTTTTTCAAAACGTTTTCTACCACTTCATAAAATGCATTTGGAGGAATTATTTCTTATATTTCTGTGTGGGTAAATTGATGCAGAATTTGCACCTCTAGTAATGAGATTAGGTGGTACTTTGCAAGATAGAATGGTTTACCAAGAGAACATTAACCAACCCTGTGATCCAAACTTCAAACTTAACGCCTCTGACTTATTGGGTTATTCACAAGCTTGCTTCCCCTTAGCTCGATGGGATGCACTCAATGCCTTCTTCCAAGAAACCAAGTAATACGCTCTTTTTTTTTTTTTTTTTTTTAAAAGATTATATGTATATACAGACAAAAAAATTAAAATAATAATAATGTTATTTTCTGTATTTGATCAAATCAGGGTTCACGTTGTATTTGGAATAAATGCTCTAGATGGGAAAACAATACAACCAAATAACACTGCTACTGGACCATGGAATAACTCCAACGCAAAATCATTTATTACATACACTCTCAAAAAGGGTTACACAATAGATGGTTGGGCACTTGGTAAGTCTATTCCAAATATCAAAATAAAATATTTATAATAGGTGTCTGTGTTTTATCTGGTATTCCGAAATAACCCATGTAACGTGAATTGTTTGCAGGTAACGAATTAGGAGGACAACAGCTAGTCCTAACGGTTGCTCCAGGTCCATATGCTAGTGACACGAAGGAACTGCGTCGCTCGACACAAAAGATTTACCAAGCAGTGAATTTCAAGCCAGCGATAATGGCCCCAGCAGCAATCTTTGATAATGCTTGGTACAAACAGTACATACAAAAAACACGAGGTGTTCTAGACATTGTCACTCACCATTTATATACTGTGGGCGGAGGTGATGAAGACAGAATTATATTTATATGAATTCGTATTGAATCCACCATTGCATCAGTAGCTTATTATTTATTTGTTTTTTCACAGGACACGAACAACCAGATGTTCTTGTAGGGAAAATCCTGAATGCAACTGTTCTTGATAATTCGGTTCCGTACTTCAAGAATCTCAGCAAGATTCTGACCAATTCCGGAACCTCAACAGTTGCTTGGGTTGGTGAGTCAGGAGGGGTTTTCAACAGTGGTAAAGATGGAGTCACAAATTCTTTCGTCTTTAGTTTCTGGTAATTACTTAATTGTCAGCACCTTATATCTATCTATCTATTATCTATTACTATTATAAAAGTACGAGTCTTGAATTATGAACAGGTATCTGGATATTTTAGGGCAAGCATCATCTTACGACACAAAGAAATTTTGTAGACAGACATTAGTCGGTGGTAACTATGGATTACTCAACACCACCACCTTCGTTCCAAACCCTGATTACTACAGGTTAAACACTTGACATTCGCCTTTTATCAATGGTGAATATGTGCTGATAAGCTAGCTTTATCTCGTCTTGCAGTGCACTTCTATGGCACAGATTAATGGGAAGAAACGTTCTAGCAACAAGATTTGTAGGGTCGAAGAACATCCGTGTGTATTCTCATTGTGCAAAGCAATCTGTGAGTACGCATAAAACAATCTACTTATTTGAGAGATCACTCTCTTCTAATTACTGATTTGGACATCTATCTCGCAGACTGGAATTACTATACTTGTGATAAACCTTGGTAACGCTTCAGTGAAGGCAAGTCTGGATTTTGAAGACGTATATGGAACAACCAGAGAAGAATATCACCTAACTCCGATGGATGGGAACTTACAGAGCCGAACTATGCTGTTAAATGGGAAGGCATTGGTTCTGGAATCAAGTGGTGCCATACCTGCATTGGAACCTGTTTTGAGAGTGAATACTTTGAAGCCTATAGCAGTGGATTCACATTCCATTGCGTTTGTTCACTTTCCAAAGGCTTATGCCCCTGGATGTCTACTTGGAGAGGACTGATCAACTTTGCTCATCTACTGCTTAATTGTTTGATCAAATAAAGGCCATTGTTGCCATTGCTGCATCATAGTTTAGGGTATGTTTGTGATCATGTCACTTAGTTGGGTTCCAGATATCCAACTATTCATGAAATCCTAGGGTTTGAAATTCCTCTTAAATAATGTGAAAATGCATCCCATAAAAAGATGTAATGTTTGTGATCGTTTGATGATTGTGACTTTTTTTTGATAATTCTTTAATAGATTTACGGAAAAATAAAATAATAATTTAATAAACTGGAAAAGAACTGGAAATTATTAAAAATTTCAAACTAAAATAGAAAATTTATTTAATAAATATAAATATAGATAAATAAAATTTACAATTATGTACTTACATAAATTAAATTACTATGAAAAAAATTAGCAGACTATTTAAAAAAATAATCATATTTTGAATTTGAACAATGTTTTTACGAATCTGGAAAACAAAATAAACCTAATAATTATTTAATGGCTTTGAACCTTTGTGATGAATATTAATTTTGATTACTTGATAAGTAGTTTTTTTGTATGCATAATTGTATATAACATAGTGATATAATGTTTATTTTTATAATTTGGTCTTACAATTTATTTTTATTTATTTTTTTAATTGAAAACGAATAGTTAGAAATGTGGCCACAATTTGGCCCATCGGCCAAATTAAGACTGCATAGAGTTCGCAAAAAAAAATTTCTTCATATTTTTGCACGAATTCAGGAAACTCACTAATTTTAGGAAAAAAAAAAAACTTTTCTTTTATCACCAAAGTTCATATAAAAATAGAGATTTTAATGGTTGAAGTTGAAAGATTAGTCAACTATCAATGTGAAATATAAAAGATAAATTTTATATCAATATAAAGTTTGAAAATTTTGAAATTATTAAATTAAGATTTTTGAATTGAACATATTCTCTCGAAATTCAATTAAAATCCGCATAGTATTTTCTTACTTAATTTGATTGATTATGTCAGGCTTAATATTTTCTTATTTTTAATCGACACATCTGGAAGAGAATGTTAACATTATTATACACAAAAAATTATGTGCACCAGTTGCACAGAAAACCTTTATGTTATAAATATAGTACTTTTATATATAAATATCCGCACCTTTTGAAATGAACATGCATAAAGGTGCAAAATTTATAACATAAAGGTGCAAAATTTATAACATAAAGGTATGGATTGCACGAATTCACTTCTGTACACCAGTTGCACAGAAGTCTTACTCTATTTTTTAATAGAAACATTTGGGAGACAATGTTAACATTTGTGAGGGAATGATAACCTCATTAAATTTAGAAATTTTAATTTAATGTATTCAAAATTTTAAATCTTAGGTAGATAAGTGGACATATTTTTTATTGATTTTCTTTTTCTTCTAAATAATGGGTATTCATCCAAATTCATATAAAGATTCCAAAAAAAAATAAAAAATCTTTATACGAGATCTAAACGGAAAAGTTCCTGAAAAATTAATAAGATATTGAAAATCTAAAAAAAATGTGGGACCAATTTGCATAAAACCCAAAAGGGGACCAAGTTGCATAAAAACCAAAAGAACCCTGTACAAACATAAAAACCAAAAAGGGACCAAGTTGCATAAAAATTAAAAGAACCTTGTACAACCAAAAACTGAAACAAACGTGGAATAATATAACAGAATGAACGAGATTAAACGGAAAAGTTCCTGAAAAATTAATATGATATTGAAAATTGAAAAAAATGTGGAACCAAGTTGCATAAAAATCAAAAGAACCTTATACAAACGAAAATTGAAATAAACGTGGATCAATATAAGAGAGAGAACGAGATTAAACGAAAATGTTCCCAAAAAATTAATAAGATATTGAAAATTGAAAAAAAGGTGGGACCAAGTTGTATAAAAACCAAAAGAACCCTGAACAAACGAAAACTGAAATTAACGTGGAACAATATAAGAGAGAGAACGAGATTAAACGGAAAGGTTCCTGAAAAAATTAATAAGATATTGAAAATTGAAAAAAATGTGGGACCAAGTTGCATAAAAACCAAAAGAACCCTGAACAAATGAAAACTGAAATAAACGTGGAACAATATAAGAGAGAGAATGAGATTAAACGGAAAAGTTCCTAAAAAATTAATAAAATATTGAAAATTGAAAAAAATGTGGGACCAAGTTGCATAAAAACCAAAAGAACCCTGTACAAACAAACACTGAAATAAACGTGGAACAATATAAGAGAGAGAACGAGATTAAATGGAAAAGTTCCTTGAAAAATTAATAAGATATTGAAAATTGAAAAAAATATGGGACCAAGTTGCATAAAAACCAAAAGAACCATATATAAACGAAAATTGAAATAAACGTGGAACAATATAAGAGAGAGAACGAGATTAAACGAAAAAGTTCCCGAAAAATTAATAATATATTGAAAATTGAAAAAAATGAGGGACCAAGTTGCATAAAAACCAAAAGAACCCTGAACAAACGAAAACTGAAATAAACGTGGAATAATATAAGAGAGGGAGAGAGAACGAGATTAAACGGAAAAGTTCATATAAAATTAATAAGATATTGAAAATTTTAAAAAAATGTGGGACCAAGTTGCATAAAAACCAAAAGGGGACCAAGGGGAGGGGACCAAGTTGCATAAAAACCAAAAGAACTCTTTACAAACATAAAAAACCAAAAGGGGACCAAGTTGTATAAAAACCAAAAGAACCCTGTACAAACGAAAACTGAAATAAACGTGAAACAATATAAGAGAGAGAACGAGATTAAACGGAAAAGTTCCTAAAAAATTAATAAGATATTGAAAATTGAAAAAAAATATGGGACCATGTTGCATAAAAACTAAAAGAACCCTGTGCAAACATAAAATCCAGAAGGAGACCAAGTTGCATAAAAACCAAAAGAACCATGTACGGCTGTACAAACAAAAACTGAAATAAATGTGGAACAATATAAGAGAGAGAACGAGATTAAACAGAAAAGTTCCTGAAAAATTAATAAGATATTGAAAATTGAAAAAAATGTGGGACCAAGTTGCATAAAAACCAAAAGAACCATAAACAAACGAAAACTGAAATAAACGTGGAACAATATAAGACAGAGAACGAGATTAATCGGAAAAGTTCTTGAAAAATTAATAAGATATTGAAAATTGAAAAAAATATGGGACCAAGTTGTATAAAAACCAAAAGAACCCTGAACAAACGAAAACTGAAATAAACGTGTAACAATATAAGAGAGAGAATGAGATTAAACGGAAAAGTTCCTGAAAAATTAATAAGATATTGAAAATTGAAAAAAATATGGGACCAAGTTGCATAAAAACCAAAAGGGGACCAAGTTGCATAAAACCAAAAGAACTCTTTACAAACATAAAAATCAAAAGGGGACCAAGTTGCATAAAAATCAAAAGAACCCTATACAAACGAAAACTGAAATAAACGTGAAACAATATAAGAGAGAGAACGAGATTAAACGGAAAAGTTCCTAAAAAAATAATAGGATATTGAAAATTGAAAAAAAATGTGGGACCACGTTGCATAAAAACCAAAAGAACCCTGTGCAAACATAAAATCCAGAAGGGGACCAAGTTGCATAAAAACCAAAAGAACCCTGTACGGCTGTACGGCTGTACAAACAAAAATTGAAATAAACATGGAACAATATAAGAGAGAGAACGAGATTAAACGGAAAAGTTCCTGAAAAATTAATAAGATATTGAAATTTGAAAAAAATGTGGGATCAAGTTGCATAAAAACAAAAAGAATCCTGAACAAACGAAAATTGAAATAAACGTGGAACAATATAAGAGAGAAAATGAGATTGAATGGAAAAGTTCTTGAAAAATTAATAAGATATTGAAAATTGAATAAAATATGGGATCAAGTTGCATAAAAATCAAAAGGGAACCAAATTGCATAAAAACCAAACGAACCCTGTACAAACATAAAAACCAAAAGGGAACCAAGTTGTATAAAAACCAAAAGAATCCTGTACAAACGAAAACTGAAATAAACGTGGAAAAATATACGAAAGAGACAAGATTAAACGGAAAATTTCCTGAAAAATTAATAAGATATAGAAAATTATAAAAAATGTGGGATTGAGTTGCACTATACAAATGAAAACTGAATTGAAATATTAAAATATCATGAATATTAATATCAAAAATGGTTGAAATCGTACATTAAAGAGAAAACACATGATGTTTAGATTGAAGGGGTGTATGAATCTACTCTTATTCAAGTAAATGAATATACGATTTATCAAATATAATAGTATCCTAGTAACACAATGGTCGGTTTGTCAAACCAATCAAAGATAAAAATCTACTCCGATATGAGCAAATGAATGAGTATAACGGCAAGTAGGGTCGATCCTCAGGGAACAATGCTTAATTCTTTTGAGCATATAACGAACATGGGGGGTTTCGATTATCTACTAAACTAATGAAGCTAAACTAAGAAAACTAAGAAAACATCAAATAAAATACGAATGAAATAAACAACGAATGAAGAGAAGAAATAGGGGGGAGATTAACCTCACGAAGCTCCGATTCAAGGATATCGACATTCGATTGCATCATCGATCATAGGCTACAAATAACTTCTTGCACATTCAAGCATTCAACCTTAGACTAAACACGAAGCCGTAGAGAAGTCCATGTTTTCCAAATTTAATTGATCAAACCCAGCATCCAATCAAAACTAGCTATTAACTAATTGGCGCGCTTTCCAAATTAATTAACAACCGCATTAAGCTCCGGTTAAAATAGTTAAACCTAAACTGAAACCTAGAACTCAATAATCGAGATAGCTGCAATTACTAAGCCTATGGTTCCGTTAGTCCCGTTGATTCATTAGGCAATTACACAATCCCAGCAAAAACATAATCAACCTATTGCTACTAAGTTCCAATCATTCATCAATCATACATCCCAGCAACATATAAAAGAGAATTCATGGATAGCATTAGCAATATATAATTCAAATCGAATTGTCAGATCAACCCAAACTATATATCACTATATAAAATTAAATCATGAATCAACAGATACTTGAATAGAACAAGAAATAAAATCAAGCACAAAACCTCACAATGATAACAATCGAATTAAATGACCCTTGAATCAGAGAGAGAAATTAGCCACTCATTCTTTGATTGATCTTCTCCATGTAAATCTTCAAGAGAAAAACTAGAGAGAGAAAACCTAGAATGTGTGTAGAGAATTATTGGAATGATGAATTAATCTTGGGTCTTGGCCCCCAAGAGAGAGAAAGATAGGGGAGATTACATAACAAAGTCTTATCTACCCCCTAAACAAAACTTAAGAAACTAAACCCTAAGGACATAATGGTCATTTACAAAATGTGAGAGGCAATTCATCTTTTGCCCTTTCTTTTCCACCAAGCCACTAAGCATTTGATGTGGTCCCCAAACCCATCTTCACATCTTAAGCATAATTTGATCATTTTAAGCCCACTTTTCTTCAAAGCCCATCAAGGTCCATTCATACAAATAACAAAGATAATTAGATCAATTAAAACACAAATACACTACAACCAAGGATAATTATGATGATAAAATATATACAATTAAAGGCACATCACATAACATATATTCTAACACATCTTCTTTTATTTTCAAATTTAATTAAGTTTGTTGGTTCATTATGTGAAATAAATAGAATACTTACAAAATTTTATTAGATACATACAACTTGTATATCGCATGAGGGTTATAGACCATAAGTCTATAACATGTGCGTGTATATTACATATAAAAATAAATATGTGTATATAAATAATTTAATATAGACAGATGGGTGCGGTTGTGTGCAGAGAATATCTTTTTACTGGGAATTGATAAAGAAAATGTTTTAGCAGACTATAGGGTTAATAATAATAGAGTAAATGAACTAATGAGATTTGAAAATTCGATTTTGAAGGTAGAAATAAATTATCGTGGATTTTGAATTAATATTCAAACAAATTCTAACTCATGAATTATATTCAAACAAACACCCCTTAATGATTTATACGGGCTAATTTCATTTTTGGTCCTGTAGGAATTGCTGCGGGCCGATTTTGGGCCATTTTCAGCCCTTTTTGGCCCAACGCATGATTCCGTCTACATATTAACGGAGATACCATGTGCCTTGCACGTGGTCGTTAAGTAAACAGTGTTTTGGTATTAAAAAAAAAAATTCAGAAAATAAAAAATTGGAGCCCTAGTTCATTGTTCATCTCCTTCATTTCTCTGCAAATTCAGCGCGCTGTTTCTTCTCCACCACTACATCTCCGCCATCATCTCCTCTTCTTCGCCGTCGCACCACCACCGCCTCCACCTTCAATCTTTGGCGAGTTCCAGCCCCATCCCGATGCCGCCACCCAATCACCTCTGCAACAGCTGCTCCGTCACAACCACTCCACCACTGGTGGCGCAACTTTTCCTCTCCGTCACAGCGCCGCTACAGTCAATCATCATCTTCAACATTCTTTGCCGACACCGACAACAAGCTTCACAGCGACACCGCCGCTGCAGACAAGTCTCACCATCATCATCTTCGCTCAATCACCATCTTCGCTGAATCTGCAGAGAGAGGAAGGAGATGAACAGTGAACTAGGGTTCCAAATTTTGATTTTCTGATTTTTTTTTTAATACCAGAAGTGGGTTTTGACGGTTTTTGTTAACCAAACCAACAGACAGGGCTAAACTTGATGATTTTTGGGCCACTTTTGATACTAGGTACCAAAATCGGCTCGCGGAAATCCCTACAGGGCCAAAAATGAAATTAGCCCAGATTTATACATTGGCAGTATTGATTATGACATATAATTATGCAATGATTTTAAGAAAGAAGGAAAATGAATATTTTAGTCATTCCACTTTAACACATGCTTTTTTTTTTTTAGTTAAACGTGTGGGCAAGCACAAAAAAAGAATTGGAGCTTTTTCTTTTTTTAGTTAAACGTGTGGGCAAGCAAAAAAAAAAAATTAGGTGCTCCAATTAACTTTTTACATATGATTTCATAAAATAAAATACACTTGATCAGGAATTGATCCAAGTTTGTGACCTAGCTATTCAAAAAAGTTTCAATAAAAAAAAGTTTGGTCACACCCAACATTCCACACGGCAGAAAAATAACAAGACTTTATAAGCTATAAATACTACAAGCATGCATGCAATTACTCGTATCAAACATCCTCATAATAAGTCATCTTCTCTTTATTACAAACTTAGGTCTAGCAACCAATCTTTGATTGATCATATATTGTTGAAGTTGTAGTCAAGATGGGCAATAATTGTCTGCTTTTGCAGATATTTGTGCTGTCTATAATTAGCTTTAGCTTCATATTTGGTGTGAATGCTGCAAATGTCCCAATTGAAGGCACAGTTCATATTACAAGGGAGAATCCAATTGCAGTGGTTAATGAGAATTTCATCTGTGCATCACTCGACTTGTGGCCTCCTGAGAACTGTGATTTCGGGACTTGTAGCTGGGCCAACTCCTCTTTCCTAAATGTGGTAAAGTTTATCTCATAAATTCTATTTCATCCCTACGGTGTAATAAGCCCGAATTAATTATATATATATAGTAAGATAAAGATAAGATATGAGTAATGATTTTTCGTCTTGTTTTGACCAGGATTTGAATAACAATATCCTAAAAAATGCCGTGAAAGGTATTTTAATTATTCTTCCGTTTCATAAAATTCCATTGTAGCAATTATTTTTGATATATTTAACCTTTTTTTTTTTTTTGTTGAATTCATGCAGAATTTTCACCTCTAATGATGAGATTAGGTGGCACTTTGCAAGATAGATTGATTTATCAAGAGGACAGCCAAGAACCCTGTGATCCCACCTTCCGTCCTGATACTTCTCCATTGCGTTATTCACAGGCCTGTTTGCCCTTAGCTCGATGGGATGAACTGCATTCCTTCTTCAAGGAAACAAAGTAATAAACAAATGCTGTTTTCGTCCCATAAAGATATACATTTTTTTTATATACTGAATTTAAAACTAATAACTTTTTTTTTTTTTTTTTTGGTATTGGATCAAATCAGGGCTCAGGTCATTTTTGGATTAAATGCTCTAAATGGGAAAACAATACAAACGGGTAATATTGCAACTGGTGTTTGGAATTACTCAAACGCAAAATCATTTATGGAATATACTCTGAAGAAGAACTATACAATACATGGTTGGGAGCTTGGTACGTAATCATCACAAACTTATACTCTGATGTGGTGGATTAACTAGATGGATGTTGATATAGCTGTTTCGTTTTCTCTGCAGGAAATGAATTAGGAGGACGACAACTGAACGTAGAAGTTCCTCCAGGTCCATACGCCAAGGACACGGGTGAACTGTATAACTCAACACAGCAAATTTACCATGATCACAATTCCAAGCCATTGATAATGGCCCCAGCAGCAATCTTGGGTGATACTTGGTACAAACAGTACATACATAAAACACGAGGATTTCTAGACGTAGTCACTCACCATTTGTATACTGTGGGCGGAGGTGAAGAATATAAATCAAGCAAATAATATCTTGATCATATTGAATCTGACATCGCAATTCTTAACTTATTTTTAATTTTAATTTGGGCAGGAAGCGAAGCTTCAGATGTTCTTGTAGAGAAAATTCTGAACGCAACTGTTCTTGATAGTTCAATTGAGTACTTCAAGAACCTCAGCAAGATTCTGAAAGATTCTGGAACCGAAACAGTTGCTTGGGTTGATGAGTCGGGGGGGATTTTTGCAAGTGGTCGTAATGGAGTCTCCAATGCTTTCATCTTTAGTTTCTGGTGACCACATCTTCAACTAACTTCAAGAAAAACATCAATGTTTACTTAGCAATATATTTTGCTAATTATAAATGAACAATATATTAGCAATGTTTACTTAGCAATATATTTTGCTAATTATATTTTGCTAAAATTTCGAATCATGAATGAACAGGTATCTGGATATATTAGGACAAGCATCAGTTTACGACACAAAGACGTTTTGTAGACAGACGTTATTTGGTGGTAACTATGGATTACTCAGCACCACGACCTTCGTTCCAAACCCTGATTACTACAGGTTATTATTTATATACACTAAAATCCATCTTTTATCAATTAATGCTGAAAATATGTTCATGAGCTGGCTTCTCGTCTTGCAGTGCACTTCTTTGGCACCGTTTAATGGGAAGAAAAGTTCTATCAACAAGATTTGTAGGGTCGAAGAATATCCGTGCATATGCTCATTGTGCAAAGAAATCTGTGAGTATAAACATAATCTACTCATCTGAGATATCATATACTCTCTTCTAACTGAATATATATGATCTTGCAGATTGGAATTACTATACTTGTGATCAACCTGGATGGCAACGCCACAGTGGAGGCGAGTCTGGATTTTGAAGAAGCATACGGAACAACCAGAGAAGAATATCGCTTAACTGCAATGGATGGGAACTTACAGAGCCGTACTATGCTGCTAAATGGGAAGGCATTGGTTCTGGATTCAAGTGGTGCTATACCTGCATTGAAACCTGTTTTGAAAGTGAATTCTTCAGGACCTATAACAGTTGATCCACATTCCATTCTATTTGTTCACTTTCCTAAGGCTAATGCCCCTGGATGTGTCTAATTGGTGGGAACTGATCAAGATTCATCACTGAAGACTCTTTCTTTTATCAAATTAATAAATAAATCATGCTAGTTGCATCATAGTGTAAGGTATTGTGTGTCACCGGATTTAATATTTTGGTTCAATATTATCATATATAATAAAGATGTATTCTGTATTATCATGTTATGGAAAGTAGTGTTTGTCTTGATTGAATAATTGTGAAAAGTATTGATTAAATTATCGTGTGGTACGAACGACAATCTCATTCCTACAGTATTCCTTTTTTATTTTTTGGTTGTTATCCCCCCTTTTTTTTTTCTTAATTTCAGAAATCACCTTCAATTCAATTTGATACATGATTAAAACATTTAGATTCTAATTGTTTTATGGTGACGTTTAAGGTTTTCATTTGCGTCCAATTTGGAGCCACATTTACTGAAGAAGAATATATTTTTCTAATTTCGGGCTTCATATCAGTAATTGAAACCCAAATTACCAAGCCATGTACCAATTGTAACAATTAAAATTAAATGTGGTGACTTGTGGTATTAGTGTCGAAATATCATGTTGTAATTGGAAAAAAAGTGCTAAATATAATGAGTTGTCACGTGATTAACTTTATTAATTATTTATAATAATATAGAAATTACATGTATATAATTTTATATAAATATGAATTTATTAAGTTTTTTTTTTGAGTTTCAATTGAGTGAAGGTGAGAACTCAAATTTGAGACTTTGCCTAAGGTAAGAGATGTACTGTAGCACCCCAACCCATCTCTGTAGGATTGAGGCGCCACCTTGACCTTATGCTCAAATAATTTTTGTAAAAAGGATAATAATTTATTTTTTTCTTTTAAAAAAGATTTTCGTAAATAAACTCAGCGGAAGACTTTACTAAACACGAGTATTTTTTTTTTCTTTTCTTTCTATTTTTAAATTGAAAAACTTAGCATGCAAGAACTAACTCGTGTTCTACCCACATTTGTAAATCAAAAACCTTGTCATATTTAAAACGACTAAACAGTTTATTTAAGTCGATATTAGAAGTCTCAAAAGGCATCCAACATTTCAAATTCGTACATATTAAAATATATTAAAACACACACATATTTATATATATATATGCTTCTAGAGGGGAGTCCATACAGCCGGCTACTCATCCGCTTCGTCATATGTTGATCCTGAAAATATTTAAACATAGCAACATAAGATTTGAGAAATCTTAGTAGATAACGCTTATTAACTGTTACATTAAAGAGATTAACTGATACGCTTAATACGTCATCTCCAAGGTCCGAGGACCTGGTATAATCTCCAAGGTCCGAAGACCTGGCTCCAAGGTCCGAAGACCTGGTATAAACTCCAAGGTCCGAAAACCTGACTCCAAGGTTCGTCAACCTGGTACTTCACCCGAAAGTGTCATTTCATTTCATCATACTCAACATACGAGTTATTCTAAACAATGTAATTGTAAATAAATGTTACCCACTTTTGACGTTGATTCGTAAGCTGGGATAGCTCCTGAAGTATCCGGTCGCTCGTACTGCACTCGGCACGTTCATAAATTTTTAGTCTTTATGTTACATTTCAATTGTGTCATACTTATCTAACCTATCATGCGTATCGTACGTATAACATATGTACATCACAAAAAACATAGCTATTGATTTAGGAGAAATTTTAAAATATACTTTCAAACAAGCATCTATTGTACATTGAAGGGAATGAAAACCGCATATTACATTTTAACTCATAAAACTCTAATTCATATGCTAAAGACTTAAATTATTTAACACTTCACACATAAACACACATTTAATCACATAATATCAGTTTTAAAATATGGTCAAAATGCATTCTTAAAACATAGGTAAAATTTTGATCTTGAAGTTAGTAATATATAAGAAGAAAATACACTCTTTACCACAATAATTTTCATAATTTAGATGATCATCCAAAATTCATGAAAATAAATATACATTTACATAACAACCCTTAGTTATCCATGTTAAAATATCAGGAATAAATTCAAATCATAAAAGCTTTAATAAATTATTTAAGATAATCGAAAATTATTCGAAAATGCTCTAAAATCAGTCTGTGTTATAAAATTCACCGTAAATTGTATATTTAGACCTCTAACATCATGTACTTAAACATAGTAAAACAGTTTTGAAAAATTATAATGGACCGATTTTATATAATTAATTTTCTAAGGTCTGAAACTGCATAAATCTAACTCAAACGGGACTATCTTTGAAAAATTATCATAATTCATAAAATACTCCAAACATTACCAAATTTTAACCATATGCTCAAAACTTTATGTAGAATAACATACTAAAACATTTTTGAGAAATTCGAAGTGTACGATTTTATAAAAATAATTTTCTAGGATCTGAAACTGCATAATTTTAACTCGAAACGGATTATCTTTGAAAAATCACCATAATTCATAGACTACTCCAAACATTACCAAATTTTAACCATAGACTCAACACTTCATGTATTATAACATACCAAAACAGTTTAAAAAAATTCTAAGTATACAATTTTATAAAAATCGACAAAGTGGACTGCCCCTTTCTAAAAATTTCACAACTTGATTAAACTCACCTATTTTCATAATTAAAATGTAGATTCGACTTTTATAACTCTATCAACCTCAAATAAACCATCTTGACTCAATTTATCACACATGCAATGAGCTTAAACAAGATAATCAAACATGCAATGACTAAATCAACATGCAATTGAACAATCAACTCCCAAAAGTGACATATTTTTAAAGATCAACCATACAAAACAAGACTTTGAACAAATTTCTTCACATTAGTAGAAAATCACCCTTGGATAATACATGCAATGTGTTTAGGTAAAGAAATCAAACATGCAAAACTTAACCCAACATGCATTTGCTCAATCAACACTTAAAATGACATATTTTTGAAGATCCACTACATATTATCTCTTAGATCACACATGCAATGGGTTTAGGTGAGGGAAAACAAACATGCAATACTTTCTTCAACATGCATTTCAATATTAAGAACCTAACCATGACTCTAAAGAGCAGATTGTTGAGATTTAGCTAAAATACCTCTTGGGTTGCACACAATCTTAGGGTTTCTTGAGTGTTCTTTGAATGAAGACTATCTCTTGAGCTTAACTCTTCTCCTTTCTTTGAAAACTCCTTCTTCTTGGTTAATTCTTGAATTTCCAGCTTGTTTTAAGGTGGGAAAGAAGGCTTTTGGAAGGGGAAAATGGTAGAGAGAAGGAAGAGAAATGAGCTTTACTAAGGAAACTCAAAATGTGAGAGAGAGAGAACATCATATGAGGGAGTGTGAAGATTCAATAATGTTGCCCCTTAGCTATATATATATGAGGTTTAATTATTCTTTAATATATGTATTATACAAGTAGATCATCTTTTGTAGTATTTGTCCACTAGAGGTGTGATGATTAGTGTCATTGAAACTTGGTTTGGATTTGATGGGATATGGAAGAGATAGATGTAGTTCTTACCTAATGTGACATGTAAAATAAATGAATCATGGTAATTATGCATAAACTTACTTTCAATTTAATACATCATATAAGTCACGTGAGTATGTTTGAAGTATATTTCATTTAACACATCATAATAGTCACATACTTTATTGCACATAAACTATATAATAAAGATCTACATAACTATAATTAAACACATAAGTCACATTTCTTATATTAATTATTTAATCATTTTTATGTGTAACTTATCTATTTTGATCGGTCTTTTTCTCGTGCATGTTGAGTGTATTACGATCGAACCCGGTCTCTTCGGATAGCTATCCTGCAAGATTTTTAGACTTAAAGAAACATTAGCTCACCCATTCTTGATAAAAAGTAAAATTCATCTTAAACACGAAAAGATCATATGCTATAAATTATTTTATAAAGAGTGAAATTTATATATATATATAAATATATGCTATGCATTTTTTATGAAAAATGGGGTGTTACATGTACTTACCGTTAAGTTAAACCTACACGTATTTATTAAGTTATAAATGTATTTGATAGTTCTGGTGGGCAGAATTTATCAAGGTGGGCAGAATATCCTGCAAGACTAAACAGAATGATTAATGTTGTGTCAAATGTCACAACATCAACCAAAACAACAACAGAATTGAACTTTAAGAAAGATGTTAAGAACAGAGAAATTATCCACAAATATATAAAAATACTTATGGAACGTCAGCAGGGCAAAACTTTATTACTTCGATGAGTAATTACAAAAGCCCAAAGAGATCTTGGAAGACTCTCTTTGGAAAAACACACACTCTATAGGTTTTCTCTCACGCTCTATGAATGTGACAAACTCTCTATGGTTTACAAAGTAATTCTACAAACTGAAATATTCAGAAACTGGAATCACTATGAAAATGTTGTCACTGATGTGCCAACATCGGATAACTTTATAAACTAAAACTGTTCTTCACTCTCTCTTTTACTTTGCTCGCTTATCTTGCTTGCTTAAATCTGCAGTTTTCGAATCTTCTATTTATAGAGCACTGCAGACTCTTCTTCTTGATGGAAGATCATCCATGATCTCCACTATCTTCATGTCTTGTTCCATCCATGATCTTCAACTCATGCTCCTCATCTTCAATCTTCCACTTCTCCACTTCTTGCTTCTCCACATTTTCTCTTACTCTTTATCCCACATTTTTACAAATCACAAGGATACACAAAGGAGAACGAAATTTCTATTATCTAAGAAAGGAACATTAGCTCCTTTAGACTTCTTCAACAAGTAAATCTTGTTAGATACACATCCAATCATCCAATTTCTTAAATATCTCAACCATCAAATCATATATCAAAAATCAATTAATTTGGGTAAAATAAAGAAAAAAGAAAAAATTAATTATTGTTAAAAATTAACACTAATAGTATTTATGTGTATGGTATAAATACTTATATATGTATGTATTGTTATATGCTACCTATATACAATTTAATTTGTAAGGGTATTTGGCAAAGTCATTTTCATGTTTTAGAAGAAGGAAAATCGCATTGTTAAACTTAAAAGAGACGCATTTACGTTTCTTTGGCTGAGAGTTGAAGAGGCGTGTGTTACTAATACGTACGAGTCTTGAATTATGAACAGGTATCTGGATATTTTAGGGCAAGCATCATCTTACGACACAAAGAAATTTTGTAGACAGACATTAGTCGGTGGTAACTATGGATTACTCAACACCACCACCTTTGTTCCAAACCCTGATTACTACAGGTTAAACAATTGACATTCACCTTTTATCAATGGTGAATATGTGCTGATAAGCTAGCTTTATCTCATCTTGCAGTGCACTTCTATGACAGATTAATGGGAAGAAACGTTCTAGCAACAAGATTTGTAGGGTCGAAGAACATCCGTGTGTATTCTCATTGTGCAAAACAATCTGTGAGTACACATAAAACAATCTACTTATTTGAGAGATCACTCTCTTCTAATTACTGATTTGGACATCTATCTCGCAGACTGGAATTACTATACTTGTGATAAACCTTGGTAACGCTTCAGTGAAGGCAAGTCTGGATTTTGAAGACGTATATGGAACAACAAGAGAAGAATTGTTGGATAATATTCATAAAGTGGGTCACTATTATTAATTAAATGTGTCTAGCTATCTAAAATTAAAGTCCAATTAAAGTGATCTAATTTAGATTGGACTGATGGGCATTGGGTTATATAAGTTATGAGCTTATATATGTGTAGAGACAATTATGTGATTTATTATTGGTTGATGGGGCCCAATAATAAATATAGGGTTTAGTTGATTTATCTCAACTATATAAGGGTCGTGGTCCCTAAAGGTACGATACGCTTTTCTTTTCTCTGAGACAATCATCAGAAAAAAACCAAATAAGAACATCGTAACCTTTGGAAGACTCTCGCCCGATTCGAGTAAACTAAAGTACGAATCAAGAAATTCTAGAAAGGATGATGGACTCAGGTACGCTTCCGCTTTATGGTTATTGTCTCTTCTCTATTTCAGTTTATTATCGTAGATCTTAGGTTTGGGGATTATGTGTTGATGCATGTTTGTGTGCATTTAATACATGCTTTTATTTGACATGATTCCTACAAGTGGTATCAGAGCCACTCTACGGATGATTTTCTGAGATTTGAGAAATTAGGGCTTCGATATTCTCAATTAAGAGAAATTGATTACCAGTTGCTCTTGTTTTGATTCGTCTTATGTTGTGCGTATTGTTTGGATCGATCGTATTATCATATCTAAATGGTTTGATTTGATTATTATCATTTGCGATCCAAGTGGGACTTTTGGAAATAAGAGTCTGGAATTATTAATTATTCTTTCTGAAGTCATGTGTTTAAGCTTGAGTGCATCAGACATTTTTTATTTTATTTTATTTGCCCATATTGTTAGCAATTGTGTAATTGATTTTGTTCAGATTGATATGCACTATGTATTGGCGAATTGTGTTCTGCCTTTGCTGTCAATATTATTAAATTAATTTGGCATGGTTTTGAGGCTAGTTTATATAATATTCAGTTACTGTTATAGCCTGGATTCAGATTAAGCTTTATATTTTAATTTCTTCAATAATAATTGGGTACGTCTATGACTTAATTTAAATTGTCTGACATTTTATAGAACCAATTGAAACATGATGTTGCCAAAGTGACCTCTCTGCGTAGATTGACTTATTAAGAATGTCAAGATGTTTGTGTGTATGTGGGTTCATGCGAATATTTACCGGCCCAAAGGAAGGTTGATGTTTGGCCGAACCACATATATACTTGTGGTAATGAGTGTGTGATAATTTTATGGTTTCCATGTAAATAGTGAACGTCATCCAAAGATGAGTTCATTATTTGACAAGATTTATTGTCAACATTTGATTACTACAACAAGAGTGTCATTTACAATTGATATTACTGTCCAAAGACTTGATATTAATGGTGTGCTAGGCATCTTGAGATGTATTCCATGTTTATTTGAGAATTTAAAAGTTGGTATATGGATTTATGTGAGTATGAAAATTTATATGTTTTTATGTTCTCTGTCCAGCTATGTTATCTGCTGCTACTATATCTGCAAACACTAGCAACATTCCCATTCTGAATGGGACAAACTTCAAGGATTGGAAAGAGAATATACTTATTATTCTTGGTTGCATGGATCTAGACCTTGCTTTAAAGGAAGAGAAACCTGTTTCTCTTACGGCTGAAAGTTCCTCTGATCATCAGAGGAATTTTTGAGAAGTGTGAACGCTCTAATCGTATGAGTCTGATGATCATAAAGCACGGCGTTCCAGAAGCCTTTCGGGACACTATATCTAATGAGGAGACTTCAGCTAAGGATTTCCTTGCCGAAATTGAGAAATGTTTTTCTAAAAACGATAAGGCGGAGGCAAGTACGCTTTTAGCTAACTTGATCTCCATGAGGTATAAAGGCAAATGAAATATAAGGGAGTACATTATGGAGATGTCAAACATTGCTTCAAAACTTAAGGCACTTAAGCTCGATTTGTCTGATGACTTACTCGTGCATTTGGTTTTGATTTCCCTTCCTGCACACTTCAGTCAATTCAAGGTCAGTTATAACTGCCAAAAGGAAAAATGGAATCTTAATGAACTGATTTCATACTGTGTGCAAGAAGAAGAAAGGTTGAAGTATGAAAAATTAGAAAGTGCTCATTTTGCAAGTACCTCAAAAGATACGGGCAAGAAAAGAAAATTGGATAATGTTGTTAAAAGTTCTAAGCAAAATAAACAAGAGAAGCCTGAGGAAAAGAAAGGTTGCTTCTTTTGTCACAAGCTAGAACACAAAAAGAAGGACTGTCAAAAATATAAAACATGGTGTGCTAAGAAAGGTACGGTCCTTACTTTGGTCTGTTCTGAAGTTAATTTGGCTCAGTACCTAGAAACACTTGGTGGTTAGATTCTGGTGCTACTACTCACATAAGTGTTTCTATGCAGGGTTGCCTGAACTACCGAAAGTCAAGTGATGGTGAAAGATACATCTTCATGGGCGATGGAAAGTCGGTAGAAGTTGAAGCAATTGGGAATTTTAGATTGTTGTTAGGAACTGGTTGTTATTTGGATTTGAAAGACACTTTTGATGTTTCGTCTTTTAGGCGGAATTTGGTTTCTATTTCCTTGTTGGACAAATTCGGTTACTTATGTTCATTTGGAAATAATCAGTTCAGTCTTTCTTTAAATTCGAATATTGTTAGTACTGGTTCATTAAGTATTTATGACAATCTTTATCTTCTTGACATTGTTGCTTCATATAATGAAACTCTGCATGTACAATCACATGGTACTAAGCGCAAATTTAATAAAGAAAATTCGGCTAATTTGTGGCATAAAAGTTTGGGTCATATATCCAAATCAAGAATTGAACGACTTTTGTCACAAGGTGTTATTGATTCACTTGACTTTTCAGACTTAAATTCGTGTGTTGAGTATATCAAGGGAAAACAGACCAAACATAAGAAATTAGGTGTCTACAGGTCTATGAGTGTTTTCGATTTAATACATACTGATATATGTGGGCCATTCCCTACGGCTTCTTGGAATGGTCAACGGTATTTTATATCATTCATGGACGATTATTCACGTTTTGGGTACCTATATCTTATTCATGAAAAATCAGAGGCACTGGACATGTTCAAAATTTTCAAAGCTGAAGTTGAAAATCAACTTAGCAAGAAAATCAAGTGCGTCAAATCTGACCGTGGAGGTGAATACTACGGTAGATATGACGGTTCAGGTGAACAACGTCCAGGGCCATTTGCTATCTTTCTGGAGGAATGTGGAATTGTCCCTCAGTACACTATGTCGGGTTCTCCTAGCATGAATGGTGTTGCTGAAAGAAGAAATAGGACACTTAAGGATATGGTAAGAAGTATGATTAGTCATTCTACCTTGCCAGAATCCCTCTGGGGAGAAGCACTAAAGACATCACCATATATCCTAAATAGAGTACCAACTAAAGCAGCTGCCAAAACACCTTACGAGCTTTGGACGGGCCGAAAGCCTAGTCTGAAGCACCTTCATGTCTGGGGATGTCCATCTGAGGCTCGGCCTTATAAACCTAATGAAAAGAAATTGGACTCCAGAACAGTAAGCAGCTATTTTATTGGTTACTCTGAGCGCTCTAGGGGTTACAAGTTTTATGATCCCACTATGAGGTCTATTTTTGAGACGGGAAATGCAGTATTTTTTGAGGATGTTGAGTTTGGGGGGAGAAATAAGGTTAGAGACATTGTCTTTGAGGAGGAATTAGTTACAATTCCTACTACTATTTCTGACAGCGTACAAGTTCCTATACCTGTCGTTGTTCAAGAAATGGATTTAGAATCTCGACAAGACAATGTTGAACAACTTCCCAATCAAGTTGAGGAAATAGTTCCTGAAGAACAAACTCAACAACCTCAAGAACAAGTGCCAGCAAGAAGATCCACAAGAGATAGGAGAAACGCTATTCCGGATGATTATATAGTATATCTCTAAGAACATGAGGACACTGTAGGATTGTTGGGAGATGATCCAATCAGCTTCCAACAAGCCATGCAGGATTCTAAATCTCAAAAGTGGATCGATGCCATGAATGAGGAGTATAAGTCTATGCAAGACAATCAAGTTTGGGATCTTGTCCTATTACCCGAAGGAAAGAAACCGATTGGTTGCAAATGGATATTTAAGACCAAACGGAATTCAGAAGGTAATGTGGAAAGGTATAAGGCTCGTCTTGTAGCTAAAGGTTTTACCCAAAATGAAGACATTGATTTTACAGAGACTTTCTCTCCAGTTTCATCGGAAGATTCTCTAAGGGTAATAATGGCTCTTGTTACACATTTGGACCTTGAGTTATATCAGATGGATGTTAAGACAGCGTTTCTAAATGGTGACATTGATGAAACGATATATATGGTGCAATCGGAAAATTTTGTGTTTGGAGATCCAAAACACATGGTCTGCAAATTAAATAAATCTATATATGGTCTAAAGCAAGCTTCTCGTTAGTGGTACCATAAATTTCATCAAGTAGTTACCTCATTTGGTTTTGAGTCAAATACGGTTGAAGATTGTGTGTATCACAAATTCAGTGGGAGTAAATATGTATTTCTGGTTTTGTATGTCGATGACATACTTCTTGCTGCAAACAATAAAGAAATTTTGCACGAAACCAAGAAATTTCTTTCAATGAATTTTCAAATGAAAGATTTTGGGGAAGCTTCTTTTGTATTAGGAATTCGGATACTTCGAGATCGCTCTAGTGGTATTCTTGGATTATCACAGAATAACTATATAGAAAAAGTGCTCTTAAGATATGGCATGCAAGGAAGCAAACCAGCAGACACCCCAGTCGCTAAAGGAGATAAATTCAGCTTAAGTCAATGCCCTAAGAATGACCTTGAAGTTAAGGAAATGCAGAAGTTTCCCTATGCGTCAGTCGTAGGGAGTCTTATGTATGCTCAGGTTTGCATACGTCCGAATATAGCATTCATTGTTGGGATGCTAGGGAGATATCTGAGTAATCCTGGAGTGGATCACTGGAGAGCAGCCAAAAGGGTTCTTAGATATTTACTGAGAACTAAAGATTACATGCTCACATACAAGAAATCAGATCAGTTGGAGATCATTGGGTATTCTGATTCTGATTTTGCGGGATGCCAAGATAGTAGAATATCCACTTCGGGCTATATATTTTTGTTGGCTGGAGGAGCTATTTCATAGAAAAGTGCTAAGCAGACACTAATAGCTTCATCCACCATGGCGGCGGAATTTGTGGCTTGTCATGAGGCATCTAACCATGGATTATGGCTGCAAAATTTTGTCACTGGGCTGCGTGTTTTGAGTGGAATTGAAAGGCCACTAAAAATATTCTGTGACAACAAGTCAGCAGTCTTATATTCTAACAATAATAGGGGCTCGTCTAAATCAAAACATATTGACATAAAGTTCCTAGTTGTGAAAGAAAGGGTACAGAGTGGTCAAATTTCGATAGAGCATATAGGGACAAACTCCATGATTGCAGATCCTCTTACTAAGGGAGTCACACCAAAGCTTTTCCATGAGCATACAGCTAGTATGGGTGTCTTGTCACTTGAGGATATCATATTTTAGTGGGAGTTTATATACATGTTTAGCTCTATGTTTTCTTTTGAACACAATTTTGTATATTTGGATATTTTCTGCAGAAATAAAGTTTCAGTTTATTGCACTCTGTACAGTTATGTTAAAGTTTGATCTCAATAAATGAGGACCAGTTGGAAATAGACATGTTTAGATCACATTACATGCAATTTCCATGTTATGCATCCATAACTTGATCTATGTCATTTGATTGTATTGGTATATGTGATTACTGATGGGTTTAGTCGCACTGAATGTGGCGAAAGCTCCTTTAGTTCTATATCAATATGGTCAATGGACGAGATTGTGAGGAATGCCCTTAGTATGATAGCAAAGTTTGAGCGCTCATAAGGTATACACATTTGTCAGGAATAATATGTGACCCAAGTGGGAGATTGCTGGATAATATTCATAAAGTGGGTCACTATTATTAATTAAATGTGTCTAACTATCTAAACTTAAAGTCCAATTAAAGTGATCTAATTTAGATTGGACTGATGGGTATTGGGTTATATAAGTTATGGGTTTATATATGTGTAGAGACAATTATGTGATTTATTATTGGTTGATGGGGCCCAATAATAAATATAGGGTTTAGTTGATTTATCTCAACTATATAAGGGTCGTGGTCCCCAAAGGTACGATACGTTTTTCCTTTCTCTAAGACCATCATCAGAAAAAAACCAAATAAGAACATCGTAACCTTTGGAAGACTCTCGCCCGATTCGAGTAAACTAAAGTACGAATCAAGAAATTCTAGAAAGGATGAGTCCGGATGATGGACTCAAGTACGCTTCCGCTTTATGGTTATTGTCTCTTCTCTATTTCAGTTTATCATCGTAGATCTTAGGTTTGTGGATTATGTGCTGATGCATGTTTATGTGCGTTTAATACATGCTTTTATTTGACATGATTCCTACAAGAATATCACCTAACTCCGATGGATGGGAACTTACAGAGCCGAACTATGCTGTTAAATGGGAAGGCATTGGTTCTGGAATCAAGTGGTGCCATACCTGCATTGGAACCTGTTTTGAGAGTGAATACTTTGAAGCCTATAGCAGTGGATTCACATTCCATTGCGTTTGTTCACTTTCCAAAGGCTTATGCCCCTGGATGTCTACTTGGAGAGGACTGATCAACTTTGCTCATCTACTGCTTAATTGTTTGATCAAATAAAGGCCATTGTTGCCATTGTTGCATCATAGTTTAGGGTATGTTTGTGATCATGTCACTTAGTTGGGTTCCAGATATCCAACTATTCATGAAATCCTAGGGTTTGAAATTCCTCTTAAATAATGTGAAAATGCATCCCATAAAAAGATGTAATGTTTGTGATCGTTTGATGATTGTGACTTTTTTTTGATAATTCTTTAATAGATTTACGGAAAAATAAAATAATAATTTAATAAACTGGAAAAGAACTGGAAATTATTAAAAATTTCAAACTAAAATAGAAAATTTATTTAATAAATATAAATATAGATAAATAAAATTTACAATTATGTACTTACATAAATTAAATTACTATGAAAAAAATTAGCAGACTATTTAAAAAAATAATCATATTTTGAATTTGAACAATGTTTTTACGAATCTGGAAAACAAAATAAACCTAATAATTATTTAATGGCTTTGAACCTTTGTGATGAATATTAATTTTGATTACTTGATAAGTAGTTTTTTTGTATGCATAATTGTATATAACATAGTGATATAATGTTTATTTTTATAATTTGGTCTTACAATTTATTTTTATTTATTTTTTTAATTGAAAACGAATAGTTAGAAATGTGGCCACAATTTGGCCCATCGGCCAAATTAAGACTGCATAGAGTTCGCAAAAAAAAAATTCTTCATATTTTTGCACGAATTCAGGAAACTCACTAATTTTAGAAAAAAAAAAACTTTTCTTTTATCACCAAAGTTCATAAGTCTTACGAGAGACCGTCTCACGAAATTTTAATGCATTGTGTGAGATGAGTCAACCCACAACCTAATTACCCACCACCCAAACTCTACAATTCTCATGTTGTTTGTGGGTGATGAGTTTCATCTCACGAAAACTATCCGTGAAACCGTCTCACATGAGTTTTTGTACATATAAAAATAGAGATTTTAATGGTTAAAGTTGAAGGATTAGTCAACTATCAATATGAAATATGAAAGATAAATCTTATATCAATATAAAGTTTGAAAATTTTGAAATTATTAAATTAAGATTTTTGAATTTAACATATTCTCTCGAAATTCATTTAAAATCCGCATAATATTTTCTTACTTAATTTGATTGATTATCAGGCATAATATTTTCTTATTTTTAATCGACACATCTGGGAGAGAATGTTAACATTATTTTTTAATAGAAACATTTGGGAGACAATGTTAACATTTGTGAGGGAATGATAACCTCATTAAATTTAGAAATTTAAATTTAATGTATTCAAAATTTTAAATCTTAGGTAGATAAGTTGACATATTTTTTATTGATTTTTTTTTCTTCTAAATAATGGATATTCATCCAAATTCATATAAAAATTCCAAAAAAAATAAAACCTTTATATGAGATCTAAACAGAAAAGTTTCTCAAAAATTAATAAGATATTGAAAATTGAAAAAAATGTGGGACCAAGATGCATAGAAACCAAAAGAAACATGTATAAACAACTAAAATAAACTTAGAACAATATAAGAGAGAGAACGAGATAACAGAGCTTAGAGAAAGTGCATCTCACCATCAAAACTCAACAATAGCCAATGGCGGCAGCGTTTACATAGCATATAAAGCAATAAAGTCATAAATATTATTTCAATTCAAACATGACAAGTCCATAACCAAGATTAATCAAAATTTACATGACTTATTTATTTATTTATTTATTTTGTTAAAAAAAAGGAAAAGTATAAAAAAGGAAGCGCTAACGGAGGCGGCTATTGATTATTATTGCCATTGGTTTTTCTGATCTATTGAGCTTTCAAGGAGGCTGATCTTGATTCTTCTTTTTTATTTGGTTTTTCTGACCTATTATTCACTTGTCTGCTGCCATCACTTTATTATTTTTAACGACTTATAATTTTCAATTTTTTGCCTAACAGACACGTGATAGTTATTGATTTGTGCTGTTATTTGTAGTCAAAATAGACTAATTGTCTTTGTTGAACATAATTATAGTTACCGTATGTTATCCTTAAACTCAATTGAAATATTAAAATATCATGAATATTAATATCAAAAATGGTTGAAATCGTACATAAAAAGGAAAACACATGCTGTTTAGATTGAAGGGGTGTATGAATCTACTCTTATTCAAGTAAATGAATATATTACTCTTATCCAAGTAAATGAATGTATGATTTATCAAATATAATAGTATCCCAATAACATAAACATATGTTCTAACACATCTTCTTTTATTTTCAAATATAATTAAGTTTGTTGGTTCATTATGTGAAATAAATAGAATACTTACAAAATTTTATTAGAAGGAGGATCAATAGATTTCACCCCTTGAATCTATCCAAATGATTAAAAAATTAGTTCAAAATGAAAGTGGTGTGATTTCAAATCTACATCTATCCAAACACGACTAGTGGATTAATTGATATCCTCAAATATGTAATACCCCGTTTCTTTTCTATAAAGAAAATTTTTAGCTAAGACGTTGCGTACAAAATTCACCCATTTTATAACAATAAAGATAATTAAAATCGAAAATAATTTTGAAATACAAATTTCTGAAATTCATGAAATAAAGCATGTTTTCATGCAATCTTTAGAATATCGGCTACCAGTATCCACCGCTCGCGTACCACGCTCAAGAATTCCTTAAACTAAAAACATTTTAACACTAAAAATATTTTAACATAAATGGGTGAGTGTTTATAATACACTCAGTGAGGTTAACCTGTAACCAAATAGAACATAAGAGAAACATAAATATTTCAATCCATCAAGCACATAGTTGCGGTTCTTAGCCACCATGAATACAATGTGGGTCTTAGCTGCCATGAACTGCGGGTCTTAGCCGTCATGTAATCATTTCATTGTCATATACATTCTCATTCACCTTGCATACAAGGTACATTCAATCGCATCACTCATTTTGCAGCATTTAGCACACAATATAATGCTCATATCGTAAATCATATCTTATTCAAATATGCATAGAATTTCACAACAAAACCATCAGAAAAACATTAATACGGAATTAAACAAGTTGTCACCACCTTAGGAAAAGTTGAAGCGTCTGTTCTTAAGTTGTCGAGCAAGCCTAGTAATTCTTTTTTCCTTGTTTCAAGTTTGAAGTTCACAGCTCAAGAGGAGGGTTTAAATCAGACACCCACGAGCAGCTGCTTTCCGATGTGTGGAAGGGAAAGAAGATAGCTTTGTACAAGATGGAGAGAAGAGAAGAGAATGAAAGAGAAAGTTGCAAAGAGAAGAGAAGAAAAAGGGTCCTTCTGCACTGTGTCAATTTATTTCCTCCCTTTCTTTTCTTTATTTATTTTTCCATCCATTTATGTTATTTTCTCCTCTTATAAAAGTTGCACTTTAGTGTATACTGTCCAAGGCACACCACGTGTGAAATGGTGGGAAAAAGGTGTTAAAATAGTCATCAAGGTTGTTGCCACTTATTAATTCATTTATTAAATTATTACTACTATAAGAGGTGGCAATCTACTATGCAAGTTATCACCACTCATATTATAATATTAAAGCTTTCTTATACATATAAATGTATATACACCCGTACTAACAGACACACACATATATATATACTAAATTTTAGTTTTTTTTTTTTCTTTAATAGTTTAAACTTATATATATTACTATTATATTATTTAAATCTCATTTTCAATTCTTGAAAATTCTTGATATATTTTACGTAGTTAAATTTTAATTTGGGGTGTTACAAAATACGTCTATCCAAATCCAAATGGACTCTTGGACCTTGAAAATTCTATTTTCAAGGTAGAACATCCACATTGATTGTTTTAGTGGATGTGAATAATAAAAATAAAAGTGTGTTAGTTAATATTAGTGTATTTTAAGGTGTATATTTTTGTGATGTACTAATATGTGTTTCTCATTAAAACACCAAAAACACCCATAGTGGGTGTGAGAGTAGAGAGGAGAGAGTGGGAGAGATTTAGAAGAGAGAGGAAATAGAACATACTTTTTACTTTTTAATGTTAATTGATATATAATGATGTGTTTTAAAAAAGGTAATATTTTTAAATTGGATAGGATTTTTATGCAACGACTTCAAGAATGAAGCAAACAATAATATCCACTTTGTCTACATCTCAATAGTTGGGTTGTTTTTTAGTTAAAATTAGTGGGCCTAAAAAAAAGAATATTTAGGTGCTCCAATTAATTTTTAATTACTTGTATTTTCATAAAACAAAATCCACTAGACGAATTAATCCAAGTTTGTAACCTCTTCAAAAAAAGTTTTAAAAATAGGTTTGGTCACACCCACCATTCCACGCAATGAAAAAATAACAAGAACTTATAAGCTATATATATTACAAGCATGCAACTCATTCAAACATATCCCCACACTAAGTTATATTTTTCTTTACCACAAACTCAGCTAGCAACCTATCTTGGTTGATTAATCATAGCTAGAGTTGTAGTAAAGATGGGTAATAATTGTCTGCTTTTGCAGATATTTGTGCTGTGCATTGGCTTTAGCTTCATAAGTGATGTGAATGGTGCTAATGTCACAGTTGAAGGCACAATTCATATTAGAAGAGAGATTCCAATAGCTGTGGTTAATGAGAATTTCATATGTGCAACACTCGACTTGTGGCCTCCTGAGAGATGTGATTTTGGGACTTGTAGCTGGGGCAGTTCCTCTTTCCTAAATTTGGTAAAGTTTATCTTATAAATTAAAGTATATTGTTATATCTGATCAGAAACTATCTTTTCATCCTTGTGTTTGCACAAAATTTTAATTTTAATAAGTTGGTGAAATTTTTTTCTTATGTAAGTTTGCATTTTATTTAGTGATAATGGACAAATATAATTAACCATATAAGAAAACAAACAATTTGAAGTAGTTATTTTATAGCAAGAAATAAAGTAGCCAATTCATAGCTGATGAGTGGACTTATTAATCATCGTTTATTCTAGTAGTGTCATGGTTGTGCTCCCATGTGTATAATATTTGAGTGTTATGTGATTACTGAAATCTATTTCATTAATGACATTTCAGTCAATTTGGGTATAAAATTGGTTATGTTATGTTTTCAAATTTAAAATCTTTCTTATCTATCTGGCTTTGTTTAGTGATTGTCCCATTTAATTATGTTATAGCTTCAATGGTAAAATGCATGAATCATAGTTTAACACGTCCAAAATAGTTCTATTTTATTAGATATTAAGACAAAGATAAATATGAGAGATATGAGTAATGATTTAATTTAGCTAGCTTGTTTTGATCAGGATCTCAATAACAAGATCCTAAAGAATGCCGTAAAAGGTATTTAGA
The DNA here is from genome assembly GCA_954870855.1 of Scutellaria minor. Taxonomy (NCBI): domain Eukaryota; kingdom Viridiplantae; phylum Streptophyta; class Magnoliopsida; order Lamiales; family Lamiaceae; genus Scutellaria; species Scutellaria minor. The sequence goes on from OX940727.1 coordinate 7,800,084, forward strand.
ATTTTCTTTTTAAAAAAAATTATTCTGTTTAATTAAATTCATTTGGAGTATATAATTCTTTCTTAGTTTTGATAATTCATGCAGAATTTTCACCTCTAATGATGAGATTAGGTGGCACTCTGCAAGATAGATTGGTTTATCAAGAGAACAGACAAGAGGAGTGTGATCCCACATTCGTTGTTGACGCCTCTCAATTATTGGGTTATTCAGAGGCTTGCTTGCCCTTAGACCGATGGGATGAAATACATTCCTTCTTCAATCAAACTAAGTAATAAACATATATATGCTATAGTCCAAAAAAATGACCCTTTTTTTTTCGAAAACTAATCTTTCCTTCTCTTCTCACTTGATTCCCTCAGGAGGGACCCCATTTCATTAAGAATAAACAGATCATTTTTGTCTATATCTAATGTTGTATTATTTTCACTATACTAATATTAATAGGCTACTTTTATGGTTGTCTTTATCAGTATGTATAAAATATATTTAATATAAAAACTAACATTTTTTTGTATTGGATCAAATCAGGGCTCAATTTATTTTTGGAATAAATGCTCTGAGAGGGAAAACAGTGCAACCGAATAATACCGCAACTGGTGTTTGGAATAACTCCAATGCAAAATCACTTTTTGAATACACTGTCAAGAAGGGCTATACAGTAAATGGTTGGGAGCTTGGTGAGTAACAAATTAATCTCAAATTATGAACTAGATGGTTTATAATAGCTGGTTAATTCGTTTTGTTTGCAGGTAATGAATTAGGAGGACGACAACAAAACATAGGAGTTTCACCAGGTCCATATGCCAACGACACCAAGGAACTGCATCACTCAACACAAAAAATTTACCAGGCTGTCAATTCCAAACCACTGATAATGGCCCCTGGAGGAATTGTTGATAATACTTGGTACAGTCAGTACATACACAAAACACGAGGATTTCTAGATGTCGCCACTCACCATTTATATACCGTGGGTGGAGGAAGCGAAGAGTCAGATGCTCTTGTACAGAAAATTCTGAATGCAACTGTTCTTGATGGTTCAATTGACTACTTCAGGAATCTCAGCAGGATTCTGATCGATTCTGGAACTGAAACAGTTGCTTGGGTTAGTGAGGCGGGAGGGGTTTTTGGTAGTGGTCGTGATGGAGTCACCAATGCTTTCATCTTTAGTTTCTGGTAACCAAACCTTCAACCATTGTTTACTTGGCAATATTATTATACATTGAAAATCATGAATGAACAGGTATCTGGATATTCTAGGACAAGCATCAGTTTACGACACAGAGACATTTTGTAGACAGACATTAGTTGGTGGTAACTATGGATTACTCAACACCACCACCTTCATTCCAAATCCTGATTATTACAGGTTATATATTCTTCTATACACAAAATGATCTCAAAATCCGTTTTTTATTAATGCTGAATATAAATATGGCTTCTCGTATTGCAGTGCGCTTCTTTGGCACCGTTTAATGGGAAGAAACGTTCTATCAACAAGATTTGCAGGGACAAAGAATCTTCGTGCATATGCTCATTGTGCAAAGAAATCTGTGAGTATTTACATACCTAATTATAACTAATCTACTCACCTCAAAGATCACTCTCTCTTGTAACTGATATATCTTGCAGACTGGAATTACTATACTTGTGATAAATCTGGATGGTAACGCCACAGTGAAGGCGAGTCTGGATTTTGAAGGTGCATACGGAACAACAAGAGAAGAATATAACTTAACTCCGATGGATGGGAACTTACAAAGTCGGATTGTTCTGCTAAACGGGAAGGCATTGGTACTGGATTCGAGTGGTGCTATACCTGCGTTGGAACCTGTTTCCAAAGTCAATTATTCAGGACCTATAACACTCCATCCACATTCCATTCTGTTTGTTCACTTTCCTAATGCTTTTGCTCCTGGATGTGATATGACTGGAGGGAACTGATCAACATTTACCATATTCTGCCCTTTCATCAAATAAAATACTAATTCATAATGTTCACGGTTGCCAAAATCCAAATTCAAATCCAAGACTCATGTTATGAAAACTTATATCTATCCTGTCTTGATTGAATGATATATAAATAATCGTGTGCTAGTTTTACACACAAAGATTAACTAGGATTATATAATCGTGTTCAGTTTTTTTTTTTTTTTCAATTAACATGATTTTTTAATTATAACACCACATATCACGACATTGACTTTGTTACAATTCCAATATATGATCGGGTTATTGGGATTCAAATTGTTTTCATAAGGTTTTCATTTGCTCTACAATTCAAAGCCACATTGACCAATAACTGGTATATTTTTCAAATTGATCATGTAAAATGATGGGCTTCATATCAGCAACTGAAAACTGAGTAACAAAGTCATGTACCAAATTGTAACAAAATTAAAGGTGGTGACTTGTGGTACTAAGGTTGAAAGATCAGATGTAATTGGAAAAATGCTAAATGTAATGATTTGTCAAGTAATTAATTCTATTAATTATTTATAGTAATATTGATATTATATGTATAAGTATAAATATGTATTATAAGTTATAAGTGTATTTATGTTTATAGATACTTTTATATAATATATATATTATTATTATTATTATATGCTACCTATTTACAATATAATTAATATATATACTTTACAAGAGACCACCAAGCACAAGTCATGTTGATACCAAATAATTAATATTGTATTTTATAAAATGAACATACAATTTAAAGATAAAATATAAACCAAAGGGATTTTAACAGAAAATAATGACAACAGATTTAAACAAAAATAAAAAACAGAGTGTAACCCCCGTTTTCTGGCAGTCTGCAAAGACCTTTTGCAAGGGTTCCAAAGATTTCTGGCGCCTTTGTTGAGAAATATTTATTGAAAGATAAATAGATAGATTTTGCTTTATCCCAATATTAATAATTTAAAAATTAAACTTTATTTTTAACAAATTAATTTAAAGAGGATCTATTTAGAGTAATCAAAATGGTTTGTTGCGCCAATTCACTCTCAACCTGCTACACCAAAACTTTTAGTTGAGTTGGATTGAGTCGAGTATTTCAAGGTGATAAGATGGGTTTTGTGCGTGTTTTACATGTGTTATGCGACAGTTATTATAGCTAATTGTTCGCTATTCTATTGCATTTACCCGATCTTTATCATATTCGTCTCGTTGGCTTTGATTTCACATTTTCCATGGATTTCAGGTTGTTTTGCAAAATATATGATGATTGGGGGACAAGCCAAGCGAGAGGATACACAGGCTACAAGTCGAATGGGCTGAAAGTGAAGAAGAAGCCCAACACTGAGGGGGTCAGTGTTGGGAATGTGGATGCCGAATTATCACTTACGTGATTAAAAGCCCATTAGCCCAGGCCCATTAATTTCTTAATTACATCTTAGGGCTTAGTTTTTAAGGAGGCTGATCTTAGAGCCATTTGAGGGAGAGAGGGAGAAGAGAGAGGACATAATACATTTTGAGAGAGTTCTTGGATGACTTTTGTGATGTTCATAGCCATGTTTGGCTAAACTTCTTTTCTAGTCTGAGGAGACACCAAACATTGAATGATTCATCCGTTTTTAATTGTGTAGTAACGTTTCTCTTACTCTATCTCGATTTCTTCGTTGTTTGATCTTATGCTTTGCATGTTTGATTAATGGATTTATTAGGATTGACCACCTTAATCTATTTGTTAATCAATTCTAGCTAACTCGCATGATATAATCCGTAATTGTTATATTTGAAGGAGTATCGTAGCAATTGGAATTTGATTCCTAGGATAACGAAGTCTAGGTTGCATGATTCGGACGTTCCGCTTTCATGGTCTAGTTTGCCCTATTATTATGGATCGTTAATGCATCTTGTGAATTGAATCTTGAATACATGTTTTGGGATTATTCATAGGGTAGATTAATTGGGGGTCGTACCTGCTAATTAATTAAACTTAAGAAATAATTCGAACTAGTTCGGTCGTACCGCTGGTTTAGGGGCAAGATTCGAGATAGGGAGTAGATAAACGAGGCTACCTATTAATTTGGAAGAATCATTCGAGGGGAGGCTATCCAAGGGCTAGATTGTTTAATTCATTGTTATTTCTCCATCCTTGTTTGCTTCTATTGCAATCTTTTTGTGGTGAATGATTTTAATATTTGCTCAACAAACCAATTCCCCCTATTTTTTATTGCTTTCTCTACATGAATTTATTCAATTAAATTACACTATTCCCTGTGGATTCGACCCCTTTCTTATCCTACTACATAAGTGGATTAACCGAGGTAAATATTTATTTTTGGGTGCCGGCGACAGCACACCACAAGGCCACCCTACTGCATTTGATCGAATTTATTTATTTAATGTTTGAGCTTGACTAAAATGAAAATTTGAAAAGTTCGAGTTTGACTCGATTCAATACCTAAATAATATTTAAAAAAAAACCTAAATTCTTAAAAATATGCTTAAAATAGAAATTTTAATAAATTATCAAGAATAAAATAGTAAATTTACCATATGATCGATTCTACTTGATTAAGCTCGCGAGCTTGCCAAACCTAATATTAATGTGTTCGAACTCGATTATGTTTAAGTTGAATTCGATTTTCTTTCAAGTCGATTTCAAGTAACTCACGAGTTGTGCATTTAGATCCCTAGATTTCCCAACTAACTTGGACTGCTGGCAACTCTGCAGTTTGGATCCTATGTTGAACTTGATAATGCATCTCGTGTATAATGACACTTAATATATCTATATGTTAATTAATAATATTACTTAAATACACATTACATAGTAGTGAAATACTCGAACAGTATAATATTTAAATTGTAACAGAAATGTCACTTGACCAGTCTGTAACCTTTTCACATTTATAATTTTTATTTTCAAGGTTACCCTGATTTGATTCGCTAATATCTTTCCTAGGGAAGTCAACTATTTTTTCTGGTGCCACATCATCACTTTCACGTGTTTGTAGATTACAGTCAACGAGTTTTAGCACAGTAATAGTGATATTGGTCGAGTCGATGTCACACTTAAAACTGATGATATGTTAATTTATCATTTTACAAATATTCCACATATATATATATTTATGTATATTTGTATAAATATAACGTTCCATTTATACTCAAAATATCATCACCAAATTAGTATTGAGAAATAACCTCAAATACCACAATTAATATAGAGAATAACTTTCTACCCAACAATATAACTTTTTTATTATTCTACCATAAATATGGAACGTGTATAAGCATAAGAATAAAATTTATAAGCGTAACTTTTATTTTGTTTTTATGTATTGTAAATATAAATAATTTATTATATAATGTATATTTAATTGATAATTTGTTTAAATAGAAAATATGTGGAATATCAAAAAAAAAAAAAAAAGTTATCCAAAATTTGATATGTCGTAAATTTGAATATGTACTTTACAATTATCTATATACTTCTTTATATACAACAATTTTTTTTTTATCTTCAATTTGTAACTCTTTAAACAACTACATATAATTTTATCGAGTTATCGAAGAACAAAAAAAAATCTTACTATAAATAAGTGGTGGGGTTTTGTGCAGAGAATCTCTTACTGGGATTAAAGAATCCGTATTGAAGATCTTAAAGTTGATTTTTTTTTTAATTAAATGAATATCTAAGAATTAATGAAGTAAACAAGAAAATGGGGGCTTAAAAAAAAGAATTAAGAGTTCACCAATGAATTTTGTACGTGTATATTCATAAAATAAAATCCACTTGATGAATTAAATTGATCCAAGTTTGTAACATGGCCTCTTCGAAAAAACTTCAAAAAAAGTTTGTGTTGGAACTGACTACTCAAAGCTAGCTATAATAAAAAAACAAATCAAAGTAAATCATATTTGGGAGGAAGCCTTCAAAAAACTTCAAAAATAAAATCCACTTGATGAACTGATCCAAGTTTGTAACATGACCTCTTTGAGAAAACGTCAAAAAAGGCTCGTGTTGGAATTGACTACTCAAAGCCAAAAACCATTATAAGAAACAAACCAAAGTAAATCATACATGGGAGGAAGCCTTTTTTGTGTATATGTCTCAAAAATGATGAACCCAAAGGAGAGAATAAAGGATCTCATATATACAAGAATTAAATTTGTCTCACATGATATCATATCATTGGATGCTCAAAACTGAAGGTAAAAAACAAAAGTTAGAGAGCAATCTAGTACAACAAGTCGCATAATATTATAGAAGAAAGTACAACTATATGGTTGTACATTGCATGGGGGTGTGGTATTTCAAGTAATAATGCCTGCATATTCAAAAGTTTGGGTCATACCAAACATTCCACACACATTTACAGCAGAAAAATAACGCGAACTTATTTTCTAAATATATTACAAGCATGCAACTCATCAAACATCCCCATAATAAGTTATCTTCTCTTTATTACAAACTTAGCTAGCTAGCAACCAATATTCTTGTTGATTGTTCATATATAGTAAATATGGGTAACTGTCTGCTTTTGCAGATATTTGTGTTGTGTATAATTAGCTTTAGCTTTATGTGTGATGTGAATGCTGCTAATGTCATAGTCAAAGGCACAATTCATGTTAACAGGGAGATTCCAATTGCAGTGGTTAATGAGAATTTCATCTGTGCAACACTCGACTTGTGGCCTCCTGAGAAATGTGATTTTGGGACTTGTAGCTGGGGCATGTCCTCTTTCCTAAATCTGCTCAATTTCATCTCATATATTTATTTCAGAACGTTCAATTAAAGTACGTATATCGTAAACTATCTTTTTATTTCTTATTTGATGTAAGTTTACATTTTATCAAGGTTTATAGTTCCGACAGAAAAATGCATGCACCATAGTTTAACACATTCAGAATAGTTCCATTTTATTAGATATTAACATAATTAAGATAAATATATAAGATATGAGTAATGATTTGTTTCACTTTGTTTTGATCAGGATCTCAGTATCAATATCCTAAAGAATGCCATAAAAGGTATTTGAAATTTTCTTCTGTTTCATAAAATTCATTTGGAGCAATTCTTTCCTATATATATAATGTTTTTTTTTTTGGAAAATTCATGCAGAATTTTCACCTCTAATGATGAGATTAGGTGGCACTTTGCAAGATAACTTGATTTATCAAGAGAACAGTCAAGAACCCTGTGATCCCACATTCGTTGTTGACACCTCTCAAATATTAGGTTTTTCAAACGCCTGCTTGCCCTTAGCCCGATGGGATGAACTACATTACTTCTTCAATCAAACAAAGTAATACATAATGACATCTTTTGTTTTTTTTAAATGGAAGAGTAACACTTTTAGATTAAAACTAATGGCATTTTTTGTATTGGATCAAATCAGGGCTCAGATTATTTTTGGATTAAATGTTCTAAATGGAAAAACATTACAGCCGAATGATACTGCAACTGGTGTTTGGAATGACTCAAACGCAAAATCGTTTATTCAATATACTCTCAAGAAGGGATATACAGTAAATGGTTGGGAGCTTGGTACGTATAAACAAATATCACAAATTTTTACTCTCATCTCATGTGGTAAACTGGATAGTTGAGAATTAAGCTCATTAATCCACTTTCTTTATTACAGGGAACGAATTGGGAGGACGACAACTCAACATAGCAGTTTCACCGGGTCCATATGCCAACGACACCAAGGAACTACATCACTCAACACGAAAAATTTACCAGGCTCTTCTTAAGTTGAAAGATCAAGAACACACACAAACTTGAGATTTACTCAAGTTCAACAATGGAGAATATGATCAAACGAAACAAAACCAAACGAAGAAACGAAAGCAACAACCACAACACCCAGAAATATAGTGGTTCGGCTTAAAATGCCTACATCCACTTTGTATCCTTCTACTATATTGATCAATCAAGAAGCAATGAATTACAAAGAAGAGAAAGATAAAAACTGAAGCAGTAAACCCTAAATCGAGCACACTCTATAAACAGCTAAATTTCTCTCTCTCTATAACTCAATATCAAAACTAACCAACTAGAGAAACATACTACACTATATATAGAACCTAGCGCAACAAATCTTGATCGAAACCGTTGAGTATCGAGTAAAATATAAGCCCCGCAAAACAGCTGATCACAACCTGCAAAACAAACTTGAAATCACAGGTTAGATAATAACAGTTTTTTCTAGTTATGAAATCGCATTTTGCTATTACGTTTTTATTAGTAAAAAAAACGTGTTCTTTTATTACTTAGCCAAAACTTGCAACAGCTTATAAGCTTAATTTTCTTAGCTTTCAGTTGCATGCATGGCTCCTTCAATGCTGCTTCTTCATACTACTTTCACAAATCTCCACCTTAGTATGAAGAGCAGCCTTTTCTCCTTCAAGTTATATCTGAAGCTAACTTCCCCCTTAAGCCAATTAACTCCATACAGAGCTTAAACTTAGCAGTAGGCAAAGCCTTTGTTAAGGCATCAGAAGGATTATTTTTAGTAGCTATTTTGCACACCTTGATCTCTTGCTTTTCCACAATATCTCTGATGTAATATAGCTTCACATCTATATGCTTTGTCCTTTCATGATAGCCCTGATGTTTGGACAAGTGTATAGCACTATTATTATCACAGTGCACTGATACACATTCTTGAATTACCTTGAATTCTGACATGATTCCTTTTAGCCATAAGGCTTCTTTGATGGCTTCAGTCAATGCAATAAACTCTGCCTTTGTGGTTGAAAGTGCTACCACAGATTGTTGGATAGACTTCCAACTTATAGTTGTCCCAAACAAGGTAAACACATAGCCTGTTAAGGATTTTCTATTATCCAAATTCCCAGCATAATCAGCATCAACAAAACCTTCAATTGGTGAGCTTGAATCTGTCTTTTTCTTGAATTTCAATCCCATATCTACTGTTCCATTCACATATCTCATCACATATTTCACTGCATCCCAATGAGATAAGCCTGGATTTGCCATAAACCTACTGATTAGGCTCATAGCATAAGCAAGATCAGGTCTACAACAGACCATTGCATACATTAAGTTGCCAACAACATTTGCATAAGGTATACTTCTCATTCTTTGCTCCTCTACTTTAGAATTGGGACATTGATCTTTTGAGAGCTTCAAATGTTGTCCCAATGGTACTGCAGTAAGCTTACTATGATTCATTTGGTACTTGATCAGTACCTTCTTTAGATATGCACTAAGGTCCAGAAACACTTCACTTTCTTTCTTGTTCCTAGTTATAGTCATTCCCAAAATCCTTTTTGCTTCCCCTAGATCCTTCATTTCAAACTCTGAGTTTAAAAGATCTTTGATTTTATGCAAGTTAGCTAGAGAATTAGTAGCAATAAGCATATCATCAACATATAAAAACAAAAAAGTAACAGAAGCATATGAGTCAAAGTTAAAGTAAACACAGCTATCATACATGTTTTTCATTAATTTAATCTTCTTCATAAAATCATCAAACCTGAGATACCATTGTCTTGGTGATTGTTTCAAGCCATAGAGAGACTTCTTCAGTAGCAAAGTCTTTCCTTCTCTACCTTTGACATAAACACCTTCTGGTATTTCCATGTAGATCTTCTCCTTGAGTTCACCATGAAGAAAAGCTGTTGTTACATCCATTTGGTGCAGCTCTAAATCATATTGAGCCACCATTGCAAGGAGTAATCTAATGGAGCAATGCTTCACTACAGGTGAGAAAATTTCTGTGTAATCTACACCCTCTTTTTGTGTGAATCCCCTTGCCACCAATCTAGCCTTGAACCTCACTTTATTATTCTGAAAAGCTTCTATCTTCTTCTTGATCGAAGATCCATTTGCACCCCACTAGCTTTTGATGATCTGGCCTTTTAACCACAATCCAAGTTTCATTTTTCTCAAGTGATTTCAATTCCTCTTGGATTGCAGCTTTCCACTTTTCTTTTTCTTTGCAAGTTACAACCTCTTTATAGTTGCTTGGTTCTTGATATTCTACTTCATTAGTTGTAAGAAGAGTAAAAGAAATTGAGTTAGCTTGATCAAATCTTATAGGGGGTTTCACTGACCTTTTGGATCTACCTCTTGTTAGTTGATAGTTGGCAAGAATATTTTCTTCAGCATTTTCTTCTTCATTTGATTCACTGTCAGAAGCCTCTTGTTGTATCTCCTGATCAGAATCTGAACTTGAGCTTGATGACTCCACCTCAAGCTGTCATTTCTTCTCCTCCTTGTTTGATTTGCTTCTGATCACCTCTTTGTTTAATGGCATGGATGACTCATCAAAAGTCACATCCCTTGAGATTATACACTTCTAGTTTCTTTCCTCAATACACCAAAGTTTATAACCTTTCACTCCAACAGGATAGCCAATGAATACACATCTTAGAGCTCTAGCTTCCAGTTTGTCTTGCTTAATGTGAGCAAATGTCAAACATCCAAATACTTTTAATCTTGAATAGTCTGCAAGCTTACCACTCCACATTTCTTCAGGAGTTTTGAAGTTTATAGCTGATGATGGGGATCGATTTATCAAATAAGCAGCTGTAGTTACAGCTTCTCCCCAAAAACTCCTACTTAATCCTGAACTCAGAAGCATACACCTAACCCTTTGAAGCAATGTTTGATTCATTCTCTCTACCAATCCATTTTGTTGAGGAGTGTGAGGTGTTGTTCTATGTCTTGTTATTCCCCTTTCTTTGCAGAAATTATTGAATTCACTGGAAACAAACTCTAGTCCATTATCAGTCCTTAAGCATTTAAGCTTCTTCTGAGTTTGGTTTTCAACTCCAATAAGCCACTCTTTAAATCTGGAGAATGCTTCATCCTTACTCTTCAGTATTATAACCCAAAGCTTCTTTGAGTAGTCATCTATTACAGATAAAAAATATCTTCCCCCATTCTTGGTTTGGATCTTTGCAGGACCCCACAAATCTGAGTGGACATAATCAAGAATCCCTTGAGTAGAGTGTATTCCAGATGGGAACTTCAACCTTTTTACCTTACCCAAGACACAATAATCACAGAATTCCAATTTGGAGATGCAATCTTTTCCAAAAGCTTGTTGTTTCTGCAACTCTAGCAGACCTTTTTCACTGATGTGTGCTAGCCTCCTATGCCAAGTCATAGTCGTATCCATCTCCTTGACTGAGTAGGTACTACTTGTATCAGTAGTTCCTTCAAGATAATACAGATCATGCTTCTTTGATCCTTCCAGAATTATTCTTGATCCTTTATACACCTTCATAGCTCCACCTTGAACTGATAAGGTGTATCCTTGAGAATCTAATACTCCAAGAGATATTAGATTTCTTCTAAGATCTGGAACATATCTAACGTTTGATAGCAGCTTAGTTGTTCCATCATTCATCTTTATAGGTATAGAACCAATATCTTCCACTTTGCAAGTATAATTGTTCCCAAGCATAACAGTGTCTTCTTCCTTTTGGATCAAATTCTTGAACCACTCTTTATGAGGGCTCATATGGAATGAGCATCCAGAGTCTAGGATCCATTCCCTTTTTGTATCAGATTGGGTGACTACTAATACATAGCCTGAGTGAGAGCTTGAAGCATCTGTAGTATGGTTGACTTATTTTCCAGAACCATTTCCTTTTTCTTGTTGAATCTTCTTGTACTTGAAGCAATCCTTTTTGAAGTGACCAGGTTTGTGGCTGTGAAAATATCTCTTTCCCTCTACATCATCCTTAGATTCTTGAGTCTGATGAACAGGCTTCTTGATAGGGGTTTTGGATCCCTTCTTAGATGAGTTTTTCTTCTGCATCTTTTGCTTAGCCATAAGCATTTCTCCTCCACCTTGAGCCTTTGGATTTGCTCCCTTGGACAATTCCTTAGTCTTCAGAGATGTCATCACATCTTTAAGAGTGATAGCCGATTTTCTAGCATAGAGGATTGAATCATAAAAGTGCTCATAACTTTTTGGCAGTGAATTCAACAGTAATATAGCTTGATCTTCATCCTCTAACTTGACATCTACATCAACAAGATCATCTATAATCTTGTTGAAATCTTCTAACTGGCTGATCAAAGGTTTATCATCTGAGATCTTAAATGCATATAGTTTCTTCTTCAAGAACAGACAGTTTGCAAGAGACTTTACCATATATAAACTCTCAAGTTTTTCCCATACAGCTTGTGCAGTGTCAATCCTTGCTACCTCCCTTAGTACCTTGTTTTCAAGACTCAAGATGATCATGCTGTGAGCCTTGTCCATGAGAGTGGCCTTCTGCTCTTGCTTCATAGTCTCAGGAAATGCAGCAATCCCTTCCAAAGCCGGTGCAACTCCATGATGAACGAGCATGGCTTTCATCTTCACTCTCCATAGACCGAAATCACCCGTTCCATCAAACTTCTCCATCTCGAAACATACAGACCCCATTTTTGATCGCGCTTCCCACAGACGGCGCCACTTCTTAAGTTGAAAGATCAAGAACACACACAAACTTGAGATTTACTCAAGTTCAACAATGGAGTATATGATCAAACGAAACAAAACCAAACGAAGAAACGAAAGCAACAACCACAACACCCAAAAATATAGTGGTTCGGCTTAAAATGCCTACATCCACTTTGTATCCTTCTACTATATTGATCAATCAAGAAGCAATGAATTACAAAGAAGAGAAAGATAAAAACTGAAGCAGTAAACCCTTAATCGAGCACACTCTGTAAACAGCTAAATTTCTCTCTCTCTATAATTCGATATCAAAACTAACCAAGAGAAACATACTACACTATATATAGAACCTAGCGCAACAAATCTTGATCGAAACCGTTGAGTATCGAGTAAGATATAAGCCCCGCAAAACCGCTGATCACAACCTGCAAAACAAACTTGAAATCACAGGTTAGATAATAACCGTTTTTTCTAGTTATGAAATCGCATTTTGCTATTACGTTTTTATTAGTAAAAAAAACGTTTTCTTTTATTACTTAGCCAAAACTTGCAACAGCTTATAAGCTTAATTTTCTTAGTTTTCAGCTGCATGCATGGCTCCTTCAATGCTGCTTCTTCATACTACTTTCACAGCTGTCAATTCCAAACCATTTATATGATTCAGATGTTCTTATATCGAACATTTTGAATGCAACTGTTCTTGATGCTTCAATTGAGTACTTGAAGAACCTCAGCAGGATTTTGATCGATTCTGGTTGCTTGGGTTGATGAGTCCGGAGGGGTTTACAGTAATGGTCGTGATGGAGTCACCAATGCTTTCATCTTTAGTTTTTGGTAACCACAATTGTTTACTTAATTAGCACAGCTTATTATCTATTGCTATTATAAAAGTACAGAGTCTTGAATGAACAGGTATCTGGATATTTTAGGACAAGCATCAGTTTATGACACAAGGACATTTTGTAGACAGACATTGGTTGGTGGTAACTATGGTTTACTCAACACCACCACCTTCATTCCAAACCCTGATTATTACAGGTTATTCTACACACAAACACTTTCAGATTAGCCTTTTATCAATGCTTAATATAAGCTCATGAGCTAGCTTCTCGTCTTGCAGTGCACTTCTATGGCACCGTCTAATGGGAAGAAACGTTCTATCAACAAGATTTGTTGGGACGAAGAATATTGTGCAAAGAATTCTGTGAGTGTTTTCATACCTAATTATATCTAATCCTTGTAATTGATTTGGACATGTTTGCAGACTGGAATTACTATACTTGTGATAAACCTGGGTGGTAATGCCACTGTGAAGGCGAGTCTGGATTTTGAAGAAGCATACGGAATAGCCAGAGAAGAATATCACTTAACTCCGATATGGTTCTGGATTCAAGTGGTGCTATACCTGCATTGGAACCTGTTTTCAGACTTAATTCTTCGGAACCTATAACAGTTGATCCATATTCCATTGCGTTTCTTCACTTTCCTAATGCTCATGCCCCTGGATGTCATCTAACTCATCAACATTAATTTGCTCTACTTTTACCATATTCTCTAGTTTGATCAAATAACAAGGGTGCCAAGGCCATTGTGTGTTGCGAGCTTTCTATGCTGGAAAAATTCGAATTTTAATCCTAAGATTCCAAAATTTTGATAAATAATAAAAATGTTTGTCGTATTATTATGATTCATGAATGGAAAGTTGTATTGCACAATAGACACACAAACATATGTACATACGTATCTATAATATGTAATAAAGACAATATTGACTGGAAAAAACGTTAAATGGGTACTTTTTACAATTAACTGAAACCTAAAGGATCAAAACGAAGTTCTCTCTCTCTCTCTCTAAAATATTTGCTAAAACCCCTTATTTCTCTCTTCATTCCACTGTACCCAAAAATGCTATCCTCAGCCCAAACCCCACGCCTCCTCCGCCACTCCCCTACCACCACCACCGCCGCCACCGCAACCCTAACCCTCAAATGCCTCCACACTTCTGCCATTCCCGCCTCCGCCGTCTCTCCACCGCCGCCCTCCCAAATCCTCACGACCCGCACATCCCTACTCTCCCGCCAAACCTCCGCCGTGAATCTCGCCAAGTCGTTTCTCCAGCGCCTCCGCCGAAGCGAACCCCAATTGAGCAGCTTCCTCTATGTCTCGCCTGATGAAATCGTTTTGAAACAGGCAGAGGAGTTGGATCACAAGATTATGAACAATGAGTATGTGGGCCCCCTGGCTGGGGTTTTGGTCGGAGTTAAGGATAATATTTGCACTAGAGATATGCCCTCGACGGCGGGGTCGAAGCTATTGGAAAATTACCGGCCGCCGTTCGATGCGACAGCGGTGAGGAAGCTGAGGGAGAGTGGAGCTATTATTGTTGGCAAGACCAATTTGGACGAGTTTGGTATGGGGAGTACTACAGAAGGCTCTGCATATCAAGTTAGGTTTTTATTTGCTTTTTTGAGTGATTTTGTTTGATTTTGCTATGAAATTTGGTTCCTTGATATTGTGATGTGAGTTAATTGTTTGCATTGACTTGATGTTGTTAGCAGAAAGTTACAGTACTAGAAGTTTAGAAATATGACTCAAAATTGATGTTGTTTAAATTAAGTTTTGGCAGAGAAAGTTGCATCTTTTTAGATATCGTATTGCATTTTCATAGTTATGTATTGCAATGTAAGCACTTTCTTTTATAAGGTGATAATGTTAACTGTTATCAGTTGCAAGTGTTGGAACAGTTGCATAATATATGCTGATTTAGCTGTGTAAAAGGTTGATCTGCACGTGGTCTTCAATGGGATCAGAATCGACAGGATTTAAGAACGTATCTTGTGCCTACTGCTTACAGAGGTGCTAAAGTAATGTGTGGCTAGCTATGAATTAAGATATACAATAATTATTAGAGTCATTCTGGAGAGCCAAAATATCTTACTTAATACATCAATAGCCAGGTTCTGACCAACAATTACTTGTGGCTAATTTAGTCTTTACCATTATGATCAAATTTATGTATCACAATCCAAATCACTAGGAGATGGAAACCTCACAGATGATATCTTAATGAGATAAACCTCCATTCATATGCCATTTGTTTGTTTTCTTTTTTCTCTCTTTTTGGACATGATGAATTTAAGGGTGAATAATTTGCTCTTTTTACAATCTGTAACCAAATATGGTTTACTCAGGTTACACATCTTCATATTCGTTAGGTGACAGCCAATCCTTGGGATTTGTCACGGGTACCAGGAGGGTCTTCAGGGGGCTCAGCTGCGGCTGTATCTGCTAGACAATGCATGGTGGCATTGGGAAGCGATACTGGTGGGAGTGTCAGGCAACCTGCATCCTTCTGTGGGGTAGTGGGACTGAAGCCAACATATGGGCGTGTCTCAAGATATGGACTTGTGGCTTATGCATCCTCCTTGGATGTTATTGGATGCTTTGGTTCATCAGTTGCTGATGCAGGAATTCTCCTTCACTCTATTTCGGGTTATGATAAGTTTGATGCAACAAGTAGCAAACGAGTAAATTCCTAAATTCTTTATGCTGCATTGATATCCAATTGTACTATTATCATTAGTGTTTATGTACCAATTTAGGGGTTACTTATAAAGGAACTGCTATACACATGGAGAGATTAATGAAAACTTACAATGCATTGCGTATATTTCCATTTCCATATCTGCGATCCCTTATATAAGTTTAAGTGTCAGAAATTTGTGTGGCTCCAGATGTGCAATGATGGAGCCCTTTCTTTTCCTCTATCTCCTAAAATATCAAAGCAGATCCTTGGGACTTGGTTAAGATCATATCTCGTAGATTGGAGTTTTCAGATATTTGACAGACTGTAAGAATTTGCATCTATCAGGAACTTTTTTAATCTTGTTGTTGTGTGTTTCAGGAAATCCCCGATTATACATCTCATTGTGTCCCTGTAGATTATTTGGAATCTAAACCCTTGAAAGGACTGAGAGTTGGTGTTATTCGTGAAACCCTTGAAACTGGAGTTGATTCTGAAGTAATCTCTTCAGTCCGTGATGCTGTTTCGCATTTGGAAGAACTTGGATGCACTGTAACAGAGGTATCTTTTAGCTTTGTATTGTGTTAATTGTAGAATGTCGGGTTTCTTATCATCATCACATCCAATTTTGGATACTCAGGTTTCGTTACCATCATTTTCCCTTGGGTTGCCGGCATACTACATTCTTGCTTCATCTGAATCCTCATCAAATTTGTCTCGCTATGATGGTGTCAGGTTGAATTGTAATATTGGTCTATTTAAACTAATAACACACACGCGCGCAAACACACACACACATATATATGTGTGTGTGTAGCAATTATATGAACATGATATAGAGAGAGGGATAGAGAGCGGAAATGAATAAGGTTTTTCAGGTATGAATTGATGATTATTGTAGGCTTATAGACTTGGAATGGTAAAGAGATTTGAAATACCTACAACTGCAGTAGATAATCTTCTGTTGTAGAGCAAACTGATGATTCTATTACCAATGGAAATTTATTCCGAAATTTGTAATTAATGCTGTATATCATGTTTGCAGGTATGGAAATCAAGTTTTTGGTGAGGAGCTTAATTCTCTATATGGGGATTCCCGTGCTCAAGGGTTTGGTTCTGAGGTGGGAATTTGTTAAATGATTGTGCAGAATATTCTCTTTTGAAAATTTCCTACCTAATTTCTGGCTGAACAGAAAGTTTTCCTATTATTAACTTGACAACATATACTTCATTATTACAGGTTAAAATGAGAATTCTGATGGGTACATATGCTCTTTCTGCTGGTTATTATGATGCGTATTACAAGCGTGCCCAGCAGGTATAGCAATTGTTTATCAAGTCCTAATCCTATTTTGGCATGTTTTATTTCTGGGATTTTAGCCCCGATTAGTCTGATATGTTTATAGTTGCCACCATTGACACTTGTCCTATCTATATGAGCACCGTGATCTATTTTATTGTTGTATAGTGAAATCTTCAGGTGTGGCCATAGAAGTTATTTGAGGGTTGCATGTGGTTTTATTTTTCCAGGGCTAAATGCATTATTCATGTGAAAGACAATTGATGAATATGCTTGCATTTCAGGTCAGGACTATAATACGAAATAGCTTTAAGGATGCTTTGGACAAAAGTGATATCCTGATATCTCCTGCTACTCCCTCTGTTGCTTATAAGATTGGTATGCTGCAATTCTATCCGTATGAACTATTTTTCTGACTTTATATTTGCTCAACTTGGAACAAATCCTAATACAATTGGAAATGTGTCCAGGTGAGAAGAAAAACGACCCATTAGCCATGTATGCAGGAGACATAATGACAGTGAGTTTATATACCTTTCTTTGTACTTCGTAACATTCTGCTTTGGTCCTTGGTCATTTCTTTTAGCAAACTGCAAACCTTATGTTGGATTTATAGTACCTCTAATCCTTCTTCTCCTTTCTTGATTTCTGTTTGTTTTAATTGATTTAATCTGACGCAGGTCAATGTGAACTTGGCTGGTCTGCCTGCACTGGTTTTACCATGTGGATTTGTCGAAGGAGGATCTGCTGGTCTTCCTGTCGGAGTTCAAATGATTGGAGCTGCATTTGATGAGGTAAAGCAAACAAATTTGATTTGTGTATTCTCTGGAAACTCTTATCTGGATTATCAGAAGATGTGGATAATATGAATTGGGTGTAGAATAAAGTACACAAAATTGACTTTTGCCTGTATACAAACACTTCATTATTAACCAATACCCCGTTCATGTGTAAGATGCCAATGAGGCTGCTTGGGGTTTAATTTGGAAATATACGAGCTTGCTTAATTGCATTTGAGCTCTCAAGTCTATGAGATCGCTGACGTGAAAATTTGATAAGATCAACTCTCAACATGAACCTATAAAATATATTGAATCTTCAAATCCTAGTCATCTGATGAATCATATATCCATACTCTGTTGCAGGAAAAGTTGTTGAAAATAGGCCACATTTTTGAGCAAACTCTTCAGGGTTGTTCATTTGTTCCCCCATTAGTAGCTGATGAGTGAACTTATTGATAAGTGGGACCAAAAACACGGTATGTTTCAAGCATCAGAAAAATTCGATATTTTGGCAGGTGCGCCATAGCCAACAGAATTGTCAAGGATATTAAGTACCCACAATACTCTTTTGTAAGAAAATGGTACGAATTCTTATGCCAAACTGGAGGATTGGGGGACTACTAGTAGCAGCAGAAAGTTTCTTTTCAACCTTTTCTGCTTTTATGTAATTGTTTACATTGAAATTCGGACTGGAACCTATTCTGGTAGATCAATTGAGTTCAAATGCAGTCTGATTAGTAATCTTTTCGTTTAATGTGTATTTTGTGGTAAACCTTCTGTAGTTCTGTGGTTGAATCACTTGAATGTACCATATTATTTTCCGTTGCTGGTATGTTGAAATTCGAAAATTGGATTTTAATTAAATAACAATCAAATAATCAAAAGAATATTAAATATGAGATTATCTAGCAAGTACAAAACAGGTGATGATATAACAATGAAGAGTTTCATGACGGTGTTGTAAAGAACTTAAAAACATGTTCATTTTCAGGTTTATCTCTTCGATTTATGAATCTAAGGAAGAAATACAGATTACTCGATATAAGAAAATTATGACTAAATTTGTTCACATAAGATAAAAATAATATTATGTGTTAAAGGATTAAGAAAATGACTTCTTGTATAATACAAGAAAATCCATCATAAAAATTAATTTTTCCTAAAACATTAATCTGATAAAAAAAATCCAACATTAACGTCGAATTTATGTACAAAAAAAATAAAAAATAAAAAAGATTGAACTACTCCCAGATTTGGGGCCTTTGGCCCATTATAAGTCATAACCAAGCGGTCCAACAAAAATTAAAGAAGATAACGAAAAAGAAAAAGGAAAAGGGAATTAACGAAAACCAAGAATATCAAGAATTGATCGAAAATCTCCTTAATTGCAAGACCACTACAATTGCAATCCTCTGTCGCCGTCTCCGATCTCCTCAAAAGTATTCTCCTTAACCCCTATTCTCTATTTTCTCTGTGTGTTTGTGTGTGTGTGTTTAGGGTCTCGCAGCTAATTGTTTGTTATTGTTTTTTATATAATTATTTTTGCTGGCCAATTTAACTAATTGATGTGTTCTGGTGGGATATGATTCTTGCAATCGGATAAATAGGTTTTTTATAAAAAAAATTATTTCAGGAAATTATGTTGATTGTTAAATTTTGTAATTTTGAGGACACGGATTTTGATCTGGTATTTCTTAGGGAAAATAGTCGATACATGCTTAAGCTCTAGGCCGCTTTAATTTTGCCTTTAATTGTTCATATATGTTAGGAATTACTGGGAAAGCTTTATCAATGGAACTTCTGAATCTTGTTTGTGTTGATTAGATTTCTTATAATTGATTTAACTTTTTTCTGGTTTCTTTTCAAAGCTGAGTTTTTGCAGGGTTGCAAGGCGGCAATAGTATTGAATGATGATGCGCAAAGCACCTTCATTGGTTGATTTGTGTGTCTTGCTGGCTATAGACAATGTCAGGTATTTAGGAGATGTTGGAGACCTTGATTGTCATCTCTTAGATCGCATTTTATCCCATTGTTCCGTTGATCAGTTGATGCACATTGAGGATAGCACACAAGTAAGACTCTGTTGCCAACAATTTTTTCTCGACCTTACTAAAACATTCTTTATTTTTTTGTCTTTTACATTTAAATCATAATTACAACTGAATTTTTGGTGTGATTACAGGGGAGGGATCTTAGCACTGTTACTGATAAATATTGGATGGAATGTTACAAGAGAAGATTTGGTGTTGAAAGCCTGAAAATCACCATTGAGAGGATGAGAAGGAAGAATGTGACCTTTCCATGGAGGAAATTGTATGAGGTATTTCATTTACCTCCATTGTCAAACTAATGATTGCAATGTTACTCTTTTTTGGTATGTTATTTTACATCAGTAATAACTTAATGCAGGCAAAGGTTAAAGAGAGTGACGAGGCAACACAAAGATCTCTTGATCGAATAAGGGAACGATATAAAGAAGTAGATGCTGGTAAGTAGTTTCTCCTATAGATATTGATTGAAATCCCAATGCTTGGTTATCTTTTCTGATAATTAATGCATGACTTGTCCAGAAAAGGAAGGTGCTTCTATGTATTAAAAATTTGAGCAAGTTACTGAAACTACCATTGAGGTTTAACCTCTTTACCAGGAAAAAAAATAAATTCCATACATGGTTTCCTCTACGTATACTAAGAGAAAGACGAATATTAATCGATTTTCAAAAGTCTGATTATTTTTGTGGATTACCATTACATGGAGCATCCAGGAGTAGAAGTGGCTTCACCTTGAGTGACTATGATCTGTCATGAATTGGTGAGCCCGGCTATTCCGGCAGTGGAAGCGCATCTTTAAGGTTTTCTTATTGTTTAATATATATATATAAGTCTGATGTTCGTGCTGGATAATTTTTTTCTTTTTTAATGGATCATATTTGTAAATAGTGGTTGTAGCGCTCAATGCAAAAAAGATTAGGCACGCCAGGATTTAGTGGATTCATCTTTCATAGGAATTATCGTTGATACTAATTTATTTTGACTGTTACAACCTTGTAGAGAAACAAAAGCGACAAATTCGGGTCTGCACAGCGCTTCCACCTTCAAGCAAGAAAAGAAGCTATTGGGGAGGAGGTACGCCTTATTTTTCAATGGTTTAACTAATACCACATTACAGCAGATTTTGAGCTGCTTGAAACATTATCAAGAGTGAAACATGTGTGTTCGCTAAACAGCCTCAGGTGCCACCGCTAGCAACATATACAACACCAAAAGCAACTTGATGAAGAAGGCAAAGCTAGACTTTGTTAACTGGTAATCATCCTATAAAACATGATGTATTTGTGTTTCTTTGGTTATTCATTTTGCTAGAATGATAATTTATCTACTAAACTTATGTTGGCTCGTTTATCTTACTTGGTGCCCTCTTTATTTAAACAGTCGAGAGGTAAAAAATATAGCTGCTATGAAGAAGACCGTGGTTCACACGACTCGTAGGTAATTCAGACAATAACAACACTGAAGTTTGTAATCGATCTCTATATTCACTGTTTCTAATCATGCCGATTTTATGTGTGTTTCTTAGTGTTCCTCCTCCCAGCAAGGGAAAGCCAGTTGCTTCGGGGTTAACTTCTTCGTCGTCCAAGCTGATCAAGCCAGTTCAGAGAAGATTCTGAACATGTCATTTTTCTGATTGTGCAACCTTGTAATAAATGTTGTTTACAAGGCATAAACCCTGATGATGTATCTGTTTTTTAACGGTTTTTTTTTTTTTTTTCCATTTTTCTCCCCCATCGTGCTATCATTTAATGCTTAGGTAAGCATCATGTACATACATTGATAGATGTGCAGGGATTATGGTTCGATAAGGCGTTGTTATGGTTCGATGAGGCGTTGAGTGTGTAACAAAGGTTATGTACATAATCAGCTAAATCACGACTTCAAGATTGGCTGTTTCGATATACCATCCTTTTCGTATAAGATTTGATATCTTTATACGGTGAATTATAAATCATTATTATTATTATTATTATTTTATATATTTTTCCTCAAGTGGATGATGCGAATTCTGAATGGATCTCTAGTCTCCGTTTACTAGAAACCAATGCTTTTACGTAACTAAGTTTGACTTTAGCTATCAATCAAGTGTTGTTCAATAAATCTATAAATGATAAATCAATCTAAAGTGTGTGCACATATACATATCTGCTTCAATCCTTTGAAAGGGCAGATAAGTAATTATGTCTCTATCTAAGGTGATCATCTTCTTTACCATATTCTCTTGTCTATCTTCTGTAAACTCCCAGTCATTCGATTATCCAACTGCAAATCTCTCCACTTCTTGGACCAACAGACCCACTCTAAAAGCAGCAAACTTTTCTGAAATAGGTGTCAGATTAATCCTTCTCAGAGGAACAGCTGGGCCAAGGTTTGCATGTGGCTTCTACTGCAATGGAACCTGCCACACTTTTCTGTTTTCTATATTCATCGTCCATGTTGATGGTGATGGTGAAGTCCAGTTTCCACCATCAGGCTACCCTCAGGTTGTCTGGTCAGCCAATCGGAACAAGCCAGTTGGCGAAAACGCCACGCTGGAGCTGACAGCTGGAGGTAACTTGGTCCTGAGAGATGCAGATGCCACGTTGGCATGGTCTACCAACACTGGTGGAAGATCAGTTGTGGGCTTAAACTTGACAGAAATGGGAAACCTTGTTCTCTTCGATGCCAACGACTCCGTTGTTTGGCAATCTTTTGATCATCCAACTGATGCATTGGTCCCAGGCCAGGTTCTGATGTCTGGTACGAATCTGACGGCTGCTGGATCATCGAGTAACTGGAGCGAACGAGGGTTGTTTCAGGTGTCGATGAGAGAAGAAGGTTTGGTGGCTTCTATACTGTCTAGTCCTCCACAGGTGTACTTGGACTTTCTGTTTTCTAGCAGTAAGCAGGGTGGAGAAGCAAGCTTTGCTAGGTATGAAAGTGGAAGTCTAGCCTTGTATCCGAATTCTAATTTTCCTCAAAATCAAGATATCAGAATACCTATTCCTGTGGCCACTTCAGCACAGTATATGAAACTGGGGCCTGACGGCCATCTCAGAGTTTTCGAGTGGGGATCATCGTGGAAGGAAGTGGCTGATCTTTTGACATCGGATTATGATCCGTGTAGTTATCCTCTGGTTTGTGGTAAATACGGAATTTGCGCGGGTGGGCAATGTAGTTGTCCCAGATCAAGCTCGTACGAGGAAAGCTTTAGGCCGGTAAATTATAGGCGTCCTAATCAGGGTTGTTTTGAAGTCGTTCCACTCACCTGTAATGCTTCGAGGAACCAGAGATTCTTGGACCTTGAAGATGTGACCTACTTCAGCTTCAATTATGACATTATGAATACGGATATGAAGAGGTGTAAAGAGGCGTGCCTGAGGATTTGTTCGTGCAAGGCTGCTGTTTTTCAGGGTGGCGTTGATCCTGCCACCGGTGGCTGCTATTTGCCGACGGAGATCTTTTCGTTGATAGAAAAGGGAAACGGGCTGACTCGCTTCACTTCTTCAGTGTCTTTGAAGGTGCAGATTGATCCCAGAAAGAAAGACAAATGTCACCATGGATAATAATTTCCAGTATTATGTTTGTTTTTTTGTTGGTTTGTAATAAAGCAGAGTTGCACACAACTCTTGTCTGAAATTCATCCATATAATAATACAAATCAATATTGGTGAACATGCTGATTACTATTACAGCTCAATCATTAGTTATCCTACAACATTTATTATACTGTATGCGGTATGTATCACTTAGGAAATCAGTTCAAGATGATTCTTCAGAACAAATCATTCTGACTATTATGGGACCTCATATGAAGGCTTTTATTTGTCCGGTTTTGATGAAAGCAGAGCAACCCAATGCGGACAGTTTACGAATTTAGGCCCCCGATCCAGCCAACCGCCTCCTCGTTGCATTAGAGACTGCCACTTGACCGAGTTTATCTGCTTCAGCCGATGACATTCGCTCTTTCAGTGGCATGTAATGCCTTAGCCACACGCCAGTATACACCTGGATATGAAATCAAGATAAGCGTCTAGTATGGGATACGTACAAAATTCAATATATTTATATGTGCATTTCAATCTTGGTATAATAACATAGAGAAATATTGGAAAAATTACTGATATAAAAGTCCAAAAGACCTAAAGAAAAAAGGCAATTAAAAAAGATAACCTGTGCTGGTCTCATTATCTTAGTATCAGGATCATCCAGAGACTCGCGCCAGTGAGACAAATAGCCAGCCATTCGAGGAATTGCAAACAAAACAGTGAAGAACTCTGGGGGGAAACCCATTGCCCTGATGAACATAATGGAGAATATATTTGCATTAGATGAAATGAGATAGTCATAAAGGGCACTAAATGTCGAAGAAAATAATAACAATAAATAAAAAATAAATAAACATTTTCAATTTTTTTACAATTTCCCCCAACTAACCCCAGGCGACAGGAAGAAAGGGGGGAAAAATGACCCAAAAAAAAAAAAAAAAACCAGCTGCATCCTGTACATACCTATAAATTAACCCAGAATAGAAGTCAACATTAGGGTACAACTTTCTCTTTACAAAATACTCATCTGATAAGGCAGCTTTCTCCAAAGCTATGGCCACCTGAAAATTACAGGAAATTCAAATACATAAGAGCATATAGAAGCATATGAGCAATTTACACCAATAAAAGCTATTTCATATAATTGATTATCAGACAAAAAACATACTAGCAATTATAGGTGTTAAGAATGCACCCCTCTGGAAAAACTAAATCAGGCACAACCATGTATATATGTGTCTGAGCCAGTATACACATAAGCAATCTCAAGTTAATGTTTTGCACAAAAATTTACTACTTATGGCTCTAAATTTGTTAAGGATAACACTTCAGAGCAGTTGGTGAAGTTAAGGCCTCGCATTATCACTTTCCGAGGAAAATCAAATAAACAATCCTTTTGATTTGGCCTTTTAAGAAGAAAGGAAACAAGGTTTCTGCACAGTTGACATCCACATCTTTGATAATCTACTTACTAATTTCAGGATGTTCACATCAGCTGCACGTGTATTATCTGGTTGCAAAGCTCAATTACTATTTGCAAATCTCATTGTTTCAAATCAATGGATTTCTAGAGTAACTTATAAGTTATGACACAAACCACCCACCAACTAACATTTAATTCTTAACATCAAACCTACCTCTATAAGAGGATCCCTGCCAACAATGGAAAATACTTCTTCTGCAAGTTTCTTTATGACCTTGGCTCGCGGATCATAATTTTTGTAGACACGGTGCCCAAATCCGGACATCTTACGCTTCCTGGAGATCATGGATATTTATAGACGCATTACTTGTTGGAGTTGGAACATCTTAAAAAATAAATCATCAAAGGGAATCAGTCACAGAAGGACTCGAACCTGTTCTTTACACCTTCAATGAATTCCGGTATGTTGTCAGTAGTTCCAATCTCACCCAACATCTTAAGCACAGCCTACAGAGAACATAATTGAATTCAACGTGATTAACAATGATGCACATGATATCCAAGGCATACTATACATATATGTACTGATAAACATCTTAGTATGTCCCGTCAAAAGGGTTAATTATTTAATAAGCGCGGCTTCACAGGTATGCTAATTACCTCATTTGCTCCACCATGAAGAGGACCATACAAGGCTCCAACTGCTCCAGCAAGGGCTGTATATACATCAACACCACTGCACATGCAAATTTATGTAAGATGCAAATAGAACGAATGAGTTTTCCATCATTGACAAGACGATTTGATAAAACCTTGAAGCAAGGTGTCTTGCAGCAGCAGTGGAGCAATTCATTTCATGTTCTGCATGTAGTATGAAAAGAATGTCGAGAACACGAGCAAGTCTAGGATTTGGTTTATAAGCCCTGTTACCCCTGTTTATCCCAAGCTCAAAACAGTTAATTAGAACATCAGCTCAAATATCAAGGATAGAGCACTGATGTCAATAGCGATCGCGAATAGCATGGCGAGGCGAGGGCATGTCGCGATGGGTCGCTATTTAGAGAATAGCTGTAATAGCGTTGCTATTGTTTTTTAAGGTTTTTTTTTTTAATTATATATTAGAATAGTGAAAAAGAGAGATAAAGAAGTCAAACCCTACTCCAAGTTAATGAATGATTAATGCTTAAAGTTTAAGACTATAACATGTTTGAAAGTTGAAAACTTTGCATAATCTTAGGAAATGTGTTATGAATCCTTTTTACACTCCTAGACTCTATCTTATGTGAATTTGTGATATATATTAAGTTTTTATATATATTTCGCTATGTGAACGAATAGCCATCGCTATTCGATCGCTATCGCTATATAGCTTAGCCATGCCTCGTCGCTATAGATCGCTAAACGCAATTGACAACTATGGGATAGAGGAACTTGCAGATATACTTCCACGCAGCAAAGAGTACACAAAGTTGTCAAATGGCCTTCAGAGAAAGAGTGAAACAACGGACAATACTTAACATCGAACTGTTCTACATATAAGGATAGGAACAAAATCAGAGAGAACATACAATGAGTCAAGCATATAAAGGAAGTTCTCTGAGTATGAGAGGTTATTGGATGGGAGAACAGGTGGCCGCCCTGCCATCCTCAAATAAGCTGCTGCAGCTATTGTTGGAGCCTGCAGACATGAGTAGTAGGGATTGTATTGGTTATAGCTGTACCAACAGAACTCATGATGAGCTAAACATTATTACAGCAGATGCAGTTTATAATACCATATAAAAAGCATAGGAAAATCTTATGAAGTAAGCAATTGACCTATCAGTAGAAAGAAGGGAAACAAGGATATCACCTTTCCAAGTATGCGCACAATTTGCTTGTCTCTCACTTGTTTAGACGAGTACAGGTCTTGCCCCTAAAATAAAAGTGAGCCAAATGATCAGAATTGCAATGTATCGTCATGAATAGCTGATGAAAAGAAAATTAAAAAGTTGCAGCAACAGGAAGATAGTCTACCAAAGTGGGGACACCAACAATAAGAATGCTATAAAACAATTGCAAAATCTTCATAATACAGACAAATCTAGAAATACGAATGTAGAGTTCTTTGTAACCAGCGGTTGCATCTTCAGAGCATTTAAGTCAAAAGGCTTTTGCTAGGGAAGTAGGAATTGGTCGTTCATGCTCAATCAACAAGCAGAAGCAGGAACGACAACAAGCTTAATGGAGAAGTGCTGCAAGAACTATGATCGAGGACTTACTCTTAAAGCTGGATTAGCATCCGGATGGAAGACAGAAAGAGCACCCATTGCACAAACAAGAACACCCATTGGGTGAGCATCATGGGGCATTGACTGTATGATATCCTGCAAAACATGATCAAAAGTCATTCAGGAAATTTACCTTGATTTGCTAATACAAATAAGGGTCACTAAACAAAGATAGCACTTTGCGTCACATTGTCAGTTGCAATGAGGCATTACAAGTATGAAGAAATAGTTGGCACCAAACACTTTCCGGTCAGACATTTATCTAGACAAAAGCAAACAATCTTACCAATATTCCTTGTGGAACAGCTGAATGTTGTGAAACAGCAAACTCCCAATCTGCCAACTGACTTTCAGATGGTAGGTTCCCATACACTGATATGACAAATGGAAAGAATTAATCAAAATGTTGAGCTGTAAGAACTAAAAGCCATGGATTGAGAAACTTGAGTGAACATATCTGCTACTGATTGGATTACAAAAACCAATTCATAAGTTGTCATTCCACTTCTAAACTGATACAAGGTCAATACTAACGAACATTCAAATATATGGCATGCACAGACCATTTTTCAATCAAATGAAAGTTTAAAAGTATTCATGCAAAAAAGTAAGTCTCAAGCTGTAAACTTCAAATGAACAGCAAAATAGCTAGGTTTAATGTTTCACAAGTCATAGAAAAGAATAGTAGTCAGAGCCCTGATTTTAATGCAAATGCACATGAAGCCAGAGATGCAAGCATTCAAAAACTCTGGTACCACTCACTCAAAAGATAAGCCACTTCCAGAAAGGTACTTCCCTCAGCTAGCTCCTCAATTGGATAGCCCCTGTATCTAAGAATTCCTTCATCACCATCAATATAGCAAATTGAAGATCGAACAGGAGCAGTGTTAAGGTATCCTGGATCGTAAAGCTTCAGCCCCTTGTCATTCTTTCCAGTTGTTATCTGCAAGAGCCACTTGTATTATAAATTTCAAGCAGATTTCACCAGAAACGGTTAATTTATTCAGACAACTGTCTGATCCAAGGTTCAGCCATACAAGCTTTAAGCATTTTGAGAACACACTTTCTAGTGCTAGAAATAAGACACTATAAATATGAAAGCAACAGCTTCAACAAATCATGGTTTCCTGATCATTTCTTACCTTATCAAATACTATAACTTTCACCAACAAACGAGATCAAACAAATTACAACAAAACGCGTCCGACAAATTATACATAGAAATCACTTCAGAAATAAGAAAACAGGAAAAAAATTATCTATAAAATTAAACCAAAGCACAGATCACTTCCAATCGAAACAACAATATACGCAATTTGGAAACTACCTTCTTAAAGTCGGTGGCTTTAATAGCGCCATGTTCGGATACCTGAACCTGGTACCTTTTACCAGTACGCTCATCAATCAAACTCAACGAACCTTTGAGATTCCCCGGCGGTGCCACAGCCGCTGAGCAGCCGGAATGTTCGAGAATTCCGGTCGATATGGCGCCGGAGTGATCATTTGAAGCCAAGAGGTGAGCTGAGAGCACCGCCAAGCGGCCTCGAGCCACCGCTGAAGAATCAAAATTCTCCATATTGAAAATGAATTTAAAAAAAAAATCAGTATGATAAATGGAAGAAACGGAGGATTTTTAGTTCATCTCTCAAATATATATAGTCGATTTTACTTACAATTTAGCATGTGATTTGTGATATTTTATATTTAAAATTTTGCCCTATTTCTAAATCCCAAATTCGATTTTCTTTATATTATATTTATGACAAGATAAAATCGATTCTTGGATAAGTTAAATGTATAAGATAGGCTTGATATATTTATATACGTAAAATTAAATGAACAATAATATATACATATTATATAGTTTAGGCCTTGGGATACGTAACCGATATGTCAGAGTATGCGATAGGATCAGTTGAAAATGGATTGGATCATTCTCATTTTCCCTTCTCGCTTTCCAATACAAGCATTTCCCAATCAATTTTCACAAATTAAACTCTAATAAATAAACTCATTAGGTTTTTTTTTTCTTTTTTTTTTTCTCCAGAAATAGATAACATTTCATAAGATATTGATACTCTCCGGAAAATTACACTGTAATTCAACAAAACCTTCATTTTAGTTCCTTTATCAGAAGAAAAAAAATTCTCGAAAAGGCAAAACTTTATACAGTGAAAGACTTGAGACTGGGTCTGAGTGGAAACAATAACCTAGATCATATAAACAGTTGTACCATACCATACACAAATAAGTAGAATCCATCGATTCTGCATCAAATGCCTCATTTTTTGAAACATTATCAAATGAGACATTTGGCATAAGAATATTATTACATTAGGCGTAGCATCGACAAAATTCCCACAAATAGGTTAAGATTCTTTTTTTTTTTTGGCTAATCTGAAAGAGGGGGAGAAAAAACAGGACAATAAACTGATCGTTGGCACCAGGTGGAAGATTCACAAAAAACGAAGATCAAAAATCATACACAATAAATATGAAACAAAAGAAGTACCAACGACATTGTTCTACATAAAATACCGATATTCATATCATGTACGCAATGCAAAACCAATTGTTCAGATGGTGGAAGTGGACTACGAGAACATTCGCATGAAGTTATTCGCATATGCCATTGGCTTCACATCAGGGTGAGCCTGCAATTTATCGAAAACTTCAGTCAATCTAGCAATGAGATTCACAAGGGAAAAAAGGAAAAGGAAATAAGTGACTAACCACAGCTGAAAATGTAACAATGTTTGGTTTCAGCTCGGGGGCTTCAAAACGAATGAATGCACCCTTGTTTCCCATCTGTATAGAGGAAAAAAACAGTAAAATGCTCGGTTTAGTGCTAGAATATGTTCAGTGCTTGGATATTTGGATAAAAAGGCACTAAGATAAACAATCATCAGGCAATGTACAGAACAAATTATGCTGTATTAATCTACATTGGAATGTGATAGCCCACAAGTCTACTTTCTAATGGATTGCATAGCAGTGATCAGCGTTATGAATTTTGATTTTATTTAGGTTTTCAACTGTATTTTGTACCTTTTTCAGAAATTCTAAGTGTTGCTACCATTCAGAGGAAATATTTTTTACCCAAAAAACCATTAAACAACCAAAAAAGCATACATTGTATAGCTACTTTGTCAGCATTAGTCCATCTATATATAGTACAACGGAAATAGCATTACATAAGTAACATAAGAGAGGCTTTAATCAAAGGTGTTTTCAGAAAATCATGTTACCTGATCGCAGTAGTTTGGAGCAGAAAACACAGTAATTAGTTTACCATCATGCTCAATCTCATAACCTTCATCCTTAACTTCATGCGACCGCACTACTAAATCTGTAAAGCAAGAATACATAGAACGACTGATGTTTTGTATGATGAAATATAAAGCAAAATTACAGCTTTAGATGTCACTCATAAAATAGAGAAAATTTAACCTAAGTTGTTTTCCTTCAAAAATCTTTTCGTTACATCTGCACCAAATGAAAGACCAACGCCACGCTTGCTAGGACCCCTCCCAAGCTGAGGTTGTGGGTCACTCCAGAGCAATTCACACATTAACCCTGGATAACATTGAAAGATACTGCATTAATAACTATCCTAGTTAATGACATAAGATGCTGCTCTATGGACTTTTACAAGATTCAACTTCAGATTGTAAGATGCAGCAACATTAAGTATATAAAATGGAAAACGTCAGAAACTAAAATTAACATTCCAGTACCAAAGAAAAAAAAGCAACCAATACTAACCTAAAACTCAGAAATTAAAACGTTGATTGGTAATGCCAGCTAAAATGCAACCCTAACTCAAGGTGCCATCTAATATATACAAGTTCCAAAAACAAAAACAAAACAAAAAAAAGCAATATTATAGCCACTTCCTATCCTGGAATCTATTTATGTGGTATAGAATTACTAGGTACAATTTCTTGCAATAGACTCTTAACATTACAAATACCAAGTGTTTTATAAGAGAACATGCTAAGACAACCAGAAAAGCCAGATGAAACATATGAATAGGAAATTATATCATTGCAATTTGGACCTTACCCTCTTCTGGGGGTTCACAAAACCGATCTATCGCTCTGATGTCAGAGAGCTTAACACCATCAACACTGAAAAGGCCTCCATGGACCACAAACACTTTCTCATTTATAACATGAGCCAACGGTAAGCAACAGAACACTTCCGCAAATAGTTCCACAAAAGTATCACTCAGTTTGGACTTGACTTCACCCTCGAAACCATATATTTTGTTCATGCTCTTGCTTTCATGGTTCCCTCGAGCAAGATATATTGCTGGTGGAAATGAACAACTATCAAAACCCATTGTACATTATATGATCAACATGAAGAAAAATAAAGAGACACAAACCAGAGTAGCAACACTAAAGAATTCCCACAAAAATTATGAATGGTTATGTTAGAAAAACTAGTGAAATTGATAGAGTAAGCAGAAAAGAATGATTTATATAAAAGAGAAATGATTTTATTCAAAATAAAAGAAGAGGACATCAAGAGTAATTCCAATCAGGCACACAACGCCTGCCAAACTAATGACCAAAAGTCAAGAGATAACTTTTCTGCCTGCTGTGACACTATGCCATAATATTAAGCTAGTAATATGCTACTAATTATGCCTCAAGATTTAAGCTAATAAATATTTATTAAGCTAGGAATGTGCTAGGTCTAATTTTCATATTTTTTCCTTCTACAAATGTAGAGCCAAAAGGAAGAGTTTGATTTTGATGATCTCTATCAGAAATAACAGAATGAGCCACTAGTAGAATGTGCCAGACCTTGGGGGCCTGGGGCGAAGTAATAAAAAAAATCTAGAAATCATCTCATGCATCCATACTGTCGAGGATCACTTAACATGACATATATATAGTTGATCAAGAGTGGGATTTAGTTTATTAATCTAAAATAAAATTGTCAGACTTCATACACAGCTACAACAAACCTAACCACGGATATCTACTGATAGTTTTAATGAATGCTGAATTTAAGTTGAATACGGGTATCATTAACAATAAGCAATGAATATCAAAGCAATAATATGCAGTCATCACCTGATGGAGACATGCACTTGAAGGCAAATAGAGTGAGTATGACTTCTACAGAAAAGGAACCCCTATCTACGAAGTCTCCATTGAAAAGATACGGATTATCTTCTGAAGGAAGTCCATTGAGCTCAAATATATTTATCAAGTCATAAAACTGCAAACATGTAACAAGAGTCACCATATATTTGTATTGTGTGAACAGAATAGAAAAAGAATAACCAGGATCTTCAGTCATAGTTTTAAGTATGCAATAAATAGATAGCATAATCAATTGGCTTGAATCTCAATAACAGAAGGGCAAAAACATTAATTCTTGTATGAGTGAGATACAGAAAATCAAATTAGTGTCGAACACATCCCAGCCACAGAAGGAAAAAGCATTTAACAGCAATATAGAGAAATAAAATACTTGGAATAGTGAATTAAGCTTCTAGGAGTGCATGAATTTTCTTTTCATGCTGTTGTTCCAAATGCATCAGCTAACACAATGTGAAACCCCCATCTCCAAGTGTGAAATAATTATTTTTAACACCTTATAAATGGAAAAGGAAAAGCTGAATACATGTCTTGACACACTTGCTATACCAGTGCATATGTAACAAAATCACCCTAGTTTCTTGGATAATATTGATTCTGTAGGTGAAAACATTGTCATGCATTTGAACAATTATTTGTCATGACCAGCAGTCTATAAGGAGAGACTGACAAATGACATGATTCCTTGATGAATTTCAGTGAAAGATGTAATAGTACCTGACCATGTACATCACCACATACAGTAAAATGATTCCCATTAGGAACATTAATATCGACAAGAGAAGGCAACGACCTCAGTGTTTCTCTTATTTGCAGCACAATCTGGAATGCATATCTGTATATATAAGAAAAACATTCACTCAGGTTCATATAATGAGAGTAATCAACTATATTATGGTGTATGAGTTAAACTTATCCAAGCACACAAAGCAAAGATAAATGAAAAGCATCGTATATAACATGCACATATTAATGTGCAATAACTACATACCTTTTGTGCAAACACTTCTGGTTCTTAAAGTGATCGATCATATTTTTCACAAAGTCCAAAGTCACAACATCCCTCTCTATCCTTGGGCCAGCATATTGTGGTTCTACATCTGGTGGTTTATGAAAAACAAATCATTGTTAACAAGATCTATACAGATATAGGGATGTCCGGACAACAGGAAACTTATGAATCACACTTAAATAATAGACATATCGGCAGGAAAGTGACATGCACTAATTCATTTATTCAAAATATACAACTCCAGCTTCACCTTTCCGAAATTTTTTATTAAAAGTAAGGGGGAAAAACTAAAATAATAAAATAGACGAGAGGATAAATATTGAGATTAAGTCGAGTAAACTATAGTCACAAACAGGGAGGTGTAATTTCTAAATTGACTAATCTGAAGCAGATATGAATCTGATCCATGATAACCAAAGCAAGAACTGTTTGAACAGTTCAGAGATCCTTTGACACTTTCTTGAAGGTGCAGGTTGCAATCAAATAATGCAAGAGACACCACAAGGTCATCAGTAAAATTCCACGAGAATGTCTTGTTACTGTTCAATATTTTCTTTAATTTTTAGCCATGAGAAGGTTGAAGTGTAGTAGTGAACTAAAAACAAAATCTTTGAATGCCAAAAAAAAAAAAAAGCAATTCCAATTCCAATTCCAACCAATTTCATTGCTACCTAACTTTGTCCTCATGGAGAGAACATCCACACCCCACCCACCCCCACCCCCGGCCCAGCTGCAGCACGGAACTGGAATCTCACACCCACAACAAGAATCTAATTTTGGCCATCTGGAAAAAAGAAAAAAGAAACTGAGAATTTTTTGCATCAAAGTTTGCATACCTATGGTGTGATAATCAATAGAATCAGCCACAGAATGCTTTTCAGTTTCAGGTGCAGATATAGCTTCTTCAAATTTTTGCTTCATAACTGCTTTCTCACATTCTTTCAGTTTCTTGGAGGCATCGGGATCATTTGGAAATATTTTCTTGACCTAAATTTCAAGAAATTCAAAAAAAATTAAGATCATTATGATAAATATTTTTTTATCAATGAAAATAACATATGCAAAGCTTCCTGAAAAACACATGAGATATTCAACAAAAAAATACACGACCACCCAAAGTATGAAAGAGCAAAAATTGAGATGCAAGCCAACAAAACTGACAAGATCAATATCAGTTTTGAATGAAAATCAGTGAATGGACTCAGATTATGGAATAAATAAGAGAGAGCTACTTCAAGCAGAGTGGTTCCTCATGTGCATAATAAAATTCATTTCCCAAGTTCGGTAATCATGAGAAGCAAGTATAATCAGCATACACGGCGAGCTGCATAGAAAATAAAGCTTCACAATGCAAAAATTCAATCATATTCTTAGAAAGTATTCTCAATGCTGCTTACATTTTGAAGGTAGTCAGCAATTACCATGAACTGTACAGTGAAGCTTTCACATAAGCATATATGTGATACAACTAGAGCTCAGAGGTATGGAAATTGCTGTCCACTTAGAGCGAGTTAAAAATGCAACCTCATTTACAATTTTCCAGTTATTATGACTGAACACTGGCCAAAAGAACTAGAGCATGATTGTTTTAACCCATTCAAACAACTTCTGAATGTAATTGGCATTTCCTGCTGTGACTTTCATTTGTTCTACCTTAGATTTTTGTCCAGGACACAAACACGTTCAAGCAGAATGTAAAGCACCTCAGCAATTAAGTTTCATAAGATATAGAGTAACTTAGCTCATTCATCTTGAAGTAAATAACCATTATTGCCATATCACATTCTGCCAAACCTTCTCATGCATTCCATTGAGAGCAAAAGTGCAAAACCACCATCATTAAAAGCACATATCTATATTCTTTGCACAAAGAACATTAAAATTACAAACTTTATACCAAAACCATAAATATAACTCCAGCAATAATATAAAAATGCACAATAAGAAATAAAGGAACAACCTGTTGAAAATCCTTAAGAGCTTCTTTAAACTTTCCCATTGCCATATACGCAGCACCCCGCCTATAGTAACCCTGCAAACACCAAGAATACACACACACACAACCAACGTTAATCAAATCCTTTACCAAAAACAAACCATCAAGAGATCAAATTATTGCCCAAACCAAAAACACAAAAATTAAAAATTAAAAAATATATATTTCCACTCCCAAAGGAAAATCAGAACTTGCCTTGGAATACTTGGGGTCGATTTCAATAGCTTTGGTGGCATCCTGTATAGCACTTCCATATTCTTCCAATTTGGTATGCGCAAACGCACGATTAGCCCAATACACCGCATTGTCGGTATTCAACTCTATTGCTTGCGTATATAAATCAATAGCCTGAGAATATTTATGCGCTGAAAAGAAATAAGCAAATAAGAGAAACGCCATTAACATCAGATTGTCGATATTACAACAGAAAATATCAGCCTTGTATTTTTGACTTATAATACATTTGAAGGCTTCATTGGCGAGGAGTTTGAGTTCTTCGGCTTGAGAAGTGTCTGTGGAATTTTGAGTCGCCATACTTGAGGGCATAATAGAAATAAGCGATGCTTGATTAGAAGTTCCCTTTGCTTATCAGCGCATGTACTCCCCCATTAATTTTCAGTGCGTGTTGACTGAGTGAGAGAGAGTGATGGACTTGTGCCCTAGTTCATGATGGATGGTTTCACTCTTTTTTATTTTACGCTATATTTTATTTAAATGATGCCTTTTGACTTCCAAAAAAAAAATATTTATATCAAAATATAATATATATATATATAT
The DNA here is from genome assembly GCA_954870855.1 of Scutellaria minor. Lineage (NCBI taxonomy): Eukaryota > Viridiplantae > Streptophyta > Magnoliopsida > Lamiales > Lamiaceae > Scutellaria > Scutellaria minor. The sequence goes on from OX940727.1 coordinate 7,836,254, forward strand.
AATATAGTGGAAAAAATTAGAAGAATGATACTTTCTCGCTCAAATTATCTTTACTAAAAACACTTGCAACTTTCAAAAATATCATATTGTGAATATATTTTAAAATATTTCAGAATCAAGAAAGAATTTGCAAGTGCTTTTAAAATCGAATAAATATTTTGTACTTCTTTTTACTCTAAAAATATACATGGATTTAGTTTGTTCCACTTTCCAAGTAAGCATTAATGACTTTTTTTTTCCACCTAACTCAACAACAAAATAAATACTATCAAATATGTGCAATATACTTAAATTAATTATTCTTTAAATGTCAATATATCATATGATAGCGAAAAAAAATTGGTAAAGACTTGACATTTTCTTTCACCAACTTGGTTGATGCACACTCCAATATTTGCTTGAAAGGTTTTATGGTGTAGAAAAATAACCTTTTTCATGAATAAATATCGAGTTTGTTTTAAATTTTCGATGATATAAAATCATCACTCAAACATTGTTCTTTCTTCCACCCTTGAGAGTATTTCTATTAGGCAAATAAGAAGGTTTAACTCGTATTTGTCTTCTTAATTCTTTCACTATTTTATTATATTCATTGAACTGACTTTCCAACAAATAATACTTCTCCTTTTGGGATTTTTTTTTTTTTTTTTTTTAAGCTCACGGCTTTCATATTCGTTACTATAGTGAACTATTGCAATTTAAATCGTGTTAGCTTGTTAATGAAATTAAACTACATTTCATTATTTCATGATATATCAATCATTAGTTGGTGAAAAGTTTGTAACTAATATTTGTTTTCCTCAACTCTTGAAATTTAATTTTTAACAAAAAAGTATTTAAACATTTGACCATCTAAGTATTCAAACACACAGTTTACCATCATCAAACTGCTCCAACTATTTATTCTCGTTTTGGTCTAATGATGAATTATTTGCTGTGAACAATCTCTTAAGCAATGATTATGCACCTATAGGCAAGACCACAAGTATTAGAATAATTCAGCCCAAATAAATGGTGGGCCATAAAAAAGTTTTAAGGGAGAGAATTTCAGCCCAAAATTACAGCCCAAATATAAGACAATAGTTATACTTTCTTTGATTTTGTGGAGTTGATTATATTGCGGGGACTAAAGCACCCCACGCTTTTTTTTTTTTTTAATACAAATTAAATAGATATTAAAAGACTAAAATATCCTCCACACATATATCTTTTCTTTTGCAATTTTTTTTTCTGTTTTTTTTCATCTTTTTTTATTCTTTGGTATTGTTTCTTTAATTTTTTTTGAGGAATTGAATACAAAATTCATGTTGGGCATCTGACGAATTAGTCAAATGTATGAAAATCAAATGAAAATTAAACGAAAACCATGGTGGCCGAACGCTCTCCTGCGTGTTCGGCCAACCAGGGCCAAACGGAGATGGTCGGATTTGATCAATTTTATTGCGTTCTTTTTTTTATATTAAATCTTTTAATTTTTTTGAAGAATGTAATACCAACATAATAACGAACATTTCACGGATTTGTAAATGTGTGAAAATCATAGGAAAAAACGTAAAAAAATGATTGAACCCGAGCAGTTTCGTTCGGCCCAATTGGCCGAACACATAGAAGCACGTTCGGCCACCTCGGGTAAACGCGGAGAAGTACGTTCGGCCATAATGGCCGAACGGAACTAGTTGACCAAAACCTAAGGGTAAAATTGGTATTTAAAAAAAAAAATTAAAATTGGGGTGGGCTTAGAAAAGGGTGGGGTTCTTTTAGTTCCACCCTATATTGCAATGACATACATAGTATTGAACATTTTGATATGGATTTTTCTTGATATATGATAATTTATTTTTAAATATATTTTTTATATTTTATTGAGTATTTCAAATATAATAGGTTATAATGTGATAATAATATGCAATGTTATTAAATATTTATATCCATAATTAGGGTTTAAGAAAGTTCACCCCAAATAAATTTTTTGGCTCTGTCCCTAATTTTATTCACAATTTTGATTGTAGAAATATTGTTCTTTTTGACGAGCAAGTAGATATACTATTCTTTAGTGATAAGATTATATTATAAATTGAAGATGAATATGATTGCCTAGAACTAATGCATGTGTGATTTATTAGGGTACTGTATTTTATATACTCCATTTTATTTTCTATAACTACATTTATATTTTCTTTCCTTTCTTAAACTTATAGTAATTTGCTGGGTTAAAAAAAAAAAAAAATTATAGTAGTGTCTCATTACATTTATTATATAGCGGCGGGTGATAATATCTTAATTTTAAAACGTTGTTTTCTGACCGAAATTTTGGTTGAAACTTAAATCATATTTGAAATCATAAATAGAAACTTATTTTATTGTCTGTCAAATTCTCATTGAAAATAAAACCTATGTGGTTATGTCCCATGTGTCGGTGATAAACTGGAAGGAACAAAGAGGTCACAAGTCACAATGTATAGTGAATACCATAAAACAAGGGCAAAATCGGAAACTCACATTTTCTTGTGATCCCTGGCATTTAAATTTAAAAGGCAGTGATCTAAAGAAAGAACCTTGTTACTTAAGTACAAAAATTTCATGAAATTTCTTTAAAATTTAATTTTCGAAATCGAAAATTTCACCGAAACTTTCATAAAATCAAGTTATCAAAATTTCTACCGTAATCAAAATTTTCATCCTTGCCTAACACTAATCAAATTCGAGGATCCTAAATTCCTAATCATCATCTATTCAACAGTACTTGTATATTGCGCAAATACTTGTATGATAGGTCAATTATCATGATATGAAAAAAAATCCGAACGGTAAGAAAAAATGTATTAAAAAAATAGATAAATATGATAAAGTTTAGAACTAATAATTATATGCATGTGTGATTTACTAAGATACCAAGTTAATTTATACTTCATAAACATAAACTATTAGAAAATTTGACATTTTTGACAAAAAAACAAGTTGAACGATTATACCAATTTCAATCTTATTGTAGAGAGCATATTTTTAGGACCTCAAAATTTTCGTGGAAGCATTATTCGAAAAACTAGAATTCTTTCAAATGGATATTTTATTTCTTTGGGCTTATTTTGTATCATCTTCAATACTCTCTCTATTTCAAAATAAATGTTGTTGTAGAGTTTTTGTTATAGATTAAAAAACAAAAAAAATGGATAAATATACCCTTAACTAATCAAAAAAATTATGATTCAAAATTGGAAAGACAATTAAATAAATTACATAAAAAAATATCATATCAAATTCCTAAATTTTAGTTAATGAATATTAATAGGGGTAGTTTAATTTGTGAATAAAATTGTATAAAAAAATTTAAATGACAATTAATTTGAAACAAAAATTAAACTCCAAAACAACACTTATTGTTCAAAAATACACGTTATTTGTATTAACTAAAAAATTTATAAGATACTCTCTTTAGGTCTAGATGTGTGAGACGAAATCTACTTATAAAATTTAGATGAAATTAATTTATTTTGATTTAATAATAAATAAAAAGTGTTTGTTGGAGAAAGATTTCACTCTAATATTTGGTCAAATCTATATATTCTAGTACCGGCGGCATTTAACGCAGCATTTGTTAATGTTATTATCCGGACCTACAACATTGCGTGATCTCATTATCTCTACCAAATCGGAGAGTATATACAACACTGCAACACACACTTTAATATATACGTATTACACACTCTATATATACATCAACTTCAATGGTGAAGACTTCAACATCCTAATTCCCAAAGGTTTATCTGTTAATTCAGCGCCTTCTTCAATTCAAATTCAGTTTCTTAGTCATCAAGCAATTAAGTGGATCTGGAGCTGAGTTCGATTTTGCGATGAGATATCTATCGAAAATGAAGCGGAAATTGAAGAGAGGAATATGAAGTTATATATATCGACGACTGGTATTAAGAGAATCTCTGTATCTGGTGGCGTCGGTGGCGCGGGGAGGTATTTGGCCGGATATGAAAGCGAAAAAATCAACCGCGGCGGCGATTGGCCGGTGCTTGAATCATCGGGCGACGATGTTGCCGGCGGTACTGCTGCTTGGATTAGTTGTACCCTTCCTTCTCATTAGAACTGCTTTTCTAGTTCTGGAATCCACCGCTCCTTGCTCTTCTTCTGTTGGTAACATTTTCTTTTATTTTTAAATAATATTTATATATTTTTTAATTTAAATTTCGATTCTTGGGCTATGATATGGTTAAAAGTAAAAAGGAGAATATTACGTGATGCTGCAGGGTGTATGACGTGGAGTTTTTTCGGCGGAAACGACGCAGCCTTAGTGAGTGTCTCTCTCTCTCCTCTCTCTTTTATTTTATTTACTATTTTAAATCGTTGTATAATTATAATAATGTTGATTGGGAATATTAATGAGAATCGTACTGGAAATTGAATTTTATTATATTTTTATAATTTATAAGAAATATTTATTAGTATACTGAAAGAAGGAAAAAAATATATAACAAAATACTTTTGAAGACTACTACTAAATATAGACATATATAGTCATTTGTTATATTTTGATGTTTCCTCTTATATTTTATTGTATTTAACACAAGTTATGTATTAATTATGTACTTGTATCTTTGCTAGATCATAGGCTTCATAGCTATAATAAAAGATGTCTACATGTGATAGAAATCTATGAAAGAGCTATGTTTGGAATCAATTTTGCAAAAAAAGTAAATCAGGTTTACATAGGGGAAAAAAATTATATTTACAAATTAGAAAAATGTATCACGAAAATAACCTGACTCATTATTTTGTTTTTCCATCATACTTTAGAAAAAGGTTGACCTAACATATCTTTAAAACACTAAATTAAACATTTTAAGTCAAATATACCTGTCGAGCTAAATAGTCAAAAAAAGAAGAAAAAAGAAAAGAAAAGAAAACTAGTCAAAGCTAAAATCACTCCTAATTTCTTTTTTTTTTTTTTAAACAGGAGACGTGTAAAATTTGATTTTTATTTTATTTTTTCAAATTTATTTAACATCTTTTAATAACCGAATAATAACAACAATTCCAGACAAAAGTTTATTCTGGTGACTGCACGCTGTATAAAAATAAAAATAATACAACGGCCTATATTGAAATTGGATAGAATGATGGGATGGTGGATAAGTCCCTCTTTGAGGCTGTCGGTGAACACTTTGGCAAGTTGTGCATAATCACTCTCACTCACTCTCACTCTATCTCTGCCTATCTCTCTCTACTTATCCATCATAGGAGACTAGGACCACTAGTTCTTCATACGTTGCCTTTTGAAAGTCTTGAATAATAAAATGTGATTAACCACTAGCACACTGAACTGTTGATCTTATTCCATTTTATTCATCATTAATGTTTGTAGAAAAAACAGCATCGTTCACATGGACAAATCGAACCTGCTATTTGTCCTCAAGTTATATATCCAGCAACATATTTATATCAACAAAATGATATAATTTTTACTTTATTATGTGTTATATTTACCTTGTATGAAAACATTAAAACTATCAATAATTTGTACAAGTTTGTTCAATTAATTTTTTTTTTTAATAAATTTGTTTCTTCTAGTTTTGCTAAAGCATTCCAAACTGATGTATATTTTTAAGATGTTCCACAGTAAAATATCGTTTTTGAGACTCTAGCCTTTTAAATTATTTTTACCTGATTACAAAGGAGATTTTTTTTTTTTCCCTTAAATTTCTCTATCAATATAATATAGTACTATCAATTATCAGTTTTTACGTTTTGAGGGGAAGAATAATAAAAATAGGCGCCTATAGAACATTCACCTAAAGCAAGATGAATTGAAGTTACAGTTTATGTAATCGAAGAAATGTGATCTTAATATTTTGTCTTATGTACTGATTAAAAAGCTCAGAGAAGAGTTGAGGAGGGCGTTGGTGGAGGCTAATGATGATGATGGGGGTGAATCTGGGATCCAAACAAATGCAGGACCAATTACATTTAAGGATCTCGTGAAGGACATGATGTCAAACAGACACGACATTAAAGCCTTCGCTATCAAGACCAAAACCATGGTAACTTTGTAACTTTTGACTGCCATTTTTATTACAATTCCATCCTCTCATACTTGTGTAGATACTATACTACACAACCAAATGAAGTATTTATCGTGATTCATACATATACATGCAGTTATGTTTCGATAGACTGAAATTACTGGTATGCATTTGGTGTAACAAAGAAAGAAAACGGAAGCAAAAAGGGAGGGGAAATCTCCCAGCTATAGCAGATCCTTTATTTGTTTTAGTGCCGTATAGTTATTGTCATCGCGTAACTAAAACACATGGTTGTTCATATGTCCTTTACTAGACATAAAAGCTTCCCTTGATATTTTCAACATGTAAACTTTGTATGGTTTCACTTGCCTATATTGTTCTTATAGTAATAATTGCAGGTCTACTAGATGACAGGTACTAAACAATCATGAAGCTAGTTTATATACATTACTTTATCGAATCTATCTTCCTTGAATTTGAAATCTGTCCCACTTGAGAGAGTGAATTATATGAAAGAGTCCCCTCATAGCCATCTTTTTGATTTGTCAATACAGGGGCCACTCCATGTGCCACAGACATGGTTTTCAGGGAAATATTGGGACCACATTGGTTGTGGGTTTCTCTTTTTCAACATGGCCAGTTCCAACAGATAATATTTACATTCTTCACTTATTCTCTTCATCGAAAACGTGTCAGAATATTGTTCTACATTAGTTTTGAGACTTAGTGGAATTCATTCTGCTAGCTCTAATATGCATTAGGTGGCTAATGACTCCTCTGATCATGTGGTAACTATTACTTCTAGAATATTAATCCCAAGGTAGGAAAAGGAAACTTTCATAAACGCATTTGAATGCAGGGTAAAATATTTGAAGTATACTGTTTGACTTTTATGCAAGAATCTAAGAAGGGCAAGTTTGGTACATTAGCAAGCTTGATTTATCCAGCATCACAAGATTCTTTTTAAAACTGTCTGACGTTGAGCTTCTACACAAATATGCAGATCGAGAATATGGAACACTTGGTCGAAACAGCTAAAGTGCATGAATCTATCTACTGGCACTTAGCTGCTCATGTTGTACCAAAGAGCCTACATTGTCTTTCACTTAAGTTGGCTGAAGAGTATGCTGTAAATGCCATGGCACGTTCCCGTTTACCTCCGCCTCAATTTGCTCACCACCTTACGGACCCCTTCTACAATCATGTTGTTCTTTTAACCGACAATGTCCTTGCTGCCTCTGTTGTCATCTCCTCTGCCATAGAAACCTCAATCAATCCCGAAAAATTGGTATTTCATGTTGTTACAGACAAGAAGTCATATTCTTCGATGCATTCATGGTTTGCTGTAAACAGAAACTATTCTGCTGTTGTTGAAGTCAAGGGCTTGCATCAATATGATTGGTCTCATGAAGTTAATGTTGGAGTTAAAGAAATGTTGAAAATTCATCACCAGATATGCAATCACAAATACAGAAAAATGAAGGAAGAATTTGAGCATATCAAAGAACATGCTCACAAACTAGAAGTTCCAAGTCAGAGCTGTATCTCCCTTTTGAATCACCTCCGCATCTATCTCCCTGAGGTAATTACTTGAACAAGCATGGTATTTGGAGTAGTAAATTAGTTATGAAAATTGATTCAGTAGCTCATTTTGTGTGGATTTCACAGATGTTTCCTGATCTGGACAAACTTGTGCTTTTAGACGATGATATTGTTGTACAGCACGACCTATCGTCTCTATGGGAGATGGATCTCAACGAGAAAGTTGTTGGTGCAGTTGTTGATTCATGGTGTGGACATGACTGTTGTCCAGGAAGAAAATACAAGGATTACTTCAACTTCATGGATCCAATCATATCATCCAGCTATGATCCAGATCGGTGTGGATGGCTTTACGGAATGAACATTTTTGACCTCAAACGATGGAGGAACACCAACATCACTGAAACATATCATCAATGGCTAAAACTTGTAAGTATATTGGTGTTGATAATACTACACAGTACGATCATGTTAGTTCTCCTATATGTTTTGTTATGATCATATTTCCTTACATTTTTACAGAACCTTGATTCTGGTTACACACTATGGCATCCTGGATCATTATCACCTGCTTTAATTGCATTTGAAAGTTACATTCACCCCCTTGATCCTATGTGGCACTTATCTGGTTTGGGGCATCGGTGTCCAAATTTTGACAAAGAGGCGCTACAAAATGCTGTTGTCATTCATTTTAGTGGACCTGCAAAACCATGGCTCGAAATTGGGTCCCCTGAGGTAAGAAACCTATGGTATAGACATGTAAATCTATCGAATGAACACATCAGAAGATGTGGACTAATAGGCTAGGAAAAGAGGATAGAAACACATCGTTATATAACTACTGAGTTATTTATATTTATTTTAAGCTGGACGTGTAGTTGAGATAGAGGGAAGAAGGTTCGGCCTTCAGTCTCTTCTCCGGCCATGATCCATTGTTGATCGATAAATAGCATCATATATAGAAGAAGTTAGTCGAAATTTATCACACAGTATAGGTGCATATGATCTATGAAGTTAATTCAAATTCAGGATGAAGAACATGCTGATGTAATTTACCTTGTTATTTCGATCAAATCGATCAATTATATATATCAGCCTCTTTCTGCATGAGCAGTAGCTTTTATCGTAGATTGCAATTAGCTCCCTGTTTTTTTCATCCTATAATTATAGAACTAGAATATCCGTACTGGGATCATGTACTTTAATTGATAAGGTTTGTTATTCTATAATGTGTTTCACTTCACCAGGCGATGTTGCGTATGTAGTGGTAATATTATACTGTTTTTATAAATGCAATGTATATTGATGAAATGAAATATGAAATTAGAACATAGCATAGAATTGAAGATCCAGATTGATTGCAACTTGTAACAAACTGTAATATCAAAAGTACATCTTTTTACATGTAGCTGAAATTGTGTTCATTTTTCGAGCATTTGGGTATTTCTATCTTTTGAAACTTTATTTACCACCCAATCCATCAGTTTTAGACAGCTATGACATTTTTATTTTTCAGCACGTGTAGAACTAATTATAAGATTATTTTTGTATCAATATTAATGCATGTGTTTAATTTTTTTTAATAAACTTGAAATATTTTTAATTAGTCTAATATATTTGATAAATCGAGCTTGAATTTCTTACAAATATATATGTATGTACATATTTTATTTTGAATCCAGCTTAAAATATTAAACATTTTCTTTCAATTGAAACCAGAACACATACTGCACTGCACTAATCTGCAAGCATCTCTAGTCACCATAAAATACAGTTTTGGGAAAAGGAGAAGTATAGCTGATTACATATTATAAAACGATGGACAGGAAACCAAGTATCCTTGTACGGTTTAGATGGAGCAAAGGTTTAGTAAGTTATCAATTAATTAAGTAGTGTATATTAGCTAGAATTACTTTTTATAGTGGAATTGCTTGACACACCACTTGTAGTAGATGAATACGAAATTCTTGATCATAACTCTTGAAGGCTTTCCAGATGTCAACTGCAAAAACAGGAATCAACAATATGCATGTCACAACTACTTTTGAAACAATTCTAATTAGGGATGATAATAGGAAGAATTCAAAATCGAACCTTTGCTACTTCAATCTGGTTTTAGAGTTAGGGTTTGGTGATACAAATTGTATACTAAACAGCTTAATTTCTTAGCAAAAACTGAGATCAAGTTAGTCATATTCTCATATATATGATGCCTAACACCAAAACATGAGAAGTTGATCAACCTATTATCATATATTAGGATCAGAAATATAATTGGAGAGTAAAAATGGATCTTACACTAGTTGGAGAGGAGTTTGATCCTGGCAAGAGTAGTGGTCGTGATCAGGGTCGAGGAGGTTGACAGGGAGGAAGTTTCTTACATCGTGATAGGTTTGATATTCTGATCCCGAAGGATTCATCATGTTCAACTGCTGTTCATGTGCTCTCTCGTTTTCGCCTATCTGTTTCGTATTATCAAACACCACTTCAAATGGCTTAGCAATTAGTACTGTAAGAATTAATTGAGGTTTATTGTGTGTGTGTGTCTTTGTGACAGAGAGAGTAGTAATGTAATGTATGACCTTAGCTCTTAGATACATGTTAGCATTGTGTAGCTCAAGCTCCTGCTTTACATCAAAATCATAGTTTCAATCAAATCTTTTCAGAGAGAGAGAGAGAGATTAAGATTAGGATAGGATTACAAGTACTCACCCTCTTCTGCATGAGCTCTATTTCAGCAAACAACAGCTCATTCTGTATGAATATCAAGAATGTAATTATATTAATTAATTCTTAAATTCTCATTAAAAAAGCTAATTCATTATTAACATATATATAAACTATAAAAACTTGATTAATTTACTTACTTTCTTGGATCGGATTCGGCTGATTGCTTTCTCCACTTTAGTTTCCATAGACCTGAGGTCCTTCATGGGCATGTTGCTAACACCCTCTCCAAGAAGTTGTCTGTTTTTTAAATATATATTAATTATAATATTATGAATGATATATACTGCAAATAATTAACTATATTATAGTATTATTGCACAAATGAGATGGAAATTGTAGTAACCTGTTTGAAATCTGAATATCTCTTATTTGTCTGCGAAGCTTCGTGGCCTCTTGCTGGTAAAACTGATACATGATGAACAACAAATCTCAATGAAAAAGTAGGAAGATAAAAATAACATTCATGAATGTGCTTTTTATTAAAAATAATAATTTACTCAAAAATAGGGACAATAACTAAACAAGATTAATAATGAAAAGTGTTCTAGTAAAATGTTTCATCTTTTACCTAAAAAGTGTTTTCATTTATTATAATGGAAATACATGTGGTAAATTAAATAAATATTCAAATTTATGCATTTGAGTATTTTATGAAACACGAAAATTATTTTCTGTAATTATCAAGATAATAACTAATCTGAAACTAAAGAAGAGTAGTTACTTGGGTGTTAGCTTCAGATGTGGACATAGTGCTGGAGGAATCACAACTTGCTTTCTTGTACCTGTCAATAGTTGCCCTAACACTGCAAACGTGCAATAATAATTTCACCAATTAATCTTTTAGCTATATATATATTCCAAGTTTATTTTTTCATATTATGGAATCAAAAAAGGACTACAATCAAAAATATGTATATGTGCCTTGCATTCATATTTGATCCAATTAATAGTAACTGAATTAGTTATCTTGCCAAATATCTGAGCTTGTTAGGATGAATCCAAGGCTTAAATCTTTGAGTGAATCGATTTAAGGGTTTTTGATATTTTTGAATAAATTAATTAGTTTTCCAGAACTGAAGAATATTAAGAAATTAATAAAAGTAAGAAGGATGTATATATGAATTGAAAACTAAGTGTTCGGTTTTATGGATTCTTGTAAGAAAAAAAAAACAAAATCTTCCAAAAAAAAAAATTCAATTATTTAAAGCATTTTCCTTCAAATAAACTCTCAAAATGAATCAAAGCATTCTAATTTTACTATATACACACAAGATCGATTTTTCAGGATGAATTATATCTATATTTATTTCGTTAATTCAAGCCATGTATAATAAAAATAAAGAAACAAAAAACCCAAACAAAAAAATATCATTAGACCACATATATCATATGTATGGATGAGTTTAGAATAAAATATTAAGAAATTGAAAACGAGCAAGCCAACTACCCAAATGCTTTTTTAGGATAAAAATGTTGCCCACTTTTAATAAAACAAAAGAAAACACATAAATGTGGTGATCAGTTTTCTGATCAGTGTCACAGAAAGATCATCAGAGGTTGAAAGCACATAGTATCCACTTTGAATCAGCAACCTTAATTTCGTCGACGCACTGATTGGCTGCCCTCTGCCACGTCGGAACAAGATCCCATTATATGATTGGCTACAGAATATTTGCAATGGGATCTCGCCACGTGTCACTCATCCATCTTACACCCAGGGGTCAATACTCTAAAGTCCAAGAACTATATTACTATCCAATGGATAATACCCTTTTACCCCCTACCTCGATCTATTCAAAATCCCGATATTGCTCTCCTCCTCATCTCAGTTTCTTGCACACACCTCAATATTCAAGAATTACATACATATATGTATGTATATATAAAATTCTTGTGTTGAGTGTATCAGTGAAGTGATAGCAGCAATGTTTCTTTAACATTTTTTACTGTTTTTTACTATCATTTCTTGGAGAACAGGAGATTGAATTTACCCCCCTCTTTCTCTCTCTAGATTTGCAAGGTGAGGGATTTTCACCTTCTCTATTTTCATTCAAGAAGCTCTATTATCGGCTTCAAAATAGGGAGAGAACGAAGAAATATAATTGGGCCAAAAGAAAAAAGAAATTTGGGGAAGAGGGTTTTAATATATATGGAAGAAAAACTCGATGATATGATTATGACAACTTCATTCTCTTTGTCATTATATTGTAGAATATGAAAAATTATTTCTGACATAACCCTAATTACAAATTACAATCTCTAATTTAACATCTGTAGTCTAGAGACTATATATTTATTAATGGTGTAAAAATGGAAAATCCAAGAAACTAAGATAACTTGGATTTTCGCGGAGTCCCACTGCAAATAAAAATCCTAGAATTGCATTTTAATCCAAGAATTTGGGAATTTGAAAACACGTAATACTAAATCAATTGGATATTGTGTTCGATTTGACATGATTTCATATCTTGATGGATTTAGGTCAACTTAATATCCATAATCTCACCTTAAAATATCTTGGAAGATTTTGAAATACTTCCTAATTTGGGTAAATTTGAAAATCTTTCGATTTAATCAAACACAAGCTAGATGAGTTTATAGTCATGTTTCGAAGACCTAAACCCTATATGCTTATTTTTAGGTTAAAACATTAAATGCTTCTTTGATTTGTAGAACTGACATGCATTTAGGAAGAAGGTAAGTATGTAAGCTTGACAGATTAGAGAGAGAGAGAGAGAGGCAAATTAAAGCAACTAGTCCATGAGAAATTCTACTGTGAACAACATCACTTGAATTGCCATCAATTACAGCAGATCTATCTTAGATAGGAGTTACAAAAATGATCAAACCAGACAGAAAACACAAAGAAAAGAAAAGCACACAGATCAAAAACCTCAAACAAGAAGCAACACCAACCAAAAGACATTAGGCAGATGAAAGAGTGAATTAATTAACCTGTTGTTAGCATATTCATAGAGCCTTCCACGGGTGGAAAAGACGATAAGGGCAACTTCGGCATCGCACAAGACAGATAACTCATAAGCCTTCTTAAGAAGCCCATTTCTGCGTTTGCAGAATGTAACTTGCCGATTTGTCGTGTTCTCTATCCTCTTTATCTGAATTTTCCCTCTCCCATTTTTCCTCAATGAATTTGATGACTCTGATTGATCTTGATTATGAAACTCCATGGATATAATTCCTGAAACAACCAAAAACAGATTCCAATCACTACCCTCAAATCTTGATCAACAATATATATAGCAAGAACCTTTTTTGGTTTCTAACCTGGTAAAGAAACTATGAGAGAGAGAGAGAGAGAGAGAGAGAGAGAGAGAGAGAGAGAGAGAGAGAGTGAAACAGGAATTCACTCTATGCTAAATTATAGTTGTGACAGAAAGAGTTGCAGAAAATGGAATAGGGTTGTTTCAGGAGGAAGGTATTTGTAGCTGAAATATAGCAATTTTTATCATCTATTTCATTAGGTATTCTAATCTCTATTTTTTATTTTATTTGCACATAATTCCATAATTCGTGTATGTATGATATTATCACTTTACATATATGACATGTATTGAGAATAACCAAAATAAACACTGAAAGATTGAAATATAAGGAGATATATATATATATTTTTTAAGTATAGACGCTCCAATCTTGTATTTTATATCAGTGCAATCCATATGTATATAATACAATATAGTTAATATACACGTATCAATTGCTAGAGAAAAATATCCAATTAAAATATAGTAGGAAATGTATTTAATATACTCATGTTTAAAAACATACGCCTTTCGATTAAGCTTTACAATTTTGCCTTTCGATTATGATATATATATGATAGATATATATATGATATATATATATATATATCAGAACGATCACAAACTCATGGTAAGTGAAAATATCTTTTTATTTAGTAAAAAATATGATGATCACAAACTTCTTTATTTCAATCACCATGTTACATATATCTTTACTTTATATTAACATTTAAAATGAGTATTAATAACGTAAAAAAAATACTATTTATAATAAAAAATGGTACGTGAGAAAAGAAGACAAAAGCTCCGTAAAAAAATATTAGACATTATTCAAAGGGACAAAGTCTCATCATTTACAAATCAAAATTATTAACACAAGTTCATATTTATTTTTATGATATATATGTCGTAAATTGATTTGTTTCATAAAATTAGATATATAAAATTCTTCTATAAAAATACTACTCGAGAAGAAGGTATGAATGTCCACTTCCAAAATCCATTTCAGCCATCCATTTCTCAGGTATGGGAAAAAGTTGGGGGTATGATAAAAGGTACTTTTCGGAAATGACTATTTATGGGATTAAATGACACCTTGGTGAAGTTGCATCTAAGCTTTAATGGAAGTGGAGTCCAGGCCATTTAATTTATTTCAATCTTTTATTTTTAAATAATATTTTGTTTCTTATTTTATTTTATTAATATTTACATATGTTAGTATATAGGAAATTAATTTACATAAAATACCCTTCAAACATTATTACATTAGTACTGTAAAAATATCATCCATCAATAATTTTGTGAAAAATACTATCGATAGTCACATGTATCAATGATTATATGACCATGTCATAGTTGTAACTTGTATGAGACTAGCTATAAGTCGCATATTAACATAAAATAATGATTTATGATATACCTATATATGTATATATTATATTTGAGTCACATTTTTCAGATAACTCGAGAGAATCTAGTTAGACTGTTATTTAAAGTCATATGATATGATGAAAAAAAGTAAAAACTTCTTGGGTCGTTGATTTTATTTAATTATTATTATTATTAATGTAATTTTCAAGTGTTCATTAATTACAGTAATTGCTCCCAGTCCAGATTTTTTCTATATATAGTATTATATTCAATGATTTTTATGGAAGAACACAAATATTCATAAAATAGTCACAATTCTTTTTAATGTACTGTTTTGTATCTGTAGAGTTCGTTTAATTCTTTGTTTATATGAACTCAACTTGGCTTGAACATTGAAGTATATATCTTCATTAGGGGTTTTCTAATTAACAAGCCACCCATGTTTTACATGTTAGATATAGCTCGTTGAACATTCAAGGCTCTAACTTGAAGTGTGTTTATTTAGCTTTTATGTCTATCATCAAACTCCAGCTTATATCTGACATTCCAATTTTAAGGTCTCAACAATAGTATAAATATATTATGATTTAAAGTTGTAAAAATCAAACAAGAATTTCTCATTAAAAATAGAAAGGGTCTAATATGGAGTGTAATAATTTTGTAAAAATAGGATTCCAACCAGTCATGCAAGTTTTCTAATTATTTTTATCCCTTTCTTCTATTCCTCCCAAGCTTATTAAAAAGAATAAAAAGTTCCACCTAGGACCCTTTTAAAGATCCATGTTAGTCCAATCAAGATTCACTATATATTGGAGGAAAAATAAAAGACAGGCAATATTTTATTATTTAAAAGATGGTCCTTTTAAGGCCCACAGCTCTACTTATAGTTTATTTTACTAACACGTTATGAAAATTGAAAATCTCGTTCCTTTTACATTATCATTACGCACATAATCATGTACTAATGAAATAAATAATCATTCTCAAAAAAAAAAAAATTATATATATTATGCAGAATATGTAAAGCAGATTTGATCCGGAAGAATGTCGCGGTAAGCATTTTTTTAGTTTTTCATATTTTTATTTTTTAATATATCATATTATACAATTGACATAATTCTTTTCTCACGCTACCACTTTACATAAACTTTCTTTTCTTTTCTCACACTACCACTTCACACAAACTTTCTTTTCAATTTTCATCTCACACAGACGCTCCACCATCTAAACTTTATATAGATATAGACCTCTTCCCAATTCTCATCTCACATAGACGCCCCACCATGAAAATTTGGGTATTATTAAGTTATTTGTTAAAAATTACAAAATACCAATTTTTCATTCTACACGAACGTTCCACCATGAAATTTTGATTATCATTTTATCATTTGTTGAAATTACAAGAAATGAATTGCCTAATAAATAGTATAAATTTTCAATCAATCTTCAACCAATCCTCAAAATCATCTTCAATCAATACTCAAACAATGAAAAATATTTAATTAATCAATCCTTAAGAAATCCTAAATCCTAATCAATGTTCAAGAAGTCCTCAAGTTCAATCACAAAAATTAAAATTTGAATTGAGTAACAAAGAGAATAAATTCTCAACAAATTCTCAAAATCAACAACTCATATCCTCAAACTCAATCATCAATTATATATCAAGAAGTCCTCAATCAACTTTCAAAATCCTCATTAAATTACTTCATATCCTCAATTATCAATTATCAAGAAGTCCTCAATCAATCCCAAGTTTGTTAAATTATCTTCTTTTTTTTTAAATTATTTTTTCCTTTGATGATTTGTACATTTTACCACATAATTTGCTCATCTACTACAATAATTGTTGACATGCATCATCTACTACAATAAAAGTCATTTGTAACAATTTTGAATGTCTTGTCAGAAGAGATTTATTATGAACATACACAAATATCAGCACCATTAATTGAATATTTGTTTCTTATTTTCTTTAATTGTGGTTTACAATAGGACTGATTTTGAGGATTTGTTGAGGATTTATCCTATTTGTTATGCATTCCATATTTTATAATTTTATCAAATGACTTAATGACAACCAATTTTTCATGGTGGAGCGTGTGTGAGATGAAAAATTCATATTTCGTAATTTTTAACAAATGATTTAATGATAACCAAATTTTCATGGTGGAACATTTATGTGGGATGAGAATCGGGACGAAGGTCTATGTCGATGACTGGCTTAGATGATGGAGAGGTCTATCAAGTAGTAGCCTGAGAAAAGAATTATGTTCTGTGTATAATATGAAGTAAATTGGAAAGAAGGTCTATGTCCGATGATAGACTTAGATGGTGGAGCGTCTGTATGGGGTGAGAATTGAGAGGAAGGTCGGTGTGTTTTGGGTATAATATGAAGTGAATGTCTATGTTGATGAGGGGACTTAGATGGTGAGAAAAGAATTATTATTTTCTGTGTATAAAATATGAAGTGAATTGGGAAGAAAGTCTAGATGATGGAGCATGTGGGATGAGAATTGAGTAGAAGGTCTAGGATAAGAATTGAGAAAAAGGTCAGTGTGTGATGAAGTATTGTGAGAAACGAATTATTATATTATGTGTATAATATGAAGTGAATTGGGAAGAAGGTCTATGTCGATGCAGGACTCAGATGGTGGAGCGTCTGTGTAAGATGAGAATTGTAAAGAAAGTTTGTGTGTGAAGTAGTAGCAACGTGAGAAAAGAATTATGTTTCATGTATAATATGAAGTGTGAGATGAGAATTGAGAAGAATATCTATGTGAGAAAAGAAGTATGTTTCATGTATAATATGAAGAGTGAGATGAGAATTGAGAAAAAGATCTGTGTGACGTGATAGCGTGAGAAAAGAATTTTGTTTAATGTATATTATGAAATATAAAAATAAAATAAAAAATATGGAAAATTAAAGAAGTACTCACAATGTGCATTCTTCATGCGTGTGGCTGATCAAATCTGATATATTAAATTACAACACTGCTCAAAACAAGGTAGGAATGAGATTTTCAAAATTTAACCCGTTTTTTTTTCCATAAATATCTGAATTCTCACTTAACACAGCAAGCAAAATATCATACACAAGCAGCATAAGTTAGTCATAGCAGCAATATTGTTTATTGACATCTTATATTACAAAACCTAAGTTATTTCACACATTTAAACAGTGGAAGAAACCAAATAGTTTAAGTGGTTAATTATTATCTTGCAGCTTGAACAACTTGTACCTTCCCCCATCACACACAGACCAAGTCTAGGATCTATCATAGCTAAAACTGAGGCCGTCTCAACATGTCTAAACATGCTTTGCTAATAAGTTCCTCCAAGTTGAGCTTCTGGTGAAGGGACAACAAGCTCCTTGCACAGTTTGTTCCATTGCTTTGAAGCCTTAATGAAATCACAACTCCAATGGCGGAGTAGTCCTGTTTCATAACAAAGATACATTTAGATGTGTATAAGTGAAAATGGATATATTTGAAGGTTAGCTATTGTGAAAATATATGTGCTGGAAACCTGTAGATCTTAGCCGAATTTTCAGGTTCAGAAAATCTGAAACCTATATCTTGATCTGTGGACTTGGAACTACTCTGATCTTTACGTTGACAGGCTTTGAGTATATGCTTTGTTCCACCAGTCAGTTTAACGGGGCCTGTTCTTGCAGCATCTATGTGGGAATCCACCCAAGGAGAGAGTGTTCGTACATCCTTATTCGCCTCATATTCACCACACATCACAAATCTTGATTGGTTTGTGGCTAAACATGATTCATATCTGTCTTCCACATATTCAACACTATCTTCAAAGCTAACACGGGAAGTGTTTGTTGGCTTTCTGATAACACATTGAGTATTTTCATGAAATCCTAAAGTAGGCATCTTGAAGGGCTTAAAGGGTAGAGTTGAAGGTTGAAGTTTAGATTTCCTTCCATTATCAAGACCTCTAATGCCAACCCTTGATTTGATCCGTTCTTTGAATTTTTTCTGATTTCCATGTCGTTTTTGCATAAAGATCTCGGGGTGACATGGCATGGGAGTCAAGGAAGCCGGGGCTACAGATGTCTGTGAGGCTGAGCTAGATGACAGAGGAAAGAACATACGAAAATCATCCGGTCCAAGTGGCACTGAAGAATCAGTTTCATGACTAGATCCAGACTTCAGATATGGATGATTATGGCCTAGACTACAAGATTTACTGTTACTTAACCGTGTCTCATTTCCAGAAACATCAAAATACAATGGGGCCCGGTTCATGGAAGATCTTTGACTACAAGAAGATATGGCATGCCCATCAAGATCTGGGTGCAAGAAAGGAAATCTGATGGCTGATATTGGTGAATGAGGCAGATTCTGCTTGTTTTTCACTTGCATGGAACTTGAGCTCATATTGGGACATACTTCTTGATGAGCAGCTGTTGGTGTAGGGAGCTCAAGTGTAAACATCTGAGACTCATATCCACTTGTGAAGGGATCAGAAAATAAAGACTCATTGTTATAAACTTCGGAAAAAGTACCTGGAGAAAGGCGAGGATATAATTTCTGCATGGGATCAAATTTTCTTGCAACGAATATACTAGGATACATCGAACTAGTTTGACGATCAAAGTGAGGGAGCGGATACTTGCTTTCTGATCTGTGATTGATTGCAATTTCTGAAGGACAATACAAAGTTTCTCTCAATTTCCCAGAAGATGGTTCATATTGATCATGAACCACATTGCTGGAGGTATTATTCCCAAAGTGAAGCTCATCTATGATCTGCTTATCCTTCCAAATATGTTCATCATCTAATCCATGAACGCCTGTTCCACCGACTTTAAACTCTTTACCCATTAAACGCATTGTTGATTGGATCTTCTCATTCTCACGACTCCTCTGAACCCGGTTATCTCCTCTGCACATGATGTTTTCTGAATCATGAAAGGAATGATAATTTGTTTCAGGAAAATATTCCATGTGAAGATTTGTTTGGCTTTCATTTGGAAACCGGGTGATACCCAATCTTGAAGGAATAACGGTCGTAGGATTCTGTTTCACGTAGCTCTCCACAGGAAACAGATTCAACTGATTCATTGAGGGTGTTCTACAATCCAAGTTTCTCCACTCTGAATGAGCAGCAGTGGCATTTGAATTCAACGCAATCAACTCTCCTTGTGAATTGAGAGGCAATCCAACAAAATCTTCATTTATGCTGCTTCTCCCATCTGGTAGGGAACAGAAAGTGTGCTGCATCAGTACCTTTGAAGAAAAATGTGGGAATGTTTGAAACTGGAGAGAATGGGGACTATTCATGGCTGTGCTTTCTAAAGAAGTGTGTTTCCTCTCCATCATATTAGACAGATGAGACACTGAAGGCTCGTTATAAGTTCTCAGCCAGTCCTCATAACACAGAGGAGAAACTGGACCAGGTCTCCTACAGTTATAGTTTGATGAATTGCCTGTCACTTTGATATTTGAATTGCTGTAGTACTCATCGAGAGGCATGCGAAAGAATCGAGGAGGACAAACATCTGTTGGATTATGTGGCCCCTCTCTGAGGCCAGTGGCAGACCAATCCTGATTCATGCGATGCAGTAAACTTCGCTCGGAAGCTTCAGACCTTCTAGAATGTCCTTCATTGTTCTGTCCCATGAAGGCAGTTGAATCAACAATATACGTAGCCAGCTGCTCGTTACTTGCAGGTCCAGCACTTACTTCCTTCCCAATTCTGATGGAAGCATCCATACTTTCACTGGTTTCCATAATACTTGGATCTTTTTCTACAACTCCAGCATAGTTAGCAGTGCCCATATCTGAGCCACATACGGCCTTCTGGAATTTGTAATACTCTGCAGAGTGAGATGGGTCTCTAGTTAGCCTAAGGATCTCATCATTCTTTGAGAAAGTGACATGTTTGTTTGCCATTTTTGTGCCATATTGATTCACTTGAATATCCTCTTGCAAGATACATTTTGTTGGCTGCTTTAGTGGAAATGTTTCACCGTGATTCTTTAAGATACCACGCACAGGAAGACCTGGATGTTGTTTTCCTTCAATCAACTTAAAAGCTTCATAAGGCACTGTTTTCTTATATGCATCCAGATGTAGCATACTTGGTTTTCTCTTAAAGGTAGACACACGATCACGGATATTATGTTCGAAGTCCTTACTGTATGATGGACTTGGGTTTCCAATATCTTTATCTTGAGCTTGCAGTTTGAGTTTAAAAAATTTCTCCTGAAAAAGCTTCCAAAACATGTCAATAGATTACACACAAGATAACATTCAAGTTCCTTGACTAGAAGATATAGCTAGTCATGCTATACATAGAATGTAACCTCGAGATAATTAACAGGTAGAAAAGAAAAACATTAGCCATCCAAAATAGTAACAAGATCATAGAATAGTTGCGTGAAAAATATTCCCATGTACCTTGAGTGCATCTCATTATATAACCTTGCAATTCATTAAATAAAATAGCCTCCACTATAATTATTCTATTTTATCTCTCTTAACTATGTTTTCTCACGCATTATATACATAAAACAAGATGCATGTAGAAATGGTTATGGAGCACTTATGCTATATGTTACAGCATTTCTTTCTAAAGCCTGGCAATTGATGTCTATTCTATCTGATTCGATCTTTTCATAGTCATAAGCCCCTGAGATAGTTACTCTATGGTCTTTCCAAAAACCATTTGAACCACTGTTATCCTTCATAAACTTCTTCTCCATGTAACCACAAAAGTTATATTAATCCTCATCATATTAGACCATAGCCTTATAAAATAGATGGTTTCAGTATTCAGGCCTATTATTTTATGTGTCAACTTGACCAAAAAGGGTTTAACTTTAAGCTTCTATATTATCAAGCCATTATTATATGAGACCCACAAGAAAAAAGAACACACGCTAGCAATATATTCACAACTATCTTCCCTACAATTTCTAGTTTCATGATTAGTCCACATAAAATACATGTTATTTAGGATCTCAGGTGGAGAAAAGTGTGAGATTTTTCATTGACATGGCACTGAGTTTCCTGATCAGTCCAACAATCAGTGTTCTAAGTCTCTTTTTGCTCAAAAATATTCCCATCATCTTCCATTTCATTAACCCATTAACATTATCAGAAGATGCTCATATCTACATTAATTAGAATGAACAATTGCACTGACACTCCTTAATATCGCGCTAGCTCCCTCATTGGAAGTTGTCCTACTTGAGTGCTTTCTTCCCAAAGTGTCTTCGAGATTGAATCTTTTGATGACTCATTCTTTCTGATCCAAGAAAGATAGACCTTACTACATAAAATTAAACTAGGTTGAAATAACATGATATCAATATCCATCTCTTACCAATACTTGGGCCTTAAATTATTCCACAGAAACTAAACCAGTACATTGCAAGCAGCCGGCATCATGCTTCAACTTTCAATTAGCATTATGTAGTCCACCCTTTTTATTCATACCAAGGCCATGATGCTCTTAGATGCAAGAAAACACGATATAATTGCTCTAAGCACTTAAATCAAGAAGTCAAGAAAAGTGCAAAATCAGCTCAAGAACTCATTACCTTCCTAAATCAAGATCATAAAGAAATACCTATGTATGTTGTTCATCTTTGTTCAATACCCTCAAGGCCTTCCACACCATGATAAAAGCCCATTTCACCTTCCAAAAACCCTTGCTCAAACAAGTAGAGCTTTGATTAAAACCAAGCTCAACAAAAAGGCCTAGTAATTGAAACAGTATTTCCTAGATTCTACCCCCAAAGTAAGGAGACGACAGGATAAAAAAATTGGGCATCTTTCCTATATTCAAATTCACCTTAGATGTCATGACAATGATTGCTCAAGAGAAAACATTAGCAAACAGTAGAAAAAACAGCATAATTAATACACAACGCTTTCAAGCTCATAAAATACTTGTGTCCAAATCGTACAGCACAGCTGGAGTGCCATAACCTCTTCCCTAAGCAGCTCTATTCTCCATAACCACATTCTTCTGTTTTTTAACCTTTATCTCTCTTTATACTGAACCTCAATGCCACACAATGCAAGCAGAATTATAAAGCTATTGCTTTCACCAGCTTTTTCAGCGGTGATTATATGCACAGTGATGGAAAAAAGTGACCAGAGTTGCAGTGTTGTCTGAGATACTGTACTAAATTTCAAGAATTCAACTGTAGACAACTTTATATTTTATGCAGAATATGAACTTCCAACATCACAAATTCATGCTACAAACAACCAAATAATAGAGTCAAACTTAGAATATAAAGATAACATATGATAAATCAAAGTCGCAAATACCTTATTTTTCTTGATTTTCTTGACAACTCTAAATGCCTTTCTCAAGATAACATCCCTATTCTTGTTCATCTTGATTTTGGTCTTCTTCCCTTGTCTGAAAGACCCATCTTCTTTATCGCTGTCTTCCGCCGCCTCAACCGGCGGCGCCACCGCGAAAATCTCGACAATTGATCTCTTTTTGGGGGTTTTCGTTTTTCCCTTTATAGATTTCACCTTTACTACTTCCTTGCCTTCTTCAACATCAATATCGCACTCCTCCATATTCTGATCTTCATTTATCAGAGAATTTTCTCCCTTTTCTACCTTCTTTTTCTTCTTCTTATTCTTGGTCTTCTTTTCAGGCGTGTTGAAGTTTGTAGCTGATTCTGAATGGAGATATTCGAGCCCATCAAGCCACCAGGTGAATTTCTTGACAGTGATTGGAGGGAGCAAAGATTTTACAGTTTCTTCGCTGATAGTCTCATCGAACGGCCAGCAATTCACCACGTTTATACTTCTCATTCTCGAAGCATATTCTCTGAAACAACACCAACCCATCATTAATTAAAATCTTGTGGAGAAAACCCAGGACGCAGATTGAGCGAAAAGCCGCGAAATTAACAGTATTTAACGACTCACCGGATGGAAAAACCCCCTTGCATCTCCACTGTCAATGCTTCCTCGCACCTAGAGAGAGAGAGAGAGAGGAATAAACACACTATAATATGTACAATTAAAATTAGGCAAATAAACACTAACATGATTAAGAGGTAAAACCAGTGAAATTCGGGGATAGTGAGAAGTAAAAGCCAACAGATTAATACACGAAATACCTAGAGAGAGAATCCAGTAAGAACTCACTACTTGAAGCTCAATCAACGCCTAGAAAAATCACACAAACAAAACACGAGCATACAACTATAAACCACACAAAACACCCATGTTTCTTATGAGAAATGGAGATGGAGTAGTGGAGAGGCGAGAGAGCGTTTAGTTCGGATTTCGGAGCTCTTGATGTGTACTCTTTTCTAGAGAGAGAAGAAAGTTAGAGAGAGAGAGAGAGAGAGAGAGAGGAATAGTTTATGCGTTTCCCGCTCGAAAGGTGCAGGAGGGTAAGGGCGTGGTTTGTATGATGTGGTGTCAATCCCCATTTTCAGCTCTCCCTATTTACCACTGAAAGTGACCTATCAGTCACCTACCCCCCCCCCCCCAACCCCATAACCACCCCCCAGTATAAAAGTGTCATTTTTTATGTTCTATACATATGAATGGATGTGATATCATATATACTACTGTATTTTTTCACGTATTTTACTATGTTACGGTAAGGGGAAAATGAATATTTGGAACCTGTAATTTCATTTATAAATATATATATATATATATATATATTATGTTTATGTTCTTTTATTTTTACATGAAATGTGGGAACTTATTGCTTTATTTATTGAAATTGAATTATTGTACTTTGTTCAAATCAAACACGTTGGTCCTAAACCCTAAATGCCAATTTTTTATAAAAAAGAAGTGCATGGATATAATTTTGATGTAAATGAGAGCACAAGAATTCAAGATTGATAATTAACATTTTGTGATTTATTAGTAAAAGTGTAGCCAAATTATGTCCTTTTCCTAATTGAACCTATTCTTTTGTAATGAATTTTCAAATTTTATTTTACAAATTCTTGAACAGTACTTATCTCGCTTTAGGGGAACAATTTATTACTGGGCATCCTAACTAGGGTTTTTAATTTTTAATTTTACCATTTAGATTCTTTTAATGCTCATCTATCATCATGTTTTATAATTATGTTACCATTTTAGTCGGAATTTTTCACTTCCGAGTCCATTAGGTACGCTGCATATGATATTTTTAAGTGTATTTTTGTCACGCTATAACTTTTATAACTATATGAGTTTTCACAATATTTTATCATCCCAACTTTTTATCATTTGACAATTTTGCATCTTTTCACTGCATGTAAAGTACAAATCGATTATAATAGATTAGATAGTCACTCAATTTTTTTTTTTTTTCAAGTATTGGATTGTAAAGTTTAAATACCATCAGATAGGTGGCCAAAATAAAAATCCGGTTGTTTTGTTGAGCCTATAAACTTTTTTTATTTTATTTTAGCACTAAACCAATCTACATTTATTTTATTTTACTAAACTCTAGATTATGCTTATATGAAGGATTTGAATAATGATTTTGAATACATAGTAGCAAATTCGTTGGTGATATTTAGATTGATATGGATTCAAAATCTATCATATTCATTATGAGTTAATTTTTGAGTAAGTTTAGTGTATTTTGAATGTACTCTAAACAATTTAAATGAATTTGAATTACAAACTAAATGATCGTATTCCTTTAAATCACCAATGTTGAATAATAAATTATTACCTCACTTTAATCTTTTGCTAAAGTAATACTCCAATCTAAATAAAATAAAATAAAAAGGCATATATCAAGGCAGCGTAATTCAGACAAAAGGTTAGATAAGTGTGATTTAGAGACATGATATGATTCCATGAACTTGTGTAATTAGCAATAAGCTGTAACTTTAATGAAAGACTCTCTAAATTCCTTATTTTATTTCTTATTTTTATTATAATACATATTAAAGTGATTGCTAGTATCAAAATACAACATGAAATATTAGTTTTATGTAAAATATATTTTAAAAGTTATACAATACTATGTAAACTTTTGTTTTTCTAAAGTTTAATTAGTGTAGAGTTTCACAAAATAAATTAGTAGCCGGTCCATTTGGCATGAGGCCAACTGTAAATCAAATAAAAGAAAAATAATTTCATTTAAACAAACCACTAACACAATATTGTGGCCTACACAAAATCATGTAATTAAGTTTACAAGAGAATGGCTCTTCATTAATTTTTCAACTTCAACCACGAAGACTCGTGTGGCAGTGGGACACATTTTCACTAAAATATTGTGAAAATTTCATCTCTCCTAATAGGAAAAAAAAAAAAAAAGAAAGACAGATAATTAAAGACGAGTTAATTCAACCACTGAATTAATCACTTTTATGCACACTTCTAATTTATTTATTCAATTTTTTATGTAAATAATATGCAGGTAAGTGTTGTGACCATAGAGTGCATAAAAGAAAATAAAACTAATAATATGATGTACGTAAAGGAAATATAGGGGAAAATAATATATGATCTTTTTCCTATAAATAAGTTACTATAAAATAAAACGAAGCATAACCCTAATTTTGTGCTGCGAGTGAATTAAGATTTACCCTTTGGGTCTTTGACTATGTATACACACGTACGTGTATATATACACACACATAAATAAGGTAATAAGTATGAGATGCATGTATGATATAGATGCATGGGGCATACATGCATGTCATGATGGTGACAACCGCCCCAGTGGAGGACCTGAGAGTTTGGGTCCCACCCACGAACCCATCTGTCACATTGATAACGACAATAGAAGAGCTAAATCTTTTTTATTCTATTTTTGCCCCTTTCATCATCTACTCTTTTTTCTATTTTTTTATTTTTGATGCAATTCTTTCTTTTTATTTGCCATCATTCTTATGTACGGGTGGAACGGATCGGATCGGAAATAGGGTATTTCGAAAAAATTTCGAAATTGGAAAATCAATTTCGATTTCAAAGTTTTCAAAATTATAAAATCCATTCCAATTCCAATTTTTCGGAAATTTCGGAATTCCAAAATTTTGGGCTTTTCGGAAATTTTTCGGAAATTTTTCAGAAATTTTATCATTAAAATAATAAATTTATATAAAATGTTATCATTTTTAATGAAATTTATGATATATTTACCATTGAAATTAGATATTCACTTTTTATTTTATATAAAAAATATATGATATATTTACTTATTATAGTTTGTTATTTAAAAATCGGAAATGTTGTCTATTATCTTTTGTCTATTACGAAAATGTTTGAATCATTTGCAACATGAACTATTGGTCTAGTGGTAGGTTTCTTGCTTTGAGTGTAAGAAGTCCTGGAAACGTAGCGAAATGCCTCTATTCTACATTTTATATTCCAAGAATTGTTGTGCACTTGACAGAATCGAATTGGAACAAGAAGCCTCCACCTAAGCCGCCATCGTACATAGAGACTAAAAGAGACCAGAACTCTCAGCTTTCCACTTGCAGGAAACGTAGCGAAAGCGAGTGCTTGAACGAGTGGTGGTGCAGTCACTGAAAGGAAACGTAGAGCTTTCCACTTCCAGGAAACGTAGCGAAAGCGAAAACGGGTGCTTGAGTGAGTGGTGGTGTAGTCACTCCCCTAGTGTTGATCCTGGGGCGATCTATCTTGTATAGTAAGGTAGGCTCACAACACCTAGCAACCAGGTATCAATATGTATCCGGTGTCGGCGGGTCGACGACTCTATTCGTTTAGCGAAAGAAAGCCCACTGATGAGCCTGGGCAATGGCATCTCTAAATGCCTCTATTCTACATTTTATGTTCCAAAAATTGTTGTGCACTTGATAGAATCAGATCGGAAATCGGATCGAAATTTTCGAAAATTAAATTTCGGAAATGTTTCGGATCGGATTTCAGAATTTCCGAAATTTTTAAAACTAATTCCAATTCCGATCCGAAATTTTTCGGAAAAATCGAAAATCGGAATTTCGGATTAAAAATTTTCGTTCCAAAATCGGAATTTTTCGGATCGGATTCGGCGGATATCAAAAATTCCGTTCTGATTTCCACCCCTATTCTTATGGGTTGGAATTATTTATTAATTACATATGTTATTTCATATTTATATTTATTATTTTCAACTCATAGTGTATGTAAATTAGTAATATATTTTATTCAAATGATTTATAGTGATATTTTGGTATACCAGATGCAAATATATATTGGAATAGATGGTCTTATGTGATTTTTTAAGTGAAAATTTATTATTAACTTTGTAATAAATATATAATATTTGTATCTAAAATTGAATATCTTATTTGTTGTAACTATATCAGTTAATTTATTGCTGCTTAATTAAATTTGAAGAAGCCAACGTTTTAATGCTTGCTAAAAGTGATTAGATTAATATTGTTAACAGTGTTAAAATTTTAATATTGCAAATTTAGTATTTGAATCAGCAATAACCCATTTTGAAAAGTTAACTGAAATAATAAAGACTTCTAGAAATCCCAAAATTTTAATCAATTATACCGGCTTTGAAATCAGATACGGTGATATAACTTAAGTTTGATTATTTAAAATAGGACGACATGATACATATTAGTATATGGAATATAAAATTTGATATATATTGAATTTGGATTAAATTGATGTAATAAATAATACAAATCAATTTTGTTGCTGTAGAAATGAGTAGTACAACCTCAATTTTGAAAATAAACATCAGTGTATAAATAGAGGTATGGATAAAAGAGTAAAATATCAAAATTTAACTACAAATAACGAATGTTAACTTGAAAGCTAAAAATTTCATAGTGCAAGAGATAAGGATGACAGTCTCGCCAAAAAAAACTTTTGCTTGGGTACAAGGAAGTACTTCTATAATTTATGACAAAAAAAGCTATAAATATGCATTTAATGAAGTGAAAATGAAAAAAAAAATGATTGGAAATTGGAATATTAAAACTCAAGTGGAAGGCAAAATGAGCAATTCACGACTTGCATCTGGATTTGCTAGTAGAGTCAAAATTAGAGGGAGGATTTCGAAATTCTGAAATAGGGATATCAAATCTATAATTAATTTTGGTCATCTGGATTTGTGAATTTGAGGAGAATTTAAAACTCATGGTAACAAATTTATTGATGGTAATTTTTAGTCATTTAGATAGATTTCAAATTTACTCCAACTTGGGGGTGGATTTGAAATACATTCATTTCAAATCTTCGATTTTAAATCACTATATCCAAACATAATTTTAGTTATTTCATAAACTTTTAGCTAAATATTTATTGAAATATCTCTCATTTTCAAAATAAATATTGTTTTGGAATTTTTTTTATAAATTATGAAACATAAAAATTGAACAAATATACCATTTATAATTAATCAAAAAATTTAGGATTCAAAATTGAAATGAGAATTAAATTAATTTCATAAAAAGAATCATATTAAATCTCTAAAATTTAGTTATGAAATATTAATAAAGATAATTTGGAAATAAAATTATATAGAATTTTAAAATGATATTTAATTTGAAACAATATTTAGATAATGCTATTTATTTTGAAATGGAGGGATAAATTTTTATACTCAAGACCATGCTGGCCATGACGAGACAATTTTAGTTGGGACAATCATTCTATGGTTTTCTTACATATCGTTTATCGTTATGTGAACTCATGAGAATCAATCAAAGCTTCCACAACGTAAGATGCTTCAACTTTTTATGAGGCTTTTATAATCGATTATTATTTTTACAAGTGGGCAATAAAGTAATATTCGTCAAGTTTTTTAAAGTATTTATGTAGTTTATTATTGTTGTCAAAATACAAAAATAATTATATAATATCATCTCATGAATATAATTAAGTTGGATGACAGTTCATTAATGATCATAACTTAAATATATTTTTACAAGTTAAACTCTGATTGCGAATAATAATTAGTGTTGTCGATTTTTTTTTTTTTAATGAGCTTGGGGAATGGAAGGGAATGAGACATTAAAAATTAGAAAACATGCATAATCCAAGTACAAACCCAAGTCATTACAATCTATACATTTATAATGGTGGAATACCACTTAAGATACAAGATTCGTGGTTAATCAGTGTTGTCGATTGAGTACTGCTTATTCATAATTAGTTTCTATCATGAAAGAGTTTTATACTCATACTAATAAATTGAAAATCACGTACTAAAAATAAATAAATTATTTTAAAATTTAATTTCACTCTCTATTTTTGTCATCATTGAATTGTTGTTATGTTTATTTAAAAAAAAAAAAAAACATATCAATTAAGACCCATGAATGATGGATGGTTATTGATGAAACAATCCAATTGATAGTTAGAGCAAGAGATGGGATAAATCAATTTGTAAAATATAAAATTCAATCCATTACGTACTACAACAGTTGAGATCTTATATTTCAATCATGTTTTATCTGGTATGTCGTGTCTTTAATTAATAAATGCATATCATATGTTAATAATATTACATATAATTGAATATCTTATAATATTTTCTTAAAAATTTGATTTTATTTAAATATTTATATCTCCTTTTTATTATCAAGAATAGTTATCGATCCATTTCAAACATTACCCCTATTTTTTTTTTATAGGAAACTCCCATTAAGTGGAATACAATACAAATAAATAAATTATTAAACTATTCTTTTAATTTTTATAATTTAACCTTATAATATAATCTTAAACTACATAATTTGATATGAAATGAGTGTAATCAATAAATGAGGTAGCAAAAAAGAATAAATAAATAAAAGGTTGCAATGTTGAATAAAGATGATAATTCCAAGGTGAAGTTGCACGTCGTTTTGGAGAAAAAAAAGGTAACACAAACCAAGAGACTTGTCCAAACCCCAGACCCCACCCCATACCCCTCAAATCTCAATATCATAATAATTACTAATAAGTAAATAAATAGATAAACGAAGTATACATACTACACTTTATCACTTTCACCTTCTCGAAATCATTAATTGTAAACGGTGGAATATATATAGGTTAATGATTAACTGATTACAACCCTACATCCATCATCCCTATTCTCTCTCTCCCCTCATTTCATACCACCATATATACTACTTGCAATTTGCAAACTGTAAATCCCATGCTTAAATTTCCACCTAATTTTATATTTGATTACGTGGCAATCAGACCTCCATATGAATCCTCCTCTGTTTTTCCTTTGAATATGAAACTAATTAAGGTTTAATATTTCTTTTTTGAGCAAAATTAATGTGCAGATTTCTACAAATTTTCTATCAATTTTTTCTCCACCTTCACACCACCACATAAAAACGAGAGGGTCCATGTCTTCAACGGCACAATCGAATTAGTAAGAAATATGATGGTGTGGGGAAAAATTCTTTCACAACGCAGATTCAAATCTCACATGAGATAGATTTTCATTAAGATATTGTACAGGTTTGTCTTAAAATCTGTGTATTGTTAATGTCTACTACTCATATATATATATATATATATATATATATAAATTTACATCTCACCTGATTAAAGAATTTACAGTATGAGCATGGAGAAGTTCGTGATCTCCCCCTTAATAAAAGCGAGGTAGTGGTCCATGTAGATTTCATCTGGCACATAACCTAACGTCTGATCAAATTTCTACAATAATGCTCGGTGATTCAGGTAAAAAAAAAAACGGTTGTAATCTAATTAATTTTAAAAGTAGATCAACATTTTATTCCCAATTTGAAATTAAAATGTAAGTTACCACCTATTTTGATATAAATTAATATTTAGTGGACAATCACAATTTTGATTAACTTAGACAATTTCCATTTTTTACTATTAATTCTATGTGTTTTAATTTTGATTTTCTAAGTTTTTTTTTTTTTTTTTAAATTTGGATTTGATTTTACTTGAAATGTCAATTTCTCCCTATATGAATGTTAGAATTTCATGCTAGCAATTATCGACATCTACATATGCTATTCCAAACAAATCAGATGAAAATTGAAAAGGAAAAAATGATAGTTAGAGGACCAAAATTAAAATACATCAAATTGATGGTTAAAAAGTGAATAAACGTGGGTTAAAAAGTGAAAATTGCAATTTATTTTCTTTTATTTATATATATATATATATATATATATATATAGACACACACGGATAATGTTAAATAAATCGCTCCACATGGTTATGACTTTATATATAGGGTAGCATGTACCGCACAGATTGCACCTACTCCTCAAACTTATTGTTTGTTATGGGAATTATAAGATGTAATAATTTCATAGCATTCATTATTTTCTTATTCTAGTGCAGTGAAGTTATGATTTCATTTAATGTATTATAATCATCCAAATAATCATAAAATCAAGTGTTGATCGTAGGAAATTCTAGGTAGGTCAAGTGACTAATAAAAAACTAATAACAAAAATTTTCTATAAATCTTTTATTAAAATTTGTCATCGTACTGTAAAATCATCAGATTTATTTAAAGATTTTAAGATTTGATAAATCTATTTTTTTTTCTTTTTTGAAGAAAAGATTTGATAAATCTATTTGTACAATGAATTAAGTTCGTAAAAATTATTATTGTCGCAATTATTACCAACATAATTGACAATATTACTTAACTACTTAAAATCCTGTAATTAATAGTACTATATTATTTTTAAGTACCAGTTTTTTTAATATAATCAGCTAAACTTTAAAACAATATCATAATTAATGAATTTTATTAGTTAGAGAACCGAACATGTTACTATTCAATCGAACTTCATTTGAATTTTATATAAACGGAGTTTGAACAAAATTTAATTGTTTCAATCTTTGGCAACATTTAATATTCCATGTCTTTAATACATGTTATGTACTACAATAATGTTATTTGATATACATAACATATACTAGATTAATTTTAGAATAAATCTTAGAATAGTACTAAATGAAACATAAAATAGATGATATTATGTAAATTAATATAATAGATCTGTTCTTTTACTAGCCTGACTCCTACTTAAAATTAAACTTATCCACAGAAAAAGAAAATCCAAATGTAGTTTATTACTTTATTTATATAAAATTAAAACAATTATTAAGAAAGAAATGTTCTCAACTCTAGATGGAAAAAATGAAGGGATGTGGTTGCCAGTTGCTACAACTGAGAATGGAAAAAGTGGTGTTTCACTAAAGCAGTTCGTTATGAAGTTTGCATAAATCCGCTTCTACTTTTTGTGCTTCATTCTCTTTGATCTATATATACATGTAACACACACATATATATGAGAGTGAGGAGAGAGAGAGAGAGAGAGAGAGAGACCAATTTCTTTGTCTAGCTTTCTTTCACTTCATCATGTCTAGGTTTTGCTGATATGACCTTTTTTTTTTGTTTTACAGACCAATTTCTTTGTCTAGCTTTCTTTCACTTCATCATGTCTAGGTTTTGCTGATATGACCTTTTTTCTGTTTTACAGCAAAATCCAACTACGATTCGTACATTTTTCTGCAAATAAATTATTTGGCAGATTAAAAAAAAAAAGGAGAATTAGACCCACAACCCTTAAATGTTGGTCAAATTCTGCATGACCGAAACTCATTTATCAAGAATTTGATGATATATGGGTCCTTATCAAAAATAAAATAAAATAATAAAAGAATAAAGTAAACAAGAAGAAAAAAAGATATCTGGGTCAGCCTGATAAATAGGTTCAGTCTGTCTAGGCCCATGAAAGCCCACTAACATCAGTGTGAATGCCCGAAAGGAAAACGTAATTAAATTATGCTTAGATTAATTGAAGTTATTTAAAATCAGAAATCATTGAAGAATGTTGTCTTTTTCTGAAAGAAAGTTCCATATTTAGTTGTTGATTTCTACCGTTACAAGTGTTTTTCTGAATATACATCCCTAAAAATACATTGAAAATATTTTCTTTTTACATATTATCTCGTTTCTGATTCATCATTCATATCACGTACATTTAAATGAGTGGTATGAATAAATTGAAGGAGATAGTACACATTTAAAATTATTTTGTGATATATAAAATAGATTGCTAATTTAGAATAAAAATTCAAACTCATTTTAGTGCTTTGTTCGTTTTCTTATGACGATACATATTATATTATCATAATCATTCGTATATTGTTAAATGTGTGTTTTAATAAAGAGATTCGAATTGTCTTTCCTTATGTACCTTTAAAAAAAAAAAAAAAAGAACAGAGAGAAATAAAATCAAAGTTGAGTACTAATATATTTGAAGGAATTGATTCATACAAGATGAAGCCCAACAAGTTTGGGCCTAGAAAAGAATACAGGCTAGCCCAGGTGCTCCATTAGAATTGGGCTTTTCCCGCCCCTCGTAATGTTTGAAAAAAAGTTAAAAAAATATATTATTTACCCTACAGAATGCGGATATGATTTTTTTTTTCATGAATTGATTAAAATTGCTTTCTTCAAAGCGTGAAAGTTTTGTAAGACGTGGATCAAATCTATCAGATTGTCGACCCACAACTTACCATGTACATATGAGTTTGTAAAAATGAGTTTGATTTGTTAATAGTAGGACTCCATTTATGATATACATCCGCTGAGACAATCTTTAGTTAGCCAAAAGATATTTCCTCTTTTTAATATGTTTTGATTTCTTCTTAAAGGTCGGAGTCTACCCACCTCCAATTATAACTAAAACTTACTGTTGTTTCAACATCGTTTATGTAGCATCACTATAAGATGGATAGTAACCTTGAGGGGCATTTATAGAGTTAAATAAATAGTGTGCTTCTGATTGGCCCTTATCTAATATTAAGTTAATTTTTTTTCTTTCTTTTAGCCACTTATATTAGATTTTTCACTCATAATTTTTATATTCATTCTTTTTAGTTAAGTTAAAATATTTTTATCATTCTCGCCACTTTCATATATAACAGTTGGTCAATGCATTATGTTAAATTGTTAATAAAGAGAGAAAACAAAGATATAGACATAGAAGAAAATTTAGGTCGTTGATAAGGTGAAATTAAAAGATACAAACAATTGAAAGAAACGCAGCAGAAAACAAAGTAAACGCAGCATCAATATAAGAATGAATAATAACAAAAGATGTCATCAGGCTCTGGGTTTGATTGTACCCTCATTAGCGAGCTTGAAGAGCTGTGCTTGAGCTGCTGCAGCCTTGTTGGAGCTTAGTGCAGCGACGAAGCTGTCCCTCACATGCTCAGTTGTGTATGGAAACTTGGTGTGATCAGCCATGGAGTTTAGCAATGCAGCTGTCCCTTCTCTGTACAGTTCTCCATACCCATCTGTACGAGTGTTGGAAAGAGCCTGTATCAAGCTCATCTGACCTCCAAACCCACCTGGCATGGTGGGACCAGCTGGCATACCTAATGAGCTTCCAAGTGTTCCCCCCCACCCCATTCCCCATATCATAGTTGGGTGGCTCCTCCAGTACCTGCAATTTCACAGTCAGTGTTAATGATATAGTTTCTTGATTTTGATATGAATGAATGAATGATGCTACTCACGTGCATGGAAATGGAAAACTTGGAGAGCTTGTGGTGGCTGGTGGAGTGCTCCCAATGGCTGGTGTACTACTTGGAGGGGAATGATAGTATCCGCCACCATTGTGTGACGGTGTAGGGCTGTGGTGGCCCCCACAGTGATCAGATGGCGTTGGGGTTGAGTGGCCACCTGCTGGAGGGCTACTGTATGACACTGTGAGACAAAAACAAAAAATGTCAGTTTTAAGACAATAAAAATGGAGTCTTGATTATGCATGTTGACCTGTGGGAGGTGAGACTATATTTGGATATGGGAAGAAGTTCTTCTCATCCTCAAAGCCCACTGCACTAACATGAACAAGAAAGACCAAGTTCTGGGAAAAGAATGCAGCCCATAGGAGGGCCGAGGCCAGTTTGCTTCTCGTTCTCCCCATTACAAGATAGAGATTACAGTGATGAGAATGCAGAAACGGGCGGTGTATATAAAGACCAATCGGGGGGTGAGTAAATAAATATAAGTATGGTGGTAGGTTGTATGGAGTTGAGACTGCATTTAAATTTCTATCTATCCATCCATCACATTGCATGTTGTGCATTAACACATTGTTTTTATTATCTTAAAGGTGTTTGTCAAGAATTGCAGAATTTAAGATCTCAGCACAGTTTTTGGAGATGAGGCATGTCTAAGCATATTGAGCTAACCGTCTACTAACTGTCTCTATTTATTACAACATTGACGATAGATCTGCTTGATTGGGAGATTGCCCATGCTTTGTACAATGTATACACAAGAATGGAAACAAGAAGCTATGCTTTGATAGGGCAGTTTGTGGAGTGATTAGATTTTACTGTTGTGTACATGTTATAAATCTTGATATTCTTGACCCTAAGCTTATTACTAGGTTTTGATCTTTGCAGTGAAAACAAATGTTACCTAAGTTTCTAAAATGAATTTTTACATCAAGAGTTGGTGTTGAAGGCAGGTAGGAAGGGTGCCAAGCTGTAGTGAACATTTATGGTGGGTGAAAAAGAGTGAGTTTGGAGATCATTTATTGTGGCTCAACATTTTGATTGCAATTGAGCTGTCTGTGAAAATAACATTATGTAGCCAGTTGGTTGTGTGTGTGGGCTTTTACTCTATTGCTTCTTTCTACTCAAGATTTATGATTTTTGCACTATTATTCAGTTTCATTTGTGACACTGGCAGCTTGGATACAAGACTTAAGTGTGGGATTTTAATTACAAGAGTAATAATTTAGGTTTCAATTATTTTTTAATAAAGACTCCATAAAACAGTTTGTAAACTATAACTATTTCATTAGCATTTGTTTTTTGTTTTCTTAATTGTGTTTAGGAGCGTTAATTAACCAGTTTTTGTTTTGCTAGTAATATATAAATTAATATAATTATATCAATTGCTCTTCTATTTGTTTGTTAATCACAGTTTTGTGAGTAAAAGACAAAAAATAAATAATAATCATGGGAACTATACGTATAATTACAATTCGATTTATATTCAGATTAAGTTCACAGGAAAAAAAAAATTCTCATTGTCATTAAAAAAAAAAAAAAAAAAAAAAACACAAAAACCGCGTTGAAACTTTTGGTTAATGAGCAGTACCCTGAAAAACTAATAATGAAACACTGATTGATGTATCAAATGAGTCTGGGTATTTAATTTCTTTAATAAAACAAATCATGATATTATATGATATGGATATAATGTAGGATACTTTATGTAAATGGTGTATCAGATCTCTATATGTAAATAGCAGATCTATTTATGTGTTAAGAGGTTCAAGTTTGGTTTGTTTTTGTTACTCACTCACTAGGGTTTGTGGTGGGATTCTTAAGATAAGGTTTGCAAGGTGTTTTATGCGCAGATTTGGCTCATTGGACTCCACACTAGGGTGTTGCAAAATTAGTTTTGATTATTTACATCATAAATATAGGTATTTATTAATTCATATACATGTTTATTTAGGTTTTCTGGGTGTTGCTTCCGTCCTTTTTTTTTTTTTTTACAATAAAACTTATTTGTAATTTATATAGATTTAACATACCTCACATTAAGAATGTCATATTTTCAGCATTTTACAAAAACCATAACTAAGAACATTATTATTTTAGAACATTATTGTTGATTATTACTTTATATATATATGGGCATGCAATTGGAATAGGAAAAATTTGACTAAAGTATTAATTAAGATATTAATCTGAGAATCAAGCTTCTTACAGCTCTCTCAAGGATTTGGACGGTGCAGATAATCTTTTGAACTTTCGGGCATTATTGTCACACTCTCAAGTGATATTAACACTGTTATTTTCTTTAGGATTAAATTAATCACATCCATATACGGTTGATAGGATATATACTAGCTAGCTAAAAGATCCCTTAGCTTGAATCTTGTTGTCATTTTCTTAAACAATAATCAAATTCAGATCCACTACTTCATCTCTCTCGACATCTATTTTTTAATCCTTTACATTCAGCTGGGATCTGCTAATAATTAACTACTTAGTTGTTGGTCAACTATTTCTTTAATCTTTAAAATATTTCTTCAACATGATAAGGAATCCCTTTTTTTTTTTTTTTTATTCTAACTGGGAAGCTTGCAATAAAGAAAGCACCAATGGGCTCATGACAAATGGATGAGCTCTTCCAAACTTTGGGCAAATTTCACCCTACATGTGATGGTATTACCATCATACCTTAGGATGTTGCTATGTGTGCATTTTTGATGTCATAAGTGTATATTTTTCTATCATTTTAAACACAAAATGCACACATGACAATATCCTAGAGTGTGATGGTAATACCATCACATGTAGGGTGGAATTTACGCAAACGATGCTCACAATGACATCATACCTATTCAACGTATCTTTGATACAAACAGTTTGTGAGTGGACTAATGGGTGTAAATGAGTCGAGTCAACTCATAATCAATCAATTCAAAAAAAAAAAAATATATATATATATATATATATATATATATATATTACCGTGAATCATTCAACCTCTCAATTAGTAGTTTTCGAACTCAAACTCAATAACATAATTCGACTTGATAGGCTCACGAGTCTAATCAAGCTTAAGGAATTCTCATACGAATTTACCCCTCTAATATATTTAATAATAATAATAATATCAAGTCGAGTCTGATCTAGTAGTTTAATCATATAATAACAAACTAGTAGTCCACCCATGCGATGCGCGGTTTATTATTTATTGTGTTAATATTTACAAATTGTAATAATATAATGAAGTTGTATAAATTAATAGGTTATTCATAATATCTTTTATTATTTTAATTTAAAACATGTACCATCTACAAATGATTTTTCACATTACTCATATGCATTGCACGAATTGTCATAAATTTTAATAATTTTATTTTTAAACATTTTTATTTTATTTGTTGATTTTATATTTTTGTCAAATTAAAATTATTATATACAATAATATTTCTTTCAATCATAATAATTAATCTTTCCTTTTATAATTTTTTATTTGTACATCCACTCTCATACTTCAATCATCATATGTAGTTTTCTTATGTAATTTCTTCATTTCTCTTTCACAAAATTATTTGTTCAATTTGTGTTTAGTGTACAAAGATAATTTGGTGAGATCTCCTTAGATGAAGATATGAGATAATAAGATTTGAAAGAACTTTTTTACCTTTGAATGTTTAGCAAATCTTATATATAAATTTGAAAAATCATTATATCTATGATTTTTTATTGTTCTTTTTTCTTCAAACAATCAGATTTGGAAGAATTTTTCTACCTATGAATGTGTAGCAAATCTTGTATTCTTTTTTTTTTTAGTTTTATATAGATTTGAAAAATAAATATATTTACGTTTTTTCTTTTTTTCCTTCATTCTTTACATATCTTTTTTTTTTTTTTCCATTCTCTATACATCTATCTTTTGTCGAGAAATCACTACTTTTCTCCATTTTTTAGTTTACATAGATTTGAGAAATCAATGTATCTCTCTTCATTTCTTAGCTTTATATAGATTATAAAATAGCTTGTAGAGTAAGATTGATCTTTGTTTTTTTTAGTTATTATTAAAGAATAACTTATCAAGTAAGATTTACTTTTTTTTTATTGACCTGACATTTTTAGGCGGAAAAGTGATATTCTTGTAATTTTTGCCAACTTTCTTATATAGTATAGATTTTAGAATATCTATACAAATAATGAAGTCGATCTTGAATTTATCGAGTTTGTAATTGAGCCGAGATTGAACTAAACTGGAACATAGAAGTATAATTTCGATTTACACTAAGTTGAATCATAACAGCCTGAGGTGAAGATTCGAATTCCATGCCAGCATTTGACTTTGAGCAGAAGTTATTACAGCTAAAAAAACAAATATAAATAATGAAGTAGTAGACAAAGCAGATATGTAGGGATACTCTTTCGATTAATAAGAATTATTTCAATCCCTATTTGACTAATTAATTTGCCGCCCACTGCAGTTTTTAAAAATCCTGCAAATCATTAATTTTATTTAATTCTTCAGATGTATAGTGATTAGGGGTGGAGATCGGACGGATCGAATCGGAAATAGGGTGTTTCGGAAAAATTCCAAAAAATTTCGGAAATGAAAAATCAATTCCAATTTCCATCCAAAAATTTTCGGAAATGAAAAATCCATTCCAATTTCGGAATTGTCGGAAATTTCGGAAATTTCGGAATTCCGAAATTTTGGAATTTTCGGAAATTTTTTCGGAAATTTCGGAAATTAAAAAATTCAGAAAATCGGAAAAAATCGGAAATTTTCGGAATTTTCAGAATTGTCCCAAAATATCTTATATTATGCAATATATAAGATAGTATAATTATAAAACAACAGTATAAACTATAGTATGTAGTATAAAATAAAACTATAGTATAAACTATACTATATACATATAGTATATAGTATATAGTATATATAGCATAAAGTATATAATATATAGTATATAGTATTCTTCTATAGCATATAGTATATAGTATGTAGTATATAATATAATATAATTAAAAAACTACAGTATAAACTATAATATATAGTATATATTATAAAATAATACTAAACAACTACCGTATAAACTATAGTATATAGTATATATTATAAAATAATACTAAAAAACTACAGTATAGACTATAGTATATAATATAAAATAAAACTATAGTATAAACTATACTATATACATATAGTATATATAATATATTTATATACTATCATATAGTATAAAGTATATAAAATATATTATGTAGTATACAGTATTATAAAGTATACTATAATATGTATATTTATATTTACACATAGTATAAAGTATATAAAATATATTATATAGTATATAGTATTATAAAGTATACTATAATATATATATATTTATATTTACATATAGTAAATGTATATAAAATATATTATATAGTATATAGTATTCTTCTATAGCAAATAGTATATAGTATAAAATGTTTGAATTATTTACAACAATTGCTATTGGTTTGATGGTATGTTTCATGTTTTGAGTATGAGAGGTCTCGTGTTCGATTCTCAAATGCCTTTACTAACTCTACATTTTATAATTTCGGATCGGAAATCGGAAAATTTCGGAATTTTCGGATCGGAAATCGGAATTTCCGAAAATTGAATTTCGGAAATATTTCGGATCGGATTTCGGAATTTCCGAAAATTTTAAAACTAATTCCAATTTCCATCCGAAAATTTTCGGAAAAATCGGAAATCGGATTTCGGATTAAAAATATTCGTTCCAAAATCGGAAAATTTCGGATCGGATTCGGCGGATTTCGGAAATTCCGTTCCAATTTCCACCCCTAATAGTGATGATGTGAGGTTTGGAATACGCGTTGTCTAATCAAACTGTAATGCAAGAGGAGATCATCAACTAAGGTAGCACATGCTAATCATATGAAAAAGATTGTTATCTGTATTAAATAAAGAATCATGGGATGCTTATAATTGCATGATTCGACGACATATTTAGTTGAAAAGTTGACCTAATTATTAAAGTCCTCTCATGCACATCATGCATATATATATAAATAGCAGATTTTGTTGATTAGTATTCAGACAATCTTGTTCATGTTATTACCAAACATGGCTCTTGAGATGATGATGAGTACTTTTCTTGTTATCATGCCTAGTCTTTCATTTTCACTTGTTGTTGCTCTCTGTTTGGTCCTTTTCACACACCGCAAGAACAATGGGAAAAGCAAGAAAAAGATGGTACCTCCAGGGAAAATGGGGTTGCCATGGATTGGTGAAACCATAGATTTCTACAAAGCTCAGAAGAAGAACAGATTGTACGAAGATTTCATCCAATCGAGGGTTGAAAAACACGGGCAGACGTTCAAAACTAGCCTGATGGGGCATCCAACGGTGGTGGTGAATGGAGCAGAAGCCAATAAGTTCTTCCTGTCTAATGAGTTTAAGTTGGTGGTTAGCTCTTGGCCTTCTTCCTCGGTTCAGCTGATGGGAGAGAATTCGATCATGGAGAAACGAGGTGAGGCCCACCGTTGCGTACGTGGCATTGTGGCTTCAACCCTTAGCTCTGTTGCCCTTGAAGGTTTAGTGCCAAGAATATGCACCACAGTGGCAAAGCATCTGGGCAAATTCTGGAATGTTAATTCTGTTGAAAAAAGTATCAAACTTTATAATCTAACAAAAGTATTGACATTTACCATTGTCCTAGAATGCTTGTTGGGAATTGAGGTCCAACCTGGGATGCTGCAAGCATTTGAGAGAGTGTTGGAAGGGGTGTTTGCTGCCCCTGTTGAATTTCCAGGATCCAAATTTTGGAGGGCCAAGAAAGCAAGAAAGGAAATAGAGAAGATGTTGTTGGAGATTATAAGGA
This sequence comes from Scutellaria minor, assembly GCA_954870855.1. Classification (NCBI taxonomy): domain Eukaryota; kingdom Viridiplantae; phylum Streptophyta; class Magnoliopsida; order Lamiales; family Lamiaceae; genus Scutellaria; species Scutellaria minor. Next base: position 7,878,508 of record OX940727.1, read on the forward strand.
GAAAGAGAAATGAAATGGAATTAAAACAACAAGATCAGAAAGAGGAAGAAACTGGGATTCTACTTTCTAGGTTAGTTGGAGCAATGATTCGAGGTGAGATCAGTGAGGTGGAGGTGGCGGATAATGTTGTTTTGCTCGTATTTGCAGCACATGATACGACATCTTTTGCCATTGTTATGACATTCAGGATGTTGGCTAATCATCCTAACTCCTATTCTATCCTTCTAAAAGGTATGTATATCAAAATATAATTACAACAATGTTTATTTCATATTCCTAATCAATTTTCTCTTTCATATATACCTGCAGAACATAATGAAATAATGAGCAGCAAAAGTAAACCAGATCAAGAAAGTGGTCTTACATTTGAAGATACGAAGAAGATGGAGTATACGTGGCAAGTTGCTCGCGAAAGCATGAGGATTTTCCCTCCAATCTTTGGTTCTTTCAGAAAAGCAATCCATGATATTGAATACAATGGTTACACAATCCCAAAAGGCTGGAAGGTAATTTAATCTCATCTATCTATCTCTGCAAATAAACAGAACAACAACAACAACAACAACAAAAAGATTAAAAGAAAACTTACAAAAGTTGGTTTTGGTGTTATGGTTGTTTGCAGGTTCTGTGGACAGCATATGGAACACATTATGATCCAAAATACTTTGAAGATCCAATGAGTTTCAATCCAGGAAGATTTGAAGAAGGGATTCAACCATTTTCTTATGTTCCATTTGGAGGAGGGCCAAGAATGTGTGCAGGATATCAATTGGCAAAGCTAAACATCCTTATATTTGTACACTATGTTGCTATTAGATTTGATTGGCACTTAGAATATCCTGATGAACCTATTACAGTAGATCCTCTTCCATTTCCCTCTCAAGGAATGCCCATTAGAATCTCTCCTAAGTTTCCATTAAATAATACATAAGGTATTAATGTGGGAAATATGTACTCCAATAAATGGTTTATTTATTTATTTATTTTCAAGTGGAATGCAAAACTATTTATTCTTTTTCATGTTATCCACCATAGAATATAAGTTGGAGGTTTAGTGATAAAAATTAATATTTGGACATAAATCTAAAGAGTCCTATCAGTGAGTAAATTGCTTGATTAAAAACTAAGAAGTCAACTGATAAAGTCAGACTCAAGCCTACTTTGATACAGATTAAAGACATAACATCATGAGCAATACGTTTATCATTAATAATCATTATCAAACTTTTATGAAGACTCCATTGCCAAGCTTCATTTGGCAACAGATTTCTTCAAAAATAAAAAAGAATTAACAAATAATGAATGATTTGTTTCAGTATCAGGGATGCATAACAGATAATCAGAGTGTTACATCTTTTACAAACTTCATAGAATCTGGAACGAGACTGTGACTCATCATCTTCAAACCCATTCCACTCCATCTTTTAACGAGCGCCACCTCTACCACCCTCACCTGCAAATTTTCGTTTTGTCAAATGTCTTTGCATTAATGGAGAGATTCTAAAATATTCTTAGAACACTATATCTTGTGTCAAGATTTATGCTATCTTTTATCCAGTTTCATGTTTTAAGATTCAGGATAGGTAAAAATCTCGACTGAACAGCCATAATAACCCAAAATCACAATCCCCTCTGTATATATATTATGCACACATATACATGTAAACATATATTTATGCATACCCAAGCCTCTCCTTAATTATCTAGAAAAGTTGTTGCAAATAATAACCTAAAAACATAGTCGAAGGCATGAGTTTATGGATAAAAGTAATACACAAACGTGAAGGTGTTAGGTAAAGGAAAGGTGGCAGGATCATGCAACAGTAAGGCAGAGTCACTTACGAATCACTGGATAAGTAAAATTGGGGAAACTAACAAAATAACAGAGTTTCTATAACCAAATCAAATCAACTTAGATATAGCAACTTCCCTGACATAATGATTCTGAACAAATTAATCGAGAATTCAGCTTCAAAATTAATTTTCATTTGAGAGAGATTGTAATTGATCACCAGATAGCAAGTGGAACTTGAGCCAGACAATCAGCCAATAGATTTGTGATATTATATTGGATTTCTTCCGGAAGCAGATGATTAATCATCTGCTTCTCACGTTCCGCGAATAGTTAACTCACATTTGTACAATCATTTCCACCATACAAGCTTCACTTGTAGCAATAATAATATAAACAACTACTGAAATAATTTGAGATCATCCTAGTGTCTAAGATCGAAATGCAATGACAGAAATGGGATAAGGCAGCATTAACCAGAAAATACCCTGCCCCCCATGATGTTAATTGTCGAATATATTTATTTTGCAGAAATTAATTGCTGTTAGGCAGCACAAACAAGAAAAAATTAGTTCAGATGGCCAACCTGTTTCACGATCAAAGTTTCCTCGGCTAGACTCAATGGCTCAGTTAGTATTGTGAAAAAACCATTTCTGTTTCCGTAAACAATATCTGTGAAAGGGCGATCCCCCACCTGGATTTTGCACAACAACAAACTAAATGATGAGATGTCTAACAAGAAAAAACAACAAACTAATAGAAAGGAAAAACAAAAGTAACCAATCAAGAACCTAGGATCCCACCATAATAAGGTTCGAGGAGTCACAACCAAAGTGCTGTTCAATTTCTTCAGCTGATCCAGCAGGCTTCTTCACCCCTGGAAAATTTGACAAGCATAAGCACTAAATCGAAACAACATTAACAAGATCTACTTGATTGTCTGAACATTACTATTATTTAGTGTAATTTATCAACTAAAGATTAAAAGGAAGATGAAACAACATTGCAAATATTCCAGAGGAGAAACAGAACTTACTGTGCCTTATCACTTTGATTCCAATTGCATCTTCAAGAGCTCTAGTTTCTTTACCATCAGGGTCATATTCAGTCAATCCTAGTTTTTCCATAAACAACACAAAACACTCAAAAAAAGAAAAAAACTTTAACAAAAATTTTCAAATTAGACTCATCAAATTACCTGCAGAGTTACTGAACACAGCAATATTATCACCAAATAATGTTTTACATTGCTCTATAGATGACACAAGTGGCTCCCACAAGCTCAAAGAGTAGGGAACAGTAATTGTATTATCCTTGTCAAAAACAACACCTTTAAACCCACTTTTCTTTAGCTCCGCCCAATCAATATACCTTATATCAGGCACGCTAAGATGCGGTATCGTCAACTGCTTGTCTTTCGATAGAAACCCAATGGAGCAAGCGATGCCTTCCAGATTAATTCTCTGTCCCAATGCCGCTTTCAGATTAGCCCACCACATATTTGTTGAAATGTCTGAATCACTATCTATCACAAACACTAGCTCTTCTTCACCTTCTCTGAATCGGTGCTTCTGGGTTTCGACGTACGTGTTAAAATCCTGAAAAAGTTTGCGACTTTCTTGATCTGGGCAACCCTTCTGCTTCCTTTCTCTCTCTTTACTGCAACTGTTCGTGGCGGTAGGAGTGAGAAAACTATAGTTTGCGCATTCAGACTTGAGAGATTTCGAGTTGAGAATTTTCTTGCTGGAAAGTTGGGAGAAGAAATGTTTAGGAACAATACAGCAGCAATAGCTACAGCAGTTGAGAATTGAAGTAGACTGCATATTTAAATCACCATAAATGTCCTCTATAATTGTCAAAGAAGATAGAGTTTACATTTATTTTTTAATTTTAAAACAGAAATTGCGAATATTGAGATATTTTACATTAGGGCCTGCTTCAAGTCCACTGGGCCTTTCATGAGTCGCGCATTAAATTTTCATACTAAACTATTCAAGCAATTGCTTTTCACAGCCCTATTCCCATTCATCTGAAATCTTAAAAGCCCAATAAGTAATAGCAGGAAACCCACATATAGCAATTTCATAGTTGAGCCCAACTGCAAAGAAACTTCATGGAAAGTTATTTAAAAAAACATTCCCTTTTTAGACAATACGCGTAAATGCACCTAGCATTGGAATTTGGCAACTGTAATTCCAGCTCATTTTCACAGGACTTGTCTCAAACGGATACTTCCTTTCCACTGACCTCTCAACCACAGCTGCCTACCTCTCCAAACCCACCATTATTATGTGTGTGTGTATATATAGAGATGCATTCACAAACTATTTTCATCATCACATTCACAAACTATTTTCTCTCTCTCTCTCTCTCTGTGCTAGCCAAAAAAAAGAAATAGAACAGAAATGGCTACCTTTTCTCAATCCATCTCTAATTATATGTCACCACTGCTTCTTCTATTTTGTATTTTCTTAACTGTTTCTGCTGATTTCTACGGCGACGCTGACATCAGTTGGGGGCATGCCAACACCAAGATTCTTGAAGGCGGAAGAACCCTGACGTTATCACTCGACCAATCTTCTGGTTCTGGTTTTCAATCAAAGAATGAGTATTTGTTTGGAAGATTTGATATGCAACTCAAGCTTGTCCCTGGGAACTCTGCTGGAACTGTCACCACTTTCTACGTAAGTACTTCACCCATTTCTTGTTATAATTTACTGTCGATCATAAGTTTATATATATATATATATATATATATATATATATATATATATATATATATATTGATATGAATTGCATCTTCCACTTGTGCAGTTATCGTCTCTTGGAGCAGGTCATGATGAAATCGACTTTGAATTTCTGGGAAATTCAACTGGAGAGCCATACACTCTTCACACCAATGTTTATTCTCAAGGAAAAGGCAACAAAGAACAACAATTCCATCTCTGGTTCGATCCAACTTCATCCTTCCACACTTACACAATCATCTGGAATTCTCAGCGCATCACGTAAGCAACAAATACAATCATCTTCCTGCATATACATCCCATTTATTCAAACCAATAATCAATTCTAATGGATCGGATTTGAATTTGTTTGAACAGATTCATGGTGGACAACATTCCGATCAGAGTATTCACCAACCACGAAGCAATCGGAACTCCATTTCCCAAGAGCCAACCCATGAGGGTATACTGCAGCTTGTGGAATGCAGATGATTGGGCAACTCAAGGCGGACGAGTGAAGACCGATTGGAGCAAGGCTCCGTTCGTCGCCACTTACCGGAATTTCAACATCAACGCCTGCGCCGCTGGTGGATCGTGTGGATCTAAATCGGCGGATTCAGCGAACACAGAGGCAACAGCGTGGCAAACACAGGAACTTGATGCTCGAGGAAGAAACAGATTGAGATGGGCACAAGACAAGTATATGACTTACAATTATTGCTCTGATTCTAAGAGGTTTGCTCAGGGAATTCCCGCCGAATGCAAGCGCTCCAGATTCTGAAAGCCTATTTCTTAATCCGCGTGTATTGGAATTATCAATTCTTTCATACCCTTTTCCAGAATATTCAAATTGAGGCTGGTACATGGGGATTCTTTATTCTTTGATTCTACTGTAACGGAAAGGTTTTTTATTGTTTTTAGTGCATTTGTGATTGACAGCTTTTGCCTACTTTAATGATATTTTATTTTATGATTATATAGTACAATTCTTTTTGCAGGTTTATAAATCCATGCAACTTATATGATTATCATTTTTTTGGAAAATCTTGTGTAAAGATATAAATCTATAGTCTTTATCATACCAAGATTACACAAAAGAGTACACAAGTCTTTATATGTAGTGTCTTCATATTTATTCTTCTTAATCTATACACTTAGAGAATGTTTGGCTAAGCTTATTTGAGAAAGCTTATAAGTTCTTACATCTTTTCAAATGTTTTTAGATTTATAAATTGTTTAATTTTACTTTGAAAATAAAGAATTAAAATGTTTGGATAAATAAGATGATGAAGCTTATAAGATGTTAGTAATGACAATTGTGAAATTTAATTAACAAGTTTGAGGTTTAAAAAAAAAAAGCCTTAATTTAGAAATAAGTAAGGATATTCCCTTACTTTTAAAAAGAAATAAGTAAGGATATTCCCTTACTTTTAAAAAAGGAACTTATAAGCTACTTAACATATTATTTTTTGATAAAATAAGATCTTACTTTTAAAACTTAGCCAAACATTTTCGAGGAGTTTATAAGCTCTTAAACATCTTATAAGTGTTCGAGGATATTTAAGAGCTTATAAACTCACCCAAACACCCTCTTATTGTGCGTCATACTCTATCCTACTAAAGTTTCTGTTATCTTGACAAGTTGAACAAAGGTGACACTGCCAGTAAGTTCATAGTAGTGTTATGTTGAAGTATTCTCTTCTTCAAAGCTTCAAAACCTCATCAGCAAACAATCTAATAACAAGAAACAATTGCCGATGCAATCCTGTAAGTTTTTTTCCTCTTCAGATTTTATATTCAGAACTACATTAATGCCATGTGTATACAGTGTATAGCAATACATCTCAGTCAACTGAAGTGAATTTCTCTTCATCAACCTCAAAAGCCTTCCTCGCTTGCTTTAGTTCTTCATTCATTGACAACAATTTTGAGCATCGATTTAGTTTTGGCAAATCCTACAAAATCACACCAGTATATGAAACTCAGAAGCATTTGTCTACTAAATCGGTTCTTTTATGCTTGCTTTCAAGATATGCAAAGGAAAGATGAGAACTCAAACTATCTGCCCATGGCCCCAGTTGAATATTTATATTTCAAGTTCTTTGGAGTTGGTATAATTAAATTCTCTACAATGAATCCATCGAACTTAGAAAATTAGTCTACAGCCAAGGTATATGTACCTTTCGGAATAGAAAGAGAAAATCCTCTATCATAAGCTTTCCTCTTTTGGTTGCAGTATCTTGAGCTTTGTGGGCCTGTAGAAGTCATAGCTGAGTTCAAATTATTCCAATAAGAACAAAGAGATATGAAAAACGCCCATAGCATACAAAAGAAAACTTAATGAGGAGCTTAAAGATGAAATACTTGCCATATCTGTTACATACTCCACAACAATATCCTCGACAAGCGAAACAGTTTCAGGAAGTGGCTGCAAGTGCAACAATAGCAAAAACGAGTCCATTACAAGATTGGATGAAAATGTTACTTTGAAGCATCTCGTAGACAAAATTTACATGAATATCACAAAAAAAATGAAATGCATCATTTTAAATCGACGATTCTAGCTACCAAATAAATTTGGTTTGTGACGGTCAAACTTCCCAACAGTGAGAAATATGTGCGGGGAACATTAATTGAATGAATGAATCACTGTCAAATGCTTATCAATTTTCTATAATCATCTCAAAAATTGTAATATTAAAAGGTGCTCATACCTTTCCAGATTACTTGCCACTATATGATAAAAAAAGTCTGTATTTTTAACAATGGGCAATATGCATTTACATGTGGGCATTACATCCTTGGCACTATATGATAAAAATTCATTCCTTCTTTATGATGGATAATATTGGCAATTTGGCATTTCCATGTGGACATCTGATAGAAAACATATCGACACAACAATGCAAGGGATTTGCTTCCGGCATAATCTCAAACTACATTGCAATGCAAACCAGATTTGAAGAAATCAGGAAGAGATGACATACATTAGCATCATCGCCATAGCCATACATCATATGCTGCACTGTTCCTCCATCGAAACAATAAGTGTGTGAACACATAGACCTCAAAATGACAACAAATTAAGGATTTCTAGAGACAAAAACTCACAATCCTTTTGAAAGATTCCACGTTTACGCTTGGTAGATTCTGAAGGTTGGGATGCACCAGGTCTCACTTTTGAGGAAGGCCCTGCTGCAGTGTTACTCATCCTCTATGCCTGGTTAATAAATGAATTCACGATTCACAATACCCAAATATGCCCAACCAACTACTTCAAATCAACTAAATAAGGGCAAAGATCATGAAACACAAAATCGTATGAAAATCAAATCCGCAATTTCATATCACCAAAACAAAATCAAAATTCTAGGCAATCTGAAACGTAATAATTAGAAAGAGAATTCTGTGTGCGTGCGTGTGTGTGTGATTGTTACCTAAGCGAGCAATGCGCTGCTGCGCGGCGGTACTAGGACGCGGTGGGCAGAAGCAGCGGCGGTTGTGAAGTGCTGTGCGCAGGTGGCAAGTAGCACAGTCGGCGAACGGGCGGCGGGGCAGTTGAGTATTTAAGTCTTCAAGGCAGTAATCGAACGGCGGGAAGCGGGCGGTAATGCCAGCGGCTAAGCGAAGAGGGAGTGGCGGCGATTTTATGACGGTGGGACTATACGCAATTTAATAATTATTATTTTTTTAAGAAACACATCCTAATTACTTATATAATATAAAGTTAAATAATAATGTAAATTTACATCTTTTAATATATATTACGTATTTTAATATATATCAAATTTACCTTTAGAGTTGGGCATTGACAATACCTATCTCAAATCAAATCCCCTTAAAAATTAAGATTAAATGCATGAAACCCTCATGTGTTATGGAAAATCGATCTCGCTCCCCTGTTTTCAAAATGGTAAGGATTACACTTGGGTTAACAAAAAATTAGCGCATTTTCCCTAAAATCATTAAATATAAGGATTACAATTGGGTTAACAAAAAGTCAGAGCGTTTTCCCTAAAATCGTTAAACATAACATGTTAAATATAAGGATTACATTTGGGTTAACAAAAAGTCAGCGCGTTTTCCCTAAAATCATTAAACATAACAGGTTGAACATAAGGATTACACTTGGGTTAACAAAAAGTCAGCGCGTTTTTCCTAAAATCGTTAAACATAACAGGAGTGTAGTGCATGCGCCTGTAGTGCGAAATATATTGTTATTTGATCATTTTTAAGTGTTAAAAGACTAAAATAACCTTACATTTTGACTATAAAACAATTCTTTGTATATTCCATGTTGAGTAAGTCTCTTGTGAGACGGTCTCACGAAATTTTAATGCATTGCGTGAGACGGGTCAACCCATAACCCAATTATCCACCACCCAAACCCTACAATTCATATGTTTTTTATGGGTGATGGGGCTCCGTATCACGGAAACTATCCGTGAGACCGTCTCACATGAGTTTTTGTGTTCTATGTTTCCATTGTAAAAATTGCAACAAAAATTAAATATATAATTTTATTTATTCTCAAATGACTAAATTTAGGTTCCACATTTGAGGTGACTGAAACCATCCACTGTTCATAATCCACCGACTCGAAGAATCATGAAATTAAAATAAAATTTATACATTTTAATCATACCTTGAAATTAAACTAAACAATCACAAGAAAAATGTGAATATATTGAGTAGTTGAATCCATACGGAATGTATCAAATAGTAGCTAATAATGAATTTGAAATCTCCAACTACTTTGACATTTCAAAATTGCCAAACATACAACTAAAATATCAATCTAAAAACCAAACTCAATTAATTTCTACACAAAACCCCAACTACCAACATGATCACTTTCTCCAAACTCGCAGTGGATCATTAACTCCCATTCACAACAAAACAGGTGCTATCTACCATTAATCAAGAACCAACGCAAATCCAATCAACAAAACAACAGTAAAATATACGAATAATTACATCAACATACATGGAATGATATTAACTGGCAATAAGGCCATTAAACCTAACAGGTCCTTTCTGCTTAAGCAATATCTTCAACTGAGCCTTTTGACACTCCAATTTGCTCCCCAAATGCTTACTGCTTCTACACCCAATTGCTCTTACCACTTTCGGAAACTCAACAAACCCTTTAATCCCTCGTTTTATGTGAGGATTCTCAGCCTCTACACACGCCTTTCTCTTCATTAAAGCCATCGAGTTTCTCTCTCTCAAAACAAACCTTAGTTTCTCTCCAAAAGATGTCTGATCACTCAACCTAGGATTCAATGTCAACGCCGATGGTAATGATTGAACACTACTCGCAATCTTCTTCGAAACCTGCAATTCTGACAGCTTCTCTTCCAACAGATCCTTCTCTTCAGTTCAACCTACATCAAATTTATATCAAATCCTTCTCTTCAGTTCAACCTACATCAAATACTTCTAAAATACTTATCAGTGAGCAATATTAGAAAGGAAAAAAAAAGGGGGGGGGGCTAAAATCAGCACAGAGTCTTATCATCTGCAGAATTTCTTCTTTTTCAACAACAGAAATGGTAAAAACAAAATGTAATAATCAAAAATCTCTAATTAACATAATCTGAAAAAATTAGAGAGAATTTTTCTTCAGATTTCCAAACAAATTACTAACGATCGATAGCATATTCTTACATCGGATTCTGTATATTTGATAATAAATGCAGAAATTACACGATGAATCCGAAATCAAATACCTAATCGAATTTCAATCAAAACAATGATGAAAATAAATCGGCATTGAAACTTTGATCATATCGAAATGCAACAAAAGATTAGGCGATAAATATGCGGCGAAATGCATAGGCATTGAAAAAGAAACTTACAAAAGTCGTGAAATTAAGGTTCCCAAAAATTAGAAAGGGAAACCCCAAATCGAATCCAAACCCCATAAAAACGAAATAAAAAGAAAAATGGGAGGACTAAAGGCACAATGTCCATTTCTAAGAACACCACTCTATTTTTTAATATAATTTAATAAGATGTTAAAAGACCCCAAAAAAAACCCCAAACCCTTTTTCTACACTTGCTCAAGCTCTTCACCAATACTACAACACTTACTTAAAAAAATTTCACAATTTGCCCCCTCATTTAGTGAAGAAAAGTGGGCTAATGAAGATTCATTCGGGACAAACAATGTAAGATTTCGCCTAAATATAGATGGGTTTTATGTTTTGTTTTTGCATTTTCACGAAATCATGCAGAACTGACGGGTTCGGTCAGCACAGATCACTACTACACGTGTTCAGTCAGGCCAACCGAACTTGATCGCGCGTGTTCGGCCAAGGCAGCCGAGCCTTGTGTGTGTTGTTCGGTCATCTTGATCGAATTCTTTCATAGCCGTTCGGTCGACTTGACCGAATGGTTTCATTGTTGTTCGGTCAAATTGGCCGAACTTTTCAGTATATGTTCGGTCATCTTAGCTGAATAGTGTGTTTCTCGACGTTTACAAAATACGAACTTGTTTTTTATGTTCTTATGATGTTATTTACTAATTTATAACAGGAATACATCTCATATTCCACTGAACTAAGCTTCATAAACCGAATGGATGTTGAAGAACCGATGGATTCGGACAATCTAGATCCTCAGTATATGCAGATTGATTTTATTGCTGACTTTACCACAGATGAAATATTTGAGTCTCGGAGTTTGATGATGAAATGTATGGACGGTGTAGCGCATCGGCATAATATGGTAGTATTAGTTGTGCATTCTCATCTCAGTGGTCAGAAAGGTCGTCGACCTCGAGTTGATTTGGGTTGCGAACGAGGTGGTGTATATCGTGTACGTAATAAGGCGAAATCTCTACTAAATTCAATTGACGGTGGAAAGATTGTTAGAAAGAAAACTTCCAGAAATACAACCACAAAGAAATGTGATTGTCCATTTCTTTTAAAGGCTATTCAATTGAACGAGTCGGGACAATGGTCAGTTTCGGTCGTATCTGGTATTTATAACCATCCAATGGGTCGGAACTTGGTGGGTCATTCATATGTCGGTCGACTAACACCAGTTGAAGATCGATTTGTAGCAAACTTGTTCAAAAATAAGTGTAAACCCAAGAAAATTCTAAGTAATCTAAAAGAGACATTTGTTTAGAATGCGTCCAATTTGAAGACTATTTATAATGCTCGTCATAAGTATAGAATAGTGGAGCATGGAGGTCGATCTCAGATGCAATATTTATTGGAGAAATTAGAGTTGCACAGTTATTATTATCTGGTCAAAAGATGCGAGAAAACTGATAGGGTAAAGGATCTCTTTTATGCCCACCCGACTAGTGTGGAGTTGTTACGTGTCTTTCTAAATGTGTTGCTAATTGATTGTATATACAAGATAAATTGATATAAGATGTCATTATTGGAAGTGGTTAGCATCACATCTACTGATATCACTTTTTCTGTACCATGCATTTATTTAGAGGTCGAACGTGAGGAGAATTATAGATGGGCGCTTACGACTTTGAAAGGATTGATGGACCCATCATTCTTACCACATGTCATTGTCACCGATCATGAGATTGCTCTGATGAATGCTATCGAAGTTACATTCTCCAACACTAAACATTTGTTATGTCGATGACATATTAGTAAAAATATTTTTAGTAAGTGTAAGAAAGAATTTCATTCCAAGCCGAAGTGGGAGTCATTTAATTACTCATGGAATACGTTGATTCTTGCCGAAAATGAAGTGAAGGTCAATGAGTACGTTGGGAGATTAAAGGGTGATTTCGTCGACTATTCAATCTCCGTGAATTACGTCATTTCGAATTGGTTTGATCCTTATAAAGAATGGTTTGATCCTTATAAAGAAAAAATTTTGTCGGCCTGCATGAATAATATCATGCATTATGACAACACGACAAGTAGTCGGTACGTATATTTAACTTGGCTAACAAATATTTTCATCGATTTATTTATAGTGCTATATTTTGATAATACGATTTGGATATGTTCACACAGGGCCGAGAGTGCGCATTCAAGGTTGAAGAAACAACTTGGTACTAGTCAATCTAACTTTGAATTATCTTGGGAAAAGATACATGGCTTGTTGATCACATCCCACACCACAATCAAAGCTTCATTTGAACAAAGCCAACACAGAGTGCATCATCGATACAGGTCTCCTATTCTCAAGATAATTCATGGGTTGGACTGCGGGAGATAACAAACGTAGCAACCTCCTCATTGCTTGAACCCGAGGTTCATACACGTGTTCTGGTCGTCCTAGCAAGGCTAAAAACCGTCAAGATAAGTCTACCAAATGTGAGAAAAGTGCTTTTGAATATATCATTCAAGGATAGTAATTCCCAACAAGATCAGAACATATTTGGAAGTATTGCCCAATCTATAGAACGGATGAATTCAGGGATAAAAAGGTAAAATCAACCGGTTCAACGTCGTTCTGCACGTACATCCTCGAATCTTCCATTCATAGAAGTGTTGCCCAACCATTTGCGACTTTTTGTATCCAGTACGAAGAATGTGAAGAGCGACGGTCATTGCGGTTTTCGATGACTTGCTAATGCACTTGGTCTGGGTGAGGATTCATGGCCTCAAGTCCAGAATGATCTAATCCAAGAGTTGGAGAACAATCGGGATTTGTACGCTAGTGTTTGGTATAATTGTATGCACACCGTTGATGAAATATTGAGATGCTTGAACAGTTTCACATCGGAGGTTTCGGACAAAGAATTCTGGTTCACGTTCCCTGAGTGCTACTACCTTGCCGCTTCTACATATAATATGCCGATAGTTAACATTTCATCTCAAATGACTGTGCTATTTCTACCACTGAGAACATAAGTACCGATCAACCCACATTGCATATATATGGCACTTGTTGATAACAATCACTCTAAACGGGTAAACTACATGTTTTAAATATTCTATAGATCAAATTGATTAAAATTATGGATATTCTATTGTACTTACATGGATTTTTATGTTTATCCTTTTGATGGTTAATTTGATAGATGGTATACCGCTTCCGTCTATTATAAATATGTGATTTGCGTGTCGGTTTCCATGTGCTGTTGGTTGGGGTGTCATTTTCCAACAACAAATAGCAAAGTACAGCGGCATTTAATCCAGCTCGTTGGGTGTGGAAACCATTAGTTTAGATGATGATTAGTGTACATATTTTAGAACATTTGTATAACATTTATTGACTTCCAGTACTTATTAGTGTAACATTGCTTATGTTCCATGAGAGCTCTTTGAATTGTGTAATTATTAAATACATCTTTTCATGTACACATTTGTCGTATTTTGAGAATTAGTAGTTGATCGAGACTAAATCGAGTCGAGTCAAAAATTCCACTGTTCGGCCGCCTCAACCGAACACCCCATATGCTGGTCGGCCGTAGTGACTGAACGCTCGCACTGAGAGTCGGCCGAGGTGATCGAAAGCCCAGTAGTGTCGTTCGGCTGCGTCGACCGAACAACTTCTAGCATGTTCAATTGTGATGACCGAACACAGTGTAACTCGTTCGATCATCATGACCGAACAGTTCTTCTATTTGCTGAACCATTTTCTAACACTTTACGCGATTTAAAATTCGTAAACTATACAAATTGCGCTAGGCTTCAGTCATCGAATTACAATACCATTCACAATAATTTGTTAAATATTTTGAAATCATCCAAACTAATACAATATAGACCATACATTCAAATAAATCGTCAAGACATATCCAAATGAACAATGTGTAATACAATACAGGAAATGCAAAATGTCTACAAAAAACAAATGTTCGAGAATCTATTTATCATCGTTATTTCCTACGAGATCTACGAGACCTACTCGATGATGGACGTCCGACTGACGTAAAACATCACATACTCAAGGGACAGTGTTGGATCATGTGTCATCCACCGTTCGACGATCGGCTCAATCATTTTCAATCATTTTCCAAGGTTGCGCTTGAGAATGAGAAGCACCTGCACCAATGGACGTCTTCTGAGGATTCTGGACTAAGGGATGTGAAATCGTACGGAACCAATCCATGTAATCGGCACTGCATTCCCATGGTGGACTAGCTAGCCTATCCGGAACCTCATCCGCCAGTACATGACTGCTCCACATCCGAAAGTATGAACTCATAACATCAAATACAAGCTTGTATTGTGTACCACTGTTTCCTCGTTGAACATCAAGTGGAACCAACGGGGCTTCAAGAATTGTCTGAACATGTCCAAACTGCCTTAGTACGCGGTCAGGAAGGTATGGTTCGACGACATCAAACAATCGAATGCATCCTTGATAGAATGTCACTTCGTGACGTGGAAATGCATCCCAAACACCCGCATATGGAGTCCAAACAACCTAAAACACAGTGCATAGTATAACATTTAAATTAACGCCCAATCTATATATATTAACATCTTTAATAAAGAGACAATAGTAAAACATACACTTACAGAATTCGGTGCACATGTATCTAACATCTCCCTCCAAGCAACTAAACAATCGAGGGAACCCCCAGGAGAAGCTTGTTGGGCCCATCGCGATGCTAGAGGTTCGTCAAGTGTATAATTGACATTGTGCTTCAGCCTTGTAATGGAAAAATACTCATATATCCATTCCTGGAGATAAAAAATGAAAGTCAATGATATAAACATATTGAAAATATGAGAAAATTGCATTTAAGGTGGTAAAAATTACCTCCAACAATGTCAAGTACCCACTAATCTGCTTCACCCCATATTGAGATGCAAGCCCTAGTTGTCGATACAAGTACGCTAGTGCAGCGGTTCCCCAAGCATACTTGTGAACTCGGGTGACATTCTCTAGTAGACGAAGTATGTTAATGCCGACTCTAGTGCCGCTCTTATTGATGAAAATTGTGCAACCTATTACAAACCATAAGTACGCCCTAACAACATAGAGTCTCATCTCTTTATCGGGAGAAGCTGCCAGTATAATAAACTTTGATCGCAACCACTTCAACTTAACAGAACTCCCTCTTAGCCCCGACACAACCTCTTTCGCCTCAGCCCGTGTCAACCCTAACAGCCGTTGAAGCACCTCAATTAGTGCTTCCTCACTTTTTTCTCGTTGGACAACAGATTTTCCTGTAATGGGAAGTCCAGTAATGTAGAAAACATCGTCCAGTGTTATCGTCATCTCACCAAATGACATATGAAAGTTGTTGGTCTTCGGATGCAATCACTCAATAAAAGCACATATCAGGTTCTTGTTGGGGTTCTTATACGATATGGATCATAGATCGGCGATTTTTGTACGACGGAACAACCTAAACCACTAACTTATGTCGTCATCGGACTTCCAAGATTCCATCTTCGTTGTGTGACATAAGCACCTCAGTATATCTCGTTCCTCACCAAACCATGTCTTCGATGCCATATGCATCTTAAAACTAGGTAGAAGACGGTGGTCGATTGAGCCTCCAGGAAAAGGTCCTATAAGTAGCTCAGTCTGAACTACGGGTTGCTCATCAACTTGTTGCTCTTCAACATTACGAGCGACCTTTTCGACATAGTCGGGATGATGGACCTCAGGAATATCTTCTATTTTAGGGATTTCGGGAATTTCTGGAATATCCTCCCTTTCTGGAATTTCTGGATATTCTGGAATGTCTAGAATTTCAGGATACTTTGGAATGTCTGGAATTTGTTCTTGCTCTAGACCAAACGACACATTTAGGGTAAGTTCTTATGTGCCCGATCTTTCGCCACGTTCTAATTCCCTACGCTTTCTTTCTGAAGGCGTTGGTCTGTTCTTTCTAAGATATGTCTTACTTGGATTACAAACAAAAATAATTAAGACAACGAACCATAAAAATTAACGAATTAGACAAAGTTTAAAAAAAAAAAAAAAACTATTCGGCTGGGTCGACTGAACACACGCGCTACTATTCGGCTAAGGCGGTCGATGCGTGCTACTGTTCAGCAAAGACAGTTGACACACGCGCTGAGCGTTCGGTCGATTCGGCCGATACGCGCGCTGAGCGTTCGGTCGACTCGGCCGACACGCACGTTGAGCGTTCGGTGAACCAGTGCCAAAACATGCCCAGATTTATACAAAAACATCATTCGATTTTTCCAAAAATTTGCCCAAAAACATGCATTTTTGCATACAAATTCATCAAATTAAACTATTAATTCACTAACCCATAACAAACCCTAAAGATAAGTAAAGAAATTTCTACAAAAATCGGCTCAATCAATTGCAAAATTGAAACAAAACCTTTAAAATTAACTTACCCGAAAAAATTAACTTTCCAAAAATCTCTTTAAAGTGTGGTGTCATCGTAGCCAACCTTTGGACGAATGAACTGAACAAGTGACGTGAAGACTTCGTGAAGAACCGAACCGAACAAGAATACAATGAAGAATTCGTGAAGCTTGAATGTGTTGATTTTTTTTGTTGTTGTTTTTTTTTTTTAATAGTAAGGGTAATATGGAAAATGAGTGTGGTGCCCTTGGAAATAATTTTAAGTATTGTTTTATTGTGTGTGGTGCTCTTAGAATTTGTGGTGCCCTTAGAAAAGGGTGTTGTGTCTTTAGTCCTCCCCAAAGAAAAATCACACTTAAACAGTTAAATCTAACATCAATTGGTTGATTTTCAAATTAGGGTTCCCAAAATTAGAAAGTGGAAAAAATCCCAAATCGAATCCAAACCCCATAAAAACGTAGTAATTTTTCAAAACCCATAAAAACCCAGTAATTTTTAAACGTAACCTAACTGAAATTTCGAACTTACTAGCAACGCGGCCTTCTTCAATATCACCTTCACGGAAAAGCAGCAACGTGACCTTCTTGATTCCTAAATGCAGTGGATATCACTCTTTTTTTCTTATACACTCGATTTTTTGTGAAATTGGAAGAAATGGGATGAGATTTGGGAAGAAACGGGAAGTATTTTGGGTGAAATTGGATGGAATGGGATGAGATTTGGGAAACCCTAATTTTTCCTCTCTCGCTACAGTTTGAATTCACTTCTACTCGCACTGTGAAAAGTTTGGTTAATATTGGGGGTATAACGGGAAGTTCACTCTAAAATTTAACACCGTTAACTACGGTTCTAAAAAATGGGACGTGTGCTGACTTTTTATCAACCCAAGTGTAATACTTACCATTTTGAAAACAGAAAGGGGAGCGACGCAGATTTTCTATAACACAAGGGGGTTTCATGCATTTAACCCAAAATTCATACGTGTATCACATTTTAAAACCTCTTACCAAAAATTCATGTACCACATATGTATCACATTGCAAAACACGTTATATTGATTTTGAAAATAAAAATGATTACAAATTATAAATTTTTTCCAATATAGGGATTTTGGTACAAAGGATCCGATCTAATACTAGCTAGAACTCAAACAATTCTAACAACTAAAATTCGAAATATCAAAATAAATGAAATATGAAAAATATACAGATAATGCATAACCGATATGGTAAAGAGCAAATCAATTTTTATAAATACTAGCAGTGCACCCGTGCAATGCACGGGATTAAATATAAGAAGTATATATTATGTTATTAGTATATTTAAATTATTTTAATTTATATTTAGAGTCAATAGTATGTTTCAAGGCACGATTAATCAAATAAAATATATGAATTATCAAACTATAGTAATTGATCAATTGTATAATACAATAAATTTATAATAATGTTTACATTGTAGTTTATAAATTTTGAAATATTTCTTTGTAAACTACATTTGTCGTTCTGTTAATTTGAAATATAAATTTTGAAATACAATTGTATAATACAATAAATTTATAATAATGTTTACATTGTAGTTTATAAAATTTGAAATATTTCTTTGTAAACTACATTTGTCGTTATGTTAATTTGTCCACTCTCCCTATCCTCTATCAAAATCTTGAGTTCCCTACAATGGATGACTTTGGATACTGCGACATACAAATGTTCATGACTGAACACTGGTTTCTTAAGATACAAACCAACATAGAGACCGACCCTGACTATTTTAGACCAAGAACAAAAATATCGGTATCGATAGAAATATCGGTATCTTAATATCGACGGAAATATCGAAATATCGATGAAAATATCGAAATATCGACGGAAATATCCAAAATATCGAAATATCGTTACTTGAATTTTAAGGAAATATCTGGGAAATTTTCGGATATTTTTGTCCATGTTTTAGACCGAGATTGGGTATACTACTCAACACTCATATGTGCATTGTATGTTAATAAAAGATCGTGGAATAACGAATCTTTTATTCACTGAACTCCACTCTTCATAGTTGTTTTTTTCCAAATCTCAATGTTTGTATATCAGATACTCTTCATTATCAAGGTCTATCATGTCAGCAAATTTTTAAGTAAAACTCCGATAGATTTCTAATCGCGAGAACATCATAAGTCCTAACACATGTTGAATTTAAATATTTTAAATTTAAATAAATATGAAGTCTATCGATATTTATGAAAATTGATGAAAATTAAAAGTTGTATACATATAATTTTTTGTATTTACTAATATTTAAAACATCTCAATAAATTCTCGATATTTCCATAAAAATAGTTATGATAGTGAAGATAATATATATATACTTCTTAATATTTATAAAATATCATATATCAAATATATTAATATCAATATCAATATCTAATATTAATATCAATATAGAAATTGAATGAAATAAAGTAATATTTAATATTCAAATATTGGTGTTGGTAATGAAATTTAATAACATACAAGAAATTTTATACTTTTCAGTACTGGTATAATTTAATAAAATGTGTTATAAAATTTTAATTATATTATCATTGGTATAAAAGGTTGGAACTTATTGAAATAGTCTATATTATAACTAATGTTATAAATTTATAACAAAAATCAACTAAAATAAAAATAAATTATAAATTTTGAAACACTTCTTTGTATACAACATTTATTGTGGTGTTCCTCCTTTTCTTAGCATTTTTGTCAAATACTAAAATCTTCAAATCAGAGCAACTGATTACTCTAAAAACAACACCATATAATTGACCATGATAAAAAAAAAATATTGTGTTTCTTCAATTGAAATGTGACCGACATAAGAATATAAATTGTAATATCTTAACATATAATGTATCAAAATTATACAAATTATATTTTTCAATAGTTGCCCATATGCCCCTAAAATATCAATTGTATTCTTTAAAAGTTGTTTTGACATTGAATGTCAATCAAATTTGATTAACTACGTTGTAGAACTGATACAACAATTGGAATTTTCTACAATAAATTAATTCTATGTAAACATGAGATATTTATGAATTGGTTAAAAAAAACTATTTTATAAAGAATCATATTAATGTTTTCTGTGTGTATATATACTATAAATTATTATTATAAAGTAATATATTGTACATCAGTTTATTGGGAAAAATAAAATTAGGTCATCTAAGTTTACCTAATAGGATTTTTCATCATTTATCTTTCATCTTTTGATTTTTAGTCCTCCATATTTAAAATTTACCATTTTTTAGTCCTCTTAGTACGTAACTTTTTATTTTTATAATTAAGATTCATCTTTAAGACAAAACAAATTATTTGATTAAAAGAACACTAAATTAATATTAATAATTAAAAAATATTTTTTTTGTTATTAATATTTCTAGTTTTGGAATGCCCAAATTATTATTATAAATAATTAATAACAATTAATTTTATAACATGTTTGATGTATAGATGTATTTTTGACACTAAACTAATATTAATAATTAAAAAATAATTTTTTTATTAATATTTCTAAGTTTGGAATGCCCAAATTATTAATATCAATAATTAATAACAATTAATTTTATAATATGTTTGATGTGCAGATGTATTTTTAATTAATTTATAATAAATAAATAATGTAAACTATGCAAAATATTTATATTGATCTGCAAGGATCACGTTATATGTTTTTAATTTAAAAAAAGAATATTACATATAAAATTTAATAAAATGAAATAAAATGTAATTTTCATTTCTAAAAGTTTGTTTAACTCACTCAATATTATGATACTAATATGAAATTAGAATTTAAAAGTTTTTGCACTTGATTGTTGATGTTTCTTTTATTTAAAGTAGATTATATATTTGTAACATATTTAAATATATTGAAAATGAATGTGTGTATGAGAGAGAACTGAAGAAAATTACTAATCCTTAAAAAATATTAACACTTGAAATGAAAAATATAAACCAATTACATGAAAAACGAAAAATACCAAAAACATAAGACAAACAATAAAAACTTGATACACATTGCCATATGGTTTTAATATTCTCTTTTGAATTTTGAAAATTGAGTATGAAAATTTAAAATTCTGCAACAATGATTGTATTAAAGGTCTTTTCAGTAAAATGAGAAAAGTTTGCTAAAAAGAAATATAACAACAATATAAAAAAGGATGCAAAAAAATTGAATTTGAGTTTTAAATTAATGAAATATATTTGAATTTTGAGTAAATTCATCTCCTAATCAATTACAGTTAATCAAGAAACTTCGGATGAAGAAAATAATTTAGGTATGTTGTATGACATTTATAATACAAAATTATATTATTTGTAATTGAAATATAGTTATTTTAAATAAATAATGTAACTTGATACGTTGTCACCAAAAAAATGCAAATATTTTATTCTTTTAATTATGTTTAACCAAAAGTTATCTTAAATCATTTTAATCAAATTTTGATGTAATAAAAAGATGTCTTATATATATATATTAAATATAGTTTGTATACATATATATATTTTTAATTAAATTATAGTTTATATATATTTAAAAAATAAGACTCACTTTGAATTATGATGATACAAAGTTACAAATATCGATATCGATATAATTATCAGTATTTTGAGTTTACCGAATATCGATAAATATATCAATATCAAATGTCGATATCAGTAACATTTTGATATAATTTAACAAAATGCATTAAAATTTTGAATTTTTCTTTCCATTTAAAATTCCTCAATATTGTTTATCAGTATTTTAACATTTTTAATATTCAATTCAAGTTGTGTACAAATTCAAAATGTCAATGTGGATAAAAATATAAATATATTGAATTTAAGAGAATATGAAATGCTAATTTTTTTTTGAAAATTTATGAAAATTAGAAGTTGTATACATATATTTTTTTTCATTTCGCAATGTTTAAAATATCTCAATAGTTACTCATTATTTTCAATAACAATGGTTTCGCTAGTGAGGATAATATATACATTTTCTGAATATTTATAAAATATCAAAAATAATATATCAATATATATCTTTAATTTGAGCAAACATCAAAAATATTTAGTAAATATCAATAATGTGATTGAATATCGGGGAAATTTAAAAAATAGAAATTATTTTTATCCCCACAATAATATTCACAATCAAGAATTTTTAAATTTTCAAATAATTATTAAATTTAGGGAGAGAAAATACCAGAGAGGGAGCAATATTTTTTTTTGACACACTACGCAAAACCACCGTCTCCATCATGAGGCCCATCCCGAACTCATGAAGATCTCTCTAATCCTTCTCATCTCCGTTGGCGGAGGCCTTCCTCATCTCATCCATCACGAACAGCACGCACGCAATCGACATGTTTCCATACTGGCCCAACACATGCTTGTCCGGCTAATTATCTCGAATTTCAACCTCAATTTCTCCTCCACTTTCCAGAATCGCGAACATGTGTTTTTCTGTCTCACGAAAATGCTGCCACAAATTATTAAAGACATTAAAGACGAAGCCACTTGGTTATGCTTAGGTCCTCTCGAAGCGAATTTTGCCTCTCTTTTCGAACTTGAAGATACATGGTGAATTAGAGGATATCTTGGATTGAATATTTTTTGGATTAACATTTTGAGTGAATATATTAGATGTGAAACTCGTATCCATGGGAAAATCCTTTCAATTTTGGTGAAGAAGAAACTAGAATATATATCCGGATACCGTTTCCTTTTTAGATTTATGTGGGAGAAACAACTGTTGAAAATTAGAAAACCGGGAACTCTTATAAAGAGAAGTATATCCAGACTTTTATAAAATTTAAATTACATTGGAAATTATTTTTTTTTAAAATTCTTTTTAAGAAGCGGTTATGGAATGATTTCTATATAAATATAGATATAGATTAAATAAAAAAAAATTGAAAAAGATTTTTTTGAAAAGGAAGCGGTTTTCTTATCGTGATTTTTAAAATTTCCGTGAAAGGAGGAAGCGGTTTCGTGATTTTTAAAATTTCCGCTTTTTAAAATTTCCGTGAAAGGAGGAAGCGGTTGTGTAATTGTGATTTTTAAAACTTCAGCGTAAAATGAATTTTTTCTTTTCTATTATTCTTTAAAATGATAAATTACTTTTTCTTTTCTATTATTCTTTAAAATGATAAATTACCAAATTACCCTTAGTTCTTAATAGAATTACAATTTTGTCTGACTGACTTCTGTTATTATATATATATAGATAGACGTTTTTCAATTATGACACCTATTGTACATGATGCTTTCAAGTCTATACATAATTAAAAGAGATAACACAAAATCTTCTATCAATACGTAAATTTAAAGGGTAAAATGTATCACCGCCAAGTAAACAATTTGATATGTTGATTACATATCAACAAATTGAAAAGCAATTGTCCCAAAAGTACTTAAATAAGGAGAAATTTGTATATTCAGTAAAGAAAATTAAGAATCATGTTATTAAGTATTGTAAAAATTTATAACAAGAATATAAATAATATAATACTGCAACAATATATAGCAGGAAGTTGCTGCGACTTTGGATGATGGAGACTTGAAGCTTAAATTATGACATAAACTCACGTGTGCTATGCAATGTCAACATCTAAAGGAGGTGAAGGTCCAACTGAGGAAGGGAAGGCCTACATACAATTTTAGTATTTAAAAAAAAAAAAATTAAAAATTGTAACAACCTGCAGAAAATGAATAAAGTAAGCCAGTAAGGCATTGTCAACCCCACACTCCAAATTAAAATATAATGTAGCTGGTTTTGGAAAAGAGATTACGCGCAGCAACCAGGTGTGGGCTTACCTTCTTTGAATATCCAGCTCATTCTCTCTGGATTTGTCTCAAATTGGATACTTCCTTCCCACAACAACAATCAACAGCTGTCCATGCAATTCTGTGTGTATATATAGACCCACTTTCACCATTCTATTTTCATCAATACACTCCTTTTCTCTCTTACTCTCACTATATCAAAATGCCTGTCTTTTCTCAATCCATCTCTAATTATATGTCACCACTGCTTCTTCTACTTTGTGTTGTCATGACTGTTTCTGCTGATTTCTACCGCGATGCTGACATCACTTATGGCGGTGACCGCACCAAGATTCTAGAAGGCGGAAGAACACTGACTTTGTCACTCGACCAATCTTCTGGCTCTGGATTTCAATCAAAGACTGAGTATTTGTTTGGAAGATTTGATATGCAATTGAAGCTTGTCCCTGGAAACTCTGCTGGAACTGTCACTACTTTCTACGTAAGCACTTCACCCAATTCTTGTTATAATTTACTGTTGATCGTAAGTTTATATATATTGATATAAATTGCATCTTCCACTTGTGCAGTTATCATCTCTTGGAGCAGGACATGATGAAATCGACTTCGAATTTCTGGGAAATTCAACAGGAGAGCCCTACACTCTTCACACCAATGTTTATTCTCAAGGAAAAGGCAACAAAGAACAGCAATTCCATCTCTGGTTTGATCCAACTTCATCCTTCCACACTTACACAATCATCTGGAATTCTCAGCGCATCATGTAAGCAACAAATACAATCATCTTCCTATGTATACATCCCATTTAATCAAACCAATAATCAATTCTGATGCATCGGATTTGAATTTTTTTGAACAGATTCATGGTGGACAACATTCCGATCAGAGTATTCACCAACTACGAAGCAATCGGGACTCCATTTCCCAAGAGCCAACCCATGAGGGTATACTGCAGCCTGTGGAATGCAGATGATTGGGCTACTCAAGGCGGACGAGTGAAGACTGATTGGAGCAAGGCTCCGTTTGTCGCTACTTACCAGAATTTCAACATCAATGCTTGCGCTGCCGATGGATCGTGTGGATCCAAATCGGCGAATTCAGCTAACACGGAGGCAACAACATGGCAAACACAGGAACTTGATGCAAGAGGAAGAAACAGGCTGAGATGGGCACAAGGAAAGTACATGACTTATAATTACTGCTCTGATTCTAAGAGGTTTCCTCAGGGAATTCCCGCCGAATGCAAGCGCTCCAGATTCTGATCATATCTTTATAGAAATTATGTATTCTTTGATTTTTTGATTAAATTATAATAAAAACGTATTTCTTTTTTGACGTCATTAGAATCAAATTTTCAGACTTCACCATAGGCAGTACCACATATCTGAGGCTATGAACATAATTTCACGATCATGCTAAGAGAAAACAAGTGAATATTTGACATAGGCACGCTTTGAATTTATGCATTGAAGCTAATCAGGATTAATTAATGGATATGAAAATCACTCAAGTGAAGAAGTACAACAAAGTGAAAATTCAAACAAATGAACATTAACAAAAGCCGAAACCACGAAAATTAGGATGTAGTTTCATATGAATCCCACTCTAGAACTAATCGATATGTTACAATATTTCATGTGCTTTGCGGACCAATGGCTTCATTCCCTACATCAATAATGATATATCTATCAATCTACATCTTTAGCTAACGAGCCAAATTACTCATGTAGTTATCGAACAGCTCAAAATCTCCAGCATGGCTGTTTTGCAACCTGTACAGTGAATTTGAAATGAAGCAATCTTAGAATCAGTAAACTCATAGTTATTTAGTCAAACCAATACATTGAAAGATCGATTAATGCTTCAACAACCAATCACCTGCATAACCATCGATCTCAAAGCAAGAAATCAACCCAAAATTGAATTTATCAAAACATAAATGATCCATATTATCTTATAGACAAAGACTTCATAATTTGACAACACATTCTATGTATTTTCTCTATGTTTTCTCACTTTTAGGACCCATGCGTTATGCTATCCTCAAATTTATCCTCAAACTGTGAAGAATCAGCGACCTACTAAAGATCATAATCTCTATGAACAATGGCTGTGCCTTTTTGATATATAGTTGTTCTTCAATCTTGATTATTCCAAGTAGCAAAAATTTCCAATTTCCCTTCTCATTCTTGCACAATTCCCATTCCCTAACAGTGATAGCATTTCAGTTTCTTACAGAAACATGGATCAAGGATCAATTCATGGTCATGTTAAACAATGAATCAAAGAGATTTTGATCGTAACTGAGTCATCAAAGTATCATCATGCTTACAAAACTAAAATGAATGATAAAGACAATTGGTAATGTCTGTTCCCCTCTATCCCATTCTTATTGTTATGAACAACATAGATAATTATGGATTTTAAGGGAACAATACACATACCTATATTGATCTTTTAATGTTTGTTCACTTGGTTCAATATCTGTTAATAGTATCATAGTAAAGCAAATGCTGCACAAAAGGAGAGCAGAAACAGATACTTTATTGAAGTTAACTTTCTCATGCATCTTAGCTGTACTCGAGATTAGCATTTTTCCACCTTTTACGCAAAATAAGATTGCCTTTTTTAAATGACAATGACCTTGATTATCAAAACAGAAGACAAGGGTAGTTCTTCAGTATTTCAAGAATTCAAACATTTGCTGCTGATCACAAAATTTTACGATCCAATTTTGCTATGTGAATGAACCTTGCTATTCTCAAGACTTAAATTACATTCTGCAGCTAAGCGGGATCCAATTAACACAAAAGGTAAGAATTCTGAATATGCAAGGGGAACAGTTTGAAGTGGTGATTTCTAGTGAAACGCCTACGCTTTTACTTTTGACTGGCTATAAAGATTAATCCAACAAAGTGTTTTCGATCCGCTGTAAGTTGCAAATCCAAGAAACTCAATTATATAACAAAATCTCTTATCATGAACACACATGCAGAAGAATTTCTATAAACAAAATCAGTAATAGGACAATTCCAAAGCAAAAAATATGAGGTCTTGAGCAATTTACCAGAAACCCTTAAGAAATTAACACAAAGCATCGATGTCTAAGAGATTTCATCTTCCATGAATAAAAATGCACAAAATAACACACATAATACACTTTAGAAAAAAAAAACTTATCATCACCACATAAATGTCTCAAACCATTTCACATACAAGGAAACAAGCAAATTAAAAACCAACAAAATCAATTTTGCGGGCAGGTAAAAATAAAGGCGTAATTAAACATCATTAAAGCAAAATACACCAATCTACAACCAAATACAAACTTATCAAGAATCGCCAAGCCAAATCCAAATGAACAACTTCACAAAAAATCTCAAATCTTAAAACAATTATAAAAATAAAAAAAAATAAAAAAGAAGAAGAAGAAGAAAGAAAGAGAAAGTTACCTTGGGGAAGGAGAAGCCATGTTGGGAGGAAATGTAGCGCAAGAGAAAATAGCAACGGCATGAGCAAAAACTGGTTCCAAGAAAAGCCCAAATAGCGAAAGGGGGTGTTTGGTTAAACAAAGTGAAAGGAGAGAAAAGTGTAGTGGTGCAAGGAGCAACAGTAATTTGTTCAAAGGGATTTTCAGAGTGAGACAGGGTCTTTATACAACGTTTATTTTCTTTCGAGAGAGAGAACTTGGCAACCAAACAGAGTGTACTCATTCATACTCTCTCCTCCTATCTGTAATGTAACTGGGATGTGTGTGAGAGAGAGATGAAGGGTTTTGGGTTGAAACCACACGAATTACGAGGAAGAGTGCGGGGTAAAATGTGAACAGAAGAACAAGTTAAAATCTGCGGTAAAAGGCTTTTAATTCCTGTCTTTAAAAGTAGGCAACCCCCCCCCCCCCCCCCCTCTCCTACTCAATACTTTTTATTTTGTTTTTTTTATTTTTCAAAAAAAATATAAAGTGTAGATTTCAACAAAAAATAATAATATTTATGCATATGATTGTTTTAATTTCAAAGTTGGCCAAAATAATGAATTCTTTTATTATATTATTTTATATAATCAAATAAAAAAATTTAATTAGTTTCCAACCGAATCGATTAAATCACCGAATAATTTTCACTATTGGGCCTATAAAACTGGGCACAATTGGCGAATGGCAAGCTTTATTGGGCCTACGAGATGCTGTGTAGAAGCTACAAATCACAGCCCAAATAAAGTCCAATGCCCTAATGGCCGTTGGAACTTGGAAAATCTCACAAACTTCATTGATACAGTAAACAAGGAGAAAAACCACATGCTCATTGATGAACAAACTATGTACAACAAGACCAAATATGAAGCATCAACTTCCTATTACAGGAAAAACAATTAACACAAACTATGAAAAATATGAAATTCCAGTAAGGAAACAAGAGAATCATTAGCATTCAACACAAACCAAGAACACCAATTACCAGTTATCACAGTCTTCAATGTTTTCTTGCAGAGAGTATGTAGCAAGCCACACCAATTACAGCAATGGCTGAGCCGCCTACGATCAACCAATCGCTTCCTTTTCTTCCACCTTCAACAACACCATCACCATTAATAGCATCGAAGATTGCTCTCTCCTTCGTTTCAAACCCATTCATCACCTTCTCCTTCTCATCCAAGCTACTCTCTAGACTGCTAATTTCCGCCTTCATATTCATAATCTTCTTCTCCAATTCTTCCTTCAACGTCTCCACGCTCTTACTGTTCCCCACCACCATCTCCAATTCCTTCACATTCATCTTCAAATCCTCGATTTCCTTTTCCTTCCCCCCCAATTCAACCCTAAAACCCCTTTCGAATCCCAACAGCTTTTCAACTTCACCGACCAACGCCGCCTTCTCTCTCTCCGCCGCCTCCAACTCAACGTCCTTCTTCCTCTCCCTACTTCTCATACACTCCAAATCCCTCTTCAAACCCGATAATACAACAGTTGAGTTCTGCAGATCACTCTTCGCCGATGCCAAATCATGCTTCAGCGTCGACACCTCAGTTTCGAGCTCCGCCGCACGTGCCGCCATAACCTGCAATACCTGATTTTCCGATCCCGCTTTATCCACCTGTGTCTTCAAATCCACATTCTCAACGCTTAAATCTTCGATAGAGGACTTCAACTCCTCAATTCGCAGCTTTAATTCCTTATTTTCCCGAATCACTGTTCGGTTTTCTTGCTCGAGATCGCTGATTTTCTGATTGAGCCCCGAAATTTTCAACGAGGCTTCGTCTCCAGCAATTTCTACATCGCGATCATCAGAAAATTCGCCGTTGATCGGTGTCTCGTCTGCCATTTACAATTCCTGTAAACCAAAACTATTCTGACCAAATAAAAAAATTAATTAAAATATTCGATTAAAACAAGTCTCAATCTCGATGAATCAAAAATATAATTCCACGAAAAGAAGAGAAAAGAACTCGAGTGGCCTAAAAGGGGAATTCAAGGTCTCAATTAATACAGAAATTGGATATAGAGTTATAGACTAATTGAACCATGAAAAGAGTAATCTACCTTTGGTGTGCGGTAAGATCGTAGACTAGGGTTTATGAATTTCACTAAGATTTAAGAGCGAACAGAAAAGCGTGAGCAAGAAGTAATGGACTTCTCATACTTATAGCAGAGATAATATTTTTTAATGTATTGAATTAATATAATGATTTAGATATTCAAGAATATCATCACATACTTCCTCATCCCAAAAGGGAATTATATTTTAGATATTAATTTTTTGGTTACCAAATTAAAATTTTTAAGATCTTGTAAAGAGTAAAAGAAAATAAATAAAACTTAATACATTAATTTTTAAATGAATAGAGATACATGGTTGTTACAATTTAATAAAGGAATGAAGAATAAAGAATTATGTAAACAAAGGAAATAATCAGAATCTGGAACGCTTGCATTCAACGGGAATTCCCTGAGGAAACCTTTTAGAATCAGAGCAGTAATTGTAAGTCATATACTTCCCTTGCGCCCATCTCAATCGGTTTCTTCCTCGAGCATCAAGCTCCTGCGTTTGCCATGCCGTCGCCTCCGTCTTCTCTGACTCCACCGATTTGGATCCACACGATCCACCGGCGGTGCAGGCGTTAATGTTGAAATTCCGGTAAGTGGCGACAAATGGAGCCTTGCTCCAATCGGTCTTCACTCGTCCGCCTTGAGTTGCCCAATCATCTGCATTCCACAGGCTGCAGTAAACCCTCATGGGTTGGCTCTTGGGAAATGGAATTCCAAATGCTTCGTGGTTGTTGAATACTCTGATCGGAATGTTATCCACCATGAATCTGATTAAATTAAATAAATTCAAATCCGATCTATCAGAATGGATTATTGGTTTGAATAAATGGAATGTATTATATATTGGAAGATGATTGTATTTGTTGCTTACATGATGCGCTGAGAATTCCAGATGATTGTGTAAGTGTGGAAGGATGTAGTTGGATCGAACCAGAGATGGAATTGCTGTTCTTTGTTGCCTTTTCCTTGAGAATAAACATTGGTGTGTACAGTGTAGGGCTCTCCTGTTGAATTTCCCAGAAATTCGAAGTCGATTTCATCATGTCCTGCTCCAATAGACGATAACTGCACAAGTGGAAGGTGCAATTCATATCAATATATATAAACTTATGATCAACAGTAAATTATAACAAGAATTGGGTGAAGTTCTTACGTAGAAAGTAGTGACAGTTCCTGCAGAGTTCCCAGGTACAAGCTTAATTTGCATATCAAATCTTCCAAACAAATACTCATTCTTTGATTGAAATCCAGAGCCAGAAGTTTGGTCGAGTAACAACGTCATCGTTCGTCCGCCTTCAAGAATCTCGGCCTTGCCACTGCCCCAATTGACGTCAACATTGCGGCGAAAATCAGCAGATACAGTCAAGAAAATGGAAAGCAGAAATAGTGGTAAGAATTGAGAAAATGTTGCCATGCTATGATCTGGTGAGAGTGAGAGAGACTATGTCAGCAAAGAAATGGTGGTGTTTTGCTGTGATTTGATGATGAAAATAGAATTGTGAAGCCCCTTTATATATACATATTGCTTGGGGTGGCCAGCTGCAGTTGAGTTTGCTACAAAGAAGCATCCGATGAGACAGTGCATGAGAAACAGATCCAGGGCACATGAGCTGGATTCAAGAGAGTCAAAAGCCCAAAGTTTTCAAAAAAACAAGATCATCTATCTTATTTTTCAGTGTTTGTTTATCAAATAAGATTCAAAAGGATTTAATTTCTGATGCAGTTTGAATTAAATATCAAAACTGCTAATTTTATTTGTAATACACCAAAAAATGAGAGAGAAAATCCCAAACTTGAAGTTTTAATTTGGAATGAGATCATTTATCTTATACAGTAATAACATCGATGGTTGACTCTAGCTATTTTAATTTGGAAAGTGGGAATGAAGTTGGATCATATTTCAATTTAACAATTGCCGAAGACTTTACACGAAGCTTCTTCCTAATCGAGCTATATCATGGGATTGTTAACTATTAATTTATGCCAATAAAAAATAATAACCAGCAAAACAATTAAATCCAACGGTATGTGTTGTAGTTGGTGTGTTTCAAAACTTGCAAACACAGTTAAGACAATACAACTCACTATCAAAGTAAATTTGAAATTTTCTCGGACAACACTACATATTATGACATTAGACAGCGGCACAGCATGGGCTATTCAGCACTGAGATGAAGTGAATGGGCTGTGGCCCATTGATTTTGATGGACTAGGCTCAGGAAAGTCCCCGGGCCTCTTATTACACAAAGATATGAGCTTGTTTCGTGTGGAGCCCAAGTGGCCCACATTGCTTGGATTAATGGTCAGTTTTCACAGTTATTCATTTGGGTATCTCATTGGGCTAAACTGAACGGGGCTTACGCTCTCCTGGTATATTTTGCATCATTAGAAATATACATTCTTTCTTTGTATGTATTTTCTTCTTTTTTTGGAAACTTGTAATTATATAAATATTTAAAAATCTTCAGATAATGTAAAACACATTTCACCATATTTTTATTTTTTGTCCATAAAGTTATACTCTTAATAGTGGTTTGTTGTTTTAAATAAGGTGGAAGTACTGTTCTTTGGTATCTGTCAAAGATGTTTAAATAATTATGTTTTCTAAAATCGTTCGCTCTTTCATCGTCTCAAAATTTTAGTATTTAGTAAATGGAAAACACTGTTTGAAGTTAGTGTCTTAAATCAAATAATATACTTTATTTATTTCAAAAAAAAAAAATTAATTTTCTCTTGATAAAAGATATCATATATTTTACAGTTAATTGGGAGGTTCAAGATCATCCAAATTCCAAAGTGTCTACATTAGTGAGATATTATCTGTTACAAATATATCTTTGACTATTGTCCAAAATCAAGAAAACTTCGTAGGGCCATAAAGTCTCAGCCTTAGAAGGAAAAGAAAAACACCAAAATGATATTATCTATTTGGGATTGAAATTCACATGAATTTCGTTTGTTTTCCTAGAAAGCTCACTAATAAAAGAAATTATTTTTCTTCATTACAAACCCATTATTTTTATCATACTTTTCCGAAATTGTTAGACATTCAACCAAATAAAATTACAAATTCAATCACATGAAACTTATAATTGCAAATCTATGAAATCATTAAATGAAAATTTATATTCCTACAACATTGCTACAAAGGCATCGATCATCACAATTATTTCACTATATTTAACCACTAATCCCTTCTCTTCTCACAAAGATATATCCAAATTGGACAATTTTGATTAATAAAGAAGAAAGAAGAGATATTAAATTTGAGAAAAGGTAAAAAGACAAAAAAAAAAAAAAGCAAGTAAAAAAATCAACCACCAAGCATCCTCATCTTCTTTTCAGAGCTTTGAACAATGGCAGCAAGAAATCTCAAGGCCTTGACTTGGCACTCCAACGCCAATATGTACTCCGCCGTCTCTCCAAACAGCTCCTCCACCGCCAGCCTGTCACCGCCGGGCACTATTTTCTGCAGAGCCACTATCTTCCTCTCCACGTCAGCTTTCTCATCCGTAACTTCTTCATCGCCACCGTCATTACAGATCTTCGCTCTTCTCCTTCTGCTCCTACTCCGCCGCACGCGGCCGAAAGCGGCGGCGGAGTGTTCTTGAGCCGCCGCATTGTCATGACCCGTTTCCGACTGGTTCCTCAGCGCAATTTGTTGGTTCGTCAATAACGACATTGTAATGAGATGTGAAGAATGGGAATGGAGGTGGCGAGTGGTGTTAAATTATTGTAATGAAGTTCTAGAAATCCTATGTGGGCCCTACCTAAACTCACTTCATCACGGATTTGTTTTAGCTTATTTGTCTATGAGCCTAAATTATTCCCTTAATTATAACATTTAATTTTTTTATTTTAATGTGCGTAATATTACTTCCATCATGGATCGATCAAATACTTATGACTAAAAAAGTATAAGTCGATAATTAATCCAAACCCTAATTAGAGCTTAATTAAATTAATACTAAAATTTAAATTAAGTAATATTCAGTACAAATATTAGAGAAGAAAATGAATGAGAACGGGGTTGAACTTGAGGGGAAAGTAAAACCGGATAGGGTTTGGAGGGTCCACGGGTTCCTAAAAGTGGACATGTGATCACATGTATTCAATCAAGGTACCTCCCCCATGTGCTCCACTCCCTCAAGCGCTATGATTGCGCCACGTGTACTTTTACTGCGATGCAGATCTCCATCTTGAGCCCCACAACCAGCCCAGGTCAAAAATACCCTTCCCTTATATTACTCACTAATCTCTCATTTCACTGGAAAATAGTCTTAAAAGTGTATTCTTTTTTCTTCTTTGAAAAGAAAAGGGCAAAAAGGTTAATTATAAAATATAGAATTAGATATGAGCAAATTATATCTTAGAACAATTTGATATGTTTGGACTTCATTTCATACCCAAAAAAGGAACATGTACTTGCTCAATAAATTTTCTGAATAAATGAACAAGAGAAATGCTTCATATTGTCCAACCAATACAATTTGACACTTTGGTTAGGATAAAGTAGTGCATTTACAATTACATAGCTTGGGAAGAATAAGAATAAGAACACGAGTGGTGGTGTTTCTGAGTAGGGGACAGAAGTCGGCGGGGTAGGGGTGGGTGGGTGGTGTAGGGGGAGTGGAGGCATGTGATTCTAAATCTGCTTTTGCTACTGACACTCCCCACATTTCCTTTCAATTCTTTTTTTACCAATTTATTATTGTTTGTACATTGAAAGTACAAACGTTCTTGGATCAATTGCCAACCACATGCCCAATTTTATCCCAATTTTCCTCTTTTTAATTATATTATTGCCAAAGTCAAAATTCCCATATCACTTGTCTTTGTGGATGTAATCATACAAGAGTAAGATTTTTATAGATCCAATTCAGTAATTTATAGTCCATGATCATCATGAAAATTTATATTATTTTCCATCACCAAAGAAAGTAAAAAAAAAAGAAAATTAACAAGACATTTTTGGCATAGACAAAAGTTAAATGTGAAGCTGTAACCTGTAAGTGTAACTATCATATTATTTCGACAAATATAAGTTTCCACACAATGTTTCCCTAACTACCCTTCTATACACCAACACGAACACTGTAACGAAAACGACTACGTTGTTTTAACGTTAAACATGGACTAATTAATACATCCTAGCCATACCATACTGAACATTACCAACCTTTCTGTGTGGGGCCACATTCACATTGGTAGCCGATGCAGCGGCTACACCAAGTCCACCGTATTGAGCTTTGGTCTGTAGAAGATTCGTATCAATCACGACTCTCTTGTCAACATGGTCCACTTTCATCACTGCAGCTCGGGTCATATAGAAAGGGTTGTTGTCGATGCTTATTGTTATATCGGGGGTTAATTTAGCAGCCAAGCTACAGTTTGGTATCTGTTTCATATGAGGAGAAGGCATTGCCAGGTTTCTCTCTGGCTTTCCTTTGCTGCTTCTATGGTAGCAATGAGCCGAGGGTATAACCTGCCCTGAGTTTCTCATGCTGCTTACATTATCATACGCAAAAACTGGACCGATTACTTTACCCGGTTTAGCTGACAAAACCAAAAAGTTTCGACTATTAAACAGTGAATATTTTGGACTAAAACATTAGAAGGGATTGATTTTATCAAACACCTTGTGGGATCCTCTGGGGTGGAAGCAAGGTTCTTGATAAGCTATTGTGAAGCCCATCGGATTCTCTAGGGTTTCGACTGCTGCATGATTCTTCACCATTTGGCCGATCTTTTGGTAGTACTGAACTTGAATGTACAATGGTAGACCTGCACGAATGCAGTTTATAATAACATGCAAAATAGCCGATAAAAACTATCCATGTGAAGATCTATCATAATAATACCTAGGAAGAGAAATATGCTTTCTTTCAAGAGGGATGACTGGTGAACTTTTACCACTGTTTTCTTCCAAATGAGCAAACTGTTTTTTAAATTGATCAACAGCACTGCAAAAGAGACCTATGTTCTAACATCAGCAATCGTGTGTGTTTGAAAGAAAAGGGATCACATACTAAACAGTTTACAATGACCTCGGATAGACAAAATTGGTTCTCTCGATTCCATTAAGGTAATCCTTCAGCAGCTGAGGATGATATTCTAGTATCTCACGGAATATCAACTCTCGAATGTCCTCCTTTGTCACCCGTCGCCTCTCAAATTCGAATTCCATCTTTGAAATTGGCTGACAGGATGGTTCTCTCTCAGCTTTGGCCAATCCCTTAAAGTAAGGATCTGTAAGTGCCTGAAAATTCACAAAAATAATTTACAAGAATGAAGTAATTAAACTTCCAACCGAATGAATCAAACAAGTTCTGGCTGTACAAACCTCTTGAGCAGTAGGACGGTCCTTTGGATCAAAAGCAAGGAGCTTCTCCAAGAGCCGAAGGGCCAGGGGATCAGCGTTTGGAAATTTCTGAGAAAAAGGAACGGGCTGCTTCTTTCTCATGCTTGTGAGATATCTTCTAGCCTTATCATTTCGCACCTACAAGAAAGCAAATGCCAAAAGTAGGTTGGGCCGATGTCTCGAAAATAAAAAACCCAAAAATATAAAAAAAATAGGTAAGAAATCATACCCGAGATATTGTATCCATAGAAGGAGTTCCAAGAAGATCAGTTATCAAATCCAACTGATGAACAACATTTTTTCCAGGAAAAAGTGGCTTCCCCGTTAAAACCTCAGCAAAAATGCAGCCAATACTCCAGATATCAATAGCTGGTGTATACTGAAATATACAATCAAAAACCCAAGATATATCAAATGACCGCAAATTTTGATGTCTACATAAATGTCTACATAAGGTGGCATTCATCATCTGATAACACATTCCAACTGACAATTTAAACCAAAACTATGGCATACCGAAACTATAGGAACTTATAAAATGGAATAGTACCTGACAAAATGAAATCTATGTTCAAACAATAAAAGCAGAGGACTTCTCATTGACAATAAATATACCTTGGAGAAAAATGAACCACACAATTCTGGAGCCCTGTACCATCTTGTAGCAACATAATCCTGTATAATATGCCAGAGCACATACAGCTCTCAGAAACAGGCAAAGATTTAGGAAAAAAAAAATCAACTGTATTTGATGATGAATTCCTAGAGTTCTTATGTTCACACCGTCCAAAATATAGTTGTAGGCGTGTCATTGAAAGCAACTCTGGCCAATCCAAAATCACATATCTTGAGTTTGCAATTTGCATTTGCCAGAATATTCTTTGGCTTCAAATCTCGATGGTAAACATTAGCTGCCAAACAAAACGCTTAATCATTAGATAACTTCATATGCTCACATTGAAAACAACAACCAGGTGAATGCAAAGAGTAGTGGAAAGAGAAAACATCGTACAATAATCCCTGGTGTTGATGATCATAAAAGCTTACCCATCTTTTATGTTTTTTTTTTTTTTTTTTTTTTTTTTTTGTTCATCTCAGAAATCATGCAATTTGTATGAGAAAGGTAACAAAGCATATTTATTTCAGACTGGGGATGCTAAATAAGAGAAGCATGGGCAAGAACGATAGAGATAGAAGGAGGGTATCACCTGTGTGAATATACTTAAGGGCACGAAGCAATTGGTAAAGAAAAAATTGATAATGTTCCCTCGTCAAGTCATCATTAGCCTTGATGACTTGATGTAGATCTGATTCCATTAGCTCAAAAACAACATAGAGATCTTTGAATTCCCTTCTTGAAGAGGGAAGGATAATATGTTTGATCTCAACAACATCTGGGTGTCGTAGAAGCCTGAGAAGCTTCACTTCTCGCAGAATTCGAGCAGCATCAGATATGTGTTCAAAAACATCATGTATTTTCTTTATTGCAACTTTTTCACCAGTATGAGTGTCAATTGCAGAACAAACAACACCGTAGCTTCCTTTTCCTATCACCTCCTGGATTTTATATCTGCTTGCATCACCATACTCAGAAAAGAAGTCCATTTCTGTTGAACTCTGTTTCACAGAATAATAAGTTCTAAATAGTTACTTGTAAATGGAGCAAACAATCTATACTTATAATATACCAATCAATGAACAAGATTACTCATATAAAAGACAAATACAATTTTCCTAATAAATTTGACTGACCTTCATATTTTTGATAAACAACTAATTTCAATTACAGATATATGTTCTTGAACAGAAAAGGAAGCAAAATAATACATTGCAAAAGCAACAAAACACAAAACTTGTGGAGACATACAAGCAAACATTAACATATACTGAATTTCAAAGAGTCGATTTTCACATAATATCCTTATCAAGGGAATCTAATGAAACATCAGTTACACATTTTCATATTAAGGAAATTGCGGCCACCATATAATGGACACAAGGATGTAACAGCTCTAATGGCTTCTCCTCCATCAACTGTTTAATAAGTACATACATCATGTTGCTTCATTTCTTTAATACAAAAATTCATCACTAGTAACAGGAAAGAGTAGTACTGTAAGACCCTTTTTACATAGTAATTATATGATAATCATTCAATCACTGCCTGGTAACACGTCTAAAAAAGTTTTCTGAATTCATCGTCCCTCTTTTATGTATACAAACACACACACACAGAGTGAGCATTAATTACTTTAAGTCATTCATTTAGAAATGATCGAATAGTAATCCGCTATTACAAAACGAATAAATATCATTCAATTATTTTTCTCATTAAAATTATCCAATGGGATATGATTTATAAAAAAACACCAATTCTTACTCATCATCTCACCATCAACAGTATAACCAAAAATTTCAATGAGTCTTGAAATTCTTGATTAATCAACAAAATTTTGCAAGATTGACTTAATCAAATCAAGAACGTCCTAATTCATAACCATACAACATCATATTAGAGAATTTGACTGTAGCAAGATTAAACAAGAAGAATCAAAATTCAACATCTTTTTCCAAATACATGTACAAGAAACAGAACACAAGTCTCAAAAGTTTCTTGAGAGAGAGAAACGCGGCTCACCTTCTTACGGTGATCTGGCTGCATTGGTCAAGAAAATTCAATAAACGAAGAAAAATATATTTGCAGCAAGCTTCAAATGGTAACGACTCGAAAGAAGAAAAGAATTTTCAAGAAAAAATCAACACAAAAGTCATCCACATTTTCCCCATCCACCGCGGCTTCGGATGGCAAAGGAGCAGTCCCACCTCGTACGTTTCGAATTACAGTTGAAAACAAAGAAAAAGCGATCCTTCATATAACGCGCCTCTTCTTCTTCGTCTTCACCGACAATCATAGAACAACAACCACCGCACTCTGTGTTTTCCTCTCTGATTAGAAAATTATATGCAATTTAGAGAGCACGAGTGTGCGAATGTGTGGATCTTAAGGAACCCTTCGGTTGTTCGTATGGTAGGGGTTGGGGGTGAGGTTGCTTCAGACCGACACACCGCAGAGAGAGAGAGAGTTGGGGTTTAGAGAGAGAAAGGTGAGTGAGTACATACGGAAGGAGAGATCACGGAGCCATGTATGTATATAAGAGCTGTACGTCTCTGCATATGAGTTGTACTCTTTCCTTTTTGGCATGTGGATATTGTGTTGTACCTTTAACTAATGGCGCTTTCCTTTTTGCTTTTTTTCTTTTGTGAGGAAAATGGCGCTTTCCTTTTTGGATAAGATTGTTTTGGATTTTTTTCTAAAGATAAATTAATTGATAAAACTGTTGTGAAATTAGACCTACACGAAACGTTTAATTATAACTAAGTATTATAAATTCAGACAATCGAAGTTTCATTATAAAAAGTAGTATTCTACTTAACTAACTGATCTCGCAACAATCGAAATTTCATTATGGAACGTATTATTCTACTTAATTAACTGATTGCAATGATTTCTAAAATTCATAATCGATTATAAGAATTATCTAATCTTACAATTCATATACTTGCTTGTAAAACCACAATTGTGCATGACAAGAATAATATACCACATTTAAAAAAAGTTATT
Source organism: Scutellaria minor (assembly GCA_954870855.1). Taxonomy (NCBI): domain Eukaryota; kingdom Viridiplantae; phylum Streptophyta; class Magnoliopsida; order Lamiales; family Lamiaceae; genus Scutellaria; species Scutellaria minor. Next base: position 7,917,606 of record OX940727.1, read on the forward strand.
GATTATATTTTTTTTATCAATTGGTTATCAATAATATTTTAATAAACGGATTACCGATTATATCGATCTCATCATTGATTAGTGGTTCAATCAATTAAACATAAACTTCTAAAAACCTATGGTAAAATTTTTAAATTATACATAAAAGCTTAAAGAATACACTTCACAGTATGTTTAGCCGGTTCAATCAGTTTCCAATTTTAAAATGCAATTGGAATTGATTTTTAGGATAATAATATATAAGTTAATAGTTCTTTTTATTTTGGGGCAGTAGGTAGGTGAAACCTTCCTCCTACCCTACAGTAACTTTTTTTTTCTTTTTTCATAGTCAAAATGCACGTGGCTTATATACTATAGAGTATAGACAACCTAGTATTTTAATGAGTGCAGCAGACTTTAAAAAAAATAGAAACAATAGGTATATGATTTTTTTGTTAGAATTGAGAAGAGGAAAAAATGAATTAGCACCTAATTAAGAATGAAAAAACCCCATGAGTTGTTTACATCAATTAAAAATGAATTAGCACCTAAGTATAATTGACAAATTTAATATAAACATTTGCCACTATTATATACTGTGTGTAGAAAAAATGGGATTTTTGGTGCACTCCTGATTTGACCCATATTATTTTACTAAATTAAGTGTATTCTTACATATTTCTACATATTTACTTATACAAACTTGCTTCATATTTTGGACATCTATATACAAGAAAACTTGTGTCATAATTTTCCCTTTTTTTTTTTTTTTTGTCATTAATGAGATATATTTTCTACCGTATACTAGATAAAGTAATTTAACTTTGTACAAAAAAATTATATAAGAATCTATCACAGATTCATAATTACATGGGACAAACTTTACTATCTACCACTTACATCTATTTTTATAAATTAATTAATCATTATTTATTATTGTGATCAAACATGTTTCACGAAATTAGATACATGAAATAAGTTATTATAAAGAGTTTTTAGTTTTTTCTTTATTACACGTGGAAAAAAATCAGATTTTTATTTCACTTTCATCAAATCATGTTGATTTCTTTGCTGGTAAGGCTGGTAATTGGAACTTAAAATGTAATAAAGTTTTGTGACATTTTCAAACAAGATATCTCCTTCCACTATGTTTCAAGTTACACCAACATGGCTTCACACATGTTTTTTCTACCAATTACATGAATATCCAAAAGAAATTCAAAAACAAAATCCATCAAGCACATATAATATGTAAGAATTAAAGTTTTATTATTTTATTCTCATTTAATAATCTCGATATCCAATTTTTTATTGATTAAAAGTTTGTACAATTAGACCCTTTCAAGTTTCAAACTCATATTAGGGTTTTTTTTTCTCTCTTTCTGTCTAATCACTTTCTACGAAAGTTTTCAGTTTAGATATTTTGTTGTCAATAAATAAACAATAGAAAATGTTTCTACTTCGTGACCACTTATTTTGCCAAAGAGGATTTAGACCCATGGTCTGTCTCTTTGCTTAAAGACAAGGCAGTGTTTTGAACCACTTATTTACTAAACTCTTTATAAAAAAAACTGTATCTTTCAACTTTACATCGTTCAACATGTATTTTCCACTAACATAAATTTATTTATTTTGATTTCTTAACTACCAAGATTCAGTAGATAATGGTTTCGCAATAGTTGATAATGAAATGAATTTTATGAGAACATTCTGCGGATTTAATTTTTTGAGATAAGTTTATAACTAAGTTTATAAACTAAAAGATAGATAATATGGTAGAAAGATCGTTTTTATTATTTTTTTAGATTTAAAACTGTGTAATTAATCGAAATGGAAAAAAAGTCTGATCATTCTACATCAAATGATTGTTCAAGAAAGACTCAAGGTAGGTTACAATTTAATTATAATCTATTAAATAGATAAATTGGATAATGGATAGTAAGATTTTATCTTAAAATTTATATCCGTAAAAAACTATATATAAATATATATAAACGTGAATTCTGAATAGATTTACGAGTAAATAAGCTCTTTGTTTCTCTCTTTTTCCCTTATCCTAGCACCATAAACAATCATTTTTATAAAATGAGTGGGCAATAATTGTAAGCAAAGTTTATAGTATCGTCTTATCTAGGAACATGTTATATATATGTAAGACTTCAATATTAATTTCTTAAATGGATGCAACACCTAAAATCATCCCCCACTAGAAGAGTTGGATTTCGCTTTTTGTTAAAAAAAAAAAAAAAAAAGGTTGAGGTTCAATAATTCTCTACTAAATCTATTATCCCCATTTATCAAAGAAAATTCCTACAGAAATGACGTTTTTAGGTATGAGGGGGCTGATTGGGAAACGCTGGAATAGTTAGACCGGAATCAGAAGATTATTGAGTTCGAAAAGTTGCCAAAAAAGTAGAACTTCCACTCGAGAAAATAAATGTGGAATCTGATTGTATTAATTTGTGTCCGCCATAATGTATATATATTCTTCATAAAAAGGATATGAATTTTAAAAAAAAAATTATAATCTCCAGATATAATCTCTTCTATGGGAGATTTTTGAATTTCAACCAACAAAACGGAAAAATTAAAACAAGATCTTGGTATGAAACAAATTTAGAGAGAATGACTTTGAAAATAAATATTTCGATCAGATTTCAAATAGAGACACACATTAGAATTGAATGATCAGCTGAGAATATTCGATATTTATATAAGCCAATTCAAGTTTTCAATCGATATTTAAGAACACTGATTATATCAAGCAATAAATCTAAATTACTTTATGTTAGTCAAGTTATAAAATATCTATAGAGAAAAAGTTCATGCATGACAAGTGGACAACACAATAGAGATAATTAATTTACATGTTATAATGTATATCTATTGAAACTAATTGTCAATAGATACGTACGATTTTGTTTGTTAAAAAACTTTGTTTTCATACAAGAGATCCGTTATTTTATTGTGTGAAATAACAAACATATTTTCTCGTTAAAGAATCAAATATAAATGGCATTTGAACAATTAAAATTTTCAAAATTATTGATGTTAAATTCTTCAACAATACGAAACATAAATTACACATTTTGGGCATATTGTTTTAGTGAAGTATAAAGGAGGAGGATTCCTTTTTATGGTGCTTTTGGTGTCAGGAATTTCTTTTCCTTAATGACAAAGAATTCAATTACGCATCCTTTGCTTGTACAAATGGCTATGGATGAATACATGGAATCAACATAATTAAATAAAGTGACAAACCCACTTAGATAAGTGCTTTTCCTTTTCTTCAACAGATTCAAAAGGAAGATTTTATTTGTTTATTTTGAAATTCTAGAACAAGAAGTACGGAGAAACCAAAATTTAAGAACAAAGATTTTCATTAGATATTTTAGGAATTTAATTTTGTGAGATGAGAAAGATTGATTCGAGAAAATGAATTTTGTTTGTCAAATTATATTTGTGATCAAATTTCAATACTAACAGTAATTCATATAAATCAAAATCGAGAAATTAACGTGGTTGTGTATTAAAGTAGTTGAATCATATATATAAAAGTGTGGTTTGCTCTCTCCAGTGATGACAAGTGGCGCTTTCCGAAGATGACAAGTGACACTCTCCTATTTCTTATCTCTCTTCCTCTTCCATATCCTTTACCCATCTCTCTTTTATGTTAATCATATTAAATGATTAAGAAACAATTATATCATCATCAATCAAAATATTCATAAATTAGATTAAGAAAAGTATAAAATAATTCACTTAGAAATTTTAGCAAAAGAGGCCACATGCTTTTTCAAAGGAAACAAAAAGGCAAAAAAAAAAAAAAGAAATAGAATAGAAATAAAAAACCATTTTATTTAAGAAATATCAAAAAATTAATACCAATTAAATACATACCCAACAACTCTACAAAAAATAAGTGCTTTGAAAAAAACTAAATATGTAAGTTACAAATGCTTGAAAGAGATTGTTAATGTTGTATTGTCTTTTTCTATATGAAATCTTTGGTGCCAAACTAACAGAACAAATGTCTTCGAGCTATAAAAATGAAATTATTCTATACTTTTAAAAGAAATATATGAAAATATATAATTTAACAGTTAAAATATTTATAAAGAACTGACTATTAACAATTTTGTGTTAAAGATCAAATGAAAAAAAATAAAAAACTAAAAACAATGAGAAAAATTATTTTAAGGATATAGAAAAATATCATACATATAAATCAACAAACACGTATGAAATAATAATATTTATAAAATACAAATTAAATAAGTGTTAAATGAAATCCGTGCATTGCACGGGTTCAAGCCTAGTGTGTGTAATTAAAGTGTTTATATGTATAAATATAATTTAGTGATAGTACAATGTTGTAGTACTAGATTTTTTTTTTTTTTTTCCTTTTTTCTAGTAGGTTTGTGCATATTATCCGGAATGTCATAACTGCTTATCATTCATTTACTTAGAAAATATAAAAACGTATCAATTGTCTGTTGATTTGTTTGCTAGGTAAAAATGCAGTAATAATTCTTATCATTATTTATGTTTACCTTCTTTTTTCTTTCTATTTTAAGTGAATATTTGTGTTTTTTTACACGAACATTCTTAGCGAGCGACAAATTTCACTATATCTTGGATCATGGGCTTCATTTGCTTCAATGGGTTTTATTGGAGACTAACTTTCAGTGAGAGCCCAAACACTGTCAAGGCCCATTAGACATTGAATTGGGCTCATTTTGAAACCTAATTGAGCTCAATGCCGCTCATGGCCTATTGGGTCTTTGTTCTTGAAAGCCTTCATGGGTCTTTTAGTTTGATTAGTAAGTACACTAATTCAAATAAGTAAACCTAAACACCAATTTATACTTAACTGTTAACTCCATTTAATTTATCTGTAGATTTAGAAATGTTCAACATTTTGTACCCCACAAATGTTTTTTTTCACTAGTTGCACGGATCCTAAATCCATATAATCGGGTCGATTCGATTCGGGGATGTATTGCATGTGTCTCATGCACGCCTCACACGCTTAAACTCTAACCCAAACTCTAGCTCAAACCCTAGTTTTCCAGTTATATTATCCTAAACTTTTACCTTGCCGAACGTAACCTTTTAGTTTGTCGAACCTAACATTCTAATTATGCTCATATAATCTTTTGCAGTGTATGACAAACTTATAATATCTTTCAAAACCTTTCAAAATCTTTATGTTGTAATAATATAACTTTTATGCATAATAATTTAACATTTTCGTTATAATAATATAACCTTATGTTATTCTTTAAGTACATACAATTTATGATATTTGTACATAAAAATTATACTAATATAATGTAAATGTTAAATCATTATAACATAAAAGTTAAGTCATACTATATGAATTTTTATAGTGAAAAAAATCTAAGTATTAGCACTTAAAGGTTATGATATATGTATGTAAAGATTATACTAATATAACATAAAAATTATACTTGGTTAACATAAATGTTACATAATATTTAATTATATTTTTTATACTGAAAAAAGACGAAGTAATTTTAATTAAAAAGTTATGATATTTGTTATACTCGGTAAATATAAAGGTTATATTCGGTAAACATAAAAATCATGTCATAAAAAAAAAGGTGCGGATCTGGGTTAGACCCGACCCGACCCGCACACCCAATTGCATGGATCATGATCCATACACTTGGTGCACATGAACACTACTATTTGTACCCTCACCACACATGAGAAAACCAGTCTGGTCATTCCTCTATCGCTGAAACGTATATGTCCCGGGGACACGAATCTAAACACGAATCTTAGATTCGTGTCCCCAACCCACCCCGGTGCGTGGGCCGCTCTCACGCCCGCCGTGCGCCCCCGCCGCGCGCGCACCTGACAGGTATCACACGTTTGCTCTAAATGTATCACACATATACTCTTCAAGTATCACACATTTGTTCTTCATGTATCACATATATATTCTTTAGGTATTACATAATGTATTATGTTCAGGTATCACATATTTTCTCTTTAGTTATCACATAATGTATTATGTTCAGGTATCACATATTTTCTCTTTAGTTATCACACATTTACTCTTAATATATCACGCATTAACTCTTAATGTGTTAATGTTTATAGTATAAGGTATTACATAGGTGCACATTTAAGATATTACATATTTACCTTTTAAGATATTAATGCTTATAGTATAAGGTATTAGTTGTTCATTGAGTGAAAGATATTAGTTGCAATACTTTTAAAGTATCAATTGCATACTTTTAAGGTATCAGTTGTATACTCTTTAGATATCACTTCTATACTTTTAAGTTATTACATAAATATCTTTGTAATGAGCTTAATATCCCTAAGAAAAATACTTATAGGTTGCATTTAATTATTTCCAAAATCAAAATCAAAATTAACTTATTATTACAACAACGCATATAATTCAAACTCAATGGCATTATTGCTGTTAACTTGAAAAGCTAGCCCAATTTTAGATTAAAAAAGGTCGGCACCGTTGTTATGATCATCGGCCTCCATTCCTCACGAAAAAAATCATCTTCTCACTCTAAATCTTCCATCTCTAGTGTGAGAAAACAAAAGGTCTCATTTTTTTTTCTTTTTCTTTTTTTAATTTTTGCGTGAATTGACAAAAATGTCGCTGAGGCCAAACGCGAGGACGGAGGTCTGCCGTAACCGGTACAAGGTGGTGGTGGACGCCGAGAAAGGGCAGCGTTGGTGGACGCTGAGGAAGGGCAGCGCCGGAGGGAGGATAATATGGTGGAGATCCGAGACCCTGTTCTTGAGCTCCGAAGGCAAGGGAGGAAGATGAGGAGAAAGAAGAAGAAGGGGGGAGCGGTATTGTGCAGAAGAGAGAAGGGGCGGGGGAAGTTGAAGAAAAAGAAAAATATAAAATATATATATATATAATAAAAAAAGGTGGACCGGTCGGGTTGGGCGCGAGAACTACTCTTCCTCTATATCCTTATAAAAATACAAAAATATACAATCAAAAATTCATCGTCAAATTATGTAGAATCTCGTTTATAAATCAATCATTACAAATATATATTACAAATGAATGCATCCGATTTGGATCAAATAACCGCAGAGAATCACTAATTTGGATCCAAGTACACTATCTAACCTCTTACCAAAAAATCCTACAAAATACTTTATTTTAACACCATCTAATCCGCTCAAAGATCAATTGTGATCATTTAGATCCTGAGTCTTTAGAATTCAGATAACTACAAATATAGCTACCTAAAGTCAAAAAATCATAACAATTTAATATTTTTCTTAATTGCTAGGACAATCTACTATAATTGTTGGAAGGGATGATCGTTATCTAACCTGCACAACTACTCACGGAATAATCATAAATACTATATGACCAGAATACTTTCAACAATCCATCAATCATTATAGATCAAACTTTTGATTGAATAAACATTTTAGTTCACTTGTTGATAAGTCTCCTCAAGTAGAATCACACGTGAACACAAGATTTCAGTCACTTTCTCACATCAAATGCAACATTTCCACTTTCTATTCCTTCTTTGTAGAGTGGGTCAATTTAATTAAACCACTACAGTTTATCTTAACCACAGGTGGGAAAACAAGAAAGTGGAAAGCATTCATTTTTAATCCTTGAAAAGTTAAATAAATCCCACTCTCCCCTTCTTTTTTGTCCTTTCCCTAATATAAAAAATCACAAAACATTGGTATATTCTTTCTTGAGATTTTAAAAGTGGATACTATTTTATTATTATAGTTACTTGTGCAACCATACTCTCTCTCCACCAATCATGCCCACACACCAACCAGTGGCATTCTCTGTATTTTACTTTAAAACTCAGCCCCATCTTATCTTTTATAATCTCAAAATTAATTTTTCTCAAGTGTCTAACGGACCCCAAACATGACTTAGATGCGGCCCAATATTTTTTTTGCTTCATTTATAAAATTGTAGATTACACAAGAACTTATATAAATAATTTTATGAGTTGAAAGTCTATGATCCACAATTCAAATTCATCTTTATAATTTTATTTTTAGATTTTGTATGTTTTGAGTTGATCAGTCTCTTTAAATTGAAAATTTTAATGTTTTTTTTTTTTGAGATTTTAAGAAAAAAACAGATTAGTGATCTATAATTTAGTGACTACTTTTATCGTTTTTTTAATTAAATTGTAATTAAATGATGCAGTTGAGATGTGATGTTAAGTTATAATAGCAATTTATTCTTTGTGAATAACACAACTTAGTTAACAATAGTATTATTTAGCCTTTATTTGATATATGATAAAGTATGGTGATCTATGTTTGCCAAAAGCTTTTTAACTAAGCTAGATATTAATGCAAATGAAAGTATCTAATAATCTAATAATAATAAATAAAATAAAAGGATTGTTTGTTGATGTGGATTACTCCACCTTAATAAATAATAATAACATCTTGTTAAAAAAAAAAAAGGAAAAGGAAAAAGAAAATCAATGAATGAAGACCTTTACAAATCATAATTTGTGGGCCCTACTTTTAGAATCACATCCAAACAGAGCCTACCAAAAAAAAAAAAAAAAAAAAAGAGATTAAAACAGGCAATAATTTTCCTTTCCCCTGCAATCAAAGATTTTACAAGCAAAAAATCTAATAAAAAATTCACTGTTTTGATTCACGCAGTAAAGAGACCCTATTTCCCTCCAATCATTCTCAACTCTGTGTGTAGGTGTGTGTGCCCTTCTCTCTCTCTCTCTAATTGTTCGGTTTCTCTCTCTAAATCATTTACTGGTGTTCCGGCGGGAGGGGAGGAAGTGAAAGAGTAGAAGAAAACAATTTCTCTGCTTCTACGAAACTGTTTCTTTGAGTGTTTATTCTCTATTCGTTTCTATTTCGTCTAAATTTATTTCTTTACTCACCTTTTCCACCTTAGCCGTAGATTTTCTCTTTCTTATATCTTCTTTTTTGGCAGTTAGCAGTCTTGTTCATGAGGTTCTCTCTCCTTCTCTCTCTTTTTCTGTCTCTATGTTTTTTTGGGAATTCTGTCCTATTTTCTTTTACTGAACGAGGTGGGTTTTGTTTGTATGTGATTTTCTTTAAAATTCTTGTATTTAAGATGGGGGCTTGTGTTTCGATACTACTGATTCAGATTTTTACAGTAAAGTTGATCTTTTATGTGGTATAGAGTACTATAGCTGTGATCTTTTCTTGGATTTTTTAAAAGTTTTTGCATGTTTTGTAGTTGAAAGTCTTCAATTTCAAGTGGGTGCATGAATTCTTTGGTGTTTGTGATTTGGGGAATTGAACATTTTTGGTTGATTTATCTTGAAATTGTGTGTTGATCTTTATGCGTTGATTGAATTTCTTGGATTTAATCTATGAACATAGCTCTCAAGTTGATTCAGTGGCTTAGAATTTCTCTGTTAATATATCCCATCTTTGATCAAAGCTAAGTTTTGTAACGCTGACTCACTGTAATTTTCTCTCTGTTTAATTATATAAATCTTTATATATGATATGCATGTCGGCTGTTGTTATGTATGTGTGGCATAAAGTAGGTAATTGCTTTACACACCTGCCTGTTAATTGAGTTTGTTTCTAAATCAAGTCTAATTTTCCTTTTATTCATCAGATTTCACTGGGGTGTTACATTTTGCTAAATTTGGTTGACATTTAGCATTTTAGTTTTTGCTTCTCTTTCATGAGTGTACTTTGATTGGCCATACTAATTATTTATTATTTTGGTACGGTTATGTAGTTCTCCTTAGTATTTCATTTTTCTGGTGTCCATCCTGATGTTGTTTAAGTATCTTTTTAAACTTCTAGTTTATAGAATCTGAATAGCTATTATGTTTTTGGACTTGAAAAAACAGAGCTTTTGTAATACTTAGTTTCCAATGAGCTGCTGTTGCAGGAAGTGATTCCAATGGAGCATCCGAAAAGTTCTTTTGCTGGTGAGTGAAGAGCCCCATTACTATCATTTATAAGTTATTTAAGGTCTAAATAGGAGCCACATTGTGTGTGCACTTTGAGGAATACTAGTCCTTTATCCTGAATTTCCATTATTTTAAATCTGTGTTTGTAGGTCCCTCAAAAATCCCATTTGCAAACATTCCAGAGAAAGAAAATAATGCTTGGAAATTCCCTAAAGAAAGTACTGCATATCATGCGTCCAGTGATGCTAGCCTGTTTTCTACCTCTTTGCCTGTCCTTCCACACATGAAACGTAAACATGATCTGTTGTGCTACTAAGTTGTGATTTTTTGTTACTTTGCAATAAGCTCTTAACTTGCTGCTTTTAATTTGCAGTTAATTTCAGTGGATCTGAACAAATTGGTCAATCAATTAATGATGACTTTCCTAGCCTTAATAACGTTCATAGAGAGGATGAAGTTAAGGATCCACTTGAAGATATTGAACCAAATATCGTGGGGAACTTTCTTCCTGGTGATGAAGATGAACTTTTAGCTGGCCTTATGGATGACTTTGATCTTAGAGGGTTGCCAACTCAACTTGAGGACTTGGATGATGATTTTTTTGGAAGTGGAGGTGGATTGGAAATAGACCCCGATAGCCATGACACTCTAGTCAATGGTATATCAAGGTTAAGTTTGTTGGATGGAATCAACGGAAACACCATTTCTCAATATGGTTTCACGAATGGTATTGCAACTCTCACTGGTGAACACCCATATGGAGAGCACCCCTCAAGGACATTATTTGTTCGAAATATCAACAGTAATGTAGAGGACTCTGAGCTGAGGTCTCTCTTTGAGGTATTAGTTACCGGATTCAAATTATTTGCACCTGCTAGTGTCTATATAATTTCTGCTGCACAATAATTCCTCATCTTTCGTTGATTTTACTCAAGTAAATTTTCTGGTATATTTACCCTGTTATACTTTGATTGCTGTGCTGTTCGCTTTCTGACTCTTTCCGTTCATCCATTTAATGGAGAATTCCAATTTTACGAGGCTTAGATGCATCTAAGGACAATACATTTGGATTCCTTCCTACTGTGGCTGGTAGCTGTATGTAATGCTTCTGATTTTTTGAAGTTTTCATCTTGTACCAGTTGAGTGATGCTATGAAGGATTGCGATATTTGCAACATATCATGTGAATATGATGATAGATGTTTAGCAAATAAAATAAGATAATAGTTGATATTATTGTAGTCTATGAAATTGGGCAAGTATTTGTTTGTGTTTAATTTTAAAGAGTTTTGGTTTAGTAGTCATCTGTGCTAATTTTTATTTGATAACCTTGTGCATGTTTGTGGTCTATGAAATTCATTATTAGTGAGGGCCATTCTAGATTGGGGTAAATAGTTACCTTTATTCACTTTTGAAGCTCCCATTCCTTTCTTCTCGTTGTCCTCCATTCATTTCCAATGGTTGATGGTCTTGGTACTTTCCAACTTTTCATGAATTTGAAGAAGCACATATAACCTATTTCATTTATTATAAATGCATACATTGGTATTTGTAAAAAATATTGGTTAATGTACTGACTTGTCACTCTTTTCTTTCTTTCCTCCAATAGCTATATGGAGATATCAGAACTCTTTATACTGCATGTAAACACAGGGGATTTGTGATGATATCTTACTACGATATCAGAGCTGCCCGAAATGCAATGCGTGCATTACAAAGCAAACCTTTAAGACGAAGAAAACTTGATATTCACTTTTCGATTCCTAAGGTATGGACCAAAATATTGTGTTATTTGAAAATGTAATGTTACTGATTGGGTATCTCCAATTTTAATTTTAATTTTTACTCATGCAGGATAACCCATCAGAAAAAGATATAAATCAAGGAACTTTGGTGGTGTTCAATTTGGATGCATCTGTAACAAATGACGATCTTCGCCAAATATTTGGAGCTTATGGGGAAGTTAAGGAGGTAGAATTTTTCTGTCTAGTTTGCATTTATTTTTGGTGTTTTTATGTTTTTTTTCTCCTCGAAATCACTTTGCTAATTTGTTTGCTGAACCATAGTAGTTGTATGTTGCATTAAATGCAGATAAGGGAAACACCTCATAAACGACACCATAAGTTCATTGAGTTTTATGATGTTAGAGCTGCAGAAGCGGCTCTTAAGGCTTTAAATAGAAGTGACATAGCTGGGAAACGTATAAAGCTTGAGCCTAGCCGGCCAGGTGGAGCTCGTCGGAGGTATGCTCCATTTCATGCTGTTAATTTCTGATGTTTTGAGTTTCTTTTCATTTCATATGTCTACTTTGTGCAACAGTCATTGCAGTTTTCCTACTGGCATATTGTTATTAGTCTTGTTTTAGGTTATGTATTGTAGACTGAAATCATTGCTTGTGGGCTTCCGACTGAATTCTCTAATAGGAGGGTGCTTTGCTTCACTGAGCTTATAAATGTCCTAAATGGTAACAATTTTATTAGATAAGCCTATAAGCTAACTTTACTCTCCCTAATTATTGTCCAAGGATAGTACAAACTCTTTGTATAAGGACTTAAGGAGTGCCCAAGTAATTTGTAAAACTCTTCACAAACTTCTTTTAGATTAACCATATTGCTGGTGGTTTTTTTATTACTAACATGCTATAAGTTCTATGATTTTCTCTATCCAAATCCTTAATGAGACTATTTTGGCATAAGCTGTTATAATCTCAAAAACATGTTATAAGAAGTTGAAGCGAAGCTGGCAAGAATTTTGAATAAGTTTTTTGAACATTATTGTTAGTTTTGGTTATGATTATATGGCAAGGCCATTTCAATCAAGTTAAAAGAAATAATGGGGTATTCTATTCTTGATCAGCTTAATGCAGCAGCTGACTCAAGAGCAGGAGCAAGATGAAGCTCGAACTTTCCTGCATCAAGTTGGTTCTCCAGTAGCCGATTCACCTCCAGGCATGTTGATGGAGCTCACTTTTTTAACAATCTCTTGATGGTTTGTTTGATCATGATTTTTATGTTTTTCATGGATTGAAATGGTGATGAGTTTTGCAGGTAGCTGGCCCAATTTTGGTAGTCCCATTGAGTGCAATTCATTGCCTGGTTATAGTCAGTCTCCGAAGTTGGGAAGCCTCAGCCCTGTGGGAAGCAATCACGTGACAGGCTTGGCTTCTATTCTGCCTTCTCATGTTTCAAATCCTGTGAAAATCGCACCTATTGGTAAAGATTCTGGTAGGATAAATCATATGAACCAGGCAATCACCGAGGCTAATGCAACCCAAGGAATGGCTTTTCTGAATCATTACTCAGTTCCTGATCAGAAGTTAAGTTCAAGTCCTGGGCCTGTCTCATCACCCTTTGGTTATTCCAAGCCATCTAGTGTTGGAACTCTTTCTGGACCACAGTTTCTTTGGGGAAGTCCCTCCATTCACTCTGAGCAAATCAATTCGTCGTTAGCCTGGTCATCTTCATTGAAAGCTCGCCCTTTTCCATCAAGTGGACAGGGCATTGGTTTTCCATACGCTAATCAGCATGGTTCATTGCTTGGGTCACATCATCATGTGGGATCTGCTCCATCTGGTATTCAACTGGAAAGGCATTTTGGTTTTTTCCCTGAGTCTCCTGAAACTTCGTATATAAACCAGAAAGCTTATGGGGCGACAAATTTTGGTCATAACAGCGGGAATCATGCTGTGAATGTTGGCACCCCTGGGGCTATAAACATAGGAGTTGCATTTGCTGGTAACTTCACTGATAGTGGTTCTCCTAGTTCCAGAATGATGTCAATGGCAAGAAATAGCCCTTTATATTATGGGAATGGTTCTTTTGGAGCAATCAGCAATGATGGAATGATTGATCGTGGTCGAAGTAGAAGGGCCGAGAGTGGAAGCCAGATGGATAATAAAAAGCAGTATCAACTTGATTTGGAAAAGATTGTCAATGGTGAAGATGGTAGGACTACCTTGATGATTAAAAACATCCCAAACAAGTAAGAATGAGGATATCTTCTTTTTTAATCTCTCTGGGCTTGATCTGCTGAATATCCTTATATACACTTGTGCTTTTCCATTTGTGAAGGTACACTTCAAAAATGCTTCTAGCTGCTATTGATGAAACTCACAAGGGTACATATGATTTTCTCTATTTACCAATAGATTTCAAGGTAATGTCGGGGTGTCTCGAATATTTCTTTTACCTCATGGTAAAGTTGAAACAAGAAATTTTATTTATTTGTTTTTGGTCCAGAATAAATGCAACGTTGGGTATGCCTTCATCAATATAGTGTCTCCTTCACATATCATCTCCTTTTATAAGGTTAGTGTTTCGTTTCATTGTGGGGTATCTTTACTTATGACAACTCGATATTTAGTTGTCTGCAACTAGTGGAAAAAGATGAAAATATAAATCGTGTGTTGCATATTTGTTATCTTGTAGACTTTTTTTTTGAGGATGTTGCTCTCTAGTAAGTAGTAACCCTTACAAGGCACATGATATCCATAGAAAATTCTATCTGCTGACTTGTGCTTTCTAAATCTTTGCAGTCATTTAATGGGAAGAAATGGGAAAAATTTAATAGTGAAAAAGTTGCTTCCTTGGCATATGCAAGAATCCAGGGAAAGATTGCTCTTATCTCGCACTTCCAGAATTCAAGTTTAATGAATGAAGACAAGCGCTGCCGACCCATTGTTTTCCAATCAGAGGGCCAAGGGTCTGGTGATTTGGTATGTTACAGATGTTATAACATAAAATTGGTATAGATTTTTGTTAATCTCTAAGAAAATTACAGAGACTACTAATTTTGGTGAATTTCATTTGTAAATAGGTCAAACCTCCAATGTAGTTTTTTTAATCATCCTTAATCTCTAGTGTATTTATCTTAAGAAAGTTCATGTTATGTTTATATTATATAATCTCTCGTCTGAGTACCTGATCTAAAGTTGTTTTGGGACAACAGGAACCTTTTCCGTCTGGCAATCTTAATATCTTAATCCGTCAATCAGATGGATCTTATGCAGGAGATTCTCTGGACAGCCCAAAGGGTGATCTAGATGCTTTTGGAAGCTGAATTTGCTCAGAGTAAGAATCGGGGAAATATATGCTAACTTTTGTATAGTATTGCATATATATATTTACATATATAATGTGCTGTTAATAGTTGATCTCAATTGTGCATATGACTACTCTTCTACTAGGCAGTGTCCACTCATTTTTGTGATGGATACTCTGTTTCTATCTTTGAAGAAGAATATTAACGAGGCAGTGCCAGCATTTTGTCTATATGTTATTCCGACAGCTGATTGTTAATGGACAAAGGGAGTCTAACGTGGAGGATACGCACTGCACCTTCGGCTCATAATCTCTCCTTTTCTTTTCTTTCTTTTTTGGTTTTTGGCTCATTTTTTCTTGTCGATATCTACTGTATAGTAGTTGATAGAGGTGGGTGCGAATCGGAAGTATGTATAGACAAGGTGCTGTTCCTAAAGTGTATATTAAGGGGCTACAATGTTTTCATGTTACAGTGGTCTTGTACTAATAATAGAACCACTTTTTTGTTACTTGCTATGTTTTCCCTCTCTCTCAATTCTGTATTTTGCTGTTTGCCCTTTTTGTAATTGTTTGTTGTATGTTAATGCATATAGTATGGCAAACTAAGATTAGACACTCCATTCATTACTCCATTAGTAGTGCAAATAATGGTTAAGTTCACAATAAAAAAGAAACCCACCAAATTTCTAATCCCTATTTTCATCTACACATCTTAAATGAAACAACACAAAGTTGACATAAACCTCCTCAATAATCATAACTAATACTCAAATCATGTCTTTTTCTATAATCCTATGAAGAATCTTTAAAGCTTTTCTAAACTTAATATAAACAACTTCCTGTATATTTGCAGAGTTAAGAAAAGTAACTTGGCCTTGCATCACTTAACTATCATAATGATGATGAAAAGGACCAAAATGTGCTGAAAATAAGAGATGTTACTCTGCATTGCAGCTGCAGGAGGAGGAGGTGGGGTGATGATTGGTCCGGCCCCGAAAACCCGGGATCCCATCGAATTTGTCGTATTTAACACCGATGAAGTTGTGCTGCGAATTAATTTAGCCCCTCATCAGATTCTTTCTTTTTGGAAGTAATATTTACTTATTTGTTCATTTTACCATTAACAAGAAGTATAACAGAAAGATCATGGAAGTGAAACTTTACCTGGTTGATGCATATTGGCATGTACCATAACCTGCAGAAGAAGAAGATAGTAATTTTTGGTAAGAAAACGAGCAGTTTGTTTTCTTGTCTCTTGGGATTGAACATGTAAGAAAAGATGAAGAAATAATGTGTTACTTGGATCAATGTTAGTAGTAACTGCAGAGCCACCAAAATTGCAGCTAGTGGGGATAGAATTCTTCTGATAGTATTTATTGAAGGCATAGGAGGCGTGATCACGCAGAGTAATGGGGACGAAGCAGCTACCACCGGGCTGAATTTCCGAGCAATCAGCGCCACCATATCCACAAGCATAGTCCAAAGCTATTTGCAATGCCGTTTTTGATGCAGATTGGGTAGCCACACACCAGCTCCCTGCTGATGATGATCCACGTGGGCTTGTTGTCGATGGAGGTGTTAATGGATTGGTTGGATTTGTGATGGTTGGAGAATCGGAGCTTGAATCAGTTGGATTCAACATTGGAGTTGATGGATTGGTTATAGGAAATGTTGTCATTGGTGTTGTTATATCCATTTGTCTAGTGGAGATTGGTGGAGTTGCATCTGTTTCTTGAATTAGTGAACCTGAAAGCAAACCAGAATTCAAGATTTTGTTGAACTTGGATAAAATGTGATGTTTGTAGTGAAGAAAGAGAAGGGAAGGGTTGTCACCTGAATAGATTAGAATAGCAGCAGCTAGATGAATGAATGGGACAAGTTTGGTACTTCTTCTTTCCATTGTTTCTGAGTTTGTAAATATTTCTGTCTTCTTTAACTTGTGTCTGAGTTATTATATTGAAAGACAATGTTGATCCTAGGAAGCATGATCTGGTACTTTGGAGAGAGAGAGAGAGAGAGAGAGAGGCAAGAAAAAGGGTTGGGGAAAAAGGTGGTGAGAAAGAGGGAATTCTTTGGGATTTAAGTGGGGTTGAATTAGTGATGATGGTAATCATGATTCTTGAAATTTCACTTCACTTTATTATCCCTCCTTTAAACTTCTTGCTTTATAAACATATTTAATTTGATAAAGTGAAACTTAGAATTGATAAACATCAATAATAACAAATTTAGTTTTTCTCGATACTACATTATGGAAACCAATTTCACCATACAATCGTGTAAACGATGAATGTTATATAATAAAACATTCATATGGAAGAAGAAAAAAGCAGAGACCCATATAACATGTGATGATGATGATGTTTTAGAATTCACCCACTCTGGACCAAGATTAATCAAACAAAGTCAAGTGAACTTTACTATCAACTGCAAAGTATTGGTACCATAGCAATGTGTCTATTCAACTTTATGAGTGTTTCTATATCTTTTTTCTTTTCTTTCTCTTTTATAAATCTGATGGGGCTTAACTACCTTGTCAAATTTTGCCTTTTAATGGTGGGGAGAGAGAGGCAGTGATCATCTAAGCTAAATAACACATTTATTTAAATTCATTAATTTCTATCATATATCTTTATTAATGAACATTATATTATCTAAATTTACTATTTAATAATAAATATTGAATATGTGTATATTCGTAAATGAATTAAATAATATATATATATATATTTGAGTATGTGTATATTCGTAAATGAATTAAATAAATAATATATATATATATATATATATATATATATGAGTTACAATTGGAGGAGAGATGTAAATACCATTAGGTTAAGCCTATAGATACTATGTCTATATAAGACATGAAAAAAGAAAACAAGTCATATATTATGTATATATATATATATATATATATATAATAACAATTACCCCTCAAAATAGAAATATCAAAAGTTTTCCCGCCCATTTCACTTCCTAATTTTAGAAATTTTATTAAATATTAAATATTAAATATTTAATTTTTTTGTGATGTCAATTGAATTTATGGTAATTTCCAAAAATATTGATTTTGTATAATGAATATATATGGTATACAATCAAATATTATATATATGGGCGAATATATATATATATATATAATATGACTAAAATTTATTACCCATGTTAAAAATAATCTCATCTAATCCGAAAATATAATATGTATTAAGAATAATTAACTCTCAATTTGGTATCTAAATCATTAAATTAATTTTGTTTATTTGATGAAAGTGATTTCAAATCTTAGTATGTCAATTAGAAAATAATTTCAATTTTGTTCATATCATTATGAATTTGACACCTTTTTTTAATTAGAAGAAAAATTGTTACCACAAATGAGTGATAAAAAATATAATTAAAAAATAATGATAAAGGAAATGATTTTTGAAGTTGATCACATCATTATTTCCCAAATGTTCGTCAAATATCAAGCATGCAATGATTTTTTTTCCCTATATAGATGATAGATCTCTTCTAATACATCAATAACATGTGATTTAATTTTCATTTTCTTTTATTGTGGATTTTGTATCCATCATTAATTAAATATTAGTAATCTATAAAACTATTATGTGTACTTAATCTTTGCACGTCAATTAAATGAATAATTATCTATCTATTTGAATTTCTGCGGTTGTATTGAATGAATTTTGAATAAATTACATGAATTATTGCAATATGTACACTTTCATATGAAAATTTTAGTAATTGTCTAAATATATTTCATATAAATAAAAGATATTTTGGTATATATTATTTTTAAATAAAATTTCGAATTTTGATATGTATATAGATTTACACATATTTATAGGATAATATTTTTCTATAATATACCATATGTAATATCCTATTTCATATATCAATCTATTGTTCATATACTTGGAGTATAATTTATTTTAAGAATATTACCATTTTACACAATCGGCCAGAATATCACCAAAATAATACACACTTATATGATATATATATATATATAATGATAAATCTATATATAAAATTTAAGATGACCTTTATATTATGATTTATGCAATTTTATAGATCTAATTAGAGTTTTATAACAAAATCAACAAATATATTCTAAATAAAATACAATGAAACACTTATTAAATATTTTCCATCAATTTATTATAAGTTTGTTCTTTCAATAATCGCTCAAATTTATGATAATATTATGACTATGAACATCATACTCAATTTTCCAAGTGAGAAATATCAGAAAGTTAAACTATGTCAAAATGGTGACAAATGAAAAATTCATTGGTGATTGGAGTTTTATTCGTAGAGAATGTAATTGGAGACTAAATGTTATTTGACAATCTTCTATGGTGGTTTGTGATGAACATTTTTTTAAAAAGAATATTTAAAAAAATGTTTGTTATATCTAAAAAATAATCAAAATAATCAAGGTAATATTTCTCTTTAACAATAAGAATTTAATTTTATATTGTTTTTTGATTTTTTTTTCTTTTTTGCATCACATCATATTTTCACTTGATTTTATGCTCTCTGATTGTTGAATTGTTATCAAATGTTACTGAAAGATTTCATTCTATTCAAAGTTTTATTCTATTGAAAGTTAGAGAAAGATTTGTCCATGTAATTCAATGAGGGATTCAATACAAACTTTTGTCTGTCAATATTTATTTTGCCTCTGGTGACATTCTAATTTGAAAAGAACACGGACGATAAATCCTCTATCTATTTTAAATCATTTATAATAAAATAATTATAATAAATTTACAAGAGAAGTATAATTTTATGTTCCTATAGAGCTTTAGAGTAAACTTTGTTAAAGAATTTCAACATAAAAATATTTTAAAACATAAAAGTTGATAGTAATTTATCAAACACATAAATTTCTACTTGCATGATATGTGTATATAAACGTAGAAGTGATCATTTTATTAATCCACGAGCATTTGAGCTATAAAAGTACCATGTTTTAAAATATAATTATTTATTTTTTAATATTTGTCAAATTATAGGTTATAAAGGTTTCATGTTTTTTTTTCCAAAAATTCAAAATATATATATATATATATATATATATATATTTTATTTTAAAATCATTTATTATTTTATTCAAGAAAAGCACAAACGTCGGGATTTATTTTAATAATTAAATTATTATTAATAGTTTTCCCAATCTAATATTCATATCTTATAATTTATAAATTGAGGAGTCCTTTTAAAATCATAATTCCTTTTTTAAAATTTCATAATCATAGGGAGTTTTTCATATTTAATCTTATTGCTTATCATATTTATAAATTTAGTAAATCATTTTTTTTTTGTGTAATATTTTATCACATTTTTTTCTTTTATTTTTATATAAATCATAAAAATGAATAGTGGTGAAATCAAAACGTCATGGACACACACATATTTATATTATTATTTCCTACGTTTTACATAAATAACCAATTTCTATATTTTTGTTTTAAAACCTACTGTAAAAGAAAATTAACAATTTTAAGACATTTAAAAAGATGCGATATAGAATTCTTCAATAGTATGATAAATTTAGAAATTCAGTACAATATAATAATTTTTTTCCATTATGAATATTTTATTGAGCATGTATTTGCATAATTTTTACCACATTAATTATGACAAATACAATTAGTAAAATAGCCATAATGTATGATGAGTATATGAAATATTTAAAATTAATAAATTATATGGTATTATATTAAATTGAAATAACTCTAATGCACTATATTATTTTTCTTGGTTAACATATTTATATCAAAAAATTACAACACTTGAATTTTATATACCCAATCATCATACGAGTATCAAATGAGATTGAAATATTTTTAAGAACCTGATTTTTTCTTAAAAATTAACATTTCACATCAAATTCGAAATTTAAATTTTATGGTCATGAATCACTGGGTGACATATTAAATTGGAATTAGTCTAAAAAATTTATTATTTTATGTTCAACATTTTCATATCAAAATATTAAAATAATAATATTTATATACCCGTGCATCGCGTGGGACCTATACTATTATATATAAGAGTTAATAACTTCATATTAAATGAATAGTAAATAGTAAATCAGATACACGACAATTTATTTGATATAATATCAATTATATCATTTTTACTGTACGATAATCATTCAATCATTGGTTGATAACACGTCCAATAAAATTTTCTGAATTTATGGTCCATCTTTTACCTTTTGAATTGACTCCTGTTATGAAATTTATTCATTAGGGAGGTGTTTTCAATTCATTAAGATTTAACATTTATTTAAAATCTTAATGTCACGATAATGCATTCATAATTACAATATTCTCCCCTTTAATAAAAGGCTTGACGTGTTTCGATTTTGTATTGGCTACTACGAGGATCAATTACCTAGATTTAATAACAACACAATACATTGACACACTATCTAATATTTATATCACATGCAATCTCACCAAATCATGACAAGCATTTTCTAATCATAATTTACAGCAAATATTCAAATTCTTAATTTTTCGATGTTTTAGTGCTTGTAGAGTACTGCTACTTAAGTTTACCAAATTTTGCTAAATGTATAAATGAAAACAACTTTATGTGTATCATGCACTTACAGATTAGTCATAAAAATAGTAGTGAATTAAAAAAGAAAACAGCGATAAAAAGAAAATGAAATAATTGTTTTTCTAAAAGAGAGAGTCTTTGATAGATCTCAATAATTACATCTAGCTAAGGTCTATAAACTAAACTCACTTTGGTGAAAGTCATTTTTCAATATCTTTCTAAACCCTAATCTCAGTACTTTTTGACCAATTGATGTCCAGATTTCTACAAGCTAGCTACTTACCTATAAGGTATTTATTAATATGGGATCCCGGCCCACTGTACACAATTTTTAAATAAAATGGAAAAAAATACACTGAAATATAAGTTATTTTGAAAACTACACTTAAATATAGTGAATGTTACCAAACTACCACATTTTTTGACTAGTCTTAACGTGAATAATGTATAGATGTGATTGTTTCGGTCAGTAAATAAGTCATACCCCAAATATATATTTTTGGATATTCGTTAAACCCTTAAAAATTAGGGTTTAACGAAGAATATAGGATCATTTTTGATATTTTCGTTAACCCAAAAAAATGAGGGTTTAACGAAAATTAAACAATATTTTCGTTAATTTACAATTTTCGGTAAACCCTTATTTTGTGGGGTTAACGAAAATATCGAAAATTATAATTATTGTTCGTCAAACCCTTTTTTTTAGGGTTTATCGAAAATATCCAAAAAATATATATTTTCGTTAAACCCTCAAAAAAATTAAAAAAAAGTATTTAACCGACTTCTAAAAATTACAATTATTGTTCGTTAAACCCTAAATGTTGGGGTTTAACGAAAAATGTAAATTATACCATTATTTTCGTTAAACCCTAAAAAAATTAGGGTTTAACGAAAATATCAAAAGCTAGGTTAATTTTCGTTAAACCTCCAAAATTAGGGTTTAACGAAAATATTTTCCTAGGTTTAACGAAAATTAAACCTAGGAAAATATTTTCGTTAAACCCTAATTTTGGAGGTTTAACGAAAATTAACCTAGCTTTTCCTAATTTTATTTTATTTTACCCTAGCAAATCGTTTTCAATTAAGTCGAAGGAAAGGAAATGTTATTGAAACTTAACAAAACAAAAAAAGTATTTCTTTATTTCTTTTTTATCATACACTATGGTCACTTTACCAAAAAAGGAATATTATGGTCCCCACCATCCCCACAACCACCTATCACTAATCTTCTTTAATAGACACTTTAATATGTATAGGACAAAAAAAATTGAGAACCTAGCCTTTAACGAAAAAGTTTGAAAAATTTCATCCCCTTCTCCCCTACCTCTCTCTCTCGGCTCCTCTCTTCTCTTGCTTGGAGAATTTTTTTTTTTTTTTGGGTTCTTTTGTTGTGAAAAGTTCGTGAAGTGCATTGCCGGAAAAGTTCGTGAAACCCATTGCCGGAAAAGTTCGTGAAATGGCCGAAGTAGAGGTTAGAATCTCAACCAATATACTTTAATTTTGTATATGTTGTAATTTAGAATTTATGTTCAAATACATGTTGGTTTATTGTATATGTTGTTTGTTTGTTGAATTTATGTATATATGTTATAGGTCTGTGATATATTATTATTCATTCATTAGGATATATGATTTATTTATTAGGATACATGATTTATTTATAATGTTTTTGTGGTATAGTATTATTGATTAATTAGCACTATGTATATGAACGAGAATATATGAATTTGTGAATTAGGGTTGAAGTTGTTATATTTAATTAGATTAGGGTCGAATTATATGGATTAAGAAGAAGAATGTTCGTGAATTGAAGGTAATTGTTCGTGAAACCTATTAAAATGAAGGTTTAACGAACAATTACCTATTGTTCGTTAAACCCTATAATTATAACCTATAATTGTATCTTGATTACGTTCTTTTCTTGGTTTCGTTGCAGGCGCAACGTCGGTGTCGGTCTGCCCGTCGGGCCAAGTTTCTTTCGAAATTTTGTTGATCCGAAATTGGAAATGGATTTCGAGGTAATACTTAGTCTCTTACTGTTTGATAACAATTTTATCGCGTAACTTTTGGAACTTCAATAATCATTGCTCTCAAATACAGGCCATTGATGCGTACCTTGGCGTATTACAGAGCTGTCCAGAGGCAGCTAACTTACATTCCAGGTTCCAAATGAACGGGAAGCTCCAGTTGGTGGATACCCATCTGTTTGTAAGTTACATTCAAACTGTTTTCCGTATTAATACATTTTTTGAAATCAAACTTCCACTGTATTATCTGATCAATGAGATATTGCCACTAACCATCAATTGTCGAAAATGTAGGAAACATGTGAAGAGATTTGAAGGACAAAGCATGACGGCGAGGATGATGATGTCAAATACTTGCCGGGGGTCAGAGAGACGTTCACATCGGAACAGATGGAGCTACTCGTGCCTTATGTACGAGGATCGAGGCCAAAGTGGAATTTCATTAAGCCCTGATGGGAAGGCATAATGGTGGTAAGTATAAGAAATGGCTCCATTTGTTATTGTTTTAATTTTTTTCAAGGTCTTGTCGAGCGTGTTCAATGATTAATTTTTTCACAATTGTAGGTATGGACGGTAATGAACCTGGACGGTCATTGGGTTGCATGTTCTATAGACCTCGAGCAATCGAGGATTTGCCTAGCCGACAGCTTTCGACATCGGTACACTTCAGAGCTCGTCCAGCACCGGGTGAGACAAACCCTCCCACTCCATCGCATTATGCCACGACTGTTGGAGTACTGTGGCTTTTATGAGAAGACATTTGCTCAGGGGCGAGCTATCCCACAGGGTGTCGATGAGTTCCAATTGGCCCTATTAAGCGAGAACATAAGTTACAGGCAGAACGACAACCAATCATGTGGGGCTTGGTCGTTACTCGCAGTTGAGAGTGGGATGTTGCAGGAGTGGCCCAGGACGACACTTAAGACACAAAAAAGGATCAATGCTATCCGGAAGAGGATGGCCTTCATTGTGTATAGAAACTCCACTGCCGGTGACACCATACCTCTCGACTTTTTTGAGCACTAGAGTACTTGTTTGTGGGATGGAAGACCGAATTTATCAATGGTAGTAAGAATTAAAGTTCGCTCGTGGTTCGAAACTAAAGTTTTAGTATTACGATCCTTTGCATTTTTTAAGTTTTTATTATACGACTGATGGGGTGGTACATAATAATTAATTTGAAAGGAATGACAAAGTTAGATGTAAATTAGGGAAAAATGAATAATTAGTTAAAAAAATGACTATTTAGGCAACATATTGTTAATTATTTAACGAATAATTAATCTTGATTTGAAAACAACATTGAACGAATAATTGCACACGTGTGAAAATGTGGTTATTTAATTATGTATTTCGTTAATTATTTTTTATTAGATAAGTTAATTGCAATTTTTTTGCAAATGTAATTAGTTAATTACGTAATTATGTAATTATTGATACGTGTCCAAAATTAATTATTTAATAATTTACTACTTAATTAATAAATTATTTATTTAATTACTTAATTGTTTGTTTAAGTAATTAATCTTAAATATGTAATTATTTAATGATATCATTATCCAATTATTAAATATTAAATAATCAACTATTTAAAAATTTAACGAACAATTAAATGATCGTTCGTTAAACCCTACAATTATAGGGTTTAACGAACAATTGTTTAATATATTTATTGATTTATTATTATTTAATTATCTAATAATTTATTATTTTCAGTAATTTAATTACTTAATTTAACAAATGTAGTAATGTAATTACTTAATTGTTTGTTTAAGTAATTAATCTTAAATATGTAATTATTTAATGCTATCATGTAATGTAACTATTTAATTTTTTGATTATCCAATTATTAAATATTAAATAATCAACTATTTAAAAATTTAATAAACAAGCTTAACGAACAATTGGGCAATTGTTCGTGAAACCCTACAATTGTAGGGTTTAACGAACAATTACCCTATTGTTCGTTAAACCCTACAATTATAGGGTTTAACGAACAATTGTTTAATATATTTATTGATTTATTATTATTTAATTATCTAATAATTTATTATTTTCAGTAATTTAATTACTTAATTTAACAAATGTAGTAATGTAATTACTTAATTGTTTGTTTAAGTAATTAATCTTAAATATGTAATTATTTAATGCTATCATGTAATGTAACTATTTAATTTTTTGATTATTCAATTATTAAATATTAAATAATCAACCAAACGCAAAATTTAATAAACAAGCTTAACGAACAATTGGGCAATTGTTCGTTAAACCCTACAATTGTAGGGTTTAACGAACAATTACCCTATTGTTCGTTAAACCCTACAATTATAGGGTTTAACGAACAATTGTTTAATTTATTTATTGATTTATTATTATTTAATTATCTAATAATTTATTATTTTCAGTAATTTAATTACTTAATTTAACAAATGTAGTAATGTAATTTCGCATATAATAACATATATGTATAAAAGATAAAATAACATGAAATAGCGTTAATTACACAATGTTACAACATATAATAACATATATGTATAAAAGATAAAATATGAAATTTCGCATTTTAAAAAAATAAAAATAATTGTTATTCGAGTTGTAATTTGGGTTTCATGAAATAACTGAGTATGCACCGTTAATTAAACATTGGTCTTCATGTGAATAAATAGTGTTCAATAAAGTGATAATAGTGAAGGCTGATAAATGTCAGTGATTCAGTGCACCAGTGATGCTATTCATGTCATTTTTTCACATGGCCTAACAAATGTGGCAATTTTGGTAACTTGCTTTGTAGACACAAAGTCATTTCCCTCCTATTTAAAGACACCGATACAAGAATATCCCACAATTCATTTCCTTTTGATTTTTAGACTTGATAAATCGAAGAAGGGGGGTATAAGATCAGTAGACTCGGAGAGCATAGGTAATTGTTATAGCGTGCGGTTCATCATTCCTTAGGTGAAGCAAACTCTACAACCAGGTATGTATATTTGATTATTATTAGATTACCAGAAGAAATACAACTTTTTAATTCGTGGAATGTACAGTACAGTGATATGGTGTATGATATATGATATGATTCGCTATGATATGATATGTTATGCAGTGGCAATTGGAGGCTAAAATATGAATATGTTTTTCTGTTTTTTAGTAATTTCATTCTTGGATTGGGTAATCATAGTTTACTCTTGATTAGTGAAATGAACTTGTTAAACGACATGATTTCGACACATTGTGAAACGAAAAATAATAAGGCCTTGACAGGATATACTTGGACCGTATTTGTTTAAGTGTTAAACGAGTTCATGAATTATTTAATGAATTTTGTTAACTGCTGATAAGGTCAGACGATTAAGTGACAATCATATTTTTTGAACAGAGAAGGAAAAGACACAAATGGAACCTATCTCTATAGTGGTCTGGTATCATGGTTTTTGGGAGGGAATAGAATACAAAAGTGGTCTCCGAGGGGAGCTTCAACTTGAAACAACCAGATATGACGATTTTAGGGACGCGGTCCATAAAGTTGTATGTGTTGATCAAAATAAATGGCGATATGTGATCCACACGTTCTTTGAAACTGAGGGATTTTTGAAAAAGATAAAGATACAGGATGATTCCGATGTCATGCGATTATTGTCCATGCAAAGTAATAGTCGGGTCGTGTTCGTCTCCCTAAAAAGAAACCCTGTTGGAGTTAGCATTTTCTCGGATGAGCCAGATGTTAATCCTTCTTCGTGTGCTACAGGTTACACAAACTGGAATACTTATAGTGAATCCAATTTGGTTAGGATAGACGTTCCGATTGGTCTACTACACGATCAAACCTTCTACGCAAAATATGGGATTGGGTCGTTTGAGGACGGAATTACACAAACTGGGACATCATGGTCGAGTGCTCATCCGGAGACATTACCATCGTCATTTGATCATGTAGATTACCCTAGTTTGTCTTCGGGCCTCGACAGGTTCGACTTGAATAGAACACCAACAGTGTGGATGGAGCCAGACGAAACACATTATGTTTTGCGTCAACAACCACCGGGGCCATCCGTTGGGATTTGTGAACAAATACATTCTGATGAACGTGGTAATAATCCATTACATACTTTAAATTGAATCAGCCTGTTTTGATTTAACAATGGTTTGAAATCATTTGTGTAACTGTTTTGTAGATTCGGACTATGAGGAGGATGGACGAGCATCAAACGCAAACGAGGTGCAAGATGACTTTGAGTTGAGTGCGGAGGACATGACGACCTTGGATGTAGACCAACTAACCGCGCTTGAGGAATTCGAGACATACATTGAGAGAAGGAATTGGTTTATTCCAGAAATCTCGCCATTTGAGGAAACACGAAGTACAGATCCCATAAATTTGCGCTCACCTACAAACAATCTGTATAGAGGAGCCACTTTTTCAAGCAAAGATGAGCTACAACTGGCCGTTGGTTTTTATCACTTGGAAAACCAGGTCGAGTATTGCGTTGTCCACTCTGACAGACACAGATGGAATATCCGATGCAGATTGCCGTCCTGTCCATTCATCCTACATTGTGTTGAGAAATATGATATTTGGAAAGTAACGAAGAGTGTGCTTCCTCATCAATGCTCGAACGAATTGAACACTAGTGCAGCACGACGAATTCCTTCCCGAGTGATAGATGAGTATTTTGCTGAATCTGTTCGGAAGGAAGGTTCGAGTCTGGTCCCTAGGACAATTATCGAAGAGATCAACGAACGTCATGGCTTGAGGCTGAGTTATAGGGTTGCTTTGAGCGCGAGGTGTCATGCAATGAGAATTGCATACGGAGATCCAAACCAATAATTCGTTATGCTGCCACTATACTTGGAACAATTGAAATTGGCAAATCCGGGTACAAAGACAGATTTGGAGACACATAAGAAATCTGGAAAATTTAAATATGCGTTCTTCGCCTTAGCTGCATCTATTCAAGGATTTTAACAATATTCAAGACCAGTTATAGTGATAGATGGTTGTCACCTGAAAGGCCAATATAAAGGGATCGGGTTTGTCGCTGTGACGCAGGATGGAAATGATCAGATATTCCCTTTAGCCATTGGTATAGGTGACGTGGAGAACGACAGGTCATGGACATGGTTTTTGACACGTCTGCGCTGGGCGTTTGGATGTCCGGAACAATTGCTTATCGTTTCAGACCAACACAAAAGCATCATTAATGCGGTCGCCGAAGTGTACCCACAAGCAACTCATGGACTCTGTTGCTTTCATTTGCAACAAAACTTAGCAAAATATGGATCACGGTTCGTCGATCTATTTCACAAAGCAGCATATGCGTACGAGTGCAACGAATTCGAGAGGTCAGTGTTTGAAAATCATATTTCTGAATTGTTATTATTGTTGTTGATTGTTTTAACTAAATTATGGTGCAAATATTATAGATACATGACCTCCATAGACAAATCGGGTGTAAAAGGTGCAATTGACGCCCTGACTACGGCGGGACCGAGTAGATGGAGTCGCGCAAAATGTCCCGTTCGCAGATACAATTTCATGACATCAAATGCCGCCGAAAGCTGGAATGCTCGACTTAGATGGGCCAGAAAGCTACCTGTATGTTCTTTCTTGGAATCTGCTAGACGGGTTATTGAAAGATGGTTTTACGAAATGAGGACAGCCGCCCTAGAGAGACAAAACATTTTGACTAATGCAGCACATGACAAATTGGTCGAAGCAATGAAGCTTTCTCGACGAATGACCGTGGAGCCATTAGCACGATACAAATACAAGGTGATAGACAGGAATAAGATTTACATTGTCGAACTATCTCGATACGAGTGCTCCTGTCTTGTTTTCCAAAGCGATCTGATACCGTGCTCACACGCATGTGCATCAATAAGGTTAGCGTCTTTGTGGAAATTTTTATTTATTGTCTATGCAATAACAATGTGAAATTGCTTGGTTAACGGTAACAATAACGTACCTTCCATGCATGTGCAGCTTTGCAAAGGCAGATGTAACTTCATTCATCAGTCAGTATTACACAACGGAATCATTGAGAGGAATGTGGGAAGGAGAAGTCAACCCTGTGCCAGATCTGCAGGATTGGATTGTGGGAGAATCTGCCACAATCGAAAAATGTATTCCGCCGGACAAACCTAAACAGGCGGGTCGCCCAAAAGCAAAATGAATACCCTCCACCGGTGAGCATGCCGGAACTTCACGCAAGGCCGCGTCGTGTAGTCGTTGTGGAAAACCAGGGCATAATAAGTCTAGATGTACCGAATTCGTGGCATTGGAGTATCAAGCAGTCGTCGACGAGAGTCAGGGTCACATAAGTGGAAGGAAGAAAAAACATTGTTCTGTGTGTGGGTCATCAGAACATACAAGAAGGAAATGTCCCGTCTATTTGGCATCGAACATGGGAAACTGATGGGACGACGCATTCGGGAAACAAATTTTGGCCGTCTTCGAAATTTCGTTTAGTAGCTGAAATTATTCGTGTTATAGTATAAGAATTTCATTTAATAATACAAGTTTTAGAGAACTTCGTGTAATAATATAAATTTGTCGAAGGGGTCAGTATCGGTTTCCCTCTAATTTGAATCTTAGGTTGTCATTTTTTTTTCGTGTAATAATATAAATATATATATATAAATATATACACAAATATATTTAAAGTTATACTAATTTTCATAAATATAAATATACTAGAGAAATATAAATATAAATTCATATTTTTCGTTAATCGCTCAAAAATTATGGTTTAACGAAAATGAAACAAAAATTTTCGTTAAACCCTAATAAATTAGGGTTTAACGAAAAATATGTCTCATTTTCGTTGAACCCTAATTTTATTAGGGTTTAACGAAAAATATGTCTCATTTTATTTTGAGCGCTTAACGAAAATTAGAACCATAATTTTCGTTAAACCCTAATGAATTAGGGTTTAACGAAAATTATGGTATAGTTTAAAATTTTCGTTAAACCCCTAAAAGTAGGGTTTAACGAATACGTGTAATAAGGCTCGTTAAACCTTATTTTTATTTTTTTAGGGTT
Organism: Scutellaria minor; assembly: GCA_954870855.1. Taxonomy (NCBI): domain Eukaryota; kingdom Viridiplantae; phylum Streptophyta; class Magnoliopsida; order Lamiales; family Lamiaceae; genus Scutellaria; species Scutellaria minor. The sequence goes on from OX940727.1 coordinate 7,948,209, forward strand.
TAACGATAATATATATATTTTTTGGATATTTTTGTTAAACCCTAAAAATAGGGGTTTAACGAACAATAATATAATTTTCGTAGTGGATATTTTCGTTAAACCCTAAAAGTAGGGGTTTAACGAACAATAACATAATTTTCGTGGTTTAATAACTCATCTTGGTTTAACGGTTTAACGAAAAATTATTTAACTCATGCCTTGATTTTAATTACTGAGCCAACAGTCACATCTCCATACTGTTAAGACGAAGACTAGTCAAAAAATGTGGTATTTTGGTACTATTCACTATATTTAAGTGTACTTTCAAACATAATCTATATTTTAATGTATTTTTTTCCATTTAATTTCAAAATTGTGTACAGTGGGGGATTTCCCCTTATTAATATTGTATTTACTATGCTTCTTTTTATGCTAAAAATAAAGTGAAATCTTGACTTTTTTTCCCCCTTCAATTGATTTATTTAGATGATAATGTATATAGAGAGATCACAAAATTTAAAACTTAGTGGTAGAAACTTTCAACACTTGGTGCTCAGTTAACGGCTTCCGTAAATCCGCTGTTAACGTTAAAGATTATATGAAAACAAAAGTGAAAATTCTCTCGATAAGTTGCATCATGTTTATGTATTTGTGACTCTTTTTATAATACTTATAGTGATTTTACAACTATTTATCATTCAACTATATCCAAACAATTGTATCTTTTCTTCAAAATTGTGGTCGAAAATTTAATCAATGGTTTAAAATACAAAATTCTAAGTGTTGTGTCTTTTTATCCCCAGAATTTTTTGAAAAAATGAAAAACATTAAGCTTTAAATAGTATATTAACCCATTAAATATGAATAATAGGACATAAATTTGTTTCTTAATCCTTATGAAAAGTTTAATCAACATATGTATATAAGATATGGGTGTTTAAATTTGACAATAGTACATAACAGGACATGAAAAAATGAGATAGATGATCCGAAATTGTCGATGTTATGTTGATGAAAGAAGAGAATTTTGGTGGATTAAAATAGACGGTAGAGATGTAAGCGGGAAATCATCTGTCTTGACTTGTCTACAACTCTGCCCGAATGCCCACTCATTGTCATAACAACCATAATCCAGACATTCCCTATCATTACATCACTCAAAAAACTACATCCAAACCCATGATTGCTACCCAACCCACCCGTTTAAAGATTTCTGCTTTCTGGGATCTATATTTTAAGCCTAATCTTTCCTTTTCTGGTGAGTTCCATCCCTTTCATGAAGTATTAAAAAATCAAGAAGATTGATTTTATATCTAAAAAAGCGTTTTTTATTTATTGTTGTGTTCCTATGCTAGTTTATTGGATTATTATGATGTTTTCAATATGTTGTTGGTTGATTCTTGATTGGTTTGATAATGTTGATCGTTGTTAATATGTAATCGTGGTGTGATGTTTCAAATCTTGGTTGATGATTGAGTTCGTTAATTCTGTATAATTCTGGGCAGTGAAGAATCCCCTGCAAAGAAATTTTACAAATTGCAATCCTATGTTAGGACTCCAATGAGTAATCTTTCATTGAATTTTGTTATGGATCTTGAGGAATGAATACAATTGGGATGTAGAACGAAAAAGCATAGTAGGGGTAGAATTAGGGGAGATTTATAGCAGTTCTTTAATCATCCATACATGAATTATTGTCCTAAGATATGAGTTGTAAAAGTTTCACATCTATAATAGATATGATCATTTGATAGTCACATCTTCAGTACCAGGTATGGTTTAGCTTCTTTAGGTGTTTCTCAGTGTACCAACTAGGAGTTTGGTATTCAACCATTTCCAAGTGGTCTGAGTTTATCAATTATTACATGCGCTGCATTTTACATTTTACGTTTCTATATATATTTGTCAGATGTTCTTCCTTCTGAGGTTTCTGGGTACATTTTCTTGCTTCAACATCTGAGAGAAAGACCAGATGACCTTCGAAAGCAAGAATAATCCCGCAACAATGAGCAATGATTCAAAGAATCAAGAAAATTTCAGACCCCATTTTTGTAGGGATGTCACATTCTGTGGCGAATTATGGACAGATGGACTAATATGTGCTTTTGAATTTGTAAGAGGCAATAGGAAGCCCCTTAATTCAGGGCATGCACAAACCAATGCTGTTGAAAAATTTAAATCTCAAGTGGCTAATAATCCCTTGGCCCAGAATTCAAGTGAGAACAGCACCCCAGGAGATTCGGAAGCTTTCCATCCCCATGAAAGACCTTCCGGAAATTACTGGATACCTATAGGCTGGAATAGGATTTCTCAACTCCTTGAGACAGTGCAGGTTGATGCTGTTTGGGCCTCTCAGCCCATTGGGATCGATGATGAAGATGACATTGCTGTTGCGGATGTTGCAGCTCCTTACTGGGAACGTCCAGTGGGGCCTACTTGGTGGTGCCATGTAGATGCAACTCATCCTTATATCAATTCATGGCTGAGCAGTGCTCACTGGTTACATCCTGCAATCAGCATTGCCTTGCTAGATGAAAGTAGACTGATAAGTGAACGTATGAAGCATCTCCTATATGAGGTACATCCTCAAACCATGTTTGTTTACTAATGACATTTGGTTCCACAGTGATGTAATGTTACTTGATTTGGATGTTTTGGGGAGAAAATATAGCTTTGCCTTCTTTTGTTTTTCTCAGGGGTATGTGCAAAAGCAGCCAAATATGGTATTAGAATCTTAGGGTAATCTAATCATCAAGTAGATACAAGGTTTTACTATATTTTATAATCCTCTAAGGAATCTGTACAATAGTCACCAAGATCCTGGTCAAGGTATATTTACTATGTGTGAGACATTCAAATCCTGTGAAAGTCTGACATCAAAAGTAAATTGAGATCACTAAAATATTCTGAATTTACGTTGCAGTTAAATTGAGATCTAGGCTTATCATATATCAAGGAGGCTAACTAAATAATATTCCTTTCATTAATTTTTAAAAACTGGTACCTGGAAAGAGTGGTATGGCTTCAAACATGGGATTCAAACTTTTTCGGGGAAAAAAAAGAGAGAAATAAAAGCTGACTTATGTCCTTATTCTCCTATATCAGATAGATGCCCCATTGTCTTTGTCTGAAACTTGTTTTACAACAGGTTCCTGTCAGAGTTGCTGGTGGACTGCTGTTTGAGCTGCTAGGGCAATCCGTAGGTGATCCTTCGACTAAAGAGGAGGACATCCCAGTTGTTATGCGATCATGGCAGGCACAAAATTTTTTGTTGACTGCATTGCACGTTAAAGGATCTTCATCAAACATTAACATATTGGGCGTTTCAGAAGTGCAGGTTTGTTAATGCTTCATTTAAGAATTTAGGAATCGAGCATCCTTCTTTTCCTTATTTAATTTTTTTAAAGCTGTAATTTTCTTAAACATCTCATGAATAAATAATGTGGTTTGAGTCAGGAACTGCTTGCAGCTGGAGGTGGTAATATACCACGAACAAGTCATGAAGTGATAGCCCTCCTTGCTTGTCGTCTTGCCCGGTGGGATGATAGGTCACTATCTTTTCCTTGCCATCAAATATTTACACATTCTAAGTTTTATATTGATGATGCTTTCACTATGTTCTTATCTTTCTAGATTATTTCGCAAGTACATTTTTGGGGCAGCAGATGAAGTCGAATTGAAGTTCATGAACAGGTAATATTTCTCAATTCAAGATCCTACTTTTTCATATTTTGCTGTAAAATCTCAAGTTGTAAGAAAAGTTGTCATCATTTTCGACAGGAGAACTCGTGAGGACATGCACATGTTTAGCATAATTCTGAACCAAGAAATCAAAACGCTTTCATCCCAGGTATGCTACTCACAAGGGCCTCTTCAGAAGAATAATTACCTGCAATACTATAACAAGTGGGCAGTTTGATGTTCTTACAGGTAATCAGAGTAAAATGGTGTTTACATGCAAGGGAGGAGATTCTGTTTGAACTTCTCCAACACGTACGAGGAAATGGCGCTAGGATATTGCTGGAGGGACTGAAAAAGAGCACAAGGGATATGATCAAGGAGCAAGAAGCTGTTCGTGAACGCTTATTTACAATACAAGATGTCATGCAGAGTACTGTTCGTGCCTGGTTGCAGGTATTAATAACACAACTATAAGAAACAAATCGAGCCAAACACACTACCTTTTTAAGCTCATATAAGACTATTTGCAACAATTTGATTATTCAGGATCAGAGCTTGAGAGTGCAACACAACCTAGGAGTATTCGGAGGTTGTGGTCTCGTTCTTTCGATCATAACAGGACTGTGGGGAATAAATCTTGACGGAATACCTGGAACTAATCATACGCCTTACGCATTTGCTATATTTGCTGGTGCTCTGGTACTGTTAGGAGGAGTGTTGATAGCAATAGGATTGATCTATCTGGGGATGAAGAAGCCTTTGATTGAAGAGAAAGCTGAGATGAGAAAAGTGGAGCTTGATGAGATTGTAAAGATGTTTCAGCAGGAAGCTGAGACTCATGCACAAGTCAGAAAAAACGAGTCGAAAACAGATACGCCTTTGTCTTCTGCTGCTAAAGGATTACTTGTTGAACGTCAGAATTTTATCCTACTCAACTGAATTAGTTACTAGTCTTTTTGTAGTTATCCTGTTGTGATTAATTGATCCCATAGTACGATCGGTTCACATTTTTTGATCGTCTATTATTTTGTTTAAACTGCATTTGCAATATGTAAATGCTGAGCAAATAAATTAGTAGATTGGAAATATCGTTACATAGTGAATATTTGTTTTGTTATGGTGACTACTAGTATATTGCTTGTGTATCGAATCACTACCCCCATGTCTAATAATGACTTGGAAAACTAGGAACAAGTAACCTTTTTTTATTCCGTTGAATTTTTATATAAACGAAGTAGAACATCATCTGTAAAGCCGACAATTTTGAATTAAAAGTTAAACTGGGCTTGGGCAGGGGCCGCGCGAACGCAGGCCCCCTCTAGCACAAATTATGACATAGGCTCGACCACTTGGGCCGACCTTAGGCGGGCACCCCTCCTGAGTGCAATGGAGATCGCCAACCTAGGCCATGGGCCTTGTTGATCGCCCATCGACCCCGTCCAGGTAAGTATTTTATTTTTGTATTCTCACCCTCTTTTTATAATACTCTATTCTCACTCCCTCTTCTCTTCTCCACCGATGTGGGATTCTCGACCTTTCATTTATTTACTTCACTATTTATCAACTAAATATAGAAAATCAAAATGAATTTCATAAAATGAGTTTATCACAATATACATACATAATCGAAATCAATATTTAAAAGTTAAAACATAGGCAATAAAGTACTAGAGATGACAACCAGGAGGGTAAAGTTGTCCATAAGAGGAGCCAATCACGTGAGAACACACGGACATTGCTCGTCCCCCAAGCCCATTGTAGGCCAAATTGATGTCTATCAACTTCACATCCCTGCAAGGCACTGAACCACTGCATTGTAAATTCACTGCAATTTCACTACTTGAAACACCCCTGATGTTCTTGAATGTCACATCCTTTATCTGCACTGATGATCTCGATTCCTACAAATAACCCCACACATTTAATATCACGATTACATTAAATCACAGATTATAAAAAGCCCAAAAAAGGCTTACTTGAATGTAGCAATGGGGGACTGGACAGTATTTCTGATCAATAACAATGGGATTTTTCGAGTTTTGCATAACAATATCCTCAAACAATATATTAGAAGCCACACTATAAGAAGAACGCGCCCAGGTCTTGATTCTTACACCATTATCCGACCCTATAAAGGTGCAGTTTCTAACACTTATTCCGTTCACGTACTCAAACTCATGGCCCCGTCCAAGGCTTCCGATGCTGATGCCATGGCCGGGCCCACAAGTAACGTCATTGATATCAATATATTGACTACCAGAAACCATGGACACACAATCATCTCCTGTGGAGATAACAGAATGAGAAATCTTGATATTTTTTGAAGCACCAATACGGATTCCATCAGTGTTGGGGCTGTTTGCTGGTGCTATCAACATGATGCTGCTTATGTTCATGTTTTCGCAGGCAAATACGCTGAAATGGGCGCTTTTGCTGTTGATTGATCGTATGTTTTGAATCCTTGAATTTCTTACAAAATCCAACCTTAAAGACTAACATAAAACAGATCCTGTTAGAATCAAAAGCATTGCACTAAAATAAGAAGAATTCATTGATGATCGGATGAGATTAATCCAGATTGTAAAATGAGTCTACTTACAACAGGAAGAGGCTTGCATTTGCTGTTCTTATTGCAGTCATTATAAGGCCAAGCTGAATGGCCTTGGCCATCCAAAACACCACCGCCTTTCACCGTCAGATTTCCAACGTATCGGAAACCTATCCACGTGTCAGTGAATAAATCCCGGCCATCAGTCGGAGCTCTGAGAGTGCCTTTAATGAGAAAGGCAATTGGACCATTGCATGACCCCTCAAATGAAACTGAACCTAAAACGAATGTGCCTGGTGGGACCCAAACCCTACTTCTTCCTTCATAAGCACATGCACTTTTCCATGCTAAAAGAAATGCCTGTAACATTCAAAATTGTTAAATTCATGGTAATGAAATCAAAGTTAATTAATTTATATCTTGTTTTTATCATTAAAAAAAATTAATGTATATACTGAATGTACCTGAGTGTTATCGGTCTTTCCATCGGCAACGGCCCCATACTTAACGACGTCAAAGAACTTTGGTGGTAGAGCACCACCAATAACAGCTGCAATAATGCACAAGAATAAGAAAAGAAATCCATTTATTGAAAAAAAATTCATTGCCATTTCTTATTTTTTTGTTGTGAGATTATATTACATGAACGTACATACAACTTGTCTTCTAGATTTGTAAGATTTATATATGAAAGTAGTATTAATTAATGAGCTAAATAAGGCGAAAAGTCACAAATTAATTCCTAGTTTGAATGTGGATAAAGATAGATCTTTATTATTAATTTTCCATAGTCAGAATCGTATTTTTTCGATGTGGTAACTGGTTAGCCAGATATTAATTGGTTCTTTGACTGTGGACGGGCCAATATTTAATTTAATGGGGTTTTATTAACTTTTTTTTAAGTTAGAATTTGATTTTCAAGGAATTAGAAACGTCTAATTAGGTTCCACAGATTGGTTTATATACATAAATATAATTTAATATTCCACCTTTATATTGATAGACATAGATATAATAGGTCTATTTTTGTAATATATCAAAAATAAACATATAATGACATACAAGAGTCTACTAAGAAAATTTCATGGAGTACAATAATTATTTGACTAAAAACTAAAAAGAGTTTCCCATAGTAAATAGTGGCAAATTATAATCGTAAGGAACTTAATAAAACTCTTGCAAAATTTATGTGGGTAAAATTAGGAATTACACGCAATAAAGATATAGTGCGTGAGGTCACTGAAACACGCGAGAGTGGCTGAGAAACCAGTCAATAAAATTTATTGACTGCAAATTTTAATTAGCTAGGTCATGAATGAAAGGGCGATATGAATGAGTGAACGTTGATAAAAGTACATCAAAAATAGATAGATTTTATTAAAAAGAACTAAATAAGTTTTGCAAATGGAGTTATTAATTAAGATAATAATACACTGTTTTTAACATCAACTGGTTGGGGTATTTGATTATAATAAAACGTATGGTAAATTTACTTATATAATTGTTCTAGCACTTATTAACATTTAAACTTTTATGATGTATATTGTTTATAAATTATTTTCACTGGTGTGAATGGGTGAAAAGAGAATGAGTTATATATCGCAACACAAATTTCGTGTTTAGAGACAAGGAGAACGTGTATATGTTGAATATCTAAACACGTACGAATAAGTGAGATTCAAGCATTATCAAACTCACCTACCTTTGCATAAACTATGTGAATTAAAGGGGAAAAAATATTTTTTAGTCATTTATGTTTGACTCATTAGATTTTTAATCATTTATCTTTCACTTTTTGATTTTTGTTCCTCTATATTTACAAAATATTATTTTTTAGTCATTTTACCTATAATAGCAGGTACCTTTTTTTTTTCTTCTTAATTATATTTAATCTTAACACCAATTTTTTTCATTCATCTAACATGTCTAAATTAATATTAAAAATTAAAAATTATATATTTCATTTTGATACGAGTGAGTTAGAGTTGTGTGAGTTTGAGAAATACAACATTTTATCATCAAAATTGATATTAAAAAATTAACAAATTCATTTTTCACAAATTATACATTTTGTGCTGAAAATAGATAACACGAAAGTAAAAAAATGACATTAATCATATTCTCATAGCTCTCAAATTACACCAAATGATCCATGGGGTTGCTATTAGTTCAATTCTTCAAGAGATAAATTGATGTAATTTGAGAACTAGCACAATATGATTAATGTTATTTTTTTAGTTTTGTGTTATTCGTTTCCAAATGTATATAATTTATGAAAAATAAATTTTTTAATTGCTTAATATTTATTTTGATGCTAAAATGATTTATTTCTCATAGTCACAAAATTCTAACTCACTCATCTCGGAATGAAAAATAGAATTTTTAATTATTAATATTAATTTAGACATGTTAGTTGAATAAAAAAAATTGTTGTTAAAATTAAATTATAATTAAAAAAAAGTTATCTACTATTGCAGGGAAAATAACTAAAAAATGATATTTTTTAAACATAGAGGACTAAAAATCAAAATGTGAAGATAAAGGACTAAAAAATGATATTCTTTAAACATAGAAAACTAAAAATCAAAAGGTAAAAGATAGAGGATTAAAAATCTAATGAGCCAAATATAAAGGACTAAAAAACTTTTTTTCCCCTAAATTAAAGCTTAGTAAATAAAAATCATGCTAGAACAATGAAGGATGTGAATAGGCACATGATAGCTTTATGAGATATCATGCTAAAAAGCATAGTCATAAATGCATAAAAATATTACTTTTAAATTCCTTTGATCTCATCTTAATAGTCTCATACGTATATATGTACATTCTTAAGTATGTACGTTTTTATAATATGTGAGAAAGATCTCTAAAATCTTTTTTTAAAATTTTCCTTTACTGCATCAATTATTGGAAAAACAGTTTTCTTTAACCTTATATCATAAAAAAAAATTATTTCATATAATAATAAAAAACCTTGTCTTATATATGTAGATTGAATTTATTTATTCCATGTATAATGTCGTGTAGCATGTCTCTTTAAAAAAAAGAGAGAGAGAATGGAACTTTTGCTGTAATTTACCAAATTAACTCAAAGCCACAAAAATGAGAATTTTCATCTTAAATTATTGGGCAAAGGTGCAAGAATAAGTCTCCCATACACTAGTTGCAGGAATCTAGATCCATGTAACTGGGTCGCCTGATCCGGATCCAGGTAATATATATATATTGTTTTTACCCTAATCTCTCATTCTCTCTGCTTTCTTCTCCATCTTCTCACCCTTCTCTCAACTTCTCCTGAAACTTCTCATTCTCTATCTTCCACTTAATTCTTCTTCTTCCCTCAACTTCCAATCCAAAAATTTGTATGCAATCCGAAAACCTTCTTCTTCTTCTCCATCTTCATGCTTCTCTCTACCCCTTCTCCATGAATTGTAGACAAGAAACATGGAAGATGAAGATAAAAAATTCATATAACCCATCTTTATCAGTTTGAAAAACATGAAATTGTGTTAGATTTCGTGTTCTTAATATTGTATGATAGGTGATTGTTCAAATACAAATGAAGTACTTGAGTTCTACTGATGAAGATGGATTTGTTGATGAGTTTGATACAATTTCTGAAATAAGTGAGGGTAAGAAATATATCTCGTAAAGGTAATCATACTTATTACATACAGGTCATCATTATATAATTGAAAGATATCATTTGTAATACATAAAGGTATTACCTGATATAGAAGTAAGAGTATTACTTGTATCACATAAAGGTATTAACTAAGTAAGAGTATTACTTGTATCACATAAAGATATTAACTACATTGAGTAAAGGTATTAACCACATTACGTAAAGGTATTAGTGCATTTATTTAAATGTATTTCTTTATTTTACTTAAAAAATGATTTTATTATTTAATTGAGATATATTAATTGTATCACATAAAGATATAGGTTTTATTGAATAAAGGTATGAGTTCTTTCACATAAGGGCATTACTTCATTTGCATAAAGGTATTGCATCATCTCATTGAAATATAATATAAAGATATTATTTATATGTTATAAAGGTATAAATCAAATAACATAAAAGTATTACTACATTTACATAAAGGTATTATTTTATTTTAATTAAAAATGGTTGTATATTTTCATTTTTACTGGAATATATTAGTTATATTTCATAAAGATATCAATTGTATTACATAAAGGTATTAGTTGTATCATATAAAATTTTTACCTTATTTACTAATATATAATGTAAAGGTAATATTATCATAATTAAAAGGTCTGATACGCTTAACTAAAAGGTCTGATACGCATAACTAAAAGATATAAATTGCACAGCTAAAAGGGTATAAAGTTTTGACAGAAAGTGTAAAGGTATGAAAGTCATAACATAAATGTATGAAAGTCATAATTAAAAGGTATACATATTTTTTAGAAAACTGCAGAAACTACACTAAGTATGTGGCGCCTTCTTCCCGGCGTGTGAGGGCGCGTGCCGGCGCATGGATGACCGTGCGGACGTGTGGAAGACTGTACCAGGTCCGGTCGATCCGGATTGCATGGATCTAGGATTCGTGCACCAGTTTCACAGGAGTTTTTGTGAAGGTGCATATATATACTTAACCTTTTTTTTTTTTGGAGCAAAAATACACAAAAGTCATATTTCTTGGAGCATTTTACCACTAAACAGACATGCTTGCTCATTAACTAATGGTTGTTATGAAAAATCTTATTTTAGATAGATAATTTTTTTTCTTAGGTTGCTAGTTATAATTATTTTATTTTTTGTGGTCAAATAATTTCTAATAAAATAATTTCAACCAATTCAATTAATTAAATTAAAAATTAAACATATAACAAAATTTTGTTAATGGATTCTATGATATAATTCGAATCAAACATAAAATTTAGGTTAACCTCTCAAAAAATAAAAACAAATTTTACGAAAGTCCTCCACATTCAAATCATTATTTAATATTAATTAAGTGAATGAACTATAAATCCAACAAAATTTAAATATATAAAAAAAGAGTTGGGCTTCCATGCACCAGTTGCACGGATCTAGATCCGTGCAACTGGGTCGCCTGACCCGACCCATACATATTATATATATATATATATATTTTAACCCTTGCGCCTCTCTTCTCTCTGTTTCTTGCGCATCTCTTCTCTCTGCTTTTTGCGTTCTGCTTGGGCATCTCCTCTCTCACGCCTCTCTCACGCGACCCTCTCAGCTCGCGCCTCTCCTCTCTCACGCAACCCTCTCAGCTCGCATCTCTCCTCTCTCACGTGACCCTACTCTCTCAGCTTCACCATTCCTCTAACTCTTCACCTTTTCTCAAATTCTTCAACTCAATTTTTTTCCTTCTCCATCTTCATCTTAATTCTTCTTCTTCCATCAACTTATAATCCGAAAACCTTTATGAAAGATATTATTTACCATTTAATTACAGACAAAAAACCATGGAATATGAAGGTAAAAATTCAGAAATTTGTTATAAAAAAATACCACATTTATCAGTTCGAAATTACGTCTAATGTTGCGTTTATACTATTGTATGATAGGTGATCATTCAAGTACAAATGAAATAATTGAATTATCTACCGATGAAGAACAATTTGTTGATGCGCCTGACACTATTTCTGAATTAGATGAAGGTAAGTAATATTTGTTTTATAAAGGTATTATATATGTAACATAAAGGTCAATATTATATAACATAAAGGTTTTCATATTTTTTTATAAAGGTATTATATATGTAACATAAAGGTCAATATTATATAACATAAAGGTAACTGAAGAAATTGTATATGGTTTACAAGTCTTGTGTTAGTGGTTAGAGTAAATTATAAAGGTGCCACTAAAAAAACATAAAGGTCAACCCATAATGATATAAAAGTATTATTGAACACACATAAAGGTTTTCATATTTTTTTATAAAGGTATTATATATGTAACATAAAGGTCAATATTATATAACATAAATGTAACTGAAGAAATTGTATATGGTTTACAAATGGTTAGAATAAATTATAAAGGTGCCACTAAAAAAACATAAATGTCAGCCCTTAATGATATAAAGGTATTATTGAACACATAAAGGTTTTCATATGTTTTTATACTTCATATATTATTTTAATTTCAGCTCAACTACTAATAAATTATACCATCAAATAAATTTATTTTTAACTTAGATACAGATTTTAACTAGACATAACAATGAAATGCTTCCAAAGTTTAAGTAACACTTGTTCTATCATTAAAGGTGTCACAAATAATACATAAAAGTAACAATATTAATACATAAAGATTACATTTGTTATACATAAAGGTATTATCTCTCTGACTAAAACGTGTTTTTATTTTGCAGATATAAGTGGTTCTCTTCTTGGAATAACAAGGAAAAAAATTGTTGAAATGTATGATCTCTACCGTAAGCATGCTCGTCTCTTGGGATTTAGTGTTCGTAAGTCTACTAGTAGATTCTCTAGAGACGAACCGTCTATTGAGTTGGCCAAACTTTTTGTATGCTCAAATGCTGGACTAAGATCACAAAACTTGAGTACAACACCATATAAGAGAAAAAAAACTGGACTTACAAGAACAGATTGTAAAGCTTTAATGAGGGTGAAGATGAATGATGAGGGATTATATGACGTTGTTAACCACATTTTGTTGTATAATCATACACTTACCAGAACTGAATTGAACCACCTACACCGGTCAGAAAGAGAGATCACTACTGGAAAAGGTAAAACTATAGGAAACATGATCTCTTCTGGAATGAGTGCAACCCATTCTTTTCGTTACATGGTTTAAGATGCAAGAGGTGAAGAGATTATAGGTCACACAATTAAAGACCACTTGAATTTTGTTAATCGTTTGAAGATGAAGATCATTGAAGGTGGAGATGCGCAAAAGGTAATTGATATGATACAACAAGAGCATGAAGAGAATGATGGCTTTTACTACAAAGTAAGATTAGATGATGAAGGGAGATTAAATAAACTTTTTTGGAGAGATTCGATGATGAAAGAAGATTATGAGATTTATGGAGATGTGATGGTATTTGACACAACATATAGAACAAATAGGTACAATTTAATATGTGCACCATTTGTTGGAATAAATAATCATTGGAGAAATGTCATGTTCGGATGTGCATTCTTAGCTGATGAGAAAATAGAATCATTTGAATGGCTTCTTAAAGTTTTTAAGAAGTCAATGGGCGGAAAATGTCTAATAACATTGTTCACTGACCAAGATTTGGCCATTGCAAATGCAATTGAGAAGGTAAATACTCATACATTTATACTCACAACATATGACCTGCAAAAACAGGATATTACCTTTATGTATTATGTTTAATACCTTTATGTATTATGTTTTATACATTTATGTACTTTGTTTAAAAACTTTATGTATACACAATTGTAGGTTTTTCCTCAAACAAGACATCGCTTGTGTCTATGGCACCTGCAACAAAATGCAGTGAGCAGGTTTGCGCAACTGAAAAGCGATAACTCATTCAAGGATACATTCAAAAAGTGTTTGTCGGGTTGTGTTGATGAGAAAGAGTTTGAGAACATGTGGCAAAACATGATATCGAAGTATGATTTGACAGATCATCCATGGTTTGCACGGTTGTATAATTTAAAAGAAAAGTGGTGCATTGCATTGAACAAGGACTTTTTTTCAGCTGGGATACAATCATCACAAAGGAGTGAGAGCAAAAAACCATGCGATTGGATTTAATGTTAAGAAAAACACTAGCTTGACAGATTTCTATTGTGTCTTCAAGGAAACAGTCAACCATTGGAGAAGCAAAGAACGACATGATGAATTTCAATCTTCAAGGTTGATTCCTGAATCAGCACTACCCTTGATTGGCTTATTAAAGCACGCTTCAGAGGTATATACACTGCCTATTTTTAGAGATTTTGAAGAAGAGTTTCTTCAATGCATTGCAGCTGGTTCTATTGTCATAGCAGTTCAAGATAACACAATGATTTATGATGTTTCACCTATTAGTGGTAATGGACGTGTGAGCCAGGTAATATTTGACAATCAGATGAACCTAATTGCTTGCACTTGCAAGAAATTTGAAGAATATGGTATGTTATGCTACCACTCCTTGAGTATACTTCATATAAATTCTATACAAAGTATACCCGATGCTTATATAAAGAAACGGTGGACAAAACAAGCAAAATCAGAAATATGGAATGGTTTCAAGCATGTTGTTCCCCAAGGCACAAACATACCTCATGATTGTGTTCTTTGAAGACATGAAATGGCCAGGAAGTTTTACAATCTGATTTTGAAATGTGAAAACAACAAAGATGCAAGGAGAATACTTGAAGAAACATGTATTAGAGATTCTTCGGATATTCATGAAATCACTTCAACAGATTCAACAGCTCCTACTCATTCCAGTTCAACTAATATTGTCCTTGATCCTGCTCATTCCATTACAAAGGGACGAAGACAAAGGATAAAATGTCATTTTCAGAAGAAAAACAAGCAAAAGGAAAAATCTGTGGCAAATGAATTCGGTTGTAAAACTCCAAATGTTCACATGTTTTAATTAATTTCACATGTTTCAATCTTTATGTTATTTGACAGTGGCTTTTATCTTATAACAATCTGAATTTATGTACAAGAATTTTGTGCTCAGGATGTTGACTTGTAAAAACCTTTATGTTTTATGTGTAATACCTTTATGTTATCTTACCATCACATTTATGTATAAGAGTTTATACCTTTATAAAATATTTTTTTTTCATTATTCTTATTTTCATTCATTTTAATACATTCATGTGATAGGTAATATACCTTTATGTTACACTTATGTAACAAGATTCAAATATTTATGTTATCTAAAAATCAGTTTTATGTATGATGACACATTTATACCTTTATGGTATAATTATGTTACCTTTATATAATAACATTAATACCTTTATGTTGAATGTGTAATACCTTTATGTTATCTTAACATCACATTATGTATAAGAGTTTATACCTTTATAAAATATATCTTTTTCATTATTCTTATTTTCATTCATTTTAATACATTCATGTGATAGATAGTATACCTTTATGTTACACTTATGCAACAAGATTCAAACATTTATGTTATCTAAAAATCAGTTTTATGTATGATGGTACATTTATACCTTTATATAATAACATTAATACCTTTATGTAATAACACACATACCTTCAAGTGCTAACATTAATACCTTCAAGTACTAATATTTATACCTTCATGGTATAATTATGTTACCTTTATATAATAAAATTCATACCTTTACGCAACAAAATTCATACCTTGAAGTCAAAATATTCATACCTTTATATAATAATATTAATGTCTATGGAAAAAAAATCTTACCTTCAAGTACTAACATTCATACCTTCAAACACAAAAATCTTTATGAATTGAAATCATAATATTCAGATCATACCATTAAACATATAGTCCAAACAAAAAAAAATTAAAACCAACTGTTTCTAAAATCTTATAGCCAAATTGTTTACAAAATCATCAAATCCAACAATTGTTTTTTCTTCATTCCCTTCTCCTTTTCTTGTATGTGTCTGTAACTAGTATACACTTTGTCTTCTTCTTTGCCACATTAACCTTCTTCTTTCTTTCCATGATCAGAGACTTCAATTCAGGTTTCTTTGTATAGAAATCATACACTTTCTTCAGAACATCGCCCTTCAATTCATTCAAATTGTCAAGAACAATGCTTGCACATATCTTAGCTCTAAGAACACGTCTCACAACAGCCTTGACAAAAAACAGATAAAGAAAATTATACACAACTCATCTAGGTCCAATAATAACTAATACATCAAACAAAAAACGCAGAATACAATACCTTAGTCATATCTGGAATGTCATATGGATCACCATTGAAGTTTTGAACATGATGCATCAAATATACACCACAATCCACATCTTTGTTTGTAGTTTGCCACTTGAACAATACGTTCTCATATTCATACTCAATGATATCTTGTGCTTTTTTAACATTCCAACTCTCAAGAAACATTGATATTTGAATTTTCTACAAAAACAACAGAAAAAGTATTATAATTCTATCACATAAACACATATAGAAAATATTTAAACTATATTAAAACTTACCAAGATTCCTGCACATTTGATAAAATTATTTCCAACCCCATATTTACGGTTATCCAAGTACTGAACTTTTTTATCGACAAAGTTCACAACAAGGGCAGCATAATGACAATCCAGACAAAATGGAACAAAAATCTGTAATATAAAAAATATATATATAATCAGTTGACATCAAATAATATAAAGGTATTACTAATATATATTAAAGGTATCACCAATGAAATAATAAAGGTCTTAAACTTACACTAATAAAAGGTTTCACTTAAGTATATTAAAAAAATACATATTAACCATACCAAATCAACTGTATTCAACGTATTCTTATCATTTGAAGTCATCCATAACCCCCAACTTGATCTGATTTCCCTTTCATTCTCCTCAACATCACCTTCTGAATAAATGATGTTGCTCAAAGGTGTCTGATATGGAAACAAATATTAAATGAATTAAATATTTCAATATTATATACACTAAATAGTAGATTTATAACTTACACTGAGTTCCAGATTAAAAACAAATCGACTTCGTCTCTCTATACTCTCATCAGCAGCATTTACCATAAAAAAACCATGTTGTAAGAACAGATTGGATAATCAGATGCTTTGGATGCAAAGACATCATATCTTGCTTTGTGACAAAATTCAAATATCCTTTCTAGAACAACCTCTCTTCTTCTTCCCTGTAAAAAAATCACACATAACAAATACATAAATTAATAAACAATTATAATAAAAATTTTCTTAAAAGATCAGACAAATAAAGATAAAAAATCTTACTTATATAACATAAAGGTCAAACACATATAGAGCAAATGTCACAGTTCATATCATAAAAAAATAAAGGTCTCAACAATATAACATAAAGGTCTTATAAATTTATTATAAAGGTCATACAGATAAGGAGAAAAGGTAGTAACCAGTTTCTTACCCTTCATTGTTTACTGAATCTTCAGTAAAAAGACAATAATCCACAATCTGTTTATGTCTCAAATCCATATCAATTAAAAACTTATTAGAGAATGTCATGAAATTAGAAACATAACCCACATCATCTTGTATCCCCCAAAATTTCTCATTATCATTATCTCCAGCATTTCTATCCTTTGCTCCAACAGATATAATAGCATCATTGAGTTCCTCATGTGTTGCAGCTCCCTCATCAAAAACTTCTTCCTCAAAAACTTTATCCCCAACATTAGGTTGAGAATGCTCTGGTGTAAGGAGCTCAAATGAAGGCATATCTGATACAATTTTATTCATCCTCAAGAAATTCTCAACCACGCTGTCAATGTATTTGTGTACCTTTTCATCAGAAAAGAACTGAGATTCAGATACTTCTGGAGGAGAACTTGATGTTTTTTTAAAAATATTCTCTTTCAGGTTAAGCAGCCTGTCCATAAAATAATTCGACACAACCGAAATATCTCTTTTGAAGCAGAGAAAAGTTTCATGAATGTCCTACAAAAAACAAAAAAAACTATCAGTTCACATTCAATAACTTAACACATAAAAGTCTCCTAAAATGTCAAACATATATAGAGTATATATATATATATATCATAAATTTATGACATCTTATAACATAAAACATAAAAAGGTCTCATAAAACTATCATAAAAGTCAGACAAATAAAGATATAACAAATGAAATACTTAACAGTTCATAGTCTATTACATAAAGGTTTTAAAAAAATATCATAAAGGTCTAACATCCATAACATAAAGGTATAAAATCTAAAGATCTCATTAACTAACACCTTCACAGTTCACAAATTCATCAGACACAAAAAAACATAAAAAAATAAATAAAATAAAAACAATGGATGAAAGATACTTACATCTTTGGCCAACTTCTTTATTTCCAAATCGTCGGGCTCCCCATCAGGCAACTGAAACTTTATCAATCTTCCAGATTGTTTCACCTCCTCATCAGGCTCTACCTCAGTAGGCTTCTCTTCAACACGCTTCTCTTTAGCATGTTTTTTCTCTCTACTGCATTGTTTTGCAGAGATAGGATATAAGTTCACGACCAACTCTCCATCGCCATAACGCCCAGCTGCTGCCTCTTTCATGCATCTTTTCTCAACTTTATCATCTGACCAATGTTTAATCAAAGGTAACTCACAAGGTGCTGCAACACCATGCCATTTCACCATATGAAAATATGCGATTTGCAACAATATCACACAACCGCTCACATATTTCACCTCATCTGACTTCTGCACAGCCTCACACAACTAAGATAAGATATATCCACACCAATTCAACTTTGAAATATTATCAACATCAACCAACGACTTCAATAGACCCATTGTTAACAACCAATTTGCAGACGGTGTAAAGAAAGATGACATAACATACAAAACAAACACTCTTTTAAAGTCACACCCACCATCCACTAAGTGCTTAGTCATCATATCAAACAAGATATGTAAATGCGATCTTGCTTGAATATTATATCTCTCCTTAAACCTAACTAACAATTCATGTTCTTCTTTTTTCCCAAATTTTAGAACAGGAGATCCTCTACATGGAAGCATGAAGATATCATGCACATCGTCATCAGTTAATACGAAACTACGATATATATCAAGAGATAACATTCTGCTCCCACCATTAAATCTCCTAACAAGCCTGGATAACATTCCTAAATGACATTTTCTTAAGGACATATCCAACAAACCCCCAAAACCTATACTAATAACATCAGCTTTCTGCTTCTCAGTCAACAATGCAATAAGATCAACAATTCCAGCAGGTCTGCAAGTGGTACTAATCAAACTGCAAACAAAAAAATAGTAAAGGTCTCATAAAAACAACATAAAGGTCAAACAAAAACATAGTAAAAGTCTCACAAATAAAACATAAAGGTATAACACCTTAACAGTTCAGAAAAAAAAAGGCATAACATAGAATAATAGCATTCAAACCAATACATATAGAATATAACATAAAGTCAAACAAAAACAATGAAACACATATACAATTTATGACATAAAACAAAAAAGATCTCATTAAAATAACATAAAGGTCAAACAAAAGGATAGTAAAGGTCTCACACATAAAACATAAAGGTATAACATATTACTTTATAACAAAATGAAAAAAACAAACAACGTAACACATATAATTATAGCATTCAAACATGCATAAACCTTTTAATACATACAATAACACTTTTTCTACACAATATCAGTACCTTTGGTAAAGTCCTAACAATACACATATTCAAACATGCATCAAGCAAATATCAAATAACATGCAGAAACACAAAACATTTTAATATCAAATTTTAAAAAATCAAATAGATTACCTCTTCGTATCAACACTTTTTGGTTTCATCATTGAAGTCCCCTTGCTCAGAACTATTCTTCTATCTGAACTCAACTTAGAAGCCATCACCAAGAAGTTTATAGGCTTTCGATTACAAAAAAAAAACAGAGAAATTAATAAAATCAAAAAAACGAAAATAAAAACAACACCAACTAAAAGAAATCATAACAAAACCATCAGATTAATTGATAAAAACAAAAAAATAAGACAAATACATACCTTAAACACCGACTAGGGTTCCGTGAACCAACGACTAAGAAAACTGAACCAACACTGAGAGATTAACAATGTAACAACGAAAGGCAAAGAGAAAACAGAGAGAGAGAACGCAGAGAGAAGAAGGGTGGAGAGGAAGATACACCGTTCAACTGGAATGAAAAATAAATGAAAAAAAGCTATTTATATTTTTTATATGGGTCGGGTCGGGTCGCTGATAGGTCGGGAATTGCACCAAAAGAGGGTCCATACACCTATGTAAGTTTTTGTGATAAAAAAATCAAAAACTTTTTTTCCCAAACTTACATCTATGTTATATATGGAATTTTGTTGGATTTATGGTTATATATAAACTTTCAAAAACTTTTTTTTTCCAAACTTACACCTAAGTTATATATAGAATTTATAAACTTTTATTTTTTTACTTTTTTTATATATTTGGAATTTTGTTGAATTTATGGTTCATTCACTTAATCAATGTTAAACAATTTTTTTTTTATATGAATTTTGTAAAATTGGTTTTTATTTTTTAGAGGCTAACCTAAATTTTATGCATGATTCAAATTATATCATAAAATTTGTTAACAAAATTTTGTTATATTCTTAATGTTTAATTTAATTAATTTAAGTGGTTGCAATTTTTTTATTAGAAATTATTTGACCATAAAAAATAGAATAAACATAACTAGCAACCTAAAAAAAAGGAATTATCTATCATAATAGTCTTTAGTTGATAAGTAAATATGTCCATTTGGTTGTAAAATGCTCTAAAAAAATAATTTTTATATATTTTTACTCCCAAAAAAAAAAATGTAAATTTACACCAAGCCAGACGTTAGTTATATATTTGCTCATTTCACCTAAATTATTTCAGGAAAGACAAAAGTGTGGTCGTGTTCTTTAGGGTAAGTAGTTGGTAGGTAGGTACAATGAGTCATGGCGTGCAGCGTTTTCTATTTCAATCAATCAATAATATTAGGTTCGAATTCTTTTTAAGTGGGCCTTCTCTATTCCTTTGATGTGGACTATGTGAAATATATTTTTGACCCATTGCACGTTTTTGGCCCACTTTCAGTTGATTTTATGTTCATATCCTTTTCAAGATTTTCAAAATTTTATACAAGATCTTTATAAGAAAAAATGTCATTCTAATTTCATTTAAAATTAAACATCAATTGTAGATCAATTCATGTCTACAAATATTTAAAAACTATATATTAGTTTTGCAATTCAAATAACATACATTTTATGATAATAAATTATAATGATTGCTGATATTTTCAACTAATTAATACAAGTTGGATGTCATTTAAAAAAAAAAACATTATGGCACAATCTTTCACGGGATCAAGTGTAATATTCCGTGACGTATCAAAAGTTCAAAATGTTCTAAACGTTTAGCTTCTTAGGCCAAAATTTATGGGTATAAGAGATTCGATCAATGTATATAATAAAGGTAAACCCAATAGACATGAAGGCCTATATTGGCCAATCAAAGCCCACCGGATTAAAAAGGCATAGATTAGGAGAAAAAATACTATATATAATACGGTTAATACCCATGCAAATATTCATTTAAAGCTCATATTTTATTATTATACAATTTTTTTTGAAGAAAAAAATATAATTTGTTATATTCTCTCTTGCTGATATTTGAATTGAGTATTGGAATTAGATTAGTCCTTGTCCTGCCACTATTTAATTTTTTGTTTGTAGCTATACACTTACTCAATTAATTAAGCCCCACTGCATCTTTATTTGATTTAAAATTTTAGAAAAGAAAAGATTAAATATTCACCATTTATTAATAGAAGTACAGAAAAACTTTTACGATATAGAAGTATAAAAAGTCTCCTTAAAAATCTTATGTCCAAGTCAAACTATTTAAATCAAAGGATTTGAAGTAATATATGTTTAAAATGAAATGATTTCAAATACATTTTGAAACTGCCTTTTGATCCTACACACACCTAAGGCGTTTTGGCCTAACAAAATTGATTGATGGATGGACACAAGTTCTTAAAAGATTCGAACATAAACATGAAGTATGCAACTTTCATGTCCACACAGATTAACTGATTAAGGTCAACAATGTCAGGCTCCTCGTACATTTTCGATTTTTCTTTGGCTTAGCTACAAACAGGATGAAGCATGCTACATTGCTTCTACATCAACTTACATCATTGCAATAATTCACTTGGGGTGGGGTTGTGTAACCAAAATTTCTGCAAGGATTTATGCAAATAAACCAGGCAATAGTAAATCTATAAAAAAAAAAAACCTACATATTATATATGGTATAATATAAGCAGTAGAAACCTACATATTATATATGATATACGGTATAATATAAACAGAAACGCATCTAGAATTTTATTTAAAACATAATATAGAGGACTAATTTTATGAAATAATGAATATTTTTTTTATACTATATAAGGGGGTATAATATAGAGTATGCATAGAGAGGAGAGAGTATTTTGGATTTTCAATTCGGATCCTCCCTTTCATTTTCTATTTATCTTGCATATTATTCTATCAATGTAATTATAGATGATCTTTTTGTTTAATGAGCTAGAGGAGGTTGAAAAGAGGAAATAAAGACTAGAAAATATGCGTAATCCAAATTCGAATCTTGATTATCACACAATCTACTAACAATATATGGCTGCATCTTTAAGGTAATTTAAGATATGACAGACCAAATAAAAAACACACGTTGTGGGAGAGAGTATATTATATGAATGCTGGTCAAGAAGATTATGATGATTACCTAGGAACGCATGCAAGAATATAATTAGGACATATACTAATTTCCAAGATTTCTCATATTTGGCCAGCCATTGTCCATTACAAATTCATAACACGTTCACACCTTACACAATATACCTAGCTTTACACACATCCATATGAATGTGTGAGATAATGTAAATTTGTGGTCATCCTGTAAGCACCCAATATAAATTGCACATAGTACATAGAATGTGTTAAGACGACATTTTATCTAGTACTGTTTAACATCATTCCAAGCAATTACACATGTCACAATCTCATACCTAATATATAAAAATGTGTTAGAAATGTGGCATAAGTGTCACAATCTCATACCTAATATATATAAATGTAGATGTTATAGAAATTCAAATTCCAGAGAGAAGTAATCAATACAATTCATTTATATCTCAACCCTAGTCGCTAGCCAAAAAATATTCCACAGTTTAAATCAACTCAATAATTCGTTTTCCTTAATTTTTCTCATTCTTCACCAGTAGCCTAAACTCCATAGACTTCAATAGAAAAACAGCAGATAAAGGAAACGAATTCATGAATTAACCGATATTGGTTAATACACAACTGAAAGAAGAAGAAAAAAATTACCAAACAATCAATGTTAGTAACTTAACCTGGATGAGAAATGATCAAGATTTTCAATCCCCTTACTGCAAATTAATAACACAAGCGTAGATATCTCTAATAAGTCGAAAAATTTGCATTAATAGTGTCTAAAATTTCATGAATACATAATTGGGGGAGGATTAGATACAATTACAAACTCAACAAGTCTTTATATAGATACCCTAGATCACATAAATATTATGAACATTAATCCATCATTCATATGGGTGTTGTTTGTGAAGAAAAGATGAATCCATGTTGGTAAAAGGGCTGCATTGATCAGGTGGGAGTTCATGAGGGTGTGGAGTAGTGATTGGATGTGTGAAATAGGGGGAATTTGAATTCATATTATTAGTGGGAAAAACAAAGTTTTGAGGGAATGGAACCTGTGGCAGTACAGACAGTAGAGAGGGCAGAAACATGGCGGAATTGCCGCGGAGAGTGGCGGGGCTGTGGTGGTTGTGTCTACCCTCATAGGTGGTCACCACCATTGATGGATCTTCCGATGATCTCTCGATTCGCTTCTTCACACTGCACTTCTGGGTCGTGCACTTGTAGTAGTTCCTACAAATTAATTACTCAACTTTTTAAATTAATATTCTACACATCAAGATTAATGAAATATTCTCAGTAATTGTTATATAAACAAGCTGCCTAAATAGGTAATTGAAGATGCAAATTAATTAACCTTGGAAAAGGGCTATTTTTCACAGCTTTCTGGCCATACTTTCTCCATCTATATCCATCTTCAAGATTGTCTATCTCGCTTTTAGTCATGAAGGCAAATCTTGTTTCTCTTTTCTTTTTCTCCCCTTTCTTCTTCGCTTTGCTGCGGAAAAAGATTAACACTGATTTAGCTAGCCTTATTCAAAATTTAATTTTGCTGTTTTGTAGAACAGTACTTTTATAGCTAGATATATAGATTTAGGGTTTCTTTTAGTTTCCTATTAAATTTTTAAAAAAATAATGTATGGATACAATAATAGAGGGCTTTTAGCTGATCATTTCAGGAAAGCTAAAATTAATCAGTTACATGAGGCTCAAATAAAATGAGGAACAAAAGAAAAATATAATTATTTAATATGTATAAATCCTGTGTTATTTTCAGCTTTGGAAACAAGCTAGTTGAACAAAGAAATGAGAACCATGAAAATAGGATTCAAGAAAAGTCCACTGGCCTTGATAGAAATTAATATAAAATTATTTAATGCATGCTAACTAGCTACTATTAATTTCACAAAATACCAAAATAATTAACCAAGAAGAAATTAAAACAAAAAAAAAAAAAAAAGTAATTAACCTACACTTTTTTAGGCCTCAAATCTCCATCTTCACACACTTGTTGCTGCAGATCTTTCCTACTGATCTTGGAAGAATCTTCTTCAGCTCCGGCGTCCGATGAATTAGGGTACGACACCGATGAATTCGGGGTTGTCGGTGGATTCTCAACAGCACAATTAGCAGCTTCAGAACAAGAAAGGTGAGAAGCAGCTGATAGAGTAGTATTGTCATGAAAGAAGCTGTTGAAGTTCATATCTTCAGAGCTGGGATGATCAAATCCTGTAGGGTTTTCCAGAGAGTGGTTGTACATAAAGGGGTTGGGGTTGGGATTGTGATCACTTGTGTAAGGAAATATCGGAAACCCTTCTGATCCCATGTTGTGATTATCATAATTGTAGGGGTAGGAGCTCTTGTCTTTATCGGACATGGGGTTGATCAAGGATTAATTTTCAAGATTGCGAGTGGCTTTAGGAGGGGTTGTGGAAAAAAGATTGTTTTTTGATTGTGTGATTGAGATACCTTAGCTTAAGCTTTTTGACATACTCTTGAGAGAGAGATAGAGAGAGAGAGAGAGGAGTCATGAGCATGAAAGTGATATTGAATAAATACTACTATATGCTTTGGATACTTTTTTGGTATGGTTGCATTTAATTAAATATCTCTTCCTTGTTGAGAGGGAAAAAAAAAACTCTTTTAAGGTGATTGGAATTTTCTCTAAATTGGACTTTTATCATGAAAATATTGAGGGTGAGAGATAAAATTGTTAAATTTTCATAGATAATCAAAGGGCATTTGTTAAATAATTCCTTTTGTTTTTTTTTACTTTTATTATATATATTTAGATCATGACTAAGTAAGTTTTCTAAATAAAAAATATAAAATTCCAAGAATATATAGTACAGTTCTTATGATTCGGTTAGCCGCTCAATGTGGACCCTTGTTAGTCAAACTTTATAGTATATATTATAGAAGGTTAATTTTATGTGTATAATTTGTACTATGATTTAGTACTAATTCTTATGTAGAATATTACCCCTAAAATGAGGCGTATCATGCATGTGATGTAATTATTATACCTATTTCATGAAATTTGTAGAATTACATGTTTTGGCGGAAAGTTTAGCTTTTGAAAGAGAAGTTTTGATCATGTGTTATATTATGTTCATCCATAACAATAGTTATTTTCTATTTTCACATAGTAGAAATGTACTTTATTTTTTTTAAAGTATTATCCACTATATATTATACACTTATTTAATGTTGTTAATTGAAATGTGATAAACATTAGAGGTTAACTTCAAAGAACATTAGATAATGATATATTAGGAAAAATAATAATATACCACTTAAGGAAAGTGGTATACATTTTGGGGATAAATAATTTTTTTTTTAACGATTATTTGAAGTATTAAAAAAATAATGTATTAGTAAAAAAATGCATTAGAAATATGTATGTATTTGATTATATTTGGAGAGAATGAAAAACATTAGGAAAACAAAGTCTTATCATGTGGTTATAAAGCCAAGATCACGGCCTTCTTTTCGGAGAATATCACGTGCACCGTCATTTGACTGTAAGTTGGCTCGTGCCTAGGTTTGTTTCACAAATTTAATTAAAATTATATTGTATTTATAATAAAAATGTATTATACAAATTTAAATGTGACACGAGATACAATATAAACAAACACACAAATCGTTCAGCCTAGATATAGCTGTCGTAGAATCAATGTGTGCACCCACACCCTCACAGGCCACAAGCATTAGAGCAAAATATACGAAATCAAAGTAGTAACAAAAAGAATGTTGATCATAAAAACATAATGTTAAAAGAAAACAGCCCAGTAATCCATGACACACCTGTACATCAATAATCTCTCTCTCTCTCTCTCTCTCTCTCTCTCTCTCTCTCTCTATCTAGCAAGATGTCTGAAAGAGCAGCCAATTGGGCTCTATTATACTAATATAGTTTTGATTTCTATGTCATGCAAGAATCTTGAAGATGTGAAATTAAGCTCTAAAATCAAGATGCATGGTTGGTTATACCAGCAATAGTTCAGTTCAGCCCAAAGCAGCATGTCTCTCTCTGTTAGTTTCTATCAGCTGGTTGCATTGTTTGTTTCAGATGTGTGGCTCTCTGACCTGCTGCTGCTTTCCATCTCTACTGAACCGCAACTCTCCTTCACCAATTCTATATTCATGCTCGTCCGACTTTTCCTGCTCCTTCGATCCTGAACATAAGTAAAAATTAAAGCATTAGAACACTCCTTTTTTGTCGATCTTGTTATTTATCGATCATGGAAACTCACCTCATGCTGAGGAAACTCATCAGCTTCAAGCATTCGGACAACATGACTCATCTTCGGGCGTTTCTCTGAATCTGGATCAACGCACCGAAGTGCAACTAGAAGTGCTCGTTTCAAGGCTCGGATTGTGGGCCTTACTTCGAGGTTCGAGTCAACTACTTCCTCCGCTCGTCTGTTCCCCACCATCATTTTCAGCCACTCAACAAGATTAACCTGTTACAGACATCATTGTGGCATCTTAACTGAGTAATCTGATTAGTCTTAAAGAGTATGATTAACATTTACCATATTGAAGTAATTAGTACCTCATTGGCTGGACGACCATAGTCAACAGGGTCTCGTCCCGTGACAGCTTCCAGAAGCAAAACACCAAAACTATAAACGTCGCTCTTTTCATTCAACAAGCCGGTATTTGCGTATTCAGGGGCGACATAACTGAAATCCATAAAAAGACCTGGTTATGAAAATCCCAAACAGAAATAACTGCATTAAAGGGAAGCTTAAAAGAAGATATACCCAAATGTTCCCATCACTCTAGTTGCTATATGGCTTTCTCCGGATTCCAAGAGCTTAGCCAAGCCAAAGTCAGAAACTTTTGCATTGAAGTCCTCATCAATCAAAATATTGCTAGATTTTATGTCTCGGTGCACAACTTTTGGTTCTATGGCTTCATGCAAATAAGAAAGTCTGCAAAACAATAAACACAATTTCAACAAGGAGCAGATGGCACATCAATCCTTTAATGCATTTGAATGTGATGTTAAGTTGTTTATTTAAAGCATGATCTATGAGGAAAAAAATCATTAATGAAATTGCAATCCACAAATTGGACAGTCACCAAAAGTTCAGAATTTGCGTCTTTATTACAGTCGACTTTATGACGATGCCAAAAAAGAAAAAGAAGAATAATTATCATCGATGAAAATTCAACTTACGCCCTTGCAGTACCAAGCAGAACCTTCATACGAGCTTCCCATGTCAAGGTGCCATGTTGTCTCATAGCCCCATGAAGCCACTGTTCCAAGTTACCATTGTTTACATACTCATACACCAACATCCTGCATGCATAAATAATGATAGCTCACTAGTAAACATACACACTCAAAAAGATAAAAGAAAATCTAAATGTCATAGCTTCTAGATGATGTGATCCAATTCCATTCCATAAATAAAATCTTACCTATGCACTCCTTCTATGCAATAGCCAAGAAGCCGAACAAGATTTTTATGTCGAACATGGCCGATGGCCTCTACTTCTACACTGAATTCTTTCTCTGCTTGGCCGCTACAACATAATTTGTCATTTACCATAAATAGCATCAATAAAAGCTTTAAGGCGAAACGGACAAGCTTTAGATAAGTTGAAAAGTAAGTTGGTTACTCACAGGTTGTTAAGAAGTTTCTTAACTGCTACCTCCGAGCCATTGACCAGTCTACCTCTATAAACAACACCATAACCCCCTTCCCCAATAACATACTCTGGTGAGAAACGATTTGTCGCAATCTCAAGATCTCTGAGAGTGAACCAGTGGCCCCACCCAAGATGAGATATTTCTGGCAAACCAATCAAGGGAGATGCCATAACATGCCCATAAGACAAAGAAGATTGTTTTCGAGCATTACCAGAATTCCCTTCCTCTCCTGATTGAGAGCTACATGCCCTTTCTTGATGATACAATGAACTGCACTGGCTGATATCATCAACATCACTGGATTTACTCCTGCCTAAATGAACTAGCATCTTCTCCGAGTTCTTATCACTCGATTTATCATTAAGAGACATGAATAAACTTTCTGGGTGAGCAAATGTGTTTTGATCCCCAACTCTGTCGACCCTAATTTCCTTGGAAACATTAGGGATTTGGCAAAGATTGTACTTGTTCAATGTTCTTCGAGATTTTCTGCGAAACATAACCCATATTGACAGGATCCCAAGAATTAGAACTATGAATGC
The DNA here is from genome assembly GCA_954870855.1 of Scutellaria minor. Classification (NCBI taxonomy): domain Eukaryota; kingdom Viridiplantae; phylum Streptophyta; class Magnoliopsida; order Lamiales; family Lamiaceae; genus Scutellaria; species Scutellaria minor. The sequence goes on from OX940727.1 coordinate 7,977,061, forward strand.
ACCCACAGATACACCGATCAGAACCCATAGTTTAATACCCCCATATTTCTTTGATAACTCAGAATTTAAGCTCTCTGATGACATTTCTTCGAATTGGAGGCAAGGAAGAAATTCTGAAATTCTGCTTTGCCCCTCCCTTCGTTCTGGAAAGAATTAATCCATTGAATCCTATATCCCAGAAAACAAATCACATTACCATAAAGCTACAATTTAAAATCTCTGCATAGAAGATTCTATAATCATGACTGATCTTCCTTAAGGGTCTAATGCAGTTTTCAACCAAGCAAACATAGTGCACTACTCAGATCAGATTTGGCATTTCCCATCTCCAACAAATGAATTCTTCATACATCAATACTTTAATACCGCTATGTGTTATAAGCTCCCAAGAAAATTCAGCCAAATTAAACAGCAGCATAGGTATGGAAACATTAGCAGGAATCAATGGCTATTATCTGAATGCATAAAAGCACATTTCTTTAAATAAAGCCATTCAGATACATGACAATATCATCACAAGTCATAGCATTACAGAAATCAAACTGAATGACATAGCAATTGACCTTAAAAACATGGATAATCTAAACCAAATTTCAAATCTCAATATCTAGGGTAATAAAAGACAAAATCTAAAGCAAGAATACCTTAAAATAAATAGATAGATAGAGAAGCTCTCACCTTTGCAATTGATCTGAGTTAGTCCCCCCTAGATCTTCTTTCTTGAAATCCAAGAAGCAAATAAAGGGCACATCCAATGTGAGATGAAAAAGAAAAGACCCACAAAAGAAAAGCCAATTAAGGAAATAAAATAAAAAAGAATGGCGAAAAAGAAAGCTAAGCAGCTGAAGAGGAGTAGTTTAGAAGAAGAAAGGGTGGCCAGCAGTGGGCCAAGAAGAATTCAAGAAAACAATTAACAATAATGCAAATGACAGAGCAATTCTTTTTTGCAAACAATGCCAGACAAAAATCTAATCTTTATAAGTGGGCAGGGTTTTATTTTAATGGTGGAAAGAATTAACAGTGTTGGGAGACGCCTAATAAAAGCAAAGTTGGGTCAATTGGTTGGTGGGTATTTGTGAATGTGGGAGAGGAGAGGGGCGCATCAGAAAAGGCTGGAAAGAAAGCTTGGTTTGCAATGGAGGAAACCAGAGAGAGAGAGAGAGAGAGAGAGAGAGAGAGACTGAGAGTAAATAGTAAAAGCAATAGATAATGAGGTGCGCAGAGATTGCATTTATAGCAGAGGTGAGAAAGGGATATGGAATTGTGAAAAGGAGGACTAAAGACACCACGACCTTCGAAGGGCACCCTATTTTTTTAAATACAAATTAAATAAATATTAAAAGACTGAAATATCCTTTACACATATATTATTTCTTTTACAATTTTTTTTCTCTTTTTATTTCATCTTTTTTTATTCTTTGGTGTTGTTTTTTTAATTTTTTTGAGGAATTGAATACAAAATTCATGTTGGGCATCTCACGAATTAGTTAAATGTATGAAAATTGAAAAAAAAAAACGCAAAAAAATAGATCAAACCCGACCATCTCCGTTCGACTTCGGTTGGCCAAACGTTCTCCTGCGTGTTCAGCCAACCAGAACAGAACGAAGATGGTCGGGTTTGATCAATTTTTTACGTTCTTTTTTTTATGTTAAATTTTTTAATTTTTTGAAGAATATAATGACAAACATTCCACGGATTTGTTAAATATGTGAATCGTAGGAAAAAACGTAAAAAAACGATTGAACCCGAGCAGTTTCATTTGGTCTCGGTTGGCCGAACATTAGAGTATTCGGCCACCTTGGCCGAATACGGAGAAACACGTTCGGCCATAATGGCCGAACGAAACTAATTAAACAAAATTTAAGAATAAAATTGATATTATTATTATTTTTTTAATTTTTTTAATTAAAATTGGGGTGCCTTTTGAAGTTGGTGGGTGCCTTTAGTTCCACATTTGTGAAAAACCCCTAAAGATATCAAAAAAGCAAAAATATGTAGTAATTATTATTTTCGGATTTATACAAATTTGTCCTTACCAATCGAAGTGAATGGAATTTTGTCCCCATGAAAAATATTATCTTCCTCCCAAAAAAAAAATTAATATATTTCTAAATTCCTCCCAAAAAAATATATATATATTTCTAAAAATTTATGCTATAGTCTATACGTCTATTTAATATTATTGTTTAAGAGATGGAAATATGTTAATGGGTGAAGTTATTAACCTCCCAACTTTCTTATTAATACACTCGTTTACTACATACATTTCTAATAATATTTTTTTAGGTTTACTTCATACATCTCATAAATTACTCACTATGCATTTATGTATTCAAACAATAAAATTGAATAATCACGTCTCATTAAAGTCAAACATGATCATTGGCTGTTCAATCCTTCTTTTCAGAAATCTTGAAGTTGAATACAATTCTGAAGGTCGAACGTGAATTTGTAAAAATTGAATGTAAATTTGCAAAATAATTTTAATAAAGTTCGATAGGTATCAACCGAACATTTGTATTATGTTCGACAACTTTTGATTGAACAAATTAACCATTTTCGACATGATGTGATCAACATTTTTTTCTCGGTCGATGGTTTTGTACTCGACGTTTGTATTATCATCGTTCGACAATACAAGGTCGAATTATTGATTTGTTCTTTCCTAAACTCATTTGTACACATTAGAAAATGTCTAAATATAATATGAGATGGGTATATATGGATAAAAACTTAACATTTTCCACATTTATCGGATCTTGAGTGGAATCAAGAGAAAAAAGATGAGATGCTTTTACGATTCAGCATAAATGAATTAGGGTTTAAATATTGATGACATTTGTTTTTTTCGTTTTTATATAAGATGGTATTTTAGTTAATTTATAAGAGATTTTTTTGTCTAAATAATCTGATGAGTATATTAATAAGAGAGTTTTTTTTTTTTTTTTAGAGATAAATAGGGGAGTGTTAATAAAAGATATTTAATATTAAAAAAGAAAATTGACTATCGTTTTGGATTAAATGAAAAAACGAAAATTGACTGTTTTAGTGGAAAAGGCGCGGTAAAATAGTAAGTCAACATAATAATTGAAATATTACGGTTAGTATAAATCATTAATTTATCATATTTGAACACATTTCCAACTATATTTAAGGTGTACTTGAATTGAATGGAGCCAATATATTTGCAAAGCTTGAAATCGACCCAAGCGCTCGACTCCAATTCAATTCAACTAAATTTTCTGTCCTCAAATTTGAGTTGATGACAGGCTCAATATTAATGAGTTTGGCTCCATTCTACCGAATTACTCTAATATGTATTATAAGTAATATCATAAATATTAATGCCATAAAAAACCTTGGATTAGAATGGATTATATATATATATATATATATATATATAATATTGAGGATTAAACAATATATAATACTCTAGTTTACCAGAGTTCATGACTCATACATTCTAGTTGTGTATTGTCGTCCAACTCAAATTTTAGCTCATCTCAATTAATTAACTAATTCAAATAATTTGTTCAATTTTATTTTTCTCATACAATTGTAAACAACTCTCAAACTAGTTGATTAAACTCGATTACATTTACACACCTCACACAACATTTATTTTCCAAAGTAATAAATACATTTAACTTCAAATACAGTACTTATATTTTGGTTTCTCGTATAAATTGTGAACACAAAACTAGTGAAGTTTGACCATTACAAGGCCATGGAGTGGATAAGCCATTATAGTGTTGTTTCACACCCACAATATGGTTGGCATTGAATGTGCATCACCGACCGAAAGAGGAAATTATATTGCTTGGCAAACCATTTGGTTCTAAATAAATAAATTATATTTAATTATTTGTTCATTTATTTGAGATTTTGTAGCTTTTAAATAATCACATTATTACGAATGGATTGAGAATGATTGAAATCTGAAACACAATGATATATTTTAAGGTTAATTACAGAAACAATCACAAATTTAGGGTTTAGTTTCAATTACAACATGAACTTTTGATCATAACGTCAAAAACATTCAATTTAACACATGTTTCAATTCAGACAAATTTTAACTTTTCGGGCTCCAATTTCTAATGTGGAGCCCGAAATATAAAATTAAAACACAATCATCATCCTAGTCATCAACCCACATAGAATAAAAAAATTAAAAAAGAAAATTGAAAAAGAAAAGAAATAGAAGAAAAAAGTAATTTTTTTTCGACAATAGCTCGCTAATTTCCCTATTCTCTGTCTTCTTCTTCTTCTCCCTCCCTCCCTCCCTCTTGTCACCGCCGACCATCCTCCTCTCGTTGTTGTTTTTATTCTCTCGTCGTCGTCGCTCTTTTCCCCCTCTCACGGTCGTCATCTTTTAAAATCAAACTCTAAAATTAAAATCCAAATTTCGAAAGTTGATATGAAAATTGAAGAGTTCAAAACAAATGAAAATTACAAATCAAAACATCTTTTGAAAGTTTATATATTGGAGAGCAAAATTTCTAAATCAATTTGTGAAACCATATGTAAAAACGAGAATCAAGAAATGAGTTTTGTTTTGGACTCCCAATGTATTTCGATCGATTTAACTAAAAAAATTAACAATTTTATGTAAATTGACATGGGTATGTGTTTAGTTTTGAGTAAATGATCGTTTTGGTACCAATTTTGTGTATTTTGGTTGAGAAATGAAAATATCAAATTTTGAAAGTTTGATGACCAACAATGGAGTTTTCCGGCGAGATGGATGGAGGGTAAAAAGATGTTTTGGTGGATTTAATGGCTGTTTTTCTAAAAATTTTGAAGGGAAAATGATTTGGGGTTTATTGAGATTCATTTTGTAAAGTTTGGTAAAAGATGGAAAAAATTTGGAATTTCCGACGGTGGTCCGATGGCGGCGAAGCGGTGGTGCCGGCGGGAAGAGATGCAGCAATTAAATTTCATTTTTCAATTTGTTTTTATTTTTTATTTTTCAATTTTCTTTTTCAATTTTTTTTAATTACACGTGAGTCAATGATTGGATGATGATTGGATTTCAATTTTACATCTCGGGCTCCACAACAGTAATTGAAGCCTCAAAAACCCAAACATGTCCCGAATTGAAATAATAGTTAAATTAAATGTTTTTTATGTTACAATCAAAAGTTCATGTTGCAATTGAAACTAGATCCCTAAGTTCGTGAATTTTTATATAATTCACCCTATATTTTATTGATATATTCCATGAAAGTAACGCCGCTTCAACAACTTAACACCATTTTGAGTTTTATTATTTGTCCAAATATATAGCTGGCAATAAGGTTTTTATTTGAGCCATTTGCACAAGAAATGGTCAATTGAAATCTAATGAAAACAACTCTCTCTCAAAATCAAAAACATCAATTTTGAATCAATTAATATAAAAAAGTGACGAGGGTCAACTCATCTGTCTATGTCATTAATGGCTTCAATTATCATGAAATTGGATAGGTTAATTTCTTGTTGAACTATTTCTACAGTTATGCACCTTTTAAATGCTTTTTTAGTTGGTTATTTTTGTAAGTATATTGTTTATAGTTGGTTAATTATATGATTTCTAATTATTCACAATTTGATAGTTTTTTCACAAAAATTATATAAGATCATTTCATAAATATAATTTCATGAAAAAAAAATCTTACTATTTATAATATAAACTCATTTTCATAAGTTACATTATAAGTTATGAATATGAGTTGTGGTTAAGTCGTAATCTTACTAAATTAACTTGATGTAGTCTCATAATTTTTTTATTTTTTGTGTCTTAATATATAAATAATTTGCTACATTGATGTAATCCAGTTCCCTCCCATTTTCAAAATGGATTTATTTATAATTAGACCATATCCACCAATTTTTGCCGAATAACTAAAGTTCAATTTTTTTTTATATTTTTTTGTAACGGCACTCAAGGGTAAACGAGTAAATTCAGATCCTAGTAAACAAATCATCTCTTTATTATCATAATGGATGTAAAAACCTCTATTGGAGGAGGAACAAAGTCTTTGATTTGAAGCATAACCTTTTTCATTAAAAGTATGACTGAGACAAATCCCTTTTAAATCTTTAAACATACTTTATTGAGGATTAATTAGGTAAATTGTATGGTTTTTAGTATTAATTAAATGCGGGTGGTGTAGCCAACTATTGTGGACTACTTTTGTGGGGTCCTTCATATTAAAACTTTGACCTCGAAAAAAAAAAGGGGGGATCGATAATGTTTTTTCATTTTTAACATCTATCATGATATGGTGGGAATTAGGATCGTTAATTAGGATTGTAATTTTTTGGGTTACAATTATTTTTGGTCTGATAATTATAATGTATTTATTTTTACTTTATTTAAAATCAAAGAGTCTGGTAGTTATCGAGTTTAGTTGCTTAATAAACTCATGTACTCTTTTGAATCTAGAGTATTTTACTATTTGATTATTAATATATTTAATTACTTACATATAAATAAAAGTAATTAAGTCGATTTTTATCGGGTCTTTTTAAATAAATTACTAACACATAGTATTAAACTATTTATATAATTGAGTTTTAAGTCGAAGTTGAGCTCAAACTAGAAATGAGAAGATGACTCAAAATAGAAAAGAAGCAAGTATTTGAAATTTAGTCAAAATTGGGAAATAAGAATAATAGTTCCCACAACTGGCAATAAATTATTTTTTAATAGTATCACATTCATATCTTCAGAATTTCATAATTTGTTGTTTTCTGTGTGTCCCCTCTAACTCCCCAATTAGATGCTCTCTCTCTCTCTCTCTCTCTTCCCCCCAACCAAATTGAACCAAATTCAATACTTAAACATGATCAATTTATGCAAGTTCAGTTTAGTTCAATATGATATGATTATTATTTTATTAAGAATGTTAATCCTACCTAATTCATCATTATTTTATTCTTACGCATCGTTCTAACCTGTGTGTTCGGTTTTGATTAAGCATTGTACAATTAATATTAATTGTTCAATTAAAAGTTGTTTATTGCTATGCATGTGTTGTGCAAATACTGAGATTAGGTGAGTACAAGATCTATGAGGTCACACTAAATTTTATGTGCATACATTAACTATTTTTAATCATCTAAAGTTGATTAAAAAAGAAACATTAATTAGTGAGGTTATAATGTTATAACGTTTCTTCATCTTTATCTTCTCTCTTTTTTTTGGTTTATATATATATATATATATATATTTTTTTTTTTGTTGTTTCTATGACGAGGGATATGAAGGAGTACAATATTTTTTTGTATGAAATGAGAAATATATTTGTAAAATAAATAAAGTTATTTCTTCATCAATTGAGAATTTTGATACCATATTGTAGAATCTGGACCGACGGATCTATAATTTTTTTTTCTCCATGTGTTACAATTTCTTTTTAATATTATTACATAAAGTAGGGTGACTAAAATTTGAAATAATAAGCACACTATTACGATATAAGGAGGAAGATGTTATTAATTAATAGTATAAATGGAAACAGAAATGTATATATATATAAAGAATATTTTTAAAAGTGCAAGGACCCCATAATGGTGTAACCTTGGGTTCAATATTAGTCTTAAGCATTTTAATACGTGCAAAAGACAATTCAAGAGACACATGGAAGATACACCAATTCTATAATGATGCCATATATTCTCAGTTGATGTAATAAATTTAAATTTCTTGAATATATATGATTACTTCCTAGAATATTGGGTGCGTGTTAGTTGCCGGTATGTTCTTATTAAATCGATGATTTTTATTTTTTTTTTCTGTTGAAACAGCATTTAAAGTCTAAACATCATCTAATTTAATTATTTTTAATTTACTAATTTATTTTGTATAGTAACTAGCATTCCACCCGCACGATGCGCGGTTTATTATTTATTATGTTAATATTTGCAATTTGTAATAATATAATGAAATTGCATAAACTAACAGGTTACTCATAACATCTTTTATTATTTTAATTTAAAACATGTATCTTATACAAATGATTTTTCATATTACTCATGTGCGTTGCACGAATTATCATATAATTTTAATTGTTAATTTTATTTTTAAATATTTTTATTTTATTTGTTGATTTATATTTTCGTCAAATTAAAATTATTATATACAATAATATTTCCTTCAATCATAATAATTATTCTTTCCTTTTATATTTTTTATAATTTGTATATTTCACTCTCACACTTGAATCATCATATATAGTTTTCTTACGTCATTTCTTCATTTATCTCTTATAAAATTATTTGTTCAATTTGTATTTAGTGTACAAAAACAATTTGGTGAGATCTCCTTAGATGAAGATATGAGACAATAACATTTGAAAGAACTTTTTTTACATTTGAATGTTTATCAAATCTTGTATTCTTTCATTTTTTTAGTTTTATATAGATTTGAAAAATCATTATATTTACAATTTTTTATTGTTCTTTTTTTCTTTAGACAATAAGATCTGGAAGATTTTTTTTTCCTTTGAATGTTTAGCAAATCTTGTATTTTCTCATTTTTTTTAGTTTTATATAGATTTTAGAAATAATAATATTTACGGTTTTTTTTCTTCATTCTTTGTATATTTATTTTCATTCTCCATGCATCTCTCTTTTGTAGAGAAATCACTATATTTTTCTCCATTTTTTAGTTTTACATAGATTTGAGAAATCAAAGAATCTCTCTTTTCATCTTTTAACTTTATATAAATTATAAATTAGCTTATAGAGTAAGATTGATTTTTTTTTTTTATTAAAAAATAGCTTATCAAGTAAGATTTACAATTATTTTTATTTTTATTGACAAGATACTTTTAGGAGGGAAAGTGACATTCTTGTAATTTTGGCCAACTTTCTTATTTTAATATATAGTATAGATTATTGAATGTCAAAGGACTGATGTTATGAAACATTGTTTCTGGTAATAACTAGAAGTATGTGGATCCAACCAATGGCGGACCCAAAATTTTGACTCAGGGGGCCCAACACATGGTCATAATTCAATACGAAAATATTCAAAAATTAATAACTAAAACATTAAAATATCAATGTAAAAATATAAATAACAATACATGAATTACAACATTTCTCTTCTATTTTTCATGTTTTGAAATTGATGCATTATAGCCTCATTGCTAACATTTCTAAACACATTTTTTTCAATATATGCTACTAAACAATCATTCAATAGTGTATCGCCCATTCGATTGCAATGATAACTCTTAATGATCTTCATTGCCGAAAAAGTTCTTTCAACTGTGGCAGTGGCAACCGGTAATATCAACGACAACTAGATTAACAAGTAAACCAATGGAAAAATAATGTGTTTTCTTGTAAAGACCATTTTTTGAGCAAGTCCTCCAACTCCATTTACTTCAAAGAAATTTTTATCCAAACACACATGAAAAATAAAGTTCTCAAGTTGACTCTCAAGTTCATATAGATCAACTGAAGAAAACTCAGATGGATAAAATTTTGCAAGACGAAGTAACTTATTTTTGTCAAATGCAGAAATGAGTCTCTAGGATCAAAACATGTCATACATAAAAGCAATTCGGTGTTCACTTCATCAAAGCGATGATTTAGCTCTTGAGCTTGCATATCAATCACAGAATAAAACAACTCAACTCGATAATGGTGAAGATTGATGATCTTTTCGGTTCTACGCCTTGATCTTCCTCGAGGTGCATATATATTTTCCATGTTTAATACAATTATCTCATGTTTGCTATAAAATTCTGAAACTTCAATCAACAAAGTCTCCCAATCATCTTCTCTCAATGCTTGTAAACGAACTTTGGATACTTTTACAAAATTCATTGCATTAACAATATATCGATCCTTCCTTTGTAAAACTTGTGATAGTTCATGTGTGATTCCCAAAACTTTTCTCATGAGATGCAAAATCAAGATAAACTCAAATTGATTCACAACATCTAACAAGTCAATTGCTTCGGCCCTTTGTGAATCATCATTACCATTCTCTCCAACATACTCAAGAATATCGACAATAGAAGAAAATAAATGCATCAAGTTTATAAGCGTACCATAATGGGAACTCCAACGAGTATCTCCCGGTCGCTTCAATGTCATTTTTTGATTTAATCCTCTCCCAGCCATGGTTTCACCATTTGCAATTCTGATCTTTTCAATCTGCTTCTCTCAAAGAACATCCATGCATTTGCAAGAACCTCCAACAACATTACATAGATGTGTAACGGTATTGAAAAATGAACCAATACTTATATGTTTTTTTGCAACGGCAACAAGTGTCAATTGGAGTTGGTGAGCAAAACAATGAATATAGTATGCAACAGGATTCTTCTTTAGTAGCAAACTTTTTAGACTATTAAGTTCACCTCTCATATTGCTAGCTCTGTCATAACCTTGACCTCTCAAACTAGAAATACTCAAGCCATAAAGTGGAGAACAATGACTCAATACCTTTCTCAAGTGAAGCTGCAGTTGTGTCACCAACATGCACAAGACCAAGAAAATGTTCAATAACACATTCATACTTATTCACGTAACGTGTAATCACCCCCATTTGCTCTTTGATGGATACATCTCGACACTCATCAACTAAAATGGAAAATAAATCATTTCTCATGTCCTTAATGATAACATTAGTAGTCTCAATTGCAGCTACACTTATAATATCCTTTTGAATCTTTGGAGATGTTAGCTTGAGATTTTCAGGAGCATTACGCAACACAACATTATTGATTTCTTCATTACACGAAGCAATAACTTTCAAAAGCTCAATAAAATTTCCTTGATTCAAAGATTCTTCCTACTCATCATGTCCTCGAAGAGCTAATCATTGCGTAGTGAGATAGCGTAAACAAACAATTGATGCATTCAACCTACAACGGTAATCAATCTTTGACTGCTCTAATATCTTAGAAAAAGATATTTCAATGTGTTGACCTTGATTCATCAAATCTTGACAAGTCAATCTACATCTATTATGATCACTATTATTAGCTCCAACATGATCTCTCAATCTCTTTTTCTTACGCCAAACATTAAATCTTTCGTGCAGAAAAGCATCATGCCCTATTTCACTACGTCCCGTAGAGAAAAGATAACAATATAAACAAAATGTCGCATCTTTTGTTATGCTATACTCCAACCAATCAGTAAATTCATCAAACCAAGATGCAACAAATTTATGTTTTCGATTTTCATCTATCTTTTGAGGAAAATCATGCTTACATGGTTGACACAGACCTTTTAGTAAATAAGCTCTGCAAACCTGTTCAATTGAATTAGGTGGATAACTCATTATGTTGGGTCGTAATCCTGGATCACTCGAAAGATTATCCATATCAAATTCATTGTTGCTATCTTTACTCGAATTTCTTTGAGGTTGCACAATAGGTGCATTGATTGAAGATGATGATGCATCTACCGTGGGTTGTATTTTTCCGCAGTATCTTTTCATTTCATTATACTATAAAAATTGAACAATTATTAGATAATAAATAAAAAGTTCAAGAATTTAGTAAATCAAAATAGGATTTTTTTAAAAAAGTATAAGTTTGCCCATTCCATAACATAAGTTTGCCCATCTCCATTCCATAACTTCTAGTATAGATAGTAAAAAATTGATAAATAAAATGTAAAATCATTCATCAATCATTTTCAATTAATCACTAAATTACATCTAATTTAAGATACAATAAATCAAAACATAAAGAAAAAGAAAGCAAGAATATATAAATATAACATCTTACCTTAAGATTAGATGGAGTAGATTTGTAAAATAAAGAGAGAAAATTAAAATACAATTAGGGTTTTTATTGGATGAAGTGGAAAGAAATTTGGGGAAAAACTTAACTCACTGCTCTATTGGAGAAACTCATACTGGAATGCTTCATATGCTTTTTTTTTTTAAATTAAAATATTAATTTATCAAAATACCCCTATCTTGTTTTCAAAATTTCAGGGCCAGGTCCGCCAATGGATCCAACAACCTTTTTAATGAAAAAAATAATGTATTATCAAATCTCAAATAGCAAACGATTGAGTTCTCTGCAACGTCGGGGATGTTATTAATTTTTATTTTTAATTTTTTTCTTAAAAGATACAATCAGATATTTTTTATTTTTAATAACTATTCTTTCAAGTACACTATAAGTTTTAGCACACTTATTTTCAATTTCTTGTCGAAAAATATATTTTAAAAACACTCAAAACTATTACAAATTTTAGATTATCAGGTAACACTCGTTTCCGTTATTAAAAAAATGTTATATCTCTCTAAAAAAACAAATGTTATATATTCAATCGATTGAATAAAGGGAATCTGATAAACTATCAAATTAATCCTCATTTTATTCATTGAAACTAATCATTTTAAGTTTGTTAAAAAAATTGTAAGAATATTATAGAAAAATTCTATAACGGGTTGAAAATGAAAAATATCATTTTCCATGACCCAATCAAACTAACCCCCAAAGATGTGCTTAGAGAACATATAGATTAATAATTAGAAATAATTATAAAAATTATTTAATTCTTGAGACAAATAATTTTTTCACAAATCATAAAATAACTTGCTATATATATGATCACTCATCATCTAATAATAAACATATTTAAAAAACTTTTTTTTCCTTTTTCTTTTTATTCTTAGAATTACTTGCTACTTGTGCTGTGGACAATGTAGATCGCATAAGCCCAAAAGTCATTGGGCTTATATTGTAATCCAGATTCGCCAAATTCTCCAAAAGGCCTATAACCGCGTCCAAAACTCTATGGATAAATTAGGTTTTTGCTTCCATATTTTAGTCACATTTTTAATGTGTTCGATTGCGACTCACGTAAGACCGTTGAAGAACGGAGCGGGAATACAGAGATATGTATAAATAGAGCAAAAACATTTATCCTCGGCAATGTTGTCCTCTTCAAGTCATACGTAAGCAAAGCCAAAGTGCGGTTTTTATTTCTCCTTTTTATCTCACACTGCACTGCTAAAGCAAAGCGTTCCATTTCTTTACCAATATTTCTCAAATTATTCTGCCCCACATTCTTTTCTTCCTCCCAGAGAAACCGAAAGGAAAAAAGATTTGATATTTGCCCCACTTCTTGACCAAAGGATCAATCTTGCTCGCTAAGTATATATGTGTACTTTAACAACGATGTTCAGTTGCACTTTCTTGGATGAAACTCTGCCCAAGAAAAAGGGTTATGGCGATCTTGACGTGTTTTCAAGAATTTCGGTGAAGAAAAGACAAAGATTGAAGTGGTGGTGGTGTGGCTGTAGCGAAAAGGGAGTGGTGCTAGTATGGCGAGTTCGAGTGGGACCAAGAATGATGTGGGCCCACCAAGATCGCTCTCGAAGAGGATGTCGAGAGCGCTCACGGTGGTGGACCCTACCGATGACAACGCCGCCGTGGACAGTGAGTTAGTGCCGTCGTCTCTGGCCTTCATTGCTCCTATCCTCCGAGTGGCCAACGAAGTTGAGAAGGAGAACCCTCGTGTTGCTTATTTGTGTAAGAATCTTGTGTTTAAATACATGCACACTCTTCTCTCTTTATTGATCATGCATGTGATTCCAATTTGTGCTTTAATTTCACCCTTTTCTTGGGTATGTTATGATTCAGTTTTTGTTGGGTGAAGAATTTAGTAGTTTTATGTTATTAATTTGTGATAACTCTGGGTGAAATAGAAATTGATGCAAGTGGTGATGTTTTGTCAAACTTGGTTGGGGCCTTCTTTTTTTTTTAGTCGATTATATGATGTGATTGAGGAAGACTATGCTATGTGTTGATGGTTGGTGATTCCTTTTATGGTTTTATATACTTTTAGTGTAGATTATGTATGTATGCAATTAATCATAAACTGAACGTTCGTATGCATGTTCTGTATTGCGCAAATGTGTACAACTTGGTTAGGAATTAAAGAAGCATGTTAGTGTTTGATCTTCTTTATTGAATGTGATGTTATCTTGAAAGTTCTCATATTGTTCAATTGTTTCTTGTCATGCTTAAGAGTTCTTTAATTCTTCTTCCTGTCTCTTTTTCTTGAAACAATTATTTGGATCAGGTCGTTTTCATGCATTCGAGCAAGCGCATAAGGCGGATCCAATATCAAGTGGGCGTGGTGTTCGGCAATTTAAGACATACTTACTGCATAGACTTGAAAAGGTGGACTTAACATTGTTGAATTTGGTTTTTGATGAATTCAGCAATGTATCTACTATATTGATTTCTACAAGATGCTATGTTCCTGAAATTTTAGTGTTGAGATTTGAATAGATATCTTTACTTTTTCTGCAGTGTGCCAGAGACTTGTATAACATCCGATCATAATATCATAGATTTTCAGTTGACTACAACTAGCAACTTTGTGTTTACATGCCTAGCATTGTTCATATGCTATCTTCGAAATTTGTACTTTTCTTTGAGTGAAAATGTATCTAGTCTTGTTTATCTCCAAATTTTAATGGTCACAGGAAGAAGAAGACACACGACGTAAACTCGCAGATAATGATCCCAGAGAGATCCAGAAATATTATCAGATGTTCTATGAGAGAAATATCCAAAGGGGGCAACATACAAAAAAACCGTGAGGCTTAATCGCAAACCGATTTTGTTATTAAGATTAACTGCAGAATGCTTTACTTGATTGTTTTTCCTCAGGGAGGAGATAGCAAAGATCTATCAGATTGCTACCGTCTTGTATGATGTGCTGAGGACAGTTGTACCTGCACAGAAAGTTGACAAAGAGGTTTGATTTATGTTTTCTGTGCTGATTGAGATTTTACATTGTTGTGTCTTACCTTGTGGTAAATTTCTCTGAATTCAATTAATATGATAAATGCAGACCCAACAATATGCTAAAGATGTTGAGAAGAAAAAAGAACAATACGAGCACTACAACATTCTTCCCTTGTATGCAGTTGGTGTTAAACCGGCAATTATGGAGCTCCCAGAGGTTATTTGTTCAGATGCATCTGAAATTCTTTGTCTTGCTTGTGATGTGTCTGATTTTCTCTTATCTTATAGTTTATTTTGTTGATTACTCAATCAGATCAAAGCAGCACTTCAAGCTATTCGTCATATAGTTAACCTTCCTATATTCCAAATGTCTGATGAAAAGGATAGACCAGTTAATGATATCCTTGAATGGCTTGCTTTACGCTTTGGATTTCAGGTATGCTTACTGCTTAGTATTAATGTCATGTGATATAGAACAACACTTGATGATAATTTTACGTATTTTGTTGCATTTAGTTTACTGATTGCATTGCACTCTTTTTCTTTAATTTTCTTTTCTTGAACTGTGATGGTAATTTTTTTTTTTTCGAGTGAGGTACTTGATGCTTGAGATGGTTCATTTCAACTGACAATATTCTTGTATTCTCCTTTGGTTTTGAAGAAAGGAAATGTTGCAAATCAGCGGGAACACTTGATATTACTTCTTGCTAATATGGACGTAAGAAAAAAGAACCTTCAGGCTTATGACCAAGTATGTCATTTATCCCTTAATAGCGACAAGCTAAAATAAAAATAAGTACATATATCTTATGTCAACCAGTCTTTTAAAAGTACTTTTTATGTTAAGATATTGATATTGATGATATACTTAAAATATTGATGAAAAATGTATTTTTCAGTTGGATAGCAATACTGTTCAGCAATTGATGGACAAGGTTTTTAAGAACTATCAGACATGGTGTAAATATCTACACCTTAAACAACATCTGGAGTAAGTTGACTATCTCATGGCTGTGTTATCACCTAAATTTCCTTATTACTATGAGTATGTCATATAACCATCTGGATATCTCAATTATTTTGTAGTTGTCCACGTGAAAGGAGACAACAGTTACAGCTTCTGTACATTGGACTTTATCTCCTTATTTGGGGTGAGGCGTCAAACATTCGATTCATGCCGGAATGCTTATGCTATATTTTTCACTGTGTACGTTTTCTTCAGTTATGCAAAACTAAATCCTGCTTGTTATACTCCGTGTTCTATTGCTACTAGTATAAGAAAAGAAAAGGTTCACTGCTGCTTCTTTTTCCTTGTTTAGTGTCTCAAGTATGTAGCGTCTCTTGCGTTGTACTGATATTGTAGAAGGTTAGGTGGCCTTTCAAAAGGAAATGAAAATCATTTTATGTTATTCACTGTTTTGGCTGGACTATATTTAATTATACATGAGCTGCTTTTGAATCTAGAAATTTCAAGAATCGATACGTGCATTTCTTCAGTTTCTAAAGTTTTCTAGTTGATGTATAGTTCTTATTGTTTTTATTCATTAACAATTAATTACCTGCCTAATATGCAAAAAAGTAACTCGTTCTGTTTTGGAAAATAAGATGGCAAAGGAGATGCATGGTACTTTGTTTAACAATGCCCAACATGTTACTGGAGCTGCTTCTCAATTAGCACCACTAGGCGAGGAATCATTTCTCAAAAATGTGGTGACTCCTATTTATGAGGTTCTGCTCAAGGTAATCAAACTCTTTAATGCTATTCTGGTTATTCATTTATTTAATTTATCTTAACGCAATCATCTATGTGAAATTAGGAAGCCAGAAGAAACCAAAATGGGAAAGCAAGCCATTCAGCATGGAGGAACTATGATGATCTGAATGAATACTTTTGGTAGCTTTTTGGTTATCAAGACCTTTATTTTTAGATTGCTATTGTTCATTTACTTTTTATTATTATCATTATAATTTCTGGGGCAATGGACTTGTCTTTGCTCCCTTCTTAGGACGAAGAAATGCTTTAAATTGGGATGGCCACTGGAACGGGAGGCTGATTTCTTTGTGCATTCAGATGTGAAAAAGTCACCAAACCAGGTATCAAGCCCTATCATATGCTACATTCATGTTTGATATGTGTATATGAAGACAGATAGTCAAATGCACTGGCCCTTTCTTTTTATGTCTTTCTCATGACCTAGAATTTAATTGATTGGCCACCACGGAGATTACTGATAGATGGGTGGTAGTGATACTTATATTTGAATACAAGACCTTTTGTTTGGTTGGGCTGTGATACCATGTCGAAAAGCATAAGTTATTAGAGAGGAGAATCGTTAAGTATTTAGTATTACATGCTGGTCACAAAATTTACAACATGCTCATCACAAATACAACCTACGATTGTCTAGCTTATGCCACTCTATATATTTACTCTTTATATGGAAAAGAGTGATGACAAACACTATGGATGAGGTAATCCTGGTAGGAGTCACTTCATTGAAATGTCCAACAGTTGAGCTCTTCAAGTAAGTACATTCAGAAACCCTGATCATTTTGGAGATAAACACTATAAGTTTAGCAGCCCATCGTTGAGCTAGAAACAATAATTCACTCATTTTTTAGATGTCTGTTTATAGAAACAATAATTCACTCATTTTCTAGATGTCTGTTTAAAGAATTAGTTTTGATTGAATACCCTGCTGCTTTGCGATGGATTTTAAAACAAAAAAAATTGAACGTAAGATATATTGGTATTGAATCAGATTATGTTTCACAGGGAAATAAGCAGGCTGTGGGAAACAGAAAACCCAAGACTAATTTTGTGGAAGTGCGCACATTTTGGCACCTTTATAGGAGTTTTGACAGAATGTGGATTTTCTTCATATTGGCACTCCAGGTACTTCAAAACTGATAAAAACTTTTTACTGATTTTCTTCTGTAAAAATTTAGACATATATGTTCCTCTTGAGATATTTTATGACTTGTGATTAATTTTGAAGTATATAAAAAAAATGTAATTGGTTTAAAATAGAATGACATGATTTAACTACAATGATATTAAGGTCCGGTAGTTATTGTCTGATTATAAAATATAGTTTACTGATTTCCTTCGATATTCTTAAATTTTCTTCTTGTTCTGTTCCTTTATTCTTTAACTATCTTTTTCGTCTATATGTATCAGGCAATGATTATAATTGCATGGCATCAACGTGTGTCCTCAAATGTTCTTTTTGACGAGGATGTAGTTAGAAGCGTTTTGAGCATCTTTATCACTGCTGCCATTTTGAATTTTTTACGAGGTACCCTTCAGTATCAGTTTTTTAGTATATTCCTCTCTCTCTCTCTCTCTCTCTCTCTCTCTCTCTCTAGAGATATCTCCCATGACATGTCTACCATATCTTCTGCAGCTGTCCTGGACATTGTCCTCAGTTTAAATGCCTGGAGGAGCCTGAAATTTAACCAGATACTCCGGTATCTGCTGAAATTAGCAATTGCTACATTTTGGCTTGTGGTCATGCCAGTGACATATTCCAGATCTTTTCAGAACCCAACTGGGATACTGAGATTCTTCAGTAGTTTGGGAGCAGATTGGCAGAGCCAGTCACTCTACGACTACTGCATTGCAATTTACATAATACCTAATATATTAGCTGCCTTTCTCTTTCTGTTTCCTTTTCTCCGGAGATCCATGGAACGTTCAAATTGGCGTATTATTACCGTCCTAATGTGGTGGGCTCAGGTAAATTCATGCATCGCGTGTTTCTGATGACTATAGTATATAACTTATCATTTTAATCTGTATTTTTTGGGTTCCAGCCAAAGCTGTATGTTGGAAGAGGAATGCATGAAGATGTGTTCTCCCTTTTGAAGTAAGATAGCAGAGTTGCCCCTAAACATAGATGTATACTTGTTAATCTCCATGCTAATTTATTATCTGTTCTTAATTACGTTACTTTTTCCTTGTTTAATCTTTTTATTCCTTCCTTTTCTTTGGAACAAATTCTACATATACCAAATAAAAGGCATCTTAGTTTTTGCCCTTGTTGCAATTTGCCTCTTGAACCCACATAATGTGCCTGAACAAGTTCTGAGACCAGCACTTATCTTTTTACCTACTTTTGATTGTAAACATCTTTCTGTGTGCAGATACACACTATTTTGGATTATCCTGTTAATAAGCAAGATAGCATTCAGCTACTATGTTGAGGTAACCTATTTTCCTTTGGTGATGATTACAGATTTATCTGCCGTAGTTATTTTATTTATTTAAAGTCTAAATGTCTTTGTAAATGTGCATATGTTGCTATTCTTCAGACATCATTAGCCTCTATATCTGAAATAATTATCTAAAAGCAGGATAAAACTTCATTTGTGATGGTATAGCTATGGAAAATTTGTATTATATATTTATTTTTCTGTGATCACAGACTCGTAAGGATACTGAGACAGTGATAATTAATTCAAGATCTTGAGTATCTTTTAGCCACATTCTCATTAAGTAAGCTATGAAGCACAGAGATAATAATACCGGACAAACATATCTAAAAGTAAATCATTGAGTGTTATTATTATATATCTCCTCTTTGGAATAATTTCACATGCTGACCTTGTAGTATCAAACATTTGATGGGATGACTAAGATTTAGACAGTTATATTTGTCTCTTGTGTTCTACTGTGCAAGCTGGATACTGATTCTTGCCAGGTTGCTTCAACAATGTACTGCAATCTTTTTTGCTTGATGGCCCTTGAGATACTATATGAATCCTGATTTAGTTCATCTATGTCTTAATGCTGCTTGGACAGATGTCCAAACTGTGACAATACGAGATTTTAGAATTACAGCTTAATGGTATGCATATGAGTGTCTGAGTGTGTCTGTTGTATTGGCGCTGTTGCTTCTCGTATGATTTGATGTTTGGAAATGGAAAGCCTCAAGTCATGTTGCTCCATCAGGATGTACTTGGAAAAAATGCAATTCCAAGGAAGCTGGTGTAAGGTAGAGTGTGCATAGCGTAGCAGAAGAAAAAGCACCAGTAAATGTTTAGTTGGAAATCATTTGAAGGGGTTAACTATTATTGAAAAGCAATTGATAATGTGTATATATATATACCCCCCCACCCCCAAAAAAAATTAAAAAAATTAGGTTTTAAGATCCGAGTTTGATGAATCAGCTTAATGTATACCACCCCCCCCCCCCACATGATTCCTCTAGTTTTGCAAGTTCTACTTCACTGTGCTTAATGTATTTGCATGAGCTTTCTGCTTTCAAAGATCACATTTCTAGCCTGACTTTTTCTCATTAGACTTTTACTTTGTCTTAATTAGATATTGCCATTAATTGAACCGACAAGGACGATCATGAATATAACTGTCACTAGTTATGATTGGCATGAATTCTTCCCAAATGGTAACATTTTCTCACATTAACAATTAGTTTTTTGTTTAAGTACTTTTGTGGTTGATGATCTAATCATTATGCATTTGGCCATGCTGCAGCTACTCGTAATCTTGGTGTTGTTATTGCTATTTGGGCTCCAGTCATTCTGGTACGTAATCAGATTTAATCTCGACCTTAATGATTCTGCTAGATTTCTTCTCAATTTCTTCAAAAAATTTTTTTCGCATAGGTCTATTTCATGGACACACAAATATGGTATGCTATATTCTCTACTATTATTGGTGGAATCTATGGAGCATTTAGCCACCTTGGAGAGGTTAGTGATTCTTGTCTTGTCATCTGGTGAAATTATGCTATAACCGCAATATCCAACTTCTTAATAGATGCTTTCCAAAATATATATGGCATGCTTTATGTTGCCTCGGTTATATGTTTCCTTGATCTTTTTCTAAGCCATTTTCCCTTTGTTAGATTAGGACCCTTGGCATGTTAAGGGCAAGATTCGATTCTATTCCTTCAGCTTTCAGTGAGCGGCTTGTTCCATATTCCAAAGAGGATATCAAACGGCATCTAGAGGTGAATATCACTTGATAACTTAGGGTATGTTTGTTAGGAGATTCATGAGTCAAGAAAATCTCAAATCTTTGTTTGTTAAAAGATTCAATGTAGGATTATAAAATCCACTCAAATACTACTTTATTTTGAAAAAAACATAATAATTAACTCTACACTCTAACCTATTAATACACAAATTCCAATACACACCTAAATTTTTACTATTACAATCATCCAATCATTACTATTACATCAACAAATAATATAATATTAAACTTACTAACTTTTTCCAACATCGATTTGACATCTACAGTAATAATCATATCCTATAAAATCTCATAACAAACACAAATTTTAACTATTCACCTTTATTTACAAATCCCAGGATTTTAAAGTCGGATTTCCCCAATCCTACATAATCTCAAAACAAACATACCCTTAGTGATTTTGAATTTCTTTTGTCAAATATTCAATCGGATAATCTCATTTAGAAGTCTCTAAGCTTTAGGGCCTTCTCATTTGTCTGACTGGTAACTGGTATGGCAGGATGACACATTGGAGAGAATAAACATTGCAAAGTTCTCTCAGATGTGGAATGAGTTTGTATTATCTCTGAGAAATAATGAGGATTTGATCAGTCATAGGTTAGTAGTTGTTTTCTTAGTTGTGAAATGATTTGATTTTGTTCTCTAGAATTGGATAAAATGTGTATGGAAACAATTTTGCAGGGAGCGAGATCTGCTTCTTGTCCCTTCTTCATCAAGTGATGTCACTGTTGTCCAGTGGCCTCCTTTCTTGCTTGCCAGCAAGGTAAAATCGGTCAAATTCAATTTTCTTGTACTGTTATTATTCTTCCTTGTTGATTTAAAGTCTTAATGTTGATATTAGATTCCCATTGCACTGGACATGGCAAAAGACTTCAAGGAGAAGGAAGATGCTGATCTATTTAGGAAAATTAAGAATGATGAGTTTATGTATTCTGCAGTAATTGAATGCTACGAGACATTGCAGCAAGTACTAATTGCCCTTCTTCTGGATGAAGAGGATCAGGAGTAAGGGACATAATTGTTGGGTTGTCATCAAGGATCATGTTAATTTCTAATTGTAAAGATTTATTTTTCTCTAAATTTTATGAGTTACTTCTTGAAATCTTGGTCCTACTTTCACAGGATCATTAAGCAGATATGTGAGAAAGTTAAAAGCAGCATACGCGATCGAAAATTCTTGAGGCAATTTAACATGGCTGGGCTGCCTCTATTAAGTGATAAATTGGATAAATTTTTCAACCTTCTTGTAAGTTCTGTCCTAACTCCTAATGTTTTTTCAACATCAAATTTCTTTAATAAATGTAGGTATTGAGCCCATGAGTTCAATTTGGAAATGTTGTTACATGGCAGATGGCTGATTACGAGGATCTTGAGTTATATAGATCTCAGCTCATAAACAAGCTCCAGGATATCATAGAGATTATCGTTCAAGATATAATGGTTGATGGCCACAAGTACGTTTCAGATTCTGTTGGCAACTATGCATAATAATTTATTTTCAGCAATTTAAGATATAGCCTTTTTCTTATTTCCTAAGGATTCTGGAAAATTTCAATCAAGGGAATGAGAAACAACAGAGGTTTGAAAGGGTGAATACTATGCTGTTGGAAAGGAGGTATTGGACAGAAAAGGTATCGGAAACTAAGGATTTTGTTAGATTTTACATCTTTCAGGACTTATTCTGTTGCAAACTTTCCTCATATTGGGGTATTCGGACTTTATTTCACATTCCATTGTGCAGGTTGTCCGACTTCATTTGCTTTTGACAGTGAAAGAGTCAGCAATCAATGTGCCCATGAATTTAGATGCTCGTCGACGCATTACTTTCTTTGCAAACTCCTTATTTATGACGATGCCTGTTGCCCCCAA
The DNA here is from genome assembly GCA_954870855.1 of Scutellaria minor. Classification (NCBI taxonomy): domain Eukaryota; kingdom Viridiplantae; phylum Streptophyta; class Magnoliopsida; order Lamiales; family Lamiaceae; genus Scutellaria; species Scutellaria minor. Next base: position 7,999,664 of record OX940727.1, read on the forward strand.
AGTTCGCAACATGATGTCTTTCAGGTATGCTCTGATCTTGAAAGCCTCAGTTGCTTGTCTCTGGCTCGTTTTTCACTTCATGAGACAAACTCCCCGTTAATTTCTCAAGACAGAGATAAAACCTTTGCTCTGTTTTATTTCAGTGTTTTGACACCATATTATACAGAAGATGTTCTTTATTCAATGGATGATCTCCACAAGGAAAATGAGGATGGCATTACAACTTTGTTTTACCTTCAGAAAATATATCCTGGTGAGTTCTATATTCATCTGTTCTGGACAATTCCTGTGATTGACCCTGTATTAAACACTTCCACTGTTTATTGTCACTTACAAAGATGAATGGAAAAATTATGAGGAGCGGATCGAAGATCCAAAACTTGATTATGCCAACAAAGACAGGGCAGAATTGGACCGTCATTGGGTATCTTACAGGGGCCAGACACTTACTCGGACAGGTCAGATTACAATTATATACTAGCATATCATTTAGCACTAAGGTGAACATAATACATTTCCTTTGGACGTTTTATTTATACTTTTCTTGCTGGACCCCTAGTGAGAGGGATGATGTACTATAGAGAGGCTTTGGAACTTCAATGCTTTTTGGATTCTGCTAAGGATAAGGGTTGGTGGAATCTCTCTCTCTCTCTCTCAGCAAACAAATTTCTTGCTTTTTGGTGTCTGTAAAACACAAATCTTTACCTAATGATATGGAGCGATCCATTGATTACGACTTTCAATGTTTCCTTTGCAGATATATTTGATGGCTACCGGGCCATTGATATGAATCATCCGGGCTACAAAACCCTAAAGGAACGAGCTCAAGCTTTAGCGGATCTGAAGTTCACTTATGTTGTATCTTGCCAGGTCTATGGTGCTCAAAAGATATCTAGCAATAACCGAGACCGGAGCTGTTATATCAATATTCTGAATCTTATGTTGACGTAAGTTGCATTATAACATTAACCTCTCAATCTTGTAAATTGATCCGTCATTGAAAAAAAATTAAAAAAGTTTCTAATGTATCTTCCAGGTATCCATCTCTGCGTGTCGCTTATATAGATGCAAGGGAGGAGACAGTTGACAAGAAAACTGAGAAGGTTTATTATTCTGTCTTGGTCAAGGGAGGGGACAAGTTGGATGAGGTATGACAACATGCAAGCCTTTTGCAGAAAAAGACTATCTTTATGATCTGTTTGTTGCATTTGATTCATATCGAGATTTCTTTTTATTTATCTCTAACAGTTGCATATTGTAATGAAAGGAAATTTATCGTATCAAGCTTCCGGGTCCTCCAGCAGAGATTGGAGAGGGGAAACCTGAGAATCAAAACCATGCTATCATTTTTACCCGTGGAGAAGCCTTGCAAACCATAGACATGAATCAGGTCTGTACTATGTTTTGATGTCGCGCTACACTAGTAAATATACTTAATTGATTATGATTAGTTTTTTAAAGATTATTTTGTTTCTCTCAACATAATTCATATTCAATTACTATATAGTAGGATATTTTTAGGTAATATACCTTTGAAATTTCTACTATGAATTGGAAAATTTAACTTCTGTTAGAATTAAATAGATTCTTCTCTATTTATGTAAAATATTATTAATCAATATCCAGTCAAAGTGGACTACTAAAAAATTCCTTTTAAGTTTGGTAAAAGATGAATTTACTATAGTTTCATGATACAATTAGCAAAGAGTGTGTATTTGAATACCAATTAAATGACTTAGTTAGATTCCATGAACACATATTAACACAAAATAGAAATTAAAATGTGAATTGAATGAATTTGGAATACATGATTGTGAAGTGTTGAGAACAATACTTCTTAATTAATATGAGCATGAGGAAGTAATATAAGAAGGGAATGGTGAGCTGAAACCATGAGGTCTCTAGTGCTTTGTGTACATTTGTAATGATAGAATGAGAAAGAGTTTGAGTATTGATGAATCCATGTGTGATTAGTGTTATTTTTCCTTCGGATATCATTCTTGTAGGAAACGGAAATGGTTAACACATAGTCATTGCTCTCTTTTATGGATATTACCATGATTTGGTCATTTTTCCTCAGGATAATTACTATGAAGAAGCTTTCAAGATGCGCAATGTTTTGCAAGAATTCCAAAAAACTCATTCTGGGAAAAGAAGGCCGACAATATTGGGATTAAGGGAGCATATTTTCACAGGAAGGTTTGTAGTTTCATTTGAAGAGCTTACAGATACTATATGTAGATAAATAATCTACAACTGTACTATATTATGCATAATCTCACATTTTCTCTTTGATGCTAGTGTTTCTTCACTTGCTTGGTTCATGTCCAATCAAGAAACTAGTTTTGTGACAATCGGGCAAAGAATTTTGGCAAATCCTTTAAGGTAAACCTGTGTGTTGATCAACTGGAATCCAGCTTTGGTGATGCTTCAAATTCTAATTTATTTATTTATTTATGTTTCACAGGGTAAGGTTCCACTATGGGCATCCTGACATTTTTGACAGAATCTTTCATTTGACGAGAGGGGGTCTAAGTAAAGCTTCAAAAACAATCAACTTGAGTGAAGATATATTTTCTGGTAATAAATGTCCTGAGCCTTTCTTGAATAGACTTAATATTTTCTTCTTTATTGATTTATAACCGAGTCTATACATATCTTCAGGTTACAATTCAACACTGCGGAGGGGCTATGTGACACATCATGAATACATCCAAGTAGGTAAGGGACGAGATGTTGGTATGAATCAGATATCTCTTTTTGAGGCAAAGGTTGCAAATGGCAATGGAGAGCAGACTCTTAGTCGAGATGTCCATCGACTTGGACGCCAATTCGATTTCTATAGAATGTTGTCCTTCTACTTCACCACAGTTGGGTTTTACTTCAGTAGCATGGTATGTGAGATTCACCCATTCTTTATGCTCCTTGTTCCGTTTTTTGTTTACTCAGGTATACAGTTACTTAACTTAGCTTCAAACGTGACTAATGAATGTGATCGTTCCCAATTCACAGATCATTTTCCCAATCAGCTTCATGAATATGATAAAATCCAAGTCTCTAGATAAACCATATATAAAAGTGTTGAGCAATTTGAGTGGAAATATGCATGCTATAAGTTTCTTTCTGATTTTAAGAGGGTGATAAAGATTTTTTTTTATTTCATAGGTTACTGTGCTCACTGTCTATCTGTTCTTGTATGGACGATTATACATGGTCTTGAGTGGGTTAGAAAAACGAATCATGGAGGATCCGTATATTCGTCAGAGTAAAGCTCTTGAGGAAGCTTTGGCCACTCAATCTCTTTTTCAGCTAGGCCTGTTGCTTGTGCTACCCATGGTGATGGAAATCGGCCTTGAAAGAGGATTTCGAAATGCCATTGGTGACTTAATTGTCATGCAGTTACAGCTGGCATCTGTGTTCTTTACATTTCAGCTGGGGACAAAAGCCCATTACTATGGCAGAACATTGTTACACGGGGGGTCGAAATACCGAGCAACAGGTCGTGGTTTTGTTGTTTTTCATGCCAAGTTTGCTGAAAACTACAGACAGTACTCTCGTAGTCACTTCGTTAAAGGCTTAGAACTTCTCATACTTTTGGTCGTTTACGAGGTCTACGGGCATTCCTACCGCAGTTCATCACTGTATTTCTTCATTACTTTTTCAATGTGGTTCCTTGTTGCCTCCTGGTTGTTTGCTCCTTTTGTTTTCAACCCATCTGGATTCGAATGGCAAAAAACCGTGGACGATTGGACGGATTGGAAGAGGTGGATGGGGAACAGGGGCGGAATCGGGATTTCACCCGACAAAAGCTGGGAGTCTTGGTGGAACGGAGAACAAGAACACTTGAAGTACACTAATGTAAGGGGTAGAGTTCTGGAGATCATCCTTTCACTTCGATTTTTCATTTACCAATATGGGATTGTCTATCATCTGAAGATATCACATAACAACAAGGATATTCTGGTAAAACTACTGCTCTTATCTCTCTTTTGATCATATCCTTTTTCTTTGCCCTTCTATTATACGCTTTCTCCTTATCATCTCCATAGGTTTACGGCCTCTCTTGGTTCGTTATGCTCACAGTTCTTCTGGTCCTAAAGGTACGCCCATGCTACCTATTATTAATTCGACTCTTTTAAAGATTTGTGTCCATCTTTTCTCACACTACGATGCTGTCTTCTTTACACACAGTTGGTGTCAATGGGGAGACGAAAATTTGGGACAGATTTTCAGCTTATGTTCAGGATTCTTAAAGCACTTTTGTTCCTCGGATTTGTGTCAGTGATGACTGTACTGTTTGTGGTTGCTGCCCTTGCTATTAGTGATATTTTTGCTGCTACTTTAGCCTTCTTACCAACTGGATGGGCCCTTATTCTAGTGAGTATATATAATCAAGTAGTTCATTTCCATATAAGATATAGACAATGGGACTTAATACATTGTGGTGAATGGCAGATTGCTCAAGCATGCAGGCCATGTTTGAAGGGTATAGGAGTTTGGGACTCGGTGATGGAGTTATCGAGAGCGTATGAAGCCATAATGGGGCTGGCTCTATTCATGCCAGTTGTCGTCTTATCCTGGTTCCCGTTCATGTCTGAGTTTCAGACGCGTCTCCTCTTCAATCAAGCGTTCAGTCGGGGCCTCCAGATATCGAAGATTTTAGCAGGAAAGAAGGATAAGGCTTCCTTTAGTTGATCTTTCTTTGTTTTGCTGTTTGATTACTCTTTCAACTTTCTTTTTCAAAAACTTGAAAGATCAAAGCCAGCAGATGGTTTTGACACACGCCTAAAGCTTGTTCTATCTCCAAGCTTGACTAATCTTTATTTGATTAACAACTTAGATGCATTATCTCTCACAACTTCATGTTTTATTGTATTAATATATTTTTCGATTTATAGTGATGACATCATCATTACAACCACATGTAATAAATATTGGGAGAGTCTAAAAGCACCCCATAAATTTCTAAGGGCACCCCAACATTTTATAATTAAATTTAATGAAATGTGAGAAGACTAAAATACCCTTAATGCAAATATTTTATTTAAAAAAAAAAAAATTCTCCCTCCACTCTCTTCTCCATTCTCGATTTTCATCTCAAGAGTGTATCAAATTGCATCCCTCATTTTGTTAGATTCAAGTGCAATGGCTGATGAAGATTCAAACCCATCAAACAATGTAAGATTTCGCTCAAATGTACATCGTTTTTAAGAAGTTTATGTTTCGTTTCATGATTTTCACGAAAATCAAAAAAATCGCGCAGAACTAACCCGTTCGGCTAGCACAAACCGAACGCTTCTGTATGCGTTCGGTCAGGCCAATCGAACAAAGAACAGTATGTTCGGTCCACATGACCGACACTTTTAAGCCATGTTCGGTCCAGATGACCGAACAGTATGCCACTTGTTCGGTTGTCTTGGCCGAACAGTTTCATTTTCTGACGTTAATCTTATACCACTGAAATAAGCTTCATATATGCAGATGTATGAACAAGAACTGACAGATTCAGACAATTTAGAGGCTCCCTATATGCAGATTGATTTCACTGATGATTTTACCACTGACGAAGTATTTGAGTCTCGTACTTTGATGATGAACTGGATTAATACCGTAGCATACCGACATAATATGATAGTATTGGTTGTACGGTCGGATAGTGGGAGTAGTGGTCGTCGACCTCGAGTTATATTGGGTTGTGAACGAGGTGGTGTATATCGTCCGCGTAATAAGGCGAAACATCTTCTAAATTCAATTGATGATGGGAAGAGTGTTTTAAAAAAAAGCTCTAGAACTACAGCCACAAAGAAATGTGAGTGTCCATTTCTTCTAAAAGCTATTCAATTGAACGAGTCGGGACAATGGTCGTTCTCGGTTGTCTCTGGTGTTCATAACCATCGAATAGGCCGGAATTTGATGGGTCATTCATATGCCGGTCGACTAACACCGGTTGAAAGTCGATTTGTAGCAGACTTGTCTAAGAATAAGTGTAAAGCCAAGGATGTTCTAAGTACTTTGAAGGACACATTTGTGCAGAATGCATCCACTCTGAAGACTATTTACAATGCTCGTCACAAGCACAGATTATAGGAGCATGGAGGTCGGTCTCAAATGCAATATTTATTGGAGAAACTGGAGCAGCACAAATATTATTACCTTGTCAACAGATGCGAGACAACAAGTAGGGTGAAAAATCTCTTTTATGCCCATCCAACTAGTGTGGACCTGTTGCGTGCCTTTCCAGATGTGTTGCTCATGGACTGTACATACAAGACTAATCGATACAAGATGCCACTATTGGAAGTCGTTGGCATCACATCTACGGATATCACATTTTCTGTGGCATGCATTTATTTGGAGGCCAAGCGCGAGGAGAACTATAGATGGGCGTTCGATACTTTGAAAGGATTGATGGACGAATCATTCTTACCACAGGTCATTGTCACTGATCGGGAGATTGCTCTGATGAATGCTATTGAAGTTGTGTTCTCAAACGCAAAACATTTGTTATGCAGATGACACATTAGTAAAAACATTTTGACTAAGTGCAGGAAGGAATTTCATTCGAAGGTGAAGTGGGATTCATTTAATTACTCACTCAATACGTTGGTTCTTGCGGAAAATGAAGTGCATTTCAATGAGTTCGTTTCAAGATTGAAGGCCGATTTCGTCGACACTCCAAATGCCGTGGATTACGTCATCTCGAATTGGCTAGATCCGTATAAGGAGAGATTTGTAGCATGTTGGACAAATAACGTAAAGCATTATGACAACACTACAAATAGCCGGTACGTATATTTCTCGTATCTTATTCATATTTTTCGCGATCGATCAGTATAGTACTATATTTTGACAATACGATGTGGTATGTTCACACAGGACGGAGAGTGCTTATTCGAGGTTGAAGAAACAACTTGGTACCAGCCAGTCTAATTTTGAAGCCTCTTGGGAGAAGATACACGGGTTGTTGATCACATCTCACACCACTATCAAGGCTTCATTTGAGCAGAGTCAACACAGAGTGCATCATAAATATAAGTCTCCTATTTTCAAGATCATTCGTGGGTTGGTGTCACATGCAACCATACATAAGATTTTTGAGGAGATGGAGGGGGTCAACCCGGCCGGGAGTGATTCGTTGTTGTGTGGTTGTGTATTGAGAAAGACATGTGGTCTTCCTTGTGCTCATGAGCTTGCAGAATTGATACGTATTGGTGAAACAATCCCTCTTGACAATATTGACAGATTCTGGAGGAAATTAGATTGTGAACCATGTAAGACGGACGTAAGTGTTGTTGCAGATTTGGGGAGTCGGTGGACAGAGTCAGTCGATGATGTGAATGGGTTGTTTGCGTCGGCCAATGAGTCACAAAGGTTGTTGCTACTGAAAAGACTTAGGGAGATAACGAACGTCTCGACATCCTCATTGCTTGAACCTGAGGTTCATACACGGGTTCGTGGACGCCCAAGCAAGGCTAAGAACCGTGCAGAAAAGTCTACCAAGCGTGAGAAAAGTTTTTTCGAATATGTTGAGTCTTTCAAGGATAGTAATTCCAGTACTTCTCAGAACATATTTGTTAGCGATCCCTCAACTTGTGCACCAGTGTTTTCGGCAAAGAAGAGGCCACCGAAACAATCGATTCTACGTCGATCTGTGCGAACATCCTCGGAGATTCCATTCTTACAAGTGCTACCCAATCGTGTACGTTCTTACGTATCTAGTACGAAAAATGTGAAGGGCGACGAACATTGCGGTTTTCGGTGTCTAGTTGACGCACTTGGTTTGGGTGAGGATTCGTGGCCGCAAATCCGAAACGATCTAATCGGAGAGTTGGTAAACAACCGGGATTTGTACACTACTTTATAGTTTAACTGTACGCACACGGTGGACGAGATTTTGACATTGTTAAGCTGTTTCAAGGATGAGGTATATGACACTCGTTTTTGGTTCTCATTCCCTGAGTGCCATTACCTTGCGGCTTCCGCCTATAATATGGCCATAGTTCACATTTCTCCTCAAATCAGTGTTCTATTCCTTCCTCTCAGAACACAAGTGCCGATCAATCCGGGATGCATGTGTATGGCATTTGTCGGTGATAATCACTTTATTCGGGTAACGGTCTTGTTTATTTTGATCACATAGTCAAAGTTCATTTCGTTGAGCAACACATTAATTGGTACTTACATTAATTTGTTCTATTTCTAATATGAAGGTGAATTTGGTCGACGGTGCGCCGCTGCCGCCTATCATAAATATGTGGTTTGCGTGCCGGCTTCCTTGCGCAGTTAGCTGGGGGTACTTTTCCAACAACAAATAGCAAAATGGGGCGCGGCTGATTCAAGTGAAAACACCTCGATCGGAGTAGACACCATTAGTTTAGATTCCGACTAACATTTTAAAACACTATATCAATTTGTAATACTTAATAGTGTAATATACATTATTGAGTACAAATTGGTCTTATTGTGTTATATGTATTTTCTTTTACAGTCGTACACATTGAGAACAGGTCACACGTTACCGCGAGAAAACGGTCCGGATGTGGGATGCAAATCCACACTGTTCGGCCACGACGGCCGAACAATCCCTCTTGTGTTCGGCTGAACCGGTCGTACGTCGTGAAGCTATTTCGGTCTATATGACCGAACGTCGGGAGAATCTGTCGGTCAACTCGGCCGAACAGTTCCATCACCGTTCGGTTGGAATGACTGAACAGTTCGAATAGAAAATTTAAGATGGAAGAACAAATACATTGTAACAAATTTGATTGACTTTGTGCAACATATTAAACACGCTGAAGTCGAAATATTTGTCTTCACATAGAAAAGTTAAAAAAAAGAGTTCACAACATCTAAGTCATCCAAAACACATACTATCACGGAAGATCAAAATATTTGTCTTGCTCAAAGTTGCAATAGAGGTCAAAGTACGAATACATAATGTAATGAGCTAACTATGTTCTTCTAGATCTGCGAGTTCTACGAGACCTGCTCATTAATGGACGACCGTCAGGTTCTGTCACATTACTATCATCCACCGACAAAGTCTCGTACGCCCTAATCACATAAGGCATCACATGATCCAATGATAGGTCGGGATCGTTAGCCACCCACCGTTGGACGATCGGATGAATATGCGCACGTGCACTCTCAATCATATCCCACGGCTGTGCTTGAGAATGAGTAGAACTGGCGACAGCAGATGTCCTCTGGGGATTTTGGATCATCGGATGTGAAACGGTACAGAACCAGTCCATATAGTTGGTTGTGCATTCCCATGCTGGACTGGCTAGCCTATCCTTGACCTCATCGGCCAAAACGTGACTGCTCCACATCCGAAAGTAAGAACTCATAACATCCCAAACAAGCTTGTATTGTGCACCCGTGCTACCTCGTCGAACTGATAGTGGCACCAACGGATCCTCGGGAATCGTCTGAACATGTCCAAATTGCCTCAGGACGCGGTCAGGATGGTACGGTTCGACAACATCGAAAGCTCGGATACATCCGTGGTAGAATGTAACCTCATGTCGTGGGAATACATCCCTCATACTCGCGAACGGAGTCCAAACAACCTACGAAAATTATCATGGACAATCATTATAGGTTGAACTTTTCTTCTATATATATATATATATATATTAACGAGATGCTCGCAAAACCTAAAACTTACAGAGTTCATAGCACAGGCATCTAGCGTCTCCCTCCAAGCTATTAAACGATCGATTGAACCCCCAGGAGAAGCTTGTTGGGCCCATCGCAACGCCAAAGGTTCACCCAAGTTGTAGTTGACATTATCTGTCGGCCGCGTAATAGGAAAATACTCGTAAATCCATGCCTGAAAATAAAAATGATGCTCAATCATATAAAATGTCCATATAGTTTGAGAAAAATAAAATAAAGAAATAGAATTTACCTCCAACAATGTCAAGTAGCCACCCATCTGCTTCACTCCAAATCGAGATGCGAGCCCTAACTGTCGGTACAAGTACGCTAGTGCAGCGGCTCCCCAAGCATACTTGTGGACTCGGGTAACATTCTCCAATAGTCGGAGAATGTTTGTACCCACTCTGGTGACGCTCTTATCGGTAAAAATTGTGCAGCCTAGCACAAACCATAAGTACGCCCTTGCCGAACAAAGTCTCTTCTCTTCATCAAGAGAAGTGGCATCACCACTAAATCTCGATCGTATCCACTCTAACCTCACAGAACTGCCTCTTTGGCCCCTTACAGCCTCGCGTGCCTCATCAGATCCTACTCCTAACAGCCGTTGAAGCATCACCGTTGGTGCTTCATCACGTTCTTCCCGTTGGACAATAGATTTTCCAGTAATAGGAAGCCCGGTAATGCAGAGAACGTCGTCCAGGGTTATTGTCATCTCACCAAACGGCATGTGAAAGCTGTTGGTCTCCGGATGCCAACGCTCAACGAAAGCATATATCAGGTTCTTGTTAGGGCTCTTATACGATATGGATCGTAAATCGGTAATTTTTGACCGGCGGAGCAACCTAAACCACTGATCCAAATCACCCTCAAACTTCCAAGAATCCATCTTCGTTGTGTGACATAGACACCTAAGAATATCTCTCTCATTGCCGAACCATATCCTCGATACAACATGTGTCTTCAAACTGGGTAGAAGGCGGTGGTCGGTCGGGCCTCCGGGAAAAGGACCTGTAAGTACCTCGGACTCCTCTTCTTGTTGCTCGTCTGCTTGTTGCTCCTCTTCTTCTTGCTCTTCATAATCACGAGCGGCCTCTTCAACATAATCAGGATATTCGGCCTCGGGAATTTCTTCTTCATCTTCATTATCACGAGCGACCTCTTGCTCGTGAAAATCAGGATATTCGGCCTCGGGAATTTCTTCTTGCTCTTCATTATCACGAGCGACCTCTTGCTCGTGATAATCAAGATGTTCGGCCTCGGGAATTGCAGTCGTGACTGGGATTTCCGGAATATTGGCAACCACTTCTGGCTCTATTTCAAATTCCACATTCAGGTTAGGTTCTTGCATGCCCGAACCTTCACCACGCTCCAATTCCCTACGCTTCCGTTCTGAAGCGGTTGGTCTATTCTTCCTAAAATACGTCTTACCTGTAATACAAATAAAAAAAATTGAGTCAACGGAACACAAAAATTAATGAATTGGAAAAAAAAAATTCAGACTGTTCGGCAGAGATAACCGAACGCTCGAGACACTGTTCAACAGGCCAGCCGAACGCATGCGAACCTGTTCGGTCAGGCTGGCCGAACGCGAGAACTCCTGCTCGGCAGAGGGGACCGACTGTCAGCCTATTTGTTCGGTCAGATTGGCCGAACAGAACCAAAAATTTCGGCCAACCAGTGTCGAACAGTTTTACGATTTTCCAGTTTTCAAACCTTCGTTTTTTTTCAGAAATTCGACCGAAAACATAATTTTTACACACAATTTCATCAAATTGAATTACTAATTCACTAACCCATAACAAACCCGACAACATAAGGTAAAGAAATGTCTACAAAAACAAAGTAATCAATTGCAAATCGAATGAAATTATTGAAAATTAACTTACCCGATAAATTTAGCTTTCCAAATATCTGTTTGAAGTGATGTTCCATTGTTGGCGACGTTCGGACGAATCAACCGAACAATATTGAAGATGGTGGAGGTTTGAAAATGGTGAAGAACCGAACGGGGGCTTGGCCGAACAAAGTGTTGTATTGGCCGAAGAAGATGGGAAATCTGTATGAGGAACTCCCTTTTGTTTTTGTTTTTTTTTTTTAATTTGATAAGGGTAGTGTGGGAAATAAATGGGGTGCCCTTAGAAATGTTTTTAAGTGGTATTTTCTTTGTTGGGGTGCTCTTAGAAAATGGGGTGCCCTTAGAAATCAATGGGGTGCTCTTAGTCCATCCCTAAATATTTCTAAATTAAATACTTGATTATTTAACAACTCATCATTAATCTTTAGTACATATTAAAAGTGATCCCAGATGACAGATGACACATGTCAATTTCTGGTTCAATTTTTTTTCATTCCTAAAAATAAATTAATCATAACCATACATTTGTCCATAATTTATATATTTACGAGTTATATAATTATACTAATTTAGCTCTTAATTAGAATTTGTTTATTTGTTTATTTTAACAAATTCAAAATAACAATAATTGGAAATTAAAATTTCTAGATACATATATCAATACCATATAATTCATGTATCAACTTTAATAATTAATTATGAGACTTACTTTTTATTATTGTAAAATTTATTTCTTTTATTTATACATTTTATAAAATTATTCATTTAGGAGAATCATATATATATATATATATATATATATATATATATATTCATAAAATGGATTATAGTTTTATTAAATTCATGTACAAAATTAATTTTAGTTCTTTTTTATAAAACTTGTGTATTACACGACAACTCTAGTTTATATAATATTTTTCTTCTATCACAACTTGGAGCCAAGAGGCTAAATTAACAATTTTGAAAGAATGATGAGATAATACTTTTTTGAGATTTTATATAACTCTATTTTTTCATCGGTGGTACAAACTTAACAACATAGAACCCTCGATTCAATTGCTAATGTAATAAGTTCAAATATAATTTTTTTGTCTCAAAAAAATTCAACCAAGTTTGATAATTTATTTACATTCCTGATAATGGAAGATCTAGAAGAATTAAATGAGAATTAGCCAAGTGTTGCGTTCTCTGAAAATGCAATAATTTTTTATTTAAAATTACACCGGCGGACTAGCCGTTTGAGAAATAACGCTAAAATCTTAACACTAACGAACACAAAGATTATAAGACCGTTAAACATCAATCAATAATGAGAAAGTTGGAAAAAGTTAACATTATATGAATGAGCAGCAGCTGTTCGACGAAATGAGCAAAAGAATATGCTATTTATGTAGTGACAGCACATCATAGAATCAATCTGCTTTTGCCAGCAACCCAGTTGTAAACCACACTGATAGATACAATCGATGCCAATAGATATATAAACAACAGCCCACCATTCGGACAACGACACAAACACACATTACATCTACACACAACAAAGAACAAGAAAACACACACACACACATAAACAGTTGGAGAGAGAATAGAAGAAGAGATTGAGAGTTTGAGAATATGGTGAGGAGGATTTGGTCATTGAAGGGGGTGCCATGGAGAATTTCTTCCTTGAAAATGAAGAAGATGAACATTCAAGTATGGCTGGTGGATGACGTCATATTCAAGATTGTGTATGTGGTGGAAGCCATTGTTCTTGTTTCCACCCTCTGCTTCTTCTACCTCTGTTGTGGCTGTCACATCTGATCTCTTTCACTTGGAAAACTAAGGGAGTTGTAATCCATTGTTTTCTGTCTTAGGTAATAAATAGGCCATGAATTCTTTATAGTTGAGGAATAATTGTTCAGTTTTATGTGTGAATACAGAATTACTATGTTCAGCTATGTTTTCTTGCAGAGTTTCAGGGACAACTAATTTTTGTACCTCAGTGATTCTTTTAGGATGTGTCTGGTCCTATTATTGTTCATTTAAGATGATTGAATAATTCTATGCTTTAGTTCCTCATACTTTTTTATTTCTTCTCCATGGATCAAACATAGCTTTAGCCTTTGAAGAGCTTTTACATTGTTGGTTGAAATTTGGGCTCTGTGGGTTTTCTTTTTTTTTTTGTTGATCTCATTTTCTATTTTACCAGTACATACTACATACTACACACTAAGTGTGATTAATATTAATTTAAAGACAAAAAATGAAATTTAGATCACATAATGTGTTTTTTTATTTTTTTCTCCAAGATTTAAGTAGAATTTTTTAAGAACTTTCACGGAAGAAACATGGCAAAAATTACGAAAAGAAAGAAAAAGGAGGGACAAAATACAATGCATTTTTTTGGATGGCGATGTTCAAAGATAACTTATTTCTTTTCAATAAACCATGTTATATTATTATATTAGTAGCATGATGCTAGCACAGAAAGGTTAGTGTTTAACTAGTAAAATATGTCAATACTTTGAATTCCTATGGTATTTTTTTATTTATATTTTATCACTCAAAATATATTATGCGTATTTTATAATATTGGTTATACAGATAACATGTATTTATTCACATTTAAAGGTATATTTATTATATCATTAAAATTAGATAATCTCACGAGACTCAATCTTTCTTAGAAAAACTGAAATAGTGAGTTAGTTTGCAATGAATTTTAGTGAAGTAAATTTATTGTGCTGGTTTTAACAATATGCACTCATACATTATACGTAATTTGTTTTTAATAAATAGTAAAAAATGATAGAAGTTTAGTAATGTTCCAAATACATTATATATATATATAACAAAATGATCACTTATTATTTTCCAAAATACATTTAACTTCAATTTATCCGAATTTCATCTAAAATTTTAATAAAATGTTACGAAATAGGTAAACACTTAATAATATGAAATGATAGGAATGATATGATAGTGAAAGGCTCAACACAATGCTGTAAAGACAGCCAGCGCCAAAATTTAATAAAATCTCTCTCTCTCGTTCAAAAACTCCTCCATGTACTTTATAACCATGCGATTCTTGCCCTCCAAATATACTTCTTTTTGGTTCAATAGTTAATATGGGAGTACTGATAGATAAGTCTTTTTTAGAGTAGGATTACATTTTGGAACCTTTGACTCACTAGAATTTCAAATGCTAAATATATTTTTAGGTATTGATTAAAGTTCCATATCATGTCACATTTGAGCCATGAGATGGAGGCCTAAATTCAAGACTAATATTATAACACTACTTTTAAAAATTCTTTAAATTTTTATGCTTATCTATATATATATATATATATATATATATATATATATAATTAATTCAACCATAAGATATGAAGTTCAAGTCTTACCCAACTTGTATATTAGTCTACATGTAAATTCAAATAATAGTAATAATAATAATAATAATAATAATAATAATAATAATAATAATAATAGATACCAAGATTAAGAATCAAGGGATAATACGCAAAGTACATAACCAAGGGTCAGATCAATATATATGGATTACTTATTAACCTGTTTTAGATAATTATTATGTGTAAGCGACATTTCCTTGATCTTTCAATTTTAATCTGAATTTATTAATTTTCCTACCTTTTGAATGAACTTGGGTCGTTTTTTTACACTATATAAGTTATTAATGGCATCCCATGATCTTTTGCATTTGTTTTTCATCCTTAATTATTTATATAATAATTAATAATTATTATTATTAAATATTATCAAATTTCAAAGTTAGGTCTAACTAGTTTCGAATAACAATCCGTATTCTTAATGATGACATTTAAGGTTAGACCAACTGATATGACTATTGTTGACGTCAGATTTTGTAGAGCACAAAATCCTAACCTAACACCAAAAAGTATGACCGGCTCGGGTGAACTGAACCGAGCAAAAAATAAGAAAACAATCGAATAAAGTAAGAGAAAGACTGTGCCCGGTGCCTACTCGGGCAAATTTGCTAGGCTTGTTCTGGTCGGCCTTTTCTGGCCGGACAGGACGTTTTTATTATGAAAGATGAGAGTAAAAGCTCTCTAATTGCAATTAATACAATGATTTCGGATACCCAATTCGATACCCATTCGAGTGGGTTTAGGGCCCTATTTATAGGCTAAACCCTAGATATGAAAGTTGAACAATAAGAAATAAATCCCTAGGATTTAGGGTCTAAACAAGGTAAAATTAGATTTAATCCTATCTAAATCGGATACGATTTGATGCAGGATTTGTTCCCTTTTTTATGGATTCGTAGCCTTTATCCGCTCATCGAGATCCTTAAGGTCAGATGATTTTGGTCGGATCGTCCCGTTATAGTTGGCCATACCGACCAAACTGGGTACCCGAGACCGCAGACCCACTGGGCTCGGATCTGTCGTTATGGTCGGTCCGACCATGTCGGGTACCACTTCAGCTCGGTTCGATCCATAGTTTTCCCTTACCCGGGGCTCTGATCCGGTTAGACGAGCAGGGGATCAACAACTATCAAGGTTTATTTTTGTTAAGACTCGAATCCATGGTGTTAGTCTTCAACTTTTATGACTTAGAGGTTTGGTCTCTTTTTTTTGCGGATCGAATTTAGAGTAGTGATTTAGGAGTGAAGACTAAGACATTAATGAATAGTTGATGAACGTGCCTTCGCTGTTGGTCTACCTCATAAGTACTTATCGTTTTCAGTTTGTTAACCACATCTCATTTTCACTGAAACTTAAATTAAATGAATTGACCAGCATCAACACTAATTGATCAAATTAACTTTAATTGCCAGGTTTAAACAGGGATGGAATTGGGGAGACGGCGCGCGTGTATAACACACATATGATATATGTATGGTATGATCATAATCATCATATATATGACGTTCATTGCAATAAAATAACAAAACAATTGAATTTAATTTATTTAAAATTAGTAGCCTAAGAAAAGGTACAAAAGACATCCCCCACATACTTACAAATCTTGGAATTTTATCGACGTGTTACGTATTATAGAGTCAGTTAGAAGTAAATTAGGTTGACAAGGACTCCAATTTACATACCCTTGTGTAGAATAAACATCATTTTAGGCATCTCTCTCTCTCTCTCTCTCTCTCTCATTTTTACTTAATATATATACATCCTTCTTCATATTAATTCCTCTTAGTTTAGAACTATTATCCTCCGTTACAAGCAAAGTGATTTTAATTTCAAGGCCACGAAATAATTATGGGAAAGAAATCAAGTACTACTCAATCGTCCATGAAAATATCTAAGCATGAAAAGAAACAACAGCTCAACAGTTTGATCAAGGTTTTGAGGCCAAAAGTGTTCATCACAGACTCCTCAAACTTCAAGAACCTTGTTCAAGAACTCACCGGAAACGGAATATACTCTCCGGTGGAGTCATCTCCGCCGCCAGCTCCTTCAACATCTCTACTGTCTGATCTGTCGCCGCCAACATGGGAATTACCCTTTTCTGAAATTGAAGAAAATCATTATGATCATCAGTTTGCATATCAAGAGAACATGAGTAGCCTCGACTCATCGTGTTTCACCACCCCATTGGAGGGCTCACCGGATTCAAGCTTAACAGGGTCTTTGAACTCCGAGATGGGAAATTCATTGGACAGACATAAGATGGATTTTTATAAGGATTTGGAGGCTATGCTCATGGAGATGGAAACGGGTAATAATACTTATAACTGTGATTATGATGATGCTTGTTACAATGGGATGTTCAAGCAAGATGATCAGGTCTGTCTTTATGATTATGATTATGATTTATCTGCTGTTATATGAAATAATCATACATAAATATGATGTTGTACGTACGTGTACTATGTTTTTTTTTTTTTTTTTTTTTTTAATTTAAGAAAAATGTATGTTGTGTACATGGATGTTGCAATGTAATGTAATTTTATGGCTGTTTGTATATCCAGAGGCATAGTATTTAGAAGTACATATGTACAGTTTGTACATGTATAGAGGGCTACTTTGTTCTATATGGTATCATTTTTCTTTATTCTTTACTTTGTATGTATGTTCTTGTTCAACACATTTTGATGATCATGTTAAAGTGACCCCTGATAATTTGATGTTTTCTTATGTAATTATCAAACATATATAAATATACTTGTTTGATTAAGTTGTACTAAAAAAGTTAATCACACAAGATAACTTTTTTTCCATTAATAATAACTCATAATCATCTTTCTGGTGTATTGCTCAAATAAATCACCTAATTCTGCATATTCTGGTAATTTCTGTTACTACCAGTTATAGATTTGAATTTACAAATTTTTTTTAGGCCAGGGACATTTGAAAACAAAGAATTTTTAAGACCTTTTTAAACAAAATTTAATAATTAGAACCTTAAGATACATTTTACCAAAATAACTTCACTTTAAAATTTAAAATTACTATCTTACAAATGTATACCTTTTTTTTTTTTTTCAATACAAAGATCATTATATTTCCTACTAATTTTTGGCGCTTTCTGACGTTGTTCATGTTGTAGTCAAGTTTCTCTTCTAATTCTAATTATAATTAAATGGTTTTCCAGTTTTTTTTTTTTTTTTTTTAAATGAAAGAAATCTCATTTTGGAAAATATTATAAATCATTAAAATAAGCTTTGAACGATATTTCGACAAGATTCCATGGCCCAATGGATAAGGCGCTGGTCTACGAAACCAGAGATTCTGGGTTCGATCCCCAGTGGAATCGTAAATGTACAATGTTTTTTGAATTTTTTTTTTCCTATTTCCATCAAGAAATCTTGAACCTCAATTTATTTACCGTTTCCTTACTCATAGACTTAAGTAATAATTACCTTATTAAATTAATATTTTACGTAACGGAAAAAAAAAAAAAAAAAATTCATTTGAATTGCAATTGGATCACCCAACCCACCTGAACTTATAACAAGACAATTTGATCAAACATTACTTGCCCCTTACAAACAAGAAAATGTTTAAAATGAGCAAACAAAACAAAAATCAAGAACCCTTGTTGGGTGATTGCTCCGATGGTGGAAGACTATACAACGACTTGAGTTGCCTACTAATCAACTTACTATTATTCACCGCCATTTCCAGTTCCAAATCATCCGACCACCATTGCTCCAACCCATGAGCCTCGAGAAACCTTTGTTTCCCTTTCGACATCACAAACATCCTCGCCCCACCACCACCACCGCGCTCTTCACCTCCATCTCGATCAGTATAATAACAGCAAACATAATCGCTAGTATTCACATACAGATTAGGTATCCATTGTTTTGCAACCAATCTTGAACCCTCGTTATCATCACAACCTTTACTCTGATCGCCATATAAAGGAAGCATCGACCTCACTCTCTGCCACATCACCCCGGCCATTTCCCCCACGGTTTTCAAGCTCGATGCTAGTGAAACCGACGGGGGATTGAACAAGTGTGCTTCCACATACACTCTTTCTTTGGCCAATGCTTTGCCAACTTGTAAAGCAAAGCCAGCTCCCAATGAGTGACCAGCCACACACACATTGCTACTACCATACTTAGTACAAATCAATCTCAATGCCTTTAGACCACTGCTGAATCTCACTGACCCTTTCAGGCTTTCCCAGGCTAGGAACCTGAGATCATCCTCGATGTCTCGTCTCATCGATGGAGATTTGAGAAGGGTTCCTCTGAAAGCCAAGACGGCCCTTGGCGCGCCATTAGGCCTCATGAATATGAAATTTGATTTAGCTGCAGCTCGATCCCATTCGAGTATTGCTCCGAAGATGGATCCATCTCTTTCATCTACGAGAGATTCAACCAGTTTGTACTTGAAGGGTGTCCACCATTTAGGAGCAAGAGCATTTGCATTGCTTCTGTTTTCTTGTCTATCAACTTCTAGCAAGTATACTGCTTGTATAAAACAAGCAATTACTGTTCTTTTGTAATTACCATCTTTCCTGTTTATCATGCCATTCACTCATATCAGTTATTGAATTGGCCTAATTGTTTAACAAAAATAAATAAAAATCAAAACTTTATGAGAGCTTACTATTTTGGGCATCATTTCACATCATCTAAAAATTAACCAAGAATTAAATTAAACTGGAATCTATATGTTTCCTACATCATTGTGCTAAATCTACATATAAGTTTAAACAAGGAAATGAACAAGATTGAAGGAATGAGACAGACCAAGTGGGATTGATGAAGTCTGTCCATTTAATAGAAGGAACATTGCGTGGGCCAGAGACATGAAAGGCGTCAGGATGATGCTCTTGATCTCCATTCTTCCCCATCAAAATCCACTTCCTATACCTTCCAATTTCTCTGCTCTTTGCTTCAAATATAAAGGAGAATGGCACAAGAAAGAATAAAGGAAGACAAGGGAAGCCATTGATTTGGCATCCGATTCTAAGGGAATAAATCCTGAATTTTCTATCTAATGCCCATAATCTCTCTCTTTCTTTCTTTCTTTCTTTTTTTTTCTCTTTGAAGCACATGATTGCTTTGTTTTCTCTGAATTTGGAGGTGGAATATATCTCTCACCAATTCTAAACTTGTGCCCCCCAAGAGCCAATCTCTTGTACCTTCACATCGTATCTATAGAGTTTTGACAATGATACATGAAAAATTACTGACACAATTTCTCATTTCTGTTTACAGGTGTTTATATGCTATTTTTTCTTTTATATGTGACTACTTTAATAAACAACATCAGTAATAAATGAATGATTTTGAAACTAAAGAGAGATATTATTTATGATAAAGATTCCCCATCGATAACTTGGGCCTACAGGATAAATTCCTACGTAGTTCATGTAACATATGTTGGAATTATATTTTCTAGACAACGAATTATTAATCTTTTCATGAATATTCGAGATTGGCAACATAAACTGTCTATTTCTTTGTGGTGCCCACAAAATTAATATATGTGGCGGAGCAAATTTTCTGAAGCGCCATTTAAATTGAGGTGGTCGTTTTCTTTAACAGATTCTTGGCAGTAGAATGGAAATTGGAACTCAATGCCCTTTTTCCAACTATAACTCAATTGCCCCAAGAAAACCACAAATATTTCTATGGCCCTCAATCTTGCAACTCATACTGCTCTGCGCCCAACACCCTTAATTTCGTCGAAGACTTCAAGGCAGAAAGTTGGGTTGAAGTTCTATGACACTCCATCTCCATCCTGTCTGAAGCCGCCTGCTGCTCTTTCTGAAGGAACTGAGAGTAGAGTCACTGAGGAAGATCCTACTTTTTCTGGTAACCCTTTTCTTGATTTGAAGTTTCCAAGAATGTTTTATTCGGTTGATTATGGAGTTTGAAATTTTTTGTTAGTTTAATGCATGAACTGATTTATCAAGATTTGACTGTTTTTATTTGGCCCCTTTTTTATCCTAGTTGGGTTAATTGAGATGTAACCTATGATATGTTGTTGTTGTTGTGGGGTGTGTGTGTGTTTCTTGATATGAATCTTGAATGCTTAAACAGTTTATTGATGAGGTTAAAATAGGCCTTTGCTGATTGGTTTATATAATTACAAGGGCATCTGATATTTGTATTAGTGTTAATTGTTAGAAAGATGTATACTTTTAGTTGTGTACATGATATTTCAATGGTAAAACTACATCATTGTTTGGTTAGATTGTGTAAGATTAATCTTTTATCAGTTTATAGATCATTCCCTCTAGGAAAATCCCTGAGGTTGCTAATTTGTGATGAGTTTTTCAATTCATTACTCACTTATTTTAGGCACGTGGATGGCAGTTGGATTGTTTCATATTGCAAGAGGAAAATGGAAGGAAATGAATATCTGACTTGGTTGTTAGGATTTGAGTCTCGTTGCTAAAACTAGTTTCTTTTTTTTCCTGAATTCAAACAATATAAGTGGCGATTAAAGGCTGAGGTTAGCAAATAAAGACCAAAATATAAATTTTTGTGGTACTCTTATAAACATGCCTAAATGCTGTCTAAAGAGAAACGGACGTGGGCAGAAAAAAATGAACATTTTGTAAAGAGTATCTGGTGTAAAGGGCTAGTTGGTTTGCTTTGTATTCAATGAAAAATTTTCTATTTCCCAGTCAATGGCAACTAAAAAAATTAATTGTCTTTGATTTGTCTCACATCCTTTTGGTTGATAATTCATAAGGTAGCTGATCTGTTTGCTTTCTTAATATTTTGCTGAGTTTATATTCTTTATTTTGATGTAAGGGTCATCCTCTTCTGCTCGAATCCAGATCGATCTCTTGGAACAACTGACGTCTGGTGGCCCCTCTTCTGATGGTATTTTCTTCTTCTGGAATATGGAAAATAAGATAGCCTCCATTTTATTTTATTTTAATTCTTTGGCTGAACAAGGAATATATTTAATCTGTATATGGTTTTTGCCATCCTGTTCTCTCGACCAGGGTATCAGAGTGACGACAGTTCTAGTGGACCAACAATACGCGAACAACTAGCTAATTTGGTTGGAGATCGTGACGATGATTTCAGGATTCCATTAGGTAAAAATATAAAGAAGGTGACTGCAAAGTTCTTGACTGTATCACAGAAGAGAAACATCCGAAGGCAGACTTACTTGAATGAAGTTTCTCGGAGGAACGACTCTACTTTCTTTGCCACCATTGGTGCATTTATTATCCTACCGCCTATTGTCATTTTAGGAATAGCAATAGCAACAGGTTATGTGCAACTTTTACCGTGATAATTAGTTTTTGTATATAAATCATAGTAAAATCACACTGGCCTTCACTATAATAAAACTATGCATTGTTTCACACATCCAATGTGTAAGTTCATACACAAATCCAGTATGCTAAAAAAATTACATATTCGTTCATAATATATAGTATGAGACTTTCTTATCTACTCACAGTTTACACATATGAGGTCGAGATAAATATAAAGGTTGGAAAGAATACAATGTGAATACATATTTGAATTCTAACAACATAGTCTTATTAGAATTCAAATATGTTTTCAACAATGTTCGGATGGTGCTTCTTTCTGCTGGGATGTTGGAGACATTTCTTGATCTGTAGGTTGTATGGGCTTATTTCTTAGAATGGCTCCTTGTTTCTTTATGTAATGCCATTTTTCTTGGAGAAGGTAGAGGAAGAGTATGAGGGCGATTTGGACAGTGAAAATAATGGTCCAAAACCGGACATTCTTCGATGTTCTCATATGGTAGGCTTGTAGACCTGTGTATATGTTGATGAGTCCAAGTAAAGTGACAGCTATTCCCACTAGCCAGTGAAAAAGAAACCAAATACTTCTGCCTTTGCTTCCCCTGCAAACAAAGAATATCAGGGTTAAGACAAGATAATCTTATTTATACATCTTGTTCTTTATCCATAGGAGCTGTCTAACAAAGAATTAGTACTAGAAGAGTGATTCTTTACCCATGTGGTCTGAAGATGCCAACCAATGCTTGTAACCACATGATAACATAAAATGCTAGGCCTATTCTCTGGTGATCATTATTGAAAGAGTTATCGAAGTATTTTACGGACATTACAGCTGCTGCTGTGGCTACTAGGACTGAGATAACCTGAAAATGATGAAATATGAGTCATGTTAGTGGTCAAAGTGAAGAAAAAATAGTTATCGTTTGTCGACATCTAGCTAATCTTTTGAGGCATTAGATTAGTCATCATTCTTGTGGATTGCTTTGTAGCTAAAAGGATTTGTACTCTTTTACCATTTGAGAAGTGATTATTGTTTGACACCTAACATCATAACTGTATTCACAGATAAGTCCCCATCTTTTCCTTACCATCCAAGTATCCATAATAATTGGTTCCAAATAAATGTTATTAATTTATATTCTGTTGGAGTGACTAAAGGTTTTTTGTGGGGCACGTTTATCTAACTAACAAAGTTCCAAGTTGTAATTAGATGTGTTTTTGGACACTGTGGGGATGTTGCTCATCATCAGAGGCAAAAAATATCAGAAAGAAAATAACAAAAAATGACCTTGATTTCTCATGTAGTTTTTCAAACTCAAATAGACAAGTAAAAGTGAAGAAATCTAGACTTGCCTGTGTTATAGCATGTATATAGAATATGATTCTTAGCCTTCTCCCAGATTCCTCTCTGTTAGACATCCTCTTTATAAGTATAGAAACTGGCATTAAGAAACCAACTGAAGCCCAGAGTAGGAATCCATGAAGTTTGATCTCAAATGACAGTTGAGGACTGACCTGAAATCTCAGAGAGAGAGAGAGATAAGCCTCGGTTCTTGAAAACCCGGTTCTTGGAATATATCTATAAATCACAATACATGCTAAGGAACTAGTGCAATTCAAGTAGAACATATATACCTTATATTTGTTGCTTGTCTCCATTGTCGTCCGGTCATGAGATGAGCAGACTGATGGTAGAAGATTGAGGACAGGGAAAGCAAAAGCCACCAACTTCTGAGAAGATAACATATTTCTATCGTGACGAAGGATTTCAACACCTAAAAGAATAAGAAAAAGCAGCAGCATATCAAGCTATATATTGTGAAAGAGAAAACAGGTACTTTTTCTTGCTTCTCCTTATTCTCAATTGACAGGGTATTATATGATTGCCTCTCTTTATCTCCTAATCTTTCTATACCCTTAATGCAATGTAGATTTATATTTCTTCACTAGCTTACAATAACAAAAAGTTGCACATTACTCTTTTCAATAGAGCCACCTCCCCTTCCTCTTTTGGTTTGTAAAGGCAAAGTAAGATGATTAAAGTAATAGAGTTTTGTGTTGGACTATTACACTGAGTACTTTATATAGCTTTGTTGTGTATTATATAGGATAAGGAAGTTTAAGGAATGGGTAATTTTTTTAGATTTCGTCGACGGTGGGGCCCGTTGGACAGGCTTTTGGACTTAATGGGAGGGAATGTAGAATTTGAGAGATGGATGGATGTTAGTCAGAATTGTAATGGAGGAGATAAGAAATTTGAGACAGGGTGGTCTACTATTTTTTTATGGTGAAGAACACTATCTTCTGCCACTCCCACAATAGATACAGACAATTATAGAAACTGTAAAGTGACATATGCTTTTTAGTGGAAATCAGCCTTCACTATATCTATTTCTTGTTGTCTTCACAATTTCAAATTTAGTAGAGCTATATTTAAATGTGATCACTTTCTTGTTACCATGTATTATACGCGATCAAATACGGAAGTTATAAAGATTATTATTTTTCACGTGATGAGTATACATATCATATATGTCACATATGTATCATAATGTCATTATTTTGTTACCTTTATTCCAATTTTTGGTCCAAGCTTTTGATGTGTTTTTTCCTATATCTCTTATTCTTTTTTCATCAATGATACATTTTCTGTGATAATTGTTGTAATGGTTCTGAAAAAACAGCTCAGAATAGCACAAATAAAATAGAGCATTTGTATAGACAGTTGGGCCATGAAAATATGTATATATATACACCTTTTAGTTGTGGGGAATCTAAATAGTGATTGCAAATTCATAAAGCAAAGAGATGGTCCCTCTCTCCATTATCGTTCCCTGCAGTTGTGTCCCATTCGTGATGATGATTAATTGTATACTACTTTCTTGGACTTTTATACTCATTGATTGGTTACTAATCTTGGATTCTCATTCTCTCATGCACGACTTTTTTAATTCGTTGTTTGTTTGGCAATTTTGGGAATTGGGATGTTTGTCTAATGGATTAGTGATCTAAAAAATGTAAGCATAACTTTGGAAGTACTGATTTGAGTTTGATGGAAAATAGATGCGAAATGCGTGATCTTTTTAGCACACAATTCCTTATTTAAATAAGGGGTTAAGTTTCTGGTTATTTCGCATGTATTTTTGCATTAAATTCGAGGTTGTGTTTGGATTGTGAAATTTGAGGTTATGAGTGGTTTTTAGTTAAATAAAAGGTTTAAGAGATGTCAACATTAATTTGAAGTGATTTGACTTTTGGGTAACATGGAAAGTCATGAATAAGCTCAAAATTTCAAACATGGTATTGATGCCTACTCAATTTCTAATCCAACTTCTGTTGAAATTTTATTGGGAGCAACTGCTTTATTTTTTAACTACCAATTAAACTAATTATAACATGAGACCCACAGAATTAAGGCTGCTCGAATCGACAAAAAATATGTGAAAATGTTGTAAATATATAGTAGCTATACAAACCATGATGTGTTTTAGCCAAAAAAAGAAATTTACTACAAAATAATAATGAGAAAAAAAGACTAATTTCATAATAGTCATTCAACTATTAATTCTGTGTTAAAAGATTAAAAAAAAAATTCAAATTAGGGCGAATGCACTTAAATCTTTACGTTCATAAGCATTAAGTTGGGCACTTTTTAGTTATATTATATGGTACATTATATATAATATACTCATAAAATCCTTCAATCAATTATTCTAATATTATTATATAAAATTATAATTCAAAGATTTTTGTTCATTTGGAACCAAATTGTATACTTGTCCTGATTGCATATGGTTATTGTATGTCATCTTGCAATCAAATGATTTCTATACATGTTATCTATATATGGTGATGTCATTTTATGTACATAACAAGGGATGATAATTCAAAAATAATAGATTAAAAACGTTATCTCAAACAAAGTGTACATAATTAATACCTAGAAAATCCTGAGGATTAGGACATATTTTGCACCCAGTGTTTGCTCAAATGTACAATTTCCTCTAAAAGAATTTTCAATATCCAAATTTATCATAACTGACATTATTAGGATAGATTAACAACTTTTATACAAAATTCAAAACAAACAAAAGACTTCCTGTCAATCTGATTTATCAACACTATTAATGAAGAATTTTTCAACAGAAATGATGATCCTTTTAAATTGCTGTCTTTCTAAAGGCAAAACCAACATGTGATTTCCTGGTTAGGCATCACCTTTTGATTTTGTGACCATCATTGGGAAGAAAATTAATTTCCATCCTACCTTCCAATTCAATAATTAATCTTATATTTTAATTTCCTTAATACAATTTTATTATCTGCATAAATATGACTTATAAATCTATTTTAAAATAATATTGTATGCATATGCTAACTCCAGCAAACTAGTTTCTAGTTTATGTTTCATTTCATTAGTTGGGGCTATATATATGTATAGTGGCAACACCATTATTGAGAGAATTAAAAATAACTGATTCAAATTCATGCAAATAAAACATAAGACCATTGAGAATTTGAAGAGAGATTTAAGAATAATTAAGACAAACAGGAAAGGTGATTTATGAAATTTGGGGGTTGTCAAACCCTAAATAAAAAGTTCGTGAATTTTTCCTCAAAACGTAAAAGTTGGGTTAATTTTTGTCACTATTGGATGGAAAGTTGATGAAATATATCAAATATGTTACAATTTCAAGTATTGAGTATTTATAATGCAAGTCGTAGAATGTGGATATCAAAATTGAGGAGTTTATTTGAGTAAAAATTTGAAATCAACCCTTGAATGTATAATAATGGTTTCTTCTACCAGTAATAATTAATTTTCATTTTACTATAATATCAGTGAATAATTCCTTATAAATTATATTCCTTAATTAATGTTGAAGTTAAAAAATAATCTCTCTCTCTCTCTCTCTCTCTCTCTCTCTCTCTCTCTCATTTCATTCTAGAAAACAACAAATAGGCTGACTAGCAACGGCCAAGTGTTGCCTTAAAAGGCTACTAATTGATTAAGTTAAATTATGAATTATGTCAATGTCATTAATATTAGCACTTCATGTTCAAATAGCCATCAATTACCATAGATCAACTGTCATATCTGATCCTTCTTTTTTTCTTTTTCTTTTTTTCTCGAAAAAACAATTATTTTGGTCTCTTTTTATTTTGTATCCCCATCTGGACGTATATTCTTCATCTATCCACTAAAGCATATTTAAATTAAATGTAATAAAAATTCAACTTCATCTACAAATTTACCGTGTTGAATGAGTTGGCCTATTTTTATAATCCATATATACTCCGTTTTACATAAGATTTCACGTGAGACATACACTTTTCTCAATCACTTTTTATCCCCTTTTTTTAACAATGTCAATTATATGAGATTTTATACAATCTAAACAATTTTGATATTTTCTATTGCAAATAAAAACAAAATAATTGCCCTGATTTATTTATTTTCTGACAAATAACAATATGTATTTTCTTAATTTTCGGGTCATCGTTTTCTTTTTCGTTTCACTTATGAACATTTGCTCGAAAATTTTGAACCTGAATTTGATTTCTGGATAGTAATATTATCTCATAAAATTACATCCGTAGATCCGTTTTATATGAATATTTGTGAAACATTTGAGTTGAGGAGCTCAACTGGTGAAAACTTTAGGAGGCCCATATGTTAGCACGATTGCAACGAAGAAAGCGAATTGATAAAGAATAAGTGGTCTATATTGCTCGGAGTTGGGTCAGCTTTAAATTTAGTTTTGAAAGCTCTAAGCCCATCACAAAAGACATTGGATTGGACTTGATTACATTTTAGACTATGGTGAAATTAATTTAGTTCAACCGTCAATTTGGGTTGGGCCTCAATACTCAGCCCGATTGAACAAAGTCAAATATAGTTCTTTCTTTCTCCAATTGCCGTATTCAAATTTCAACATCACAATTCACAAAATATTTTAATTTAATTTCAATTTGCAATCTATAATATATTAATATATGGTTTTTTAATATTGCAATTTATTTTTATTTTTCTCCATTGTAAAATATCGTCCAAGTGTTTATTAATTTTCATATTCTAATCGTTTATTGGTTACTTTTTCGTCGGATTTGAGATATTTTTATTACTTGTACAACCTATAGTCTAGATGCCATTTTCCTTTTTGAGTTTGCACCTACATTTCCTATTTCCAGTAGTTTGCAAACTCCAAGTAATTTCTCAGCCATATTTCTTAGTGGCACGTGTGGACCAAAGACTCAAACTCACTGTTTTTTAGTGATGATGATATATTTTTATTGACTATTCTGGCTTGTCAATTCTTTTAGTTGAATTTAGTCTGAGAAAAATGTAAATAGAAAAAGGAATTTAAGCTGTGTTTGTGGATGAAATAATTTGCAGACGAATTTGAAAATTTTAATTTATCGAGGAAATGATTTGTAGAATGAATTTGGACCGAGACAGAATATCAATATTATGACAGATATTAGATATATCTATAAACGCAAAACTCATGTGAGACGGAGTTCCATCACCCACAAACAGTGAATTATAGGGTTTGGGTTGTGGGTTGACCCGTCTCACGCAATGCAATAAAAATCCATGAGATGGTCTTACAAGAGAGTTACTCATATATAAATAGCATATATCCTTCTCTTTTTTCTTTAGTATTGTTATAGGAATATTTCTACGAGGAAAGTTATGAGCGAGGTAGGACAGTTGAAAATATTAATTTGTCTATAAATAACAGAAATTAATGTTTGTACCTTTTTTGTTGTGCAGAAAAAGATCGTTATTGAGGTGCGTATGGATGGGGAGAGATGTCTGCCTAAAGCCAAAGCTATAAAGAAGGTAATAAATATGTTGAAGCAAATTATGCCTTATGAGATAATATGGAAGAAAAACATATCTACTACCAAGTTAAGGATAAAAGCTATGAAGATTGCAGTAGCTTGCCCAGGTAATTTATTTTATTGATTCACTAACAACATATATACACCATGCATGTTAATTTGCTACTTAAGAATGTTTGAATATTTAATTTAAATATCTACCTAAAATTAAATGGTAGTTTTAATAGAAAAGTGTGATGAGAATGAAGTAATTGTAGGGGTTGCATCAGTGGCGTTTGTGGCGGAGAAAAGTCAAGTGGTGGTCACCGGAGTTGGCGTCGACGCCGTCTGCCTCACCAACTTGATTAGGCGAAACGTGGGCTTTGCTCAGATTTTGACTCTTGGTCCCAATTAACATTTATGGAAATTAAGACACGTGAAAAGAAGAAGATCTTACGACTTTTTTATGTAGTAGTTTGTACTGTATTTCCACTTATAAACTTTGATGATAAATAAAGTCTTAAGTTCGAGTTTTCTCTCCTTATAACTCAAGTTTTAGTTTGTATTAAATGATTTCTATATCTAAATTATTAAATGAGGAGACAAACATATTGAGGCAACCTCTAAAAATTAATTTAATAAATGTTTCGTATGTTATGGTGATGGTGTAATTCATGTTTATATCTGATAAAATGCATAAGATGTAATATCGTCAATTTACACACAAAAAATACGAACATAATCATGTACACATGTATAAATTAATCATATATATTGCAATTTTATTCACCAAATTATGTCAGGATTCAAATTGATTAATTATTATAAAATTGCAAAGGTTTTTTTTTTAAATAAACTTCAAACATAAACGGAAAAATACATTATGTTTTAAAAAATTAAAATCATTATCCAAGTTTCTCCCAAAATAATAATAATAATAATAATAATAATAATAATATTTTTATAACCCTTGGACCACGGCAAAAATAAATAAATAAATAGATAAAACTTATCCCGAACGCCGGGGCAAAGACTTACATACAACATATATATGATATGATATCTTGTCATTTACACTCTACATCGGGAAAAATTGAGTCAACCACACTTGGAAAGACCAAATTTATTATTGATATTTTGGTTATATATTTGGGTCCACCAACTATATTTCAAAGTTACTAAAATTAAAAATAGGTTTAAGAGTTTAATAATAATATTATATACCGGTATTTATATATTATTAATTTCATAGTTTAGTCAAGTAAACATTAAATAAATAGCTCAAATTATCAATATATATACACACACTCTCTATATAAAATCTATATAATTACAATTAAGTTTTTCATTCCATTTAATTTATTGAAATTAAGAATCACAACCAAACCAGAACTAATTAGAATTAATTCGAACCTGAGACCTTGCTCAAGGTGATCTATCGATAGATTAAGCCTATGAGTACTTTAACTGCTCATAATAGAAATACATTATGATAGTAGAAAATAACCTAACATTAATTAGAAGTGTGTACAAATTTACACCCACATATATATAAGTTAAATATATACATATTATATTTTGGGAAAAATGACTTGTTACTAGTAAACCTAAGTCCAACGAAATAATGGGACATTGACAACGACAAAAAAATTATGCAGTGATAAAAATTCGAAATACCATAAAGAAGAGTATTTAATTATCCTTTAAATTGGAAATGTAGGCTTTGTTAGAATAAGGCTGTCTGCATGATTGTGCTGTTCTAGAATTGTGTGTGAAGAGTATATCAAACATACCAACTTTTTTTTTTTGTTGGATAGTGTTACTAAACACTCTATCCTTTTATTTTAGGAAAAACGTGCAAAAATGATATTTATATTTATTTTTGGTGTAAATATGATTTTAACATTTTTCGTTCCATATCATAATAAATGGTATATATTATATACTTTTTTGATCTTGCCATCGGGTCTTATCTTTTGCTTGATGGATCAGTCCACCCTTTTATAAGAACAAATTAAATCATAAAATTAGTTAAAAACTATAATTTCAAAGAACAGTACTGAGTAGATAAATTAATTTACCAATTAATAAAAGGTCTGAAACAAAAATCTCTCAATATAGGCTCGATCCATAATGCACCAAGTAATGATTTATATGTGTATATTACTGAAATAAAGTAATAAATTAGGCCCTTCTTTATATGTAAAGGTTGATATTTCTGTATAAGAGGAAATTTCACCATGTTCCCGTAAGAATATCAAACCATTTTTACTTTCAAGGTTCACATTTATTTTCCGATTATTTTTTCTTGTGACTAATTTAGTCACAAACTATTGAAAAGTTGCAATTTTAGTCCAAAAGTCAACATCATTAAAAAGGATGGTGGTTGGGGGATTAAAAATGCAGTGTTTGGATTTGATTGACTAAAAGTGTCAAATAATTAGTCTAAATATTAAATATTTATTTCCATAAAGAAGTTCTGAAATAAAATGACATAAATGAATAAATTAAAAGTTTCCAAATTAAATATAAAAGTTATTTAAATAATTCTGAACTCAATCAAGGTAAAAAATAATTGCTTGAAGAAAAAAAAAACAAATAGTTTAATCAAAGAAATATTAAAATCATATAAATATATAAATTAAATATCATCATTAGTTCGTGAATGAAATCCAATAGTCATATAAATAAAGATAAGAATTGCCTAAGCATATTAAAATTAAAAATCCCAAAAAAGTATCAAATTCAAATTTAAAAATATTACTTATATTTTTAAAACTAATTAATTAATACAAAAGTAATGTATGTGATTGTTAATTTTATATGGTGTATCTTCTTTTAACTATATTGGAATAAATTCGTAAATTTCCAATCAATTGGGATTAAACTGATAAAAATGAAAAGGTTTTTAGAATAGAAATAATTTACTCATATATTTTTATGAGATGCATAAATAAATGTTAATCTTCCATTATTCTACGTGCTGACTTATCCAACACTCTGAACTCTCATCACATTCTCTCTCTTCCAATCCTTTCTCTCTCCCCCTTATACTCCACAAATATCAATCAAACCAAGAAAATGACGGTAAGTTGTTGAAAAACATATAATCTTCCTTCTTAATTTCCTACTTAAATTATTTTTAAATTTGATGCGTAATTGATTGGGGTTTGCAGCAAAAGATTGTGGTTATGGTGTTAATGAACAGCGATAAATGCCGCCGCAAAGCCATGAAAATTGCTGTCTGTGTACCAGGTACAACATTTACATAAAATATTAATGGGTATTCTCGTAATTTTACTCGCATAATCATAAATATTAGTTATCTCTGCATGTATAATTTGTTGCAGGTGTTGAATCGGCGGCGATAACAGGGGAAGAGAAGAATCGGGATCGACTCGGTGCTGCTAACTCGGCGGCTGAGGAAGAAGGTGGCGCACGCAGAGCTTGTGAGTGTGGGCGAGCTCAAGAAAAAAGAGACGGAGCCGGTGGCGGTGGCGGTTGCGCTGCCGCCACCGTTTTATGGTGTTCCCTCTATCTGTTATTGTGAAGAAAGGGAGCCAAATTGCAGCATCATGTGATAATATATATATATATATATTTGCACCAATTTATTTTTCTATTTTCCATCTGGGACAAGAAACTGGGCTTACAGGAATTAAGAAAAGTATAGCCCATGGGCCTTTTTAACTTTAGAATCGAGTATATAGAGAAAGATGTTTTGACACTTCAAATATATAGAATTATAATTATATAAATCGAGTTTGGCCATATCTCTGTTACATTAACAAAAGCAGTTGCAAATTGATCTCTATCTCAGTTATTCATGTTGTGTCTTAATTATTTTTTAAATAAATGTAAATTTTGAATGGTACTTTGCATCGTCTCATTATGTAATTCATTAGTAAAATATCGATAGCTTCAAAAAAAAAAAAAAAAAAAGTTTAGAAAGCTTACAGTATTTTAGTGTTAACACCTATGTAATAAAATACGAGATGTTTACGTTTTACCACTAAAACGTGAAGCTTCATAATGATGGCCCTTGGACAAAAAAGAAAGCAACGGGAAGACGATTAAAGGAAAAGGGACAGCTTCATATTCATGAAATTATTGTACCTAACACAACTTTAATCACAAACCTTTGGTTGTTTTCTATGTAGTAGCAAAATCTAGGATCACATCCAATGAGAGAGAGACAACCCCCACTATGCTGCACGTGCCCCCAATTTTTTTAATCAAGAATTATTTTTGATGTTTATATTTTGTATTTGTTCGTGTTCTTGTTTTTTAAAGATTCTAAATCCATCCCTTATCGCATCTAACTTGTTTGAACTCATTTGATCATTGCATTAAAAAGTATAAGAACTATGACTCGGGTATACAAGAATGAGAACTTCAACACATCCTAATATATATATATATAACTAAAGATCTTGATCAACTGCACAAGAAATGCACTTTCATCTTTAGTCCTCTTTGAAACTCTACATATGGATATGCAATAGGTTGTTCGCCATCTTCGATTTCCCATCTGCAAACGAGAGAAAAAAAATTAATTATTAATTAGTTTTAATTTTATCAAGTTTGTGTTCGAATAATATAATAAAGTTGTTAGTAAAAATGTTGCAATAGCTGTAGAAGGTCATATATTAAAATTGAGCCTACAAATTTACTAACTCCTAAAGTGACCGAAAAAGAATGTAGAAATGACTTAATAATACAAGTACAAAAATGTGAGGGAGTGCTTTACAAATTCCTACAAAAGTAATTGCTATGGACCATATATAGTTTTAGTAATCATAATCCAACACAAACATGTAAAACTTAAAAAATTGGATTTTTCTTTTTTTTTCTTTTTTTTTCTTTTTTTTTTTTAAAGAAGGAAAAGGCAATATTACCTATAATTTAGAATGAGATGGTGGAGGAAAAAGGCAACCTCAACTTTTGCCAGTTCAAAACCTGGGCAGCATCTGGTCCCTCCACCAAATGGAGTAAACTTCTTGCATGCTTGATCATCTGTCTGTATATTACATGTAAATAATCATTTCCCAGTACCACATACCATCATGTCATATATTAATAATATCTTATAATACAATATTTAGTTATGTCCTAACTTTCACATCATGTAACTTGTAAGTGTATCATCAATTCTTTTACAACAAACTCCACTTGGATACACTCTAAACCAGTAATAAATATAATTAATTTCCTCAAATTTAAAAGAAAACACTAAGTATATACCTGCCATCTCCAAGGATTAAAGTGGAGAGAATCAGCATGGAGAGAAGGATCAAGATGAACTGCAGAGAAAACAGGTAGGACATTCCAACCTGCTGGAATTATGTAATCTGGTCCAAAGGTAATCCATATGATCAGATTAGCAATACAGATAAGAAAAGTGTAAATGTGTCACCACAACATGAAAAGGACCATGCATGTATAATTGATTGAAAAAAAAGAAGAAAAAAACCCTTTTTTTGTGGTTAAATAAGTGCAAATAAATATTGGTTTTGGGCCATCACATAGACTAATATATACCTCTAAATTTGACATCTTTGATTGCCTTTCGGTGGACAAATTTAACAATGTTTCCAAATCTCAGAGCTTCACTTATGACCTGTCTTAGAAAGGTCCACAGAGGTATTAATATTAATGACACAATTATTGCAGTTCCACAGTCAAAAAAGTAACATTCTACCATGAAATTAATGTTTATTAGAAGTACTGTTGCAAAGTGCTAAATAAAAAAAGCGTTTTCTAGTCTTATTTTTTTATTTATCAATAGCTAGATTTGAAATGACTAAAAAATAGGTAGAAAAGCTCCTTATCCATGAAGGGTTAAATTGGAAAAAAAACTCAATTTTCGTCTTGTAACTTAAGTTTTGTCCACTTTTTATTACTATTTTACGTATTCTAAATTTAGGGGTCTAACAATCAATTTTTTAAATATTGGTCTAATTTTGCTCGAAATGTCAGTTTCTGCATATGCGAATAGTGTAATTGAAAATTTCAGGTCAACAATTCTGACATCATCCATAGAGGGAAAAATCAAAATTTCAAACAAATTGAATGAAAATTGCAAAAAGTGATAGTTAGAGGATTAAAATTGAAATACGTAAAATTGATGATGAAAACAAACAAAGTATGAATTACAGAACGAAAAATTGCAATTTATGATTATATCATGATTGGCAATAGAAATAAACTAAATAAATTGTAGGCCTCTTACATTTTGTGTAAATTCCATGGCTTTGTAGTCTTCCCAGTTCAAAAATTCATCTTTTTTCTTCATGCTTCTTATTCTCTGATGCTCTACCTACAATAAGGAAATAGAGAGGTTAACAATTTGCAAGATTTCAAATAAATAAAAAAACGTTAACTTGATTATAAGCCAAGTTTTTTCCCTAAATAATATCCAATTGTCACTAATCAAGCATTAAAAAAACGTGATGAAATAGTATAATTAAAAATCTTTACCTTTAATTGTTGAATAGCAGTGGGGCATTGATGAAGAAAAAAGACGAGCATGGACATAAGAAGAGAGGTAGTTTCATAACCACCAAGTAGAGAATCCAACACGAAACTAACTTTTTCATCTTCGGATAAGGTATCAACTCTTAGTAGTATCTCAAGAAAATCACTCTTTTTGCAACCATTTCTCCTTCTTTCCTCTATGATTGCTTTGACACTTGAAGATATTCTAATTCTAGCCTGTAAAGATATCATCGCAAAAAAGCTCAGCACATGCCTACTTTTTTTCCTTCTCTTTTTTTGCAACAAAAAAGCAACAAAATATTCCTTCCATGGCCTCCATCAATTATTAATTTCAGCAAAATCTAAATCTATACTTATAAATCCTTAATTAACCCCTTTTTTTTTTCTTTTTTCTTGGAATTAATTAAAAAGAAATGTAGTAGAGGATGTGGAGAACCTGAACAGCTCTTGCATATGGAGTCCCAGGAATGTAAATTGGTATAGAAATCAACCCTCTCATGAATTTTAGAAAATCTCGAAGAATTTCCTTTGTCTTTGGCTCATCTGGTGTTAATCCCAGCACCTGCTTCACTATTACATTGAATGTGTACTGTAACCAAAAAAAAAAAACTCCACATTAATGTTAATTCATTCATACACGGTCACAATTATAGTCTTATATGCATTAAATATACCGTTCTAGCTTCTTGACAGAAGATGACTTGGTTCTTATCTTTCCAAGAATCAAGAATCTGAATGGCAGTGGTTTCGATTTCGTTCAAGAACTCGGGTTTGGATTTGATGGTGGTGACGAGTGAAACGGCGACGTTTCGGAGGCGCTTGTGGGTTTCGCCGACCACCACCAGCATTGAATTCTTGCCCAGGATTTCATGGATGGGTTTAGGATAACTGCTCTGAAACAATCTATCCTCGTTTTGTAGTATGTAATAATTCAGGTCTTGATCGCATGAAACCACCGTTGGAGAGAAGAACAGATGGGATTTGAACACTTTCCCATACCTGTAATTACAATAACCCATTCTTTTCAATCACACACACACACAGTAGGTGTATACATGTTTGGTTGCATGGACAATCCTATTCTATTCACCCACACATGTATGATGCATTAATGTATGTATATATTTAAACAAAATTGAGAGATGACAGCTTTAATTATGAACACACACATATAGAGAGATTAAACATGATGATGTGAGAACATGTAAATTAAAATTAAAAAACTCACCTAGAACAATGGTATTGCAAAAAGGCACCAGGAGAAGTGGAAGAGTGAGGCTTCAAGAAAGAAAGAGTCTCACCAAGAAATGGCCACCCAAAAGACCCCTTTGGAACACTGCTACTTTTTAAGAACAACAAAGGATAAAAATGGTACAAAATCAGTCCCAACAACAAACCTAATACAACGTTGACAATCCAAAACCCTCCATCTATTACAATCAACATATCTTGATTGTCTCTGTTGCAAATCTCAATTTAATTTGCAAGGAAATTAACGAGTTTCTTTCTTTTTTCTTGTTGTGGCAACAAATGTTTGAGAAGCTTTGAGTTTGACTGGCTATATATAGAGTCATGAGAGAGAGAAAGGAAGAAGATATATGCTAGAAAGATACATAATTCAAATATTAGAGTTTGGACTATGTTATTGTTAGGTGATAATTTTCACCCATTTGGTTTCAGTGGGACAGATAGCAGTCTTTTTTACAGGTTATTACAGTCGGTGAAATTATAGTACTTATCAGTACAATAAGAATGGATCAACCTAGCCTAGGATCTAGGTTCTTACAGGCTATACAGTGTTCATGAAGATGAAAATTAAAGAATCTCTCTTTTATAACATTGACTGAAATTAAGTAGGTTGAGGAATACTGAATACTGCAATATTATCAACCGCAATTCGGGTTTTAAATGCTTTGAGATAGATGGTAATTGATCTTCAACTTGAAAATTTATGTGGAGTTAATTGATTTTTTTTTTTCTATCAATTAAAGTACTCTCATTCGCTTCTGAATTACTTTTGATGTTAAAGCACCTCCATTGATTGATTGATTATTTAGGTGTTAATAACATTCCCATAATGTTACTATTTATCCTACTAAAACTTTGTAAGTACTTTTGTATTGCAACTTTCATCTAAGACTCAATATATAGCAATAATATTGACAAACATCCTTTATTTCACTTTACTGTTTCATTTGATGTTCCAAAATAATCACCACACGCCAAGTATAAAGATGACATCACTAATTAATACATTACTTGAATTAAAATTAATAGAATATAAAATGAAACAACAAATTGGAATAGATGATCCAATTCATACTATTGAGTCTAGTAACGAATTACTCAATATGTTAGAGTCCCTTCAAACTATACCACTTGTACAAGTTGAACTATATGTATGTATATATTGGTTAGAGAATTGATGAGTTTGGGCATGCATGCACAATGAAAAGTGTAGATAGAGATGCAATGCAGACACTTTAGGTGGTAAAATTTAGCCACTATATAATTATGAGTAGCATTCATGAAATATCCACTTAACCAACGCACATTGTCTCTATTGTTGAACTCCACTATCACATCGATGCTTATTATTACAAAACATTATGTGCCCTCACTTCCAGTATTTCATTATCACTACTTTCTTTGTTTCCCACATATTTACGCATCTCTTCACTATTTTCTTTATCTTCATTACTTTGTGATTCATTTAATCTGCTTCCAAATTAGGTATGCAATTCATCTCATTTCTTATTTTATTAGACATAGAATTATTTAATTATGTTAACTAAATTTCTTTTTTTTTTTTTTATTGATTCTGTGATCAAAACTATCTTACAGAGAAAAGAGGAAAAAACTAAAGGGCATACTATACATTCCATAAAAATAATAGAAACAGAGCAAAATGTTACCGTTAGAATTGATTGAAACGCAAATTCACATTTATACTGAAATTATATTTATTGAACGGTATTATGGAGGCACAACATTTTCCATTAAGAGTTAACATTGCTAATAACAACAAGTGCAATATGATATACAAATTAAATACCAAAACCTGTAAAAAAATTCAATTAGAAAAAGGCATCTTTTGTTATGTATTAAGAAACATTTTAGATATAAACATTTAAAACTAATATTAAATATTAAACAAAAATTTGTACGAGACCAAGACCATGTAGTCACTATCTATAACTCAAACTTATTTTTATAAGTTAACCTCTAATTTTTAAGTTATCTCATGAAATTAGATCTATACAATCTTGTATACTCTAAATATTATATTATATACTGCATTCCTTACTTTTTTGACAAAGAATGAAAAATGCAAATTCTTGTCTTGGTTGTCTTTCAAATGCATATTTTTATGTACTTTCTCAGGGAAACCACATCATGTTAAAACATAACAAAAATATATGATAATGTACCTTTATATATGTAAGTTTGTAAGCTAGCGATAACAAGAAAGAACCCTTTTGGCCAACTATCTCATATTGCAATCTCATGCCTCTGATGGCCTAATTGTTATTCTAATATATGATTAAATTGTCGGTATTATTTGATTAATAGTCACTTAATTCAACATATATATATATTCAGTAAAGGTATTTATCATTGATGAGTTCTTCATCCGAAAACGTTATTCTCGTAAAGTTTAAGAATGAACAATTAATAAAGTAATTTTTTATCTTTTCTTTTTTTTGGGATCAACTTATGTTAATTATATAGTGATAATGTTATTTTACCATATAAAAAGAAAGATAATTAAGTTAAGTAGTATATTAAATTATGAAATTTCTCCACTCTTAGTGGACACGAGAAACCCGTGGCAAACTACTGCAGCATTCTTTGACTGTGGAAAGCGTACAACTTTTCAAAAAACGCTAGCAAGATATATTTTTTTAATTATGGTTAATCGAATGAAATTGTCTAAACAGAAAATTGTATATTTTCTTTAGGCTCAATTGAAGAAGAAATTAAAATACAAACTTTAATGAATTTAAATTTCAATATTTTGTAATCGAATTATTAAGGATTTTCTACTTAAAATTTGTGAATCTACTTGACCAAATATTTGTCAGTATCAGCTATCAAGCTGGTAGTGGAACCAATTTATTCAAAAAAAAAAAAAAAAAGAGTGAATGATATATGAATAAAATAATATTGTTTTGTGGAAAACATTTTTTACTTCAATTTTATTAATTTAGTCCAGTTTAAAAAAAAAAAATTCTTATTAAAATGAATCCCTGTACTTTTACTTAACTTTTAAGTATTTTATTTTGTAAAAATTGAGTTGTTACACTTAATTATTTTTCACTAAACTTTGGTCGTTAACTCCTTATATAAGGCATAAGATACACTGGAGCCAAATTTTATGTAATGAAAAATAAAGATTCATTTTTCTCAAATATTGAAATTACAATTAAGAACAAAAAATTTCAATATTCAAAACTCGTGATATTCAACTAATTAATTATTATCCATAATATGTATTTCCCCATAATTTTACCATGCATGTAGGATCAAAGGGATGGAAGTGATCTGTACCTTTGTATTTTTTTATAAGGGTGAT
This sequence comes from Scutellaria minor, assembly GCA_954870855.1. Taxonomy (NCBI): domain Eukaryota; kingdom Viridiplantae; phylum Streptophyta; class Magnoliopsida; order Lamiales; family Lamiaceae; genus Scutellaria; species Scutellaria minor. The sequence continues at coordinate 8,039,767 of OX940727.1, forward strand.
GCACCAACATAAATGCACGTTTTCTGGGATTTGTACCACGGCTAACATACTGCTGGGGTAAACATGTTGCTTCTTTCACAACCACTATTTTTAGTTTATCTAACAATTTATTCATAATTCCAACTCTTTATTTGCTTTAGTTTAAAGAAAAATTAATTTAATTCCTGTACAAAATGAAAAAATAAATAAAAAAAAACATTCATCCAATTAAATGGTAAATAGAAATGGATTAAGTGGAAATGTGGAATGGTGATCGATAAAAATAGTTGGAATGATAATATTGAAAAAATGGTAAGGTATATCTTATAACATTTTATTCCCACCTTTCAAACCCCGGCCACTCCTAATAAATACGTCTTTTTTTTTTAAATACTTAAAATAATAGAGCGACCATATATAATTAAGTTAATGCTGTAATGGTTGACATGATTGGGCATTGGCTCTTGGCTTAAAAGATAGGACGTAGAACCGTAGAAGGATGAAAAAACAAAGCAAAGTGGTCAAAGATCAACTTTTTGCAGTATATTCTTTCTTGGGTTTCACACAACAATTACTCATTCCAACTTTTCGAGGGACCATTTCCAAATTTTATCTAATTTGTTGCTCAATCTTACCGATTCAAAAATATCCACGTTAATAACACTAATTAATTAATGTGGGTTTTATTATTTTATAGACAGCATCATTACTTCATTATATTTTTTTATAATATTAACATATTTTAAAATTGGCAAAACGTCTTTAAATAGTACTAAATCATATAAAGAAGACTTTTTATCATACAATATAGTTTTCTTACTTATCTACCATGATTTTGGTGAATTATCAAAAATAGTCATTGTACTCACATGTGAAATAGTGCAAAAAAGACTGATGTGATAGTAAATTTGTCTTATAATCGCTACATTTAACAAGGCTAAATTTGTACCCATTTTTACCACAATTAATATAATTAATTATTTATTTTTCAACCATACTAGATAAATAATATACTTTTCTAGTACAATCTAATAAAAATGATAAATTTACTCTTATTGATAAGATATAAACATAGTGGTGATGAGACAAATTTTCCATTACATAAAATGTGGCTCCAGTGTAATGAGCAAAAACTATTTTTGACTATACCAAAATATGGTAGAAAAGTAAAGAAACTATGTTGTATGGTAAAAAAGTTCTCATTATTTGATTTAATGTTATTTCAAAACATTTTTCCTTAATATAATATTAATATTGGGAGAGATGTTAACCCTTTTTTTTTTTTTTGGTTTAATATGCTCATACAATTAATATTAAGAAAACATTTTTTTTTTGTGAATAAATTAATAATTTGAGAAAAACGTATTTTTGGATAATTGAAAACAAAACATTTTTGAATATATCTTATAAATAATATAATAATGTTCTTAAGAGATATTTTGAGTTAAAAAAAAAAATGTATTGCCTATATGGTTTGATGTAGAAGACAGTTTCAATCTTACTTCTTAATTATACATATTATTTCGTTGTGTATTATAATATATAATACTTACATAAATTATTTAAGTATAGACAGAGGCTTATTTTGTAATCATCAAACCATCACGATGATAATGAAGTTAAGTTTGTTATAGTCAGTTTGGTACAATTTTTGTATAACTTTTGTCCTTATTCAAATTATTTTGATGAGAGAAAATAAATTCTCAATCAATATAGTATATTTAAATTAATGCTATTTGCACATCTTATCATTTATTATGTTGGACATACTATGTTAAATATGTTACCATCTAAATGAATGATATTTTTGTTTGAGTTGGTTCTTATAATATGTTAGATAATCATTTTATCTATAAAAAATAAACTTAAGCAATTGGAGACAAAGAGTAATTTATATTTTATATAAAATATGTAAATTGCAGATATGTAATATTGCAAATAAATTGCGCAGAGTTGCAGTAACTGTGTTAATTACTGTACTTTCTTATGTGATGCCAAAAATGCCATGCATGCAAACACACAAGTTTCGAGACAGCACGAGGTTGTGTCAGTTGACCAATCTTCTGTTTTCTTCTTTCCACCTTTGACTCCTAACTCTTATTTTTTATTTTTAACTAGAGTTTTGTACATGGTTAATTTAACTAATACTATAGTCCAAAGTCTGTGTATATTCGTATACGTGTATTTATGATATGTATACACACCATTCAATTGCATGTGAGATATAAGACAATCTTGAAAACTTAAACAAAAAGAAAAGTGACTTCAAAAACTGAAAAATCAAACTCAACTAAAAGATAATCAAATTAAAATTCATGAATCTATTAAAACATGCTTGCAAGTTTAATCGAAGATATGTTGAATTTGCTACTATATGTACATTCAATAATTTATTATTTTAGCAAATTTTATTTTCTGTAAGCATTTCCTAGGATTTTAAGATCTTATTTCATATAAATTATCCAAGTATCAATTCAAATCAAGTTGAAAAATAAAAAATCTATCAAGTTTAAATCAAACTTCCATAATGAAATCCGGGCTTAAAGTTGACAAATAGTGGACCTTCCTCGACTCATTTATAACCGTGGTAATGTTCAAACACGGGGAATGAGTATGGAATTAATTAATTACCCACACTGTGTTGGCAGATTTTAATTAAGTTCCCTTTGACATTTTATTAATTTTTTAAGAAATAAAATAATAATGTTATATAGTTGAAGAAGAAACATTGCACATGTGTAGAGCAGCTTTACAGTTGAGGAGAGTGTAGAGAAATGAGTTGATAAGGAGGGTAGGACAGAGTAGACTGTGTGTTGACCCTGCCTCCTACTATTTGCCTCTGCCTTTGTTACACTTTCCAAGGATCTCCATTTTTTTCAAAATCTCCAAATATGATATTTAAATATTAAAACTATACTTGTTTTTTTAAATACTTTTAAACGAAATCATCATTAGTAAACCTCCTTTCTTAGAGCACCTCCGACGGTGCTACCCCATTGAAGGTATATGTTGAGGTGGAATGGGGAGAAGAAGAGGGAGATGGGGAGAGGAAGAGGGAGAGGGAGAAGAGTGGGGGAGAGGAAGTGATACCCAGGGCGAAGAAAGGGAGAGGAAGGAGAGAAAGAGAGAGGGAGAGAGAGAGTGGCGGCCAACCCCCAGAATTGAAGGCCTAGATTGGGTATGTAACCTCCACCTGTGAGTGGCGTAGGGTCCGCGCCATTAATAATTTTTTTTTATTTTGCACTGATTTACTGTTTTTCCTTTTTTTTTTAATTAATGGGGAAAATACTGTATATTAGCCGTTCCTTTTTTTAAAAATTTTTTTTTCACACTTCAATTAATTTGCTGCTACTTCAATTAAATTGTTGTCAGTAATATTATCGTTTATAGCCATTTAAAAACGGCTATATTTGTGTAATAATTTTTTTTTAATTAAAAATTTTTCCACTATAAATACATGGTCTAACAACCCCAATTTTCTATCACTTCTTACAATTTTCAAATATCAATTTCTACACACACTCTCACACATCTTATTCATAGAATGGATAAAGATTCTTGGATTAATTGGTTTAATTCTTCCAATTCCGGAGAAAAAACATCTTCTCAAAATAACAATATTTATTCTCCAAATTTCAACATTCGTCCTGAAGATGCTAATTCCCAAAATTTCCCCTTTCATCCTCCAAATTTATCAAAAGGTCGAAACTTCCCACTACATTATATGTATCCACCGCAATTCCCCTTCTTGTCGCATCCTCCATATGGAATTCCTCCGGCCTTCAAACTCATCAAGGAGATTCAGTACAGATGGATCCGACACTGACAAAAATTCTCCAACTCCAACTTCTCAAAGATCATCTCCTTTCTCACCACAGAGTTCTCCAATAGACCCTGAGAATATCAACATTGTTGCTGATCTTTCAAGTGCCGAAGATGTCAACACTCCTGAGCCACCTCAAAAGACAATGTACTCTCATGCAGAAAAAAAGAGCTTCTTGTAAGTTGCTGGCTAGATATTAGCACAGATTCGATTGTAGGAAATGCTAAAAAATTGCAGCAAATGTGGATCCGGATTGCTGATGTGTACAACAACAATCGTCCAGCCAACACACCGATGAAGACATGGGTCGTATTGAAGTCACATTTTTTCACCCTTCAGAAAAAATGCAAATGGTTTAATGCAATTTACATTAAGAAAAAGAGAAATTGGGGGAGCGGTTCAAGTGATGCAGATATTATGCTAAAGGCACAAAAAATGTATGCACAACTCCATGAGAAGCAGGGTTTTAAGCATGTGGGATCCTGGATGGTTTTGAAAGATAGTCTCAAGTTTGCAGATCCAGATGATGATTTTCATGGTACAAAAAAGATCAAAATTTCTGCGTCTGGAGCATACAGTTCGTCTACCAACACCGAATCGAGCGCTCATGAGGATTCCAATATAGCGCGCACTCGTCCAATTGGGCAAAAAACGGCTAAGATAATGACAAAAGGTAAAGGAAAATCAAACGACACCAAATAAAGTCGAGAGAAAATTGACTCGAAACTAGTTGATTTAAAGGGGTATAACACGGCAAAACTAGCTGCAGTAGTTAGTCTCGCTAAAACACATGAGTACAAAATCCTCATGAAGGATACCTCAAAGATGACAGATGAACAGCTACGCATACATCCCACATGTGTGATCAGATAAAGAATAATTGGGGCTTGTAATTTTATTTACCTGTTGTTTTAATTATGTAATTTCATTCCTTGTTGTTTTAATTATGTGTGTTGTAGTTTTCTTTAATTTTATGTAATGTAATTTTCCGCTTTTATGTAATATATCTATTTTTCGTTATTAAAATAATAGTTGGAAAACTAGCCGTTGCAAAACTAGCCATTATAAATTTGTTTTCAATAAATTTAATAAAATATTGTCCAATTTTATTTCATATTTTATTAAATTAAATAAATAATTAAAATTTGAAAATTAATTACATCAATTGAAATATTATGAGTTTTTATTTATTATAAAATAAAATAATAAATAGAGATGGTAAATTAATAAATATTAACAAAATTGATGAGTGATTTGATAGTGGGACCGTGAATAGTTATTTTTGGGTAGAATGGTTGGTGAAGTATTTGTTTAAAGGTAGAGGTTTTTGTATTTTTGAAGTGGCAATGACGTGACATCAAAAAAACCCAAAAGAGAGGTAGTACCATTGGTGATGCTCTTATGGTAAAATTTTCAGATTACTAGATGCTATCACATTTGGTAATGTATTGATATTATTAAATATGTGATATGTCTTCGGTCAATCATAATTTGATTTTCAGAATTTTTTTAGATTGTATTTGGATATATATAGAGTGATTTGAAAACCAAAATTTTAAATGAATGGATTTCAAATTCTTCCAAATTATTAAAAAATTAGTTTAAAATAAAAATGATAAATTTCAAATCCACATTTATTTAAACACCATAGATGAATTTGCTACCGTAAATTTGAAATTCCTGCAAAAATCCACTTATCCAAATGACCCTTATTATTTTTTTGTTACATGTTGTTACTCATCAAATGTTTTTAATAAATAATAGTAAGTACATCATAGATAACATGGATGGAATGTTTGTGCTAACAGTATAGTAATTAACACTCAATCAGCGACTCTTTTTGGATATAATAATAATAAACAACAATAATTGTTTAGGAGAAAATTATAATTAAGATAAATAAATAGTTCAAATAAAATGTTAGTTTGGGGAGGGTGGATGCCAGATCGAGCTATTTTGAATTATTGGTATTAAACATGAACCCCATTAGCGCTGCAAATCCCATCATTAATCTCAATAATCCACCTTCTAAAATAATCCAAGTCAAACTGTTCTTAGCTTTTTTAATGATGACTGCACAATGACGCAATATGGATTTGCTTTTTTATTATTTAGTATTGAGTAAGTCTCTTGTGAGACCGTCTCACGGAATTTTAATATATTGCGTGAGACAGATCAACCCTGATGTGTCTCTAATTGTATATATTTTATTATCATAATTATCCTTGGTTATAGTCTATTTGTGCTTTAATTGATCTAATTGTCATTGTTATTTGTAGGAATGGACTTTGATGGACTTTGAAGAAAAGTGGGCTTAAATGATCAAATTATGCTTAAAAGTGAAGATGGGCTTAAAGGAGAATCATGGGCTTAAAGGAGGATCATGGACTTAATGGGCTTGGGACCACATCAAATGCTAAAGTGGCTTGAAGGAAAAGAAAGGGCAAAGAAGACAATTGTCTCTCACATTTTGTAAAGGACCTTTATATCTTTAGGGTTTAGTTTCTTAAGTTTTGTTTAGAGGGTAGATAAGACTTTGTTATGTAATCTCTCCTATTTTTCTCTCTTGGGGGCCAAGACCCAAGATCATTCTATCATTCTACATTTCTCTACACACACAATTAAGAATTTCTCTCTCTAGTTTCCTCTCAATTTCAAGAACAATGTTGAAGATCACTTTGGAGATGATTAATCAAAGCATGAGTGGCTAATTTCCTTCTCTGATTCAAGGGTTGTTTAATTCGATTGCTATCACCGTGAGGTTTTGTGCTTAATCTAATTCTTGTTTTAATTCAAGTACTTGTTAATTCATGATCTAATTCTATATAGTGATATATAATTTGGGTTGATCTGACAATTCGATTTGAATTATATTTTGCTAATGCTATCCATGAGTTCTCTTTTATATGTTGCTAGGATGTATGATTGATGAATGATTGGTACTTAGTAGCAATAGGTTGATTATGCTTTTGCTGGAATTGTGTAATTGCCTAATGAATTAAGGGACTAACGGAATCATAGACTTAGTAATTGCAGCTATCTCGATTATTAGGTTCTAGGTTTCAGTTGGGTTTAACTGTTTTCACAAGAACTCAATGCGGTTGTTAATTAATTTGGATCGCGACCAACTTAGTTAATGGCTAGATTTGATTAGATGCTAGGTTTAATCAATGAAATTAGGAAAACATGGACTTCTCTACGGCTTCGTGTTTAGTCCGAGGTTAAATACTTGAACGAACAAGATAACATTTATAACCTGTGATCAGTGATGCAATCGAATGACGACGCCCCCTTGAATCGGAGTTTCGTAAGATTTCTCATTCTCCTTTTCTTTCCATCTTTCGTTGTTTGCTTTATTCGTATTTTATTTGATGCTTTCTTAGTTTAGTTAGTTTAGTTTCGTTTAGTAGTTGATATCAAAACCCCCCCTGTTCGTTATATGCTCAAAAGAATTAAGCATTGTTCCCTGAGGATCGACCCTACTTGTCGTTATACTCATTCATTTGCTCATATCGGAGTAGGTTTTTATCTTTGATTGGTTTGACAAACCGACCAAACCCACAACCCAATTACCCACCATCCAAACCCTACAATTAACATGTTATTTGTGTTGATGGGGCTCCGTCTCACAGAAACTATCCGTGAGACCGTCTCACATGAGTTTTTGTGTTTAGTATTTTGCCCTTATTGGTTTTTTTTTTTTTTTTGGTAAATTGCATTTATGAGATTCTTCTTCTTTTTTTTTCAATATTTCTTATATAAAACTTTAAAATAATAGTTCTCTTAAAAACTTCAAATGTAATTTTTCTCTAATTTTTTTTTACATATTTAACCCCATGCTGAAAAGTGTTAGATTTCTCATAGATAAAAAAAGAAGTAGTGAAGCGTTATTTTTTTTTAATGAGTTTGGGAAGTGGAAGGGAGGAGAATTATAAGAACTAAAAAATTTGTATAATTCGAATTTGAACCAAGTCATCACAATCTATACATTTACAATTCATTTGACAGCAAAGAAGCATTAATTATTAGGGTTATTAAATAGGGAGAAAAAAATGTCATTTTCAGAAATAAAAGTAGGCAATCTCATTACTCGGCCCAAAGACAGAGAATAGAAGAGGAAGGCATTTTAATGAGAGAGTGTTCATTGAGTGGACTACTGCACGTGCAATCATGCAACATATAATTATTACCAATCTCTATTTTGGACATCAAAAAAAGTATCCTAATTTCTATCATGAACCTTGGATAAAATTATTTTTCAAAAAATATTATTTAGTAAAATTTTATTTTTGAATGAATGTTTACTTATAGTGTGCGTGGTGTTCCGTTCGTAGTTTTTAATTTTTATTTTAAATATTATGTTTGACTTTTATAACTCAATCACTTTATAACTCAGTCGCTATATACATACATGTAATATATTATTATCATATCGTCATTTTTTCTCCAAAGAAATTGATTAAAAATACAATCTTGTCCCAATTATAGTTATGAAACTATTCAAATTAAAACCCTAGTCTATCTCATGCATGATGAAATAGTTTGAAGGTTAATGCTATTCAATTATCCAAAATGACATAAATTTCATCCAAAAACATATAATTTAATTGGGGGCAACTTAAATGATTAGGGAACATATAGGTATTTCAGAAACTATTATGTTAAAATTGTAAACTTGATTAAATTTTTTGATATCGATGAATTAATAGTCTAATATTAAAATTAAATTGAACTGAATAAGTTTCCACGCGTGCGGTGTTAGTAAGTGAAAAGGAAGCAGAAAAGGAAAGGATTGTAAATAAAGGAAGAAGAGAAGCCAAGCCTTTCAAGTTTCTATTAATGGTCCTTTTCAATCCTTCCTTTTTTGCCCCTTCCACGTGGGGGTGGGGTGGGGATGCCCATCTTTCCTCAAACTAAATAATGATTTTCTTTTTTTTATACGAAATTATTATAAAATGAACTTATCCGGACAAAATTATGGCTATCTATACAATTCCAAATTATTATTTGTAGCATTCCCACACCCTATTAAAAGGGAATAATATATTTATAATGTCTCCATATTTTTTGAATATAGCTCTCATTATCAATATTAGTACAGGGTTTTCCATACTTTCTTTTAATATGGCTTAATTAGGTAGAGATTGAGTCGAGTATCCAAAAATATTCAGAAAATATATAACCCTTAAAGTTTAAAATTTAAATTACTATTAAAATAGAAAATAAATAATTAACGATATAGACTCACTATGGTTATTTTGGATTGTCCCTACTACCTACATGGCTCTCATTTTAGTAATATGTCAATATTAAATTTGAATTCATATTGTAGTATGATAAGATGATTTTTATATAGTATATTATCTATATATTTACTATAAAATTAATGTTTTATTGAAGTTTTATGTTAGATTTAATTTATAAAATTTTCTTATAATATTTCCTTAAAAACATTTTCGATAGCCACCTCCGACATCTATCATATTTCCATAACTTTAAAATATCAATGATAATCTTGATATTATCAACTTTGTTAATATAGGGTCTTTCTATAGTACACCGTTGTATTAATACACCGGTGTTTTCATCCATTAGATCTTGAATGATTGCATCCTAACCCTTCATTTATTTTTTACCTTTTTTACCTGTCTTGAGAAATTACCGCAGTAAAAACTAAGAATTCCCCCAACAACCAAAAGAGTTTGGGCAATGTAGTTTAAATCTACCTTTTTCATTAATTGTATATAGCATTAATCTGCAACCATAAAACCGCAATCGAATATGTTTGTATTATGCATCTCGTTATTACGAATCATTTGAGATCCATATTCAATATGTTTGGATATTTGTTATAAAATCTCGTCATTAAAATTTTAGATAATCTGCTTCTGTACTGATGTATCCACTTCATACCATGATTGTATCTTTAACAAGTTTGACTATCTATGATTATTTGAAATACCACAAAGTAATCAACTCATTTGATTCTTTATTTTGTGTACGAAAATTTTGTAAGCAATACTACATAATGACAGTTAAAAACCAATGTCATCAATCTAGATGCATCCAAACTCATTGCAGTAATGGTTTGAATTCAATCTGTTACATCATTATTAAGATTTTGAATATTGTTTTCAATGGATAGTTGTATCCCAACAATGTATGCCTTAGATTTGGATGCAACAATAGAAATGCATGGCAGATTGCGTATTAATAAATTTAGGATTAACAAATATTATTGTGATACTCCATTTACATTGATTTCGATTTATACATACATACAATATGATTTATTTACAATGATTAAATGCAAGCAAAATCAAATGCAAGCAAACTAGGTAAATGCAAGCAAAATCAAATGCAAGGAATGGTGCATTGAATTAGATGAATTCCTATTTTCAATGAATTAGATGAATTAGCATGCAACCAATATCCGATGAAATAGGATGCAATTGATGCAAATATAGTATGGCTTACATTAAATATAGTATGCAACGTGAATTAATTCAATCTGCTAAATCATAATTAAGATTTTGAATATTGATTTCAATGGATTTAGTTGTATCCCAACAATATATGGCTTAGATTTGGATGCAACAATATATGACTTAAATTTGGATGCAAATGCATGTAATATTATGTATTAATAAATTCATGATTAACAAATATTATTGTGATACTTCATTTACATTGATTTCGATTTATACATACATACAACATGGTTGATTTACAATGATTTAAATGCAAGCAAAATCAAATGCAAGGAATGATGCATTGAATTAGATGAATTCCTATTTTCAATGAATTAGAAGAATTAGCATGCAACCAATATCCGATGAAATAGGATGAAATTGATGCAAATATAGTATGACTTACATTAAATATAGTATGCAACGTGAATTAATTCAATCTATTCAATCTGTTAAATCATAATTAAGATTTTGAATATTGACTTCAATGGATTTAGTTGTATCCCAACAATATATGGCTTAGATTTGGATGCAACAATATATGGCTTAAATTTGGATGCAAATGCATGTAATATTATGTATTAATAAATTCAGGATTAGCAAATATTATTGTGATACTTCATTTACATTGATTTCGATTTATACATACATACAACATGATTGATTTACAATGATTTAAATGCAAGCAAAATCAAATGCAAGGAATGGTGCATTGAATTAGATGAATTCCTATTTTTAATGAATTAGATGAATTAGCATGCAACCAATATCCGATGAAATATGATGCAATTGATGCAAATATAGTATGGCTTATGTAACGTGAATTAATTCAATCTATTCAATCTGCTAAACTATAATTAAGATTTTGAATATTGATTTCAATGGATTTAGTTGTATCCCAACAATATATGACTTAAATTTGGATACAAATGCATGTAATATTATGTATTAATAAATTTAGGATTAACAAATATTATTGTGATACTTCATTTACATTGATTTCGATTTATACATATATACAACATGATTGATTTACAATGATTTAAATGCAAGCAAAATCAAATGCAAGCAAAATAGGCAAATGCAAGCAAAATAGGGTCTATAGATGTCAAGTGAGTGTTGGAAGGTCCAAACCATTGCAGCCCAACCCAACTTAAAAAAGTTACCCTACACAGAAGTTACCGCAGTAAAAAAACCGGTGTATTAATACAACGGTATATAGTAGAATTACCCGTTAATATAAACCTAAAATCTGAGTCGTTATTTTGGTGTTAAAATGAGTCCTCATGCAAAATAATAAGTTTGTGTAAATAGTTTAGAAAAAAGAAAAAGAAGAAAAAAGAGTTTGGGATGGGGAGATGAATTCGCGAAGTAAGTGATCACACAAAGAGACAATAAAACAATTGATGGGCCTCTGTAATGGGCCTAGTTTTAAGTTTTGAACCCATGCTATGTGAAATACTGAACTATTATATTTAGAAAAATTATTTTTGATGGGCCTGGGCTTGCCCAACTAAAAACAAACGCCACCCAAGATTTTCACATTGCATGGTCTACGTAAATTCGAAAGGATCGACATTTCCCCAAGATTGATCGAACTTCAAACCTGGTAAGAAAATGAAAAAAAAAGAATTAAATTATGAAGAATTTTATTTTATTAATTAATTATAAAATACAAAAAAGTAGTTACTTCGCACAGAAGAATAGAGAATTCCTCTCCAACAACAAAACCTCATAAACATTCTTCCCACGTTAAAAAATCAAAACCCCTTCTTTCTTCTTCAATCCTTCTTTTCTGGGAAGGACGTTTATATTCTCTCCACATTCTTCTTCGATTCAATCATTTTCTGTAAATTTCTCAAATTCGTACTATTTGATTCGACCATGTCGTACGCTTACCTTTTCAAGTACATTATAATCGGAGATACCGGTAATTGCCTTCCCTTGCTTTTATATTCTAGTTGAATACTTCAATTTTTAGTGATTGATTGTTGCTGGGTTTATGTTGAGGTTTTTCCACTGTGCAATTACTGCTTCATCTGTTTGAAGGTTGTAATTTGAGCTCCATTAAAACTTTTAATGTAATATATTGAATAAGAAATTATTTAATTATGTTAAGAAGTAACTGTATTAGAATCTGAAATCTGAATTGTATAATTTGAACGTTGTCGTTTTATTTGCTGGGAATGTCTTAAAAAGATTTAAACATATCATTCTAATATTTGTTGTTTTGTTTCATCATCACAATTAGATGTTGAAGCAGCTTAGCCGTTATTGTATAGGCAAAGAGATGCACACAGTTGAATTGATTTTATTTTAATGAAGGGCCAATAGAAGAATTCTTTGTTCATGAGTTGTTATCATGTCTTTAGGTGTTGGGAAATCATGTCTGCTTTTACAATTCACCGATAAACGCTTTCAGCCCGTGCATGATTTGACCATTGGAGTCGAATTTGGAGCCAGGATGGTCACAATAGACAACAGTCCGATAAAGCTACAAATTTGGGATACGGTTTATCTTTTACCCATTTAATCTTTCTGTTGCCATGGTTTCCTAATTATTATCTTTTGTATAAATCTTGAACGAGCCCTGCATTGGTGATAGTTAACTGATATATTAAGTCAACTGATATAGCAGGGCTGTTTCTAGTTTATTTTTCTAAATAAAATCTTGAGCTAGATATACTTGGACTCATATTTCATTCTGTGTTTCATTATCATATCAGGCTGGCCAAGAATCATTCAGGCCGATTACGAGATCTTACTACAGAGGTGCTGCTGGTGCCCTGCTAGTTTATGATATCACAAGGTGTTATTCAATTTCTTTATGTTCAACTCTTTGGAAATTACACCCCCAGGCATAAGATTTTTCAATTATCACTTCACTCTCCTATGACAATAAGATTATCTGAAATTTTGACTTCATGCTCAGAAACTTATGTGTTGAAGACCCATATTCCATGACTCTCAGAATGCAGAGAATTAGTTATCCAATTAGTGATTTACATTCATATGTGATTTAGTAGCAGATTATGTACTCGTTGCAAGGCCAAAACGAGCTTATCTACATTGTTTTTGCGGCACAAATCTGAAGTTCCTGTTTACTGTTTATATGTAGACTATTTGATATATTGGCAACCATATGAAGTTGTCAACTTCAACATTAACCTGATGAAAACTGGATGGATGTAATTGTTTAGGAGGGAAACTTTCAACCACCTTGCGAGTTGGTTGGAGGATGCAAGGCAGCATGCAAATGCAAACATGAGCATAATGTTGATAGGAAACAAGTGTGATCTGGCCCACAGAAGAGCAGTAAGCACCGAGGAAGGGGAGCAATTTGCTAAGGAGAATGGCTTGATATTCATGGAGGCATCTGCTAAAACTGCTCAGAATGTCGAGGAGGTAAATATATCACGATCCTCACTAAAAGTGATTTCTCAATGAACTAAGCATAAAATTTAACTGTACATAAAATCATGTCTTTCCATTATTTTCCTTTTTCCAGGCATTTATACGGACTGCCTCGACGATTTATAAGAAGATTCAGAATGGAGCCTTTGATGTGTCCAACGAGGTATATGTATAAATGGATACTTGAGTTGTGTTTGAATCATTACAATACGTGATTGGTGATGAAGTATGTTTCTTGATGCAGTCATTTGGGATCAAAGTTGGATATGGAGGAATTCCGGGTTCAGCTGGTGGTGCTGCTTCTCAAGGAGGAAGTTGCTGCACCTGAATCTCCGAATCGATTCTCTATACTGATTGTTTCTTCTCTGTTTGATAGACAATTAGGAAAGGAAAGAAAAAAAGCCTACGTTTTTACCACCTTTTTTTTTTTCCCTGTTTGCAATACGTCTACATGTAATTACCCATATTTAAAAAAAAAAAAATACGACAAAAGAAATTGATGCTTGTGCACAAAAGCAATGAATATTTGATTAGGAACTCCAGAAATGACTTGTTTTGGGAGTGTGTAAATATTTTAAGAAAACTCAGAAATATTGCCAATTGTATCCCCAATAAAAATCTTAATAATTCTACCACGGGTTTGAAAGTCAGAAGAGCTATAACTTGTTGGTCACTATTCATTGCACAAGTACCACCTGTAACCATTAATATTTTGGACAGATGGTCAAATGGTGGAATTTCATGCAAGGATAAAATTTTCGCTAATCCATTGACAGTTTTTTTTTTTTTGGAGGGGTTCTATAATTGGAGATTGCATTCATATTTGTTATATCAGAAAAGATTATGTCAAATCAAAGCGATCCTTTTTTTTTTTTTTAAAGAGAAATAGAAGATCCTAATTGATTGACATGCATTTTGAGATTGCATATAATATGGTAAAATTCGCATTGACATATATATAAATGATAAGATATTATATGTCCTAACCTTTTAAGATCATCTGATTTATATACTCAAATAACTTATAAGAATTAATATCTTACAAATAACCATTGAAGTGCTGTTACTATTCAAGCAGGCTTGGTCCGTCTTCCACCACCAAACAAACAAACAAAAGGTAATGTTGAGTTCTATTCAATGATTGTGTAATAAATACATGCATGCTTATTTGCTAATTGCTAACAATACTAATTGTAGTAACCAGATCTGAAAATTAAATTGTATTGTAGAATAAAATTGTTGGCTTATCAAATTAGATCCATCACAGTCCTACTCCTTAAATAAGACCTTCAAAAACAAAAAAATAAAATGCTGAATAATATTGTGATTAAAGAAGATGATTATGATTACCCTAAGTCGATGTCTGGGTAGACAGAGAGCTGTTTACATTTTACCTAAGGGTACAAGCGTCAATTCGCACTCAACAAAATATAAAATCGTTTTGTTGAATCTTGGAGTTTATATTAGTGAAATATTATAACTTCCCTGTCATTCGGAAATAATTTATAGTGATTGAGACATGCATTGCATTGTAGTAATCGATCTCCTGAAATTTTATTTTATTAGGGGTTAGATTTTCAGAAAAAATTGCATGCAAAGATTTGAAGAAATGAAACATAAAGTTTAAATCTTCAATTAGAAAAATATTACATTGTTTTTTTTGGAACTGATATCCTGCAATGAGTCTCATGGTATGTCATCTCACAACTCATATATATTGCAGTATGCAATAATTTATTCTTGTTTTCTTGCTTTAATCGTTGATAATGTGGAAGCATAATATGGACAAAATATGTTTAGATGTTTTTGCTTGCGTTGAGCTTATTCAGCACATATGTACTTTACCCATCCATGTCATTTCTTACTTTTATAAATGTTGATTTGATTGGTTCAAAAATTCCTTTCTTTAAACCATGTTTAAACCAGTCAGGGTCAAGCCCTTGATGTATGCTTCAATTATTATTAATTTACCCACTCTGCCTCATAATATATTGATTCGATCTTTTGCAAAGATTAATTAGGATTATTTAAAATAACAAGTTAATTTTTTACTTTGTTCATATTTAATAAATATATTAGTAAATAAACTAAATATTGCTTTAAATATTTGAGGTAAGTGACCCATTTTTAACATTAGGACTTGTACTATACCTCGGGTCCCTTTCAATGTTTATTCTTATTATGGGTATATACGGCAAATTCCATCCTACATGTGATGATATTACCATCACATGTTTGAATGTGGTGACAATTGTGCATTTTGTATTTAAAAATGCACACATGTGTGCATTTATGACATCAAAAGTGCACACTTGTCACCATTCTAACATGTGATGGTAATACCATCACATGTAGGATGGAATTAGCCGGTATATACTATATAGGATCTCAAGCAAGAACTGACAGCTGGAAAACTTTAATTACATTTTAAAACTTAGTATTCGTTCTTTAATAAATAATTACAAATGTTGTCTCCTCAATAATCCTTGTTTTATCCTGTGAATATAAACTACCAATTTAAAGTCAACCAAATATTTGAGCCACATCCTTCCATGAGAAACCAACCAAAAAATAAAAATAAAAATGAATGATTAAGAAAGTGTAAAGTAGAAGGAAAATTAAAGAATTGGCATAGAATTAAATTTCGTGTAAGATGATGGTGTGTTTGTGCAGAAGTTTCGAGCTGACTAACAGCCAGAAATACATAAATAAATCAGGCCTGGTTACGTTTGTTACAAGTTAAAAATTGAATATGAAAGCGACTTGAAAAGCAAACATTAATTAATTATATCTCAAATGAAATTATAAATATGTCCATATAAACTGGCAATGAAGCCTCTCAGAATATCCTCCTCCTCATTGGCAGGATCAAAATGGTGAGACTCTTAGCAGTTGGAAATGGTGAAATTACATTTAATCAGGATTTATCAGGCCTCAGTTATGTGCTGGGGATGATTCTGATGTCCATTTTAGTCATTTCCATGCTCATCTTTGGTTGTGCTGATCATGCCTCCGGTGGCAAGCACCGGGATAGACGTGGCCGTACCGGTGGCGCTGGAGGTGCTGGCTGCGGCGGCGGAGGTGGAGGTTAAAGAGGGTATTTTGTTGCCAGGACTGGTAAATGGAGCATGCCTGTGTATAGCCTTTTTTGGTTATAGTTTCTGCAAATTTAATTTTCATTATTTAACTTTAATGCTCTTCAGTACAGATGTATCAGTTTTCTCGATTTTATGTTTTAAATTCTAGTGGTTTTTTAGTCTAAATGTGATATTCAATGAATGGGTTTTAACTATATATGATCAGTTTCTTTAAACATGTTTCATCCATCTATGTGGTTAGCTAACTTGTGTGTAGGGTGAGATTTACCCAATACACATACCTACATAATATTAAAAAAGAATTTAACTATGCAACTCCTCCTCGGTATATTTTGTAAATAGTATTTTAACTTTATCAAAGTTTCACAAGTACATTTTTACAAGTAATGGGATCTTTTGTATATTGTTGTGGTTATAAATTTGCTTTTGTGAGTAAATAATTTGATTCCTTATAGTCTAGCGTTATTTAGTTATTTTCAGTGATAATAAATGGATAGTAAATTAGTAATCTTATGAAAGGTGATGCAGGAAGGACTGATTGAACAATAAATTAATAAAAATTTAGGATTATGGATCCCAGAATCCA
Source organism: Scutellaria minor (assembly GCA_954870855.1). Lineage (NCBI taxonomy): Eukaryota > Viridiplantae > Streptophyta > Magnoliopsida > Lamiales > Lamiaceae > Scutellaria > Scutellaria minor. The sequence goes on from OX940727.1 coordinate 8,057,137, forward strand.
TGCCCTTGAATTTTTGTCTCTAGAATTGGAAGGTGCTGGGGGGTGCCCAATAATAATTGTCTAATGGGCTCAAGCCCAAAATTATATGATAAAATGTAATGAACCGAGTAATGACCTAATGGGCTGAAGCCCAAATCAAAATATGAATTACTTTTATACTGCATCCATTAATTATATATTACATACAGCACAACATCTACACACATGAGTGAGAATGACTCCATATAATAGTACCCCGAGTTCAATAAAATATACGAGTAAACTAATATTTCGTACAAAATGATTATTTTGTATTTAATGGTTTCAATTTATTAATTGAATCAAAATGACAGAACAGAAAAGAAATGAGAGTTTGTTAGGCATAAAGTTGAAAAGGAGAGGATAATTTTGTCCTAATAATAATCCCGCAACAAAGTTCATGTAGAATCCGTGTGTCTTTCTTTTACTCAAATTGAAACTTTTTTTTTAAGTTTTCAAATCTCAAAACGATAATTAACCATCTTTCATCTTTCGACTCTAATTAAAAAATTCCATAATTAAAATGATAAATTCCACTCATTATTAACGCAATCAGAGGAACTTTCTTGAAGATGCAACAGGCTCATTCTTTAGACCAGACTGATCCACACGACACTACAGTGTTTGATGCCAATAATTAAACTATTGAAGAAACAAGACTATTTTTAGTCTTCTTGTCGGAAACTGGACATAGAACACTTTCTTGCAGCAGTAAATAGCCATCATCAGAGTAACAGAATGGTTGAATTAAAAGATGAATTCTCCTATCCTTTGCTCTCAGATAATGCATCTTCATCATCCTATGATTCTCATGCTTCTGTGGAAAGAACTGGTCAGTTCCATTCCTCTTTTCTTCACTTTGTGATTTTTTTGTTTCCTTTCTTTTGTTGTTTGATTTTCTTGTTGTGGAACAGATTTATCAGATAAAAGACTCGATTTTCTTTTTCTGGGTTTTTTTCTATTTTCTTGATTTTTGTGTTTGGAATGTGAAGGGACTGTTTGGACAGCAATTGCTCATATAATAACAGGAGTGATAGGGTCAGGGGTATTATCACTGGCATGGAGTGTGGCTCAGTTGGGGTGGATTGCAGGCCCTTTATGCATGGTGGTTTTTGCAATTATCACTATTATTTCTTCAAATCTTCTTTCTGATTGTTACCGATATCCCCATCCTGAAGTGGGTCACATCAGAAACAGGTCCTATGCTGAAGCTGTGAGATCTTATCTGGGTAAGTCATTTGAGGTTTGTGAATTGACTGAGTATATTGAACCAATGATTAATGATTAATGAGTAATGATGGGAAAAAGCTCCTTTTGAGCAATCACTTTAAAAGATTTGGAGAGAGGTGTAGTTTAATTTGTTGAACCTTCCTTTTTCGTATAAGCATCGTTGTGTTGTGAAATTGATATGAATAACTCTGGTTTTTGATATGAATACGGCATTTGAAGAGCTTTCGGACTAATGTTGTTTGGCAGGAAAAAAGAGTATGTGGGTGGCTGGAACATTTCTTCAAGAAAGTTATTATGGATATGGAATTGCTTATACTATAACAGCTGCAATCAGTATGAGGTATTTTATTATGTAATCTATGCTGATTTTGCTTATGTATAAGTTAAGAAAATATTTTCACTCCAATGCTTTTGACAAGATTCTCAATCAATGAGGTTGCAAATGGTGAAGTTTGCTAATCTTTTGAGATCTATGATTGATAAAAGTTTCCAGAATTTGAATTCAAGTTTGGTGGTTTAGGGCAATTCTGAAATCAAATTGTTACCACAAGGAAGGACAGGATGCTCCGTGTGAATATGGGAACAGTTTGTTCATATTATTGTTTGGAGCTGTTCAGGTTGTATTCTCTCAGATACCCGACTTCCACAACATGGAGTTGCTCTCGATTTTTGCTGCTATCATGTCCTTTGCATATACCTTCATTGGACTTGCTCTTGGTTTTGCCAAAGTAATAGGTACATCTCTTTCTGTTTAATCCAAGTTTTCTTTTCATTTATAGCATCACCAATGCTAATTCTCGATTTCTCTTTATATGGATAAATGCAGAAAACGGAGAGATCAGGGGTGACCTCGGTGGAGTCACTACCCGTACTCCAGCTCAAAAAGTATGGCTCTCGTCCCAAGCAGTTGGAGACATTGCTTTCGCTTTCACCTACAACATTATTCTTTTGGACATTCAGGTTAGGGCTACATTCAATTTTGATGGTTTCGATGTTAGAAAACTCAGAGCCTAATACACCTGCGAATGAAGGATACACTTAAGGCACCTCCACCAGAAAACAAGACAATGAAAAAGGCGTCAACTGTATCTATACTTATGATCACTTTATTCTTTCTTGCCTGTGGATGTTTCGGATATGCTGCTTTTGGTGACCAAGCCCCAGGAAATCTATTGACGGGATTTGGATTCTATGAGCCCTACTGGCTCGTTGACATTGCTAATGCATGTATTGTTCTTCATCTTGTTGGAGGCTATCAGGTAGTCTAACATGTGTATTGATTTCAAAAGCTTGTACATTTTTATTGATCATTACAACATGATATGCTTTGCTTGCAGATATACAGTCAGCCATTGTTTGCAGTGGCTGAAAAACAGATTGCAAAAAGGCACCCTGATAGCGGATTCATGAACAACGAGTACATAATCAAGCTCCCTTTTCTCCCTGTTTTCAAGTTGAATCTTCTTCGTTTATGCTTTAGAACTGCTTACGTTGCATCCACAACTGGACTTGCTATTCTCTTTCCATACTTCAATGAAGTTTTAGGAGTTCTTGGGGCCTTGAATTTCTGGCCTTTGGCGATATATTTCCCCGTTGAAATGTACCTTCATCAGAACAAGGTAAGAGCTTGGACCTTGACATGGATACTTCTTCAAGCTTTCAAGCTTTTCTGCTTGCTTTGCACCATTTTGGCTCTCATTGGATCGCTAGAAGGACTTATAAGCAACAAGTTAAGCTAGAAACAGGCAATATGCAGCTAAGTATTAGGTGATTCTTGTGATTTATTCATGGCTTTTGATAAACCTAAGACTAGTTTGAACTCATATTTGTTTTCATTTGATCATGTAATAGCAATTATATCTGGGATAAATTTCATAACAAGACCCAATTTATAGATTAGTTCTCAATTTTAGACCCAATTTTGTAAGTTTCTCAATAAGGGGCTCAATTTAACATTTTTTCTCAATTTAAGTCTTGAAATTTAGATTGAGTTCTTAAGACAAAATTTTATTTTTCTTTTACTTTTTTTATTTATTTATATTCATAGACTTATTAATATTTCAATATGTATTTATATTTAAAATAAATTATAAAAAGTTAGTACAATTTTGAAACGATTTTCATACGATTTATATATATATATATAATTAATGTAATTCATAAAATTAAGATTCTTTTTATTTTCTTAATTTTATGAATAAAAGTACAGAAACCCAATTTTAATATTAATCAATTTAATATAAATTATATTTTATGAATTGAATTAATTATATTTTTCTTTCTTTCTTTATTTTTTTATATAAACTAGCAGTGCACCCGTGCGATGCACGGGATTAAATGTAAGAAGTATATATTATGTTATCAATATATTTAAATTATTTTAATTTATATTTAGAGTCAACAGTATGTTTCAAGGCACGATTAATCAAATAAAATATATGGATTATCAAACTAAAGTAATTGATCAATTGTATAATACAATAAATTTATAATAATGTTTACATTGTAGTTTACAAATTTTGAAATATTTCTTTGTAAACTACATTCATCGTTCTGTTACTTTGTCCACCCTCTCTATCATCTATCAAAATCTTGAATCCCCTACAATGGATAGGACTTTGGATACTGTGACATACAAATGTTCATTACTGAACACTGAGTTTTCTTAAGATACAAACCAACATAGAGACCGACCTGACTCTTTTAGACCACCTTGACTCTTTTAGACCGAGATTGGGTATACTACTCAACACTCATATATGTGTTGTATCTTAATAAAAGATCGTGGAACAACGAACCTTTTATTTGCTGTAACTCCACTTTTCATAGTTCTTTTTCCCAAATCCCAATGTTTGTAAATCAGATACTCTTCATTATCAAGGTCTATCGTGTCAGCAAATTTTTAATTTTTTTTTTAACATCATAAGTTCTATAAAACTCCGATAGACTTTCGATCGCGAGAACATCATAAGTTCTAACACATGTTGAATTTAAATATTTTGAATTTAAATAAATATGAAGTCTATCGATATTTATGAAAATTGATGAAAATTAAAAGTTGTATACATATAATTTTTTATATTTACTAATCTTTAAAACATCTCAATAAATTCTCGATATTTCCATAAAAATAGTTATGATACTGAGGATAATATATATACTTTTTAATATTTATAAAATATCATATATCAAATATATTAATATCAATATCTAATATTAATATCAATATAGAAATTGAATGAAATAAAGTAATATTTAATATTCAAATATTGGTGTTGGTAATGAAATTTAATAACATATAAGAAATTTTATATTTTTCAGTACTGGTATAATTTAATAAAATGTGTTATAAAATTTTAATTATATTGTTATTGGTATAAAAAGTTGGAACTTATTGAAATAGTCTATATTATAACTAATGTTATAAATTTATAAGAAAAATCAACTAAAATAAAAATAAATTATAAATTTTAAAACACTTCTTTGTATACAACTTTTATTGTGGTGTTCCTCCTTTCCTTAGCATTTTTGTCAAATATTAAAATTTTCAAATCAGAGCAACTGATTACTCTAGAAACAACAACATATAATTGACCATGATAAAAAAACAAAAAATGTGTTTCTTCAATTGAAATATAATACAGAATTATATTATTTGTAATTGAAATATAGATATTTTAAATAAATAATGTAACTTGATACATTGTCTCAAAAAAATTGCAAATATTTTATTCTTTTAATTATGTTTAACCAAATGTTATCTTAAATCATTTTAATCAAATTTTGATGTAATAAAAAGATGTCTTATATATATATATATTAAATATAGTTTGTATACATATATATTCTTAATTAAATTATAGTTTATATATATTTAAAAAATAAGACTCACTTTGAATTATGGTGATACAAAGTTACAAATATCGATATCGATATAATTATCCGTATTTTGAGTTTACTGAATATCGATAAATATATCAATATCAAATGTCGATATCAGTAACATTTTGATATAATTTAACAAAATGCATTAAAATTTTGAATTTTTCTTTCCATTTAAAATTCCCCAATATTGTTTATCATTATTTTAATATTTTTAATATTCAATTCAAGTTGTGTACAAATTCAAAATGTCAATGTGGATAAAAATATAAATATATTGAATTTAAGAGAATATGAAATGCTGAATTTTTTTTGAAAATTTAAGAAAATTAGAAGTTGTATACATATATATTTTTTCTATTTCGCAATGTTTAAAATATCTCAATAGTTACTCATTACTTTCAATAACAATGGTTTCGCTAGTGAGGATAATATATACATTTTCTGAATATTTATAAAATATCAAAAATAATGTATCAATATATATCCTTAATTTGAGCAAATATCAAAAAAAATTAGTAAATATCAATAATGTGATTGAATACCGGGGAAATTAAAAAAATAGAAATTATTTTTATCCCCACAATAATATTCACAATCAAGAATTTTTAAATTTTCAAGGAAATATAAGAAAATATAAATAAAAAATAAACTGATTTTATCTAAGGAAGTTTAGTCAAATAATGCTACTTTATTAACTGATTATCGCTAAAATATAAATCAAATATATTGCAAATGACTTTGAACAAAAAAAAATCCAAATATAGAGAAGTATTCTTTGAAAAAAAAAACTAAAAAATAACAAAATATATTGTTTTAATAAGTAAATGAAAAGAATATATTGTTTTAATAAATAAATGAAAAGAGGGGAAAAACTACTAAGTAAAAAAATTTAATGCATGAATCATGTATTTATTCGATGCTATCATTCAAACAACTGTCCCATAAAAACCAATTAATATAATATAGTTACATTTCATAAAATTACATCTAAATTAAATAAACATACTGCAGATCCTCAATTATAACTTCCATCAATCTCTTGCCACTTTCAGTCCTTCTCGATGGATCAAATGCAACAATTCTTCCCACTAAATCTGCATTAATCCGAATTAGATTAAATAATATAAATATATCATTAAGTACATAAAACAAATCATAATAATCAATCCGATATTTATCAATAAGATTTGAAAAATTTTGTATGCGGATCAGATTAAATAATATATATATGTATATATATATTAAATAAGTGTGTAAAACAGATCAGGGTAATTAACTTGATATTCATTAGTAAGATTATCTATAATTTTATGCGTATCAAATTAAAGAATATATCCAAATAAGTACGTAAAAGAAATCACACTAATTAATCTTATATTTGTAAGTATGATTTTACACCATTTATACAGATCAAATTACACAATCTATATATATACAATAAGTATGTGAAATAGATTACATCACAGTAATTACGAAACAAAACTAAATCATATGAAATTAACAGATCATTAATTACGAAACAAAACAAAACAAATTAATTTATATATATATATATCATTAATAAGTACATGAAACAGATCACATCATAGTATTTACAAAACAAAAGTAAATCATAATAATTAATCAAAAGCGATAATAAATCAATCTTATATTTGTAAGCATGATTTTAAACAATTTTATACGGATCAAATTACACAATCTATATATATATATACAATAAGTACGTGAAACAAATCATAATAATTAATCTGATATTTATCAGCAAGATTTGAAAGTTTTTGTATGCGGATCAGATTAAACAATATATATATATATATATATTTTAATAAGTGTGTAAAACTGATCAGAATAATTAACTTGATATTCATCAGTAAGATTATGCGTATCAAATTAAAAAATATATCCAAATAAGTACGTAAAAATATCACAGTAATTAATCTTATATTTGTAAGTATGATTTTACACAATTTTATACGGATCAAATTACACAATCTATATATATATATAATAAGTACGTGAAATAGATTATATCACAGTAATTACGAAACAAAACTAAATCATATGAAATTAACAGATTATTAATTACGAAACTAAACTAAACAGATTAATATATATATATATATATCATTAATAAGTACGTGAAACAGATCACATCACAATATTTACAAAACAAAAGTAAATCGTAATAATTAATCAAAAGCAATAGTAAAATAGTAAATTACCTTAGAACAGTGAGTGGTTCCGACCCAATAAACATCACAGAGACCTCTGCCATACGCCGACGTCTTGCACGTGAGCCTCACAAGTCACAACATTTCTGGAGAGCTTTTCTAGCAGAACTTTCCTATGGTAAGCATCACTCCCACTAAATTCATGGATTTCAGTAGTCGCCATAGGAGACGAAGGAGGTTCCACCAATGGGTCGCAAGAGGCATGAGATCCGAACCGTTTCTTACCGATGATAATTTTCTGCTCCAGATGTGTTCTTGCCGCAAGCCAATCACACCAAAAAAAATTTAGTACTAAACACAATAAGAGTCATAGCAAAGAGAAAATAAGATGAGAATGAAAAGAATTTGAATAAGTCGGGAGATAAATTGTTTATTATCAGTTTTTTTAGAAATGTGGGATTACAATTATAGGTAATAGATTTTGAAAAAAAAAAATTTAAAAAGAAGCGGTTTTAATTATAAATACACCGTGAGAAACTGTTTTTTATCAGTTTTTTTAGAAATATGAGATTACAGTTATAGATAATAGATTTTGAAAAAAAAAATATTTAAAAAGAAGCGGTTTTAATTTCATTTATGTTTTATTTTTTGGCCGGACAATTATTTATGAATGATAAATTACCAAATTACTCTTAGTTCTTAATAGAATTACAATTTTGCTTGACTGACTTCTGTTATTATATATATATATATATATATAGATTAACATAAGTCGGATGAAGATCGTTCCAAAATTGCACTAACTTGTCTTAATTTATCTAAAATATAAATACATATTAATATATAAATAAATTTATAAATATAATTAAAAATAAAAAAGAAAATGACAATGAAATTTTGTCTTAAATTGAGAACTCAATCTACATTTCAAGCTTTAAATTGAGAAAAAAAAATGTTTAATTGAGTCTCTTATTGAGAAACTTTAAAAATTGGGTTTAAAATTGAGAAATAAACTATAAATTGGGTCTTGTTATGAAATTTATGGGGGTAATATAGAGAATACACATTACCTTTTTTTTTTATTTGGTTGCAAAAGTTTGGATTTAGTATTACCCTCTTTCAATAGGCTATATTGTGCTTAATTCCTTAAAAAAGAGAGCCTTAAAAAAGTAGCATGAACATTCAAATATACATACATATATTTATTATGAATACAAAAAATGAAATTTGAAATAAAATGAAATATATAATCCCTGTTGAATTTGTAGGACCATGCACCACTTAATTATGTACCCATGACCATTAGATAAGAATCATATAATTGAGGAAATGCTCATCGCAGTTTAGAACCCTCCATTTTCAAGATCAAAATTCCTTCAAAATCGCAAAAGAAAACAGAACTAAATAAACCTTATCCAAAAAATTGAAAATGACAAATTGAAAGAAATGGAGTGGGTTTTCATTGTTGGTAAGATTCTGGAAATTTGCGGGACACGTGTACTGCATTGGTTGCGCAACGTTACACACACACCCACACACACATATATATAGAAATAGGGTGCTTCTAAAATGCTGACGTGTTATTAAATGAAGACAATTATTTTAAAATATGTAAAATAAATGATTTTCAGAATATTGGGGATTGATAATCAAAACATTCACGTTGGAATTGAAAACGATGTTGAACTAAAACCCATTTATGGAATAGCGCTGATGAGGTCTTTGTGTTCCACCTTGATCAATTTTCTCTAGAATTGATCAAACCTAACCACGTGGATTATAATTATAAATGTGCAAATTGACAGGTGTTGAAATGTTGTCGATTTATCAGTATTAACATTGTCGACTTAATGACCTTACATTCATGTATTAGATATTTTGTGGATCTTTATTATATGTGACACAATTTTATAATAAATCATCAATATTATCTCTTTAGTTTTTCCAAATAAAATGTGAAAATATATTTTGATTTCGTCCACGATTTTGAATCCTAGATATCCGAGCAACATAATAGACTTCTCTCGAATTAATCTTTTCTAATGATTGAAATAGAACCAAAACCAGTGAATAAATTTGATTAAAGAAATGGGATCAATATAAAAATGCGAGAAAGATCTTGCACAATTTGGCAAGTATACAAATGAAATGACAAATGTCCTTATAAATCATGCCCCAACATAAAGTTCATGTGAAGTCTCTCTCTGTGATTATAATCCATATTCACAATTTTCCAATAATAATAATAATAACGACAACGGCCAACGATGTCGTTTTTACGCAAGAAATAGAATGGCCCATATGCCACACTAGAATATTTGCAGTCAAAAATCCGTTTGGCATTGTAAAGCCTCCTCTAACCAATATATAAAGAAACAAAGGAGTTGTTTGAGAGAGAGAGAGAGCAGCCATTAGATTACAGCATGGTTGAATTTGAAGAAAAGGATGGATTCTCGTATCCTTTGCTCCCAGATGTTGCCTCATCATCATCATCCTCTGATTCTCATGCTTCAGTCAAAAGAACAGGTTAGTATGATTTGTTTTCTTTCCTCCCTATTTCCAAGGAGGGAAAAAAAAGAGAGACAATGTTGATGATCGTTTGGTGTAGAACTCATGTGGTAATACTGGAAATTTCTTAAACCTAAATCATGTTTCGCAATCTTTGATTTTCTTAGTCAAGAAAATAGTATATGAGAAAAAAGATTCAATTTTTGATTGATTTATTTATTTATTTTTGAATGTTAAGGAACTGTTTGGACAGCGGTTGCCCATATAATTACTGGAGTGATAGGATCAGGGGTTCTATCACTGGCATGGAGTGTGGCTCAGTTGGGGTGGATTGCAGGCCCTCTATGCATAGTGGTTTTTGGGATTATCACAATTATTTCTTCAAATCTTCTTTGCGATTGTTACAGATATCCTGATCCTGAAGTTGGCCATATTAGAAACAGGTCCTATGCTAAAGCTGTGAGGTCTTATCTAGGTAAGTGATATTTGTTTCTTTCATTCTCAAAGTCTTGTAATTACTTGATCAGAATATAGTGTTGGGGTAGTAAGAATGGCAATTGAAACGTTGCTTTGAAGTTAGATGAAGAAGATATTATGTTTGAACTGATTTTGGTTTTTAAAGATTGAGCAATCACTTTAACAAGATTGGATATGGTTTTGGTTAATTTGATTGGTATGAGTTGTATGATGTCGTTTTAGCATTTTAGGAAGGTGATATAAAGACACCATACTTGAGTATGTGTCTGTGAGATGAATGTGAGATTTCGAAAACTTTCAAAAAATGTTCTTTGGCAGGAAAGAAGAGCATGTGGGTGATTGGAGTATTTCTTCACGAAAGTTTTTATGGATTTGGGCTTGCTTATACCATAACAGCTGGAATCAGTATGAGGTATTTTACCATGCCATTTATGCCCTCTTTGCCCCTATAGAAGTGTGATCAATGTCTATTCTAATGGTTTAGCAAACATTACAAAATGAATTGTTCCAAGTGCAAATACTTAACATGTTATAGATGATCACGATATTAGTATCAAAAGACAAAGTGTAGAAATTGAGTTCTATGGATAATTTATCATGCTCGAACATGAGTTCCCACAAATTGCTCTTACCTGATGTCATTGTTTCTTTGCAAACCTTGACAAAGAATCTGTGGACATCCTTTCAGGTTATGTAGTACTCTGCTGAGTCAAATGGGCACTCCATAGCTAATGAATACCTACCTTTCCACTCATAGCAAATGGAACCTGCAACATTAATTTTCAAGTTTTGTTGATTTAGGGCAATTCTGAAATCAAATTGTTATCACAAGGAAGGGCATGATGCGCCATGTGAATATGGGGACAGTTGGTTCATGCTTTTATTCGGAGCTGTTCAGCTTGTTTTCTCTCAGATACCCAACTTCCAGAACATGGAGATGCTCTCTATAGTTGCTGCTGTCATGTCCTTTGCATATACGTTCATCGGATTGGGTCTTGGCGTTGCAAAAGTGATAGGTACCTTTTTCTTTAATTCATTGTCGATGTCTAATTATATCACGTTCTTTTCACTTTCATAGAGATACATATATCATTGTCATGTATGTATAGGAGTAATTGTTGACCAATGCAGAAAATGGAGAGATCAAAGGCAACTTTGGAGGAGTGACTACATCTTCTTCAGCTCAAAAAGTATGGCTCTCATTGCAAGCAATTGGAGACATTGCCTTTTCTTTCAACTACAGTATAATTATTTTGGACATTCAGGTTAGTGTAGTACTTGATTGATTCTTGATTGTTTCAATTTTGTTAAAAAAAGTAGAAAACTCTAATCTAAGTGAAAAACAAACTCGCAAATGAAGGATACTCTCAAGGCACCTCCTGAAGAAAACAAGACAATGAAGAAGGCGTCATATATATCTATACTTATCACCAGCTTCTTCTTTCTCTGCTGTGGATGTTTCGGATATGCTGCTTTCGGAGACGAAGCACCTGGAAACCTACTTACAGGCTTTGGGTTCTACGAACCCTACTGGCTCGTTGACTTTGCTAATGCATGTATTGTTCTTCACCTTGTGGGAGGGTATCAGGTACATCCTATGACAGCTTCTTATAACGAGCTTCTTTAAATAAACAGTATAGTGAAAGGATCTTGTAGATATTATGACAATCTACATGCTTTGCTTGCAGATATTCAGTCAGCCATTGTTTGCCGTAGTCGAAGGAAAGATCAAGAAGAGCCATCCTAATAGTGAATTTGTGAATAACGAGTATATAGTAAAGTTGCCATTGCTGCCACATTTCAAGCTGAACCTTCTTCGACTCTGTTTCAGAACTGCATATGTTGCATCTACAACAGGACTCAGTATACTCTTCCCTTACTTCAACGAAGTATTAGGCGTTCTGGGGGCCTTGAATTACTGGCCGCTGGTGATATATTTTCCTACGGAGATGTTCTTGACACAGAAAAATGTGAGAGCTTGGACATTTACTTGGATAGTTGTTCAAGCTTTAAGGCTATTCTGCTTGCTTTGTGTTATTTCAGCTTTTATTGGATCGGTTAAAGGACTTGTAAGCAACAGGTTTAGCTAGAAACTGTCAATCTAGAGCCAAGTGTTGGCTGATGATCCTTGTTGAATTTTTTATGAATGCCAATAAAACTGACCTTTGAAATTTTCTCCAGCTATATTACAGTAGAAAAGATAGGCTAATGAGGTTTTCTTTCCTGTGTGGTTTGTGGATTCTCTTGTATATAAATATAATATATTTTCAATATATTTTGTGTAGAATAACAAGATTTGTTAAAAAACGATGGTTTCAAATCCAAAAGGCAATGATTTCATGACTTAGAGTTTGTGTATTTTCGGTGTTGTATGTTTCGAATGAATTTTTATTTTTTCATGATTCATGGAAATAATTCTTTGATAAGAATATATCAAGTGAGAAATAAAATAAAATAAAATGTGAAATATGAAATAAGAATAATAAATTATAAAAAATTAGGTTAATAAGTTTGGAATCTAACAATGATAATAATAATGATGATGAATATGCAATAAAATATCTACTTCATAGTGTTTAGACCATCTCCAACCCTGCACTAAAATAGCTTTAGTGTAGGGTTAAACTTCTCCAACGGTGCACTACTTCTTGCACTATTCTAGTGTATTTTCTATTTCTGCACTAGTAGTGCTGCACTACTTCATTTTCTTCTTCTTTTTATTCATAAATAATAATAAAAATAAAGTAGTTCTAAAAATTAAGTTTATTGTATTAAAAATTTAATTAATTCAATTTAAATATTAATTCAATTAATTAATTAAATTCAATTAATTTGATTAGTTCATATTAAATTTTAATTGTATTAATCATATAATTAATTCAATTAAAACTTAAATTAAATTAATTCAATTTCATTAACAATATAAACATAGAGTCATATTTAAGAATAATGAAAAATACATAAAGTTACATAAAACATAAAATTACATTAATGAAAAATATAAATTACATAAATAAATAAAATAAAATAAAATTACATTCAATTTCATGTAATATGTATTTTTATTGCACTTTTATTTCATGTAATATGTATTTTAATTACATTTTTAGTATTAATAAATTTATAAACATGATATTAAAAATAAAATAGTGCTGAAAGTAGTGCGAACTATTGGAGAAAAGATGATGATTCTGCACTAGAATAGTGCAAAATCTGCACTAGAGTAGTGCATGTCCTTGGAGATGCCCGTAGAGTCAGACCACACCAACCTTTTAATTTCTTGAATTTTAATATTATTTTATTTAGAAGATTTGATCACTCAATTATTGTGACATAATAATAAGATGAAATATATCGAGTGAAGTCCCGTTTCACACTATGTCGTTGTTTAGATGGTCTTGGCCAACTTTTTGTTGACTCAAGTCGAGCCAAAAATGAAAAAAAAAAAAATTTGGAAAGAAGGTCAAAATGCTAAGGGTAGCACTCTTGTACCCCAGGGGCACGGATCCTATGATCCGTGCCCCCGACCCACTCTGACCCGATCTGGTCCGTCTATGGATCATTATATATAGATTTTTTTTTCCTTCCTTATTTTTCCCTCAGCTGCGCGTATCACACCAAATCCCTTCACCAAATCCTTCAGCAAATATCCGCAATTCTCTGCCATATCACCACCGCGTCGTGGCTGGCTTCGTTGACAAATTTGTCAATGAAGCCCTAATATCCTCTGCCACCGCACCACCGCCGTCGCCACCGATAGGATAAATTTCCTCACAGCTTCTCAATTGAAACATTTCTTGATTCTTTTCTTCCTAAAACCTAAGGTTACTTTTGTTTTGCAATCAAAACACTCTATCAAACAATGTCGGAAGATTTGAACAATGAACAATCAAATACAATTTTTGTATTATCAAGTGAAGAAGATGAAAAATTCTGCAACATCTGCTTTTCTTAATCAAGTTATTCAGATAGTAAATGAAGGTAATTAACATCAATTTGTTTCAATTCACTTTTATTTTTCAGTGCATGTTTATTTCTAATTTTTGTTGCTTCAATCCATTTGAGGTATTAGAAATATATTCTATAGGTATTAAACATGTTCCCTATAGAGTATTACATAATCTTATGCTTCAATGATATATAATTTTTGGAAAATATTTTTGAGGTATTGTATAATTATTCTATAGTTATTATATAAATGAACTACACGTATCATATAGATAAACCATTGGTATTAGATAAAGACTCTGCTATATTACAAAATTACATAGTTGAATTGTATGTATGTAACATCTATTAGTTATATGTTCTAAAAGCATTACAAAATTATAAAAATATTAGTGATATGTATTGAAATTACTAAATAATGGACTTTGGCAAGTTGGACAATAATGTATTTAAGCTTACACACCATTTTCAGAACTGGTGATATTAAATATACTCCACATAATTACAGGTATTAAATATTTGTACTATAGGTGTTAGAAAACTTCACTACATGTATTTTATGTATAAACTAATGGTATTAGATATAGTTAAGGAAATTAACACCAAATGAGATAGAACCAAATCACCAATCTAGCAAGTTTGTTGGGAGTGATTGTTCATTCTTTTTTAAGAAGAGGTCTAGGTGTAGTTTAGAAAAGGAAAAAAAAAACCAGCAAGATCAATTTTACAACTAGCTATGCAGAGACAAGATCGCCGAGGCTCTTGATACTATGATTGGAACTGGGAAGCTAATTAGAGAATGTGGCGAGGAAACTGTATTGTTCATTGATTATGAAAAGTAAGTTTCAACATCTTCTATGAGCTAAAACATATATAACATTAGCATGTTAAATGTTAGCCTGCCATACTCATATGAACATAAAGTGTTTGATGAAATGTTTAAACGAAAATTGAAGGCATATCAATGTAGAATAAGATTTGATCTTAAATATTTGAGCACTCAATTATATGTCTTGGATTGTAATTTTTAGTTGTAACAATTATTCAGAATGATGTCTTCTTCTTTTGCTCAAATGCTTAGCATGTTTGCGCTCTATATAAAATTGCTCACCTGTCACTCATCTTGAAGTGTGTATGTTTTCAGAAACTTTGTGTTTGGTGTCATCTACATAATGGCCCGTGGGACAAACAAAGGATTAGGTTTTTGATTAGTGATAGAATCGAGATATTGAAGCGCTTGGATGAGACACTCGATATGCAAGGACGTTAAAAAATCATTTCATTGCTGCAGGTCCAACAATAGGAGGGGGTTTGGATTTTGTATGCATGGCTTTATACGAACGAAATGCTTCACTTGAGACGTCTCGACAAAAGTACTTGGATGTTGGAGCCAAGTTTTTATGGATTGTCTTGTTTATGTTTTGAGTGTTAAGTTATGTTTTTATTAAGTTGACCTACAATTTATGGGAAAATGGTGTATAATGTTGCTAAAGCTGTATAAATAGGGGCCATGTTTGTGTAAATTTTTTTTGGCTTAGAAATGATATTCTGTTGATCTCTCTTTACCTTTCACTGTATTTTTGCTTTGTTTGTGATACAAAGAAAATATTTGCACTTGATGAGAATCCTTATTTATTTGCTCTAATTATGTTTAAATGTAGAAACAACAAACATCATCTATGAGAAACTTAATACACATTGAGGAGAACACAATGACATAAGTTCAAGAAAACACAAATACCTATAAGGTATTTATGTAATACCTGAAAGAAATATGTATGATACTTATACGTTACTTATGTAATACTTGAGAGTAACAACTACAAAAACATATAAGTATGATACTATAAGTTATTTGTGTAATATCTTAAAGGTATTTATATAATACCTGAGAGTAATACATACAAAAACTTATAAGGTATTTATATAATACCTGAGAGTAATACATATAAAAACTTATAAGGTATTTATAATACCTGTAAGTAATATGTGTGATACTTAAAAGATATTTTGTGTAATACCTAAAAGGTATTTATGTAGTACATGAGAGTAACATATACAAATACCTATAAGGTATTTATGTTATACCCGAAAGTAATATGTGTGATACTTAAAAGATACTTGTGTAATACCTGAAAGTAACATATACAAATATCTATAAGGTGTTTATGTAATACTCAAAAGAAATATGTGTGATACTTAAAAGATAATACTTAAAAGATATTTGTGTAATACCTGAAATGCATTTATGTAATACCCTTGAGAGTGACATATACAAATACCTATTAGATAATGCATATGTAATACATTATAAATTTTAAAAATTCACTAATCTTATCCTATCATTTTTAACTGATAATATAGACATGTAAAAATATGTATTCATTTTACAAAATATTTACCACCAATAGAAACATTATTATCATCTCAAAATCACCAAACATAAGAAACATAAACAATATTATCAACCCTAATTCCCAAAGCATAAAAACTAAAACTATTGTTTCAATTCAATTACACAAACATAGAAACTGAAAACATTGTCTATAATCAAATGATGGTATTTCCGAAGCTAGTTTCTTTATAGTCATAAAATTCTCAACAACTTCATAAATGTATTTGTGAAACTTTTCATTGGAAAATAACTTTTGTGATGACTCAGACATTTCTGGACTTGAGCTGCAAGCTTGTTTCTTCTCGATTTTATTCTTCATCTTTAGCAGTTTCATCACATGGTAATTTGAAATAATTGACATGTCTCTCTTACACCAAAGCTTCATGTATTTCCTGTAAAAAAAAACATGTCTATCAATCATAATACATCATAATATTAGTATTTATTAAAATACTTAAAAATATTCAACTGATACATTGAATGTAGATACCTGAAAGGTACTCATCTGAGAACTGAAAGGTATTCAGAAGATACCTCAATAGTATACATATGATACCTGAAAGGTACTTAACTAATACCTGAAATGTATTCAACAAATACATGTATCACATATCATACTTTAATATTAAAACATTTAACATATAAGAGTACATTCATATAAATAGAAACAATCACATTTTCCTTTTGCATAAAAAAAATAAAATCATAACAAATAGTTTTAATACATTTAAGGTAACACATGTGATACCTTAAGAGTATTCATCTGATACCTTAGAGTAACACTCTATATTTATGCATGTAATATCTTTCAGATAATCATATGATACCTCAAATGAACATATATAATACCTTAAGACTAATCATATGACACCTAAACAATACAAGACAAATACCTAGCTATCAACTGCAACAACCACATTTCTTTTTTTCCAATTTCTTCTTCCCAACAAGTTCATTTTGCAACAGAAAACACAAAGCAAATAAAACAGAGTACCATACATTCAAAAATTAATCTGTACATTTAGTGTCATGCCCCAGAACCTTTCACTTAAAATATCAGAGTTTTTCATTTTTTGGGCGTGAAGAGAGAAAGGAGGAAAATGCGAACATGATATAAAATAGAAAGAAAAGGGAGAGGATAAGAAGAGGTACACTTAAAACATCAGATACAACCGATAAAAGGAGTTTAAAACATACGCGGTGGAAATATACCATCAGGATCTCATACAAAGAATGAGAAACAGAGTTTTCTTTTACAAAAGAACATCATAACTTTGAAAGTCAAAACCGGAAGATGGACACAGCCGATAGGGCATTCCTCTTTCTACGCATCATGAATCTCTTCTTTACCTGTAGTGTGAGTACAGAATAAGAGTGAGTGCGTTGAATACACTCGTGGGGATACTTTCCAACCTTTATCAGTTATTAGGTGAGCACAACAAATCGAACATATAGAAGTTCGGTAAGTAGTCACAGCATATAAAATGCATAGCACACAATGCAGAAACACACGGCTCTAAGAGCACTCAACTATACTCATTTCATTCCTAACGTATGGTGCTTTTTACGGGCCACCAGTCCATCCTTAACATGACATATGGTGCTTTTTACGGGCCACCAGTCTATCTCTATCATGACTTATGACATCCGTTCTCATTCATCGTATCATAAACTTTGTATGAAACAGTAATCATAAAGTATGCATGTACATAATAATCACAGCATGTATTCACAGCACGTAAAGCTCAACAGTTCAGATATCAATTATGGAAAACAATAAACATGTTGAGTTTAGAAGTTACCCCCACCTCGTTCGGTGGTTACCACGTGAGTAGCGAGTACCAGAGATCGGATATCTCAAAGCTCGAGTCTCAAATCTCGTGTCTCGGACCTCGTGCCTCAATTCCCGTATCTCGATGTTCAATCCAACTAATAGCCTACATACGTTACGGTGTTCTTAGATCCTTAAAAACATATAATTAAAGCGATAACAGACTCCAACGGAGAAACGATCGTTAACCACGCGATAGATCGAAAGCTCTAAAGATTGGAGTTGAAGAAATAAGAGTGGATATCCAATCCATATGACTGAGAAGATAGAAAATGAAATAAGGATCGCAACGCAAAAAGAATGAGTTCAATCGGAGTTAAAACGAACTCAAACGGAGCATTATAAGTGTAAGGGTAAAATGGTAATTTTGGTAAAACGGTGAGGATGAGAAAAAGCTTAGGGTTGCAATGGAACGAGAATGAGCTCAAACGGAGCTAAAACGAGCTCAAACGGAGCGTTTTAAGGTTGAGAGGTATTTTTGTAAATTTGGTCAAAGGGTTGACTTTGACCGGGCCCACGAACCCGGGTCAACGACGTCTCGTCGGCAACGACTCGAAAAAGACGAACGGCGGAGAAAACGGAGTTCGAATCGAAAATACGACGTCGCGTGCGCGTCGGCACCCGACGGGACGCATGCGTGCCCCTCGTCTCCCGGCGCCGTGTGCGCCCAGCGCACGGCCGTGCGCCAACGTGTAGAAACTCAGCCAGGCGCGCGCACGACCGCGCGCCCTGCTCCCGGTGTTTTCTCGGCAGCTGCCGAGTTTTCTCGGCAGCATGACACGGCTCAACCCGGCTGGTCGAGTTTTCTCGGCCAGCCCTTCCCAGCTTTTCCCGACGGTGGCCTGCTCGAGCAGGCCACTTCCCGGCGTCGCCACCAGCCACCACCACCTACCTCGTCGGATACCTCACACCGCCGGCTACCACCTCCGATCGTCCATCGCCGGATTCCGGCATGAATAGTGCCCGAAAATTACGCCGCAAAATCCTTCGAAGTCACATTTTTTCCAAAATCAACAAAATTCCAAAACCTCCGGCCGGCGACCCCAGTCGCCGGCGACCACACCCAGCTCCTCCGCCGGCGACTCCCCGTCACCGGCAACCCGTTCCGGCCAAGTCCAACCTCCAACACAACCTATACATACAAGCTTGAGCACACACACCCACACACACACGATTTCACACCCACATACTGACATCTCTTTGGCCGGCGGCCACCAGCCGCCGGTGACCCACCAAGCCACCTCGTCGGCGACCTCCCGTTGCCGGCCGTCCTTTCCCACACGGCGGCGCCACCCGGCGCCGTCCCCAACAACATGCAACACAACACACACTCACACACATACATACACACGCACATGCACATGCACATACTACACACACCTCCACTTTTCCGGCCAGGCGGTACCACCAGCGGCGGCGCCACCTCCTCCACATCATCATCACACCACCACCATCTTCTCCGGTCACCGCTCCGGCAAGAGGACGAGGAGAGAGAGAAAACAGAGGAGAGAGAAAGGGTGGTTCAAGGGTTAGGATTTCAAGGCTATTTTTCGCCGTTTCTCGGCGAACGAGAAATCGGATTTGAAATCCGAGACCTATCCCAGATTCGTCTCATCGAGACGAACGTCGTGTGCGAAAATCATCCGATTCCGACAACGTTGAAATTTTCCGGCGACCGGCCAGCGGCGGCGGCGCCCGCGGTGGTGCCGCCCACCAGAAAACATGAAATGAAGAGAGAGAGAGGAGAGAGAGAACTTACGAGTTTTTGGCGCGTTCGGCTCGTTCGGAAAAATGGTGAAAAACGAATCGGGAGAGCCTCTATTTATAGAATTCCAGAAAGTCACTATTCATCCAAATTATCCAAACACTATTCATCGGTTGACTTTTTCCGATATTACTATTCACGTAAATATCTTCGCTTCCATTCAACGTAAATATCTTCCGAAACTTCCGGTTTTGCCCTTTCCGACGTCATTCGAGCTACAAGTCTCCGATTGATCCCTAGTTAGTTTCTATCTTCTCGTCTTTCCAAGACGCATCTATTGGTATAGGAATATTCTATATACCATGTCCATGAAAAATATCGATCCGAAACACTCATCTAAAGCGTGCATTAAACACGTATCTGGAACGCACGTAATAAATTAAGCAGTCCTAATATACACACATAGTTATTAAGTCATGCGTTAAAATATTTAATTAATCATTTATGCTCGTTTTGATCCGGGGCGCTACATTTAGCAACTTCCAATTTCTTCAATGAAACTACAAAATACAAAAAACTAATCTAGTTTGTTTCACATAAACTTCCAACTCTAAACACAACTACAAACACAAATTATATAATAAAATTCAGTTTAATATAACTATCACATAAAAACATAAAAAACCCTAGAATTTGACAAAAACAAACATTCAAACTAACAAACTCAGAAGAAACAAATAAAAATGAAAATAAACGGAAAAAAATTATGCAGACTCAAAAAATCCCTAGAAATTCGAATACTCACATACAACCACACTAAAATTAGTAGACAAGGAACAAATGAAGACAAATACAACAAGATTTTAAGAACTAAAATAATATATATGAACAAAAATGGAAAATACATTAGCCACTTACCACTAACAAATTGAAGTGAAAATCTCCAAATATCATTCAAATATACCGATAATCTTCCACACAATAGTAAGAAATTCATAAAGCATCGAAGAAACGAACCAGAAATTAAGAAAAACAGAGAAGAAATCGAGTCGAATAAAGAGACGTAGAAAAGAAGAGAAAAGCACCGAAGAAACGAATTAGAAATTGAGAAAAACAGAGAAGAAATCGAGCCGAAGAAAGAGACGTAGAAAAGAAGAGAAAGAAGAGCAGTTTCAGAGCGTGAAAACTAAAAGAAAAAAAAAATCAATTAAACATATATATAGTAACCCATTTCCTAACCGGTCGGGGTGGGGTGAGTTGGGGGCACGGATTTGGGGCATACAATTTTTTGTGAAATGCTCATGATATCGAGAGTTATGTTTTGTATCAAATGCGGAATCGTGTTAACTAGTGTACATTCATATGTATGTGGTTAGAATCTTATACTACTTGACAATTTAGTTGTAGAATTAAAATAGGACAAAATTTATTTGTTTTTGTACTTTTTAATCATAAAAACTGCACTTCATTGGGTTTTTTCTCTTTTTTCAATTTTTAACCAAGAAGGACCATTTAAAAAAACTAATAATGCCAATGTCAATGATAAACTATTGAAGAAACAAACTTTATCTTGGAAACTGAACACAGATAGCCTTCTTGAAGCAGCGAATAGCCATCAAATTATCACAGCATGGTTGAATTTGAAGAAAAACATGGACTCTCAAATCCTTTGCTCCCTGATATTGCATCTTCATCTTCCTCTGATTCTCATGCTTCCCTCAAAAGAACCGGTCAGTTTTACTCTGTTTCTCTGCCTATCAATTTTTATCACGTTTTCACCCATTTTTCTGAATTGTTAAGATTCTTGAGTAACGAACTGTTGATTGTTCTTTTAATGTGGGACTTAAGTGTTTTTTGATTTTCTTGGTTAAGACAAGGGTTTATCAGGAAAAAGACTCAATTCTTGATTTATTTTTTGTGTTTTGAATGTGAAGGGACTGTTTGGACAGCGGTTGCCCATATAATAACAGGAGTGATAGGGTCAGGGGTATTATCACTGGCATGGAGTGTGGCTCAGTTGGGGTGGATTGCAGGCCCTCTATGCATGCTGGTTTTTGCAATTATCACTCTTATTTCTTCAAATCTTCTTTGTGATTGTTACAGATACCCTCATCCTGAAGTGGGCCACATCAGAAACAGGTCCTATGCTGAAGCTGTGAGCTCTTATCTAGGTAATTCATGATGAATTTATCATTGCATGATCTGCATATTGTGTTGAGGAGTAAGAGGGGCGATCGAAATTGTTGCATCAAAGGCGAGATCAAAGGCGACTTCGGAGGAGTGGCTACAGATACTGATTATACTTTTGGTTACTACTCCTTATTCTGTTTCTGGATTGTTGAGTTAAAAATGATGTCAAATTACTCTATTGTTCAGCTTAGAACTAATGAAGAATAATGGCAAAAGTGTTTAATTGAGCAATCACTTTAGAAGGGAAATCCACTTCTTTATATATCATGTTGTTTTAGGAATGGAATATGGATAGACCACATATGAATCTTTGAGTTTGTGATGAATACAAGAGCTTTTGAAAAATGTTATTTGGCAGGAAAGAAGAGTATGTGGTTGGTTGGAGTATTTGTCCATGAAAGTTATTATGGATTTGGGGTTGCTTATACCATAACATCTGCAATCTGTATGAGGTATTTTATTATGTCATAACATGCCCATTTTGCTTCAATTCAAATTTGATCGATGTCTTCTCCATTTGTTTTGAGAAGAGAACCAAATAAATTTTAGTAAGTACAAGCACTTAACATGCTAGCAGGATATTGGAACAGTAATTTTATCTTCAGTATCAAAAGGGATAAGTACATCATGTTGTGATTAATAGAAGTTCTTACAGATTGCTCTTACCTGATGTCATTGTTTCTTTGTGAATATCCATTTATTGATCCTAAGGAGGCTTGACAAAGAATCTGTGAACATCCTTTCAGGTTGTGTAGTACTCTGCCGAGTCAAACGGGCACTCCATAGCTAATGAATACCTACCTTTCCACTCATAGCAAATGGAACCTGTTGATTATCCTCTTCGCCATCATGCTACATTAATTTTAAAGTTTTGTTGATTTAGGGCAATTCTGAAATCAAATTGTTATCACAAGGAAGGACACGATGCTCCATGTGAATACGGGGACAGTTTGTTCATGCTTTTGTTCGGAGCTGTTCAGGTTATATTCTCTCAGATACCCAACTTCCACAACATGGAGTCGCTTTCAATAATTGCTGCTATCATGTCCTTCGCATATACGTTCATTGGATTGGGTCTCGGTATTGCAAAAGTGATAGGTACCCTTTTCTTTAATCCATTTGTCGATGTCTAATTATATCATTGTCATATGTATAGGAGTAATTGTTGACCAATGCAGAAAATGGAGAGATCAAAGGCGACTTCGGAGGAGTGGCTACAGATACTGTAGCTCAAAAAGTATGGCTAACGTTGCAAGCAATTGGAGATATTGCCTTTTCTTTCAACTACAGTATAATTCTTTTGGACATTCAGGTTAGCTTTTACTCACTATTAGCTTGATTGATTCATGTGATAAATCATAGTCAAATGCAGTCTTGATTGTTTAATTGGGAAAACAAACTTGGAAATGAAGGATACTCTCAAGGCACCTCAAGAAAACAAGACAATGAAGAAGGCTTCAAAAATTGCTATTTTTACGAGCAGCTTCTTCTTTCTCTGTTGTGGATGTTTTGGATATGCTGCTTTCGGAAACCAAGCACCTGGTAACCTACTAACGGGCTTTGGATTCTACGAACCCTACTGGCTTGTTGACATTGCTAATGCATGTATTGTTCTTCACCTCGTGGGAGGGTATCAGGTACATCCCATGACTCAATCTTATCTTGTCTCAAGATAAGAAAAACGTTTGTTTAATAAAATAACAAACATGTATATGCTTTCCTTGCAGATATACAGTCAGCCATTGTTTGCAGCAGTTGAAAGAAAGATTGCAAAAAGCCATCCTGATAGTGGATTTGTGAATAACGAGTATAAAGTAAAGCTCCCACTTCTGCCATGTTTAAAGCTGAACCTTCTTAGGCTATGCTTTAGAACTGCATACGTTGCTTCGACAACTGCACTTGCTATACTTTTCCCATACTTCAACGAAGTTTTAGGAGTTCTCGGGGCCTTGAATTTTTGGCCATTAGTGATTTATTTCCCTATAAAAATGTTCTTGATACAGAAGAATGTGAGAGCTTGGACAGGTACATGGATAGTTCTTCAAGCTTTAAAGGTGTTCTGCTTGCTTTGTGCTGTTCTGGCTTTAATCGGATCGGTAGAAGGACTTATAAGCAGCAGGTTAGGCTAGAAACTATTAGTCTAAAGCTAAGTGTTAGCTGATTCTTGTGAGTTATTAATGGATACTAATAAACCTGAGCTTTTGTTTGTAATAATTCATGTATGAGCTATTAACTGAGTTACTTTTCTGCACACTCTTGAAATATCTTGTACATGCTATCAACAAAATGACCAATACAGGTGTTTTTTTTACCCTTGTGATTCTCTATTTCTTGGGTTTCTATAAATGAAAACAGTTTTTCTATATGCTCATATATGACCTACTTTGTATAAGGCCTTGAAAAGGATCTCAAATCTAACCTTATCTTACATTTTAAAATTATAACTAAAATTTAAAATCTAACTTCACATATTGTAATTCAAAAGTTTTGCCTATTTTCACATTCATATTTTATTTTGAATTTATTCTATCCTTTAAAGTAATATAATAAATTATGCATTTGTATAAATAGTCGCAAAATAAATTAAATGAATATGCTATGGTAAAAAGTAATTTTATTTGATATTGCATAATTTTAATTTCTTTTTAATGGAAGGAGTGGTAATTCAGCAATAGCAATCTTCCACGTGGCACCACAATGTTAGTAGCCCATTTCCTACATTATCCTCGGGTATTTCATTAAACAGTTGTCCCTCCACATAGAAATTCTTCGCCTAAAACCCAATCCAACAAACCCTAATCTCTCTCTCTCTCTCTCTAAAATCTAGCCCTACTTTAAATTTCATTTTCATAGCCTTTTAGGATCAATGGTTTACGGAAGATAATAATTAGAGGCCGAGCGTTTGCCCATTTTTCTCATCGTTCTTCAGAGCCTTCTCGAAGTGAATTTTGTAGACCGGAAAAGAGATGGTCAGTTCTTTACTTGACTCTTATTTAAATAGTTATTCATGTATGTATGTATGGATTTCATTAATGTGAAGAAGAATTTGTTAAATGATCTTAAGTATTTGGAATTCGCATGTTTTTTAGTGTTTCTCTGTTAATTTTTTATAGTGGAGGCTGATAAGTTGGATTTATCTGTTGTCATGCCCGTGAAGCAATTTTGCTTCTAAGTTTCCCAATTACGTCATCAGTTTCTGGTTTAGAGATTGGTGACCTCTATTTATCCGTAGACAGTGTTGGAATAATAAACTTTTTATTGCGACTTCTTTTGCTTTAAGATGATGTAACATCTGCATTAAAAAATTGCATTTTCTTAGCTAACTTTTCCCCAAAAAATATTAGACAAGAAGTATTGCTCTGAGCCTTTCTCATGTACATCATCACTCTCTTTTTATTTTTAAATCCTTTTTTTGGCTTTTCATGCTTGATAATTTTCTTTGAAGACCATTTTGCAATATTCTTTGTTTCAGTGTATTATTGTTTTTTGTACCCCAACTAGCAAATGGCCTATATGGAACATTATTCATGTAGATGTATGTAATTTTTTGGGTATTTTACAGAACATCAGAGAAGGAAGAGGCAGACCTCGTAGGGATTATCCTTCAAGACCAGAGGAGAAATCCCATCATGTTCGGGGAAACAACCCCCCATCAAGGCACCTCTGGGTTGGAAATCTTCCTCACAACTTAACTGAGAATGGTTTAGCCCGTTACTTGCTACGGTTTGGAGAACTTGAGACTCTTGCATTTCAACCAGGTCGAAGCTATGCTTTTGTTAATTATAGAAATGAAGAGGACGCTTTTGCTGCAATAAGAGAGCTTCAAGGTTTTGTTATTGATGGCAATCCACTTAAAATTGAGTTTGCCAAGGCGGTTAGTTTTGTCAATCTTTGTCTAACTTTCTTATGGTACCATGTTGATGCCTTTAATTGTATTAATACATACAGTTTTGCACATCTAATGGATTCTATAGCTCTTCAAGTTAGTTCATGATAATGCAGATTATCCCAAGCACACACACATGAAGATTTAATATGTTTCGAAATCCAATTCTTTCTTCACTTATCAGTTACTATTTGAAAGAATCAGTTGCATTCTCTGTCTGACATAACAAAGGAAATAATATAAAGAAATCACTGGAAATTATACTTGAGTAGTCTCACTCTTTAAAAGAGAAGATGTTCATCCTCTTGTTGTTCCTCTATCAGCTTTCAAATAAATTAGCCTGAGTTACAATTGCCCCTCAAACACAAAAATTTACGTTCAAAACTGCCCACAGCAATTACTCTAAGGTACTGATGTGTCGCCTCCTTTTTTAAGTATTAGGGGCCATGCTGGCAAAATATGGATAATATGCAAACTTTTTGAAAGCCTCCAAAAAACCACACATCATTTCTGGCTGTTACAAATCTCCCTGATGAAGATGCAATAGCAAGAGAATATTAGTTTAGTTCGTCCAAAAGTTGCAGAATAGTCCACTCTGCAAAATATTTATGAATTGCTCTTCATTGTAGTAAATATTTTGTGAACAAACTGATTTAGAATGGTGAAAGACTGTTGAGACACAGAAAAACAATTACCTGTCACAGGCAAGGTGGGCATAAAATTGAAGGAAAACCAATTCAGCGATCCACTAAACAATTGCAAAGTCATATTTCACAGTTTCTTGGTTCGGCATGGCACCATATAATCTTTTTCATGATAGAAATAGGCAGGGATTGGGAGAGACCTCTTAAGATGGATGTATGTGTACACTTGAAATGAAACTAAGACTATGGAAGTAACCATCATTATGTATGTTGATCATTTTGAGAAAGCTTCGAATAATTTCAGACAGATTTTCCTAGTGCAAGGTTTTCTCCCAACTTAGACAGTGTTCAATTGCCTTGATGGTCGATGTTTCTGAAAGTTATTTCTTTGAAGCACGGATCGAGTTGATATTTTGGTGTTCCGAAAAGAGGTTGTCTGGCTTACTTGACCAATAATAAACTTATGTTTCTTACATTGAAGCATTCTTGAAATTTTTTGAGGCTGCTTCCCTTCTTTTCTCCTCCTTGATTTTCCTTAGTAAATCCTTCATCTGTGGCTGTTATTAGAAGTCTAGGTATATGACAATAAATTATGCCAAGCGAAAACAAAGGCCTAAATATTTGAAATTCATACTCATTAGCTGCAAAAAGCTGTTATTTGTTGATAAGGGCATCCTAAAGCCAGGCAGTCAGACTTAATCACATATCTTTATCAGTTTCTGGAACTTTTGCAACAGTGTTATTGCTGCAAGCACCTTCATAGGCGCATATTATCTTGAGACAAGTCCCCAGAGAACATCTAATGAAGCACTTAAGTTTAAATAGGTTTGAAAACAGTGAATAGATGACTTAGTTTATGGTTTCTGTTTCCTGAACCAGAAGAAATGTTGCTGTATGGTTTCTCAGAAGTTCAAAGGATTGCTGAAGGAGTGACATTTTACATCATACTGGAGGCACTATTTATAAATTGAGCACAAATTGCTACATCTTATATATAATACCTTGATCAGTTTCTACATGTTTTTTACCTCAAGCAAAACAACACTCGTATACAATATATGGTCAATGTGTAACTGTGAACCTCACTACTGCTTTCAAATTTACTGAACTGAATGTTCTGCTCTGTTCCTACTATTCAGTCCCTGCAATTTACATCCAGATCGATATATTATGTTCTAAATGCAATCTGCAGTCGATTTCCGTCAGTGCCTATATCATTCTATGTTTTCACCTACTTGACCAAATATCAATGCATTTAAGTTGGAGGAATATATTTTCCATAGCTTGTGCCTTGTAGCCAGTCTGCCAGTGAGAAGTTCATCAGAATCATTAATCACCTGCCACCTGTAAGACGAAATGATGAAGCTATCTCTTGAGTGGTTAGTTTGCCAATCTGCAATAGGATAATCGCTTAATCAAATTATTAGCTTTTCAGTCCATAGTGAGGAATAACTTATGCAGACCACAATTATTTGCTGTCTTGTTTCTGAGACAGTTTCTGTTATAGGAATACTATTCATTCAACCATCTTATGTATAGAGATAAAATGTTCCCCTAGAAAGAGTAACGAATCAGAGGGTATTAATCTTTACACCACAATGGTATTGTATGTGTTATATCTAACAAGATCTGCACAAAAAACTTGTTATTGTAAGGGAACACAACAATTTCTACAATGCTCTCACCTTCAAACCACACATACATGACCCCAACTTATGACTCCAAACCCAAAAAAAGAAAAGAAAACGAAAACCACCTACTCTATGAAAGTGAACAGTGAACACTGGACAGATAGAGAATGAATTAGATGATCAATTACATTTTATTCAAACATAAATCTACGCGCCTTGTTTATGGTTTTGAAAAAGAACAGGTCAAACCTTTCACTTGATTTCTTCTAACAAGTCAGCATAAGGCTGGAGATGATCTAGTTATAAATGCTATCAAGGATCAAAATTTGCTGTTTTATCAGAAGGAACTACATCATAGTGGAAGTATGAATTTCATAGTTGCTGAAGCAGTGATCAGTATGTTGTATGCAAATTGCCATTCTCTGCGACATGCATTATAGAATATAATAATATATCTTTTGACAACAAGGGAGAAATACATTTTGCTGGTTGGAATATGAGAGCTTAGTCTTACACAAAGGTGTTATGTTCCCATAGTGGATAGGAGTCGAGGTTTATTCATGCTGCAATTCAAGCTCCAGCTTGTGATTGGTAGCCGCTTCCATCCTATACAGTCTATTGTCTTGCTCTGCAACTTCTAAAAACAACCTTTTGGTTGTCCCATGGATGTAATCTCGCAAAGTTTATTTTGAGCTGCATGTTCTTCCTAAATTAGATTTTGGGATGCAATAGCAAGAAAACACAGATTACATACTTGTCTTACTTAGATGGCACCAATTTCTTTTGTATGTCATATGGGGCCACCAAGTTCAATATCCTTGACTCAGAATCCTGTTGGATTCCTCGACCCAAAAGTTTTGATGCCATGGATGCATTCATATTAACTAGTCTGAACAACCTCTAACCTATGCAAAGTTTGGAATTTACTCATGTGAAACATTGGCTGTGGAGGTGTGCTCAATGAGACGTCTGCTTTCCTTTTATTGCTTGGTTCTCATGTCTGTTTCATGCAGTATCTGAATTTTGTTTCACTCTAAACTTCTGAGATATATTATTTGTGCTGTGTGATAGTCCTTTGGATCATAATTTTTGTTTCCTTTTCTTTTTCTTTTTTTCCTGTAGAAGAATTATATAAATAAACAGATTTCCTCAATGTCCCTGGTCATGTATAAGTGATGACTGAATTTTCTCTTGATTATGTTCTTGTTTCTAAATTGGTTTAGTAAGTGATGATTCCAATCCAGTTTGTTCTGTATTCATTCCATGATTTATCCTATTGACCCTAGAGGTTAGACAAATTAATATAGTTCTTATTATGCTAGAGAAATATTGGGTGTCTGCCCTATAGTTCATTATGTTCTTTAGCTGTCATTCTTCCTCATGTTAAAT
Organism: Scutellaria minor; assembly: GCA_954870855.1. Taxonomy (NCBI): domain Eukaryota; kingdom Viridiplantae; phylum Streptophyta; class Magnoliopsida; order Lamiales; family Lamiaceae; genus Scutellaria; species Scutellaria minor. The sequence continues at coordinate 8,087,045 of OX940727.1, forward strand.
AATGGACTAGATATGCCCACATAATTGCATTATTGTGGCATCATAGGTTATTTATCTTGAGGATTTTGTATATTCTTTTGCTCAATGATCATGACGATACTGAGTGGTGATTGAATTAGTAACATCGATTCTTTTACCTCAATATACTTTCAAATACAACCACTAATGAATTATGGTCTGTACTGGTTAATTAGCTCTGAGGAAGTACCTAGATTATTACTCCATATCAATTGAGTACTGCTGGGCTTTCTATGTTTTCAATTATACATGTACTGTGAGGCATGGATTGTTGTCATATTGATATGCTTAGTTATAATATGCTTGTGGGTGCTGCAAACTAGCTTGAAGTCATGTCTGTTGAAGCTCAGGTCAGTATGAAAAATGAAATTGTGCAAGAATTTTTTCTGAAATAAAATTGGAGGCCCTGATTTTTTGGTCGGACTTGTGTAGTTACTCCTGTGTTATCTAAGAAAGGTCAAAAGTAGCTAAATTTTCAGTGCAAGTGCGACTTTGGAGAAGGGAAGAATCTGATATTTTAATTGGTCTTACTACACTGTTAAGTGTGGGTGCAGATTTGAAGTGAAACTATGTTCTATCAGTCAAAAGTAACATTATCCATTTTGCTTCATAATAATCTTCTTATTTTGATGGCTCCAAAAGTTTGTTAGTATACTGAGAGTCATTAAGCTGAACGAAATAGCAAATTTCTACACGAGTAAATTCTGCCCTATTTTGGATTCTAGTAACCAAAAAAATATGAAAATGTGATTAGGAGTATCATAAAATTGCTTCCAGTGGAAATGGGAAGTTCTTGAGCCTTTTTTGTTTTTCAGTTATTTTCATGTGTTTCTTAGGGTGATTCCAGTAAGAGATGTTGCCTCTGTGGGGAGTGTTGCTGTGCTGATGTTAAGAAAAGACGGAATTTAAGGATTAGCGACTGTTTTCTAATCATGTATATTTCATGTACTTATGTGCTAGTGAGAAAGCCATTGGTATACTTACCGATGAATTTATAGTTCCTCTTGAGAAAATATTGCAAACCAAGGAAGCTGAATTTTGGTGGTGTATTTCTTGACACTTCTGGATTGGCTGTTATGTTTAGGGGGGAAAAAGAAAGAAAGAAAGAAATGTCAGACTTGACTTCTGGATGCTCTTCTCCGTTTGCAACTAGAAACAATACAAAGAACAATCAGATAAAGTCAATGTTTCCGTTGGTGTTATTGTAACACAATTTATGACAGTTATGGATAAATATAGGTTATCCTTTTGCTTTTGATAAATTGGACCATTCTTTTAGCTTTTGTGTCCCATGAATGCTGAGCCTTTTCAATGTATGTTAGGGTTTTCTTGTTCTTGTGAGTCATATTGTTGGACCTACGATTTTCAGGCTCGTATGTTGGTATCAGAGTAGAGTATGCAAAAGTCCCATCTTGCTGAGCATGCAAAGAGACTCTTCCATCTGTTTGTGTTTCACAAGATTTTACCTTTTTACCTTATTTTATGTTTCTGCAATTCAAGGACTCTTGCTATTGTGTGATCTTCTCTGTGTATGTGTGATTAATTTTGTTCCTCTGTCAGATTTCTCCATTAGTTGCTGCATCCCTTGAGCAAAGCTGCGAAAGCTGCATTTTCCATTTGACTGCTCTGTTCTATTTGCAGGAAAAATCATTACCACCATCACGTGATGCAGACTACTCTGAGCGGAGGAATGATCCGCATCCCAAGGCAAGAGGATCTCCATACTCGTTGAGGGATTCCAGAGCACGTTACTCCAGTCCTGAGCAATCACATCTGAACAAATCGAGGATGAATGACAAAAATGCAGAACCCAGTGAAGTCTTATGGATTGGATTTCCTGCTCAGTTGAAAGTGGACGAATTTGTTCTGAGGAAGGCATTTTCACCGTTTGGAGACATCGAGAAGATAACTGCATTTCCTGGTCGTACTTATGCCTTTGTACGTTTTAGAAATGTGATGTCAGCTTGCAGGGCTAAAGAAACTCTACATGGGAAATTATTTGGAAATCCTCGTGTACATATTTGCTTTGCAAAGAATGATTCAGGAGCATCAAACCAAGAGAGGGATTCAGTAAATTCGCCACCTTCCCCACGGGGTAGGTCGTATGAGCGAGCTGGATCGTTTGAACCCATTCGAACTGATAGGAAATATAATGATATCCCTAGGGATCACAGCATTAGATCTCCTCCTTACATGCCAAATCTGGATCATGATGATCGTAACTTGATGGGTCGGAATACTAATTCCTGGCCTGGTGGAAACGATATCCCAGAGCGGAGGTTTCCGGGGCAAGGGTCTGAGCTAGGGTTACCTGGAAATCAATATGATCGTTCTATTAGTCCCTCAAGAAACATACGGACTCGTGCTCGTGAATTCTCTCCTAAAAGATTTCCCCGTCAAGGTCCAATCTATGATGACCCGTGGGATTTGCCTGAAGATGTCTCATTTTTGCATGGGACAAAGAAACTGAAGACCAACCCCTTCCCTCCTGAGAATGAGCTGCCTGAATATCCATTAGAGGACTTGGAGAAAGCAAAACGTATCTTTCCTCATGACGTCCCTCAATCCGGGCTCCCTGAAAAGAATTACGATTCTAGACATTCAGGATATGTACCAATTCCCCAGCGTTCAATGAGCACAAGCCAACCATTTGTGGAAAGGGGTGATCATTGGGATGATGATTTTCGGGTTGGTTCAGTGCCTCTGCCTCCCTCAGATCGGAGAAAGTTGACTCCTGATTTACGAGAATCTTCTTCAAAAGAAGTGTGGAGGTGGGAAGGAATGATATCCAAGGGAGGAACCTCTGTTTGTCGTGCTCGTTGCTTTCCTGTTGGAAAACCACCGGAAATTGTTCTGTAAGTTCATTGTAATCCCTTTAACCAGGTGTTTGCTTTTTATTAATGTACTATTTTATTGAAATGATTTGCAATGCTTGCAGACCTGAGTATCTGGACTGCACAGCAAGGACTAGTTTGGACATGCTTGCAAAGCATTACTATCAGGCTGCTAATGCGTGGGTTGTCTTTTTTGCCCCCGCGAACGATATCGATATCTCATATTACAATGAATTTTTGAAGTATCTTGGTGAGAAACAGCGTGCAGCAGTTGTGAAATTGGACGAACGGAGCACCTTATTTCTTGTTCCTCCTTCAGACTTCTCCGAAAAAGTTCTCAAAGTACCTGGAAAACTTAGCATCTCTGGTGTTGTTCTAAGGATAGATCTTCCTGGTCCCAGCTACGGTTCCCTTCCCCAAAACGAGAACCGAGAAACTCCCTTTACATCTTTCCAAAATGATACAGTTTACCAGAAGCCAATCTCACCTTCAGGGCCATACTTGCCTCCTCCAACTTTCCCCAATTACGAGAAACCTGGATATTCGTCTTCAGCTCATTCCATGGGCAATGTGCAGTCAGTTAATCCACAAGGGCAGGATTATGTTCGTAAGCCCTCATCTGGAGCAAACTGGTCTCCCCACGATTTGCAAAACTCTCATTCTGTTTTCAGAAATGCGACTCCTCAGACATCCAATCCATCAGTGGCTAACCCTTATTCTGCATTTCCTAGACCAATGCAAGAAGCAGCTCATAACAACTATACACCTGATAATGGCAAGTGGCCAGTCCTGGATAATCCTCCTCCTATTCCTTCATCAATGCCGGCTGCAGGTCTATCAGCAGAACAACTATCTCAGCTTGCATCATCTCTTCTTGGACAACAGGGGCAACTGAGTGCTACTTCAAATACCGGAGAGTATAAACCATCTGGAAATTTGAATCAATCTGGATACCCTTACAAAATTTCGCAAAGTTATGGAGGCGAACAGGTTTCTTCCGAGTTCCCACCACCACCACAGTTTGGTCAACCGCAGACTCAGCAGCAGCAGCCCCCAAACTTAGTGGCGACTCAAAGAGATGCTGCTCAGGCTGTGGCTCTGGCAAATCAGCAGTTTCAGAACACTGAGCAAGATGATGAAGCGGACCCGCAGAAACGATTGCAAGCAACATTGCAGTTGGCAGCAGCTCTCCTTCATCAGATTCAGCAAGGGAAAGGGACTTGAAGAGTGAAATGTGTGGTGGGAGATTATAATATAGCTTTCGGAGTTTTCTATTCTGGTTTCTTTTTCTTGTTTTTTCTTCTATTTTTTATGAATCTTAATTCGTGATATAATTACAAGTTGGCTGAACGATTATCCGATAAATGCAGTTGTGCTTGTGTTCATTCTTAAACTCCAGTTAGAGTTACCATGCTGTTGAATCTCTTCCTGGGACCTCCATACGAAATTATTACCAACAAAATTGCAAAAAAAAAAAAAAAAAAAAAAAAAAAAACAGTGAAAATCTGGATCCAAGTTCAGAGTTTTAGATCTCGAAGAACCAAACAATAAGGCGATGAGTTGCACTCAGTTAACAGTCAGCATAACTTGAATAATTTCATGGAAATGAAGATGTGAAAATTGCTATCAAATTCATGAAGAATATATTCTTATAGATTACATTATAACATTGACAGGCTGAAGATTACTCTGCACAAATCTGAAACAGAAAAGAGAGAGAGAGAGAGCACAATAATTTTGACAGGCCTAATGGAATTTAAGGCTTGTCAACACATTGTTGTTGACAGGGTCAGCCAAATGGTCAAGCAGGTTCTGGAAGGGGCCCACACCAGTCACCAGTCCCTGAATAAAGTATCCCAAGATAGCCAACATGGCCAATCTCCCATTCTTCACCTCCTTCAATTTCAATTCCTTCATCGACTTCTCGTCTTTTCCGAATCCCAACGGGTTGAAAAACGGGCCTCCGGGATAGGCCGGGTCGCCAGACCCGCCCAAGCCCTTTTCCAGGCCCAAGAAGTACTGCTTGCCCATGGAGCCTGGCTTGGCCCAGTCCTGGAATCTCCTGTGCTCAGCAAAGCCCATGAGAGCCATCTCCAACACGAAGAGCGTGTAGTTGTCGGCCCAGTAGCTGTAGGTTCCAGCTGGGGGGATCACTCCTGTTTGGAACCATGGCAGAGCTGTCTCTGGTGGGATTAGACCAGCTTTTCCCAGGATTTCTGGAGCTATGGCTCCTACTGCTCCTAACATGGCGTAACGCCCGTTAATTATTTCCCCATAAGCCAGCCATCTGGGCTCGATGAATCCTCCAGTGCCTTCCGGGTCGGACAGACCCAATGGGTCGAACCCGAAGTCGCCAGGGAGGCTGAGAAAAAGATAAAAAAAAATGTCATCTTTTATCCAAAATATAAAACAAAAACACTGTTTGCGTGCAACAGAAGAATTACCTGCCATCCAGGTAGGTGAGAGACTGCTTGGAAGCAAACCAGAGTTGCCTGTTGGCACCTTGCTGAAAACAACCACACAAAAAACACAGAATATAAACCCTAATCCATTAAAAAAAAAAACCCTGTTTTTTGTTTTGGCAATGATGATACCTTAACAGGAGGAGTAGCAGCAGCCTTTACGAGGAAGGAAAGTTTGCGGGCAGATTGAGCGGGTCTTCCTACAAAAATCTGCCTAGCAGCATCTGCTGAAGAGCAGATGGATGATGAAGAAACCAATGCCTGTGTTGCCATCTTAGTTTGCTACTGAGGAAGAGAGAGAGGAGGAGTTAGAAGCAGGCAGGAATGAAATAAGCACAAGGGAGCAAAGTAATAGGCCAGTAGGATTTGTGTGGGGCCGACTAAAGATTTGAATTGTGGTGGAGATATGAGAAGTGAAGCAAGCTGATAAACTTGTGATCTTGTTGTCAAATAGAAGACGCACATGTGGCATCCTTTCTTGGATGATAGATATTATTACACGCTGCATCTGCATTTCCATTTTCACACTTCCAGTTTTTATAGTTATGGCCATGCTATCTCATTCTCAGTTTTAAATCTTGTTTTCTCATCTCAAATTAACTAATTAATTAATCAAAAATATAAAAATTAGAGTTTATACATTGCCAAAATTAGTTTAAGACATTAAGGATAAGTTTCAACTCAATTATTTATCAACTACTCTTAAGGATAAAATAATAAAATATTTTAGGTTCAATAAAATTAGGTAAAATATCGTCAAATACCATCAAACCAAATACTTTTTAATCTTTTTTACCACACAATATAAATTTGTTACTTTTCTATCACAATTTTGGTAAATTGTCCAAAATAAATATTGCACTTTTACTGTTCACGATGGAAATAAAATGAGTCAATCAATTTATGTGTTATCAAGATATTTTTAAATTTGATGGCAAAAATGTCATTTTCAATAGATTGTGGTAAAAAAAAAAAAAAAAATATATATATATATATATAAAATAGTAGAAAAATATATCATTATATTAATTATGATATTTTGGATTGGTAACACAAAATTAATGGGCCCTTAAATCTGCGTATCACGATACGCCCGGTATGATAACAGGAATTCTTTTACCAAAATAACAATAATAATTTAATTATACATAATATGAAAATGCATAAAATTGTTATCAAGTTTATTTTTATTTTTTAAAAAGGCTTGCAAAGCAGTAGACAGTAGAGCTAGAGCCGTTGAAATTAAAAGCGCGCTTTTGTTTCCTCAGATGATCTAAACCATCAAACCCTGCAAATTGAAAGCGCATAATGCTACGATTCCGCAGCAAAAAGAAGATATCTCAATCGGGCCTCCTAATCGGGCTGAGCCGCCGATGGATGTCCGTCAAAAGGACAGTGATGAGTTTCGGGGACGGGTCCCAGGGTGCCCTGGGCCTCGCCGGTTCCCCAATCGGGCTGGTCTCCGACGCCTACGAGCCCACTCCTGTCCCAGGCCTACCGCCTGACGTTTGCAGCGTCGCCGCCGGTCACTATCACTCTCTCGCTGTTACTTCTCAGGGCCATGTCTGGGCCTGGGGCCGTAATAGTGAATCACAACTTGGACGCGACCACGCTTCTCCCAGGTCTTTCCCATTTTTATTTGATCATATTTTGTGTTTGCTGAATTTTTTATTTACACTAGAGTTTATTCACGCGGTGCTTAATTACTGTGATATTTATGGAAAAGTAGAGAATTTTATGACGCCAGTGAGTTTAGTTTACAGATTCCTATCAATCTGCGATTCTGCTGTTGATGAAAGATACTTGTAATTGTGAGGCTGCGTTGGCTTTACTAGCATTGTAGTTTTGAATTTGAGAATAATATGTGTTGGTTTTACATTGATGCAACAAAAAGTTTGAATTTTGGCCGAATTTGCTTTGTTTGCCTTTGGAGTCTGTAAGCATGACAATAGACTGAAAGATGGTTTTTTTTTTTTTTTTTTTTAAAGTATTGTTTCCATGTAGTTTTGATAATTTTTTATTTATTTTTCTCCATTTGATTCAGAGAGACATGGAATAATCCGCAAAAAGTAGAAGTATTGGATCAAGTGAGAGTTCTAGCTGCATTTGCATCTGGTGTTGTATCTGCTGCAATTGGAGAAGGAGGCACTTTATGGGTATGGGGAAAGTCCAAGCGTGGGCAGCTAGGTCTTGGGAAATATATTACTGAAGCTGTTTTACCGGCTAGAGTTGAATCACTTCTTGGACACGAGATAGTTAAGGTGGTCTTCATATCATGTTTAAGGTAGATTGAATTAGTTCTTTAGGATTGTTAAAGAAGCATGCTATGTATTATATCTCATATGGTTTTTCAGGAGGTATGACATCATGTATGAAGTCCTTTTATTGTTAGAATACACTAATGTTTTTAATATCTGTCTGTCTTGCAGGTTTCACTAGGTTGGGGGCATGCTCTTGCTCTGACTAAAGATGGGAAATTGTTTGGCTGGGGTTATTATGCAGATGGTAGATTGGGGAAGATTGGTAAATCTTTGGAGGCCTCACCACTAGATTCAATTGCTGGTAAAGTAAAACCATCAAGCGAAAATTCTAAGTTGATGATTGAAGCAGCCGAGAAATTGGTCTTAGAAGCGATTGAGAAGGAAAAGGACATGCCCGTAGTCTGGGAACCTACTCTAATTGAAGAAGTGAGTGGTGTTGAAGTTGTAGACATTGCTTGTGGGCTTGATCACTCCTTAATATTATGCAGTAAGTCATTGCTATCCACCATAAGCAATTCCTGTGATGTCAATATTATAAGCTCATTCAGATTCAAATTTCAGGTGATGGTACTCTTCTTAGTGGGGGAAGCAACGTGTATAGCCAGCTAGGTAGAGTAAATGAAGATTTAGGATTGCATGCAGTTGATATGAGCCTTTGGGCTATCAGTATAGCATCAGGACTAGGCCACTCTTTGGTGATATGCAAGGATGTTGCCTCGGAGGCCACAGAAGATGGACGAAGGGTCGTTACGTGGGGATGGAACCAGAATTCTCAACTTGGTAGGGAAGGCCCTGAGAAGGTACCGTTGGTTGTTGATGGTTTAGCTGATGAGAAACCGGTTAGTGTTTCCGGAGGGCGGGTGCATTCTTTAGCAGTCACAGAGACGAGGGAGGTATGGTCTTGGGGTTGTGGTAGAAATGGGCGGCTCGGACTCGGTAGCTCTGTCAATGAAACTGAACCTATGTTAATTCAATGTTTGGAGGGTTCTGAAGTTTTGCAAGCTGTTGCTGGCTATGATCATAACCTTGTTCTGGTTGCTGAATGATGTAAGTTCAATTTCAATAAAAATTTGCCACTCTCTCTCTCTCACACACACACACACTCATGATAAAAATAAAATTGATTAACAATTTCATGTAATCTCAATCTCAAGAAAAGGCCCAAGAATGTGGTGGTCTGATACAAGCTAAGTAGAAAATAAGCCTATGCTTTTAAATTCTGGTTCATAGAAAGGCCTGATGGGATCAGTTTTTGGATAGCAGAATTACCAGATGATGAAAGCAAAGTTGTGTCTTGGAAAATCAGCATCTCTGTTAAAAATTTTCAGGGCTATCATCCAACTGTTTCTTATCTTCTATATCCACCTCCAAGATTTCCTGAGATATGATAGAACAACCAGATTCTAGCTTAGCTTAGCCCTTGTAAATTTGTATCTTTTGGAGTTTGAAAGGATACTGATAGCAAAAACTATAGAAAAACATCTAATCTTACAGGGATTCTCTGCTTCAAGTAATTCCCAATTCTTGCTAAAACCATCGAACGTGTATGCCAAAACCGGCCACTGAGGCTGATCTTCACATAAGGTCCATCTAGTTCAGCGAGTTCTGCTTTTCCTGTTCAACCATTTTTTCTTCATTAGCTGAGAAATTTACATAGAATTCATCGATCTAATATGCCAATTGAGAAATCACCTGTTATGTTGACTGAAGCGTCAAAGAGTTGTCCCAACTGTAAGAATCAATTAGTGATGATATTATGATGACAAATTTGATTCCAATGATCTCTGAATTTAAATACAGTTGCAGAAGCGAAGAAGACTTGCCTCGGTTCTGGCATCTGCTAAGACCTGCTTGATGTTTTCCTCTGTTAAATCGAGTGGTGCAAATGAGGCTGAAATCGTAGCAGGAGATGATCTCTGCCCTTGGTTTCTCAGCTGGGTTTTCGATGTTGCTCCATTCTTGAACTTCAATGGCGCCGGAGCAGTGAACAGATTTGATGACAGATGGCATGATGGGATTGGAGGGAGAGGCTTCACAGTTGAGAATAGGCTGTGGAAATGATGAGGGTGGAGAAGTTTCAGTTTCAGTGGCATCCTTAATGTTTCTCTGTTTTTTTTGTTATCCACTCTTTGATTTGTATAAGAAATGTGTGGCCAATAAATTTGTGACAGTTTGACAGTTTGTAGACGAAGCACCACGTGTCCGAAACTATAAGAATTATTTTTAAAAAAAATTATAAAAAAATATTAGGTGTTTATAAATACCTAATTCATTTATATTATTTTATGCAGATGATTTGTATTGATAAAATCGAAATAAAAGATGTAATGCATAATAAAAAAATTACAAGTGAAAAATGCACAGATTATGATTACTAAATTACATTTACACCCCTGATAAATTGATGAAGAGCCAGATAAATTCAGGCTTCAGGAATTTTTTTATCCACTACCAAGTAAAGCAAGATTAATTATTGCCATAAACATCCATGGTAGTCATGATCTTCCTCCATGGCCATCCCATAACTAGAATTTTCAGCAAAACTATATACTTATACAAATTCAAACACATTTTCCATCTCATCTGCAAAGCCACTGATATCACAAGACATCATCTCCTCGTCTAACCCATCAAAGCAGATAAGATGATGAGGTGATGTTGATGAGCACCTCTCAACGTGCTCTACATCACAATAAATTTGACAGTCCTCTGAATTGGTCTCCGAAAACGAATCCTGATCTGAAATCTCGGCCTCAAGAGACTCAATCACACTTCTCAGCCTTTCATCATCCCCGCCTTCTACTACGTGTGAGTCTTCCAGCAATGACATGACAAATGAACTGTCAATATCTAAGAACTCAATATCATTCAGATCATCAAACGAACATGTTTGATCATCATGACTTATCATGACATTCGCCATATTGGGAGATGATTCTCGAATTGGAGTGAAGAGATGAGAATGAGAATTTGTGACTTTAAGAGAGTGAAAAAGATATGTCTTTATAGGGTGATAATGCAATAAGTGCGATGACAGCATGTGCAGTAGTTGCACCTAAAGTTTGCAAAATTATTGTAATTAAGAAGCATTGGCCATGTGAACAGCTATACCAGATGATCCTACCATTCATGCTACACGATTATATCATTCTCAAATATATCACTTAATGTTTTTTCTTGTCGGGACATACGCGTACGTGAACCTGGTGATCCTTTGCCACGTATTTAACTTCGCCCAACACAAAATATTAATATATTTGTGACATATTATACACACACACACACAAATCACTATTTTATAATAGAAATCTAACATACAATGAGACCCTCCACCCATGCTCAAATGTTTTTTTCTGGCTAAGTTTTTGATCGACACGATTTAATGAACACATAGACCAAACAGGACAGCAGCATAATAAATATATGACCAGTAAGTTGATCATAGAAAAATCTACATAAGTAATAAATGAAATATATTTTATTAGAATTACACGCGCGCAAATAAAAAAAAAGTATGGTCTCCACTTGCATCAGTATAATGTTGAAAACTTCATGCAATAAAACATGTTGGAACTAAAACAAATCATTACAAATATGCTGAATTAAATTAACAAAAAAACTCAACAAAATTTTAATACATATACAAGTCCTATAAAATTGCTAGTGAGGTTTAATCTCCTCCTCCACATCCACCACCGCAACCACCACCATCGCCATCACCGCCACCGTCTCCACCACCAGAACAGCAACCAGGCTGGACATCAATAGCCACTTCACGATCCCTTCGACCCATTTGTTGGCCTCCAGTTTGCTGTTGAGCAGCTGCCTCACTGCGTTTACATGCATTGATCACACAGCATAATATTATCAAGAATACGAAGCCAAATATGATTCCTACCGCCACACCAGGTTCAATCCCGGGCCCTTCACTACAAAAGGAGTATACATCATCAGGGATCACTTTGTTTGCTATCAACGATTAGGCTTCATTCGAATATTACAAATATATCATCACAAAAATAAAAATATTAATGTAACAAAATGTTATCATTGAACATGTGATATGCTAGTACACATGACGAGATTAATTAGTCAAATTAAATACTGAGAAACACATGTTGCATAATATATCCATGTGAGAAATATATAGAAAGCAAAATATGTAAAGCATCATACCTCATAATTTCTACTATAAATCTTGAAAAAGATTATATATCTATATTTTTTTCTTGTTGATTCTCAACTGGAGTGGCACAAAACAAATGGAATTTAGGTTTCCAATTTAATTCTGCGCAAAATTTTAGCTTCGAATAATATCTCTTGGTTTCCATGAGCTTCCATATATATACTCATTACATAGCTTTTTCCAGGAAATGTCTCTGTATATATATATATATATACAGACATGATATAAAAAAAATGATATATTGACTTTATTATAACCATGGTTTGAATAACAAAATACCTTGAAGAATATCCTGCTGAATCATGACGATTAGCTTATATAATATTACTAAATGAATTATAGATTGTCTCTTGTTTTTGTTTTACTCTCTCTCTCTCTCCACATCCATATCCATTAATTTTTTGTGAAACTCGATCGAAAAAATATTTAGTTAGGACCAAGTCGACGCTCAAAGTTACAAGTAAACTTTGATGCAAAAAAAATAGAATTTGAAAATCGAAGACGCGGTAATGGTGAACTAGTACAATAGTCTTATATTATCGTACTATAGACATACATACATATATATATATATATATATTTGTCTTTTTCATTTAACCAAATGGGAGGCCAGTCGCCGTCCCTCTACAATTCATTCTACATCTCTTTCATTGTTTTCTCTTTATTTCACTTGTTTGTATTTTCTGATGGCTTCATAATTTCAATTATATTTCATCTATCTCCTTCCTTCTACGCCACTGAAGCAAAAATGATTATTTGCCATCAGATTTTGTTATGACTATAAAAGTATGAGTTGTCTACAAAAGTCTATTTTTTGGGACAACATATTGTCACAAAAATCAATAATATAAATTCACAAGAAGTTATTAAAAAAAAAAAACTATGAAAAGTTTTAAAGTTTGTTTTGAATTGAATTGAGATTGGGGTTCACATGCATTGAGTATTTAATTAGAGGATTGATAAACCCTATAATAAAAGTCAAATATACATGGAGATATTTTAGATTTGTAATCTGTACAATTTCGGAGCACATGATATAATTGAAATTTGAAACCATTGAAGCATTAATGGCCATATGAACAGCTATACCTGATTAGAGATGAGCCTACCCATTCATGAATCATGAGCATATATACACAATTATAAAAATTGAATTATATCAACAAAAACTCAACTAATTACACCGAGATAGAAACTTGCAAAAACCTCCACTAAAATTTTAATACATAAAGGACTAAACTTGCAACTTTTAATACATAGGTACACAACTAAAATTCAAATTTTATATACATACAAGTAAAAGATTGGGACACCCTATAATTACCGTACCAATTTGCAAATTACCCGTTTATGCTGAAAGCTATAAAAGGTACAACTCAGTCTTACTCTTACATTGTACCCAATAAATTGCACATTATGATTTTCAGTTACACTTTGTGTCATATCTTAGTTCAAAATAAATACAATGCATGTCATGTGTATCAAATAAATCATTAATTGACAGGTGATGTGTATCAAATGTCTTGAAACACCAACAAATGTGATAAATTGAGGTAGTTAGTGAGCATCAATCTCCTCCACATCCGCTGCAGCTGCCACCATCGCCTCCACCACCTCCGACATCATGAGCCGTTGTTCCAGCATCGAATCGGACAACCATATTCCCATCCTTTTGCTGTTGAGGAGCGGGGTCGCAGCGCTTACATGCATCGACCAAAAAACACGTTGCATACATCATAATTACTGCTACGCCCACTATTGATGTACTTACAAAAGGAACTCAAAATAACGATCATGATCAGGGATCTTTCTCTACCAAAATATTGCTGTTAATTTGGGTTGGCAATCTTTCATTGAATTTGCCAATTGGATTTTGAAAATATATATTTTCCAGGAGACGTCAAACATGTGATCATGACGACCCAACTGCAAGAACAGAGCTCTACTATATACTTTAACCTAACAAAATATTATCATTGAATATATTGCAGTATGCTCTAACAAAATAATATTAACACCTGATCACGAGATTAATCAAAATACAAAGAAATACAAATTGCGCGCATAATCCATGTGAGAAATATATAGAAAACAAAATATTATGTAAGAGCATACCTCATAGTTATAATTTCTACTATGAATCTTGAAAAGACATATACTCTTTACATAGCTTTTTCCAGGAAATGCATTTATATATATTTACGCTCATAATAATAGATATAAGATAATGGTATAATACTGAGTTTATTACAACCATGGTCTAGATTACAAAATAACTGAAGAATATTCTGAGCCATGACGATAAGCTTGTTGTAGAATAGTACTAAATTAATTAAAAAGCGTCACTTGTTTTTGTTCTACTCTCTCTCCCTCTCCGTCTATCGATCCATTCGGTGAAACTCGAAATCATTGTAATGGACGTGAAATATTTAGTTAAGACCAAAGTCCACACTTAAAATTACCACTAAACTTTGATAACAATTAGGGTACTTTCATTAATTACAACCATCTGTGGAGTAAAAATTTCTTTTAATTCATTCTTTTTTAATTAAAGTTTGATATTTCTACTATTTTGGTCCATACCACGCATACTAATCCTTTAAATTAAATTAAAATTTAGGTTATACCATCATATCTCATACTAATAAAATTAGGTCATATTATTTACATCAGTTGTACTATTTAAAACTCATGTTTTTTTTTTTAATGAGAGTTGGTCAATTACAATTTGGGCCCGGCTATCCGCACCCTGGGATTTACTAAACACACCCCAGATTCTAAATACACACACATTTAAATCAATATCATTAAATAATTTCTAAACACACCCCAACACTTTACAATAATACCCTTTCACCCTAAAATAAACAAATTTACTCAACACACCCACATTAATCAAACAAACCCCAAAAAATCATTCACACCCAAATCAAACCCAAACCCATTTCAATCCAAGAACCCTAACTCCCAAATTCGGATTTGTTCGACCAAATTTTTCGATCTAAGTTCGAACACGTTTTATCACATTCAACCAAGCATCGTCATACAATGGATCCTTACAACGAAGGTGAAGTTCCAAGTAAGTTTGCAATTCGTTTTTCCAAAGTTTCAATCTCTATTTTGGTGAAATTTGTTGTTTTATTGGTTGATATTGAGCAATATTGTTTACGAATCAAGTTTAGGATGCATTTTAGTTGAAATCGTGTGTAGTTATTGTATTTCTAGGGTAAAAAACCGAAATCACGATTTTGAGATTAGGAGTTTCTGGGCGCCCCGGTTCGGCCTTGATTGGCCGACATTTAAATGATATGTTCGACTAGTTGTCGAACACCTTGTGTATTGTTCGAATTTTGGTTGAACAGTGGTGCTTTGTTCGAATGGTAGTCGAACAGTGTATGTTATGTTCGAATAGTGGTCGAACACTCTATGTTTTGTTCGACTTATGTTGGTCGAACAGACCATGTGTTGTTCGAATTATGTTGGTCGAACAGGCCACAAAATTCACCAAGTCTTGTATTGTTCTGTTGTATCTTTCACTCACTCAAGTTTACCAAATATTGCAGGACAAGAAAGAGTTTATGCTCGGAGGAGACCTACTGCCTCGGAGAGAAGACGTAGAAACGAGGAGACAGGTGATCATGTTGAATAGGAACCGATTGCACCTGCACCCGGTCTTCAAATAGTTGAATATGTTGAACCGGAAGTCTAGGAAGAAGAGTCGGGCGGTAAGGAGGCAGGTGAGGAGGCTGAAGACGAAATGGAGATTGATGAGGTTGAGGGGAAAACAGAAGGGGATGCACAAGGGGATGAATCGGAGGAGGGTGAGTGTCTGACGGAGGCATGTCCCGGAGGGCCTGTTGATTGGACACTCATACCGAGTTTCAAAACACATGTGGCGTATGATATTTGGCATGGAGTTGAGAGGCCGATTCTCAAGTGTTGGTGTCACACGACTAAGATGGAGACATGGAATTTCAACATCGTGTCGGAGGATTTCAGGAGGTTAATGCTTAGGTGTTTGAAAATTCCAAATCTGAGGTGGTTGTCGTATAAGACGCCGAACAAGAACCTCATTTGTGCTTTCGTGGAGCGTTGGCAACCGGAGACGAACACGTTTCACATGCCATGGGGTGAGATGACCATCACCTTGGATGATGTACGTTGTATCACCGGCCTCCCGGTGAGTGGGCACTCGGTCATGTTACCTACGACTACGAATAGACCTGAACTTGCCCATGTCTTGATGAGAAGACTGTTAGGAGTTGAGGAAAGAGTCGCATTGCAAGCCCTTTCTGGTCTTAGAGGAAGCAGCGTTAAATTTGAGTGGCTCCGGTCTCGGTTTGAAGGACAGACATCCTCAGAAGATCCAGACACATTGGCCTCTTCTGCTCGGGCATATCTATGGTTTGTGTTGGGATGCACGATCTTTTCTGACAAGACTGGAACGAGGGCTGATACGAAGATCCTTCAACTTCTAGACCGTCTAGACCGCGTCCATACATATGCGTGGGGAGCAGCTGCGTTGGCGTATTTGTATCGACAACTTGGTCTCGCCTCTCGAAGTGGGGTTCAATAAATGAGTGGTTACTTGACCATTCTCGAGGTACATTTAATTTCGTTTGATGCAATTTGCTTCATTTTGGCCTTGCATTGATTTATTAAGCCATTCTTCCTCTAAATTGTTTCAGGATTGGATATACGAGTACTTTCCAGTCTTCAGACCAACACACAACGTGAACTATCAACCGCATGAGCCATTGGCCAATAAATGGAGAATGCGATCCCACGCCGGTGGAAATTTGGATCGGTTGATGTCTGTTCGAGAGGTTTTGGACAACATGTCGGCATCAGACGTGAGTCAAACTTTAATTTAATAGTTTGTTGGCGTTCATTTTTTTTCCCTTGAGTTATGAATAGTTAAATATTCATGATATTTGCCGGTGTATGTAGGTTAATTGGATGCCCTACAGTGACGTGAAGAATCACCATCCATTGGATTAAGTCACTTTCTATCAAGGGTATACACGATCCTTCGAGACGGTAGAGCCGTATCATCCTGATCATGTGTTTCGCTAGTTTGGCTACGTCCAACGCATTCTCGATGAACCACTTGTGCCTTTGATTGCCCGACGGGGAAAGAATGACAAGCAATACAAAGTTACTTGGGACGCCCTCGGAGCGTTTTTTCGAGTTTGGAGGAACCATATTCTCACGCCGGAAAGTCGAGGGAGACGTAGTAGTCCACCATGGGAGTGCTCGGATGACTACATGGATTGATATAACTTGGTCTCGCATCCGAGGATCCAGAACCCAGAATTGATTGCCGATCAACATGCTCCACCTCCTCGACCTCGGGGGCCACAACCGTGGGAGATGATTGGAACGGCCGTCGGACATTTGGAGCCGTTCTACCAACAGTGGCTAAACAACAGGGAGACGCTCGATGCTAACGTCTACATTCCAGATATTGTATTGGTCTATCGTGCATTAAGGATCGATAACGAGGATCAACCTGAGTCGTCACGACGGGCCGCATCTAGGACTTCTCGCCGGGGTCGTAGAAGTTAAAATATGCGTACTTGTTGCTGGTTGTGAACTATTTGAGAAAACAATTTGCTACATTGTTATTTGCTAGCTAACTCATTGTTTTTCGATTTTGAATACTTTGTTGAATTGATCGTCAAATTATGTCATATTTTATTGATTCGACCATTACTTCATTGACCCAAATTGGTGATTAGGGCGAAATTTTCATTCGAACAACAGATATGCTTTTGTATACCCAGTCCCAATTAATTGAACGTCACGAAAGAAATATACTCGGCTACTACTCGTCACTGTTCGACCAGTTTTAATCGAACATTAATCAACATGTTCGATTATCGTCGATCGAACACTGTATATATTGTTCGAAACTTGTTCGAACATATAGTGTCTTGTTCGACCATAGTTCAAACACATTGAATAGTGTTCGAACATTTGTGGTCGAACAGTAGGAAACACAACAAAATATGATGCAAACCTGTATGCTATGCTAGATATATCCATCATTGTTCAAACATCAACCGATCAATAATGCGAAACATATAATTGTTCAAATATTATTTCATACAAACTGTTCGAAATGTCTAGTCATCATCTATGTCAATCAACGCAATCCCCATCGACGAGCTTCCACTACGACTTTGACGAGCATAGTCCATGATTCATCTTTTAAAAAATTCTGACCAACCATTTGCAGTTGGTAGACGAGTTTCGAACCACCGATCAATAATTGGCGGTAAGGGGACGTCGACATCCAATTTTACCTATATAACAATGCAAAAAACACTCTATGTTAGAGGCACGGTCATTGAACGTGACCATCAAGTAAAACAAGACAAAACAAACAACTAAACATGCTTGGACGTAATGATCGTTGGCAACCAGGATAATGCAAAGAAGTCTAGGCTTGGTTGGTATTTGTGTCCTCATGGGTAGAACAATTATAGATACGTTTCTGGAGGGTTGGTATTTGTGTCCTCATGGGTAGAACAATTACAGATACGTTTCTGGAGAGGTGTACAATGGCCATATTGCAAGCATTGGCGGCCAAGTATGTCATTTCGGGGAATGCCCACCAATGATTGATCTGGTAAATAGGCTTCTCGTAGCAAGTCAAGTTCGTAGTTATCTGATCAAGCCGGTCGTGCATGTCGATGTCATTCTTGTATAACCATCCAAAGTTTGTTATCTCATCGATTAGATTGCTACGAACTTGTGCCCATGAGTTCTCTCCCAATCCGAGTCCGTATGCTATGCACCTAAAACCACAATGGTCGTCTCCCAATGGATTTTTTATTCCCACAATGTGGTCTCGCATGATAGGAGGCATTTGTTCAATGAGGACTTCATCACCACCTTTGCGAACAGATTTTCGCCTTATTGGATGCAGTTTCCTCTTCAAGGCAAAGAACAGTGGCGTGGCCTTTGCGGAGTCACCTATGTAAGTATTTGAGTCGATAGGTGAGGGACAACTGTCGTGAAATGATTCAACATATTCAAACTTACTGGGATCACGTTTTGTCGATGACTCTTTCTTCAACTTCACTTTGCTAGGCCTACCACGGGGACGAATGACCATCTGGGGTTCTTGCAGTGAACTTGTTGACGGGATAGATATCTCACGCAGTCTTTTAAGCATCAATAGTTTTTGAGACTCCGACGTCGAACCGAACATGTCGTTGATATGACCGACTGTCTCTACCCAACGATTGGCAATATCAACATTCATTGAGCCTTCAAACATTGCAGGTTCGCAATCCAACTTTCTCCAGAAGTGGTCAATCATATCAAGTTAGACAACTTGTCCATCCCTAATCAACTTCCCCAGTTCGTGGGCACAAGGCAAGCCACACGTCCTCCTCAACACACATCCACAAATGAGGGGATCTACACCACAACTATCCACGTCACTCATCTCCTCAAACATTTTACTAAGTGCATGATGAGACACCAATCCTCGAATGTTCTTGAACAAAGGAGAAGCATACCTATGTGGAGCCACATGAAAACTTTGTTTGAAAGAGGCCTTCACATTCGTATGCGATGTAATAAGCAGATGGTGTATTTTTTCCCACGACGTCTCAAAATTTCCTTGACTCGATCCCAATTGTTTTTTCAGTTTGGCGTGTGCACTCTCGGCCCTATCAATAAAATGATGCGTAAGTCACATAAATAATAGTACAAAAGATCAAAAATTGTAGTTATTCATCTATGTAAGATTGCACCTGCTAGTAGAGATGTTATCATAATGCATGATATTGTCAGTCCAGCAGGAGACAAACTTCTCTTTATACGGCTGGATCCAATTCTTCATGACATAGTTAACAGCCTTAGAATAGTCTCTGTAGTCAATTTCAAGTCTCCTAGCCAACTCATTGAACCTGTGTTCATCCTCGGCCAATACCAACATATTCCAAGAGTGGTTGAATTGTTCCCACTTCTCATTCCGTCCGAAAATTGTCTTGCAATTGCTCAGGACATTTTTGTTGATATGCCACCGACACAGCAACGACTTCGAGTCGGGAAAAATAACCGAAATAGCATTCATGAATGCAAGCTCTCGATCTATTAAAATCACCTTCGGTGTGCATCCTTCATTCATTAATCCTTTCAACGTACTTAGAGCCCACCTGTAGTTGTCCTCACACTCGTGGGACAGATACACAAACACAATTGAGAAAGTTAAGTTTGTGGACGTCACACCAACTACTTCCAATAATGGCATCCTATACATATTCGTCTTATAGGTACAATCCAACAATATAACGCAGGAAAATGCACGTAACAACTCCATGGAGGTCGGATGAGCATAAAACAGATCGGTAACACTATCCGTTTGACCACATCTCCTGGTCAAGTAGTAGTAGTTCTCCTGCTCCAATTTTCCCAATAAAAATTGCAATTGACTACGACCTCCATGCTCGACAACTCTATGCTTCTGTCGAGCATTATAAATGGTCTTCATGGTCGACTCATTATCCGGAAATGTAAGTTTGACGGTACTCAATATGTCCTTCGGTTTGGTATTGTTCATAGACAAGTCACGAACAAGCTGATCTTCAACACTTGTTAGTCGTCCGGCAAATGAGTGTCCGACCAAGTTCACCCCCATTGGTTGATTATGCGATCCGCAAAGAACGACCAAACACCATTGGCCAGTCTCTTTCACCTCTGACCCTTTAAGCATAAAAGGACAATCACACTTTTTCGTGTCGGTATTCCGTCCTTTAAAAGACTTCTTCTCAACATCGACAGAAGGGTCTACTTTACATTTTGTCTTCGATGGATGATATTTACCACCACGCTCACACCCCAAAAATACCCTAGCTCGCCTACCACTGTCTCCACTATCCGATCTTCTTACCAACACAACCATGTTCAAACGAATTCCAACCCTAGTTGCCCAATTCACCAACGCTTGACAATCATCAAATAATTCATTCGTTCGAAATTCTTCAGAAAAATCAATCCGCTCATACATGGGATCGATGACGTTAACTTTCACAATGCTCAGTCTAGATTCATTTGAATCGATTTCCTATAATGCATGAAATGGACGAGTAAATACATTGAAAAAAAAACTTCTAAAAACAGACCTGTTCGACCAATCACAGCCGAACATATAACATAATGTTCGAATACTAGTCGAACTACTACACACGTGTTCGGCCAGATGAGGTGGAACTCACTGCAACATGTTCGGCCATTACAGGTCGAACACACCCAGTTACGTTCAGCCTGTAATGGCCGATCGCGCAAGATCCAGAATTTTTTTTTCCACAAAATACTCAAAAATGATCGGTAAAAAGCATCTAAACAACTTACATTGTCCATCTCCGGTGTTTTTTCTTGAGACATGATGTTTTTTGAGTACAAACGAAGAGTGAGTTGAGGGTTTGGAGAGTTAGGGTTTTGTGTTGAGGTTTTGCAAGATTTTTGTGTTGAGGAAGAAGAAGATTGTGAAATAGGTGTGTTGCAAATGGGGTTTGTTTTAATTGGTGGGGTGTGTATAGTAGAATTTTGATTTATTGATATGAGTTTAAAAAATTAATAATAAGGGTTTAAATGTCTTTAAGTAAATTATTTATTTTTTATTTAATTTAGTGGGGTGTGTTTAGCAAATCCCGGGTTGCGGATAGCCGGACCCTTACAATTTTAGACTTCCATGTACGTGTGACCATGTCATGTCAACCCCGGATGCACGCTACCATCTCCACCGTCATTATTCCGGCACCACCTTAGTAGGCGGTGCTTTGGCGGTTGCGACACGCAGCAGCAAAGCAATATCTCCTAATATTCTGATTTATTTATTAAAACAACCAATTTTGTTTTACAAGGCAGGGATTAAGTCTATGTATTGATGATATTTATGTCAATTTATACCAAGATTTTACCAACATAATTAATCTATCTCAGTATAGAAGGGGAAGGAAAATGTTTATTCAATTTGAATATTCGTCAATTTGGTATCTTATCTCATTATTTACTTCAAAAATATACATTCCATAATGATAGTATTCTAATCGCCTTTTTTTTTTTTTTTACTAGATCTTCATTTTAAAGTAATATAAATTGAAATTACAAAGGATTAATTTTTATAACTTGAGGCAAGATATTTAAGATTAATCTTTGCATATACTGTAATACTTGAATATATTTTTGAATGCTTTACAATCAAAAGTAGATAAATCATAAATGTTGGGTATTACCACTAGCAGACGTGGGATCATTATTCTTAACACTAGTCATATCTTGATAAGAACTCATCAATTGTAAATACAAAAATAAAATAGATTTTTATACAGTTGCTAACCGACAACTTGTCCCGACTAGAAATCAATAACTGCACCGCCAGAAACGCTGTAACGCGCCACCACTTGCATTAGGTTTTACAACTGATTTTCTCACAGCAACAAAGAACAATCTTAATACTAATTATAGCAATTTCTACTACGATCAAGCCACAGATCAATGAAGGGTAATCGGACATCGTGTTAATTTATTAACACAATAGTTTTAATTTATTTTATTACAGAATATTTACACACCAATCTTCACTAGGGCACAACTAACCGCCACAACCGCCACAACCGCCGCAACCACCACCGCCGCAACCGCCTCCACCGCCCCCACCGCAGCAGCACCCTTGTGACGTGCCACCACCACCGCTATCCGCGCCACCGCCACCACCGCCATCCCCGCCGTTATTCCGTTGACGTTCATCACTGTCGTCGGCAGTAGTCACCACGGCAGCCGTAGCAACTGTTGCAGCGACAGCAACGCCTGCTCCGGCAAGAACGACCATATTTCCATCCTTCAATCCACCGCCATTAGACTTTCCGACCTTATCATTGTACCCATATGACACCGGCGCCGGCGGCTGAACTTTGGCGTTGGCAAGTACCGCCGGCTGGTCATCAAATCTCTCCTCTTTGCGGCCTCTCGTGCGCACACAGCAAAACATATCGATCGATTCTGCAATGATTGAAACTCAAAGAACCAAACTTTTTAATAGACAGAAGTGTTGACTGATTCACGTATGGCCATTGATATGTATTTTCATGTGAATTAGCAGATTCTGCACAGCAGCACAAGTCGTTTTGTTCTTAAGAAGCAAGTACAATGAAATATCAAGGAAATGTCCTCATGCGTTCTGTAATCTTATCCTTGTTTGCGTGTTAGGATTGGGATTTGATTTTTTAATTTCTCTGAATTACTCTTTTTTTTATTTTGGAAATTGGTTGAATTTTCAAAGTCAAGTAAACGGGGGGTGGGGTGGTTGTCTTTTGGATGATTAGTTTATATCAAATAATATTGCATTACTTTAAATAAATCAACTTATATAACATTTGTTAATCAAAAAAATAATAATAATAACTTATATTATATAACATTTGTTCTCCTAAGAAATACTAGTACACTTACCCCACACCAAAAACAATTGTTGATGGTGGAAGTGCAATTTTTATCCTATATGTTTCATAGAAGTCAATGTCAGGTTTCGAATAGATAATCTCTTTTAGGTCACGAATGGATGCAGGATACTGCTCAAAATCAAGTATTCATATTGACGTGTCCAATTGACGTGTATTAGAAGGGTGTTTTTTCAGTTATGTATTGCTCTATATTCACAACTCAAAACATGTCACGCCCCGTTTTCATTCTGAAAATATCAAAATTTGTTTGCGGGCGTGCAGCAAGAAAGGAAAAAGAAACGTGCATTTTTAAAACTTACAAATAAAGTAAACGAGTAAAGATTTAAAACAACAGTTTAAACAGGAACTTCGGAAACAGTTATAGATAAGATTTTACATAACCAAGATCCTCGGCAACATGCCGGATAAAGACATTTAAAAACACAACAGCGGAAATTCTACAGGATCCATAACATAGAAAGGTGGAACAGTTTCACTTTTACAAACGTTTAACATGGTTTTAAAAAAAGGAAAGTTCGGACAAAAGAAGGGAAAGGTTCACAAACGATATGACACTACTCTCTCTACGCTTCTCCATGTCCATCGTTACCTGTAGCTTGAATACATGCGGGGGTGAGTGCATTAAATACACTCGTGGAGATAAATTCGTATAATTACGTTCATTACTTCATTCACATGCAATATGATCAATCATAAATCAAACAACAGTTAAACACATCACATATAAAACATAGCACGTAAATCGATGCATTAACGGACGATCCAGTCCAGAAGGTGTGGGATCAGCCCGTCTTACCCCTTCAACACGGGATTTTCTCCCACCGGTACCTTTACGGACGACCCAATCCTTAAGGGTATGTTTGTTTCGGGTTTATGTAGGATTGGGGAAATCCGGATCTTGAAATCCTGGGATTTGTAAATAAAGGTGAATAGTTAAAATCTGTGTTTGTTATGAGATTTTATAGGGTAGGATTATTACTGTAGATGTCAAATCAATGCTGGAAAAGTTAGTAAGTGTAATATTATATTATTAGCTGATGTAATGATTAAATAGAGTAGGATTTTGATAGATTTCATAATCCTTGTTTGTTTAAGGATTTACATCAAGGATTTGAGATTTTAAAATCCCAAATCCCGACCAGTCAACACTAATCCAAACAACACCTTAGGTGTCTTTACGGACGACCCAATCCAAACCCAACATAACAGATTTATACAACAAGCCCATATACTCACGACAACTTAACACAACATATAATTCACAAGACATTACATATAAGGATCATATCATTATCATGTGTTCATATAACATAGTATTCATGGTTCGCTTCATCATGCCAAGGCTCATACTCATGTATTCGTTCATCAAATTACTACTCGCACTGATATAACGTAAACGTAAAGTTATTAGGGTTTAGAAGTTACCCCCATCTTGTTCGGTTGTATATTTTTCCATGTGACACGAGGACTAGATTCTAAAATGTTGGTTCCGAACGTGAGCCTATACATGCAAACAACTTAACTTAGTGTCTTTCTTACGTTCGTATAAACTTTACATTAACATAAACTCTCTCGAAGAGGAACATTGGAGAAAAGGGATTGAAAAGAAGCTTTAGAAGTCATGAGATCGAAGAGGGATCGATAAGGGTTCGATAGGAGGAAGAATGAGCTAAAACGGACGAGAAACGAGTTAAAATAGAGCTTTTAAAGATGTAGGGGCGCTTTCATAAATACTGGTAAAGGGTTGACTTTGACCAGGGGCGTTTTTATAAAAACAGAAGAGTTTTGGGGTCTCTTTGATATTTTCAAAACTTCAGGGGTCAAAAAGTAATTTTTGGAAGTTTAAGGGGTAAAAACCCAAAGCTCTAAAATGTTTGGGGGGGAAACATAGTTTTTTGAAAGTTCGAGGGCGAAAATGATATTTTGGAAAGCTCAGGGGCCAAAACGTAAATAAACTAAAATCCTAGGGTTTGCAATTGGGTCCCTGAACTATCGAAAAATTGCAGGGAGGCCCCTGTCTTCCCCCAAATCCATCCTGCCACTGTCGCCACCCCCGCTGCCTACTAATACTCGCCAGCAACACCACGTCGCCGGCGAACACCAGACAACACCACCCCACACGCTAGTGCACCTAGCGCCGGCCACCCACGCACACGGCGGCGCGTCCAGCGCCACCCAACTCACGTCCAAACACACACACAGTGCACACACAATGCACACACACACGCACAACTCATGGCGGCGCCACCTAGCGCCGCCCCTGACCACCACACTCACACCACACGACAATCGCGGCGACAGAGAGAGAAAGAGAAAGAGTCCGACAAGGAGAGAGAAAAAAATGGGGGAGAGAAGGAAGAGAGAGAAAGGGAGAGGAGAGAAGAGATAAAGAGAGTTTTCCGGAACTTTGACCGGCCATTGTCGGCGGAGGCGGCGGCCGATCAGAAATCCAAGCCCGGATTCGTAACGGGCTCGGCGAGAGCTTCGATTTGGTATGTAAATCGAACAAAAACGGAGAAGGAGAGGAGAAAAGAGGAAGAGAGAAAAACGGGAAGAGAGAGAGTCGTCGCGTCTTTGCCGGTCGATTTCTGACGGTGGCACGGCGGCGCTCCGGCCAGCCTGCCAGAAAGCGAGAGAGAGAGGGCTAGAGAGAGAGCTACCTTTTACAAAAGTGATCCAAAAAGTGATCCATGTGTCCAAAAAAAACAACTTTATACACCGTTAGTCTCAACCCGTATTGGTTCGTTCTTTATTGTATTTTCATTCAGTTTTCGGCCACGATTTCTTTCTAATTAAATTATAACCTATGTTCTTAATTAAATTATGCGTCCGATTAATTAATCATACGTTATTTCGATTTTCTGGAACGCACATAATTAAGAGTTTAATTATTTAATTAACCAATTATGCGCCGATTGTCCTAGACGTTACAAAACATATTTTCATAAATTCATTTTATTTTTTGAATTATGAATTGTTAGTTTGTTCATCTCACAAAATTATATTACAAAACAATCTTATTATTTTCTTGCAGTATATAACTATATGGTAATTATATATGTTTCACATAATGGTCAAACCCACAATAAAGAAAAAGAAAAGGACCAAGCACATGATTGATAGTCAACGAATCATCTTTTATTCTTCTTTTATGATTGCTGAGAAGAATTAATATTTTTCTTTCAATTATACTCTTATCCTTTTTTTTTTTCTTTTAACATCTTGAATTATTGTAAATATTCATAGTGTTTTTTGGAAATCCCATTTTTTATCACTTCAAAAGAGGTGTTATTTTCATTCGGTACATGTTATCAATTGTATTAATTATTTTCTAATATGTACGGAGCAAACTTAAACCAAACAGAATGTGAAATGGAGAGTGTGAGATTATAAAATTGTGGAGAAAAGGTGTTTCCATGTTGACGGCTAAGTATACTTTGTCAAAAGGTATACGCAAACCATTTCAAACTTTGATTTTAGGTCAATTTAGACTCATGTATGATGATTCCCTTTTAGCAACACTGGGAAAATATATCATAGATTGTTAGATGAAGGCTCAAAACCAACAGTAGACATGGATGAATTCCGAAAGAGATCCTTACCACTTTTGACTATCTTCTGTTTGATAATCCCAGCAATCTATGCTGCAAATGATACTATAAACACTTCTCAGAGCATCAGAGATGGAGAAACATTGGTTTCACCAGGTGGCCTGTTCAAGTTCGGGTTCTTCAATCCTGGAAATTCCACGAATCGATACTTGGGAATATGGTACAAGAATATCACTGTCAGGACATATGTTTGGGTTGCCAACAGGGAATTTCCACTCACTACTAACTCAGGTGTTGCACAGTTTACAGAGCCTGGAATTCTGGCCCTGTTCAATGACTCCAATGGCTCAATCATATGGTCGACCAACGCGACCACATCTGTGGGAAATCCAACTGCACAGTTATTAGACACAGGGAATCTGGTGGTGAAGGATGCCAATGAGAGTTTCGTTTGGCAGAGTTTCGATCATCCATCTGACACGTTATTAGCAGGCATGAGTTTGGGATGGAATCTTAGAACAGGATCAGAATATTACCTGACATCGTGGAAGAGCGACGACGATCCAGGTCGAGGAGAGTTTACCCTCCACCTTGATCCAGCTGGATTGCCACAAATACTCCTGAAAAAAGGTGAAGCTACTGAGAGCAGACTCGGGCCCTGGAATGGTCTCCGATTCAGTGGGATAGCAATCACGAACAGTGATTCCACGTACACGAAAGCACTGACGAGGAATGGAAATGAGATAGTTTACAGGGAAAGTGGTGCAGACCCATCACTTCCAGCCAGGTCCATGTTGAACCCTGATGGCGTTGGCCAGCGCTGGACATGGGCTTATCAGACGAATTCCTGGACCATCTACGGCTACTTGCCAGCTGATCAGTGTGATAGGTACGGTCTGTGCGGTTCACACGGAGCTTGCAACATAGCAAGCTCTCCACCCTGTGTATGTCTTGACAGGTTCGTGCCTAAAGATCCACAAAGCTGGAGTGTAACATGGTCGAATGGATGCATTCGAAGAACACCATTGAATTGTCAGGGAGATATATTTTTGAGGTACTCTGGAATAAAATTGCCAGATGCACGAAACTCATCGGTCAATGATCAGATAAGGAGCCTTGCAGAGTGCGAAGCAGAATGCTCGAGAGATTGTAATTGTACGGCCTACACACGGTCGAATATCAGTGGATCAGGAAGTGGGTGCCTTTTCTACCATGGGGATGATTTGTTTGACATCAGAACTATGCCTGAAGGTGGGCAAGATCTTTACATCAGACTGGCTTCTACAGAGGCAGGTTAGAATATAACTCATTCTTTTTTCTCCACTTTGTTTTATGAATAATGTTTACATGTATTTTTGGAATG
Organism: Scutellaria minor; assembly: GCA_954870855.1. Classification (NCBI taxonomy): domain Eukaryota; kingdom Viridiplantae; phylum Streptophyta; class Magnoliopsida; order Lamiales; family Lamiaceae; genus Scutellaria; species Scutellaria minor. The sequence continues at coordinate 8,115,200 of OX940727.1, forward strand.
GAAAATGTAGCGGAATCTGAAGGGAAAAAAAGAGTAATACTCATAGCGAGTTTGGCATCAGTAGCGGGTGTGGTTGTTGTGTGCGTGAGCCTCATTTTGGTTTGTAGACGGAAGAGGAAGAAGTGTCGTAATAATGAAAGAAAAGAAGGTATGAAGAATGTGTGGTTAGGCTGAAGAGTATTACATATTACAATTCCAGGTTTTTATGTAGTACTCTGTCTCATTTTCTATTATTGCAGTGCCATTTAGTGGAAATGTTGGGAAAGAAGCAGAGTTGCCATTCTTCAGCTTATCTACTATTTTGAAAGCTACTGACAATTTTGCCAACGACAAGAAGCTTGGTGAGGGTGGATTTGGACCTGTTTATAAGGTAATTATTAATTAACTTGACATGTTGACTCAACACACAACTTTTTCTAGTGTTTCATGTTTCTGAGTTTTGGGTGTAGGGCATGCTGGAAGATGGACAAGAAATTGCTGTCAAACGTTTGTCAAAAACCTCCACACAAGGAGTCGATGAGTTGAAGAATGAGGTGATCTTGATTGCCAAACTTCAGCATCGCAATTTAGTGAAGACTTTAGGATGTTGTGCAGAGGGAGAGGAGAACATGTTGATCTATGAATTCATGCCTAACAGTAGCCTCGACTTGATTTTATTTGGTGAGAGCTCTTTGATAAATTTGGTACCATATCAAGTAGTATATTATATGACATACATCAATAGTATACCAACTTCACATTATGTTTTGACAGATCAAACAAAAAGTATGTCACTTGATTGGAAAAAACGTTTCAATATCATCAATGGAATTGCAAAGGGACTGTTGTATCTTCATCAAGATTCAAGGTTGAGAATTATCCATAGAGACCTCAAAGCTAGCAACATACTTCTAGATGCTAATATGAATCCAAAGATATCAGATTTTGGGCTAGCTAGAGGTTTTGGAGAGAACGAGATTGAAGCTAAGACGCGCAGAGTTGTTGGAACATAGTAAGAAACTCAACAATTCTACAAGCTGATTTATATATTTATCATTGATGTCTTGTAACATGATAGCTCTTTCTAATTCTATCACAGTGGATACATGTCTCCGGAATATGCAATAGACGGGCTGTTCTCAATCAAATCAGATGTGTTCAGCTTTGGTGTCCTCGTGCTAGAAATTGTGAGTGGAAAAAGAAACAGAGGATTCCACCTGGAAGATCACAATCTCAACCTTCTTGGACATGTAAGTATCACTTACTAGTTAACAAAATTATACCTTGGTCAAATCTCTATTATATGATAGCAGCCATTTCAAATAATACACAGGCATGGACACTATACAAAGAAGAGAGGCTAGTGGAACTAGTTGATGCATCTTTAGAAGACTCGTTCGACTTATCTCAAGCATTGCGCTCGATCCATGTGGGACTATTGTGTGTTCAAAGATATACAGAAGATAGGCCGAGCATGTCATCGGTAGTTTTTATGCTGGGAAATGAAGTCCAACTGCCTCAGATTAAGCAGCCTGGTTTCTTCACTGAAAGAGATGTTTTTTCAGATCAGAGTTCAAGCACACACCCAGCCGATTCAGTTAATCACGTTACAATTACATTGCCAGTTGGAAGATAGATAACAACAAAATTAGTTTTGTTTAATGTTGTTGTCCTAATTCTTTCGAAACATATATATGTACAAATATTAGTTCAAGGATAGTGTTTAAGTGTGACAGAAAAGTGTGATAACGCCTAACAACACTAGTAGCAGAAACAGAAATAATAAAAAATACCATTTAATATAACAATACTTCTATTATAACGTGTGATATTTGTACAAAATAATTCTGGATGGCAACTTGGACAAAGTCTTCGAACAAGCATTGACCTCACTCACATTGAGTGATCATCAAAATTCAAATAAGTAAACAACACAAAATTCATTACAAGAAAGTCATCATGATGAGATGATCATTTCAATCATCACAACCACCACATCCACCACCGCAATCACCACCTCCGCCTGGACCAGAATCACTAGCTCCCAAAATGACCATATCTCCATTCTTACTGCCACTTTCTCCCATCTCCAAATCAATACGAGCTTGCGAAGGTGGAGGCGCCGGCTCAGTCTGCGAGGATCGGGACACCACCGGAGGCGGTGGCCGAGCTCTTTGTCTCGACGTAAAGCAATCACAATAGAAGCCACAGCTGACTCCAAGATAAAAGATAACACCTAACGCAAAAGCAATTGCGCCATACACTGATAAAAAGACCCAGAAAATTATTATACCTGTCCTCATTTTTCTTTCAAGAACTCACGAGCAGAATATAGCTACATTTCAAATTCCTTTTATGTTAGCATTACATGGTTGACTTTATTAACGACTTCTTGATATTAGTAACTTGCTACATCAAAAAACTAATTTGTTCATATCTTGGAAAACAACCTCTCCCGCTAATGACGCGTTTGTTTATCATACAATTTGAGTTAGACCAGAGATATAACTTTCGGAAACGTTAAACCATGTTAAATGAGATAAATTGAACTTGGGGTTAAAAGGGTCATTTTGATTTAACCTAATTTTTTTTATAATTTTTAACACCAAAACCAAATCATTTTGAATAGTAATGCAAACCCAAATATAAAACCGATTCTTGAGTTCTTGTAATATGTACACAAAACAAGTTAATTTATTTCGAAATTCTGGAGAATTTGAAGATAAATTTCAGAATAAAATCGTGGACAGGAATTTTTAGCGTGGCATTGGCATCTAAAGACTTCTATATACATCATCTTATATATATATGTGGACCTCATCAAATATCAATAAACACTATACTCATTTCAGTGAATTCAATCACAAAATCCCATTTGAAAAATGGCAGCTCTTGATCTCTTGAAGCTATCATTCCTCCTGAGTCTCCTCTCCAGCTCAAAATTGAGCCCATCGCCGGCGGGTAAGAGCGGTATTGCCGGCGTATTCCCGCCGACGTGTAACCGTATCGAGTGTCCGAGCTACGACGTGATTCACACCGGAAATAGCTTCGAAATCCGGCGTTACAATTCAAGCATGTGGATGTCGACGCAGCCTATTGATGATATTTCTTTTGTGTCTGCCACTAGAACAGGGTTTCTCCAGTATGTTTAAAGTTTTTTTCCGTTATTTTAATCTTGTTGATTACCTGTTTGTTGTTTTGCCCCTTTGGGATTTCGAATATGTTTTATGCGTTTTTTGTGAATATATACTGAAGAATTGCTCTACTGTTGGATTTGAGCCTTAAGCATGATGGAAAGAACATAAAATTCTGTAGTGCAAGTAGCAGAAAAGGATTAGAAAAGGGTAAAGTGATGAGCCAAATCGAGCCTTTATAGTTTGAGTTTGGTTAGTCTATTATCTATTGGTGATGAGCTTAATTTATTGAATCTATTCTATTCATCAATTAGCAAAAAAAAAAAAAAGGTTATATATGTATAACGGATTTTCATGATATGTTATTGAACTTACAATCTTTAGGATAACAGGTTTAGCATAACAACAGGTGCTGAGTTGAAGATCAAGTACCTACGTATTGCTAAAACACGTATTGGGCTTGAAACTTGGAATAGGAAAGTAGGTTATGCTTCCATTGAAGTTAGCTAGTCGAATACTTTGAATTGTGTAAATTGAAGTAGATAGTTTTCTATGTTTATATCTTGATAAAGAGTTTGATATTCAGTGTGTCAAATTAACTTTTGGTTTTGCTACTCTAATAGTTCGGTAATAATAGGTTCTTACATCAAATCATCAATAGAGGACTTTATCCTGTGACATTCTGGAGTAAAATTATTGCTACTGATTAATCATTAATGTTTGTTATTTTCGTCATTACAGGTTATTCTTCTACATTCAGGGCAAGAACGACAACAAACAGGAAATAGAAATGACAGGTCCAGTGATCACTGAAGTGAAACCGAGTGATGGACCCTTTTGTGCTTCATCCTTCGTTGTTAGCTTCTATGTTCCTAAAGTGAACCAACCAAATCCGCCTTCTGCTAAAGGTCTCCATCCACAAAAATGGGGCACAACTTATATAGCTGTACGACAATTTAGTGGATTTGTAGCTGATGAGAATATTGGTGAGGAAGCTGCAGCACTGTATGCTAGTGTTGCTGGAACTGTTTGGGCCAATGCCATTGAAAAGAGCCATGCTGGGGAGGGGGCATCAGATTACATTGTTGCACAGTATAATTCTCCATTTGAGTTCGTAAACAGAGTTAATGAAATTTGGTTTACATTCGACTGGGAGGATGACCTTGCTGGATCAATTTCTATAGAATCTTCCTAGAAAATTCTCTCCATAAGATACTCGCTAATTAGTATGAGCATGAAGAGGGATCTAGTCTGGTTCTTGAAGGGCATTATGCAGCCTGTTTTCACCTCATTTTCGTTTTCTTGACATTGCTGTTTCTTGTAGCATAAATAAATCTTTTGGGATATGAAAGTTCTTGTTCTATGGGTGGCTATGCTATTTTTCTTGGTTCTTAGTTGATTTCATCTGATAGTCTAGCAGAGAACCTGAATATTGTTTGACAGCTTATGCAGGTGTGGTCTTCTACAGGTGAGATGTTTTTCTTGGATGCTCCATTTGTTGTTTGCTTGTCAATAGATCTCTCATGGTTGGGGATTTGTAGATGCTATACTCTTAAAATGTGTGAGATGCAAGGAAACTTTTCCCCAAAGAAAAAGAAGAAAAAAAAAAAATAGTACAAATATAATGGAGAAACTCACAACAAACATTTATTATACCAAATATAAAACAAAAATAAACGTATATCAATCTGGGATCCTCTGTACCACAATCTCATGTTCCTGATTATATAGTACTAAGTTTAATTTAAGGAAGTTTGGGTGAGATAATAGTGAAGGGCTTGTCCAGTGGGTGAACGTGTGGAAGATCGTAGCTTTCTGTATTCTTCAAAGTCAAAAGGAATGTAGCGGCGGGGGCTGCCGGAATCCAGCAGCTGCGGCGGCGCTTCCACCTTCCCATCTTTAGGAGCCAAAATGAAAAGGGATATGGAAGTACGAATTGTGGGCTTGTAACATTGCACTCTATGCTTCACATTGCAAAATCTCCCATTGCTCCAAACCTACAAACCACCCCACATCAATTTCATTAAATGTTGCAATAATTGAATTACATATATAATATTACAAGAAATAGAGGATCTACCATAGCTACATCTCCAACATTGACAACAAGAGATCCTGGGATGGGATCAACTGAAACAAATTGTCCAGTAATCCTGTCAACCACCTCAAGACCATTCACAATCTCATCATCTTGCAGTATTGTAAGAAATGCAGGATCAGAGTGCAAAACTGCACCTGTTAATCCCACAGTTTCAGGCCCATAACTGTACTTGTTCATCTTCAACTGGCATGGCCAGTCCTTGAAAATCTCACCAGATAAACCCAAACCCTCCATCAACTTACTTCCTAACACCTTTACCAGATCATAGAGAGCAAAAGCATACTTGTTCAATACCTCCCTGCATCACAAACACGATAATAAGCAACAAGATTAATTATATAAAAAGTGAAAAAGTGTTGACCTTTGATAAGGAGAGGAATCGATCTGAGAGCAGAAATCATGGACAGCTAGAGGCGAAGCAACGTCGTACAAACTGAGGCTATCGAAATAGGGACTGGCCATGTTGGGTGGGGTGTAGCCTTTGCCAGACTCTGGATGAGAATTTTTTAGCTTGATTTCCATGGGAAGATCCATGAGAGATCTTGTTACAGTCTTCATTTCCGACATGAGTTCGATAGGAACGCCATGGTTAACTATTCTGAAACACCCCCATTCTTCGCAGGCTTTCACTACTTTCTCGGCTACATTGGACAAATCTTGCATGTCGATAATTGGAACTGACTTTTTCGCCATTTTTGCTAATTGATCTTATCTCTCTAACAATGAGTCTCTCTTTTCAATTAATCCTGGTATTGTTGCATGCAAAAACCCTTGGTTTTATAGTGGGATTTCGGCCACACAAATGTATGGATTTCCCATTTTACCCCCATACTTTGCAAAATGCTGACTAAACCATTTAGTTATGGGTGCGGCTATCCGCACCCCAAGAAATACTAAACACACCCCAACCATAGTGCTACTGTTCACATCACATGTGAACAGTAACACTATGATTGAGGTGTGTTTAGTAACATGTGGGGTGCGGATAGCCGCACCCTTCAGTTATATACTCGATATTCCTTTTCATATTTATATTTTCATTTTCTGAATGCTCCGAATTATCGTTTAGTTTCTATAGAAAGTAATATTTATTAAGCTAATTTATATTTGATTTATCAATTTAGTTTTGAAAATATATATAAAAAAAATGAACACAGATCTTATACTTGATTAAGTTATAAATATAAATTTCATCCTTTTTTTTTTGTGAAATTAAATTGAACATAATATTCTTATTATTTTTTATTTTGTCACCCACCCTAATTCTCTGTTGAATTAAGATATAGCCAATTAGTAATTACCATTAACAAATTGTCAAAGTTGATCACCTTAATTCACCAAAAAGAACAGAAAATTAAATATGTAATTTCTCGCGTCCTTCTAGAGAGATTAATTTCTCGTGCTTGCACTGTACACCCATCTAGATTGTCGTGACTTCATTATCCTTGAATATATATATATATATATATATATATATATATATGTATATGTATATATGTAATATTAAAAATAAATAAAAATCAGAACTAAAAACATTATTTAAAAATAATGATTTGGAGTGCGCAAACGAACCTTTGCCTATCAATTATGATATATTAAACTTCGGGTCATAAATGAATGATAAATGAGGATTGTTAATTATGTTGGAAGTTAATAATTAGGATTCGAATCTTAAGATAGTAAAAATTATTATTTTTAAAGTAGAATATTGTTGGCGATATTTCAAAAGGCAATTTCAGGTTAAGTGAAATTAAAAGTTAAAACCTAGCTACCCCTCTTTGAATACATGGTAAGCATTCACTAAAGTCACTTTGAACACATTTTTCAGCCAACCACATAATTGACCATATTTTATGTTTTTTAACTTGTATGTATAAAACGTCAAAAAGAATGTTCGAAGATGAAAATAAAGTACTGTTAATATCATTAAAAAAAATCCACATAAAATAAACTTATATTAGGTAGGAACGTATAACTAATTCAGAAGAAAAATGGCAACTTTGGTGTCACAATATTGACAAAATTGCAAGACAATATATATTTGCATAGACCTTTAAATCATTTTCATGGATCCAGCCCAATATATATCTACTTGAATCTAGCTCTTTCGATCTCCAAAATTGATTTAATTTTTCGAACATATAGAATAATGATATAACATGTATTATTATGTTATGATTATAAATACTATGTGCGATATAAAGCGTTTTAATAATCTTTTCGGGTGTGTTTGTACGAGAATTTCGCCATCCAGGTGAGACTTCAAATTAATTAGTCTCCATCCAATCCTTACATTGGGATCTAAGTTTGAGGATTTTGAAGTTCAATCAATTTTTAGAAGAAAAAAACCATAATATATTAATATAATTATCTTCACTTCTGATATCCAACATAAATAACTTTTCACAATATAAGGGAAAAATAGGTTGTCGGCCTTCTAATTAACTTTGTCTTCTTAGATTTTTAATCTTTTGTTCATGTACAATTTTATTTTAGTCCTATAATTATAATTTTTCAAATTTTAGTCTGGTAAATCTGCTTAAGCATTCAGTGGGCCTGCAAAGCTGAATGTTGATTTTCTTTTTTAACTGCAAAGTCTATTTTCTCTTCCGCTCCAGGTTTTTGATTTTTTTGAATTTTCTATATTATTTATTCAATCAATACATTACACGAACACATACACATATATATTATTAGCTTATTATCATTCCATATTATTTAGATTGTTATTAGACTTTACATAGTTTGTGTTTTCTGTTAACAAAAAAAAAATGTGTAACTAAATTAAGTTTAAACTTCAAACATCATCAAAAAAAATTCTCTCTCTTTTTTTTTAATGAAAAATACGCTTAATAAAATAAAAAACACATTTTTACAAATTATTAATAGGGATAAGAGATGAACCCCACCTATTTAAGGCTTTAACAAATGAGGTAAGGTATATAATTAACGGTCCAGATCTGATGGGCCTATAATTCCCACAAAAGAAGAAGAAGAAGAAGTATAGTAGGCTTTCATTTTGTTAGCATTTGGTTTTTATTTTTCAAAGGGGGGTGTTTTTTTTTTCTTCCTATTTTCACTGTTAAAATTTTAAAATATATTTCTAGAAATTTATTATTAAACTTAGAAATCCTTTATATTAAAATCAACCTTTAAAATAGACTTTTATGGTTTTTTTTTTTCCAAACTTCTCTAAATTTCAAGGAAAAATATGTTGTCAAAATCATAATGATATATAAAAATTAATGCGCCATTTTTTTTCTTTTTTCCTTTTTTAAGAATTACGGATAAAAATATTCATAGAGGCAAGAATTAACTACTATAACTTTTACTTGTTTTGTGTTATTAAATTGTGACGCCCCGTTTTCATACTTAAAAAAAAATCAGAGTTTTCTTTGTGGCATGCAGGAAGAAAGAAAAAAGAGGCGTACATTTTAAAACTTACAGATATAATAATCGAGTAAAGATTTGGAACCACATTTGAAGTAGAAACTTCATAAACAGTTTAAAGATACGATTTTACATGTTTAAAACCTTCGGCACAAAGCCGAGAGAAAACATTGAAAACATAGCAACGGAAAATACATCAGGATCCATAACATAGAAGAAGTACAGTTTAACTTTTACAAACGTTCAACATTGTTTAAAGAGACAAAACCAGAAAGATAAAAAGGGAAAAAGGACACAGATGATATGGTACCCCTCTCTCTACGCTTCTCCATTTTCATTGTTTTCTATAGCGTGAATACACGTGGGGATGAGTGCGTCGAATACACTCGTATGGATAATTTCCATGTTTTAACATTTATTTAACAGTCAATCAAAGCAAACATATATGAGTTCACAACATGTAAAATGCATAGCACATAATTACAAATAGGTGCGGGTATTTCCCGTCTTACCCTACACACGGTTTTTATACCGTTGATGCTTTTTACGAACCACCAGTCCCTCCGCAGCATTTTTTACGGACCATTAGTCTCTCCGAGGGTGAATGTGGACTTTAGTCCTTTCACAGTATAATAGTATGAACACAGTATTCATGGCATATAATCACGGAACATAAGGTTCAACAATTCATATATCGAATACGGAAAACATAAACATATAAAGATTAAAAGTTACCTCCACCTTGTTCGGTGATTAACCCTTGTGATAAGTTGAATTCTAAACTTTAAGATCTTTTCTTAACTCGAAAGCCTACGCATGTAAACGAGGGTTTCTTAGATTCTTATTACGATAATTACGTATATTTAAAAGAATTCTCTCGAAGAAAAGCGTTGAAGGAAATGAAACGAAATGAAGGTTCGAAACTTGATCATAAGAATGAAGAAACGACTAACGAGTGTGGAAGGTTAAACATGTGATCATAGGGTGAAAGGGAAATGATTAGAATTTTAACGGAGGAAGAACATACTAAAATGGAGGAAAAATGAGCTTAAACGGAGCGTTTAAAGGTGTAGGGGTGTTTTCGTAAATTCTGGAAAAAAGTTTACTTTAACCACGGGTCAAATCAGAAGAGTTTTTGGGCCTTTTTGATATATTTAAAACCTTTGGGGTTAAAACGAGATTTTCAAAAGATAGAGGGTTAGAATGTAAAAATCCTAAAAATTTAGGGTTTGAGATCCGGTCTCCGAGTTTAACAAAATTATCGATCAGTCCCCGTCTCCCAAAACTCACCCCAGTCGCCACACCAACACGGCGGCGCAACGAGGCGCCGCCCCAAACACAATCACGCATGTAGCACACGGCGGCGCTACCCCCGGCGCCGCCCAACACACGCACACGCACAACACACGACACCCGACGCGCACATAGCATGCTCAAAATCCAGCCCGGTGCGCACACAGTGTGCCCGTCATCTGCCTGGCGCGCACACAGCGTGTCCCGACACCCAGTGCATACATAGCGCGCGCAACACACGCACCCAATGCCCCGGGCGTGCGCGGCCGAGACGCAGCCTCGCCCCGGCTCCCGCGAGTGCGCCCAACAAACCCAACGCAACCTGCGCGCACTCACACACACAAAAACTCACGCACAGCCCTAGTCGGCAACGTCCAGTAGAGAGAGAGAAAAGAGGAGAGAGATACAGTAGATAAAGAAAGGAAGAGAGGAGAGAGAAAATAGGGTTTGTCGGAGTTTGACCGGCCATTTCCCGGCGAAGGAAGCGTCGAAACGCAAAACAGAGCCCGGATCTGGAACGGGCTCGGCGAAAGCTATAGCCTATAAGTGGTGTGAAAATCGGCCGGAACCGAGAAGAAAGTGGCGGTCGCCGGCCGGAAAGAGAGAAGAGAGAAGAGAGAAAAAATCTATCTTTTTACTTTTTCGATCCAATTATGACTTTGACGACTCGTTTTGCACTATATATACATATATTCAATTCTTTTCGTATTTTTCGTGTTTTTTGTCCACGAACCATTAACGAGTCGTCCTTTAATGTTTTAACTTACGGTTTTCGACTACGATACATTTGGGTTTCGTTTTACGATATCGTTATTAAATTATAACCTATACTTCTCGATTTAATTATACAACCGATTAATTAATCATGCATTATATCGTTTTTTTTTAAACGCACATAATTAAATCAAATAATTAGAGGTTTAATTATTTAATTACTGAATTATGTTTTTTTTTGTTTTTTTTGTTGTAGGCGTTACATAAATCATTCTCTTCAACTAATCATTCTCTCGTAAGACACTATCATATTTCAATTTTTTAGTAAATATTGTCCAGAACATAGTACACACCTTTTAGATACTCAAAAAATTGTCCCACTAATGAATAACAAATCATATGGTTCCGTCAAATCCCCTCTCATAATACGAAAAAATTAGGCATTAGTCACTTGTGACTTTGTACTTCAAACTACTCAAATAATACTCTGATTTGACAAACAGACAGCTTTAACACTCTGCAATTATAGAGCAAATTAGTTGATAGTTATGTGGTACTGGTGCCTCTGCTCCACTCCAAATTTGGTTTAATAAAAATCAGCGTTGACAAATATTTGATCAACATAATTTTGATAGTTTTTTAAAATTTAATTTTGAAGGAATTAATTTTATATAAGATTATTCTAAGTTCCAAACAAATGATCCTAGTATGTTGAACTTTCATATTCATTGTTCATCAAAAAAAAAAAATTCAAACCCAAGCATGCATTGAGAAGAATGAACTTTATGTTTACATCATTTGTGAGTTTTACATACTATAACATCTTGTTTATTTTGTGAATTTAATCTAGTTAAAGGTTGTGTATATTAATGGTCAGGTTAGCTAGCTAAGAAACTCCGAAATTCAGGCATTGTTTGTTTTACTTTGAAAAAATAAAAATGCATGCTCTGTAATAAAATTAAATATTTAAATACATATATCTTTTTCTTTAAAAATTATAATTATTAAGTGAGTGGTATTAATTCAATATCTATATTCTTCAGTAGTCATAAAAATAAAAATATTAATTAAGATCCAATATTCGGCATTTTATTAAAATCTCAACTCCTTTCTTTGTTAACCACATTTCAGTACCATACAGCTCACATGCCATGATAACAATTGAAAGATGAGTTTTCTGATTTATTTTTTCCTAAATAATTTCCCCCCACATATATAGAATCAAAATTATTGAAATATCAGTTTGCAGTCATTTCAGTTCCACAATAGACTGTAATTGATTAGGGACCTTCAAATTATGTTGGGTCACTTATTTTGAGGAACCTTTCATTCCATATCCCAAGTCCCATTGTTCAATTCAATGTGGTGAGAATCTCATATTCTTCAACCAGTAGTTTTGTTTCTCTTTTTAAGGTTAAAAACTACATTGGATTAATTGAACTACAAATTTGCCTGTCGACATAAAGAACCAAAGTACTAGCTAATACATTAAAAACCAATTTTTTTCTAAGAATCTCTTATTAATTAATCATGAAAAGATTGAGAATTGAATGAAAATTAATTAAACTAGAATAGCATGGCATCCGTGCATTTATGCAACACTCGAATTACATGAAATAGAGCTCGGAAAAGAGAATTCTGTGTGCATGATGAAGACAACAGAACAAGAATATATAGAAAATTTGCATTGATGAGATCTATACATCAAATGAACAGTATGTTTTTTTCCTTGGTAAAACATGTTCTTTATGCAAGTTTGAGTTAAGTCTTCATCAGTCTAGAACCTAACCCCACCCCACCCCATCCAGAAGCTAGTATTGCCTCATTTTTATGTAACAACCAAGTAAGACCACCTTATCTATGCATTCTTGACAAATTGCTTTCACTGCAAACATGTCATACAAAATGGACTGTTTTAATACCCACTTGACTTGGATTCTCTTTTGTAATAACATACTTCCAACTCCTTTTAATTCAATATATTTATAAACATGTATTATTTGCTCTATTACAATGAAGAATTTTACAGTTAATGAGTGTTTTGTAATAAATTAAATACGAGATGAAATATTATTTTACAATGAAAATCTCAGATGGTTTCACTCGGACCTACAAGCCCGGAAAACTAGGAGTTATGGATAGATCAATGTTCAATTATTGATAGAGGAATTATAGAATTTGGGCCAAAAGGAACTCATAACATCAATCATTTTCAAAATAATACCTCAATGACATTTTCAATCCCATTTATATGACAAAGACACGTGGTACGAGCAAAAATTCCCTACATTTACCTATCTTAATTATACAGCTATATATATTTGTGAATTGTGGACTCATAATGGCTCAAGATCTTTGATTTTGATGTATAAATTATTGTTTCACGTCATTGAATAATATTAGTACTTGTTTTCATGTCAGCAGTAGGGCACATGTAGTACCGCTATATTATATCCTTTAAAAAAAAAAAATCCACTATATATAGTTGATGAAATTAAATAAGAGGTAAGTATACATATAATTGATTGGTGTGGAGAAGATATACGTGGCTTTCACGTGTATTTGAGTTAGTGTTGCTGTTGCACGAGGACAATAATGTCAACTTGAAACACTAAAGGAAAAAGAAAAAAAAAAGGCTTAATATGTTTAGAACTTATTAACCTAATGCACAAATTATGTTGTGACAATATAATAATCATCAAAACACACGTGGTGTGTAAATATAATATTTATTTTATATTTTTTAAGAAACCAAACATTATCTTGTATATAGATCAAACTTTCTTAATCGTTCATCAATCAAGTACTTGCTAAAAATAAGGTCTAGTTGCTGGATCAAATTCAAATTAACTTTGAATAATCCCATCATACTTAATCTTGCAAATTAATTGTAATATTATTAGTTGAGTTCCTAATCTTTAGGAAGGACGAGAGTGGTTGTACACAATGTGACTGATTTTCAGTCAGTACTGAAATAGTGTATATATGGTTGAGAGAATGTGGTGGGCTTGGAGCAAGCTGGCTATGGTAATACAAAACAAAAGGGGTGAAGTAACTATACTCCTTTTTCAGTCCCCCATACCAACTTGCTATGCTTAACACCAACAAAATATTTCATGTAAATGTAATCACCGACAGACTAATAATACCTTCTGACATGTTTAGTACTCGATAAAATATCGTTTTATCCCTCAAAAGTGTTAAAAGTTTGTTCTCATATCGATCATATTATTTTTAAAGTTTTTTAAAGTTTGGTTAAATCTGATCATATAATTGATGATATAGATCAACCAAAATTCTCTTTTAGATCATAGCTACCAACACGAATAACATCAAATATAAACAAAGGAGAATATGGATTATGGATTTTAAGTTCCTTTTTGGTTTTATTTTTTCAATCTCATTTTCAATTTTCCAAAAAGTTTTTTCTTTTCTTTTTTTTCCTTTTTATCTCTTCAATTTCGCAACTATCACATCTTTCTTATAAAAGTCACATTGTATCTTCAAAATATAACTTAAAAATTAAAAATACAAACTTTCTGTTATGAAGCTACTATTTTCGGACAAAAGAGATTTGGCATAATTCTAAGAAATTAAATGGGCTTTTGAAAAGAGCTCTGACTGCAAAAGTGGTCCCACAGATCCCAGTGATCTACGAAATGTGGGCTGACGAGTCAGCGGTGGGTCCACGATGTTGACTCCTCTTAGGGCATCCACATTGATGTTTTTAAGTGTGTTTTTAATTAAAACAAAAGGTGTGTTAATTAATGTAGTATGTTTTTAAGTGTGTGTTTTTATATAATTAGTGTGTGTGTTTTTAGGGCACACAAACCAAGTCATTTTGAGGTGTTATTAATAAAAACATGTGTGGTGTTAATTAATGTGGGGATGTTTTTAAGTGTGTGTTTTTGTGTAAGTATGGGTGTGTTAAGATGTTTGAACACCATTCTTGTCCCCCTTTTAATTATTAGCTAATGATTGGAAAGAGTGTGTATTTTAGTGGATAAAAATAATAGAATAAAAATTAGTGGATAATGGGACCCACATGTAATGATTGTATTTGTGTTAAATTGATGTAAATTTGTGTTGAATTGATGTAGATGTGTGTTTTTAAAAAGTAGATGTTTTTAATTAGTGTGTTGGCATGTGGGTCCCACATTAAAATGGTGTGCTAAAAATTAATGTTGTGGTGTGGTTTTGCATTCTCTCTCTCCTCTTCAATTAATTAATTTTTTTATTTTTATTTTTCCCTCATAAACCCATATATTTATTTTCTTTACTTTTTCTATAGATAATGGTGTTTATTATGTAACTCATCTGTGAAAATCTATGAAATCGTTACTTATATGTAATTCATACCAAAGTTGAATAAACTTGAATTATATATAAATTGTCAACAATGTAATGAGCAACTAATAAAATTGGTAGAAAATTAGAGTTCAGAATTCTAATCATGTTTATTATAATGTATATAATTTGTAGAATTCTATAACTTTATTTTACTTTTTCTATTTTATCTATTTTTCTACAATTTTCAATAAAAAATATCTTTTTTCAAAATAAAAAAATATATCATCTATTTTTTCTACAATTTCCAATATGACGTAATATTTCTAAAATGTAAGTTCTTGATAGATCTAATGAAATGAATCTTTCAAACTTCATTATTTTAAATCTAATTATCTTCATCAATTGGATCAAAATAACCACCGTTATTTTGATTTTTACTACCAATTCTCTTTCTCAAGTGAAATTAATGATACACCTAATTTCCAATTCATAGGAATGGTAGATAGTAACGGCAAAGAGAAAAGGATTTTGATCTTAATGAAGAGGATGTCCGTCCAATTGGACAAAAAACGGCAAAGAGAAAAGGAAAAAAAAGGCAACTACAAGTACTAATCTTTCGCAAATGACGCAAAAATTCAGATCTATGTATGAGAATTTTAATGCGTACAAAGAAATGAAATTGCAAGAGAATGAGCTAAGAAAGACGGAGAAATTGCAAGAGAATGAGCTAAGAATGGCGGAGATTGAATCACAAAACCGCGCAAATCTTGCAAAGGAATATGAGATTATGAATAAGGACACTTCCAATATGAATGCTCAACAATTAAAGTTCCACCAACAATATTGTAATATGATCATGGAGAAATGGAATTCTCAAAATAAGTAAAAATTAGTTTAATGTAATGTAGCTATGGAGAAATGGAATTCTCAAATTAAGCTATTTAATGATGTTTGTTGTTTGTCTACTATCCACTGGCGGAAATTTTATAGTGCCCAAATTTATATAAAAATTACAAGACTAAAATTACAATTCATGCAATTTTTGAACAATCTGCTTCTCGGTACCGCGGTACCGAATTTTCGGTACCGCGGTACCGAGAAGTAGATTGTTCAAAAAAATACATTCTGCTTCTCGGTACCGCGGTACCGAGAAGCAGAATGTTCAAAATTTTTTGGCCAAAAAAAAAAAAAAAAAAAAAAACGAAAACCGAACCGCCGGTTCCGGTTTAACCGGCGGTTAGGAACTGAAACCGCAACCGAAACCATCCCGGTTCGGTTCCGGTTCCATGGTGTTTGGTTTCCCAAACCGCCGGTTAAACCGGAACCGGCGGTTCGGATTTCGTTTTTTTTTTTTTTTTTGGCCAAAAAATTTATTTTTGAGAAATTTATTGCAAGTGAAGTTTTTAGTACCTAATTTTTCACTTTCCATAACATTGAAGTCGCACGATAGCAATTTATCATGAAGTTGAATGGTTGATTAAATAAAAGATTGGTATACCTAATTTTTCATTTTCCATAACATTAAAGTCACATGATAGAAATCACAAGAATGAAGTTGAATGGTTGTTTAAATAAAAGTTTGGTATACCTAATTTGAACAATATGTGAATGAAAACAAATGTTACATACATATATCCCCTATAAATAAGAGGTGATACACCTTGGTCAAATATTATGCAACACAATTCCTCCCTCTTTCTATCCAACATGTCTTGAAATGTGAATAGCTTTAATCAAAATTCATCTGACGAGTCTGAAGTTGATTCGGATGAGGGAGAAATGCCTACGTCACCGGGAGAAGAAATGATGTCTATAATACTTCAAACCGGTCAACAAATACTTGACGCATATCAAAGATTAGAAGAGCGGCGACGAAGACGATTCATACAACGGAATCGTGAAGCCAGACATACAAGGCTATTTAATGATTACTTCTCCGAATCTCCAGTATATCATGAAGATATGTTTCGAAGACGATTTCGAATGCGAAGACATTTATTCCTTCGTATTGTTGATGCAATTCAGGAACATTCTCCGTATTTTCAACAAAGGCCGGATGCTTCGGGAAGGTTAGGGTTGTCACCATTATTGAAATGCACAGCGGCCATCCGTCAACTTGCTTATGGAGTTCCGGCCGACCAATTGGATGAGTACTTACGAATGGGTGAGTCTACTACCATCAAATGTCTTTTTAAATTTTGTCAATGCATGATTGAAATATTTGGTGATCAATACTTGAGAAAACCGAATGTTTATGACATTCAACGACTTGTTCAAATGCACAAGGAACGACACGGCTTTCCGGGCATGTTGGGAAGTCTTGATTGCATGCATTGGGAATGGAAAAATTGTCCGGTGGCTTGGAAAGGTCAGTTCACACGGGGTCATGGATCACCCACAATCGTGCTCGAAGCGGTCGCATCTCAAGACTTGTGGATATGGCATGCATTTTTTGGGGTGGCGGGCTCACGAAATGATATAAATGTGTTGTATGAATCTGATTTATTCAATAATGTCTTACATGGATATGCACCGACGACTAACTTTATAGTGAATGGTTCACTATATAAAATGGGATACTATCTAATAGATGGAATCTATCTGGAGTGGACGACGTTTGTAAAGGCTTTCCCTTGTCCAGAGGATGTGAAAAGACGATTATTTAAGGAAAAACAAGAATCAGCAAGAAAGGATGTCGAACGGGCATTTGGAGTACTCCAATCACGATGGGCAATTGTCAGAGGACCAGCTCGTTTTTGGTATAAGAAAAGGTTAAGACATATAATGTTAACATGTATTATTTTGCACAACATGATTGTTGAGGATGAGGGAGATTTAGTCACGAATTGGTACAACGACAAACGCGATGAGCCTGCACAACCCGTTCAAGGATCACCCCAAGAATTTCGAAATTTTCTTCAAATTAATTCCGAGCTCCGTGATAATCAAATTCATCACCAACTTCGAGCGGATTTAGTTGTACACATTTGGACACGATTTGGGAACTTGTAAAAATTAATTGCTCATTTATATTAATTGTATGTCAAATGTATTGTAATGTCAATTGCGTATTTTTAATTAATTGCTAGCTATATATGCATTTTTTTATATAATTAATACAAATTCATACCAAAGATTTGGAGTAAATATTAATTTATTGTTATTTATTATTAATTATTTT
Organism: Scutellaria minor; assembly: GCA_954870855.1. Classification (NCBI taxonomy): domain Eukaryota; kingdom Viridiplantae; phylum Streptophyta; class Magnoliopsida; order Lamiales; family Lamiaceae; genus Scutellaria; species Scutellaria minor. Next base: position 8,133,282 of record OX940727.1, read on the forward strand.
TTAATGTGAATTGAAAATTATTAATGTCATAATTAATTAATCCAATATACAATTTTGACATGATTAAAAAAATACAAGCAATAAGTAATTAATTTAAACTTATATAAATAAAAATAATAGAATAAAAATTAGTGGATAATGGGACCCACATGTAATAATTGTGTTTGAGATAAAATTGATTGCATTTGTGTTAAATTGATGTAGAGGTGTGTTTTTAAAAAGTAGATGTTTTTAATTAGTGTGTTGGCATGTGGGACCCACACTAAAATGGGTGCTCTTACTTATCGAAATTTTGTGGCTGAATTACATTTTTCGTTATTTATTTTTGTATTTTTTATAATTGACATTCAAAATAGATTTTTATTATTCAGTTACAAGTTACAACACATAAATTGATATCCGACCCCCTATATAATCAATATAGTTACTGATATTAGTATTTTCGATACAAATTAATGTCTAACCTTTAATTTTTATTTAGAATACCGATTTATTACAAAATACAAATTTAGGTGACAATCAATATTATATTACAAGTTTGAAAAATAAAATTATTAAAAAAATATTAGATTTTAGTTAGTTAATTTATTTAAAGGGTGGGACTATACACACTCACAAAATACTAAACGCATCTCAATTTTAAAAAAAATTAAAAATATAAAAATTCATATTTTAGGATATGTTTAGTATTTTTGATATATGAATAGCATCACTCTTTATTAAAATACATGGCTAATCTATAAGTACTTTAAAAAGTATATTGTACATTTATGTTTGGAATTGGAATTTCTTTTATCCATTTTGAGATAAAAATACTCTTTGTTTGATATAAATTTTAAAAAAAATCTTGTTAGCCTCTTTTATTAAATAAATTAGTATTTTAGATGAAAATAAATAAAAAGATAGTTTCTTTTGCTAATTAGAAATGAGTGACTACCGAGTATAAATTGTAGAACCTTCTATTTTTCTCAGTATTTGAATAAAATAATAAATAATTACAGTCCATGTATTTCTTTGTCCCACCAATCAAATTCCACAGTTGAGATATTATTATTCAAAAATGGTCCAATCATATTAAAAAAAAAAAAAAGGAATTTGCTAGAATGTCATGTCAAACATTAATGGTTGTGGGTCGAAGAAAAACAATCAGTCGTTTGAAAAACCAAACACTTGTAAAAGATCAAAGAGTTGGGTGGAAAATGGGGGAGTTCTTGGTTCCTGATTCTCCCATGGCTACAACCTCCAAAATCACAAGAAGTCTTTGTTAGAATGAGATTCCATTATTCAACAATACCCATCTATTCTACAATTTTGTATCTTATATGTGTATTTTTTAATCAAAATTATCATGAGTTTTAATTAATTGTTTCAATTAACTATTAAAACTACGTTGTTTTTTTATATTGTTGTTTTTTTATATTGATACATAGATGAAACAAATGATTGTAAGATATAGAATTCAAATTAGAGTCGTTATTTATATTTATGCTTGAAAACAATAAAATTGGCCTGTTGCACGTATTTTATAAGCTACAATTTTAGAAGATTTATCTTTCATTAGTAAAATTGGAAGAAAAAAAAATTGTAAATTCAGATTAACTCATATTTTATATTTGTAGAAAGCAACTACAATTACCAAAAAAATGAATTATTTATGGTTTTGAAAGTGAAGGGGAGGTGATGGGGATTGGGAAAATGGACCTCTAACTCAAATGTTGTCATGTTTTTGTCAATCGTTATCGGTAGGATCATATATTCTAATCTCTAGTCAAATTATCATTCTACATAAATTGCAAAGTCGATGGTACATGAACCTAACTAACTACAGATCAGCTCATGAGTTGATGGGCTGATGGGCTCTAATAAAACATTTACTTATTTTGGTAAAAGTGTCGGAGAAATTAATTATTAGATTCATTATATACAAGAATAAATCTCTATGGATCAAATTGATTCGGATCAATTGGAATAAATTTGTAATATTAATAAAATTCAACATGTGTTATGTCTAATATATCCTTTTCTTTTAAATTTAGGATTAATAATCTATTTCTCTTCATTTAATGATACTCTTTAAAGCTATTAAATTAATCCCTAACTTATCCTTTTATTTAAAATGTTTTTTAAAATTAGAATATCCAAACTCTAGATAGCTATTGCATATAATTTCCAATACTCCAATAAACTGTGATCTTGCATTTTATTTCAATTGTAAGTGAATTAATTGTGTTTGGGTTTTTTATTATCTCATTATAAAAATAAAAAAAATTATCAACATTCCAAATAAATAAAGAGTGTTCTGTACAAATAGAAAACTTTTTTCTTACTTTTGGAATGTTATTTTTATTATTATTATCACATTCATTAACTACTTGTAATTAAAATATAATTTAAAATTGACTAAGTTTGAATTTGAAAATATTACAAAAATTGAACATCATATCAATTTTAATTTTTACGTTTATATTCGGTTTGTTTTGATTTTATTTCAAATAAAATAATTATATATTACAAGTTATAAAAAAAAATTCACCTTTTCATGGTTGTTTTTTTGTCGATTTAAGGCTCAAAAAGTATGTTAGTTGTTAATTCAAGGTCTAAAAGATACAAGTTGTCGATTTGGGTTCGAATAATGAAATTAACGGTTAAAGACCCACAAACCGTAAGGTCATGGTCGGCATCTCAAAATCTTGTTTTATTATTATTGTTAGATATAATTATTCTATTTTAACTACAACAAAAATGATAATTTACGATTAGATTTTTTGTAACTAGAAAAATTATCAAGAAAAACCTTTTTTTTTTTTTTGCAACAACATGTTTGACATTGTAAATTGACAACAAATTAACAAAAATAAATAAAAAATTAAAAAATAACTAAAACTGACTGATTATGATAGCATGATGTGAATCTAGTGTATTATAGCGACGACAACATTGTCGCAAAAAATTATTTTCGAAATGCTTTTGAGATAATAGTTTAGTAATAATATTTTTGCGACAAATATCAATGTTTTCCTGACGACAATTTGTTATAGTGTTTTCTATTTTCTTTTTTTTTTTCTTCATATATGTGAAATCCATAAATTATATTTTGGGATTATTATTTAAAAAAAAAAAATAGGAATTGCAAGGTGTCAAACAAAATCTTAATTTTGTGAGTTTTTAATTTATAGTTTTATGTTTTAGGTCTTAAATCGACATATTTTATCTTTTAAGTCTCAAATTGATTATTTACTCTATTTCGGGTCCTAATTTTATAAAAGTCATATTTTATTTGTCTTATATTTATGATCAAAATTATAGTATATATATTTTTTCCTAATATTTATTAGTTATTTTAGTGTTCATATTGATAATTAATTTTCTTAAGATGACAGTTCCCACATATTACTTATAAGTAATAATTTGGCAAATGAGATTTCAAAATAATGTGTAAAGATTAAATTTGTCAAAAATGAAATAATTATGATTTGGAATCAGTGTTGTGAAAAAAAAAAGGGAAATAAATTTTCAATAACATCTAAAGGAATAAATTTGTGAAGGATACAATAGTCTTTTTCCCTTGGGTAAGTGGAAATTTAATGTAGTGATCCGGATCAAATTGATCAATTTAGCAGTGTCCTATATACAATGTATTAATAAAAGTGTTAATTATTCTATTGATCTTGTCAAAATTATTATCATGACAATTACATTTTTTATATTACTTAATTATTGGTTAAAATTCAATTTTTAATCATGTTAAAAGGAGCTGTTTGAAACTAATATTGTTAAAAATATATATATTTTTACTTCTATAACTCAAAATATTGTCTAATTTCAGTTATTTTCATCTGAAATGTATATGATCTGATGGTTTAAATTTGATAATTTTAAGAGTTCCATAACTAAAATTCATTTTGTTATCTTAATAAGACTGGTTTCAGACAACTCTACTTAACGGAACCAAAATTGAATTTGTGCCCTGATTTACTGATAATTCCTTATAATTGTCACGTTTAAAAAAAAAAACTGTCATGGTTTTGCTCTATTTATGGTAGGTGGTGATCCCTTTCTTTTGTGTATTGTGTTCCTGTAAAAAAAGCACCGATCTATTAATTTATGTAAATTTTATATCACATTAAATTTGCATCTTAATAAAATAGTAGCTCTTTTATTAAATGATTTATGATGTCACTGTCCCGCATTATGTTGTTATAAAAATTTATTAATATTCTCGCTTGAAAGGTTGATATTTTATATATTAATTGTTAATTTATATTGGGCACTCAACAATCCGATCTGGCCCAAAAGCCACCTGTGCCGGAAGAACAGAAAATACTTAATCTTGCAGGAATGATCCACAAAGAAGGAAACAAATCTACAATCAAATCATATCCAATTTAGATAAGATTTAATCCATTTTTTCCTTATCTGTATCCACAAAGAAGGAAACAAATCTACAATCAAATCATATCCGATTTAGATAGGATTTAATCTATTTTTTCCTCAATCAAATCATATCCGATTTAGATAGGATTTAATCTGTTTTTTCCTCATCTGTACCCTAAGGATCCACAAAGAAGGAAACAAATTTACAATCAAATCATATCCGATTTAGATAGGATTTAATCTGTTTTTTCCTCATCTGTACCCTAAAATCAAGGGATTTATTTCTTACTTTCCAAGTTTCGTATCTCGGGTCTAGCCTATAAATAGGGCCTCAAATTTTAGATCCGAAATCATTGTAATTAGAGAGTTTTTTACTCTCAATCTGATGTAAAAAATATTCTGGCCGGCTCAAACCGGGTACCGTCTTTTGTTTGGTTCAAGTTTGGTTCAATTTACTTGAGCCAAATCGAGATTTTTTGTTTGGTTCAATTTACTTGAGCCAAATCGAGATTTTTTGTGTTAGACTAGGATTTTGTACTCTACATAATCTGACGTCGACACTTTAGATCACTTTTTTTTTTTTTTAATGATCGTTATGGATGCGTCACGCCCATGCTGCAAATAACCAGCAAGGTTTGTATTGTTGGAGAGACATTCAACTTTCTAACTGAATCATTAATGCAATGCTTGAATTTCGAAAATCAACATAAAATTAAAATATAAATAATAAATTTTTGTATCGTAAGAAAATATATTTGCTTATAAGTATCCTTATTTAGATATTCATTTTCGTACACAGGGATTGATAAGACCGCATTCTAAAATTAGACTGATGATGATGGACGAATTCCAACTTTCGATCCTGCCATCCTAACTTTTAGTTCTTATGATATTCATGGTAATTAATTAGTGTTTCATCAATTAGTTGTTATGATATTACAATATTTATCTATATGGATAATATATTTATTTTAAAAAAAAATCTATATGGATAATATATATTAATGACCGTATTAAAATTAATAAATAATTGGACATATATTATTGCATTTGAGAATCAATAGCTAGCACTAAATTAGGTTTTCAATACATTAATTTACTTTAGATCTTTATTAATGTTTTATCTCATATTTCAATTTTAAAAATACATATCAAACTTAAATCAACAGTATATTTTTTTATATTTGACATATATTATTGTTATTAAAATAAAAAATTGAACATATATTGCAATAGACAATCCAAAGCACTTAAATTAGGTTTTCAAACTCGGGATTTCATCAACAGTCTATAAAGTTAGGTTTTTTATACCTTATGACCAATCATTATCCATTGTCAATGGATTGTTGGCATTTATAACATAAACACGTGTATACATATATATGGAGATCTATAATAAATACAGTATTAATGGGAAATTTACAAGTTATAACAGAGGGAAACTAAATGAGAAAAGTATAGATTGGCGGCATATGTTTCATGTCCTAGTGACATAGGCAAAGAAAACTAGTACCCACTCACTCTCCTTGTTCATTCCCCAAGGCCCTTGCCAATAGTATTATACATTATTGATCAAGTGCATTGCATCCAAACCATACGAAGATCTGCAATTTCAATTTTTTTTATATATATGTCGAGTAAAAGTGAAACCTAAACCTAGGCTCTACATGAACTCCTAGACTAACTATTTTTCTACACAATGTTCCCTATAAGATATGTCCTCAATTCTATAATGCTCACTTTGTCCTTGTACTCCACTTGATCAAACCTACAAAATGGATAAAGTAATTATAGGAGCAGTGTATGTTTCATAATCAATTTCCAATAATCGATTTACCCTAACTAGTAATTTCCACTAATGATTATGTATTCCCCCGTAAAACTACCATGATGAATTCAAATTGACATATCAATTGAGATAACTAGCAATATGTAACAATTAGGATAAAACGATGTATAATTGACTAATTAAATAATTAAACTCTTAATTGTTTGATTTAATTACGTGTGTTTCAGAAAAATGATATAATACATAATTAATTACTCGGTTGTATAATTAAATCGAGAAGCATAGGTTATAATTTAATAACGATATCGTAAAACGAGACACAAAGGTATCGTAGTCGAAAATGAAAGTTAAAACATTAAAGTACGACTCGTTAGGGATTCATGGCAATAAACACGAAGAATACGAAAAATCGAAAATTATATATATATATAGTACGAAACGAATCGTAAAATGAATAATTCGATCAAAAAGTGAAAAAGTAAGATATTTTCTCTCTCTTTCTCTCTTCTCTCTCCTCTGCCTTTACCGGCCGGCGACCGCCGCCAGCGCCGCAACTTCCTTCTCCATTTCATTCGATTTTTACGTCGAAACGTAGCCCTCGCCGAGCCCTTTCCGGATTCGTACTCGGATCGCCCAACCGACGTTTGGCTCTGCCGGGAATCGACTTGTCAAACCCCGGCCAAACCCTTTTCTCTCCTCTCTCTCCCTTTCTCTCTTTTTCTCCCCGTCTGCTCTCTCTCTCGGTCTTCCCTTCTTGCTCCTCCCCGTCACCGCTGTGTCACTATCCCGTGGGTATGTGGTTGTGGCCAGTGCTGTGGATGCGCTGACGTGTGTTGAGTTGTGTGCCGCTGAGCAGCGACGTTGTTTGGTTGTTGCTCGCGCAGGCAACGCAATGTCGGGGTGAGGGACGACGCCTCGGTCGTGAATCGGGACCGCCGGGTGCATGTGTGGTGTTGGGGCTAACAGCGGCACCGTGGCTGTGTAGTCTGTGTGTGTGGTTGTGCAGTCGGTGTGCGTGTGGGTGTCGTTGTGCGCGTGTGTGGCGCTGTTATGTAGGGCGGCACCGTGACGGGGCATGATAGGGTGTGTGCGTGTGTTGGTTGTCGCCGGCGACGTGGTGGTCGTCGATCGTGGCTGTTGTTGACGGGAATCAGGGGGCAACGACGAGATAGGGTTTGGGGAGGAAAAGGGCTTCCTTGCAATTTCGAAAAGTTCGGGGACCGTTTTGCAAATCCCAGGTTTTTAATGATTTTACGTTTTGGTCCCTAAAACTTCTAAAATATCGTTTTAGCCCTCAAACTTTCAAAAATTATGTTTTAACCCCCAAAAGTTTTTAAGCTTTAGACTTTGACCCCCTAACTTTTGAAAACTATGTTTTGACCTTAAAGGTTTTAAATATATCAAAAAGACCCCAAATCTTTTCTAATTTTATAAAAATACCCCTGGTCAAAGTCAACTATTTATCAGAATTTACGAAAACACCCATGTACCTTTAAACACTCCGTTTAAGCTCGTTTTTCCTCCGTTGAAACTCATATCTATTCCTTTACGCCCTATGATGAAGTTTCAAGCCTTCGTTTCATTTTCTTTCCTTCGACGCTTCTTCAAGAGAGAGTTCTTTTAAAAATATGTAATTATTGTAATAAGAATCTAAGAAACTCTCGTTTACATGTGTAGGCTTACGAGTTAAGAAAAGATTTAAGACTTAGAATTCAACGTATCACGAGAGATTACCACCGAACAAGATAGGGGTAACTTCTAAATCCTAATAATTTTACATTTTTATATTTAACGCACAATAATGATGAACGAGCGCATGCATGTGAGCTTGATGATAAATGAATTGCTGAACCCTACGTGTTGTGATTATATATTATGATTTGTGTGTTCATGCATGTATTATGATTATGTTGTGAAGAGACGAAAGCCCATGTTAATGCTGAAGGGATGAAAGTCCACATTCATGCTGAAGGGACAAAGGTCTACATTCATGCTACGGAGGGACCAGTGGTCCGTAAAGTAAGTCGAGGAGTACCCGCACCCTTCTGCAGATATGAGTGCTATAATGTTATGTGTCATGCATTTTACGTGCTGTGTTTAATTGCTATATTTGTATACATTCGAACATATTAACTGTTTAACAAACTTTAAAATACGGAAATTATCCCCATGAGTGTATTCAAACGCACTCATCCCCGCGTGTATTCACGCTATAGGAAATAACGAAAGTGAAGAAGCGTAGAGAGAGGTGTGTCATATCAGCTGTGATCTTTTTCCCTTTTCGTTTTCCGATTTTGCCTTTTTAAACTATGTTGATCATTTGTAAAGATAAACGGTTCTTCTTTTCGTTATGGATCTTGTATGTTTTTTTCCACTGCTTGTTTTCAATAGTTTCTTCCGGCTCGACGCCGAGAGTTGTAAAACATGTAAAAATCGTATCTTTAACTGTTTCCGAAGTTTCTGTTTCAGATGTTGTTTTAAATCCTTTATTCGTTCGGTATATCTGAAACTTATAAAAAAAACGTACGTCTCTTTTTCCCTTCTTCCTGTACGCCTACAAATATAATCTGATATTTCAAGTATGAAAATGGGGCGTGACACAATAGGACAAATATAAGATGATTTTCTTTTTTGCACTATTGTATATTTCAATTTATAAGCATAACATATAACCATATCTTTATATATACTAGTTTTAGATCACGTGTGTTGCACGTGGAAATAAATTTAAATTAAGGAAAATAATAATACAAATACCTTATATTGGAGATAAATTTAAATTAAGGAAAATAATAATACAAATACCTTATATTGGAATTCTAATTATAATAGGATTTTTTAGGATTTTGAATTAAGATTCTAATATAAAATTATTTAAATATGAAATCCTAAATTGCTATTATAACCTTAAATAATAATTTTTGATAAGAATACATTCGACAATTCATATTATTTTTATATAGGTAGTGTGTGTATATATATATATGTCTGTTCATGTCTATGTATATAAAAATTACATAACTTCTAGAAATCACAAGATTATGTTTGGATTGAGATGTGCTTGGTCTGGATTTGAGATGAGCAAACTCTCAATCTTGTTTGTCATGGGATGTCAGGGTGTTTTATAAATTATAAAACACTATCCTAATTTTTCTATAATTCTCGACATAAATATTTACTTTTTCTAAGATTCCAAATGTGAGTAACATTTTTAACTATAATTCAACCTTATAAATTCTATAAAACAATATATATATATATATATATATATATATATCAAATTCATTTAAATCTCAAAAAAAAAAACGACGACCACCCTTGCAACACACACACAGAAAATCCCCTATAAATAGCGACGCAGCTCTTGAGCCCATAAACTCATATATCTCATCTCCACCAACACAAGCTCAATGGTGGTTCTAATCGAACAGTTGTCCATCGCCACCACATTATTCCCACTCATCGACCTCTCCAAACCCGACGCCCAATCCCAACTCGTCAAAGCCTGCGAAGAAGTCGGATTCTTCAAAATCATCAACCATGGCGTCCCCTTCCAATTCATGTCCGAATTGGAATCCGAAGCCGTCAAGTTCTTCTCCCTTCCCCTCCCCGACAAGCAAAAAGCAGGACCACCCGACCCCTTCGGCTACGGCAGCAACAAAATTGGCCGCAATGGCGACGTCGGTTGGGTCGAATACCTCCTCTTAACCACCCACACTCATTCTGATTACCACAAGTTCTCCTCCATTTTCGGCGAAGCCGCTGAGAAATTCCGGTCAGTTACACATAACAAGAGATTCCGTTACTTTTTCCGTTTTCCATAACCTCTGACATTTTTTTATTTCAGTTGCGCGGTGAATGATTACTTATCGGCGGTGAAGAAAATGGCGTGTGAGATTCTGGAAATGTTAGCAGATGGATTGAAGATCGAAGAGAGGAATGTGTTCAGTAAGCTGCTGATGGACGAGCAGAGTGACTCTGTTTTCCGGGTGAATCACTATCCGCCGCGGCCGAAGGTGGAGGAATCCGGTGGCCGGAATTTGATCGGATTCGGAGAGCACACGGACCCGCAGATAATATCGGTTCTGAGATCGAACAATACATCGGGGCTCCAAATCTCGTCCAAGGATGGGAAGTGGATATCGATTCCACCGGATCAATATTCCTTCTTCATTAATGTTGGTGACTCCTTGCAGGTACAACCACTTTCCCGCCGTCTATTACCTTTTCAACTGCCTTTCGTACTCTTTACTTTCTTCTCTACTTATCACTTATCATTCCAATTTTTCCTCATTATTTGTCTAATTCAAGGTTTCAAAATAATGTATATTAATTATGACATCAACTTTGTATAGATGCTATGTATTGAATCAGACATACATACAATATGTTGGGAAAATAAGTGTAATTATTTTATTTGATAGTCAATAATATATATTAGATATTTGATGGTACTTGCAGTAGAATTTTCCATGCTTGTTTCCATGATGTGAAAGTTTACTAGATTTGACTAGGAATTATTTATGGCTGGAGGTGGGACAAAGAGGCCATTACTTCTCCCCTTGTAAATTGACTTGTTTCATGCACGCGTTTTTCATAAACATTTATTGAGAATGATTAAAATTGAATGAATAATTGGCAAGACGAAGCAGAAACATTAGTTAGCAACTCTTAATCAAAATGAAAAGTGATGAGTATGTATGTTGTGAAACAGGTGATGACGAACGGAAGGTTTAAGAGCATACGACATAGAGTGGTGGCCAATAGTCCCGAATCGAGGGTTTCAATGATTTATTTCGGAGGACCACCATTGAGGGAAAAGATAGCTCCATTGCCTTCATTAATGGAAGGAGAAGACAGCTTGTACAAGGAATTTACATGGTTTGAATACAAAAAATCTCTTCACAATTCTAGGCTGGCTGATAATAGGTTGGGCCTTTTTGAGAAAATTGCTGCCTCATAATGGTTCCCTTCTTTTGCCTTTTTTAATTAGGCTTTTCTTTTCTTTTTTCCTTTTTATTTCTTCCTATAGATTATTGCATTTTTGGAAAACTTCTACTTCAGATTCGACATGGTTGGATCAAAACTAATAATATACACTACTACTTATTATGTGCTTTATTATTTACTACATATATAAGTTTAAAAAGGACAAAATATATTTTCTTGTGAAATCTGTCATTCCAAAAATAAGAATTTTATAAAATAAAGATCAGACTTTGAGTTATGGATTATCAAATTTCATTTCATAAAATTATATCCAATGTCATGTAAAATATTAAATAACAACACACTCGTCATGTAATTATTTTAGTAATATGTGTATTACATCACTCTCGTTTATGTTGACTATATAGATGTCATATTTAGAAGTATTGTTTGCAAGAATTAAAGTCAATAATACTGTTGCCTTAATTAACGTGAGAAGATCAAAGACTATCACTATGAGGAATATTAATCCACATTTGACTTTGTCATAGCAATGAATGTTGAAGTATGAATTAAACATTAATATTTTTAACGAATGATATTTAACGAAGTATTCTAATGAAATCACCCCTCCCAAAAAAAAAAAAAAACGGGGGTCGAATTGGAAAAAACTGTCTTTTAACTGTTCTCTTGATAATAAAAAGAAAACGAGAGTAAATTAATTAAAAACAAATTTAATTTTTTGAAGCCACGGCTAAAGGGAATGAGTATTTGACATATTAATTCAAATAACAGCGTGGGGTTTAAATTTGGAGTAGGTCTTGTGTGAGACCGTCTCACGGATTCCATTCCGTGAGACGGGTAGGGTCGGATCGAAATATTACATGATATATACAAAAGTATTACATGATATACATAAAAGTATTACCTCATATACATAAAGGTATTACATGATATTAAGTTATGTGATATTTTCAAAAAGTATTACATGATATACATAAAAATACTACCTAATACACACAAAAGTATTACATATTACACAATTCACGCACGAGGAAGAACAGCACCTGGGCGCCTAGCTAGGATCCGCCCGTTTTTGTGTTGACCCGACCCGACCCAATTCGGGTCATTATCCCAAAATACAAAAGTATTACTTGATATACATAAAAGTATTATCTAATACACATAAAAGTATTACATATTTTCTTATAGTTTGACTCAACTCAAAACGCATTCTATAATACAAAGTATTACCTAATATACATAAAAGTATTACATAACACACACAAAAGTATTACATAATTTTTATGTTTGACCCGACCCTATCCGTCTCACGGAATGAGATCCGTGAGACGGTCTCACCCAAGACTTTGTCTTAAATTTGAATATGATAAATTCCAATTAAACTAGTTAATTAATTAGACTAGAATTAAGTCTATCAAAAAGTATATCATTAAATTTTAAAAAGTTATTTGTAGCTTATTTTTTCTTAATTGTTATTCGTTCATATTAAATGAATTGTCGGATTATTAATTGTGGTGGAGTAAAGTTGGACAAGTTGGAGAGTGAAATCACATCAATCCAATTTTTCTTATCAATGGGATCTGATTACATTTGGTCAAATCCACCCAAAAATCACCCCATTGCCGTGATTGGTTATGGTTCTTTTAGAAAATATATAAAGGTTATTTACTTTATAAATTTCGAAATACTTTGTAAATAAACCATTTAATATGCATAATTATATATATAATAATTATATTATTCAATATTTAATAATTATAATTAATAGATAACACCAAATAAACGTTTGCTTAAAAAAGGTAAAAATCGAAAAAATACTAGTCAACTCTTCATGACAATAGAAAATGATGGATAAACTAAAAATAATATATTTTTTAAAAAAGATCAACAATTTTGAAATGGAGGAGCAATTATTAAAAAAATTAAAGTTTAAATTTCGAAATCATAAAGTAGTTGGCAATCCATGTATAGGTTGTAAACGTTTGTTACACATAAAGTATCTCATAAATTACATATTTTTCTTATACTTAAAATTGCAACAGGTGAATGGTGTGGTCCCCTATGTTTCCAAGTCACGATCAAGTCTTTGTCATTAAATTATACTAGTAGTACTCCCGCGCAATGCGCGGTTTATTATGTATTATGACAATATATACGATTTGCAATAATATAATTAAGTTTTTATATTAAAAGGTTATTCATGACATCTTATTATTTCAAAATTTGTAAAAATCCGTATTTTTTTTATTGATAACATCAATATTCAACAATTAAATATGAAAATAAAATTGAATATAATATAATAATAGTTTTGTGTTTGTGAGATTTAATTTCTGAATAATTAAGAAGTGATTAATTATACTTACTAATATGTTTTGTTCATATTTTTGTTCATTTATATCTTATAATTATTTTTAGAATTTATAAATAATTTTCTGCATTGTTTTTAGATGGATTTGTTCAAAAAGCATTATATTTATTCCAAAAAATTTAGTTTATATTTATAAATTTAGGTTTCAAATTAATTTTAAATTTTAAAACAATATTTCTTAGATTTTTTGAAACCATTTTTCATATTTTTTTGGAACATATTATAGTTTTTTAAAACAATTTTTAGATTAATTATATCTATTTATTTGAAATAATTTTGAATAAATTTTATCAATTTTTTTATTTTTATTAAAAAAAATTTATTCAATTTATTGATTTTATATCTTACACAATTAATATTACATATATATTTGAATTAATTTTTAAATTTTATTTATTGATTTAAGATTGTTGACTTAATCTCACAATTTTTTTTTTTATTATTATTATTATTATTTTAATATTTTTATAATAGTTTCAAACTTTTAAACATCTTACAACCCTTCATAAAATGAAATTTAGATTTTAAAATTATTTTCCACATTTATATATTAAAATTATAAACTAATTTTCAAAATTTTTAATTTTTGACAATGTTTAAATTTCATTATTTTCAAAATTTAATTATATCACTAAAATAAAATCATATCATTTAAGATAGTTTCTTTTGTTTCATCTCTACTCCTATATATAAATTATAAGATAATTTATTGTGTAAGATATATTTGAAGCTTATTCTATAAGATACTTAAAAGTTATTTAGTTTTTTTTTCTTTTTTACTTTTTTTCTATTGGTTGATAGTTTGGGAGGGAAAATGGCAAATCTGTAAAATTTGCCAGCTTCTTTCATTTTATATATAGTATAGATAAACTGGTTATAAGTCATAGGTAAAACGATGGTTTTCTCAATTAAGCATAATTAATGTCATGTCACACATTTGATTGACATTAAATATAGGGTGTGAGTTTTGTGGAACCGTTTAATCCATATAATTTAGTGAGACGAATAAATTTAGAGAAGATCTCTTGTGACCCGGGCAAGGATCCGTGCCCCCAACCCGCTTTGACATGTATTGATCGCATATATATATATATATATCCCTTAGTTACAAGTGAAAATTTTAAGATATGAGGTATTACAGATTTGTTTAGGTATTACAAACATGAACTACATGTATTACATAATTACATGTTTGAATGATATGTAAGTTATGAAAAATATAGTTTTGAGGTATTACAAATTTATTCTATAGGTATTACAAACATGAACTACAGGTATCACATTATTACATGCTTGAATGATATGTAAGTTATGAAAAATAGTTTTGAGGTATTACAGATTTGTTCTATAGGTATTAGATACATTAACTACAGGTATTACATAATTACATTTTTGAATGATATGTAAGTTATGAAAAATAATTTTGAGGTATTACAAATTTATTCTATAGGTATTAGATACATTAACTACAGGTATTACATAATTACATGCTTGAATGATATGTAAGTTATGAAAAATAGTTTTGAGGTATTACAGATTTGTTCTATAGGTATTAGATACATGAACTATAGGTATTACATAATTACGTGTTTAATGATATGTAAGTTATGAAAAATAAATTTGAAGATAATAATAACAAGAAGATAGAGAAGAAGAATGTACAAAACAAATAAGAAGAATAACAAATCGATAAGAAAAGAGATTAAGAAGAATAAGGAGAAAGAAGAAGAAAAAACAAAAGGAAAAAAGAAGAAAATACCTTAAGGGTAAGGCAAAAACTTCTGCACCAGTTGCACAGAAAACCTTTATGTTATAAATGTAGTATCTTTATGTACAAATATTCGTACCTTTTAAAATGAACATGCATAAAGGTATTACATTTATAACATAAAGGTACTACATTTATAACATAAAAGTATGGTGCAACTGGTGCACCAGTTGCACAGAAGTGTTACTCTAAGGGTAAATATGTGATACCTGAAGAGTAAATGTATGATACCTAAAGAGAAAATGTGTGATACCTGAAAAAACCACTTGAAGAGTAAATGTGTGATACTTAAAGAGAAAATATGTAACATCTGAACATAATACATTATATATAAGCAGGTGCGCGAGCGGCGTGGACGCGTGGGGATGCGTGGGCACGACCCATGCTCCAGGTCGGATTGGGGGCATGGATCTAAGATCCGTGCCCAAGGGCATATAAGTTTTTGCCATAAATTTATAACCAATGAAATAAGATTTTTTTGGTAAAAATATGTTTGCTTTGAAGATGATTGCATGACTCTATCTAATGAAGTTATTATATTTGTAACACAAAAACTCATGTGAGACGGAGCCCCATCACCCACAAACAACATGTGAATTGTAGGGTTTGGATGGTGGGTAATTGGGTTGTGGGTTGACTCATCTCACACAATGCATTAAAACTTCGTGAGACGGTCTCACAAGAGACTTACTCTATTTGTAAAAGGATCTAATATAAATAAGGATCTAATATAAATATTGTGCTAAATATAATATAAAATCTATAGAACATTAATTGTAAGATTGACGATCTTTTCAATAAAAGAATCAATCTCAATCTAAAAAGGACACCATTCTTCCAATTTTCATACTAACCAATCAAGAAAATGACATACAACCTAACAGAATTAAGGAAACACGAGTTATATACAAGAAAATGGATGAATCACGTGATGGAAAAACCTCTCCCAATTCAAAACAACTTGGCTTGCAGCCCTAAGAAGATGGGGTCCAAAACCTTTGACATCTATGGGCCTGGCCCATTGGATTGATGATTGAGATGGAATTACTGATATTTTCTCTTGCTTGGTAAGGAAATCTAACTGTTTATTTTATTTTATAGTAGTATTATTTATAATTTAATGAGTTGGTAATTAGCTATTAGACATTAAATAGAAAAATAAAAAAATCTATAAATGTGCCAATTTGGTTGATGATGTAAGAATTTATTTCTCTTGGTGTTTCTCAAGACAGAAGTAAATATATCAAGTAGGGTTTATTACAAGAAGAAGAAAAACATGAATTTATAAAATTATAATTTCAACACGTGCCAATTAAAAAAATCATTAACAAATTCTTCAAAATGACCCCAATACTTTTGTTCACAGGTTCAAGAGAAGCGCTTATGTGCCCCTGGAACACGGATTCGTACCTCCAACCCGATCCGTTTGGATTCAAATCCTAATATATATATATATATATATATATATATATATATATATATATTGTTACCCTAGTTTCTCATTAACACACAATTTTCATCTTCTATTCTCTCCTTCTTCTTCCTTCAACCCACGCAGCTTTCATCGGCTCATCTCTTCTTCTTCCTTGAACCCTAGTTTTTCTTCTCTTCTCTTATCTTCTTCACGCTGGATTCTCTTCTTCTTCACATCAATCTTATTCATATGGTCTTCTTCTTTGACTTATGGTTTCATGGGTGTGATTTTTTATTCGAATCACGAAATCATGATTTATGATATCTTCTTCTTCATCTTTATTTTTCTCTTGCACCTTCATAGATTATTTGTTTCAATTTTAATTTAATGAAATTATTGCAGAAAATTCGAACAAGCGCTCCATTAGTTGTTACTTGTCTCATTCTTTTACAGAGTACATAATTATATTTCATCTACTATAAGAATCTTTGAGAATTTTGTAAATCGATTGAAAATGAAAGCAATAGAAGGTGGAGATGCACAAACTGTCATTGATATGTTACTAGAAGAACAAGCAAACGAAGAAATTTTTTTTCTACAAAGTTCAGTTGGATGATGAAGACAAAATTTCCAGAATACTTTTAAGTTTGTTAGGCCCCCACCAAACCGACCCGACCTAGGGTCCGGCCCAGGTGGAGACCAGAACCGACCAGAAGGCCAGAACTAGCCCGATTGGAGACCGAATCGGCCGGAAGGCCAGAATCGACCAGAAGGCCAGAGCAGGGCCAACCCGACCCGAGCCGGTCAGGACCGAGCCTAGTCCTAAGCTAGCCCACTTCGGCTACTAGGGTGGTCTCGTGATTGATCCAAATTTAATTACTGTAGTTGGTGTGGTCCAGAAGTTTTATTACTCAAGACATTTCTGGAAAATCAAGTAGAAGACCAGAAATCGAGGCCATCATCGCAAGAAGAGTAGGAAAGACTTAGTTTATTTCAAGAAGTCTTCAACGAAGGAAACAAATCAAGATCAAATCATATTCGATTTAGATAGATTTAACCCGATTTTTCCGTATCTAGACCCTAAAATTGGGGAATCACTACAAGAAATTTGGGTTTTTACATCGGGTAAAACTCGTTGTCGTAGCCAATTTTTGAGCGTTGTCGTAGCCAGGGTTGCAAAAAAAAAATTCATCATTTTACAACGCACTAAAAGCGTTGTCTTATGTAGATAAGACAATGTTTTTCTACCGTTTAAATATTTTTTTAATTAAATATTAAATAGGATGCTGATGTTTAAATATTTTTTTAATTAAATATTAAATAGGATGCTGATGTCATCATAATACTGACGTGGCATGCCACGTCATCAAGGTGCTGATGTCATCATTCCACATCATCCAAGTGATGACACATCAAAGTGCCGACACGTCATCAATGTTTTTCTACCGTTTAAATATTTTTTTAATTAAATATTAAATAGGATGCTGATGTCATCATAATACTGACGTGGCATGCCACGTCATCAAGGTGCTGATGTCATCATTCCACATCATCCAAGTGATGACACATCAAAGTGCCGACACGTCATCATATCACGTCATCAAGGTGACGATGTCAGCATCACGCCACATCACCATATTGTAGACACATCATCATGGTAAATAATGCGTGTTGGCTGGGATTCGAACCCGAGAGCCATTGTCGTACTCCAACCACTAGACCACTAGTGCTTTATGTTATAAAATTCTACATGCATTTGTTTTATTTCAATTTTTGATATTTTTCAATTTTCTATTATCACATATTTTTTGTTAATTTTTATAATTTGTATTTTTAATTTATTTTAAAAGGTTAAATATATATATATATATATATATATATAATTGGAAGATTAATGACTAATTAATATATTTAGTAATGTTTAATCTAATTTCATTTTAAGATAATTATAAAATATACTAGTGCATATTTTTAATATATTTTATGAAAATACTATTTTCAAATTAAACTTTTCAAATTTAATTTAATTAAAAAATAATTAATATTATTACATATTTTTTGTTAATTTTTATTATTTGTATTTTTAATATATTTTAAAAGGTTAACAATATATACATATAATTGGTATGATTCATATATATCTTTTTTTTGCTTTATAAAATAATTGTTTTAAATAATTTATGTTTTTTGCATTAATTTTAAAACCAAACTCATTCTATCTTTATTTTTATTTTAGAAAAACATTTATAATTTATGAATTATGAATTATAAAACATAATTTTCGAATTATGTTTTAAAATAATATATAAATTTTGTATTATTATATAAAAGGGTGATATTAATATTTTAGGTGTAGTTTCTTAATTAATTCAAAATAGTATTTTATAAAAATACTATTTTTTAAAATTATGAGTTTGTTCATATAAGATAATATTAATGCAAATAATATAAGAAAACATTATAAATTAATTAAATTTTTTAAATTTAATTTTTTAAATTTAATTAAATTAAAAAAACAATTAATTTATAATTAACACAACACATAATAAAAGCGTTGCACAATGTGTTGTCTATTGGCGAAAAAGAACTATGAAAAGACAACGCATAAAAGCGTTGCATACAAGGGTTGTCTATTTTTTAAAAAATAAGCTATTTGACAACACTTTGAAAAAAGCGTTGCAAAAAAGCGTTGTCTATTTTTAAAAAAATATGCTATTTAACAACCCTACGAAAAAGAGTTGTCTTATCCAAAAAAAACGTTGTTTATTTTAAAAAAAATTCGCTATTTAACAACCCTACGAAAAAGTGTTGTCTTATCCAAAAAAAGCGTTGTCTATTTTTAAAAAAAATTCACTATTTAACAACCCTACGAAAAAGCGTTGTCTTATCCAAAAAAAACGTTGTCTATTTTTTAAAAAAATTCGCTATTTAACAACCCTACGAAAAAGCGTTGTCTTATCCAAAAAAACCGTTGTCTATTTTTAAAAAAAATACGCTATTTAACAACCCTACGAAAAAGCGTTGTCTTATCCAAAAAAACCGTTGTCTATTTTTAAAAAAAATCGCTATTTAACAACCCTATGAAAAAAACGTTGTCTTATCCAAAAAAAGCGTTGTCTTTGGTCGAATTTTTTGAACAAAGACAACGCTTGCGTTGCAAAAAGGGTTGTTAATTCAAAAAGACAACACAAATTCATAAAAAAAGTTGTCTTTGAGGGGTTGTTAAAGGACATTTTTCTTGTAGTGAATTTGAGTCTTATTCTCCAAGTAATGTATCTTAGGCCAAGTCTATAAATAGGGTCTCAACTATCATTCAAAGATATCGAATTATGGGTTCCGAAATCATTGTATTCAAGCAATTAGAGAGCTATTTTCTCTCAATTCTTATATAAAAAATGTTATATCCGGCCAAAACTGATCGGCCAGAACAAGCCGAACAAATTTCCCTGAGTAGGCACCGGGCACAGTGTTTTTCTTATTTTATTATATTTCTATACTTTAATTCGGTTCGATTTACTAGAGCCGGATTGATATTTTTTTGGGTGTTTGGCTAGGATTTTGTGTTCTACAAAATCTGACGTCAACAAAATTATCAAACGATGTTCTTATGGTTTAACCAGTTTTAATATATTTAGATTTGTAAGTATCTAATACAACAAATATAAATACCTGAAAAGAACATATGTAATACCTATAAGGTATTTATGTAATACCTATAAAGTATTTATGTATTCAATCTACCAAATGCTAGTTATTTTAGATGACTTCTGAAATTATAATTCCAGAATACTATTAACTTATATATGAATGTTATTATGTTTCACACTTTTTTGACTATGTATCTTTATATTGTTTACTAGTTTTAATATATTTTCATATATATAGAAGTATCTAATACCATAGAGGTAAATACCTTAAAGAGACTTATGTAAGGTATTAGTGTAATACCTTAGATTGCAATCAATTAGTGTCTTCGCATATATAATTATCAAACTAATTTTCTTATGTTTTATTCTTTAACAATATCATTAATTATGTTTTTGAACTTTCAACTTTGATACATTTAAATTAACTATATAACTTAAATTAAAATAATAATTATTAAATATGTGATACCTTAAAGGTATATATGTAATACCTTTAAGGTTACCTTAAAATTATGTATACAATACCTTAAAATGTAAGTATGTATATAAGTAAATATATGATATTTTATAGGTATTTGTGTAATATCTTAAATGTGTATATGTAATACCTTTACTATGAGTATTAATACCTTTCATTACAATCAACTAGTACCTTCCCGTATCAGCCTATAACAAAAACAACTTTTATATGTAATTATCTGACTAATCTCCTTATGTTTTACTCTTTAACAATATCATTATGTTGTTAAAATTGTGATACCTTAAAGGTAAATATATAATACATTAACAATATTTATCTAATACCTCAAATATTAATATACAATACCTTAAATGTATATATGTGATACCTTAAAGGTAAATATGCAATACCTTATATTATATTTATATTACCTATGCATGATTGAACTCAAATACTAAATTCCAATAATAACATGTATCAAAAACAATAATATTTGATTTGTATAATTATTTATTTATTTACTTTAATACTATAAAGAGACATAACAAATACCTTAAACAATTGCATCTAGCTAATATTTTTTTATTACTGTATAATACCTATAAAACAAACAAGTTTATATTATTTTCAACTCAATTACCAAACATTAGAACATTATCATTGTTTGTAACCAAATTCCTAAATACTATAAAATAGAAAAAACATTAATTGTCTCAAATTTCATCACTTCCCCGCTATTTTTGTTCGCGGCATGTATGTCTTTTAAATCACCATTTTTTTCTTATTCAAACCCGTATTTTTATTTGTTGATTCCTTCTTCTTTGCTTTGGATATCTTCAATTTCAACTCAAACTTGCTTTTATAAAATTCAAATATTTTTTCCAGCACA
This sequence comes from Scutellaria minor, assembly GCA_954870855.1. Taxonomy (NCBI): domain Eukaryota; kingdom Viridiplantae; phylum Streptophyta; class Magnoliopsida; order Lamiales; family Lamiaceae; genus Scutellaria; species Scutellaria minor. The sequence continues at coordinate 8,154,947 of OX940727.1, forward strand.
ATATTCCTCCACCGATTCTTTTTTGATAAAACAATTGTTGTACAGATTTCAGCTCTAAGGACTCGTCTTATACCAATCTAAAAAATAAAATAACATGGTAAACCACAACATGATATTAAAAATTAATTAAATACAGAAAACAAAAAAATAAAATACCTTTGTCAAATTTGGAGAAGAATATATAACATCATTGAAATGTTTGATATGATGCATCAAGTATACACCACAATCTAAATTCATATTTATTGTTTGCCATTTAAAGTCCACATTCTGAAACTCATAGTTCACAATCTCTTCTACTTTTTCATGTTTTTTATCAGCTAAGAATTTCAGCATCTCAGTTTTCTGAACATCATTCAAACACAATAAATAAAAATATTAAAATTTTCAAAAGATATACATGTGTAACCTTAAAGGTATTCAATTGATATCTTAAGTGTATACATGTGTCACCTTAAATGTATTTAATTGACACCTTAAGGGTATACATGTGATACCTTAAAGGTACATAATTGATAACTACTTATTCAAAACAAACATCTTCAAAAAATTTACCAATATTTTAGTAGCTTTGAAAAAATCATTGTCCTCATCTTCGTACTTTCTATTGTTCAAATACTAAACTTCTTATCAGTCACATTAAATATAACAACAACATAATGATTTTAAAAAAAAGGATAAACACCTAAACATCAAATCAAACCTAAACATCATAGAAAAACATGAAACCTTTAACATATAAGAGTACAATCACATTAACAGAAACAACAATTTTTTCATTTTGCATAAGAAAACATAACAAATAACTTTTAAAACATATAACTAAAATCCTTATATAAATTCATGTGATTCATTTAAGGTAACACATATGATACCTTAAAGTAACACATGTGATACCTTAAGTGTCTTTATCTGATACCTTAAACTTATAGACATATGCATCTGATACCTCTCACACAAACATATAATACTTAAATGCATACATAGAATACCTTAAGACTTTTAATGTGATACCCTAAATAAACTGTATAATTCACAGAAAAACAAACCCGAACAAAATAAAAAACAGAACACCTTTAACATATTTTCAAAGTACCCAAAATTTGTTCCTTAGATCTTTCTTTCCTCTTCCTTTCAGCAAATTTTCTTGTATCCATTATCCTAATACAAACAAATTAAAATTACAAAACATGATTATGTATTAACCAGAATAAAAACATAATACAAAACTCTTGAACATGCAAAATTACACAATTTATTCACTGGGCAAACTCTAGAATATAACTATCACCAAAAAACAACATGAAAATACCTAGAATTTAACAAAAACAAACATTCAAACTAATAAAAAACTCCACAAACTTAGAAGATATAAATAAATATAAAAATAAATGAAAAATTTATACAAACTCAAAAAAAAACCCTAGAAATTTGAATGCTCACGTACAACCACATAAAACCAATAGACAAGGAACAAATAAAGACAAAAACAACAAGATTATAAGAACTAAAACAATATCTATGAAAAAAACAAAAAATACTTTAGCCACTTACCTCTAACAAATCAAAGTGAAAATCTCCAAATATCCTTCAAATACACCGATAATCTTCCACACAATAACAAGAAATTCACAAATCATCGAAAAAACGAACAAGAAATCGAAAAAATTAGAGAAGAAATCTAGCTGAAGAAAAGAGATGTAGAAAAGAAGAGAAAAAAGAGCATACAGAGCACAAAAACAAAGAGAAAAATAAAATAAAAATATCATTAAAAAATATATATATATATATATATATATAATGCCCATTTCCTTACCGGGGCGGGGCGGGGCGGGTTGTGGGCAGGGGTACATAAGTTTTTGTGCAGACTCAAAATTCATTCCCCAAAAGTTCGAACCCTAATTCAGCAGTCTATCAATGGAGGATGCGAGCAGCAGCAGTACTGAAGCCACTCAATCCTTACAGTCCCTCTCCGTTTCTGATCCTCAGTAAATCTCTCTCTCTCTCTCTCTCGCACAGTAGACAGACATGAATAAATTTTTGCTTTTACATGGAATTGTTCTTAGCAGTAGTTGAATGGTTTGATTTTCAAAATTTCATATGTTTATTCTTTTATCAAATTGTGGGGGTGAGTTATGAACGTTCAATTGTTTGATATAACTATTATTAGGTTAAGCTTGAAGGAGAGATTTGATATAATAAGGAGCATTGGTGAAGAGTGCATACAAGAGGATGAATTGGAGAGGCTATTGGCTAACAAGCCACAGCCGATTTGTTATGATGGGTTCGAACCTTCTGGCAGAATGCACATTGCTCAGGTCTCTTACTTTGACTTTTAACTGAGTAGATGATACTCGATTATGATCCTAGGAAATTGCATGATATGGAATGTGGACGTTTTACTTGTTTGTTTGTATTGATTTCTTATGGGGCATACTTTATATCTCTTGGTAGGGGGTAATGAAGGCAATTAATGTGAATAAGCTTACTTCTGCTGGCTGCAAAGTGAAAATCTGGATTGCGGATTGGTTTGCGCAGCTAAACAACAAAATGGGTGGTGACTTGAAGAAAATTAAAGTTATAGGGCAATATTTAATTGAGATTTGGAAAGCTGTAGGAATGAATATTGAAGGAGGCCAGGTAGAATTTCTGTGGTCTTCCGAAGAGATCAACAATCGGGCTCATGAGTACTGGCCTCTTGTGATGGATATAGCCAGGAGGAACAAGCTTCCAAGGATAGTGAGGTACATTTCACTTTTCATTTTCAAGTTAAAAAATATGAACACATTTTTTATGGGATCTCATTCTTCTGTATTTGGCCTGACATAGGTGTTGTCAAATTATGGGTCGCAATGAGCAAGATGAATTGTCGGCAGCCCAAATTTTCTATCCATGCATGCAATGTGCTGATATATTTTTCCTTAAGGTGACTTATTGGCCACTGAATGATATGCATATTCTTTTGCTGCTTGGTAAATTTGGGGGGTACTGCTTGGTAAATAATGGGGGGGGGGGGGTACTTAATTTAGTTGTAACTCCAAGTGATGTATGTTTTCACTTCAATGATTGATTTTCCCACTCATAATTTGAAGCATTGTTGATTAAAGCTCTATTTATGTGAGTCATTGAGAACTGAAACAATCATAATCAGGTGTAACAATATATGATGCATATGCCCTAGGCTTATGGTTTGTGCTATTCAGAATGTTACTGTTTTCTATTTTGTATACTAATTTGTATACTATTATTAGAATCAACATATTCTATATATGGAGGCCATTGAAACAAGTGAAATCATTATTCAATCTATTGATAATTTGGTTCTTGCCGCTGTCATGGATTTTCCTCATGTTCCATGCATTTTCTGTTAACTGCTGATTTTGTATGCTTTGATCCATGACTCTGTTTAGGTAAAATAATTTGTGTTGGTACTCGATCTAAACAGGCTGACATCTGCCAGTTGGGCATGGACCAACGCAAAGTCAATGTGCTTGCACGGGAGTACTGTGATGATATTAAGAGGAAAAACAAGCCTATAATATTGTCTCATCGTAAGCGTGCTAGCCTGCTGTTTTGCTTGGTAGTTGTTACGTTGTATAATATTTTTTTCTGGTGACATGATCTCTGATTTCCTGTGTTTTCCACTTGTAGATATGCTTCCTGGTCTGCAGGAAGGACAGGAGAAGATGTCAAAGACAGATGCTTCATCTTCTATCTACATGGAGGATGACGAGGTATTGTCTGGTCCTAACAAGGGCAACGACTCACAATTAATAATAGATGAGCCAAGGATTCATTAGTGTGTGTGTGTGATAGTTCATCAATTTCTTATCTTTCTTGCTACTTTCAGTATGATGATTATCAATTATCAATTTATCACAGGCTGAAGTGAACTTGAAGATAAAGAAAGCATTCTGCCCTCCGAAGATTGTGGAAAAGAACCCATGCATGGAGTACCTCAAGTATATCATTCTCCCATGGTTCAGTGAGTTCACTATTGAGCGGAAACCAGAGAATGGAGGTGACAAGTGCGTCTTGCTGGCTTATTATTCCTTATACTCCATGTCATTTACTTGTTTGAGGCCCAAATAGTACTTGACTGATCTTCAATTCTGAATTTTCTCTGTTCCAATCTAATTGTATGCTCAATTCTAGTTTTATAGCATTTTGTATTTCATTCTTTCATTAAATCATTTATATCCCTTGCCTTCAGGACATTTAAGAGTTTTAAAGACTTAGTTGATGATTATGAAAGTGGGGAACTGCATCCTGGAGATCTGAAACCTGCTTTAGCAAAAGCACTGAATAGGATATTACAGGTTAATCTTCCTGATCCTGGTTGTTCTGTCATGCTAATATATCCCTTTTCATCAAGGGTCTGTGTTGTTCAAATAGTTTTGAGCAGTGTCCCATGAGAGGCTGGGACTTTTTTTTTTTTTAAATATTAACTTTCTTATGTAATTCTTGGTTCTATAATTATCACCCACAACCAAACCTTTGCTTGGGTTTTTTGTTATACTAAGATCAAGATAGAGTTGGAAATTTTCTAGGTTAAATTATTTTATTACTCCAATGTTCTTTAATCGTCTGTCTATTAACTTAGCCTTGCCATCTGTTATGCAGCCGGTGCGTGATCATTTCAATACTGATCCCAAGGCCAAGGACCTACTGAAAAGGGTGAAGGTATGTGCCATGTCTTATATCTTTACTGTGAACCAGATTGCACATATGGACATATCTGTTGATTGATTGTTGAATCCATGCCTACTGTTTTAACTTGTCAAAACTCTCTATCGCTCTTGCAATATGACTGTGGCCTCTAATTTCATGTAATCGATGGAGCTTACTGCAATTGCCTATTCTATATCTGATCACTCATTCATTACATTCCCTTCAATGCAGAGTTACAAGGTAACGAGATGATAAGGATTGGATGCCAAATGCTCAATGACCTACATGAAGTGCTCTTAGAATAGAGGGAGATTCTACATTGCGAATTATTTAAAGTACAATGCAAACTTGTTGTTTTGTGTCATGGCCTCTTATTATTCTTGAAGATTTAAATTTTATATGCTTTTGTCTCATCAAATTTTTGAATTATAGTGACTGGCCTTTTGAACATGATGTGCAGACTTTATATTTTTCTCAGTTATGATTTGTTCTGTCGGTATGCTATTTGTGTACTCTAAAAAATGAAGAAAAAAGAACCCTTTTAGGCTTTATAGCCTTACAACAGTTTTTCTTTTTACTGTACTCGGTTCAGTAACATCCCCCGGCCCAATTTGGCCTCTATTTATCAAATCAAATGTGCTGTTCATTGAATGATCAGTATGGAAAGTATAATTGGTGAATAACGAGTTTAATAGATGGAAAATAAATAAAGTGTGAGTCTTGTAAGGATCTAACATTAATTTTAAATTTTTTTTTAATGCTTGCTTTATTTTCTTTATCACAAAATATAATTTGGTAAGACAATTTCTTTCAAAATTTATGGGTAAAAATACAAGAGTTAAAATGGAATGGTAATACACGTCAGATAGATCTACCTATATACATATGAATATTTTTGTTCGTCTAATTTTACAGTAACAAGAGAAACAGAAAACTATAAAATATTATTTCAGCAAGCAATACTTTTATAAGCATGTCGAGAAAATGTTAATGACATGAGAAAATATTAGTAATATTCCAATTGGAAATATTACAGACTGTCCTATTCAATTTAGGTTTCGTTTTCTTCAAAATAAAATAAAATAATTAGGGCTTCTTTTATTTCTTCACAAAAAGAAAAGTAAAGAAAAATGCGAACCGAAATTAATACGGAAATCGAACCAGATTTTCATCGGCCTGACCGGGTTTGATTATTCGTAGGGGAAAGAAAAAAAGGAAAAACGCAGTTCAGAATGGGGGCAACGGCGTAGAACCATTCATTGAACCCAAACTTGAATATCTGTTTAATTGTTTTCGTGAAGAGGAGAAAGAAGGAAAACGTTCTTCAATCTGTTGGTGAGAAAATTGAATTTTTTTTAGGGTTTTGTTTGTGTTAGGCTGAGCAGCAAGGATGGGAGAAAGGAAAGTTCTGAACAAATACTACCCGCCGGACTTCGATCCGGCGAAGATACCGCGGCGGCGGCAGCCCAAAAACCAGCAGATGAAAGTGCGCATGATGCTTCCGATGAGTATTCGATGTGGCACCTGCGGGAATTACATTTACAAGGGAACCAAGTTCAATTCTCGAAAAGAAGACGTCGTTGGAGAGGTGGGTTTCATTCTATTTGGCCCTTTTCATTGTTTTGTATTGTGGATTAGAGTTTTTATTTTGATTCTGTTTTGTTGGTAATGATACTTCTTGGAATTATGTTATGTTGATGTTTAGAGTACTGGGGAACTTTGGAAATCTAGGGTTTATATATATTTTATGACTTTTGTTCAGTTTCTGTACTGAGTTCCTAGGGAAGAGCTTTGGATAATTGTGGTTAATGTTTTAACAAGTGTCAAGTTTTAACTGTGGTTAATGTTAGTAAATGAAATTTCAGTTTTGCTGTTTATGAGGTATGCAGATTGTAATTTGAAGGATTTTCTTTTGGAGATTCTTTGTAGTTTTCTCAAATTGTATTTTCAGGAATTCTGGTAGGAGTAAAAAGTTTACTTGGCTGTTTATTGAATTCAATATGTAGTGAGAACATACTGTGCACCCATTTGAGCTTTATTCTTGGCTATTGATGTCTCTTTCTCTCTAGAGGTATAAATATTTTGTGGGTACATTGGGTATTTCTATTAGTAGTTTGTCTTTAACTTCAGTTTCACTATGAGTGTTCCTTGAAAGTTCTTGATTACCGAAGGCTCTGTGGAAGGCATCAAGGACTCAACTCTTGTGTGCTCATATGATATAATATGTATTTTTTGTTAGATGATCTATGATTATGTATTTCAATGATCTAAAGGAAAAGATATATTCAAGGTGCACACTGATCTTTCAAGTTTTCACACTCTATACATGCCCACCTGTTTGTGAGTGAGCTGCCTCGTATTTTTTGGGTTCTTGTTTTTGATAGTGATGCCTTTCTTCCTAACTTTGGCGTGATTTCTTTCATTTGCAGACCTACCTAGGGATCCAAATTTTCAGATTCTATTTCAAGTGCACTAAATGCTCGGCAGAAATAACGTTCAAAACGGATCCTCAAAACTCCGATTATATTGTTGAATCTGGTGCATCAAGGAATTTTGAGCCTTGGCGTGCAGAGGATGAGGTATACTAGTGAGCCAGATAGATTATTGCTATCTGGTTTTACAGTATTTTTGCATTGAGTACTGATATCTATGTCTTTGGAACTTCAATTGTGATGTTAATTATTTATCTTTACCATCAGGTAATGGATGAAGAAAAAAAGAAAAGGAATGCTGAAGAGATGGGAGATGCCATGAAATCATTAGAGAATAGAACTTTGGACTCAAAGAGAGAAATGGATATTCTTGCTGCTTTGGATGAAATGAAATCAATGAAGGTGATTATGTGGACCTACTGTGTTCAGTTTATCATCAATTATTGACACTTTTTTCTTCTTATTATTCTCTAAACCAACTATAGATATTGATATGTACATGAATATGCTGATATTGACTTATTTATTTTCTTCCTTCTTGCTTTCCCTCGTACATCTCCAGTCAAGACACGCAACTGTGAGCGTAGATGCCATGCTGGAAGCTCTGCAACGCTCAAATGAGCAGAAGGTAATACCCAAATGCTAGTTTACATTTAAAATAATTCTTGCATGTGCTCAGAATGCCACCTTAGGTAGTTAGAATGGCTTTAAGTGCAGTAATGGACAGTAATAAACTGTTAAGTAATTCAGGCTAATAAGTAATGTTATGAAGACATTATAGTCTCTTTGTGGGGACTATATCTTGAGCTGACATGGGAACTTGACCCTTTTCAATTATTATAGGTTCTTTGCAGGATACAAAAGAAATCAAATGGAACTTTTTTTAGAAATGCAAGTTAATTAAGTCTCTAAGCTATCATTGAATAAGATGGATTTTTTTTTTTTTTTGCCAAGTCCTCGGGACATCGATCATAGTTATCCTTTATTGATTGAACTGTGCTTTTATTTGGTAGGAAAGAAAGCTGGAAGAAGAAGATGAAGCTCTAATAAGATCAGTGTTTAAGGTGAGGATTAGGTTTTGCCAGCTTGTACTTGACTCTCTCTCTCTCTCTCTCTCTATAAAGTTTTGGCCTTTTTTTAAGAGTTCTCACTGTGCAACTTCTCATGCGCTCTAAATAAATCAGGGACAAAAGGAGGCTGCTGTCGTGCGAAGGATTGATGATGAAGACATAGATGACGACGACGATGAAGATTTGGAGTTTTTCCCACTTGACAATGAGGGAGCATCATCTCAGTCTTTGAAGGTAACATTGCTCTGCTTGTTCTGTAAGGATTTTTAGTTGTCAAGGAAAACATTAAAATTCTGAAATTAGTACGGTTTGTTGATACCAGAATTTTGAATGAACTAAACAATTCAGAGTTAGGCTTTCCAATTTCTGAGTACTTTTCTTACTGTGCATTCATATCTTCCGCCACTGTCACCTCCATTGTCATCAATGACGGAACCAGGATCATTAACTGAGGGGGGCAAAAATAATTAATTTTTTTACACTAGATAATAGATATATTTTTATTATTAAATATATGCAAGGGGTAAAAAATTTTTTTTGATAAGTTGGGGAGCCCTCCCCCAAGGTGTAATTCTGTCCCTGATTGTCATGGTCAACCCCAACTTCTAATCACCAAGAAAACCCACGGAACACATGGAAATACCCAGCCTCTGTAACAGTAGAATACATTCCCTTTTCTCCACTAAGATACCATGGAAACCGCTCTCCCAGCCTTGGCATCTCTGCCACATCGCGCCACTGTCCCCATTGCTGTGTCGCAGAAACAACCCCCTGCCATACTGCTACTGCCGAAAAAGTAATAGATCATAAGAAAATAGAAGCTAAATTGAAACTCTGGACAGGCTATAAGCACTGAATTCTTAATAATATTAAAGTTCCAATTTTCTGATGGTATTATGTTATGGGAGGAAACTCAAAAAGTCTCACTTTTTAAGTTCCAAACCTAATAAGTATTAAGTTCCAAAAGGCATAAGGTTAGAGTAGACTGATAGACCTCCATCTTGGCTTGTACTTGACAGCAGAAATCAAATTGCTTGTTTTCTCAACTTAGAAAATGCAGTTATATGAGCATAAGAAATTACTTGTTTATGAAAATTGATCTTTAATCCTAATAACTCTATCTGGTTGTATGCTTGCCTAGATCTGCATTGATATGAATTTTATGAATTAATCATGTTTGTTTTTTATGCAGAAGAGGAAGTTGCCTGAAGAACTTCCTCCAAAACCAACAGATATTTTGACAAAGGACAATGTCAATGGAACTTCAAACAATCAAGGTTAGTAACATAAACTGTCAATTTCATGTGTATTTGTTACTTAATGCTATAAAAGAACTGAATGAGTTAGTCTTGCATGGTTGTTGATAGGTAATGCTAGTGTCGGTGGGGCTTCTGATGGTGCTAAACTTATTTTCAAGTCTTCGTCAGTCAAAATTTCTATCGTCAAGAAACCAGCTGCAGATCCTAATGGCAGCAGGCCATTAGCTAATATTGAAAAGAAAGAACAAGAAGATGCAGAGCCCCCAGCTGTTACCAGCACCGGGTTACATTCCTTGTGCATGCAGTATGGAAGTGACGAAGATGACTGATTGATCGCTCTTTAATTTTCAAAGTTTGTCTTTTCCCCTTTTTCGCAATCCTGTTGTGTAATTGGGTTTAAAGCAAATTGTGCATATGGAAAACAAAAAAGCATTTAAAACAGTTTTTATTTTTCAGAGGAACACATTCCAACTAATGCAGATCTTGCTCGAAATTGTGGTAATACAGTGATTCTGAATCAAAGAATGAAATTTTATCGATTTTTGTCTTGGTCAAGGTGCTTTTGTGCCTTCATCTAAGTGGTAATTAATAACAAATAAACCATCATAATTTAAAGAAGACCTTGTCTTTATGGTACTCTACTAAAACAAAAGAAGTCTAAATTCATAGCGTTCATGTTACAGTAAAACTGGAAACAATGCATGCAAATGGTAAGAAACCACTCGTAAACATACACAGACACATGTAATAATTGTGAGATTCTACTTATGCCCCTTCTTTCTCCACAGGTCTCCAAACATTTTAATACCAGAACCTTTCCTCTTTCCACCTCCGAATCCATCATCGGAATCATCCATCATCCCCGGTGAACCTACATAACCCACATATCCTCCTCCAACGTGTTGGAACGCATTACCATAGTGCTTATCCATGGACCCACATCTCTCGGAAATCCTTCTCCCGTTCGCCTCGACTTCTCCAGCCAACACTGTGGCTGCAGCATCAGCCGCCTTTCTCCATTGCTCGGTCTGTACACGAAGCCTCTTCATCTCGATTTCTAACTCCTCCTTGGCCTTCTCAGTGGCCTGTAGCTTCTCCTTCATCTGGAGAGCCTCGCTTTTACTCTTGGCCAGTTCTTGATCGGCCTTACTCAATCTCGAACCCAACTGTTCTATCTCCGATTCAGCTGATGATATCTTGAGTGACTTCTCATGAAGCTGGACCTTTATCTCTGTGTTTTCTTGACGGAAAACTTCCACCTCTTTCTCCATCTCATCTAGTCTGCTCTTCAAAGATTTAACCTCGTCCTTCTTCAATGCCATCTCATCAACGCCATCTTGATCGCCACGAGAGTCCACCTCAGTTGCTTTCTCGACAGGGACTTCGAAAACATCAGTTGCCTTGTGGATATCATCAGATATTGTTGTTTCACACTCATCACTGCTATCTTTCTTGTTCAATTTCTCCTGAATTTCCACAGGATGAGCTGCCTTTTTCGCTTTCCTCGATTTCTTCTCGAGCTGTTCTTGAGCTACGATCTTAGCAGCCTCGGCTGACACCAACTGATCCTTCAAGCATTTGAGCTCTACCTGTGCTTGCCCCAATTGAGATTCCAAATCTGCAATGCGATTTCCAAGTTTCTTCTGATTCACTGGATGATCAGATTGCACGCGGCGAGGGGATCGTCCATCAGGCAGTCTTGAACGATGATGGATTGGATCGGAATCGGAGCTCGATGACGTTCGGATACCAGCCGGAGCTCGGGGAGACGGCCGTTGAGGCATTTCCGTCGCTCTGCAAAATATGCAACACATACGATCAAAATCAGTGGTAATAACATGGTATGAAACATTACTTATTTCACACACACATTAAAAAGGAAATTGTTCATACCTTGATCTTGGCATCTCTCTGTTAACCGACACAATTATGTGGATTCAGCAGAAAATATCTAATCTGCAGGTATGCAATGAGAAATCAATCAGGTAACTATTACGAGCATGCAACATGAAAATATCAACAGAAAAGAGAATTAAAGTTGCATCTTTTAACTGCATACTCTTTTGACTCAGATGTGGGCTTCAAATATTCGACAGATTTTATGATAGAGAGAGGATAGATATAAGCAGGGGGCATTGAAGGCTTGAAGGTCTGCTTTTCTTGAAAAGAGTTAAAGTAGCTTTACAATGTCACTTATTGGTGCCATGCACACATCGATATTATGAAAAGATGAGCAAAAATTTTGGCTTTATTGCCCCACCAAAATTTTGTAGTGAACCTGACATATTTACATATGATTATTCTCCTCTTTTTTTTTTTTTTTTAAAGGATGATTCAACAAGAAAGAAAGAATAAAACTGAAATTCTGGGAAAATGAAAGCAGAGAATTCGAATTTCCAGTCTTTATTCTTTACAATTTAAAAATTCCAAGATAGCCCTTCAACTGAAACATCTGACAAACTTTTTCGTAACATAGGATCTAAAAGATTGAGAGATGATCAAGGGTAATTAGAAAGAGAAAGATCAAAATGGTTGGTTCTACTAAAGTGGAAGATCAAGAGATTCTTCATACAAAATCATAAAACTTCCAAGATTATGCAGCGAAAAAGAAAAATTCTCACCCTGATGATGTTCTTGTTATCCTTTGTCTGACCTGTTTACATGAATCTGTCTCCCATCATCATGCAGAATCTGGATGGTAGCAGATATAGAGAGAGAAGAGAAATGGCTGTGAATTTAAAGGCGTTGAATGGCATTTAAGAACACAGCATATGTGTGTGTATATATGGACAGGTAATCTTGGGGAAGTGGAGCAGTAAAACTGTACGTAATAAAAGTTGGAGAGAGGGGGGGGGGGGGGGGGTCTTAGGATTAGGATATTTGAAAATTTGAATTAAAGGTGTTAGGGAAAAATTGATGGCCTGTGTAGGAGTGTGAAGAGCGTGCGGTTGGAAGGGGACAAAAAAGTAATTTTAGAGCGTTGAGAGGGGACATTAACATACGAATGGGATAAATTATGAATCTTGAAAATGCCAACTTGGACGACACTATCTTTCTCTTCTCAAACTCTTGTCTTTTTATGACCCCTTTTAAAATCTCTCTCTCTCTCCCCTCTTTCTCTGTGTGCATTTTGAGCTTTGAGAATCTTTTTTTCCTCTCAAAAGGAAGAAAGTGTCTGGTTTAGTGTTTGAAGATTCTTTAAATCTTCTCAAAAGGGAATCTTGATGCTTTAAATAATACTTGTTGAGTTGAGGGTTTGTAGAGAGTCAATTTAGGAGTATTAAAGAATAGTTAAGTTATACTCCTGTTATTTAATAATCATAACATTATTTTAAACCCAAAGTCCTAGTGTACTTGATGCTGCATATATGATGATGAGGTTATAATTGTCAAATAAACCGTTAGTATTGAGAATTAATTATATTGGGTTCGGTTGGAATTAATAAGTAAATTATTGTTTCAAAACAATCATTTCATACTTAATAGATTTTCTAAGAAATGATGAAATACATGACCCAAAATATCAAAACACTAAGCTTGACTTAAAGAATTAATGATTTTGTAAATACAATATTAATATATTATGCATATGGATTTCTTGTTGTGATTTTTATGTATTATCTTTGCTAACTTATTTTCCAAAAATAGAATCAAATACTTCCCTTAAGTGCTTCAATATTTTCCAAAAATAGAATCAATTATTTCCCTCAAGCGTATTTCATTTGTAATTAAGTATCAATATTGGAAGTACATTAACTAATAAAAACAATATTCTCAAAGCAATGCCAGAATTATTATAAAGTTTTGAAATAGTAGGAGCATCAAAATGAAAAAGGTTGGGTGTAAATGAATAGTTGAAAATCTTTTTGGGGTCACCATATAATTGAAGGAAAGGTATTATCTGTTTGGAAGCTTTCTAGCTTTTTAGGGTAGTGCCACTCACATCTTCCATGATATTGACTTTTTTTGTTTTCTTCACTGTTGTTTCAGATCCACTGTAACTTCGCACTGCATTCTTTAATAAGCCTTTTAGCTAAATAATGGTATTTAATCGTCTTTTAAATTCAAATTGAAGATTTTAAATGGAATAGGAATAATTGGGTTAATTGCGCCTGCACTAGTAAGTCATAATGTCATAATTATTTCATGAGTAATAAAGTTCATACAGTAAAATTAAATTGGACTTAACGAAAATGAATGTATATTCAAGTTAGGGTTGTAAAGAATTCCTAGGTTCAATAAAAGTTTAACACAAATAATAGATGGAATATTCTGGGAGGTTGACATGTAAAAGGTTAGGTATAATAGTGTGTCTTAAATTTGATTGGATTTTGCATGTGATTAGTAATGGATGTATATCGTGTTTTGAATAATGTTAGATTTGAATTGTTTCTATCTCAATTGTGACTCAAAAAAAATTATTAACAAGATTTTTATTTACAATTAATATGAAAAAAAATTATATCGTCAATAGTAGAGCTTTTGGTACCACTTTAGAGGTCATATATCATGAACTTTTTGTGAAGTTTTTTGTGCATTAAACTCTGACCAATTTAATTTAAATCTAATAGGATTTTATTTATGGTTAATAATAATAAAATCTAGGCTGACAATCAATTTCAAAACAAAGAAAAAATTAATCGAAACGAACCGATTGAATCATTTCTCTCATTCCTATAATAAAATCCATGTACTCTGTACATTTTTTTTTTTTAATTATTAGTTCATAATAGCATTTAAAAAACATTTTACTTTTCTTCAAAGTAAGAAATAATCTACATTTAAAAAATATATACAAATTTTAACTAGAAGGATATACACCCACTAGACATACAGGTCGATTCTCAAATTTGAGCCATCAATCAATATGACAACGTCACAATTTAATGTGATTTATATGTACACATCTATAAGATATATGATGACAATGATATCAAATCATGTGATTGCCATATGAATTCATAATTATTTTATACCTAATCACTATAAACTAATTTTTAAAAATGTTGATTAAATCTATGTATTTCATTATCATTCGCGAATATCACTTCGACATGTATACATGAATAACTCTATTTATAGTTAATCAAATAATTGTATCCTTCATATCACTACCTAATCAAGCCTAGATCATAAATCTTTTTAAATTATTTTGCTGATTGCATGAGATTATTAATAAATAAAAAGCATAAGTCGTCCATATGAATCCAAAAAAAAAAAGAAGGGTAGATGGGCTTTCGTATACTTGGAAGACAAAAGCATGTGAAGCTTAAATGTTAATTCAATCACTTCATTAAGCCCTTTGCCCTACGGCCCCTACCCTTGTTAATTTTCCTCTATACTTATCATACTTGACCCCAAAAATTATAAGAATAAATCGACTAAAAATATATAATAAAGCCTCTTTAAATATATTTCTATGGTCCAATTAATACTATGAATTAATAAAGTTATAAATAAAAATTATATAATATTATTCAATTAAAATATGGGGTTAATTTTGTTTTCCGAACTTATACTATGCACGTTTTTTAGTTTTGCATCCTAAAACTTTTTTTTTCTCCGATCACAATCTATACTTACGTTTTGTTTACTTTTGCAACCTCCGACCAATATTTTCTGGTGAGAAAATGTCCACGTGATTTCCAGGTGCTAATTGAGGGTTATTTTCATCATTTTCTAGGTCGTTAATTAATTCCCCTTCCAAAATCGAATTTAACCCTAATTTTTCTCATATTTCTTCCATAAATTGTTTCAGCAAATGAAGATTAATGATGAGGTTCAAACAAAAATAAAATTTATTTACCATTGAAAATTTACTCATGTCTTAGAAGTGCAAATGACGAAAATAACCCTCAATTAGCACCTGAAAATCACGTTGACGTTTTCTCGCCGGAAAATATTGGCCAAAGATTGCAAAAATAAACAAAACGTGTAGTATAAGTTGTGATTGTAGAAAAAAAAATTAGAATGCAAAATTAAAAAACGTGGATAATACAGTTTGGAAAATGAAATTAACCCTAAAATATGACTAGTCTAAAAAATTATACCCATGTCCCATTCATCGGCGAATTCACCATATATCCTCGTTTCTGAGTTACGCAGGTAATAACTTTGTATACAATATTGCAATTGCTATATATTTGTAGTTTAAATGAAGCTCTTTATATTCAGTGTTGACACATACTTATCAGAAATTTATTTTTAATCCCTACCTTATCACGGTATAATTCTATAATAGGTAAGAACTCATACTTCTACATACGACAGTATACCACTTCGAGATTATGAACATGATGGCATGCAATATTTTAACGTATATTAATTTGAACAAAAATAATATAGTATATTAATTTTTTTTTTTTTTATATTTATGTTAGAGTACTTTTAATTGTAGATGGTGCTATGTAATGTAAATATGTTTTGTTATGGGCCGTCTGCCTTAAAAAATATATATTTTTTGTTATGGTTAATCACCTATAATTCAGAAATATTATTATTGTTATTTAATGTAATAAATATAAGAGATTATAGAGTACTATTAAGAAAACAAAATGTTAAGTTAGAAAATAGAAGAAAAAAAAAGAAACAAACAAATCCAGTGCTTCGGCCCGCTCAGTAACTCGTTTTTTATTTATAAATAATGCGTATAAGTTGGGCCGACTTGACAACCATATCTACTTATTGGGCTTGAAAAGGTAATCTTGGCCCATATAGAGTTTCCGGCTTTGATCCAATGCCTTTTGAAATACAGGAATTGAGAGACAGAATAGTAGCAGAAACAGATGCATACAAGAATTAAAAGTATCAACAACGATTAATAAGAAGCAATGATCAATCTCAGTTGGAATCATAGATGATCTTGATACCGCCAATGGTGATGTCTTCTCCTCCATCTTTGGGCACCAAAGAGACCAGTATCTTGTCATCATCTTCAACATCCAAATCTTCAAAAAGCTCTGTTAATCCCAATCTGATCTGCGTCTTCACCGTCGTGGAATTCTTATGCGGCACCTGCGAATAGCACCCAGCGTACTCCGCCTTGTCCAGTTCATCGGCCTTATCATCTTCATCGTTGATGAAAACATCGAACCTCACAAATTTCCCAGTATCCACCTCTATACCTTCAATCACCAGCAGTTCTTCCTCCTTTTCCTTGTCCTTCTTGCTCCTCGATTTCTTCGGCCTGTTCACCAGTACCTTCACCACCTTGTCCAGCTTCACCGGAAAAATAGTCTCCGCCGCCGCCGCTCCCGAAGAAGCCGCCACTTTGGACTTCTTGACGCGAGCCGTCGGCCTCTTGTTCAGCCATGGAAGGTCCACGTCCTGGTAAACGTATCCCATCTTCTCGTTTTCCAGAGTGTCGACCACTTTCACCTTCACCAGCTTCGCATTCTCGTCGTAGAATAGGAAATCGGCGTTCAGCCAATCGGCGTCGGAGAATTCCTTCGGCTTCGAGCCTCTCAGATTCCGCCACACCGTCCAGAGCCGATCGACGTTGGAATGGTGGCTGAAGAAAATCGGGTCACGACCCGTCGAGTAAAAGTTCCCCATATCCTCACCGCTGGCGGTTAACTCTCCCACCCACGAATGCAGCGCCATGTGGGACCCGCGCTCCACAGAGCCTGGCCCGGGGTCCGGCGCAGTTCCGACCACGTATCTCGCTCCATAGAAATCCTGAAGCTTCTTCCCATTCCGCACCATTTCGCTGTACATGATTGTCTGATTATTGGCAACAATCTTCTTCGGATCGGTGGGGGCGCTGGCGGAGTAGCCCAAATCCGCCTGCGCCGGCGGAAGGTGGTTAGGGTTCCGCCGCTTATTATACAGCGGCGAGTCCTTCTTCATAAAGACGTCCGGCAACACCAAGCCGTCGGGGTTATCCCAGTTCCAATAAGGAAGTCCAAAAGTGGGATCATCGATCAGTTTACCCAAAATTCTCTCGTAGAAATACAAATACCATCTATGCCAGGGGAAAAAATGCCAGCAATTATGGATTTGGAGCTTCAGCTTCTCATCCCCCGTCTGTTCATACGTGAGATTGCAGTAAGTGCAGTGGACATTAGCCTGTTGCATGAAACTCCGGGGATCATCGGCCGGAAGAGCCTTCATCAGCGCAATAGCTTTCTCGTACTTGGCGTAGTACTCTTTTCCGGCGAGATGGGCCGCCGGTCGGAACCTCATTTTCGTGACCGGTGGCAGTTTGTAATCTATGATTTCATTGGAAAATGGGGGGCAGCAATCGATGTCGAGGGGTTGCTTGGTGTTGAGATTAGTGCCGGTGGTGCATTTGGAGATATCAGGCGATGAGATCGGAGTGGCCAACGCCGGTGAGATTGTGGTTGCAGCAGCGCCGTATAGACCTCCCATTCCCAGAAGCATATTTCTTCTGTCAAGCTTTTGCTGGGTGGTTATGGGGTTCACGGCGCTGTTTTCTTCGTTGGTGGCTTTGCAGGAAAATTTCAGGCGGTGGTGTCGTGATTTTTGGGCGGAGAAATGGTGTGGGTTAGTGAAGGGTGTGGTGGCGCCGGTGGTGGCTGACCATGAAAGGGCAAAGGAAACCATGGCTCGTGTTTGGTATAACACTCTTGCATGGCTAATATGCAATAACTGCACCACTTATATAATCGACAACAACATACAATTTCATGGGATTCTCCTTTTCTTTTTATTCCTATCACTTCATTGACTATTGTACAATAGTGATACTATTCACATATCTAATATGTTTAATATTAATTAATAATTTTATTTATATTAGTGGCATGTAATGATTATTTTGAAATACATTTATAATCGAGCATCTCATCTAGAACTATCAATGTTTATGGTTAAATAATTTGCATGGTTTTAAAATTTTAGAATCCAAGATTTAATTTTCTTTTGAAATGAAGACAAGTGGTTAAATTAACTAAAGAACAAATTGGTGCAAAACAATATTCATTCAACTGCTTCTATTTTTTTTATCATGGCGGCTACGCCACCTATGATGATATGTTGGTCCCCCATAATAGTATTTAATCCTTGTAATGACACCATTGTCTTGTCAATCTTATAAATATACATCTTGATTTAATAGATTTGAATATAGATGATTCATTTTAATTTATTTTAATAATAAGATGAAATGAAACGATGAATTTCATCTTATAAATATATGATTTATGAATTGTTCTCAACCAAATTTTTGTCTTTCTTGTATTTGTTTGTCCATAGGTAAAATGTATCAATTATCTTCTTCTACTTTCATTAGATCTATTCGTTTCACTGAAATAACCAATATTTCAACAACAATAAATTGTAACCAATATATAATTGGATAGGTTAATTTTCAAGCAGACAATCTAAATTAATTAGGAAGAAGTCAAGTAAAAGAAAATATTTGAATAAATTTAAATTAGAAAGAATTCATGCAACTCCGCAGCCCTTACCTAACCCACGAAGAAACAATCCACCAATATTTAAAAGATTATAGAATCAGAGTCTTATAATTTACTTATATTTTTAAACGTGACTCCAAAATTTATGTAATGTTTTTGCGATAATTTTTTAACAGACTTGAGTACAATTGTTCGTTCAAACTTTGTATTTTTTAGTTTCCAGGTTACTGGCTATATGTCATGGTATATAGCTAATTTCCTATTTAACATTTTCTCCCGAAAATTTGAAGGATGTAGATGGACATATATACTTCTCACTTTTACAAATAAAGTTGATAAAAAAAATGATAAAAAGGTCTTCTCATTTTAATCACAAAAACTCACGTGAGACGGTCTCACGGATAGTTTCCATGAGACGAAGTCCCATCACCCACAAAAAAACATATGAATTGTAGGATTTGGGTGGTGAGTAATTGAGTTGTGAATTGACCTGTTTCATGCAATGCATTAAAATTTCGTGAGACGATCTCACAAGAGACTTACTCCATTTTAATTAGAGTTAAGAAGTGAGGATTGACCAGTAGGTTTACACTTTTAAAGGGTAGGTGAGGTTGCCCTCTTCGCCCATGGTTTTCTTGGTCACCTTTTCATTCAAAGAATATTTCCATCATTGTTTAGGTTAAGTTAATTATTTCTTAATAGGGACTAGTGTCACGCCTTAGTGCAAAAATGTCAAATCATCTTTTTCCAAGTTGAGATAGAATATTTTGTCCGGGCACGAGCCCATATTTCAATAATTTCAACTAGAGTTAGATTGTTATTAAATTGTTATGAAACAAGTCTAATACCTAACTCGTAATCCACACAATATAATTTGACTTCTAAAAAATGAGTTTAAATTGTAGATGAAAGAGTTTATCTCACAGAGTGTCCATTAGAAATGTTTCATATACAATTTTGAGATATCTAAATTGGTCAAAAACATATTTATCCAAATAAAATCTCTAATATTTACCAGGATCAATATCTATGAGTTTTTGTCTCGTTGGGGGTATCTATTAGAAAACAAAAAATATTGAGCTTTTTTTAATTAAATTAATTTTTAAAGGTAATTTATATTTGTGATTATCATTTCAAGTTTTCAATTACTATCAACGTAGGAGTCTTGGCGCACTTCTACGTCTTTTATAGGCCCACAATACTGAGGTACGACAAGAAGTCTATGCCCAAGCCCACAATAAAACAAAATCATAATGCCCATTCATATTGTTTTGGGCTTTTGGTTAATGAAATTGGAGTGGGCTATATATTGGTATATGAACTATGGTACCAAATTGAATTACGGGAGAATAATATTATGTATTTAAGTCCGCATTAAAAATTGGGTAATTCTATTTACAATCATATTATTTCTCTTTATAGCCATTATATATATAAATTTTTTATTTTAATTTTTTAAGTCAACTTCTTTTTTCTTTTTTACAGCCACCCAAATCTAATTTTTTAAAAGTATTAAAAATTATCTCTTCACTTATTTAATTCCTTAATATTTTTTTAATATTTCAAAATATTTAACTTAAATAATTAATATTATAAGACATCTCTTTAAAAAAATTTGAAAAATTGTTTCCACATTAAACTTTTTTTTTCTTTTCTACAGCCACCAAAATCTAACTTTTCAAAATTATTGAAAATTATATCTTCTCTCATTTAATTCCTTTAAAAAAATCAAGAAAATTATTTCCACATTGATTTTTTTTTCTTTTTTACAGCCACCCAAGTCTAATTTTTTTTAATTATTAAAAATTATCTCTTCACTCGTTTCATTCCTCAACATTTTTTTAATATCTCAAAAAAATTCACTAAAATAATTAATATTATAAGATACCTCGTTAAAAAAAAATCAAGGAAATTATTTTCACATTGAGGAACATAGGACAATACTTAAATTTTTTTATAATGATACAATACAAATTAATCAAAGTACCAAATGTAGAAAAAGAGAGTGTTGTGGTTGTAGAGAGATATAATATTTTGGAAAAAATTTAAATCTAAAAATAATTACTTCAAATAAAAATGTATGGATATTGATAAAAAAAAAATTATACATTTAAATCTAAATATTGTGTAGTTTATGGGAAAATGGAGACTGAAATGAATGGTGTTTTGGTTTGGAGATAAAGAAGGTAGACGGTTGAGATGATGAAAAGATGGTGGAGATATGGTAGTTGTGAAAAGAAAAAAATTTAAAGGATAAAATAAAGAAATTAAATGAATTATAATTGTGGAGAGAAATATTGTGAATAGAATCACCCTTGAAAATTTAATGGAAATTTTTATGTCAGTCCATAGTGTGAGGCCCATATATAGTCCAGCTTGTCAATTTGATCTCTTGGTACCACTTCATAGGTCACCATATCATCAACTTTTTTTGTAAATTAAGCTTTTGTGCACCGAATTTTGATTGATCTAATTTGTGTATTGAATAGAGTTGATTATATCTATTTCAATAAAATACAGGTACTTGTATTTATTTCTTTTTTAATTATTAATTTTAAAGATGGTCAGATAAGTAATAATCAGTGCGATTATGAACCAACTAAGCCTTACACAACCTCCTAAATCAATTTTTAGAATACTAAATATTATAAATTAATAAAAATTAACATACATTGATTATAATTGAAAAGCCGCATCGCAAAGATGCAAACCTTTCCAACAATCTATTTAAATATCACAAATTTACTTAACTCGAGTTGATGGACCATTCAAAAGATCTTATAGTTGAGTCCATATATTTATTTCATTATAATTCGTTAAGTAATATAGTTCAACATGTTATCTATTTAAAAATATATGACGATAACCTTATTTATAGTCCATCAAATAATTGTGTCCTTCATAAGAACTACATAATCAAGCATAGATAAATAAAAAGCGATAACTCGTTCATAAGAATCCAAAAAACAAAAGTTAGAAGGGCTTTCGTATACTTAGAAGACAAAACCATGTGAAGATTAGATGTTAATTCAACCACTTCAATAAGCCCTTTGCCCTACGGCCCCTGCTTTTTTTAATTTTCCTCTGTACTTAACTACTATTCATGATATTTGACCCCAAAAATTATAACAAAAAAATCGACTAAAAATCTGGCAATAAACCTCTATTTAATATGTTCCTATCTAGTCATATCATGAATTAACTATCTAATAAAATTATGAATAAAAAATTATAATATGATATTTAATTAAAATATGACCCTATACATCGTGGACGAAGTTATATAGTGATATTAAACCGTGGACAAAGTTATAATAACAACAAATAGTAAAGGGGTAAAGGGTTAGTTTTGTTTTGGTTGTTCCTATTTGTTATTGAATAAGTCTCCATTTTAGTTTTAAAAAAAAATTCATTTTATTTGCTGTTTTTAAATTATAAGAAAGAATTGAATCCTATCATTCAAATTTTTACTCCTATCTTTTCTCGTACAAGAATAATCAAGTCATAACTTTTATTTTTTAATTGATAAACTTGTTATTCCAAGAGATTAATGTTATTCTTAAAAATTTCCTACATTCCAAAAGAATATTAAAAAAAAATCAAAAGGTAAAAGTTTGCAGCGGCTACTCCCATTCTCTCCAGATACTCAAAACTATTTATTTAAAACTTGGAAGGCTAGCACACATTTAAACTTTATATATATATATATATATATATATATATATATATATATATATATATATATATAGTGTATCAATTATTTAAAATAAAAAATATATAAATTAACAATTGAAAATTAAAATTTAATATCCAAATCATAAATAAGGCAGTTGGGATGGAGGAATAGTAGCAATTGAATTTAAAACATATTCATTTGAATCTGAATGAGTGTCGTTTTAATTTTTTTTATCGTAGGTTAAATTTTTTTTTTTTTTTGGACAAATGTACCCTTAGCTTATCAATGAATTTAGGATCTCATATTGAAAAAGGAATCAAATGAGGAATCTTACCAAATCCTAAATTTA
Organism: Scutellaria minor; assembly: GCA_954870855.1. Taxonomy (NCBI): domain Eukaryota; kingdom Viridiplantae; phylum Streptophyta; class Magnoliopsida; order Lamiales; family Lamiaceae; genus Scutellaria; species Scutellaria minor. The sequence goes on from OX940727.1 coordinate 8,177,784, forward strand.
ACTAAATAATGATAATATGGATAATCTTGAAATAAATTATATAAAAAAATAAAAAATTAGAAACATGATTCAATATCTAAAATATAAACAATGATTTTAATTGTATTGAGTCTATTGACAAAGGTGGGCCGTGGGAGCAATGAAGATTGGGATTCATTGATTGATGTTTGCGACTTTGTTGTCGCCTTTTATATAACTCATAAAATTAACCACTAATATTCTTCTAAAAAAAATTAAGCATTTATAGTTATTCTTTTTCAATTAACAGCATGGAAAAATATATGAAGAAAATTTGAAGTCCATTGAATACATTTATTAATCTTTGTAAACATAGAAAAATGATTATTTTTGCATGAATGAGGATAGTATACTTAATATCTTTTACTAAATGTAGTATATTATGAGTGATTGAAAAACTGGGCGACGTGCCATAAATAAGAGTCCAGACAAATATAATCCACACTATATTTAAAAATACACACATATGGTAAGTCAGATCTTTCCATATTATGATCACAACACTTGTCCAAAAAGCAATAAATACACGTTATTAAATGTGGCAACTCCACCATATCTGATCTTGCCCACCATATCTGATCTTGCCCATATTAATAAATGGGTCTGGTGCCCAAACTACCACATGTCAACTATAATAATCTCAAATTACTACTCAATATAACAAAATAACTCAAAATACAATAAATTGAGAAAAATACTATTTTACCCTCACTTTTATCATATTGATTAAACACAAATGTTGACCATTCTACACAATTCCCTTCAGAGAACTTACACGAAATTAGAAATTAGGCTTTACTCAAAATTTCTACAAATTAGGTCTTACACGAAATTTATAGAAATTAGGCGTTACACGAAAATTCTGTAAATTAGGCTAAACAAAAATTCTACAAATTAAAAAAAAAAAAAGGATTACACAAAATTTGATAATTATAAAAAAAATTAATGGTAATGTGACACTATTTTCGTGTATGGTAGAAAACATAACTTTGATAATTAAAAAAAGAAAGAATCCAAGAATTTTTTTTGACAGAAATTTTCGTGTAATGTGGCAAAAAAAAAGAAAAATTCAAGAACTAAAAACATGGACTTTGGTAATGTGGCACAAATTTTCGCGCAAAGCCACATTACCATTACATGTGATAATTCTATGTGATAAAGAAATTTCGTGTAATATTACATGTTATAATTACCATGTGATATAAAATAATTGTGTAACATAACAAAAAAAATATTTCTTTTCTTACACGAAAATTAATATTATATTAATTTTCGTGTAACCCAAAAAAATAAAAATAAAAATTGGTTCTTCTTACACGAAAATTAATTTATTTTTCATGTAACCAAAAAAAATATATATATATTCTTACACAAAAACTAATTTAATTTTCGTGTAACCCAATTTTTTTTTTCTTACACGAAAACTTTCGATCTTTTACCGTTGGGAGAGTTTTGTTTTGTGCACTATTTTTGTGCAAGTCATTTGATTAAATAGAACTCAAAATATATACAATGTATTCATGTGAGCCAAAGTATATGTCATGTCTTCAAAAGTGCACTATTCAATCTCATCACATGGTCTTATGCCCCATCAAACACTATTCACCGATGACTTGATCAAAATAAATGGTAAAAATGAATCAAAACTTATATTTTATGGTAAAAAGGGTTTAAATAATATGGATAATAAATTATACATTTTGTGGTGGAAATGACCATTTACTCATTAATAAATTATGATCAACACATATCTGAAAAGCAATAAATATTAAATACTCTTAATTAAATATGGCAATTAATTAAGTCAACGACCATATCCGATCTTTCCATATTCTGATCAATTGCACGTGATTTTCCACTTTTCCAGAACAATATTTGGTAATTTCTCTTCTCTTGAAGATTTTACAAATGGTAAAATATTATGAGTTGTTATTTTTAGATTTTTTTTTGTACAATGTACTTTTTTAACTGAGCATCTCCAACCGCACTAGGTGTTATACTCTAATAAATTTCTCATAATTTCATTTAGTTGTCTTGAAAAGATGCTTATGTATTTAAATTCATGTGATCGTATCCAAAAAATATTAAATTTAGAAAGCCTAAAAAAACTAAAACTGCAAAATAATAAAAAGGGAAAACCCTAATATAAAAGTGTTCGAATTAATTTTGTTAACTATTTGCTCGAAATCCTAGTCCTTCTTTTCAGGTATACCTTGATGGAGTTAATATCGTGTTGCTATATATATATATATACACGTCTCAAATTAAAATCCAAAACCACCAGTTTAACTTAGATAATAATGTCATCACATTTCGACGAGTTAATAATTATTTCGACTTTATAGTAACAAATTTTAAAGTAGTCATTTTGGATAAGTAAATTTTTTAATTGCTAAAAGATAACAATTTATCTTTGTAGACAAAATGACTGCTACTATGGTCGCGTGGATAATTTATCCTTAAATGCATTTTGGATATCATTTATGATTAGGATGACTTTAGTTATCAAATCCTTCATTTACAGTGTTGAGTAAGTCTCTTATGTGACCGTCTTACGGAATTTTAATGCATTGTGTGAGATGGATCAACCCACAACCCAATTACCCACCACCCAAACCCAACAATTAACATATTATTTATGGTGATGGGGCTCCGTCTCACGGAAACTATCCGTAAGACCGTCTCACGGAAACTATCCGTAAGACCGTCTCACATGAGTTTTTGTGTACATTGTTAGGTACTAGTCATGACAAAAAATCCTAGACAGAATATTACATGTTTCCTTCTCTTGACAAAGAATGTGATATTTGCAAAATGACTAGTTTAACCTTATGTTTGTTTAAAGTTTTCCTCAATTAAAAAAAAAAAAAAAGAAGCAGGACAATAAAATGGTAATAACAAGTTTTATGTTGGGGATAAAGATGTAATTTTACTTTTTTGAATTTAAGTGGGATAAAATGTCTCAGTCTCACCCTAATGTGTGTGGGATACTTGTCATTAGGGATGTAAACGAGCCGAACCGAGCCGAACAGTATTGGGCTCGAGTTCGGCTCGTTTGATATTAGCTCGAGCTCGAGCTCGGTTCGAACTTTGAAAATCGGGCTCGAGCTCGGCTCGAAATCAAAAGATTGAGCTCGATATGGGCTCGAGTTCGGCTCGAACAAAGCTCGATAACAAGGCCCGTCAAAAGCTCGAAATGGGCTCGAATACAGGCTCGTCAAAAGTTCGAAATAGGGGCTCGAATACAGGCTCGATAGTTCAAGCTTGAGTTCGGCTCGAAAAAATTAGATTATCCATAACATTTTGGATTGGTTAAAGATTTTCTTTTAATTACTAATTATTAATTATCTAAATTTTAAAAACTTATAAAATTCATAATCATATTTAAATAAAATATATAAACGAACAGACTTACGAACTATAAACGAGTCTATTCACGAACCCCTAAACGAACATGTTCGTGAGCCAGGCTCGCGAACCCCTAAACGAACATGTTCGCGAGCTATCGAGCCGAACATGTCTAGGCTTGAGTTCGGCTCGTTAAGCTTAACAAGCTCAAAACTCGGGCTCGAGCTCGGCTCGTTAAGCTAACGAGCCGAGTTCGAACAAATATTTATCGAGTCGAGCCACGAACTGTTCGCGAACGGCTTGGTTTGATTACATTGTCATTCAAATTGTCCCCATTTTATTTTTTTGAATTAACCCAAACTATTGGATATCTCATGAGCTTTTATCAATTGTAGATTTGTAGTACACATGTGATAATTAAGGAGTGAGGCTTTATCTTATCCACCATATTATACCATAGTGAACATGCCCTAATGAATTTGATTCCATCATTTACACATCTCTTTTTTTATATTTTTGTGTCACATTGTTTACCTACCACGATTTATGTCAACATGTAACTTTTTTATTAAATATGGATTTGTATAATGTATTGAGTAAAATATATGTTTTTTTATATCTCTTGCATATTTTGAATATTATTTACTCGGTGGTTTGTATGGAACAAAGTCATGTGTGTGTGTATATATTACTTGCTAAAAGTGGATAATTGATGACCAACTCTTGCTTTTTGATACAATCATTAGATAAAACACAATCTATGGAATAATATAAAATATGACATGATAATTTTAAAGTCATATGGCGCTTTAATAATCAATTTATGTTGTCTCAAGACTCTTCTTCAACATATGTTATAATTGGTCTCCTTCTCACAAATTAATTTCTATAAATTTTTAGGTAATTATATGTTGTGAATTCACTTATTTTATAAATTTAGATGTGTGAGACAATTTATATAAAAGTCATACGCAAAAACTTGTGCAACCGTCGCACCGTGCGACAGGACCATGCATGGTCGTGTCTCGGGGCACGGTCGACAGTGCGCCACAACAGTGTACAAGTATGCCATTTTCAGCTCTAAATATGTGATTTTCGTATGTTATTTTTTTTCCGCGCACGGTCGTGCTGTGGGAAATGGCGCGACAATACACGACATGTGTAGCGCATAGTATGGGACACGATCGATAGTGCGCCACACAAGTATGTGATTTTTAGCTCTAAATTTATCTTTTAGGACTATAAGTATAAGCATGTGTTTTCTTGGTTGTGGCACACGGTCGATCGTGTCCCAAGACACGACCGTGTGCGGCCCCATAGCACAATGCGACGATTGCACAAGAGACCAGCTCAAAATCATATTCCCTTATCTTTAGTATCAATTAATTCCGCCAAACTCCTCAACATGTACAATTGATCCAAAATGAATTTGGAACATCATAATTAGATGGTAGTAGCTCGAAGGTCTAATTAGATCCAACGTGCTGAATAATAGTATCGTCATAATTATCCAACCTTCCGAGTTAGGTGAAAAACATCTCAATTATTGTCATAATTATCCAACCTTCCGAGTTAGGTGAAAAACATCTCAATTATTGGATTTAGTAGTAAATGTTGCAAACGTGATTGAAATATTTGCTATAGCGTTTAGATTTATTCAACAAAAGACGGAAGAAACGTGTAATACTGCTCCGTGGATGCTGAGCATGGCAAAAGGTGGAATGCCATTCAAGAAAGATGTCAATATCATAAAGTCTTCACTCTTCATCAATTGGATTATCATGATAAAGACACAATATTCATATTTATCAAAATTTATAAATTTGTGTATATTAGTAATTGAACCAAATAAATTTTAATTTTATAAGAAAGCGGACAATATTTTTAAGAGATCCGAAAAAATAAATATAGGACTGAGGATATATGTACAAAATAAAGTTGCACGAAAATTTGGTCTTCGATTATTATATCATGTGTGAATGTGACTTGTGAGTGTAATCTGTAGTTATTATTATTTTTTTAATGATCGCTATCTATATTAATTACTGGAAACGTGTGCATTTTCATAATACACGTGAGATGAAACAGAAGCAACGGAACTCCAATATTATTGCACAGAAAATAGAGAGTATTTTTGAAAATAGAGAAAATAGAGAATATTGAAAAGTATTTTTGGTTTTTTTTTAATTATTTTTATTTTTTAATGTGCTCGATTTCTTTTAAAGAAAATGTTCAAGTTGATGAATTAGAGAACAATCAACAGAAGAATACCATATATTCTACAGCCATCACAGCTTTAATTATTGAACTTGAAAAACAAAGTTGAAAATTTGTAATGGGGTATAATTATAATTAAGGTCACCAATGTTGACTACTATAGAACTCGAATGCACTACAGTTGTAAAATATTAATTAAAGTATTACTGAAACATAAACATTAATCAACCAAAGTTAATTTATTTCCAAAACACAATCATGAACAAAGTACGTAGAATCAACAGAAATTAAAACAAACATAAACAAGATTAATTAAATTCTCAGGGATAAATTAATTAACTCTTATTCTGAAACACCAGAAATCAACAAAGCTGATAACTCGACAGATATTCTCGAACCAAACAAGGATCAAGTGGATGGCGTGGTGGGATTGGCAATGATCTTGATACCACCAATGGTAACCCCAGGTCCCTTATGCCTGGGCACGATTGTAACAACAACAGTATCATCATCAGCAATATCCATATCATCGTATAATTCCGTGAGCTTCAACCTGATCGAAGTCGTCGCCGTTTTGTTCATCGTTTTGTGCGGCACCTGTGCGTAAGTTCCGGCATACGCCGCCTTGTCCAGCTCGAAAGCATTGTCATCCTCGTCGTTCACGAAAACATCGAACTTCAAGAACTTGGTTGTGTCCACTGTGATATTCTCAAGCACCAGCAGCTCATCGGCTTTTCCTCTCTTAGTCTTCTGAACTTCGAATCTCGCAACTCGATCGAGTTTCAGAGGAAATACAGTCTCTGCTTTGGGAGCGGAGGTGCCGGCTCTGGTAATCCTCGCCCTCGCCGTCTGCGGCGGCGGCCGGTAGTCGAGCCAGGGAAGATCGATCCTCTCGTAGTCGTAACCCATTCTCAGATTGTCGAGCGAGTCCTTGACTGTGACTCGAACAAGCTGAGCGTTCTCATCGTAGAACAAGAAGGAGGCGTTCAAGAAATCAGGGTCAGTGATTCTCTTGTTGGGGACTTTGTTGCTGGGCAAGAAGTATTGCCATAGAGTCCACATCCTATCGACGTTGGAGTGGTGGCAGAAGAACAGAGGGTCTCTACCAGCTGAGTAGAAGTTGCCTAAATCTTCACCACTGGGCTCTCTCGGGTCTCCGACGAAGACGTGGGCAGCGGTGTGGGACCCACGCTCGGAGGATCCGGGGCCGGGGTTCACCTGAGTTCCTTCACGGTAGGGCATCCCCATGAAGTCGTAAACATCTGCGTTGCCACGGATCATCTCCGTGTACATTATGGTGAGGTTGTTGGAGACAATCTGAAGTGGGTCCTTGTTCCCTGTCATGCCCAAATCTATGACAGCTTTGAGGTTGTCCTGGTTGCGTTTGGAGTCGTAGAGAGCTGATTTGGGATCAAGGAAAATCGGTGGGATTGTCATTCCCTTTGGATTGTCCCAGTTCCAGAATGGCAATGCAAAAGTTGGGTCACCAATCAGTTTCCCCAGAATCCTCTCGTAGAAATAGAGGTACCATCTATGGAAAGGGAAGAAGAGCCAGGAGTTGTGGACTTGGATGTCGAGATCGCCTTGTCCGGGTTGATTGTAAGCGCCATTGCAGTAAGCACAATGGATGTAAGCTTGCTGCATGAAGCTACGTGGATCGTCGGCAGGGAGGCGTTTCATGCGATCCAGGGCCATGTTGTACTTGAACACGTTTTCCGGCGACATGCGGTGGGCGGATTGCCGTTGCTTCATCTGGAAAACAGGGGGGAGCCTGTAGTCGATGATGTTTCCGGCCACGGGAGGGCAGCAGTTGATATCTAGCTCCTTGCCGGTGTTCAGGTTGGTGGCGGTGCCACATTTGTCCAGCTGCGGGGCCTGTATAGGGTTGGCTGACGCCGCCGGAGTGGGGACCAGATTGGCAGCTCCGTAAAGCCCGCCTAAACCGACAAGCATGTTCCTCCGGTCCAGTTTACCGTTGGGAGTTTCGTCCTTTTGGTTTTGGGCGGCGGAGCAGGAAAGGCGGTGGCGGTGGCGGTGGCTCCGCCTTGCATGGATGAGGAAATGTGAGGGCTTGGCGAAGGGAGAGAGAGGAGACGGAGTGGTGGCGGAGGTGGCCGCGGCGGCGCTGGAAAGATGAAGAGAGGCCATGATGGCTTGGGTTGGAGTTTAACATTGGAAATGCTTGCTTATTTATAGTGGAGGATGCTTGAGAACACACTAATTAATCCCTCGTTTCAAATTAATAATATGTCTTTTATTCTTAAGTTATTATTATATACTAATATTATGTATGTAAAAATTAATAATAGTATTTTTTATTTTATTTTTTAATGAACGTGCTGCTCCTACTTGAATGTATGTATAGACTAAATATTTGTACATTATACGTCATACATCAAAAATATTTTTGCAGATTGGTGATTGGAGAAAATGTGCAATGCTGTCTGCATTAATATTGCAACCTAGAAACTTGAGTTTTGGTTTGGATTATTTAAAGTTTGTAAAAATTATGAATTATATACTATATGTTCACACAGCAACTATATGATTTATTCCTTTTATATATTAGTATAAATTTCTTTTTGATTTCATTTAAGTGTTGTTTTAAAATTTAATATTTTTTTCAATAATTAATTTAACTATGAACCTTGTCTTACAAATTTACCTTCTCTCATTTTATTTTATTGGAACACTTCAACAGATATTTTTAAATTTATATTAAACATCTGGGAACAATTTTTAAGAAGCAAAAGTTTATATTATTCATCAAATAAACCTCTCAAATTAATATCCTCTTAAGGGAAAAACAAAAACTGAAAAATAATGGACCTAGCCCAAATTATGTCCAATGCGAGTAGATATACTAATTAATTATAATATTGGTTCTGTGAAATGGGCCTTGCAAAGATAATCTTTAAATGTTGGGCTATATGCATTTCTTCCATAATGCTTCTCTGTCAGTTTTTATTTTTTTGAGTTGTCTTTTTTAGGAAAGCCCATTATACATCATTATTCATTATCACTATTGAACCGGCCCAATCGATTTTTTTTTGTTTCTGGAAAGCCCATTAAAAAACTTAGATGCCGATTGAACCAGCCCAATCGAAGTTTTTTTTTTTGTTTGTTTCTGGAAAGCCCATTAAAAAACTTAGATGCCGATTGAACCGGCCCAATCGAAGTTTTCTTTCTTTCTTTCTTTCTTTCTTTCTTTTTTTATTTTTTATTTTTTAAAGATACTAAACAGCCTATACCACTGAAAAATAGCAAATTTAGTTAGACTATAGGCACGGTACACAAACACTATTATAATCCATATATAATGAAATGTATGGACAAATGTCTCTCTACAAAAGATGAGATATTTAGAGTTTAATCATTTACACTACTGCCACATTGCAATCGGATACACTATAATATCTAACAATAATCGTCAATTTATACACATATGTATTTATATATAGTGTCTATATTTAATAATTGTAAACATGGGTATATAGTCTACTCCATCATTTATAGTTATTACACCATAAGGTTTGTATATTCTACAATTGGTGGAATGCACCTGATTTGTGACTGAAATCCATGGTATATTTATTACATATAAATTATGTACTTGTGTTCATATAAATGTATGTAATATTGAGAATATATCCTACCACTCTACCAATTATAACGCAATTTGACAGCACAATAGAGAAAACAAACATATCCACCAAAGATCTCAAAACCAACAACAATAAAAGTAGCCAGAAAGAATGAAGAGATCAATATGTATATATATTCCATAACCAAAAAAGAAAAAAGAAAAAGGACAAAATTTATCCAGCGTAAAGCCTGCATAGCTCATCTAATGGAGGCAACTCCTTAAGCATTCTTTCAAAATCCTTAAACGACACTCCCCGGGCCAAAACCGGCGCCGACACTCCAACGGCGGACTGAAACCTGCTCGGCGGTGGATATTGCTGAGCCGCCGGCGGAGTATAGACTGTAGAATTTTTTCCGGTGAGACTCTGAACCACCGATTTGAAGCTCATGGCATCAGTCTCAACGTATTGTGTGTTGATTATCACCACCTTCACCGGATCAGTACCGTTTCGGCCGCCGCCACCCATTCTCTTGCAAAGTATGTATGTATGTAGAAGCTTGGATTGGTTTGCTGTGTGTTTTTTGTGAGCAGTGGTGCACAACTTATATGAATGGATTTGAGATGTACGGTTTGACAAAATATGATATAAGTTGACCGTTCTAATTAGGGGCAGTCTAAGTGGACTGTTGTCTATTGGATTCAGTCAAAACCGTGGAATTCCCAAAACCCGCCTCCCCTGAAATTTACCTCTTCTCTATTCCGCCACTTTTTCTTCTAAACATTACCATTAATCTAAAATTCATTCATTATGGATTTTATTTATTACACACTTTCATCTTACAAAATTATATTTATTAAATATTTTTTTATATATTTTAAATCTTATTTAATATTTATCTTATCCGATTATTTAACATTCCGGATGTTGGATATGTGTCAACAACTTATGTCTATTAATAAAAAATGAAATACAATTTTTTTAAGAATGCAGTGTGATTGTTTATATATAGATAACATATCTTTTAAAATCATTCTGCCACCAAAAACTTTTTACTGATAAATCATGTCTTTCAAAAAAGGTATTATTGTCAAATATAAACTTTTATCTTCCATTTCAAAATTCAAATCCACAATTTTTCGTAAATTTCATTTTATGATTTATTATTAGGCTAGACTCTTTTGAAATCGTTCATAAAAAAAGTCAATCTATAATTCAAAAAATAAAAATTAACTTGTGAAAAATAAATTTGAGTTGAGACTAATGAAAAACCCCATCTCACAAATATACAAATTCCGGATACGATTTCATCTAGATAATTAAAATTATTGTTCCAAACCACAAGCGATTGCGACACATCAATTTATTTGCCGTACCAAAGAAAAGTTCTTTTCTTGGGTTGAAAGTTGTACAGTAAAAACTCCATACAGTCCTATCGTTGGGACCGGGAAAAAATATTACTATACGGAGTTATTCTTATATAGAGTTTTACAAAAAAAAATAATTTTTTCGTATAAAAAATAATATAAATATAAAAATAACATATACATTGTATATTATCTATCTCACAAGTTCATGTAACTAATTTAATAGTTTTGACTAAGAAATTTAAATACATACACTTGAGTTAAATCAAAAAATGAATCTAGGGACTATAAACTTTGACCATATATGTGTATAAATTTTGGGTTATACTTCTTGTACTACACATCAAACAAAATTGCATCCAAACCGGAAACTAAAGAGAAAAGAACTCAAATTCCTGAAAAAATTAGAGCTGAGTTGTACAAAAAGAAAGATTTGCACCCTAGTTGGAAGCAAAAAGATTTTATGAAGTGGCTCAAAGAGACTCATGGTTTGGAAGTATCACAATCAACAATATCTAAGACGTTCAAGAAGGCAGTCGATCGTGAAAAAGATGTTCCGAACCCGGATACAATACGTATAAAATCGGTAAAGTACCCACTAATGGAGTCTGCACTTTATGAGTGGTTTGTGTGTAACCAAGAGCATGTCAATATTAGTGGTGAATTACTAAAAGAAAAGGGAAACATTTTCTTAAAGCAACTTTATCCAGAAGCAACCTCATTTGAATTTTCAAATGGGTGGTTAGGAAAATTCAAGCAAAGACATGCAATTCAATCACATCGCCGTTTTGGTGAGAGTGGTTCTGTGGATATGGAAAAAATTGAAGCATGCTTGCCTTCAATAAGAGAAGAATTGGACAAATGGGCATGGAAGGACATTTACAACATGGATGAAACCGGTCTATTTTATCGAATGCAAGCTGATAATTCTCTTGCGACAAAGCAGTTGGAGGGCCGAAAACAAAATAAAGAGAGAATTACAATCGTCATTTGTTGCAATGGGGATGGCTCCGACAAACTTCCTCTTTGGATCATTGGTAAATTTCTTAATCCTAGATGTTTCAAAAATATTAACCGTGATACTCTCAACTGTACTTATCGAGCGAATTCAAATGCATGGATGACATCCTTACTCTTTTTGGAATGACTAAAGTGGTTCGATAATCGTTTAGACAGAAACGTCTTGCTCATTTTGGACAATTATACTGCTCATGGAAAAAAGGATCATCTCCCCCCTCTTCGTCATACAACAGTTATGTATTTGCCACCCAATAGCACATCCAAAATTCAGCCATGTGATGCAGGAATCATAAGGAACTTTAAAGGTTATTATCGTCGTAGGTTCAACCGGCTACTCTTGAAAAGAATTGAAGATCGTGTTTTGGAACCATCAAAGATATCTATCCTTGATGGAATTGTAAATGTTGTTGCTTCTTGGTCAATAGACGTGAAGCCAAAAACGATTGAAAATTGCTTTAAACATTGCAAGATTCGGACCTCTAGTGTTGATGAAGTACAAGTTGCAAGTGAAATGGATGAAGAGAGGCTAAAATTACTCACTGAATTGAGCTCTCAAATTAAGGCACTAAACTACCACAACGAAATGGATATTGATGTCTTCCTTAATCATACGGATGAGCGACAAATTACTTATGTCTTAACTGATGAAGAAATTATCGTGGGAATCAGGCAAGAAGACGAAAGAGATAATCCGGAAGATGATAGTGCTGAAATACCACAAGTTTCGTGTCATGAAACTTTAGTTATGTTAGATAAGTTGGAATCATTTTGGCTTCAACAAGAGGGATCACATGCAAGCGAACTATTGAGCACTCGCAAATTGAAGGATCAAGTATCGATCTATAAAATTAAGTCGATGTCACAATCGACTATAGATAAATATTTTAAATCATCTTTAAAATGTTATTGATTTTGATAAACAAAAATATAATTAATAAATATTTTTATAATATATTAATCATTTATTCCTATATAGAGGTATAAATCCTTAAGACGGGACTTGAAAAATGTATGACTTATGACAATGTGGAGTTTATTCTTATTTATAACTAGTCCCAAGTTGGGACTTGAACTTTTTATTACTATAAGGAGTTTATTCCTATATAGAGTATTGCTATGGAGAGTTTTTACTGTAGTATCAAATCTGATCACCATAAGCATACTAGTAAAGAAATTTACAAAAAAGGACTATCTTAAATTTTTGTTTATATTTTTAAAGAAATATATTATTCCATCTTTATTTTACATGGTTCTTTAATTTTTTTTTTTTTAAATCACAAAAGTATCTTTACTTGAATTTTCAAATTTCTATGATCATGCTCCTTTTTTTATTTCACATTTAAGTAAAATAAAATATCTTTTAAGCTCTAAACACATTTTTTAACAAACTTTGTTGGGCAAAGTGAATAATCGAGAACATCGTTTGCTTGTACGGAACTGAACAAGAACTCCCAAGAATCTTGGATTCTATCAGCACGTGCTCGGGAAAGGTCAACGCGCTATTCTAATTGCTTAATTTACCAATACTTTTCACTTTCCTTGTTTTGGAATTCCAAACCTTGAAGCCTAATTTGTCAATTTCTGCTATAATTTTGTCCAGAAAAATAATTATTCACAAAATATATATGTGGTTCTAAATAAGTAAACGTATGGATGCAAAATATGCTTTCGACCAAAGACATAATTAGCTTGGGGGGGGGGGGGGGGTGTGCGAGTACAGGATTAATTGGTCAAAAAAGTTTTAAAAACAAAAAAAACATATGAGAATCACCTTAATTAAGAAGACAATACTTGCTTGGGAAACAAGCAGTTGATTTACACTTACACATTGTTGTAGCATCAAAAATTCAAAATTCTGATCAACTAGGTTTCCATGGGGGGATAGAATTGGTCAATTCAATTGACCCCCTCCAGAATATATGTGAACATATATATATATATATATATATATATATATATATATATATATATATAGAGAGAGAGAGAGAGAGAGAGAGAGAGAGAGAGAGAGAGAGAGAGATTTGCAGCAATTATAGTAGTAAAGGTAAAGAGAGAGCATTCCATGTTTAAAATATAGTAAAAAGTACCGCAAGTTTTGGACCATAAACTCAGAACATGAGCAGTCATAAGTTGAGGTGCAATAAACTATTGGAAAGATTTAAAAAAAAAAAGGTCACTGTTCCCAGAAAATGGAAAAATGAAACAGAAAGAAGTTTCACCACACCACTTCATTTTAGAAGTAGTCTTGTCTTCCAATAGAAGAAACAGCAACATCTCATCATAGACACGACTAATTATCCGAATACTGCCCAGGGAGGGAAGCCCGTGGCCTAACCGGTGTCTTTGAAGGGCTCACCCTACAATTTATGCAAAGTACCTCTTTAGAATCTAACTCACTCACCATAGAGAACCAGACACGACTTAAATAACTCATACCTGATACGCTGGGATCCCAGAACTTGACCACAACAATCCAGAGCCAGGATTGCACTCTCAGCCTGCAAATATCATTTAGTATAAGCAAGCAATCTTTAATTATTTCCTGTACTCTTTGCTTGTACATTGCATAGAGTGAAATTCACATTTAACTTGGTTTCTGTCTTTCCATGTATATCAGGCAAGGATTTATAATTTATACCGAGCATTTATCTATATTTCTACGCATATTTACGCATATGAAAACCATAAGAATAAGCTCTGAGAATTAACCATGAATTCATATCCAAAGCATTACCAGGAACAAGAAACCAGAACACAAGCAAGCTTCTAATTGCAGTTACAATCAGCAAAGTAACATACCATGAAGAACTCAACAAAAGCAATTCGAGTGGAGTGCATGTGATCCCCCAAGAGCCTCAGACGGGAAACCTGGAATTTTAAATTTGTTTGGTCATGCAGGATCAAGCAAACAACTTGAACAATCGAACACAATGATTGAAGTTCCCAACATACCTCCCCACATCTAGTTTCAAAGAACGTCTTGACATCAGCTTGAGAAACCTGTTCGGGACAATAAATACCACAGAAACAAATTTAACACGGTCTACATCCTAAGAAATCCAACAGAAAAAAGTAGCACAATCTATGGTATATGCATCAGTTAAAATTTTGTGCCAATAGAGAAATAATACAATATCACAACATAAAGAGAGAGGACATGCATACCTTCTTATCAATGTTTGTACAGTAGACTGTCCTGGCACACATTTCACGTTCATCCTCCGACTATAAAAATCAAATTTAGAATTCAGGATGACTAGATTAGTGATATACTACATAAATCTAAAACATGTATGATACATGTGAAACATTACTTGGAGGGGTTAAAGCATTATAAGAATTCATTTAACTGTATTAGAATGGAATTTGATTTATTCTTACCCTGGGAAGGAATGTAGGATTCACAGGAAGAATGGCGGTTTTAGAAGGCAAGACCTTAATAGGAGAGAAACCTAACAGCGTCCCAGAAAGGCTAAGAGCAGCTCCAGCAGAATCTGTAGATATTAGTACATGAGAAAAGTAAAGTTTGTACGATCAGAATAACCATGTTAAAGAACTCGAAGGAAGAGGGAACAAAAAAAAAGGAAAAAAATGGCTCACAATCATCAGAAAACTCTACAAAAGCAAACCGAAGACGGGAGTGTGGATCACCACATACTCGACAATCAACAACCTGCAAAATAAATTTTGAGGAAATGTAATGCTTGTTTAATATTTACAAAGTAGAATTAATCTGGCACCCCAAATTTTGAGTGTTAACCCGAACAAGGATTCAAGTTCTCCTGGAAGAAGGGGGAAGGGGGCAACATCATAATAATGGTTGAAGGTACATGAAGTTACAGATCAAACATGATGGACAATCTCTCAGAAAGAAAGACAATCAGACATGCTTAGCTTTTGGATGATCCAAAATGCAGGCCATTGATTAGCACCTTGATGGGGTGTGTGTTTTCTTTGTACAAACAAATATCAACTCATCAAATATTGAAGCAAGAATAGTCAATGCAATACAGACATGGCAAGCAGTGCCAAAATACAAATGGCTATCAATAAAAGATTAGTATACGATATAGTGATTTTAAATTTTTTTGTAAAGATTAGTATACGATATAGTCAGCTATGTACTTTTGTCAGCAATAAAAAATGTAAAATCCATATACAAAAATTATGGAATACATTTACAAACTCATGCCACGTGAAGGATAGGCAGCAAGTTAGCAAGTGCTTTTGTTTTCATCCATTATGAGAAACAAAAAATTGCATACTAGCTATTCCATTTTCGTAGTGAATTCATGATAACCAATAAGAATAGGTTAGCCTACCAGGATATAAAAGATTATAGATAAAAGATAAAACATTTTTGGCATCCAAATAGTAAAACCTCCTGAGTGGAGGCAACACAAAACATCCTTCAATGATAGTTGTTCAAGTTATTGTAGAATGACAGTAATGCACATATAAGTGCATCAGACCAAAATATCCTCCCATGTTTTCAAGCGGTAGAACCCCTTCAGGCATTAAATTACGTATAAGTAACTTTCAGATATCCAAATCTTTCAATGATTAAATCATTCACATAATGATCCCAGCTGATAGGTGGTTCTCTGCTCCCATTAGTCAGCATTTCTTATATTTGGCTTTCCTTAATTGTTAAAGAACCAAATGCTATCAGTCATAATCAAATTATAATTTGGTACAATATAATCCTAAAGATGAGGTATAAGCATGCAGAAAATAGCTTCACATGATAACTTTAGCAGTATAACTTACTTGTCCATAGCTGCTAAATAGGGCAGCAAGACGCTCCTCGGTTATCTAATTTCAGGTAAAAGAAACCATATTAGTTAGAACTCTTCAAAAATGTCAAAAAATTCTAGGACAAGAGTGAAGTTTATAATCTATACTTACATTGTGATCAATGTCAGAAACATAGACAGTTCGCCTAATACTGTCTTCCCTTTGAGCTTTAAAAGCTCTTCCACTCATTCTCCTCCTGCCTGAGTTGTAGTTATTTCTTCTCTGAGGAAAAAAATAAACATAAAGGGTGCATAATCAGAAAAGGTGCATGAAGAGGAGAGAGAGAGAGAGTCAAACCAACCAAAGGAATGTCCAAACAGAAACAGCTCACGAAATAAATGAAGTCTATCAGAAACGGCCTCATAAATAGAGACAAGCAAAAATGCTTTGATCAAAATGACATAGTGACTAAAAGTAGGTGATGCCAGAAAATGGACAAGTGAATAAGATAACTTATTAAGAGAACAAATAATTACATGATCATTAGTTCTTTCTGTCGATTTCTGGTGCATGATAAGTATGTAATTACAACAATTGACATATGTTAACAATCCATCCAGTCTAGAGAATGATGACACATTTATAATCCAGGCTAATGTTCATTTGTACAACAACAAATGTCAAAATCCATTCTTTTACAGCCAAAATGTTGAAAATCAATTAATGACACTTATTCAGGAAATCCGTTCTGCAAGTAACAGCCAAAGTTATTTTCTACAATCGGAACAGAGCATAGGAAAACAAATTTCATTTAATCTATTTGTCCTCGCATCAGTACAAGTTAGCTAAAAAAATATCAGAGTTCCAGATACAAGTCTGGTAATAAGATGCCAAACATAGCTCAAGAAAATGAGAAAAGATACCACAATTTATCAATTTGGTGAATTACAAAAATAATCCACTAAAGTTCTATCACTTCTATCATTCAATTTCATATGCAAAATGAAAGGTTTTCTATTAATAGAGCCAAATAACCTAATGAATGTAAGAAAGCCAGAACAACCAATTCAATTTAAGCACACAAACCAATTCAAACAATAAGAACTAACAACATCAAGCACCACAGATTACTGATCACAATTAATCAATCCAACAACTAGCATGCTAAATTTAATTGATAAGAAACTGAATGTTTACCCTTCGGTTATTAGGGAAACCATCATTCCCCAAATTCTTATCAGAAAGCATGAAATCGTAATCGCCCAATTGGCCATAATTATAAGAGGAAGGAAAGAACTCCTTAGCCATAGGATTCAACTTCAGGTCCTTCAACATATCAGCAATTTCCTTCATTTTGATGTCTGATTTCGAATCTGCATTGGAGTTGGAATCAAAATCTTTAACATCATTAATCTCATCCATTTCCCCAGACTTCTCATAATTGGAATTTTCATTTTCATTTTCATTCTTTTCAGAAAAAAATTCACTCGGAGGGCCAGTGTTTTTTGGTGATGAAGGCTCATCGACAACAGCAGGGGATTCTATCCCCAACACTGCTCCCTCACCAGAAACCTCTGCACCAGCAGCCATGAAATCAACAGAAACCCTCAAACACAAAAATCCCGAAAGAACAAGGAAAAAAAAGGGCTTAATTTAATAAACAGAAAAATCCACACTTTAAGAAATCCAATCTTTATTAGGCTTCTTCCCTCAAAAATAGAAAGATAAAAACCCAATCTTTATATCGCTATACAAACACAAAGATCAATCAAGAAAAGGTTTCTTCCTCTCTTTTCCTCTCACTATTTCAGATTTATGTGATCCCTTTAGATAATCAGGATGAATTCTCCATTGCGTGGATACGAACACAATAAATAGAGGTGCTATAACCAGAAACCCATTTGGTGACAAGGGTCAGAAACGGTATAAAAGTGATGATGAGAGAGACAAAGAAAGAGAGGAAAAAAAAATTTATGACCAAATGCTGAATTTTAATCGAGGGTTTTCTGCAACAAATTCGTGATCACATGTGGCAGTGGTTTTTGGTGGTGGTTTATGGAAGGAACCAACAGGTGGCCTAAGCCTTTGGCTGCTTATACACACAATGCGTGCACACACATTGCAATTCGTACAAGAGAGAAATGGAGAAAGTTGAAAACGTATTAAAGTTTTTTGGGAGTTAAAAATGGTGTATTGGGTTGGGTGGGGTGGGGTGTAGGGGGTAGGGTGGGGAGGATGAGCCAACAACGTAGGATGACTTAAGCTTTTCTTGTTTTCAGTTTGTTACTTTCTAAGACAAAGGATATGGCTTCCATAAATTATAACTGCCTCATTTTTTTGGGATTGTGATTTTCTCATTTCCTTATCTTTTGCATAAAATCTCCCCATAATTTATCCTATTTGTTCCTTTGTAATAAATTGGTGGGTAGGTGGGCAATAGTATGATTATCGGTTTTGAAACGATGTTTTATTTTGTATTTTATTACTTTCATTTATTTTAAAGTATTTGTCGTAAAAATAGAAATTAATTTAATTTATCTGTTTTTTTCATTATCAAGAAAAATTCTGAAATAAATAGATATTAAATTAAGATAGATCATCATTTAAAGACCCTTAATTTGTGAGAAACTTTATAGATGATACTAATTAATAGAACGTCGAAATGTTAATTCCCCATCTTTAGACCCAAACCTACATCAAGCTCATCCATTTAGGTAGGTTTAAATCGATCAAACGAGTTTCTAGGAGGTTTGTTCTATGCTACATTTAGACAATTTTAAATTTACATAATGTGTAACATGTGATATATTTTATAGAGTTATAAATATATATATATATATATATATATATATATATATTTACTTGATTTTCTTGAGATGTGTCATTTATGTTGTTTGAGGTACTATCCACATAGACAACATTAAATTTCCCTTTCCAAGAAATTCAAAAATGGTAATGAGTTTTATTGACCTATCATATATTAAATATTTTTTTAAACAATATTATAAATTTAATTCTATTTGTAGTAATAATATCCGCAGGGACAACATTTAATTTCTTTTTCCAGCTAATTCAAAAAGGGTAATGAGTTTTATTAGACCTGTATCGTGTATTAAATATTTCTTAAAACAAAATTTAATTCTATTTGAAATGAATACTTAAACAAGGTTTCATTTTTATTATTTAGAGTTAAACGTTTATTTTTTAATAATTCTTATAAAAGAGTGTCAAAAGTGAAAAGAATTAAGTTTGAACAAAATATTTTAGTTAAATTCAAAATGTAAATGGGTTGGCAACGCTAAACATGTTTGAACCCAATAAGAAATTATGTAATTGGGTTCGGATTCGGGTTCAGTTTGTATTTTAACACTTGGCCAACCAAACTCATTAAAAATCCACCCTATTGTCAATCCGCAGAATATCAAATAATTAAATAAAAAAATATCACAAATAATACATATTTGGTGTGTGATGAAATACAAATATACAATTATACAATAAGTCACAGTCCATAATTTGTTTGTTGTGTAACTAAATATGGAAATTCCTGTCCTTTCTATTTCTTTTTATAACTTTATCAGAAAATAAATATACTCTAAAAATGAAATTTGTGTAACTATTACGTTTCTAGTATGTTTCACTTTTTTCTTATTACAGTATCAAATTTAGATAATAGAAAGAAATCAGCTAAGAAATAGGGATCTCACATCTATAAAATTATCAAAGATTATTACTGATAATCACGAACCAAATACTAACTAAATAGAGAGAAAATTCTATATTAGATTAAATTAATATTTGCGCTCTTATCGAATTAATACTCAAATTGATATAATCATCGTTTTTTTTTTCTTTCTTGAGTGGAAAAGTAGCCGATGCTCAAACTTTTAGATAAGTTCTGTTTCACTTCAACTTTTAATTTTTAATTTTTAATTTAAGATAGGATATATGCGAGAATAACTTTTGTAATCACCTAGGATTTTATTATATGTAACAAGGATTTTACTATTATATATTATTATTTCTTTATTTTTAACAAATCTAGTAACCTTGTCTGTTCATATTTTATTTGTCAAGTGCAGTAAAGTTAATTTAAATCACTTTAAATCTCATTTTATTTTATTTGTCAAATAATCACTTTATATCTCATTTAATTTGAAAGAAGTAAATGAAGGTAATTTTGGTAGAATATGGGTTAGTGTTTATTTAAATCCTATAATTAATTTTATTTTAAGACCAACAAATTTGATTAAAAAAATATTTATTTTGGGACAAAAGAACTATAATGAGTTTATCTTGCTTTTCATAGTAGGATTTTACGTTTTAAATTATAGTCCTTCCGGTCTTATTTAAATGTTGTTATAGAGGCAAATCTTGTTTTCAATCAATTATATTTTTTAAACTTTTATTTAATTTTATTCCCAAATCACTCTTATCACTATTTTTTAAAAAAAATTGATTTTCAACATAGCATGTGATTTTTTAGTTAAAATTTGATAAAAATTTTTTTGATTATTTTGATTATCTTTCAAATATTAAATCTTAAATTCTTAATTATTTGGTTAGTTTAAATTCATTTATTAGTCAAATTTTATGTTTCTTAATTTTTGGAAAAAAAAAACTTTAAAATGATACTTAAATGTGATCGTATAGAGTTTTTTTTTCTTTCCCTTTTATTCTCATTAAAATTTAAGCATACCATAAGTTTTTAAATAATTTTATGATCTTTCTTTCTTTCTTTCTTTTTTTTGGGGGGGGGGGGGGGGGGGGGGGAGGGGGAGGGGGGGGGGGGGTTGAGGCTAAAGTGGAGTTATTGGTGGGGATGATAGTGATGGTGCAAAGTCTGGTGGATGCATGTATGTTGTGATGGGCTGATAGCAATATTACATTGATGAGTACTGTTGATATCATTTCTATTTAAATATTAGTATAATACTTCTCATGGGAAATAAAATATATGTCTATATATATATTCACATAATTCTTTATCATTAGACAAAAGTGAAATATTTAATCATGTATTCGATCGAATATTCCTCCATAATTAATAAATCCATTATGATATGAGGATTATGTAGTATAAACAAACTGTTGACATGTTTGGATCTATTATGACGAAAATGCTCTGATGCTCAAGTTAGTTTAATGGGCTAAAATTATTGTTCATCACAGTTTATTTTTAGACTCCTAAATTTTCTTATTTTGTTTCTATTAAATAATATAATATTCAAAAGCTAAATATAACACGATAAAAGTTTGAGGGCTCAATATAATTAGAAATGATAAAAAAAATTATGGTTTCCTTGCCAGAGTAAGGATTTTGAACATAACTTGATTTCTAGTCAAATAAAAAAGTTTATAACTTGTAAATTGACTTTGAACGCTAGACATTTAGAGAAATTGCAAAAAGTTATGTCAGGCATTTAGGGTCAAATTATAAAATTTTAAAATCTGTTCAACTTTCTGTTTTTTCATGTAAATATTTTAAGATTATTATATTTAACGATATTTGACCAAAATTCTTGTTTATCCAAATAAAGGACAATAATAGTAATGCTAAAATATAAATAAATAAAATTTTAAAGAGTATGGTCAATTAAGATATGCTAAATTTAGCGGAAGATAAAATTAAATTCATTCCTCGTTCTTCAACTTTACCAAATTATCCTTTTTTGTACATCCTGAAAAATTGATCCCTTTCCTTTCGCTTTTCCCTTTATTCTAATTTTCCCCTCACAAAACATGTTGACTTATTACATGAGATGAGCTTTTTTTTTTTTTTTTTTGCCTTTACTTTTGTTATTAGGTGCGTGCACGAAATGTGTATAATATTAAATGTTACTATACAATACTATATATAGTACTTGCTTCTTTCCAGCAAAAATATTATGTTTTAATTATGAAAATATGATTCTTACTTTCGAGAAAGGAAGTATTATAGAACGATAATAGAATAAACACGAGATTATAACATAATAAACATTAAGACTTATTATTTAAAAAGAAAAAGTTCTTGTTTATTCTCAAAGCTAGCAAGTACTTTACCAAAACTGACCCATAAAGTTGTAAGATTTCCCAAATCACAATGTTTTCATTTTTTAAATTGTAGGGTTGTTTTTAGCGCTAAATTAAATGTTCATAACCGAAACCTAAAAAAAGTAGAACAAATTGCATGATAGCAGGTCATGTTTAGTAAAATTTAGGGTTTACAATTTCCTGAATGTTAGGACACAATACAATATATGCATATGGATGCCCTTGATCTTATATCTGTCAAATATTATGTTAGCTTTGAACTTATTTAAATTTGCATGATATATTTTATCTTTAGAGTTTAGTTTTTTTTTTTTACACTGATATGTCTCATTTCTAATTAAAGAGAAATTCTAGACCAATTAATTACATGTTAAATAATGATAGAGGACTTCAAGTCTTCATGTTTCGGTTAGGTCGGTTTAGACCAAAAAAAAAAAAAATCGAAACTAACAGATTCAATTTTTAAACACTTATCTCTTAAATCAAATCAAGCAATTATAAAAATATTCAAACCAAAACTACCTAAATTCTATGTGGATGATCGATTTGATTAAAAAATAAATAAGTGAATAAAGTCGAATAATTTTTTTGAACATTTAATAAAATTAATCTAAAAGCGTAGCTATCAGCGTTATTAATAGTTCGCATTATTGCAACTGCTGCCTATAGATTCTAATAAAATGATGATAACTATTTCATTAGTACTTAGGTACACTTCCATCTTTCAGAGTTTGGTTTTGATGGGATATATAGGCCCATTTCTAAGTTCACAAAAATAGTTTGGGCCTTTTTTAACACAAAACTTGACATACCCCACCCCCCCCCCCCCCCCCCCCCCCCAAAAAAAGGGAACTATTGGTTCTTTGCCTTGTTAAATATAATTGCCCCTCAAGTCATACTCTTCAATGCATATGGAAAATTGAAAGGAAATGTATAGCCAAATTAATAAATTAGTCCAGTAAACGATTGGTGGCTTAAGTAGCTATCCAACTAGTCTATTGAAAAGTTAGCTATGTCCCCTTTTTATTTCATTTGGAACATGATAATATATATTACAGGCTAATTCTTATTTTTAAATATAATAAATGAATATAAAATCAAACACATCTGAAAGGTTTAATCTAGTTATAATGTAGCGTTATGGCTAAGTGAGTAGGAAATTCGATTTTTTCCTGACCCAATAGGAGCGAACGAGGGACTGGAAAAATTAATATATAAGCCCAAATGGAACCCATTTCATTTGCAAACGGCTAGTCAATAAGTTAGAATAACCTTACCATAAAAAGTTACAGTAGTTTAAAAAAAAAAAAAAAGAGAGTATTATATAATTAAACTACCTAAAATTAGATATTTCCAAAAAAAAAAAAAAGATCATGGATTAAAGAAATTTATAAACCAAAGCGTTCGTCAGCTATTGTTCACTTTATTTTTTTGACAAAAGTTATTTTTTAATTTTTAGTGTATGCCAAAGAAATAAAAGAGTATTTAATTAATTTTTTCTCAGTTCACGTGAACGAACTCAGAATGGATTTAGATCTTAAATTCTACCACAAAACAAAGTTTCATTACAAGTGCATGCAATCATGTAAGCAATCAATCACCAAAAGAAAATTTCAAATCATGAACAAAAAAAGGTTATTTGGCATGAAGAAAGGAAATTCCAGAAATGCCATTATTGGTGCACAATGGGCCTCTTATATAGATAAGGCTTTTCCCCATATCAAGCCCAGTACAACATTCTTAATACATGTAAATATATATAAAAACACTCTTAAATATTGCAACAAGTATGCATTGGATTTGGATGAGACAAAACCCTAATAATGTAAGAAGATTAGATAGATGGTTACACGAACGTAATCTCTAACCTTTCAAAAGGGGAAAACAGAAATAAGTGCGGTCGGTTTGAACAGATTTTGGAAAGCTGCTTTTCTTCAATCCGCGGCGGAGATACGTGTCCAAATGTGACTGGTTGAGTGGCCAATTTTAACACGTTTTAATTATGGGGTAATTACTCTCTTTACTACAAAGATTCTTATTATTTATGTGGCACAATTTTACGGGATACTTAAAGTTATGCCGTTTTTGGCCGTTGAACCGTTGGATCCTTAGATTTTGTTCAAAAACGAAAATGACAAATCAAAAAGGCATGCATATTAGTGTATAACTTTTACATTGATTGGTAATTGCTAATAATTATAATTATAATAATCTTACCATAATAGCAACGGCAGTTAGGTTGAGGATTTTTCTTAATTTACGCGTCGGCTTCTACAAATGTCTCTATCATAGAGACTTGGTCTTTGCATATAGATATAACACGAAAATGTAGATACATATGTATAATAAAACGAATTTTAATGATATTGACAGAATTATCACTAAATGTAAATATATCATGACAATAATTTTTGATATCATTAATGATTGAAGGTGTTTAATATTAGTATCAATTTTTTTTAATTAATTTTTGCCACTTAACATTTGATGTCTTTGGATGTTAGATGAGAATTTGAAGTTGAATATCAAATTGTTTGAAAAAAGCGAAATTTATGATGCATTTAACTTCATCTAAGAACAGAAGAACCAAACGAAAGTTATTTCCTCTAAACACTTATAATGCCATCATTCAACAAGGTAATTAATCACCATAATAATACTTAATTTCATATTCAAACCAAGTAGTCAAGCACCACAATACTTGAGTTTATATTTATTTGTCATATTTCCTTTTTGTTGATAGATTGTTATGATATTTCAGTTGTAGGAAATATTGAGGAGATAGCCCAAATTGAGTTTAAAAGTAACACAATAACTCATGTGATACAATCTCATGGATAGTTTTTGTAAGACGGAGCCCCATCACCCACAAACAATATGTGAATTGTAGGGTTTGAATGAGGGTAAATGAGTTGTGGATTGACCAATCTCATGACGCAATGCATTAAAATTTTGTGAGACGGTCTCACAAGAGACTTACTCTAAAAGTAAATATAATTTGGAGCCAATTCCATTATAAAGTTTAGTTGGGCTTGAAGAAGAGGAACAAAAAGGCCTAGCAAGATCTATTTCCAAATTCCAATATATATATAGCTCTTTTATTTCCATTTTCCTTTTATTTTCTTTCTTACCAGGGCTGTATTTTCTCATCTTTCCCACAGAAAACTCATTAGACCATGATTACTACACGAGTGATTGATTTTCTTCTTCTAGCTAATTAATTCAATGCTAATGATCCTTTAATTACCATAATTGTTAGGTTTTGAACTTAATAAATTTGATTTTTAGCATTAAATTCAAGTTTTCATTTGATTAATTTTGATCCAACGTTTTATGAAACTTCGATGTTGATTAACTTGACAACTTAATTTAGTATTAACTATATATTGTTTTCCAATCCAAAATTATTTAATCGATTACTTTGAAACCTAATATTTCCAAAAAGTTCGAGTACCCAATAACCAAAACCATTGTCCCATACTATTTAAGGCCAACACTATATTAGAAGAATAATTATAATTAAATACATCAACCTTATCCTCACTACTGAGAATTCGACTTCTTTGATATAGTAATGCACAAATTGCCTTGACTTTTCTAATTCTCAACTGAAATGGCACAACAGAATATTATAAGGTTTCATAATTAAAGTTTAAGATAACTTTAACAACATCCTTCTAATCCTAAATCAATGCCATAATCTAAAAGAAAAGCCCCATTCATTTAGGAAATATAGATAGTGGAAAAGGTTGAAAATATACCTATTACCCCATTATGCCTTCTTATTGTTTGTTCCCTTTTTATTCCAATCAAGCACCATTACTGTTATATTTTTAATATAAAAAGTAAGAGGATAGAAGGTCAGAGCCCTGACGTGGCTAGTATTTATTATTTTTCTTTGATATAATTATGATGCTTTAAGCTCTTTTTATTTTTTAATTATTATTTTTATTATATTTAGTGGGAATTATTATAAGTCAACTTAAGAGAAAAAAAGATAAAAAAAAAAAACGAAAAAAAAAAACTTAAGATCAGAGTCAGCTCTAGTCCAACAAACTTAAGATCAGAGTCAGCTCTAGTCCAAAAAAAAAAACTTAAGATCAGAATATATATAATTTAATATCCCAAAATTTAATTATATATATATATATATTAAAAGATTAAAAAATAATTTAATATATACATATAATTTAATATCCGGAAATTTAATTATATATATATATATTAAAAGTTTAAAATATAATTTAATTATATATATATAATTTAATATCCCAAAATTTAATTATATATATTAAAAGATTAAAAAATAATTTAATATATATATATATATAATTTAATATCCAAAAATTTAATTGTATATATATTAAAAGATTAAAAAACAATGGCATTATATATATAATATCCAAAAATTTAATTATATATATATTAGAAGATTAAAAAATAATTTAATATATATATATAATATCCAAAAATTTAATTTATATATATATATTAAAAGATTAAAAAATATTTTAGTTATATATATATATTAAAAGATTAAAAATAATTTAATTATATATATAATATCCAAAAATTAAATTATATATATATTAGAAGATTAAAAAATAATTTAGTATATATATATCATATCCAAAAATTTAATTATATATATATATATATTAAAAGATTAAAAAATATTTTAATTATATATATAATATCCGAAAATTTAATTATATATATATATTAAATTATTTTTTAATAATTTAATATATATATATATAATATCCGAAAATTTAAATATATGTATATATATATATTAAAAGATTAAAAAATAACTTAATTATATATATATATATAATTTAATATTCTAAAATTTAATTGTATATATATTATCTATCTATATATAATATCCAGAAATTTAATTATATATATATATATATTGAAAAGTATATATATATGCAAAAAGTAAGGACATTTTGGTCCAAAATCCAAAGTTACTATTTGGCTTATTTAAACCCACCAAATTTGGTGGGTTTATAAAACACCCCCTAATCCAACATAATCACATGGATAAAATCGGGCCGAAATTGTAGTCCAAATTGCAAACCCCCAAACCAAACGGGGGTTTAGGTTGGTTTGTAATTTTAAACCAACCTAAACCCCCAATCCAAACATGCCCCAAGTGTTGGGTCAAAGAAAGTTAGGTGGGCCCCCAGACAAAAGTCCGACAAAGAGAGGACCTGTCTGAATCGGGCCCAATTCAGGCCCGTAAGGGAAAAAGGACGGTGGGAGTTAATGCTTTTATATGCTTCTTTCTTACTCTCGAGAGTTCAACATCAAATTTTATCCTGTGGCTGTTTTGACTTTCAATTTTAATTATTGTTATTAGTCAAAATCAAAAAGTAATATTTATCTTCTAAGCTAAATTTTTTATTTCATATTGTATATATTACTTTTAATTATTTAACTTAATGTTTATCCTAATACTTAGGATTTAAGATTTAAGAATATATCTTAACTGCACTCAAGATATTGTGCGCCATCTCTATATAAATTTATTGTTTATTTTATGATAGACGTAAATAAAAATAAAAAGGGATTACTGACTTATTTTGTGCCGATTGAATTTATGATATTTCAATTTATATTAATCTATTAATTTTGAAACAAGATGGATCTTTATTAATTAAAATGATTACACAAAAACTCATGTGAGACCGTCGCACATGTGACGAGTATGTCTTTTTCGACCATAAGTATGTCTTTTTCGATCATAAGTATGCATTTTGACAAGTATGCCTTTTTCGACCATAAGTATTTCTTGAAATCTCATACTTATACTTGAAAATCACATACTTATGCCCGAAAATCACATACTTTTGACCGTCGCATGTGCGACGGTTGCACAGGAGACTTATTCTAATGATTATAGCCCTAAAATAATTAATTAAGTCGTCTCGACGGCAAACCCTATTAATGAACCTAATAGAGGCATGAGCACTATGTCTAATCATCAATGTAGCTATAATGGAATGATCATTTTTCCATTATACACATGTGACGCTTAAATTAAATTCGAGATTATTAACGGTTTAATACGTAATTATATTAGAGTAATATTTCGTTTAATTTGTCCGTAATTCTTCTTCATGTTGTTGCAGCACACGTGTTATTTTGATAACCCCACAACATCATATATAACACCAATAATTTCGAAAATTATCTGAAAAGAATTAATTTATTTTTCTATATATTTGTTGGGAGGATTTCAATGAATGAGGACCCTTATCAACAAATTCCCAATCTAAAGCACTTGAATTATTGGTGGAAGTGGAAAAAGGTACATAAATGGTGGAGTTCCAGGTGGCATTTTTCCAAATATATGGGGTCACGACGTAATATATGAGTGTGCCTTTTTTTTTTCTTTTATTCAAAGAGCCCCCAATCAATTTGCCTTGTGCATGCATTATACTAATATTCATTTTTTTCTTTTGATAGTAAGTCATTTTATGGTATATACGTGGCAAGTTTATATACGATAAAAAACAATTTGTCCAATTTCTATCAATGGCCCATTTACAATGGATGGCATCGTATAATGTTGGTGCAATTCATGTCTTTTTATCGCAAGAAAATTCGAGCTATACTTTGCTATTGGTGTGACCTAGACCTAAATTTTAGTGTGATGTAAAACATATGTATGTGTACTCCTACAAACACATAGAGACAGAAAGTTCGATGATATTCACAAGAAGCCAGGTGAATATTAGGAAAACTTGTCGATGAGTTGATCATACACATGTACAAGCTGGTTTTTTGATCTCTCCAAAAATAGGTTTCAATGTGTTAGGGTTTCCAATGTTGAAAAGTGAATAAGAGATGATCTTCTTGGGAGTGAATGATCACCTCATAATAACTACTAAGTAAAATCATCAATATATTTATCCACACCTTTTTATTTTTCTAAATTATTGTCATATCTTTTGTAATTTGTATTATTAATCTTATCCCCTTAAAATCTACTGATGTGATTAAAGTTTCAATTACTTTATCTTTTGATCAAGTCAAAATATAATTTGCATTCAAATGTATGCTTCTTGAAGTATTTGTATAGTTTTATATTTTATTTACAGAATTACATAATTTTAAGAGTTAATTGCAAAAAGATTCATGACTTTGATCACTTTTGTAATTTAATCAAAAACTCCGAAAGCCATGTCATCAAAAAGTTACCCAATTCATCAAATTGTAATCATACACTAAATAACATTTAAATGATTAAATTACAAAAAGTCATGAATATTATTTTGGTCAATTGACCATATTTTAAAGTATCACTTGTGAATATAAAAATGAAAATTTGCACTAGGGGAAGTAGATATTTATGTGCGGCAGGTTTATGCTTGTAGAGGGGGGCCTCATTATATGTAGACTTGGATGCGTTGTCATCCCACGACTTTGCTTCTTAACAATAATCCACCTCCATTTTGACTAAACTATTGCTACTTTTAGAAAGTTAATTGTTGACTTAACTCTAAAGTACTCTATCTCATTCTTTCATTATTTAAGCACTATGTTTTAATAAGAAGATAATTAATTTTGGTACTATGGATAATTAATTAATTTAAGTCATATATTCACACCACTAATTAAGTAATTATGTTCATTTATTAATTAATATATTAATGGGCTTCATGATTAGTTCCTAAACTAGAGATATTTTATCTTCACGTAAACTTCTTTGGAGTCAATTGGATTTGATAGGCTTGGTGAAAGTTAAAATTGTTGCAATATTAATGATGATGGATCAATCATATCATACTTATCTTTTAGGTCAAAGGCTGGGAAAATAGAGGATTGTTCTAGAAATTAAATTATCTCATCTCCAAGTAACCGTTGATTAAGGGCAAATAATTAGTCGATTCTACATATCCTATAAACGACTAGTTGAAATCCACTATTTCACGTATCAAGAAAGTGACTATTGATCTATTGGACTTAGAATTGCTTGAAGAGACAGATCATTTTGAAAGGTTTCAATTCAAATTTTAATTAACTTCATATCAAGATGAAATAAATTGGATGAAACACCATTTTCACGATATGATTCGTGAAATTATCTCATCTTAATTTTTTGCCCGGATTGTATCAAATCTGTACAATTATTTTCATTTATAAAATTAAAACTAGCAATTTTTTTTTTTTTTTTGCTTTTTTAAGATAGGGTAAAAATTAAAAAGATTACATATAATATTGAAAATCTATAATTAATCAAATTTGTACAACAATTTTAAAATTTATTTTGACTAGATCCGACCCAAAAATTGTTGCTCGTATGTACTAACGTCATTATTTAAATTCTACATTAACACGATTCTATTGATTCCCGTAAAGAGAAATAGTATTCATTTAAATTCGAAATTGTTTTTGGAGAGACGTTTCTAATATTGCTATATGGAGAAGTAAGTTGGTCCTATTTGAGGGTGGCAATGGGCGGGTTCGGGGATGATATTGACAATACCATCCCCATTCCAAATTATTATATCAAATATCATCCCCATTTTAATCACCGCTTTGGGAATCTGGTACAGAGATGGGGATTCACCGTTCGGAGACAGATTCCCGCTGGGATTCGGGTTCCTCAAATTAATTTTTTTACAAATTAAAATTTATTTTTTTTCTAAAATAATTTTCAATAAAATAAATATCAAAACAATTAAAACAACTCATAAACAATATTAATCCAACATAACATCAAATATCTTGAAATCATAAATCTAGTCTTTAAAACAAAAGTATGAAATATATAATTAAAATGACAACACAATCTAACAAGTTTGATTGTTTTGAGTTGATTCAAAGTTTCAATTTCAATTTCAATTCGTAATTTTAGATATTAAACTATTAATTAATTGGAAAGGAGCCATGAGGAGTGAGAACTTAGAGTAGTTGTAAAATTTTTTGGATGTTTTTGGTATATTTACTAATATATATATATATATATATATATATATATATATATATATATAATATTAAATGGGGAACATGGAATCACCGTTTCATATAAATTGGGTCGGTTTCGGGGTCGGGGATTGGGTGGGGAGCATAAATACCATCCCCATAATTTTTAAATGGGGATTCATCGTCCTTGCCCCATTCCCCATTTTGACTCGGGAATCCCCACCCCATTAACATTGGTACCCAACAGGAATGGTTCCCCGCGGGGAAATTGCCACCCCTAGTCATATTTGACTTCAAACATGATTACCCTCTTTCAATGAACTTGCAAAACTCCAATTTAAAGACTTGTAAAATCAACCAAATATTTCAAATCGTTTTTGATACATTTTCTCCTCACAACCACAACAATCAAAATTACATTATTTAAATCAAATATGTGAATCGGACAAATGTCAAGCTAGCCAGCATTAAGAAATTAAATTAAAAAGATCAATGAAGCATTACTAGCTATTTTACAAAGAGATCGAGTAACGCTTTTGTGTGCGCAATTAATGTAGTGTTTAATTTATTTCACACCAACAATATGATTGAGAAGAATTATCATGTCACCAATTCAATTAATTGAAGATGGGTCCAAAGTTAACAAAAAATAAAAATAAAAAAAAAGTGAAAAAAAGAGGAATTTGTTCAGATGATTTTGTCTTGGGCATTGTCTTTATTCAACTGTTTTGAAGATGGAGTCCCCACCTACACCCCTTCTTGCCCAAATATCCATCTGCCTCACATTTCCTCCTGCTCTGCTTCCATGTGCACCTTCTTAGATAATACTCTCCCACATGGCCCATCCATGCATATATATATAGCACAATTGTCCTTTTCAAATTGTGGTCACTAAATCATCAATGCCATCTTATTTATATAGCTATATATATTTTTATTAAATTTGTGGGTGCGTCCGACATGAACGAATTCAAAAGAAAAAAAACTACTTTAATTCATATATGAAATACATGATGATGATAAATGAATAGTGACGATAAGGGTCCAATGATGGATCCAAACTCTATTTATTCAACTTATTTGTATATGATTCATGACATGAAAGATGTCAATTAATTAAGAATGCATTTAATATTTTGAAGCAATTGACCATGCAATATGTTTCTTGAAAATGCATGAATTATTGAATGATGATCCCAAGTAGAAAACATAAGAGGCCAAGAGAGGGTGCCCACTGTTTACCTCGAAGCTTGTAGCATACCTTTCTATCGATACGACTTTTAATAATTTAATCTAGTATTTGTTGAGGGGTTGCTTTTGTCTTGCGGTTGTTAGTTTTTTCAGTTAATGTCGGTTGCTTATAATTCATTAATTACCGAGTGTCCTAGGTTCATTCTTCCTTGTTCAACATTGTGCAAGAAAATCTGTTGAATTTTCAAATTTTTTAAATTCAAAATAATGGAGTATCATTTAAAGTTGTTTTACAAAAAATATAACAAAAACATTTAAAACGTACATAAAATGACTTTATTATCTATCATTTAATAGATATAATTAATGTTAACACTAAATAAATATCCAGTTTAAAAATATATGATAGAACCACAACTAAAAAATAAATATTAACTCTTCTTGATAATTTAAATTGTCAGATAAATTTAAACAAATTCAAAAAAAAAAAAATTAAAGAAAAACCTATTTTAAAACGAATGAAAGTTAATTAGTATAAATCACTGATATATATAAGCAATATCTTTTTTTTTTATTTCTGGATTTGATGAATATTCTAGAACATTGGCATAACTAATACATCATGAAAATATATATTTCGGCAGCAGAAAAAGAAAAAAAATTGGAAAAATTCTTTAATTGTCAAAAACAACGACATTTTCTTGTGTGCATTAATGATGTTATCACTACATATATAGCGTCAACTGTTTGAAATATATGTACGACCAAACTGGTTTAATTTTATTGTTTGGAATTTCAATTGCATTTTCTAGGTCTTCGTTTTTCTTTCCTTTTTTTTTTTTTTTCCTTTTTCTTTTGAGAAACCCATTTCAATGTGTGAATATTATGCATGAAATATGTAGATATCACCGCCCATATCTCCTTTTGATTTGTTAAAGTCAAATTTAATTACTATTCCACATTCAAATGATTCTCGAAACATTACTCAATGAAAACCACGTTACTTTACATGTACCAAGATTAAAGTACATTGATTAGAGTAAATTAACGTGAACAATTAAGAAATAAACTCTGATTAAGCATTGTGGGCGTTGAAAGATATGATGCTTTCAACAAGGAGGAGTTTTTGGAACATAAAAAACACAAAATTGAGGTTTTATTTCATATTGCATTAAATGCACCCAATCATCGATCGATATGAGTATTTTTATTTATAATATAAAACACAAGATAGAAGATCGATTGGCGATAGATGATCTAAATTAAGAAATTAAATTAAAATTAAAAAAACAAAGCATTTACGATTTATATAGCAAGTTGCAAGAAACTAGGTTGACTATCGACTTGTACATCATATTTATTGATAAGGTAGTGATGGTTAGGCATGTGGTAACATGCTTATGCAACATGGACACAGCATGTGAGATATTTAAGGAATAAGTTAAAAGCTTGTCATTGCCAATGATGAATCAATAATTTCCAAAAATATACTTAAGCTAAATAGCATAACCTTCAATAAATTGAATAATATCCAATGATACTAAATCAAAATCGAGTGTCCATAGTATTATTTTGATCATGTTTGTAAAAGGTTTTTGCAATTGGGAAATGTGTCTTAACGAGTTCTAGTTATCTCTTCAATTATGATATATCAAATTAAGTTCTCCTTAATTCACCCTTTATCTATTTAAAGATGATGGTTATTAGGTATAGTATGTGCATATGATATCTATTCAGTGGTCCACTGGTAATATTTCAGAGATAAGTGCAAGTGGAAGTTAGGAGTATATAATACGTCATGCATGAATCTAATCTTCTACCTATAACAATTTTCTTATTCCACCTAATATATATCACTATTTGGATGCATAATACGTGTACACAAAAAAAAAAAAAAAAAAAAAAATCTATTTTTAATATACTCCCACCTGAAGAGAACGGGAATTGGATCAATCTATTTTATGGCGAAGCATCTGAATTAAGCATAATCGCACACTCATACAATCTTTGCCAATGAAACTTGTTACGTTGTATTTGGATTGAGAGATTAAAAATATATAATTTTAAATGAATGAATTTCAAATCCACTCAAGTTGGAGTGAGTTTAAAATTAATCCATCCACATTGCTAAAAAAATAGCTCAAAATAAAGTTGATATATTTTAAACTCATGTTTATTCAAACACCACCGATGAATTACCACTATGAATATCAAATTCTTTCTCAAAGCAACATCCAAACACGGCCTTAGTGAAATAGAAGATGGAAAAGGAAAAATGGAACAAAAGCTCTGAGAATGCTTATAATATAATATACCACATGCATCACATGTACAGTGGTTCTACGAATCCTTGTTCTTTAGAGTTATTCAACAATTATGATATTTGACCATCGAAAAGTTTTAGTCAACGCGTACGACTTCGAGACTTCTTGATTAATTGTGCTTCAGGACCATCTTAATTATGTATTTAACTTCGAGGTAATTATCAAGAAATTGATAACTTGTACCCTAACATTAAATTTCTACCTCATTAGTAATTTGCATTAATTTTCATATATTTGGCAAGTGCATAATAATAGTTTCATAAAATTAGCAAGGCAATAGTAATATTTTCATTTTTTTTTTTCTAAAAGATTATATATATGCACGATAATTTCCGATTCGGGACCAATTGTTAAGGATGTTTTGCTCAAAAAAATTAACCCCCCCCCCCCCCCCGGCTGCTGGTTAGAGTCATCCGTGATATCATGTAAGACTATGTTGTTATATTAAATCATATGTTTCCAGTAAAGATATAATTAGTCCATGGTTTTGAAGTTAAATATTCCTTAATTATGGTTAAAGTAGTTGTTCTAGAAATCTATAGAAAAAATATGAGAGAGAGAGAGAGATAGAGATAGAGATAGATAGAGATTTGAACAACTAAAAGATTTGCTGCTCAAAAATAACAAAAGGAAAGAAAAAAAAACAATAATTTGATCTAGAAGGAATAATGATGGTAGCTACAATAATCATAAAAAAAAAAAACAAGAAATACTAATTTGTTAAAAAGAGAATATCTCTTTCATATATAGAAATGAGATAATGACATAGTGTTAGAAGGATTGTTAATTAACCTATTCATATAAGAGACGAAATTGAGAATTCGATCTGTTTTTCCATTTTTTATTTTCAATTGTAAAAAGGGTTCAACCAAAAAAAAAAAAAAAAAAAAAGGAGAAGCGATGAACTAATAATTGGATAAACATTCTTGTGTATTTGTGTCGAAGAAAACACCAAACCTTCATGTGATGTGTTTATGATAAAGTTGATGACAAAAGCTTAGCCCTTCTAATAGTAGAACCACCAGATATAATCTAACTGCTTATTTCTATTAAAATTGATATCCATAATCCAATTTCATATAGTTTTTAGTTAGGTTGGCACCCTCACCGCATACAACCACCTATACTTTTTTATTATTCATCAACATATATCATGTATATATAATATTGTGTGATAGATTATTATAAACATAATGTATACAAATTAAAACTAGAAGATCTTGTGTGGACCCAAAAAAAGT
This sequence comes from Scutellaria minor, assembly GCA_954870855.1. Taxonomy (NCBI): domain Eukaryota; kingdom Viridiplantae; phylum Streptophyta; class Magnoliopsida; order Lamiales; family Lamiaceae; genus Scutellaria; species Scutellaria minor. The sequence goes on from OX940727.1 coordinate 8,213,807, forward strand.
TAAAACATATATATGCAATTAAGGTTTTCAGTATTGGTCTTGACATAAATTCAATGAATATGTCATGCACCACAAGATGAGTAATGATCAATGAAATATTTGATGAAAAAATAAGTAGATACGTGATAATAGTAGAATGCATCATGTATATTGTGGAAGTAACAATAAAAAACTATTATCATCTAAAATGTTAGATGAGAATTTAAATCTCAATAAAAGGCAAGTAATGATCTTAGGTTTAAGATCATTTATAAATAGAAATCGACTCAAAATTGAACATAAATATATATTATCAGTACTAATTTAAGCATAACAATATCTATTGTCAATAACCACTTACACTGTTCTATGTTCTATTTAATGGTGTCGTCATCGCCAAAATTTGCTTAATATTTACAATGAACGTTGAGTAGAAATCATGAAGAATTGCATACAAATATTTAATGGAAAAAAAAAAAAAAAGGAAAGGAAACCGGATATAAAGTATAATGGGAAGATGCTGCACACAAGGTAAGGGGACAAGCGTGTTGGACATTTGATGTGACTAGATTTAGGTTAAGCTTCTAAATTAAACTGCCACGTGTTAATGCAAAATGTCACTTTCTATAATTTTAGAGGATTGAACGCGCATTTTTCGACGAGTAAGGAAAATTGACCAATCAATGGCCTCCCACTCAACACCCCCCCTCACCATTATGTGGTTTTTTTAAACAACAATGAATAAATAAAATCCGGGTTCTAATATCAAAGCTCTAACTACCTTACTCTCACTTTTCCCACTATAATCCCACATTCTTTCTAATTGTCCTCATTCCCACATTTCTCAATCTTCCCATTAAAATAATCCAATCATAAAAGTGTATCCTAAACATCTCCCTTACTAGATAATCTTTTCTAAAGATTTGTATGTCCATGAATCACATTATAAGAAAAATAATATACAAAGATATAATTTAATACTCAAAATAATTTTAAGGATCATAAAAAAATTATTTGAGTGTTTGTACTGTAAATTATTAAATCAAGCGACTTACACTAAGTGGATGCTTGATAAAGTGTTATGAAAGAGAGAGAATGAAAATGTATGAAAATTGACATTTTGAATCGAAACATTATTATATTGTAGCTATAAGTTCATACCTCAACTGAAAATAGGTAATCTTTGTATTTGTACATGATATAATTATACAGAGTTTTAAAATATGTATTTTATAAGAATTTAGGGAAAATAGGTAGAAAAATTGGTTTGTTCGGTATTGAAGTTGCAAATATATAATTAGTTGTGCATATATAAAATAAGGTAAAATTTATGGAATGTAGCATAAATTAATATTAATAATAGGGCAAAAAAAAAAGGGTGGTGGTGTCAAAGTTAGAAGAAGGTGTGACCCGCTTCCATTTTAGAGTCCTCTTTTCCAAAATCGAACACGTGGGCTTCTCCTACATGTCAGAAGTGGACCTGTATGCCCACATTTCGCTCTATATATACTCACCACTTCTCTCTCACCTCTCTCATCAATCACACAACATAACACACACACAAAAATTCCTCTCATTTTCACTTCTCTCCTCCTCTTTCACTAGCCCCCACAAACACACACTCTTTCAGTGCCAAAAATAGGTAGCCATGGCCACTTCAGCTGCTACTTGTTGTACTAAAACTTCATTGGTTAAGCCTAATTTGTTATCTGATCTGGGGTCATTCTCATTACCCCAAAAACACTACAGCCAGTCCATAAAGTGCTCTCTCCAAACCCCAACTCTCCACTTCCCTAAAAAATCCTCTGCCACCACCATCAAAAGATCCAATTCCCCATCTAAACCCCAATGGAACATCATTCAGAAAGCCGCCGCAATGGCCCTCGAGGCTGTCGAGGGCGCCTTAACCGCCCACGAGCTCGAGCAGTCTCTCCCCAAAACCGCCGATCCCCGTGTCCAGATCGCCGGAAACTTCTCTCCGGTTCCCGAACAGCCCGCCCAGCACAAACTCCCCGTTTCCGGCCAAATCCCCGATTCCATCCAAGGCGTCTACGTCAGAAACGGCGCCAATCCCCTCTTCGAGCCCGTCGCCGGCCACCATTTCTTCGACGGCGACGGCATGATTCACGCCGTCCAATTCAAGAACGGCTCCGCCAGCTACGCCTGCCGCTTCACCGAGACCCAGAGACTCATCCAGGAACGCGCTCTGGGCCGCCCCATTTTCCCCAAAGCCATCGGAGAGTTGCACGGCCATTCCGGGATAGCCAGGCTGCTGCTTTTCTACGCCCGCGGCTTGTTCAAGCTCGTCGATCATGCCCACGGCACCGGCGTCGCCAACGCCGGACTCGTATATTTCAACAACAGACTATTAGCCATGTCCGAAGATGACTTGCCCTACCATGTCCGTGTCACTCCCAACGGCGACCTGAAAACTGCCGAAAGATACAGCTTCGACGGCCAGCTTAAGTCCACCATGATCGCCCACCCGAAGGTCGACCCCGTCACCGGCGAAATGTTCGCCCTCAGCTACGACGTCGTTCAGAAGCCCTACTTGAAGTACTTCAAGTTCTCCAAAAACGGCGAGAAGTCGGAAGACGTTGACATCCCCGTTTCGGAGCCCACAATGATGCATGATTTCGCGATCACCGAGAACTTGGTGATCGTCCCCGATCAGCAGGTGGTGTTCAAAATGTCGGAGATGATCAGGGGCGGCTCTCCAGTGGTGTACGATAAGAACAAAATGTCGAGGTTTGGTGTGCTGGATAAGTACGCTAAGGATGCGTCGAGCATGAAGTGGGTGGAAGTGCCTGATTGCTTCTGCTTCCATCTCTGGAATGCATGGGAGGAGCCTGAGACCGACGAAGTCGTCGTGATCGGATCATGTATGACTCCACCCGACTCCATTTTCAACGAATGCGACGAGGGATTGAAGAGCGTTTTATCCGAAATTCGACTCAATTTGAAAACAGGGAAATCGACTAGGAAGCCAATCATCTCTGACGAAGAGCAGGTTAACTTGGAAGCAGGGATGGTGAACAGAAACAAGCTGGGAAGAAAAACGCGATACGCTTATTTAGCGATCGCAGAGCCATGGCCTAAAGTTTCGGGTTTCGCAAAAGTGGACCTTTTTACGGGTGAAGTAAACAAATTCTTTTATGGTGATGACAAGTTCGGAGGAGAGCCTCTGTTTCTTCCCAGAGATCCTAACTCCGAAGAAGAAGATGATGGCTATATACTGGCCTTCGTACACGACGAAAAGGCATGGAAATCAGAGCTGCAGATTGTCAATGCCAAGACCATGAAAATGGAGGCTTCTGTTAAGCTTCCATCAAGAGTTCCATATGGTTTTCATGGAACATTCATTGCCGCCAATGACATGGCAAATCAGGCCTAATTCCATTCCCCTTTTTCCACTTTTTTCACAGTGAAGAATTACCTGAGGGATTGTTGATACGTCCCCGGATTCTTACTGCTGGTTTGAACAAGAGCCCTCCTTAGTTTGTTCATATGGAGGGCTTAAATTTCAATGATTTTTTTTTTTTTTAAATGTGGGAGGTTTTAGCAGAGGCAGCTTGTAGCTTTTGGATGTAGGTAGAATTGAAGCTCAGCTGGTTTCTGCACAAACTGTTTTAATCTGGTAGTATATTTCATAGATATACAGTTTACAATACAACATTTTAATAATGTTCTGTTATTACATATGACTCTCTGTTTTACCCTGTTTGCACCTCTGTTCTCTTTGTATATAATGGATTACATTTTTTCCCCTCGCCCTCATCATTCTTTAGTTATTTTCTATTTCAAATTATCTAAATTATCATATGTATTTATTAATTATGTCATACTAAAGATATTACCTTGAACAACTTATGCCGGATTTGTAGGAAATCCTCCTCTCGTTGGACTCTTACAAACTGGGTAATGTTTGATCTTTTATACACTAAGTATATGTCAAAATATTTTGGATTGAAGATTTAGGGCGAGACAAAAAGATTAAGGTTGAAATTATATTTAATAAGCAATGATATACCAACAAACTCATCTATTTATAATTTTTTTGAAATTGACAATTAAAAGCTACTAATTAAAAACTTGATGAAATCAAACAAATAATTGGACTATTGAGCAATCACGTAATTGGTCAGAATTCCGACAAAAATCTCCCATAAAGAAAAAAAAAGAAGAAGAAGATAATGACTGGCGAAAATAGGGTCACAATGCGATTGATGGTGGGCAGTGGAACTTAAAATTGTTACAAAAATGTCGCATCTTCCTTGTCAATTTCTCATGCAAATCAGCATGTTATTTTGGCAACCTCTCATTGGCCAATTCTCAGTGGTTTGGATTCGTTAAACTGACAATACCACGTCCAAACCTAATTGGACTAATTTTATAATTCCTTAAACCTCATTTCTGCCCTCCAAAACATCCATTTCTTTTTTCATCACATTTTAAAAGTTAAGAATGCAGTCCACAATCCAACAATATTTTATCCACTCTATTATTCATTATTTAATCCACAAACATCATTTGTCAGATCACTCTTAAACAAAACATGCTTTCACTCCCACTAAAATTTCTTAGTTTTTCTATGTTAGTGTTTTACCCCCTCCAAAAATCCCAAATATGAAGAATTCGAACTTGAAAGATCTCAATCCTTAATAATCTTAAAATACTAGAATTAACAAGAATTTTCTACTACTAAAGTTAGAATTGAGGTTTTGTTAAGACGATGTAGATAATATATATGCAAATAAGATCGTATTTCATTTCATCCTTCAAACAATATTTTAATATGTGTGTATATATATATATATCATTTGTATATTCATATTGTTATTTAATACAAAAAAAAAATGATACTCAAAATTTTAGTTGTGTTTAAACATTTAAAAAAGGGGAAAAGAGACACCTTATGAAAAATGATGTCGACAAGACCACACTCCATTTCTACTTTATAAATCAAACAATAATGTAAACTAATATGAAATCAGTGGTCAATTATATGCAAGAAGTACAGGTGTGAGATAGAGATTGGGCAGAGAGTATTTGTTAGTGAGGTGGCGTGATTTATAAACAGTGTGTAATTGGTTGTTTTATGAATTTATTGGTGATTGAGAATCAATGAGGGACTACTGTGGATCAGCAATTTACTCCTGATATGATGCTGATATCATAGCACAAATAAATATACATATTATATATGTATATAGTGCCTGCTACAAAACTCTTTTTAGGGTCAATACTCTGAAAAGTGACAGTATAGTTTCATTTATTTAATTTAAATTGCATTTGTACGACCCATTTTTATAATGTTTCTGCTCCTAAAATATTATTTGTTTGCATAAGGAGAGGATATCATATCATTTCATTCCCCAATTCTCGAGCACTGAAATTCATGTTGCAATTGGTGATTGGAGAAGCTTTTCAGTGTGTGCGGTTTTAATGATCTTTTATTTGTTGGGTTCTTTTATACCCAACATATTTTCTTCTATTCAATTCTGATATTTATGTATGACTAATTTGGAAATAATTTAATCTTTCAAAATCGTTACAATGCAAATTGTAGGATGTATCCCAGTGATTAGGTTTGAAGGTTAGTCTATTGATATCACCAATAACAAGATCCTACCCCAAAAGTTGGAATCATGTAAATTGAAGAATACATTCTAACATATTACATTTTGTAGTTTGTTGATTTTATATTTTGTAAGTGTTAAAAAATATTATGATTGTAATTTAAAAAAGTATTTGTAGACATAATATGTAGTGATTAGGGAAAGCCTGACCCAACGAACTTATTGAATGAATAGACTAAGTTGAGACCTCAGGCTTGGGCCATTTTATAGGTCTTTCAAGCTTATCAGACCAAACCATTTATAAACCTATAATTTGGTTCATATAATTATAAATATAATATATTATTGATATGATCATGTACTTTAATTTCTCATTATTATTGATTTATTAGATGTAATATCAACTTATATTTTTTTCTTAGTAATTCAATTGTAATATAAGTTTGCATAGTTAGTTCTTATTTCAACTCCTTATTCTTACTTTTTGTGATTTTGATAAGTTTTTCAAATCAGATTGAGCCTGCAAACATAGGCCCGACTTTCATGAACCAGACCTATCAACAAAATGTTTGGTTCAACCAAATGGTCTAAAATTTCAAGTCATAGGTATCATTATATTGCTTATGATTCAAACCATTCTCTATAAAAATAGTGAATGAAAGCTTGAAATGTCGTTAAATAAGACTGAAAATCTGGTGCAGGACGAATAAATATATAAATAATAAGAGCATATGGAGAATATTCAAAGATGGATGAAACCTTGTCTTTGTTTGTTTTGCAGCCAAGGTTGGATAATTAGTCGCAAACTGACTAGTACCTTATTAATGTATTGGAGTGAATAAAACACGGATTTCATATTGCATTAATAATTCAGCTTAAGTAAAATACATCTGTCAATTTTATGAATCATTTTCTTATTTGGCAGAAAGTGTTGTGCCAACGAACAATATTAATTTGGTGGGATGTGACAAAGAAAGCAGCCATCTTTGCCCCTTTTTACAGGGAGTTTATTGTGTCCATTTATATATATTTCAGACCACCAAGACGTTTCAAAATTAACTCTAAATATCATTAATCTTAGGGCAACAAATATCTTCAAATAATCATCTTAAAAAGAATATCATTAATTCTAGGGAAAGAAATATCTTGCCCTAGTATATATTTTTAAAAAATATCTTAAAAACAAGAATTCACTTTATTTAGTACCACATAAATCACTCTCTTGAGTCTCTTCATACAACCTTTCCAAGTTGGAGCACTATATCAATAGTACTATTGACCAAGTCAACAATTGTTGCTGGAGGTCAATTTTGTTTTCATTAAAATGGGACTAGAATTGGGAGGAGGGAGGTGGGGGGAGGGGGGAATGGGAATCTTAAACGAGATTATAGAATCTTGTAATATTAACGGTAAAAAATGCATTGGACTAAAATTGTAAAATCAAAATTGAAAAATTCCCACTAAAAAATATATGATGTGTTTTTTTGTAAATGAAAATGATAAAACGCCCATCGTGGGCAACTCTTAATATGCTCACCTTTGATGTGTATTGATCTCATCACCTCATTATATGAAAAATTCAATTAATAGATATTTTAAATGTTTGACACATCAGTGATGGACACATATTAATGTGTCCACGGTGGGAGGGGTAACATGATTGTTTCTATAAATCTCTAAAAATATGGTGTATATTTATTTATGGAAATAATAGTGAATGAGTTTTTTATATTTAATTTGGTTCCAAAAAAAAGTTGAATATTTAGAAAATATTAATCATAACACATTTGTCATTCCAAGAAGAAAAATATTTTCGAAAATAACGCCAAACAAATTAGGACCAAAATTTTGTACACTAATCAAAGAAAAGTATAAAACTTGATTTGATCTTAGAGACGATTGGTAGGTGGAGCACGTTCCAAGTGACAATAGTTTTGGGCGAAAAATAATCTTTATTTGGGCCAAAAAAATAGAAGATTTCTTTTGTAAAGTATGATATCATGATTAGTCATTAGTATGCACGAATTATATGAAATAATAAAAATAAAATTGAGTTTCTTATGTGTGATAATCAGACTTTTAACACAATGATCTTTGATTTTGTGTTCTTGATTATAAAACCACTTATCAATTTCTTAGTACAAATTGTTAAAATGCAAAATTGTAGTTGGTTTCCATGGCAAGTCAGAAATGTTGTTTGCAGTCTAAAAAAGGGGTGGCTTATGGCCATCACATCATTCGTGGGACAATACTTAAACAAGTTGTGCATATAAGTCACCGACCATTTGTACAATATATACACTCAACTTTCTACTTTTCCATATACATATGATTTTGATTGTTGTTCCCATTTTTGGACATTTATGAAATATATGTGACTCTTCCTTGCGTTATACCACCACTACTTCCAATGTTTCAAAGTGGTTTCTGTTAGTCAAAGAGCATGATTAATGTACGCTCATAGAGTAAATATTTTATGATGAATAACTCGTAGAATTGTAGAAATTTCACATTTCAATTATCTGAAGATTGAATATTCATGTCAAGTGTGAATAAGTTGTGATCACATCTATATTATTTGAAAGAGGTATCAATTAATTAGTTGGATGAGATGATTTGAATATCCAAATTTCTAACATGAGATAATATTTCTTAAAATAACATTAAATATCCAACATTATCATTTTTAATTTTCAAGATTAATAATGTGGTTACCTTAATCATTATATTTGACAATGATAAGATATGAAATATATTTATGCGTATCAAATCAAAGATAATATCTTTAATACATGCTAATGTGATACCATTTAGAAGGTGCATTACGAGAATTTCCATAAGATATCACTCGTCAATATAATTCAGACGAACTTAATTTCGAAATTTAATTACATAAGGTCCCATCCATTTATACCATACCTGTCGTTATCTCGTCAAAAAGGCCTTTTTGATAATTTTATGACATTGATTGTTTTCCCCCACCCTAATAAAAGGGCTTCTTGGTAATAATTCCATTGGCAGAATTCCCTCGCATGGTCCTAGAACAATTATGAAGTTCATTACAAGGCATTGGGACATTAGGACCACGATAAAATAAATGCGAAATTTCTAGTCACATTTCCTTATTGTAATTAACTAATTAACCAAGAAACAAAAACAAAAACAAATATATTTTAATCGGATAACCCAGACCCACTCGAATATTATTTTATATGTTGGTTTCTCTTCTTTTACTATGCAAAACAGATTTGTTCATGCCAATCCCATATGCACAATTTACTAAGTTAGCGCAACAAATTTAATGAAAATCTTTCATAGTAAAATAATTTATTTTCTAAGTCATCCAATCATTGATTCCTGATTATTTGTGGAACCAAGCAACATGAAAATAATAAAATATATAACAAAAAAAATGACCTATGGAACAATTAACTTTTTGTTGGAACTTGGAAGTGATAGAAAAGAGTAGTGCTACATTTAATGGTTGAGTGGTCAGCATGAACAAATTCAAATTTCTAATTCTATTCCACCATTATTGGATGCCATCGGCTTCCAAGAAAATAGCAGATAAAAGAATACACATAGCCTAGGGAAAGAACAAGAAAAGATGACAACACTATAAGTTACAGTGTTGAATTCCACCAAGTCTACTCGTTTTAAAATAAATGTCTAACCATTTCTTTTTTTTTTTTTTTTTTGCTAAACAAATGTTATTATATGTTTCTAAGAAATATTTGTTATATTATATCAAAATTATCCTCATTTATTACTCTAAAATTAAATGATATATAAAAGTGTTTATTGAAAATTTGTTTGTAATGATTGTTAAATCAGTCTACCTTTTTTTTTTTATGAATTTTCTTAATCCATGTTAATTTTGTTTGAAGATGATAAAGCAGAAAAAAAAAATCATAAGTTGGATTGTCAAAATAAAAAGAGATGCGTACGTGGGTTCTAAATTATTGTTGAAATTAAAGTGGGAATAGAATATAAAATTAGGATGCCCATTTCTCAGTTTTCTAAACTTATGGAAACATGATGAATGCACGCACCCTTTCCAAAATTAGAATGCCCATTTCTCAGTTTCCTAAACTTATGGAAACATGATGAATGCACGCACCCTTCCCAAAATTTAGAAGTGTAGGTTTGTGCAGTTGTTATAATTCGTTCCACATATTAAGTAGTCGTTTCTTATGTATAATTTGTATGATGTAAGGGTTGGAGTACACTTGTACCCCATGGATTAATGGAACTTTACCTTTTACTGATGATAAAAAAAAAAGTGTTGGTCTAACTTAAATTCAATGCGATTATTTGATAGTTGAAATTATTAATAGGGAAGTAGCTAGAGATGATTTTTTAATAAAAAACATTATATATCCAAATTTTACTTGTGTCATTATTTTCCCCAATTTATGCAGGATCCTAGAGTCTAGAATACGAAAATAAAGAATTAAACATTGACATAAAATGTGGATAAACAGTGATTGCATCCGAATTCATGGGAAGAAAGACCTATGTGATACCATGATGTTGGGATATGTAAATTATTGAAAAAAGAAAAGAAAAAGGTGATTAAAAAATATTACTTGTTCCAAGTTTTTGGCAGCTCAACAGAGCATGTTAGAGCACCCACATTGATTCATTTTGAGTGTTTTTAGCACACCATTTTAGTGTGGGGTCCACATGCCACTAAATTTTATCAATTTTAAAACACATCTCTACATCAATTTATCACAAATTTACACATTTTTTAACACAAATGCAATCATTACATGTGGGTCCCATTATCAACTACATTTTATTCTATTATTTTTATCCACTAAAATACACACTCTTTCCAATCATTAGCAATGTGGATGCCCTTAATAGGACATCCATCTATAATTCTCTGGAATTTTGTCGGAAAACTTTGACCTGGGAAACCTGCGTTAGTGGGCATAAATTAGCCACACAATATCATTTTGTAGCCACGTACCTTAACCAAATTTCTAGGTTTTCACTACTTTCCCAGCTTTTCAGCTTATTAATTATAACAATTGTAATAAAAAAACTTTAAAAAAAAAAAAAAACTAAAAGTAGAAATTGAACTTAGTCAAATTTCTCTGTTTCAAATGTTTTATCCGTGATGTAAGTTAGTTAGGTATGACCAAATACCTACAATAATATTATAAGATAGTGAGATATAACGATGCATTATATGTATTAGTTACATTACCAAAATTTCAGAGCAAATGCAACTTATTAGGGTTACATAATATCTAGATAAAGATTGAATTGAACAAATGTACATATTGTAAATAGTTAAAAGTTAAAACAAATATTAATCTATTTAATTTCAAAATTGGACTATGTACTTGGAATTTGGAATATCCGAAAAAAGAAAAACAAGTCCATATAAATATGTGATGGAGAAAATATCATTATAACTTTTGTTGTTTTAATTGTTAGCTCTGTTTATTTTCAAAACTAAATTTTACCGTCTCACGAAATTTTAATGCATTACGTGAGACGGGTCAACCCATAACCCAATTACCCATCACCCAGACCCTACAATTCATATGTTGTTTTTGGATGATGGGGCCCCGTCTTACGAAAACTATCCATGAGACCGTCTCATATGAGTTTTTGTGATTTTAAAATTTAATGTATTTTCTCTGACACTACTGTAATTTATTATCTAAATAAACCAAAATCTAAACCCAAATCCAACAGACATCTTTCGATATTCATCCTATTTAAAGATTTGTTCTTCTTAAAAACAGATTTCCTTTCTAAACTTCGATAGTGTTTCTTCCTATAAAACTCAACCTCTGATTTATTGAGGAAATCAGACCACTATTGACCAAGCTCTACTTTTGTGTCTTGCCATTGTTGTTGGTCTCTGTTAAGATGGGAATTGACTATTATTTGTCGCTCTATTTGATACTTTGATTATTAATTGTTGGTCACTATTTGATTATTAATTGTTGGTCTCCTTTTTGAACTAAATTTTAAGCATTTTAATTGAATTTTAAATACACACTAAATACGTACATTCATTTTTAATTTCATATTTCAGATCATTCCAAATACATTAAAAATAGTTTTTTTTTAAAATTGGCATGATCTTGGCCTTGTTTGTCAAAGGGCAACAGAAATATACATATGTTGGTTGAGCTGCACATGTTACTAAATATAGAATCATAAAAAAAATCTGTGATATTTTACATTAAATTTATGTTTCTATCTATTAAATTATACTTGCCGCATTATTTGGAGCAGCACGGTTAAAGGTGGTGCAACACTTAAATGCAGTTTGAATCATTTATTGTAAAATATAATATTTAATTAGATCACTATACGTCATCTATATGTGATGGCCTGACTTTTTACACTATATTATTCTATGTTCCTACATGGTAAAATATTAATATAATACTTGCTGCATTCTTTGAAGCAACTTATTGGAGAAATTCTGTTGAATTATCATTTTTAGCATTTATAGATAATTTGAATTTATATTATAAAGTCAATTGATAACGTCAGGAAGAAGAAATTCAGTTTATTTTCACGAAATCATATTTGAATTTTTATTATTATCTTCCATTATTATGAATTGTATTTCATTATAATTTAATCTAGCCGCAACGCGACTGAACAGATTTAGAAACATGCTTAGTTTTTCTCATTTTTGGATGTCACATATTCATATTTAACCTGTTTTTACCATTTTGGTAGTGATCATATAATTTTTTTTTTTAAATGGTCATTCTATAATACACAAGACCATTGATACGTGATAGATTGTTACATTATAAATTCTGATGATAATGCAAGTGTAGGTGGAACGAAATAAAAAGAAAAAAATATATCTAAATTTGGTTATAAAAAATAAATGTTAATTATAACTGAAAATAAACTTCTTCTACTATAAATGATTAAAAATTAAAGTGTCCCAAAATATTATTTCCAATTAATGATTTAACATATTTTTGTAGCAAAAGGTGAAGACTAAGTTGTCATGTAAAATAGTTGAGCAGTCGGTTAGATTATGAACTCAAACCTTAAAAATGATAGATATCATGTAAGATATTCATATATGAATGTTTAATTATATTCATATACGAATTTGATGCTTCAATAGTTAACATGCACATGAAATTCCTACAATCAGAAGAAGTAAAAAAAACTCATGCATTGCACGTATCCTCTTCTAGAAAATCAAAATCATGATATGTAACTTTTTTAGCCATTCTATTTCAATGTAACATCTTTTTTTTTTGTCTGTCCCTTTCAATGGATACACATTACACACATAGACAATCCGATGTGTATATTTCCAACTTTTTTTTTTTAAATAAAGAAGAAATCAATAGAAATGAGGTATTATATTATTAAATTGGCCTTTGGGGAAAAGCTCAAAATTGAGAAAAGCTACAACACGTTTAAAATAGGAGTACACAAAAAAACTGGCAATAGCTCTCAGTCCATTTTCAGCCCAAACGTTTAGAGCATACTCCATAATTTCTTGTGGAAAGGTGCAGAAAGAATTAATGGAATATCTATAAAATCGATTAGATGGGCCAATATTGCGACATAACACTTGAAAAATAAAATTGGAGGGGCCTTTTGATGACAACTTTGCGTGTGCCTCTCGCATTGGTGGATCCATCTCCACATCAGCATTATCTGATAATTCTTGACATCATTGCATGTGTCATGCACACCACCTATTCTATTTTTTTCTTTTTTATCAATCAATCTTTTAGCTTTCCATCATTCAACAAAAATCCCACCTTTTCGAATGATGTGTGTTTTTAACTATATGATGCATTAACTAACTGAACTGTCCATCTAATAGCAACTTGGTAAAAACATGAGCAAAATCAAAATCTACAAATGTACATAAACGTTTTTGTTCTTCATTACAAAATATTTACTTCTCTCCGTTTCTTATTTTAGTAAGTCACAAAACTTATTATTTTCCATCTAAACAGACAGATAATGTCTTGTACACGTTTTCTCAGTTACAACAAATATAAAGCCTGAAAATTCTCAAATTTCTCATCAAAACAAAAATGAACTGTTCTAACACTCCTCTTTCTCAAGCGAATAGACTCACGGGTGTTCATTCGATCCTAATTTCTATCACCTGAATTTCACAAAATTCAAATTCAAAAATTGCAAGAAATTCATATAGATTACATATCCAAACTAGATAGATAGCATGTTTTCAAATATAAGTGTACATAAATCACTGCAGACTCCAAAATCTTCGCCGACATCCTCCAGGGACAAGCACACAAGCAAACAACTTAACCTGCTATATAAACGACATACTCATCTTCGATCATGTGCACCCATCCAAGACAACATGTCTCCATCTTGTCAATTCAAAATTTGTGCACTGTCAGCATCAACATCTGAAACAATAAGAAAACATTTGTGATATGAGAATAATCATCTTTAAATATAAGACAAATGTAGATCACTGTTTTGGGTGGGCAAGAGTAATATAAACAGAACATCTACCATGGGGTACAGCTATTGAAACAAATGTTCAATCCTCTTCCATGGGTACATCTGGAATATCAAACCTATCTTCTTGAATAGTCTTTGAAACAATGGAAATAGGGGTTGGTGATCGTAGGTCAAGGAAAGATAAATTGAACATGGAAAAACAGGACAAAAAATTCACCAGCATAGATGTCAAGTGAACAAATGGGTATAACCAAAAGCACCTGAGGAACAATTTAAATCATTGCAAGAAAAAATCACAGAGAAATTTATGATTTATTCAGTGACGGAAAAACTGAAAATGGGAGCTTTAATGACCCAATGCTATTTCAATATTATTTTATTTGGAAGACGGTTACACAACAAAGGAAACAAAAACATGGACCTTTCATGAACTTAGTTCACATTGATTACCCAATTCAGACTAATATAAGAAACTTGACAATAATGAGCAATTATATCACATGCATAAAATTTACATTACCGTGAGAATGTGCTGGAGTAACTTCAGATAATTCCCTAGTAAGCGCAAAATATAGACCATATTTTATATGTAAAATATGTATGTATGTATGTAAAATATGTATCTATGTCTATATATATATATATATGTATGTATGTATTCATGTGTACGAGTGCGTCAAATCGGTAAGTGGATAAGTGGACACTATTATAATGATTTGAGTGAACTGATTCATAATTGTGAAACTCATCTTTCAAAAGAGAAAAGAAAGGATATATATTGACATAAGATCATCCTCTTTTTCCCCACGGTTGCGGCTGTTATTTAATTCCCTTAATATTTCAGGTGTAACCTGCATGTCAAGGAAAGCGGAATTATATCACCAAACAAATGATATCCTATAAAAAGTTTAATAACCAGAATTGTGCTGATTACTTACTAATTTATGCCTTTGCCTTTCGAGTAGAGTGTTGAGATTATTTTTGTCCTCCTTAGTCAACTCATTTTTGTACCTGCACCAAAATACATAAAGATGAAGAATATAGTCTTAACATGCTAAAAGCAAGTAAGAAACGGTAGGCAGGAAGTATGTTGGATATCTTTTCAGTCAGAATGAAAAACTTTGGCAAATTTAGTTGTCCTAGTATGATCTTGTCACTTGAACAAACTCAGCATTGTGACTATCCATACGAAACTACAAAATCTCCCTTTTCAAGCCACTATAAAGGGAAAGAAAAGAAGAGGCAGAATTGAATTACACTTGCAAAGTGAACATGAAGGAAGATGGGAAGGGAAAATTATCCAAAAGAACTAACCTTTGTGCAAATGCAAGTAGCGACTGGTGCCAAATGACAGGCATTACTCTTGATTCTTCATAGAATCTCATAAAATGAGCAACCAATGCATCAAGTACACGGTATGGCAATGCATATTTCTTCTCCACTAGTAACTTAATGAAATAACTGCCAGATACAAGTGGAAATTGTCATCATAAATTTGTTGGCAAGTCTTTACTAGAGAAAGATGACAAGAAAAACATTTCAGGAACATAACTTGAAAGAAAAAATTTATAAATAAAATTAAGAAACCTGCAACCATTATAGTACATCATAACTGTATGTTAACCATTTTAATAATAGTCAACAAATAATGGCACAGGAAAATCAATAACTTCTATGTGAGCTCCTACAAGAGAATGGTGACAATTCACTTTATTAGAATTTCATGTGTGAACTCCATCCTCTGTAACAGTGTAAAACAGAGTAGTCTAAGCTGTCCCTCATCAATGAACAAAGGGAAGGGGGAGGTGGAAGGATGACAAAAGTTAAATACAAATCAAGTAGGGAGAGTTGATTTGACAAAGAAATTATATAGTTTGATTTTCCATCATGTTAATGATAATAAGACCAAAGCAAATCAGATTATCAAATAGCTTCTAAAAATAATTATCAATCATTAATCATTATCTGCTCTAAGGAAGCATATTACAAGATTAATACCTTGTTGTACCATAGTACTCCATCTCTGCAAGCTTCAGCAATGCAACACTGAAATGCAGAATACAGATTACAATAATCTCAAAGAATTAAAAAGTTTTAATGAAGCTATAAAAGAATGTCGCATGCACAGAAGTTCTTAACAAAACAAATAAGAACTCAAATATGCTCAGGTAAGTGTCATATTCTAGACAAAAACAAGACCGGTATTAAGTTTTCATGCAAGCTAATGAGGCAGTGACAATAGTATTCAGATTAAAATCATAGAAATAGTGCTTGCAAAGAAATATTGGTTATGAAGATGTACAACTGTAAGAAAGAAAAGGTAAAAGGCCTACAGTACAACTTCAAATTCTGATAAATGATATCAGCAACCACATGATGAAAATTGTTTGGCGACAAGGGGCAGATCGAAAGTGAAGAAAATTATTCTTAGGAGATTTTCTTCTTGTTTTGAGTTGGGATGGGAAGGGTGTGGGTTAGGAGGTGGCCGTGTCACGTCATCAAATTAGCCATATTGTAGATTAATCTTCAAATCAGTAATATCAAAAATATGCAGAGTATGAAACTACCAGCTCTTTGACGGTACTTAGTTAGTCATGGAGTTATGAGGTGAGATCAAAGATACCATACCTGGAATGAAGAGGAGGAATGGAAATCTTCTCGATTATGCTCCCAACGATAACAGCCTCTCTTAAATTACAATTCCTTGACTGGCAAAGAAAAAACAGAAAATTTCAGCTTACAAGGCCGATTCAGATCTAGGTTTTACATATCTTAATGCATTCAAGTCAGTGCACAAACCAGTTTGTCCTCCAAAAAACATAATGGCATACTAGTAACAATCCAAAAAAAAAAAAAAAAGCTACACGAGGATTGAGTTGCTGTAAGAGAACAGTGCATATAACAGCAACAAAGTAAGGCGGGGTGCCAATCCATATGGTCAAGGAGGAATTGCGGGGCCAATTATGATCTAGTGAATGTTGTCTATAACAGAAAATTATCAATAGTTTGAGAACTGTAATACCTCACACAAGGGAAATAAAATTCCCTTATTGAAAGCAGCTGGTTTATATAGAGCCTTTTTTAATGATTGGTATAAGGCAAAGTGCAGCCTCTTATTCTTTCGGATATCTTCTCTCACACGAGGAAGCAAGACTAACTTGTAGAATCGTTCCACCTTCTTGACACCTAAATTAGAAGCAAAGATTCTTGTTGCTTGGTACATTGCATTTGGGGACCACTTTTCAGGTTCAGTCAAGTATAAGACTTCCTCCCAAAATTGCAAAGAAGATATGTGCTTGAAGGCTTTTGGCATCTTCCCAGAGGTGTATTTGCTCAGCAACTTACCAACCCTACATGATTCACATAAAATCACAACCAAATAAAATCCACATATTATGTTGACAACAGAAACAAGAAGGTCAAGAGAGAGACAAAAAAAAAAAAAAAAAAAGTGATGCCTCAACTCAACGATCAAACACACAAGGCTATCAACATACCCTTTGTACAACTCGATGATTGAATCATCCAACTTTGGCATTGGTTGTGTTCCTATAAAAGAACATGTGAAACAGAAAATTGTTAATGAACATCTTTTTATGTAATAAGTTTGCCACAGTTTCAATAATAAAATGTCAATATCTGATGAAACTAGGATTGACATCCTACAAGCCATATAATACACACAATACAAAAGTATTTGGATTATAATGAACATCAATTAACCTCAAACAACCTGTTAGGATTGTTTGGATTATGATAAGGTCCAGAAAGTCCACAATTATGAATAAATTGATCTCAAACCTGAAGAAACTTGTGCATCTTTCTCTTTGATCTTCTCAACAATAATGTCAGCCAATGTGCGTTGAGGACGATCATCTTTTGACAAGAAGGCCTCCAGCAACTTTTCATCTTCCTCATCTATCTCATCCTATTTAATCAGGAAAATAACAGATAAGGGGGCAAATGAAAAAAATATATGCAATTAGAACGAAGAGAAGATTAACAAAGGTAGCATCTAAGCATGCGGAAATTCAAACAATTGAATTCAATTAAAACCCTTTATCAACCAGAAACAATTTCTACAATCAAGATTTCTGATTTAAATTCTAAAAATTCATATCTTGAACTAACGACACTAACAGCAATCATCCCAAAAGCAAAACAATGAAGAGCAAACCTCGAAATCCCATTGTCCGAACTGACTCTGAGTCTCGGAAAACCCTCCGAAATCATCCACATCATCTTCATCATCATCAGCGGTATCTTTGAGGTTTTGTAGTTGGGGAAAAGAAAAGCCGTTACTTGAATTCTGATTCCCGGCGTTGGCGTTGGCGTTGGCGTCGTCGTTTTCCTCTTCGTGCTGAATTTCCTTCTGCTGAAGCAAGGCTTCTTTGAGAATCTTAGAACTGACGGCGGAAGGGACAAGCTTTTGCTGGAGTTGGTGGTGCTTGGGCGGCTTAGAGCGTTTCTTGGAGGAGATGGAGTCTGAGCCGAAGGGTAAGAAAGGCTCAGGGTTTGTCATACGACTGCGTTTCTTCGACATTGCGGCGGCGTGTGGTGGTGGCGGCGGCGGCGGAGGCGGAGGTTACAGCAAAACCCTTGTTCTGGCAAATGGGGTTTTCAGTTGTGAATATGATAAATTGATAAACAAACTTTTAAGCCGTATGTACGAGTACAAGGTTTATACGTATTTAATTTATATATTATTTAGATAATAAATAAACTTATGAAAGCATGGGTACAATATGATATAAAAAAATTTAATTGGAAAAATAAATATAATTCACTTTTGGTGTTATTTTATACACATTGTGATTGACCTTATTTTACGAATATATATTATTATATTACCGAATTTAATAATAATATATATATATGTAACATCCTTTTTTTTTAAACTTGCATAGCATATTTTTTTATGTATAAAATTTACATTCTTTATAAAATAATTTATAGCGTATGATTTTTTCGAGTGTAAGACGAATTTTACTTTTTATCAAGAATGGGTGAACTAATGTTTCTTTAAATTTAAAAATCTTGTAGGATAACTACCCGAAGAGACTGAGTTTGATCGTAATGCACTCGACATACGCGAGTAATGAAACGAACAAAAAAAAAGGGGGAGAAGAAGATAAGTTACACATAAAATAATTTTAATAATTAATATAAGAAATGCGACTTATATGTTTCATTATAGTTAGGTAGATTTTTATTATATAGTTTATGTGCAATGAAGTATGTGACTATTATGATGTGTTAAAGTAAATGTATTTTCAAACATACTTATGTGACTTATGTGATGTGCTAATTTGGACATAATTTCATGCATAATTGTCATGATTAAAATCACTTATGCATGTCACATTAGATAGAGCTACACTCAATCTCCCATGCCCCCATCAAATCCACCACAAGTTTCAATGCTACAAATCATCACACCTCCAGTGGATAAATACTACAAGAGATGATTTACATGTATAATACATGCTATATTAAATCTCCATACCCCCTCATATGATGATCTCATTCTCTCTCTTTCATTTTGAGCTTCCTTAGTAAAGCTCATTTCTCTCTCTTCTCTCTACCATTTTTCCCCTTCCAAAAGCCTTCATTCCCACCTTAAAACAAGCTGCAAATTCAAGACTTAACAAAGAAGAAGGAGTTTTCAAAGCAAGGAGAAAAGTTAAGCTCAAGAGATAGTCTCCATTCAAAGAACACTCAAGAACTCCTAATTTTGTGTGCAACCCAAGAGGAATTTTAGCTAGATCTCAACAATCTTCTTCCTTAGGAGCATGATTAAATTCTAATTTTGAGTTGCATGTAAGATCTAAGTGATATTTCCTACAAATGTGTTGGATATCTTGTTCTAAGTAGTGGATCTTTAAAAATATGTCATTTTAAGTATTAATTGAGCAAATGCATGTTGGATTAAGCTTTGCATGTTTGATTTCTTTACCTAAATACATTGCATGTATGATCAAAGAGTGATTTTCTACTAATGTGAATAAATTTGTTCAAAGTTTTGTTTTGTATGGTTGATCTTTAAAATATGTCACTTTTGGGAGTTGATTGTTCAATTGCATGTTGATTTAGTCCTTGCATGTTTGATTATCTTGTCTAAGTTCATTTCATGTGTGATAAATTGAGTCAAGATGGTTTATTTGAGGTTGATAGAGTTATAAAAGTCGAATCTACATTTTAATTATGAAAATAGGTGGGTTTAATCAAGTTGTGAAAATTTTTAGAAATGGCAGTCCACTTTGTCGATTTTTATAAAAATGTATACTTAGAATTTTTTTCAAAACTGTTTCGATATGTTATACTACATGAAGTTTTGAGTCTATGGTTAAAATTTGGTAATGTTTGGAATAGTTTAAGAATTATGATGATTTTTCAAAGATAGTCCAGTTCGAGTTGGAATTATGCAGCTTTAGACCTTAGAAAATTAATTATATAAAATCGGTCCAGTATACATTTTTAAATTTTTTTTACTATGTTTAAGTACATGATGTTAGAAGTCTAAATTATTAATTTCAGAGGGTTTCAGTAAATATACAATTTACGGTGAATTTTATAACACAGGCTGGTTTTAGAGCATTTTCGAACAATTTTTTATTATAGTAAATGATTTATTAAAGCTTTTATGATTTGAATTTATCCCTAATATTTTAGCATGAATAACTAATGGTTGTTATGTAAATGCATGCTTATTTTCATGAATTTTGGATGATCGTTTAAATTATGAAAATTATTGTGGTAAAGAGTGTCTTTTCTTTCTACATATTACTAACTTCAAGATCAAAATTTTCTATGATTTAAGAATACAATTTGACCATATTTTGAAATTAATATTATGTGATTAAATGTGTGCTAATGTGTGAAGTGTTAAATAATTTAAGTCTTTAGCATATGAATTAGAGTTTTATGAGTTAAGATGTAAAATACGGTTTTCATTCCCTTCAAGGTACAATTGATGCTTGTTTGAAATTATACTTTAAAATTTCTCCTAAATCAATAATTATGTTTTTGTGATATACATATGTTATATGTACGATATGCATGATAGGTTAGATAAGTATTATACAATTGAAATGCAACTTAAAGACTAAGAATTTATAAACGTGCCGAGTGCAGTACGAGCGACCGGATACTTCAGGAGTTATCCCAACTTTCGAATCAACATCAAATGTGGGCAACATTTTGTTACGGTTACATTAATTAGAATAACTTGTATGTTGAGTACGAGTGTAAGATGTCTTGAAATGACACATTCGGGTGAAGTACCAGGTTGACGAACCTTGGATGTCAGGTCTTCAGACCTTGGAGTTTATGCCAGGTTTTCGGACCTTGGAGTTTATACCAGGTCTTTGGACCTTGGAGATGATGTATAGCGTATCGGTTAATCTCTTTAATATAACTGTTAATAAGTGTTATCCACTAAGATTTCTCAAATCTTATGTTGCTATATTTAAACGTTTTCAGGACCCCCATACGACGAAGCGGATGAGTAGCTGGTTGTACGGACTCCTTTCTAGAAGCTATAACATATATACATATATATTATTTGTTTTTAATATATGTTAATATGTATGAAGTTAATATGTTTAATGCCCCTTTTGACACTTCTGATGTTGACTTAAGTAAACTTTTTTAAAAACATCTTAAAATGTCGAGGTTTTGATTTATAGATGTGGGTAAAACACGAGTTAGTTTCTTGCATGCTAAGCTTTTCGATTTAAAATAGAAAGAAAAAAAAGAATACTCATGTTTAGTAAAGCCTTCTGCTGAGTTTATTTACGAAAATCATTTAAAAAGAAAAATTATTATCTCTTTTACGAAATCATTTGAGCATAAAAGGTTAAGGTGATGTCTCAATCCTACAAAGATGGGTTGGGGTGCTACAATATATGTGTGTGTGAGTATTTGAAAATAAGTCATATGACAATAAAACATATATTTGTTTTCTATTTAAATGATGTTTGTCCAAGGCGAATAAATATTTTATTTGATTTTTGAGAGTTTAAAATAATTTTTAATTTGGTTTTCTATATAATATTTGTAATAAATATCTGAAGTTAAAAATATTAAGTAAATTCAAAGTTGTAAGTTGTAACAAGAGAAATGTAAATATTTTTCAATTATTCATATACAAGGGTACTTATATGAATCAATACAGTACAATTTTATACTAACAAAATCTCATTTACAACTTGCAAGTTGCATATTACTCTAGCATCACCACATTATACAATAAATTTTATTTCAATTTATTATACTATTCTTTATGATTATATCCAGCCTAATTACCTTTAGTTTTACAATTTATTATCTGCTATTCTTTATGATTATATCCAACCTAATTATCTTTGATGTTGGCTGTCTGTGTTCTTATATTAAAAAACGTAAAAATTGATCAAAGAAACCGTAACAGTATGAATGGATAAGCAGGCCAACATATAGCAGACTTGAAATATATAGATCCATCATCATTGAAAAGTTTATGGTTGTTCACAATATATGTAAAGACTCATCAACATAAATGAGTAGAATGAAGTGGGTGCATGTCCCTTTGAGAAACATATTATCTGATGCTTTCAACAATACCCTGCCATGGATCCACCAGGCTGTGGCTATGGCCCTCTCTATAACCTTGGAGACGGAAGAACCCTGGGCGCGTCCCAGTCTGTCACAATGTGGTTGCGAGTGATCTCACTCAGCGAACGACAACCACTCAACGCCATGGTCAGCTCAAACTCATCGCGCAACATTTGGAGTACTTTTCTCACTCCTGTTTCGCCTTCAGCAGCCAATGAGAACAACACAGGTCGCCCAATCTGATAATCGTACCACAACATAGATATTATAAAGATGAATGCTTAGATAGTTGTTTTTGTTGTTGTTATTGGTAATGTACTTACAAAGATGCCAGTGGCTCCTAGAGCCAATGCCTTGAAGACATCTGTTCCACGACGAACCCCTCCATCCAAGAACACTGGCACTCGGCCTTGTGTAGCTTTTACCACCTGAGATGAGATTTCAATGGATGATTAGGGGTGTGAGAGATGAATCGGAATATTATTGCACGAGTCCAATTCTTTTACCTCTTCCAGAGCAGTGATAGTGGCGGGGACGTAATCAAGCTGGCGAGCACCATGGTTGGATACTATGATTCCAGCAGCTCCATTCTGAATGGAAAGCCTTGCTGTATATTCAGGACATGGAAAGCCTTTCTATGTGAGTATTTATATGCAACGAAAGAAAGAGAAATCGGTGGTTGTAGTAGATAGATCATACCATCCTCAGCAGTGAGCACACCCTTCACCAGGATTGGAAGTGAAGTGATTGTTTGGAGCCACTTAACATCCTGTCAATGTTCAAACCACAAAGCATCCAAATTGTATAAACTTTGTCAAATAAGTCAATATTTCTACTTCGTTGTTGTTGGAAAGATTTATTACCTTCCAGCTCAATGTACGATCAATTTGACCAGCAACATATGAAGCTAATCCAGAGTCGTCAGCCTACACCACACAGTGTGCATTAGGATAATCTGTAGACCTTATCAAGAAAAGGCACGGGTGAAGCCAAATGATGATGTAGTGACACTTACTTGGTCCATCTTTCCAAGGTCCAAACCTTCAAAATTCTTCAAAGTCAAGTAAGGTGGCAACGTAAATCTGGATAAGAGAAAACCAGAAACTTCAATTAGGCACCACACCAGATCACATTATAAAAGATCTATCATGCGTTGTTTGGATAAATGCTTGCACCTGTTCTTGATATCAGCTTCTCTGCGTCCCAATCTGGGGGTATCAACAGTGAGTGCAATGGCCTTGAAACCTGCCTTTTCGGCCCTCCTCACAAGCTGAGCCACAACATTCCTGTTCTTGTAGACCTGACATATTTCAAGACAATGATTACTCAGAGAAATATCTCAATATCCATATCAGTAAGTGTAGTATTCACTCATAAAATGTTAATTTCAAGTCCAAGCTTACATAAAGCTGGAAGAATCGGATTCCAGGTCCGGTTGAGGCAACTTCTTCAACACTGGAAGTGGCCCATGATGACAATGTCTGAAATAAAACCCATGCCACATCAGCAAACACAAGCTTATCTGATATCTAAAACTATATATGAGTGGTTGGTGGTCATCACAATATCATCGGGAGATTATTACAAAAAACTATGTAAGGCAAGTTTTGATAGATTTTTTCATGAGGTAGTTCGGTAAAAAGAGTACGTAATGAGCCAAAGACAAATGTCAGTTAGAGTTTCCCAGACTCTCAACATAAGATTGTTAGTATTAAAACTATGAAAAAGAAGAGAAAGCAAACCATGATCGTTCCAGCTGCTGATGCGGCTCTAGCTGTTGCGTACTCTCCTGTATGTTATCAGCACATTGATTAATGAGTAACAAGGCATCTCAATCTAATTCATCAGCTAAGCATATGGGGGCAGAACAGGACAAAATTGACAAGGCTTTTTTAGCTGCACAACCTCATTCTCGAATAAATCATTACAGATTAGCATACATAGATTGCCTTTGAACTGATTCTCTTTCATGATTTGTATTAATGGCCTTCTCATAAGCTTATACTTAACTTGAGAGCTATATTTAATCTTGGATGAAGTAGGGCAGAGTTAATAATCTCATCCAATTCTTGAAGTGCAAATTGTTTTCTTCTAACAAGCTACACACTTGAGTTACTATCAATCTGGATAGTCTGATAGACAACAAAAGGTTACCTTCAGGGTGAGCCATTTTCTGCATAGCAGAGGGAGCAATCATGATGGGCATAGAAATCTTGAAGCCCAACACAGTGGTACTCATGTCAATCTTGCTCACATCAATCAGAATCCGGGGCCTAAACCTGCATTTTGTTTACATATTTCATGAGACGAATAAACTAGGATATATATATATAGTTCTCTTGAATCACTTACAGAATCCTGGCGAAAGCATTTTTATTCTCAGCGAGAGACCACTGATCCTCGGCACCAGATGCATAGTAGTCATACACCATCTTTGGCAATTTTTCCTTGGCAATAGCCTCATACTCCGACACATTCGTTATCTCCACCATCTTTACTTTCGATTTTTCCCCCCTCCCTAAATCTTTATCACAAATCAGATCATCAATACTCTATTTCCTCTATCAAACTGATACTCTTATGATTAGAGAAAATCAAGCATCACAGCTTAATATAAGTGTTGATGAGACAAGTTCAATATGTAATATAGTCTAATAACAAAGAGCAGAAATGAATGTAAAATCAATTCTTACAAGAATCAAATCTTTTTTTACACTAACTAATATTTGAAACCGATTCCATTACAAACAAATACTGTATTCAACCAGAACCCACCGATCAAAAATTATCAGAGAGAGAGAGAGAGAGAGGGGCAGACCTAAAGGCTGAAGACAAATGAGAAGAATAGAAGCAAGAAAGAGCAGTGGAGGGACTAGTAGTAATACTACTAGATAAACTTGAAAGAGAGAGAGAGAGATATAACCTAAAAAAATAATAGATTAAAAAACAAGAAATTAAGGGGGAAAGTTAGGATGAGGACAAAGAGTGTGGGGATGATGAAGTGAGTGGCACAAAATTATGGATGAGTTTTTGGAGGTTGGAATTTGAAACCAAATCCGATCAGTGTGCAAATGGGTTGCTCTCTGCCACATCCTTCATCTGTGTTTCTCAGTCTTTTCTTCATTATCCTCCTCTCTGTGGGCTAAATTTCTCAACATTTTCTATATGCATGTATATATATATATCTATTATTATGTACGTAATATTTACACACAGTACCTCCATTTTGTATTATCTGATAAATATAATTCGTGATATATGATGGATGGATAGTACTCTTATCACGTTTAGAGTTTATCTAGTGTTTTATTTAACACACACAACTTATATATAGCATGTAATATAAGATTAAACACACTGTGTAATAGAAAAATAGAAAATCTCGACTACATATATGACGTGGTTGAACATATCTGAATTTGTCTCGGTCTCCCTGTTTTTTTTTCCTTGCCACTTTTTTTGTCAGTATCTTGTGATTTTGAATAAGGATAATAGGGTTCTTGAAGAGAAGGGTGGTGAGGGGTCAGAGTCTCTGTCTTCTAAGGCAATCAGAGACTCTTGAAATGCAATTATGTGTGTGACGAATTTAATTCTTTGGTGATAAAAGTTTATTTCAAAATGCACTTTATTTTTCCCTACTATTTTATACCAAACATAGTTCTTCAGCCTTGTTTATTGCTCAATAGTTCATGTGCAACTTATATTTTTGGTGATTGGTGAATTGGTGATTCATACGATACGGCTTTGATGGGATCAGATTTTTAAAATACACAGGGGCAATTCAATGTTTAGAATTAGGATCTCGTCCCATTTCATTCTCGAGCTTTGTTTTATTAGTGTGAATCCAATTTAGACTACATAACATAATATTGTCATCCAAAAATCTCTTACCAATGAATATATAGTCCAAACTTACATATTTAAGACAACTTTTATGTATAAACGATGTGGATTTTAATTGCACAATTAAGACGCATAACATGTACTACTGATCATAAAATAAAATTGTAAGATCAGAATATGACGGAATAAAATGAGCGACGATAAATAAATAATTAGAATTATAAAATTGTGTTAACACAGATAATAATAGATAAAGGGAAAGTTACAAAATAGTGAACCCCTAGGCAGTGCTACGCTATCTCAATACAAAAAGCTACAATGAACACATGCCAATACACGTGAACAACTCCTCATTTTTCGACAAATGAAACTGGAAAGAAAGAACTCGATCCTCTACATTTTCATTCTGTGAATATTTTGTGAATTTTGGAGAAGAAAAAAAATATACATAGTAAAAACTGTATGACTTTTTGTCTTTTCAGTTTTCACCCACTTCGATTCTCTCTCAGTAAAATTTTCATTTTGGGGGCATTTTGTGAATTTAAAAGAAAAATATGATAGTAAAAATTGCATGAGTTTTACTTCCATTTTTACCCACTTCGATTTTTTCCTCTGTGAAATGCACCCAAGAAAATGTAGAGCATCTATTTTGGGGTGAAGGACGAAATGCAAGTTGAGAGAGAGCAGTTTAAAGGTATGTCAATCACAGGTCACATGCAGAAAGGAACAACTCCCAAGGTGTTTACAAAATGTATATGCTTATTATTCATTCATGTGGTTTCATTTAATTTATTGCATTACTTGTGGATCCACTTTCCTCTTTTCACCAACTAAAAGAAGAATAATGTTTGGAATTGCATCAATTTTTTGACAACACACATTGAAATGAAAAGGAAAAAAAAAGTAATGAATAGATCAATTGGCGACCCTCCCCCCCCCCCCCCCGGTTCATACTCTTGACCTTTTCTGATTTTGCTATCCAAACTCTCTTTCCGATTACCATCCCAACTAATTGATTTTTAGTGCTGTATCATATCCTATTGAATAGGGAACATGTGCATATTTAGTATTGAAAAATGTCAAATATGACATAAAATTCTAAACAATACATCACATAGTCGAATGGAAATGTCGTATACTTGCAGAAAAATTGTTTAGAGATGGATAGTGATAAAGATTACAGGCATAACATAAAGTTAAAGAACATGGGTAGATCATTAACAAGCACATAGGAAAGATGGAGGTGTGAGCCACGATGGGCCAAACGAATTGCCTTAAAATCAAAGTGTGTACATCACAATTCACAGCTTTACACTTAGCTACAATTCCAGTATGTTTTGGAAAAGCCATTTTGAAACCATCAGACAAAATACAAGATAAATTGCAGATTGTGGTATCAAACAAGGATTTAGTTTTCAAATTGCAGATACTTTGTTACATGTATAACATCTTAGCAGGGCACATTAACCACAATACAGGTCCAATCATCCAAATTTGAAGGACAGAGCCCTGCCTGCTTACCTGATCGTGATTTTTTAAGACTGTATGTAGGCTTCCTTGTTTCAGTGATTTGAGGTTGAAGTTGAAACTAGTGGGATCGATTCAGCAGACTTGTCCGAGCTAACTCTAGAAGCTTCCTTTTTCAACTTGTGGTTATTGTATGAAGCTACCCCAGCAATTGCTGCAGTCCAATAAGTAAAACAAATCATTTGTCACATTTGCAAAAGTGAAAATCAATTAAAAAAAATTTAACCACAACAATCAGGACGATATGCATTCTTGCTTCAAGCAATTGTTCTCCTCTGAAGACAGCCTACTACAACTTACTAAGAAATTGCATGCATACAAAAGGATAAAGGTGTAGTGTTCATTTAAATTCTTTAGTGTTTGAACAGAAAAAACACAATAAGTCTTTGAATGAAACTGCACAAAGTAAAAGAGAAGTTTCTGATGGAAGTTGGGAAAACAAAACTTCTCTAATAGCTATATTTTTCAACCAAGCAACTTAAGTTTACAGGCAAGATTCCTACTTACCAATGGCATAACCAAAGATATTGATAGGTGTCAATTTTGTATCTGCAAAAAGGAGTGCTGATAGTAGAACCACAACCCAGTCCTTGACAACACCAGCCACACGAATGGTCAAAGCACTTGTATGTGAAATGACGAGGAAAACTGATATATTTAGGGCAAAAGTACATAGAGAATTTAGTATAAGAACAAGAGGTATTTGGAAGCTCCATGTTCCCAGTGCATCCATCTTAGGCAATTCCAGGAAAATCCATGGAATTAAGAGGCAGAGAGCACTGCATTATGAACCAATTTTTGTTAAGAATATTGACAACATAATCCTTCATTCAGAATTTAAAGGATGTAAGCTCAAACCAAAACCCAATATTATAGTTGATTTAACAGCTTGCCTGCAGGGGCTAACGTAGTACATCATAGAGATAGGATTTAATTTTAGCCCCTTCCGTTTAACAAAAATCTCCATGAATATCAACCTCAGGGCTTCTCCAACTACACCTCCCATTTGGTAAACAACACCAATCCAGCTGATACTTATTTCCCCATAGGATGCTACAAGAACCCCAAAACTTATAACCGACATTATCAGAAGCATCCTACAACTCATCACTTCAAGTCCAGCTAATACACCAAGAATAAAGACAGCAACTGGCACTATAGATGTCATCAAAGTAAAAAAATCAGTAATGACAGTACTATGTCAGATAAAAGTTTGTTTGATAGTTAGCATTGATAATAACAAATACTGCACCAACAATGCAACAGACTTCTTACTGATTGCTTTCAACATTTGAGCAAATGCAACAGATATGTAGAGGTAAGCAGTGTTCCCAAGCCAAAGTGTCATAGCAAACATTGCACCAATTGGTACAACAGAAGATATGTATCTGTAAAATCAGAGCTCGTCTTTTAAATGTTACATATGCAATAATTAGATATGACAGATTTAACATGTGATTTCAATGTTAACGCAAATAAATGCGCAGGCTTTGGGATGAAAAGAGAACTCCCTTCTAACACCTCTTAATTTGGGTCAAAGGGGTAATAACCTGTTCTTACTCAGACAATCTACATCTATACCTTTACCACAATTATTTATGTTTTATATATATGTGTAGGTAGAGAATGTTAGAAGAATGAACAACATCACTCAAACATAGTATCACTCACATATCCAAAGTCATTCCTTCCTCAACTTTCATGATCTGAAAAATGGTACAAGTGAATACAATATTAACACCTGACAGTGTTCAATATCCGAATCAAGAAGCTTCACTCTAAACTCATTACCTTGAGAACTTTGGTAAGCACAAAACATAAAACAGAGGAGAAGACCATGTGAAGCAGTGTCAATCCGAGAGGATATGGGAAATTTATTTCCTTCGATGATAAAACCCACTGCATTCGGCGAAAATTTGATGACCTAGATTAGCCATGTGAAGAAATATGGAAGTAGAACATCTTCACAACTGGAAAACAAAGTGCATAGAAACTAGCACCAAAAACTCAATAATAGGATCATATCAAAACCAACCCTAGTGGCCATTCGAACCTCTCTATATATATTCACTCTATCCAAAACTCAATATTAAGAATATAATCATTCAGCATGATTTCTGTTTCGCAGTAGTACGTTGGTTCATACACTTGCTAAACCAACGCTGATTACCTAATAATCTATATTGAGAAAATGTAGTACCTAATAGAACTAGAAGAGTTCACTTATAGCAGCCAAAGGAACTTTATTTCCTCGTAGTTTGTTCTATACATAGGTAGCAACTGACTTCTTGATCACTATAAAGGAAATTGTATTCCCCAGATAGCCAATTGAATTAATGCACCGAAAAATTGTAGGAAAATGGAGCACTTATAATACAAAATTACCACTTCCTCAGCATATTCAGAAAATTAAATTAAATTTAAAGATTATATAAGGATCAATGAAGCATCTGGCAACTGCTTGACAAAATGCTTACTTGAAAAGTTAAATGGTAAAATCTACTCAAGCATATACATAAATAGATGGAAAATGGCAGAGAATTGGACAATAACGAGAGAACCTTGTTGAAGAATATCTGGCCGCTGGAGAGAGCGATGTAGAGGAGAATGTAGGCGTATGTTTTGAACTCTTCTCTCATCCATTTTCTGTACCAATCTGCCATTGCTGCGAGAGCTACTGATCGAATATCATTTAAAGGTGGGAGGAACAATTTTGGGAGATTTGGTTAGGCAGATTGCAATTTACTTGGAATACGGCGGCGATTGGGTGTTGACGGCGTTCGACTCGGAGAAGATCGAAGAGTCTATTTCACTGGAGCAGGGACCGCTGACGGCGAGGAGCAGCAGGAGAGAGAATGAAGAAAAACGACGGCGTTTCAATTGCTTATGTTTTAAGTCACGTCGGCGGGGATCGATGAGTCATCTGCCAGCCTGTATAAGCGACAGGCTGGCAAAAATTTCATGTCAGAATCCCTGCTGGATGGCCAGCTAAGACGTCCTCGCCAGATGTACTATTATTCGCTGAAGCAGAAGCCACACTGGAGGGTTTGCTGACATACGCATAGCGGCCTGAACAACTCATCTAACACGTTGGACAACTTGATGAGTAAGATCCACGCTGTCCGCTTCTTGCTCAGTTTAATACCACTTATGCTGCCACGTATATCTCTAATTTTTGACACGATTTCAGTCCGATTTAAATACCCTCATGACCGGAAAACACCACACGCTGTAGAGATTTTTTTGTAAAGTTTTGGAGATCACTTATTAGAGCACCTCCAATGGTGTTATCCAACTTTTGGGTATTTTGGTACTACATCACTGTCACTTCAAAAGTAAAAAAACCTCTACCTCTAAACAAATACCTCACCAACCATTTTACCCAAAAAGTAACTATTCATGGTCTCACTATCAAATCACTCGTATATTTTGTATATATTTATTAATTTACAATCTCTATTTATTATTTTATTTTATAATAAATAAAAAATCATAATATTTCAATTTATGAAATTAATTTTTTAATTTTAATTATTTATTTAATTTAGTAAAACATGAAATAAAATTGGACAATATATTAAATTGGACAAATATAGCCGTTTTTAAACGGCTATAAACGGTAATGTTACTGACAGCAAGTTAATTGAAGTGTGGAAAGAAAAAAAGAAGAAGAAAAGAAATGGCTAATGTATAGTAATTTTGCTAGCACTTTAAAAGCAATATTTTAAAACGGTTATATAATATGAAACATCCACCTATATTTCAAAAATTAGGCTGAGTATAGGTTGATCTAGTTGTATAAGTGCTAGCAATTTAAAAGTGATATAGTTGGATATAGTCATATAAATGCTAGCACAAAATTAATTAAAAAAAAAAATCCTGCTATAGTAAAATAGTGCAAAAAAAAAAAAAAAATTAATGACGCGGACCCACGCCACTCGCGCATGGAGGTCATGCACCAAATCTGTTCCTTTTTTTGAGATGTGGCCACCACTCTCTCTCTCTCCCTCTCTTTTCTCCCCTTCTTCTCCCCAGTTTCACTTTCTCTCCCCCTGACTTCTCCCTCTCCCTCTACCCCATCTCCCTCTTCTTCTCCCTATGCCATATCAACAAATACCTCTGATGAGTAGCACCATTGGAAGTGCTCTTTTATATATATATATATATATATATATCAAATGCCGTGCCAAATTATTTTTTCAAATCACCAAGAGTTCATCAAAATCATTTGGATGTAGAAATTTTCAAATGTGTAAGAGACACATCATACAGTTTATAGATAAATATTCGTAATAATTCATCAATCAATACATGTCAAATGGAAAGAAAAAGGAAAAAAAACAAAACACTATCAGTTTGTTCTTTGACGTAAATTAAAAATATTCTAATATGAGATATATGTATATAGTCAGTGACGGACGCACGCATGGCCCGAGGGGCACTGGGCCCCCCTGAGATTTTTGAAAACTACTAGTGGTATTTTTGTCATTTTACAATTTTTATTAAAAAAAAAGAAATTATGAAGGGGCAGGGGAAGAGGGCGACGAGGACGGGGCAACAAGAAACAAGAGGATCCGGAAATGAGCTTCCGTGATTTTTGAAACAGTGTTTAATTTTTCGCTATTTAATCTGATATTTTTGTGTTTGACGACATGCAAGGTAGTTATGACTCTTATATACAGGATATGATGAATATGGCTCAGTGATTGTCTACAGATGTGGATCAATGAGAATGCTTGTGTTCTGCAAATATTCTTAAATTTTCCATGATCATGTAGTTGGAATTGTGTTCACTTCTTTTATTGTTTTTGCCGTCTTAGTTATGATTTTTGCCGTTTGGAAGACTGTTTTGTTCAGCAGTCTTCCAGAATTTTATTTTCTCCTCCATCTTTCACCCCTAAATTTCCCCTCTTTCTCTCACACACAAAAACCCTAATTTCATTTTTCTCAATTGTTTCTTCATAAAATTTCAAGGTAAAATGTTCTATTTATATTATTTGTTTGCTTTATCTTTTTTTCATTATTATTGTTGATTTATTATGCCTTAAATTACTTTATGCTCAACCGAGATGCTCCATAAATGAAAACAAGATTATAATCGACAATAACATGAAGTTCTTGGTTTAGAATGATTTATTTTGTTTTTATTATTTTATATCTCAATAGTCAAATTAAGATGAAAAAAGCATCAACAGAAAAAGTTTGAAGAAATGGATTTGATTCTTTTGAAAAATTTCCCAAAAAAATAAAAACAAAAGAAAGGAAAAATCATGCAATATGCTCAAAAAATTAAAGAAAGAGGATTAAATATGCTAAAAGTGAAAGATAAGTAGTAGTGACGAATGAAAAAAACAAGATTAGGCGGTGATGTAGTTAAATGCAACAACAACAATGATTTATATATTGATTTTATTGATATATATATATATATATATATATGCTATTTCTCTAATATTATTGTATATTTTTATTAATTGATTTGAGTCCCCTGAGCCGAAATCCTGGGTCCGTCACTGTATATAGTACTACTATCCAAGATTAACATAGGTAGATAGTCTAAAGGGGCTAATGCAGCCTATCATTGACGTAATTGTAACTTGATTCTCTGAATGTGCTGCATTTTCTCTGTTAGAACTCTGTTCGGCAAAAACATCTCTTTCTATGAAAAAACCAGGTTGTTTAGCTTCAGGCAGTGCAACTTCGTTCCCTAACATATTAACTACCGAAGACATGCTTGGCCTATCTTCTAGAGACTTTTGCACGCATAAAAGTCCAAGATGTATTGAGCGCAGCACTTGAGATAAGTCAAACGAGTCACCTAGAGAAGGGTCTACTAGTTCGTGAGACTTCTCTTCTTTATAAAGTCTCCATGCCTGCCCAATTTGTGAAATGGTTGAGATATATGATATACATTTTTGGCTACAAATGTTGGCCAGATGAAATAATACTTGCATGTCCAAGAAGGTTGAGGTTGTGATCTATGAGGGAGAATCCTTTGTTTCTCTTTCCGCTCACAATTTCTAGCACAAGAACACCGAAGCTAAATACACCGAGAACAGCCCGTCTATTGCATATTCTGGAGACATGTATCCGCTGTGAAAGTGTATTGGGAAGATAAAATAAGTTACTAGAATAATGAGGATTTCATGTATCAGTTGTTTGAGATTCTTACTATGTTCCGTTCCATGAGACCTGAGTTGTTTGTAAGAGGAAGTTCTCTGTTGGCAACCCAAACATATTTCTTATCTGGTATATTCATGTACCATATTCCTACGTAGCGATTCGTGGAATTTCCAGGACTGAAAAAAACCGAGTAGATGAAACCAACGTTTCTCCATCTCTAATGCTCTGAGAAGTATTTATAGGATCGTTTGCAGCAGAAACTGCAAGAATTATGAAAGAGCACAACAACAAAAAGGTGGAGGTAATTTTTGGGAACTCATCCATGACTGCACTTCTTACTTTCTCTTCTTCTATCAATCTGTACCATCAGGGAGTCAAAATTGTCCTGAATTCAGATCCAGTGACAAAATTGTCAAAACTGGATTTTTGTGTTGACTTAAATAATACATCCGTTTGTTAGCTTATCGTCACTATTATGTAGTCTTTCAAAGATATTACAAAAACTACGCGTCTACTGAACTTCTCTTCTATAATGTGATTGGTTATTTATTGTAAACGTTTTGATTTCATTTTTCTAATTGTGGTATCAACAGATGATATCATATGTTCTAAACTGCCTTATTTCAATTTCATCTGATCTACATTTAGTTTACGTGGCAAACAAATGTGGTGTTATTTTAAATTATTTTATTTTAAAAAGTTTGGATTGAGATTTGACGGCATGATTGGTACGATGGAATGAGGTGGGAATGAAATCATTATTCTTACCTTCATTCCTATTCCTTTGATTGATATGTTTTATAGGTGAGAATGGTGATTCCCGCATGAATTGGTATTACCATGGATGAGGGAATGACCATTCCTTCCTACCCATGGTATTACCTATTCCTGTCGTGAAAAAAATGAACATTTTTTTTTATTAATTTTGACAATTATCATATTTATTTTATATTTTCACAAATTAACTTCCTAAAGTCGAATTATTATATAAAATTTCGTAAATAATATTAAATTATTTATAAAAAATTATAAAATAATAACTAATAATTTAAAATAAATATATAAAAAATAGCAAAAAAAAATTAAATACATAAATAGTATAAAAATAATTAATAAATATAAAATCTTAAAAACATAATAAAATAATATGAATATAATTTTAATAATATAAATAATTTTAGTTCTGATATTGATTTATCTATATATATATTTGTAAGATAAATGAATATTAGTATAGATAATAAATTATTTAAAAAAATATAAATAAATTGTAACTAAAATATTTGTTTAGAAATATAAAATAAGATATTAAGATTTTAATAATATAAAATTATATAGAATAATTAATAAAAAAATATAAAAAATATATTATTATTTAACTACTTTAAGAATATGTAAATAATACAAAAATAGTAAACTAATAATAAGATTAAAAAATAAAATATATAAATATAATATATCTTAATATTAGTACAATGATTAATTTTATGTAAAAAGAATTATTTTTAAATTTAAATATACCAAATATTTTAAATTTGAGTGATATATTGAATATGAATATTAAATAAAATTATAGTGGAAGGTAATTTAGTCAAATAAAGATTGATTTAATATTATACATTTTATTTATAGTTATCAATCATAAAATATAATTATAATAATTATTTCATTCATTTCCTATTCCTTTGTGATACTAATCACATGAATCAGTATTTTTATACCATTAATTTCTTATCATCATTCCATTCTTAAGTTTATTTCATTCCCAACTAATTTCATTCTATCATACCAATCATGCCGTAAGTGTCGATTTTAATTTTTTACTTGGATATGATTTAATAATTGAAATAAATTAAATTGGGGGCGGCGAATGGTTACCGAATTCGTTGAAACTTGAAGTGAAAAGAAAACAGGGGCACAATAACTCGATCATAATAAGGGGCGAAGAAAGTAGAAAAACCCTATATCTTCAAAACGATGTCGTACGACGACGTAGAGATTGAGATATTTTCCAGATTACTAAAGAGGACATCCGAATCGGCGAGGAAATCGCGCTCTGCCCTAGCTGCTCACTGTACATTACCGTGATATATAACTTGGAAGATTTTCAGGATGAATCCGACGAAAAATTCGAGCCGGCTAATCCGCAGCCAGTCGCCGTCGCTTGAAATTCTAAGGTCTCGTGAAATTTTTGTTATTATTTTCATAATGTCTAATATCTTTTAGGGATGTGTTTATGGTGAGATTTTGTTTTTAGTTTGTGTGAGGTTAGTTTTTTTAGGTGAATAGGTGATGAGGTTCGAATTCGGACGAATTTTGTAATTTTGAAAAAGAGAGAACGATAATCAGGAAACACGAGATTATTTTACATCTAATAACTGAATTTGAGTCACTTTTCCAATGGATATTCCAGTGTTTAATAACTGCATAATACGAGCATGTTCAATTCATTCGCTAAATAGATACTCGTAATAATTCATCGATCAATACATGTCCCATTGAAAAGAAACAGTAGTAGCCTGTACTTCAACATTAATTAACAATGTTTTGGTATGAGATACATGAATATACTACCAATTGTCCTAGATTAACATGGGTAAATAGTCTAATTAAGTAGTCTAACACAATTGGTTCTATTTCTATCTGCCTTCCATCCACGTAATTGTAATTTGATTCTCTGAATATGCTGTATTTGTGCTACTACTACTTTGATTCACAAAAACATCTCTTTCGGTGAAAAAACCAGGTTGTTTAGCTTCAGGCAGAGCAACTTCGTTTCCTAACATAAAAACTACTGAAGACATGCTTGGCCTATCTTCTGGAGATTTTTGCACGCATAAAAGTCCCACATGGATCAAGCGTAGCACTTGAGATAAGTCGAATGAGTCGCCTATGGAAGGGTCTATTAGTTCGTGAGAGTTCTCTTCTTTATAAAGTATCCATGCCTGCCCAATTTTTGAAATGGTTGAGATATATGATACATATCTGTCTACAAATGCTTCCAGAGAATAATAACACTTACATGTCCAAGAAGGTTGAGATTGTGATCTTTCAACGAGAATCCTCTGTTACTCTTTCCGCTCACAATTTCTAGCACAAGAACACCGAAGCTGAATACATCAGATTTGACTGAGAACATCCCATCTATTGCATATTCTGGAGACATGTATCCACTGTGACAAGGTATTGGGAAAAGATAAATAAAGTTACAAGATATTTATGAAGATTTGATGTATTAATTTGTTTGAGATTCTTACTATGTTCCAACAACTCTGCGTGTTTTAGCTTTAGTTTCGTTGCCTCCAAAACTTCTAGCTATACCAAAGTCTGAGATCTTTGGGTTCATGTCTGTATCTAGCAATATGTTGCTAGCTTTGAGGTCTCGATGGATAATTCTCAACCTTGAATCTTGATGAAGATAGAGAAGTCCCTTTGCAATTCCATTGATAATATTGAAACGTTCTTTCCAATCAAGTAACATACTTTTTGTTTGATCTGTCAAAACATATTGTTGACTTAATGTTGTTTTGTCCCGTGATTAGCAAGCATGAAAAAAATGAAAAATCAGAAAGCTAATGCTTTGCAATAAACTACTCTATAATACAATCTTTTATAGAAAATCAGCACTTACCAAATAAAATCAAGTCAAGGCTATTGTTAGGCATGTATTCGTAGATCAACATATTCTCATCTCCTGCACAATATCCTAAAGTCCTGACCAAATTACGATGCTGAAGTTTTGCTATCAAAATCACTTCATTCTTCAACTCATCAACTCCTTGTGAGGAGGCTTTTGACAAGCATTTCACAGCAATTTCCTGCCCGTCTTCCAGCATGCCCTAAAGCCAAAGCTTGGAAGCATGAGATGCTATAAAACATCGTCAGTTAGTGAAGTTATTATATTCTTCTACATATTTATTGCATAAAGATGTGAATAAATAGTAGAATGTTATACCTTGTAAACAGGTCCAAATCCACCCTCACCAAGCTTGTTTTTGTTAGAAAAATGATCTGTAGCTTTCAATATAGTAGACAAGCTGAAGAATGGCAACTCTGCTTCTTTTGCATGATTTCTGCCAAATGGTCCTGCAATAATTTATTCTAATCAATATATTCTCCAGTGGATATTCTTCGATCTAATTCATATTCATTATACCTTCTTCTTTGAATCTCAATTCCTTCTTCTTTTTCCGTGCGAAAATAAAAAGCAGGCTTAAGCACGTAAGAACTATACCGGCCACTGATGTCAAACTTGCTATAAGTATTATTTTCCTTTTAGAACCTGAAATGAAAAACCTTATTATAGTAACACAAATATCCATAAGCATGAACGTGGGTGTATAAATTCTTACCTCTCTCTGCAGAAGCCATTCTGATGTAGAGATCTTGTCTGGCTCCAGATAGAGTTCTGATGTCGATCAAGTCCCCATGGTAAAACAGGCATCCACTCCCTGATCCGCTGATGTTCAACTGCGTGTAGGCCGTACAATTACAGTTCCTCGAGCACAGTGCTTCGCAGTCTGCAAGTGCAACTATCTGTTCATTGATGGACGAGTTTCGTGCATCTGGCATCTTAATACCAGAGTACTTCAAGAAAACATCTCCATGACAGCTCAATGCTATCCTTCTAACACATCCATTCGACCAATCTGCTCCGTTCAAACTCTCTGGATCTTTAGGCACAAACCTGGCAAGACATCCACATGGTGGAGACTTTCCAAAGTTGCAATTTCCATAAGCACCACACGAATTGTAATTATCACAACTATCTGAAGGCATGTTCCTGTAAACGTTCCAGGATTCAGTGCGCTGATTCCATGTCATGCGAAGTATAACACCACTAGGGCTCAACATAAGCTTGCTAACAACTGATTGTATTATAACACTATTCACATACTTCACCTCATTCTTATTCTTTCGTAATGTCATAAAAATTAGTGTTGCTTTCGGACCTGGTGTACCACTGAATCGTTGCCCATTCCAGGGCCCACTGTTATACACGGTCGTTTGACCATTTTTTATTTGCATTTGTGGATATCCAGTAGGATCCATGTGAGTCGTAAAACCGCCTGGAGCTGGATCATCATTGCTCTTCCATGATGACAGGTAAGTCTCCACCCCTGTTACAAGATTCAATCCTAAGCTCATGCCTGGTAAATTTGTGTCCGATGGATGGTCAAAACTTTGCCAAACGAAATTCTCTGCCCCAACATCCTTCATCACCAGATTCCCTGAGTCCAATAATTGTGCAGCTGGATTTCCATAAGACGATGTTGACCCGTTGGTTGACCATATGATGATGCCATTGGTGTCATTGAAAAGAGACAAATTTCCAGGCTGTGTAACCCTTAACACACCTGATTTAGTTGTGAGTGGAGCTTCTCTGTTGGCAACCCATACATATGTCCTAACTGTAATATTCTTGTACCATATTCCCAAATACCGATTCGTGGAATTTCCAGGACTGAAAAACCCAAGCTCAAAGATGCCACCTGATGAAACCAAAGTTTCTCCATCTCTTAAGCTCTGAGAAGTATCTATAGTATCATTTGCAGCAGAAACTGCAGGGATTATGAAAGAGCAGAACAACAAAAAGATGGAGGTAATTTTTCGGAACTCATCCATGACTGCACTTGTTTTGAAGTCCTTCACATCTTATTACTTTATTCTTCTTCTATCAATCGGTAATACCACGTGACGAAATTGTTAAAATTGTATTTTTTTGTTGACTTGGAATAATACATCCGTTTGCTAGCGTTGAAAGTTAAGTCAACATCGCGTGCTTGAATATATGAAGAACTTGTTTTTTTTCATTCAGACGAAGAAGTCGTTTTTATTTAAAGCAACTTGTTTAATAAATAAGTTGAAAAATGGTTAAGAAAGTGGTTATGAACAGTGTCATTTACCGTCAACGAATTGCGGTTTCTTGGCCCATTGTTTGGAGATCATTTTCAGTGTATATATAAGCTTTTTGAGAGAGGTTTTTTCCATCATTAAAGATTCAGTTGAACTTCTCTTGTATAATCTAATTAGTTATTTACTGGGAATCTTTTGACTTCGCATTTCTAATTATGGTATTAACAGAAGAGATCATCTGTTGTAAACTGTATTATGGCTCCTATTTCAATTTCATCTGATGACATTACCAATAAACTCGATATACATTCCTTTTGCGTAAGTAACAAATCTGTCATGTTTATTTATTTTATTTTAAAAGTTTGGGTTGAGTTCAGATTACAAATTTTTATTTGAATATGATTCAATAATTGAAATAAATCAAATAGGCAGCAGTAAACCGTTGGCAAATACGTTGAAACATGACATGAGGAGAAAAAAAACACTATTAGCCTTGTACTTTAACGTTTATTAACAATATTTATGTATGAGATAGATGTGTACAGTACTAATTGTCCTAGATTAACATGGGTAAATAGTCTAAATCAATTGATTCTATTTCTATCTGCCTTCCATCCACGTAATTGTAACTTGATTCTCTGAATATGCTGCATTCGTGCTACTACAACTCTGGTCCACAAAAACATCTATTTCAGTGAAAAAACCAGGTTGTTTAGCTTCAGGCAGAGCAACTTCATTCCCTAACATGAAAACTACTGAAGACATGCTTGGCCTATCTTCTGGAGATTTTTGTACGCACAAAAGTCCCACATGGATCGAGCGCAGCACTTGAGATAAGTCGAACGAGTTGCCTAAAGAAGAGTCTACTAGTTTGTGTGATTTGTCATCTTTATAAAGTTTCCACGCCTGTCCAAAATTGCAATAATGGTTGAGATGTATCATACACGTTTGACTGCAAATGATTCCAGAAAATAAGACTTACATGTCCAAGAAGGTTGAGATTGTGATCTTCGAGGAAGAAACCTCTGTTTCTCTTTCCGCTCACAATTTCTAGCACAAGAACACCGAAGCTGAATACATCTGATTTGATTGAGAACAGTCCGTCTATTGCATATTCTGGAGACATGTATCCACTGTGACAGGGTATTAGAAAGAAAAATAATGTTATAAGTTACCAACGAGAAATTTTGATGTATAAGTTTGTTGGGATTCTTACTATGTTCCAACAACTCTGCGTGTCTGAGCTTCAGTTTCGTTTCCTCCAAAACTTCTAGCTAGACCAAAGTCTGAGATCTTTGGGTTCATGTCAGTATCCAGCAATATGTTGCTAGCTTTGAGGTCTCGATGGATAATTCTCAACCTTGAATCTTGATGAAGATATAGAAGTCCCTTTGCAATTCCATTGATGATATTGAAACGCTTTTTCCTATCAAGCAACATACTTTTTGTTTGATCTGTCAAAACATATTGAGGACTTAATGTTGTTTTGTCGCATGATTAGAAAACATGACAAAATATGGAAAGCTAACGCTTTGCAACAAGCTACTCTATAATACAATACTTTGTAGCAATCATAGCACTTACCAAATAAAATCAAGTTAAGGCTATTGTTAGGCATGTATTCGTAGATCAACATGTTTTCCTCTCCTTCTGCACAGTATCCTAAAGTCCTGACCAAATTGCGATGCTGAAGTTTTGCAATCAAAAGCACTTCATTCTTTAACTCATCGACTCCTTGTGAGGAGGTTTTTAACAATCGTTTCACAGCAATTTCCTGCCCATCTTCCAGCATGCCCTAAAGCCAAAACTTGGAAGTATGAGATGCTATAAATTTCGTGAGTTAGTGAAGTTATATTCGTGCTAATGTATGTTACTTTTACATAATTACTGCATACAGGTGTGAAGAAATTGTAGAATGATACCCTATAAACAGGTCCAAATCCACCCTCACCAAGCTTGTTATTGTCAGAAAAATGATTTGTAGCTTGCAATATAGTAGACAAGCTGAAGAATGGCAACTCTGTTTCTTTGGCATGATTTCTGCCAAATGGTCCTGCAACTGTGGAACATGAATCAGAGAGACAAGCAGTAATCAACATTGTTATAGATATTCTTCAGCCTAATTCACATTCATTATACCTTCTTGACCCAATCTCGGATCCTTCTTCTTCTTCCGTCTAATGATCAAAAATAGGCTTAGGCACACAAGAACTACTCCCGCCATTGATGTCAAACTTGCTATAAGTATTACTCTATTTACGCCTTTAAAGCCTGCAACAATTTCTATGCAAACAAAATATAATAAATACTATGCCAATTTTGATTCCTGTGTTCTAAATACCCGACTCAGTAATTAAAAAGCATGTCTAAATAACTTGTTACCTCTCTCTGCAAAAGCCATTCTGATGTAAAGATCTTGTCCTCCTGAATATAGAGTTCTGATGTCGATCAAGTCCCCATGGTAAAACAGGCATCCACTTCCTGATCCACTTATATTCAACTGCGTGTAGGCCGTACAAGTACAGTTCCTCGAGCACTCTGCTTTGCAATCTTCAAGCCTAATAATCTGTTCATCGTATGTTGAGTTTTGTGCATCTGGCAATTTGATTCCAGGGTACCTCAAGAATACATCATCTTTACAATTCAACTCTATCCTTCGAAAACATCCACTTGACCTGTCTGTTCCATTCAGACTTTCTTGATCTCTTGTTACAAATCTGTCGAGACATATACAGGGTGGAGAGTTTTGAACGTTGCAAATGCCATTAGCACCACATCTGTTGTAATTATAACAATCTTCTACAGCTGTGCTTCTATAAACACTCCACGCTTGCGTTTGAGAATTCCATTTCGAGCGCACCCAAAGACCATCCGGTCTCACATTAGAGCTGAAAGCAATTGATGGATCAGCAATATATTCCCTATACTTGACCTCATTCTTGTTCATACTTAACATTAATGTGATTTCACCGGTATTTGTATATGGTGCTCCACTGAACCGGACACCATTCCATGGTCCAACTCTATTCCAGACAGTATTACCTCTTTTAGCCAACATTTGTGGATATCCAGTGGGATCCAAGTGACTTGAAAATTCACCTGGACTTGGATCATCATCGCTTCTCCATGATGTGTAATATGTCTCCAGACCCGTTACGTAATTCCATCCGACACTCATCCCTGGTAAAATCGTGTCAGATGGATGATCAAAACTCTGCCAAACCAAATCATCATTTGCATCCTTCACCACCAGATTCCCCGTGTCTAATAATTGTGCTGCCGGATTCCCAACAGATGTTGACGTGTTGGATGACCATATTATGATGCCATTAGCCTCATTGAACAACACCAAATTTCCATTCTGTGAGACCCTCAAAACACCTGAGCTGTTTGTTAGAGGAACTTGTCTGTTGGCAACCCAAACATATTTCCTATCTGGTATATTCTTGTACCATATTCCTACGTAGCGATTCTTGGAATTTCCAGGACTGAAAAAACCGAGTTCAAAAATCTCACCTGATGAAACCAACGTTTCTCCATCTCTAATGCTCTGAGAAGTATTTATAGAATCAGATGCAGCAGAAACTGCATGAATTATGAAAGAGCAGAAGAACAAAATGGTGGGGGTAATTTTTCGGAACCGATCCATGGCTGCACTTGTTTTGAAGTCCTCCACTACCATTTATTCTCTCTCTTCTACCAACGTTACTAGCACGACACTATACAACCGTCAGATCGAGTGGACACGGTAGGGCCTGTGGAGATAGAAGGGCCTCATGGCTTGTGCATTCAGTTTCCCAAAAGTTTCAGTTGGATAATCAAAGACTTGGCATGGATATTTATGTTGACTTGAAATAATAGCGCAAAATCGTGCTTGCATATATGAAGAGCTCGTGTTTTTCATTCAGCCCAAGAAGAAGTCGTGGTTACTTAAAGAAACGTTTTTAATAAATAAGTTTGAAAAAGGGTTAAGAAAGCGGTTTTCAACAGTGCCGTAGCTCTTCAACAAATTGCTGTTTCTTGGCCTATATTTGGAGCTCGTTTTCAGTGTATATATAAGCTTTTTTAGAGCGGTTTTTTGCATCATTAAAGATTCAATTGCAAGCTAGATATCCTCTACTTGGTTGAGAGCAAAAGGATTGCTTAGAAGGTTATTCCTGTTAGGGTTTTGAGAGGGTGGAAGCGTGATCACTTGTAAGGGGTTTTGAGTTCATATCTCTTATTGCGAATCACCTCTCGTACTGATTGATCAATAAAGGCATTTATCTCCCATGGAGTAGATCAATGAAGGAGGATCGAACCCTAATTAAATTAATTGGCTGCGTTCTTGTTTGCTTTCTTGTTTATTGTTTTGTTATTTTATGTGATCAATTTTCTGTTTTTTCAATCTTCGTTTCATACTCAGTTCTTTTCTTACTAATTATTGGTGTGGTGATTGCATATTTGATCTGAAAATATACTTCAATTCTTTGACAGATAGCTTTATGTAGTCTGTTCAAAGATATTACTTGTAAACGTTTATAAAACTTCTCTTGTATAGTCTAATTAGTTATTTTTTGGGAATGTTTTGACTTCACGTTTCTAATTATGGTATTAACAGAAGAGATCATCTGTTCTAAGTTGTACTATAGCTGCAATTTAATTTCTTCCGATGACATTACCAATAAATTCGATCTACATTTAGTTTGTGTAAGAAACATATTTGTTGTGTTTATTTATTTTATTTTAAAAGGTTGGGTTGAGTACAGATTACAATTTACTTTTTGTTTGAATATGATTCAATAATTGAAAAAAATCAAATAGGCAGCGGTAAAGCGTTACCGAATATATTGAAACTTGAAATGAGGAGTAAAAAAAAAGGGTAAATGCATTTACGAAATGTTTAAGCACCTAACTCCCAATCAGTATATAATTTGACTCTTTCACTTCCCAATTATAATGTGATTCTCAACTTCTTTCTTCTCTGGTGAAACTTTTGAGATGCAGAGAGAGAGAATAAATTGC
This sequence comes from Scutellaria minor, assembly GCA_954870855.1. Lineage (NCBI taxonomy): Eukaryota > Viridiplantae > Streptophyta > Magnoliopsida > Lamiales > Lamiaceae > Scutellaria > Scutellaria minor. The sequence goes on from OX940727.1 coordinate 8,258,776, forward strand.
GGAAGTCAATATCAGCATATTCCAGTTTGACTATCCCTTGATGGGTTTCGGCCGCTGTTAATAACAGCATAATACAAGCATCTTTAATTAGCATTCCATTCGTTAGATATGCACTCACAACACTATTAGTCTGTTTAATTCATCGATCAATACATATCACATGGAAAAGAAACACTACATGTAAATACTACTAACATGGGTAAATACTCTATAGGAATTGATTCTATCTGCCTTCCATCCACGTAATTGTAACTTGATTCTCTGAATGTGCGTTTGTGCTACTACTACTCTGATCCACATAAACATCTCTTTCGGTGAAAAAACCGGGCTGTTTAGCTTCAGGCAGTGCAACTTCGTTCCCTAACATAAATACTACTGAAGACATACTTGGCCTGTCTTCTGGAGATTTTTGCACGCATAAAAGTCCCACGTGGATTGAGCGCAGCACTTGAGATAAGTCGAACGAGTTGCCTATAGAAGGGTCTACTAGTTTGTGTGATTTATCATCTTTGTAAAGTTTCCATGCCTGTCCAAAATCGCAAAAATGGTGAGATATATAACACATTTTTGTCTACAAATGGTTTCAGAAAATAAGACTTACATGTCCAAGAAGGTTGAGATTGTGATCTTCGAGGAAGAATCCTCTGTTTCTCTTTCCACTCACAATTTCTAGCACAAGAACACCGAAGCTAAATACATCGGATTTGATTGAGAACAGCCCGTCTATTGCATATTCTGGAGACATGTATCCGCTGTGAAAGGGTATTGGAAATAAAATAATGTTATAAGATACACCAATGAGAAAATTTTGATGCATCAGTTTGTTGGGATTCTTACTATGTTCCAACAACTCTGCGTGTTTGAGCTTCAGTTTCGTTTCCTCCAAAAATTCTGGCAAGGCCAAAGTCTGATATTTTTGGAATCATGTCAGCATCCAGCAATATGTTGCTAGCTTTAAGGTCTCGATGGATAATTCTCAACCTCGAATCTTGATGAAGATACAATAGTCCCTTTGCAATTCCATTGATAATATTGAAACGTTTTTCCCAGTCAAGTAGCACACTTTTCGTTGGATCTGTTTAAACATACTGTGAAATTAGTGCTCTCATGCTTCTCAATTATGATAGAAAGTTTATGGCAAATTCAGAGTTGTCACCAAATAAAATCAAGTCGAGGCTACTGTTAGACATGTATTCATAGATCAACATGTTCTCCTCTCCTTCAACACAACATCCTAAAGTCCTCACCAAATTTCGATGTTGAAGTTTGGCAATTAGCAGCACTTCATTCTTTAACTCACCAACTCCTTGTGTGGAGGTTTTTGACAAACGTTTCACAGCAATTTCCTGCCCGTTTTCTAGCTTGCCCTAAAGCCAAAACTCGAACATGAGATTTTTGTGAAGTTGTTTGTCCAACAATATTTGTTATTTTCACATAAAAACTACATGCAGAAGTGAAGAAATTTCACAAGTATACCCTGTAAACAGGTCCAAATCCACCCTCACCAATCTTTCTATTGTTTGAAAAATCATCGGTAGCTTTTACTAATGTGGATAAGTTGAAGAATGGCAGATCTGCCTTTTCGACACGACTTTCAATTAATGGTCCTGCAACTGTGGAACATGAATCAGAGAGACAAGCAGTAATCAACATTGTTATAGATATTCTTCAGCCTAATTCACATTCATCATACCTTCTTGTCCCAATCTCGTATCCTTCTGCCTCTTACGTCTAATGATCAAAAAGATGGTTAGGCACACAAGAACTACTCCTGCCACTGATGTCAAACTTGCTATAAGTATCACTCTGTTTCCCCCTTTAGAGCCTGCAACAATTTCTATGCAAACAAAATAGAATAAACACTAAGCCAAGTTGGTTTCCTCTGTGTCTCAGTAATAAAAAAGCATGTCTGCATAAATTCATACCTCTCTCGGCATAAGCCATTCTGATGTAGAGATCTTGTCCAGCTGTAGACAGAGTTCTGATGTCGATAAAGTCTCCATGGTAAAACAGGCATCCACTTCCTGATCCACTGATATTCAACTGTGTGTAGGCTGTACAATTACAGTTTCTGGAGCACTCTGCTTCACAATCCTCAAGCCTAATTATACGTTCATCGTACGTTGAGTTTTGTGCATCTGGCATTTTGATTCCAGGGTATCTCAAGAATACATCACTTGCACAGCTCAACTCGATCCTTCTATTACATCCACTCGTCCTGTCCGTTCCAGTCCAGCTTTCTTGGCCTCCCGTCACAAATCTGTCGAGACATCTACAGGGTGGAGAGTTTCCAGTGTTGCAAATGCCATTTGCACCACATCTATTGTAGACATCACAATTGTCTACTTCCAAGCTTCTATAATTGGTCCATTCTCGGGATTGAGAATCCCACACCCAGCGTATGGAATCGCCCTCGGGGCTCACCACAGACCTGGAAAAAACTGATGGATCAGCACTGTCTTCCCTATACTTGACCTCGTTCTCGTTTATCCACAACGTCAACGTGTACACACGATCCTCACTTGTGTCTGGTGCCCCACTGAACCGGACACCATTCCAGGGTCCATGTCTATTCCAGACAATATTGCCTCTTTTAGCCAACATTTGTGGGTATCCAGTTGGATCCAGGTGAATTGAAAACTCACCTGGACTTGGATCATCATTGCTTCTCCATGATACGCAATACGTCTCATGCCCCGTCACGTAATTCCATCCGACACTCATCCCTGGTAAATATGTGTCTGATGGATGGTCAAAACTCTGCCAAACGAAATCCTCGTTTGCATCCTTCACCACGAGATTCCCATTATCTAATAATTGTGCTGCTGGATTCGCGATAGGTGTGGACGAGTTGGATGACCATACGATGATGCCATTAGTGTCGTTTAACAGGACCAGATTTCCAGGCTGTGTGAGCCTCAAAACACCTGATCTGTTTGTAAGAGGAAGTTCTCTGTTGGCAACCCAAACATATTTCTTGTCAGGTATATTCTTGTACCACATTCCCACGTATCGATTCGTGGAATTTCCAGGACTGAAAAACCCGAGTTCGAAAATGTCACCTGATGAAACCAGTGTTTCTCCATCTCTGATGCTCTCAGAAGAACCTATGGTATCAGCTGCAGATGCAGGGATTGTGAAAGAGCAAATGAACAAAAAGGTTAAGGTAACTTCAAGAAATTGGTCCATTGCTGCAAATGTTTTGGAGTCTTTTCTTTTTAATTATTTCATTATTCTTCTTTCAATGGGTACCATACACCAGTCAAAATTCTACTGATATCAAATACATAATATTTCTTATGTCTCGAGTTTTGGGGAAGTTTCCTTTTGATACATAAAAAATAATGCCATCTTGAAAGAGACGATTGATCGTAGAATTGGGGATGTAAATTTTGAAAAAAAGGGAGTGTGGATCAGAGACTTGAATTGGATGTTGATATTTGATGCTGACTTGGGATAAGTCCTTGCCTTCTAGAATACAATATCCGTCAATTATGTCAGCTTAGGAGTCGCAATTACGTGGCTGGTTGAAAGATGTTAACTACGCGTTTATTCAACTTATCTTGGATAATCTAGTTTAGTTTTGTTCTAACATATTTAATTTTTTCTTTTTCTTAATTAAATCAATTATTGATCTTTGAGATATAATAGAAGAGTTGTTATCTCACTACAACAAAATTCATTTAATAGGACACTTTTAAGCGTCCTATTATGTTGTATAATATGACACTTTTTATAAAAGGACTCTTTTAAGTTGTGTCCTATTTGCTCGAGTCACAATAGGTGTATTAGGACGCTTTACTTAATAGGACACTTATAAGCATCCTATAATATGTCAAGTCAATTGGATATTGAGACACTTTCAAGCGTCCTAATAAGTCCAATAATATTTAAACCTATTTAATATATATAGTTTTTAAATATGAAACATAAGAATCTAATATAAACCAAAATAGTGATTTGATACTTCATAACAAATATGATTAACAGCAAATACACTAATGATATCTCATAAATGATAAATCTGACCATTCATCAACTATCAACCAATTTATGTGTACTAAAAAAATACACATATAATTAATGAAACATAAAAGAGTAACTTTTGTCCGGTTCGAAGTTCTTTAAAATTCACGTAAAGTCTCCAAGTTGCAAATCATTCTTCGAAGTTCTTTCAAATCCATGTAAAGTCTCCAAGTTGCAAATCATTCTTCGTCATTAGTGTGAACACCTAAAATCAAAACAAAAATAACTCACTATTAATTTCAAAATTACATAATGTTCCAAACATTTTTTTAAAGCAAGACCTAATTCAACTAATAGTTATTGTGAATGATATGCTCATAGAAGAAATGAGTTGAACATGACTATTCATGTGTCTCTACCAAGCAGAAAATTCATGACAACAAATAATGCTCTGCTAATGCATAACAAGACATGTTCAAATCAGTATCTTGCAAAAACAATGAATAATATCAACAGAAAGCTAACATATCATAAATTTAACATCAAAATCAGTGGTAAAAATATTTGTAATTTCCTAAAGGTTAATCTATAAGTATATAGAGCAAGAAGAGCTGATCAAGATCAGGGGATGTCTATACATTTACCCATATCAGGCAGTCCTTCCTTTCTAATTAGATACGTTCGACGCACTTGGGAGAACTTATATAAACATGGTCTATCTGAAGACAACGAAGCATTCTCGTCACAAAGAAGTAAAAGGAACGACAAGATATTAAGATTTTACAATATAAGTAGAGAAAATGGCTAGAACAAATTTCTTCAAGTCGGTGTAAAGATTTTAAAAGGGCATAAATGTAAATTCACAGAGAGATGAAAAGATTTTACCTTTGATTCAAATGTTATGGCATCGCCTTATTCGGTAAAAAGTTCTCTTTGATTGTGTGTCTAAACCTCTATCCTCACTTCACTATTAATGGTATGACATAAACATGGAAAAAGAACATTGTTAGACATAGATAATATATAACAATTCAAAATAAACACAATTAAATAGGATGAATAGAAATAAGTACTTCTAAAAAATATAATATAGAAGGAATGCACATATACATGGAATTAATATCACATAGCAATATCAACATCAATTAAACAGTTTCTGGCAGTACTTAGCTGAGAGCATGATGCTTCTCTTGCCAATATCTAAATCAAAGTCATCTTCATTCTACTAGCTTATACCTGTTGCTAGGCAGATGATTCAAAGTGCTAAATCTAATGAAGCACAAGTTCAGGGGGACTTACTACTTTCCAGGCTACTAAGATGATACCTCTGAAGCTCAACTAGAGATACCTGCTGAGGAGTTACATTTAGTAGAGAAGACTCAAGCTGAGAGCACATACTTTTTAGAAGATAAGCTAATTAATTCATGAAGAACGGTTGCAACGATTACGAGGAAACCAAATTGTAACTTACCCCTTGGCAAATTCCACAATAATATGACGTCCGTCAACATAACGCATCATCTAGGTCCTGTGGATACTGAATTCTTGAGGAAGTAGAGGAAAAAAGAAAACCCAACACAAGCAACCCACATTGTGTACTTAACAAACATATAGTGAAGTTTAATCTTAAGAAGAGAGACAGAGTGTTAAAACATTTAGAGAGATTGGGGGGAGGGGGAGGGGGAGGGGGAGGGGGAGGGGGAGGAGAGAGAGGGATGGTGCATACAACAAGGCATAGTCTCACTTCATTTCCATATCGAGTACTCTGTGAAAATGGTTTCCAGAAACAATAAGGCCATCATAACTACTTACCTACTGCAGTTCATGACTTGGTCCTCAAGACAACTAAACACCCAGTTTCATTAGTGCAAATTCCATAAAAACATGCAAATACAACATAGAAAATCGCCAAAGACTTCTAACAATCGCCAAGAAATTCCATCACCACCACCATCACCTCCATTCTTACCAAGCAACATATTACCACTATACATAAACCTCACACCAAGAGGAGAAACAGGAATCGGCCCGATAGGTTATTATTAGACACATCAAGAATCTGAAGCTCAGGCAAAGTGATCAATCCACTAGGAATCACACTAGAGAGATTATTATCATTCAACAACAAATTCCTTAAAGAAGTAAGATTCAAAATGCAGGTGAAATAGTACCCGAAAACCCTGCCTACTCGTGCTCACAACAGTTATATTCTTCCTCTGAGAATCACAGTTTATAAACCTCACTTGAGGTTTATATCAAGAAGCGCGAAAATAATACTCATCTGAGGATCACAGGTCCTGGTTTATCCAAACAAAAGCTATTAGTTGTTTCAATAGTAGCATTAACTTTGCTAGGAAACACAGGATAAGGCCCCTGCAATCAAAGAAGGTGGCACAATACCAGTAAACTTATTATCCCTCAACTACAAATCAACAAGTTTGTACACTTAGACTAATCAAGGATCCCACCGGAGAACAAATTAGCATGTAACCAAACCTTCACTCAACAACATTGTTGCAACAAATAAATATAAAAAAATAAAATAAAATGTTCCGTAACTAGTGCAGGGTCAGTAACAATTCACTAAATATCCAATGCATGATCTACTATTGAAAGGAACAAAAAAAAAAAAAAACTAAAACCACAATGACTCAAGGTTAAGCCACATGCATGCTTATTATTTCACAAAAGAAAGTGAGAAAAATCATTGAAGCTTTTAACTTGCTCACCTTTTTATATTGAACAACATAAAAGTTATAATGAATCCCCAGAGTGGAGCAGTGTAAATATTCAGCAAAAATGGAATATCAGAAAAACTTTAAGAGACCTTGGAGAAGAAATTCATATGTCAAGGGAAAAATGGATTGAACTGATGAACTCTGTACACCTATCAAGCCAACTTCTAGACACAGAACTTTAGGACTAGTATACACAAAATAGATAGCAGGTGACTAATGCATACAACTGTTGCAATACACTGATATTTAACTTCAATCAGCAGAAGAGTTGACAGTGCAGGAAATTAAATCAAGAGTATTTTAAAGTTCAGTTCAGCAGAATAGTATATTAAGGCTTACCAAATAGAAAAAGTAGATATGGTCCAGTTCTGTTTGTGGACCTCTTTCTGACTTTAGAGGTGGCTCTATGAAATTTCGACTTGAAAATGCAAAATCTTAAATACATATGTTAGACAAAGCTTTGCATATGATATCTAGGTTGAATGTTAAGGAGAATAAAAAAGACAGACCTCTGATAATTATGGAGGAACAAACCGATAAAACTTCATCTAATAATGTGGGAATAAAAAAAAAAAAGCAACAAACTCAATAATGTATCACAATTCACAGCTTACAATAGTGAATTTGTCCAAAAAAAAATTGCAGAAAACAAACACTAGATCAACCCTAAATACAAAAAATTTAATTCAAACAACGTACGAGAACCTCACCAAGCAATCATAGGCCACTATTGTTGATATTCGACGGCGGAAACTCTAGTCCCGTCCTTCGTTTGCACTGGCGTTGTTGTCAATTATCTCCACCACTGAAATTGAGTGAGATCTGATCCATGAGTGAGCATCGAGCGATGTTAGGCTATTATTGTGGATAATTATCGGTGGAAGTTGCTTTACTCTAGTCCTTCCTTCATTCGCTCAGTCTTCATCGACGCCGTCGCCGTCGCCGCTGTAGATGTCGCCGATGACCTCCCTAAATAAATGAGATGAGACTTGAGTTTAAGATGATATATTTTTAATAAATTATTTTTGTTAAATTTTAAAGTAGTTAATAATCAATTGGGTAAAAACACCTTAAATATATACAGTATACTCTCTTATTTTAGTTACATATCTAATAGGACGCTTATAATAGTTGCGTTCTAAGAAAAGTGTTCTAATAGCCTAATTTTGTTGTAGTGTCTTAAAAGATCTTCTAACCTTTATCTATGAAGATTTGTTAAGATTTATTTTATCTTTATTTCTCACGTGTTTTTGCTGATTCAATCAAAGAAAGAGATTTGACTAAATCAAACACAAAAATGAGTTGTTAGTACATATTCTTATCTCTTATAAAGAAAAACGTGAGTCTTTAGAAAGAGAAGATAGAATGTGGAGTAAAAAGAGAAAGATGGAGATCAAGATGTTTGAGCACTAAAGTGGAGATCATGAAATACTATGATCATGGTGAAGACTACAAGATCATGGATGTTCATGAGGTCTATAAATAGATGGATTCATCTTGAAGACCAGTACAGAGAATAGAGAGAACGAAGAGAGCACAAGCATTACATGCAATCGAGTCTAGACAGTTTCACAGTGTTGCTCTCAGTGTTGACTACATTTGTTTTAACAAGTCTATCTATTTTCCGTAGAGTCATAGAGTATGTCTACTCCAATGACTTTCTAGCAAGATAGATTTGTTACGTGTTCAATAGTTTTTTCATACGAGTGTATACGTCCATAGCTTTCATAGATACACATATAAGACGTATTGAGTGTCTTTCAAAGAGAGTTTTCTTCAAAGAGTGTATACGTCCATAGCTTTCATAGATACACATATAAGACGTATTGAGTGTCTTTCAAAGAGAGTTTTCTTCAAAAGATCTCTTTGTGTTTGTACTTACAAGATCAATTAATAAAACATATTTTGCCCTGTAGGCGTTCCACGAGTATTGTTATATACTCGTGGATAATCCGTTGTGTTATCCGTAGTGTTGTCAACATCACAAACAACATTACGTCTCTAATATTTTTATAAAATAGGATGATGACGTCATCACGCCACGTCATTATTTTTATATTTTGTGTGTTTTTCTTGCATAGGAGCATACAGACACATTTTTCTTGCATAGGAGCATACAGACACACTTTTCGCCATTTTACAACGTACATTTTAATTAAATAGGATGATGACATCATCATAACGATGACAAATCATCACGCCACATCATCATGGGAAATAATGCGCGTTGTCTGGGATTCGAACCCGAGAGCCATGGTCGTACTCCAACCACTGGACCACTAGTGCTTTATGTTATAATATTTTACATGCATTTCTTTTATTTCAATTTTTGATATTTTTCAATTTTCTATTATCACATATTGTTTGTTAATTTTTATTATTTGTATTTTTAATATATTTTAAAAGGTTAAATATATATATATATAATTGGAAGATTAATAACTAATTAATATATTTAGTAATGTTTAATCTAATTTCATTTTAAGACAATTATAAAATACACTAATGCATATTTTTAATATATTTTATAAAAATACTATTTTTATAAAATTATGAGTTTGTTCATATAAGATAATATTAATGCAAATAATATAAGATAATATCATAAAATAATTAAAATTTTCAAATTTAATTTAATTAAAAAAACAATTAATATTATCACATATTTTTTTGTTAATTTTTATTATTTATATTTTTAATATATTTTAAAATGTTAAATATATATATATATATAATTGGAAGATTAATAACTAATTAATATATTTAGTAATGTTTAATCTAATTTCATTTTAAGACAATTATAAAATATACTAGTGCATATTTTTAATATATTTTATAAAAATACTATTTTTATAAAATTATGAGTTTGTTCATATAAGATAATATTAATGTAAATAATATAAGATAACATCATAAAATAATTAAAATTTTTAAATTTAATTTAATTAAAAAATAATTAATATTAACACAACACATCAAAAAAGCGTTGCACAATGGATTGTCTTTTTTTGAAAAATTCCATTAAAAGACAAAGCATAAAGAGCGTTGCATAAAAGGGTTGTCTATTTTTAAAAAAAAGTGTCATACGACAACGCACAAAGAGCGTTGCATAAAAGCGTTGTCTATTTTTAAAAAAAAGCGCCATACAACACCCCTATGTTAAAAGCGTTGCACAAAAGCGTTGACTATTTTTTAAAAAAAGCACCATACAACAACCCTATGTTAAAAGCGTTGTCTTTAAGCGAATTTTTTAAAAAAAGACAACGCTCGCGTTGCAAAAAGGGTTGTTAATTCAAAAAGACAGCACAAATTCATAAAAAAAGTTGTCTTTGAGGGGTTGTTAAAGGCCATTTTTCTTGTAGTGATACCAAGTGGTTGGTTCTGTTGTTCTCATGCAAGACATGGATTGGTGTAATCCACAAGAAAAGTTGCCTGTGCTAGATGGATCGAATTATGCTTACTGGAAGATTCAAACTCGTTCTCAGATTAAGTCCATTGATTCTCATTGCTGGGACATCATGTTGGAAGGTTTTGAATGCCCAATGAAGATCCATGAACGTGATGGTAACATTATTCTCAAACCAAGATGTGAGTGGACAACTGATGAAATTGCGAATGTAAATTACAATAATAAGGCGATCAATATCATCTTTGGTTCTGTCGATCTTAAAGTGTTCAAGCTTATTCATAATTGCACATCTGCAAAGGAGGCTTGCGACATTCTTCAAAGACATTTTTTTTTGTTTTTTTTTGTTTTGGGAATCAACCCTTCTTATTATAATAATAATAATAATTTAATGATACCTAACCTTTTCGTGTTTGATATAAGCTTAGTGAATCAATTAAATTAATTTTTAAAATACGATCAATAGGACTATTTAGTTTCGAACCACTATTGTAGATCTGTAGTATATATGGTAGGACCTAAATACGCCCAAACGGTTCGGAAAACCGGTACCGGGCTGGTTCGAACCGACCGTCAATGGTTTCGGGAACCGTTGACCCGGTTTCGGTTCCAAACCGAAACCGGGAACCGCCGGGAACCGGTTCGGTTTCGGTTTTCAATTATACAAATCGGCGAACCGGCGGTTAAACCGTCGGTTTTATGTATTTTTTTTTTTAAATTAGAGCATGCCACGTGTACGGCTGTGTTTGAATCAAATATAGCCGTTGAGGACGAACGACCCGGATGAAATGGTCGTTGCAAACCGGCCAAACCGAACCGAACCGGAAACCGCCGGTTCGAACCGCCGGTTTGGATGAATTTTGAATCCAACGGCCGAGATCAAATGGCCGTTGGAAATTGACGGCTGAGATGAGTCGAACCGCCGGTTCGAACCGGAGCGTAGCAATTTCTTTTTTTTTTTTTTTTTTTTGAATTTTTGAGATCTATAAATAGGGGTTCAAATTGTGTATTTGCTCACACCAATTCTCTTGCTCTCTCTCTCAAGTCTCAATTCTTGCATTCTAGCTCATTTTAAATTATTTCAAGTTCAAAATCTCTCAAATTCTTGTTATATTTCGATTTCTTGTTCTTCGTCATCAACTTCTAGTTCTATTTCTACTTCTATTTTTTCTATTGTAAATTCATCATGTCTAGAAGAGGTTCTTCAACTTCATCATCTCGTGGGAAGGGAAAGAGTCCCATGCCACCATCACCATCGTACGAAGATGAACTCATTGATCAATGGTGTGACGACCTTGATCCAAATGTGGATTTGGGGGAACAAATCGCTCAAGCCTTAGCCGGTGAAGATGAAGAAGAGGTGCATCCGACACAAGAGAGTTTGAATGCCACTCAAACCACTTCAAATAGAGCACCTTCTTCACTTCGAAGTGATATTTTCTCCATTCACTTCAAGAAGGAAGCCGTGCCGAATTCGGATGTCGACTACGTAGTCACGTGCAACCATTGTGGAAAGCAATACAAGTTCAAGCACGGAGGGGGCTATGGAACGTTTAACAATCACATCACAAAGAAACATCCCGACAAGATTGGATTGGAGCGCTCTCAAATACAACTACGAGGATTCACCGGGTCTTCACAAGGTATGAATTCTTTAACCTTTAAATTTAGTCAATTAGAATTTAGGAAAGACACTGCCGATTTTATTGCTTCAAAACATCTACCTTTTTCATTTGCTTCTGATGACCTTTATGAAGATTATGTGAACACGTATTTACAACCACCCGCTAGAATGATAAGTAGGAACACGACCACTAGGGATATTGATAAAAGAGTACGTGAAAGAAAATATAAATTGGTATCCGATTTAGCTAACTTTAAACAAAAAGTTGCAATATGTTGTGATTGTTGGAAAGATCCTTATAATAAAAATGATTATATGGGCATTACTTGTCATTGGATTGATGATGCATGCGATGTTCAAAAATGTTTAATTGCTTTTATTGATTTTAATAAAAAACATACCGGTTTGCATATTTCACAAAAAGTAATACATGTGTTAAATGATTATGGTATATTAACAAAAGTATTTGCTATAGCTTTAGATAATGCAACTAATAATAAAGCTAGCTTGCCTACAATAATTGATTTTTGTAAACCTTCATTAAATGGTGATCTTTTTCATACTAGATGCATGTGTCATGTTTTTAATTTATGTGTTCAAGATGGATTAAAAACTTTAGAAGTAGAAATAGATAAAATTAGAGATGCAATTAATTTAATTTGTCATACCGTACAAATGCGGAAAAGATGAGGCACGTTTTGTAAATTGAATGGATTAGAAGTAAAAAAATTTGTGAAAGATGTGCCACATAGGTGGAATTCTACTTTTTACATGCTTCAAAATTCGTATAATTATAGAGAACTTTTATGTGGTTTTTTTTATGGAATTTGGTGATAATAATGTTATGTTAGTTGTACATTCTTGGGATTCTTGTATAAACATGATGGGTTTGTTAAATTTTTTTGAAGAAGCCACTAGGGAAGTTAGTGGATGTTATTATCCTACATCTCCTTTAGCTTTAGATCAATGTGTTAAAATTGCTTTGGTAATTAACTCTTACAAAAATGATCCTATTTTAAGTGATGCAATTATTATGATGAAAGCAAAATGGTTAAAATATTATCATGAGCTATCCCCCTATATTTATGTGCTAAATTATTAGATCCTAGAATTAGAGAAGATGGATTAGAAGAACTCTTAAATATGTACTATAATGCATTGTTCCCATGTGGTTTGATTAGTGAATATGATCTAGTAGAATATGTGCCTAATCCTAGGGAAGTAGTAAAACGGGCAAAAGATTATTTGTATGATTTATTTAGATAATATAAAACAATTCATGGTGATGCAAGTAGTAGTGATGAAGTAGGAGATCAAAATGTAGGATCTAGTAGTTATTCTTCTTCTTCATCTAGTTTTGGACCAACTCTTAGTCAATTTTACAACTTCTATGACATAAGAACGCAAAAAAGAGCTAGAGGTACCAACCCATCACAAGAATTAGATTCTTATTTAAGTGCTACTTTTGAATCTATTGCTTTCGAGAACAATTTGGATCTATTAAAGTGGTAGTCACGGAGGACCACCATATATCCTATACTAACAATTATTGCCAAGGAGATCTTTGCATGTCTCGTCTCCACGGTCTCGGTTGAACATGCCTTTAGCATATCGGGCCACACTTTGAGTGTGAGACGAGCAAACTTGGCCGCCGAGAATGTCCAAAACCTTATGCTCCTTGAGGATTGGGTCAAGACATCCAAACGTCAACAAAACCTCGATTGCACACACTTTGAGGAAGGTGAACCGGACTTGTATGGTTACGACTCAAACACAACATCCTCCGGTGGTAGTGGCATCAACAACCCCGACGATTGGGCGTAGGTAAGTTGAGGTAAGAGAACTACGTGAGCTTTGATTCCTTAATTTGATTTGAATTAAGGATACGTAGATAATTTTATTTTAAGTTTGGAATTTGAATTTCAATTCCAAACTTAAAATAAAACTCAAGCTCTTTCAATTTTTTTCTCCCTTCTTTTGGCTAATGTTGTTTCATATGTTATTTAGTTAGATACTTAGATCTTAGAATTGTATTATATAATTCAAGATAGATAGATAGATAATTGTAATTGTAATTGTAATTCAAGATAGACTTTTATTTCTTTTAGATAGATATGGACTTTTGTAATTGTAATATATATGAACTTTTGTAATATATTAGATCATAGATTATATAGAGTTCTAACTTGTAATAATTTTCCAAATTATAATGATAATGAAAAATGTTTGTTCACTTAAATATTTCAATTTCTCATGGTATAAATTATGATATGATATACTTCAAAACAAACATTAAAAATCAAATTTGGAGTTGTGATTTTATAATTATAAAAAAATCAATCAAAAAAAAAAGAAAAAAAGAAAAAACCGACCAAAACCGCCGGTTCGAACCGGCCTAACCGCCCGGTTCCAGTTCAACCGGCGGTTTGGAACCGAAACCGGAACCGCCCATCACACGGTTCGGTTTCGGTTCCACCAATTTGAAACCGCCGAACCGGAACCGTAACTGGCGAACCGTTTGGGCGTCTTTAGTAGGACCACTATAGATTTAAATTTAACTATTTTTTATTAGTGGTACTAATTACTATTTAATTTTATTTTTTTTTGCCATCAATGAAGCTATAGTGTAAAAAATCTATGATGTTGATACTATTTTAATTTGCCGAATTTTTTGAGAACCAAAGATCAACCTTCACAAAAAATGTAAGTAAATTGTGATTATACATCTGAATTAGTTGGAGGGTATAATAGGCGGAAGGTCAATAGCCGAGCAAACTAAGCATGATTAAATAGTGATTGCGAGCAAACTAAGTATTTGGTCTAGACAAATTAAGAGAAAAAATTAGAATTTTATGAACGAAGTTCAAATGAATAAATAAAGTGGGTTAACACATTCAATATGATCAATGTTGGTTTCATATAAAACTATATATAAAACTTCGTCGCACGAAACATATTATGTGAGATAGTTTCATATAAGTTTTTGCGTTAGGAGAAAGTTTGATTAATCAGATAGAATCCTATCAAAATTTGTTTCTTTAGAAAAAGATTGAATGAAAAGAATTGTTGCAAATCATGCTACAAACAAGTTTTAATCAGTCACGTCCTATACATAAAAACTTGACTGCTACTTTCTCATATCCGATCGATGCTTGTTTTTAATTTATAAACGAACAGTGATAAGTGGAGATTATGTGTGAATAATGAGGCTAAAAGGGGTACAATTGTAGTGAATTTCATGCATTTTTATATGTGTTTCTTCCTATATTTGTTCCTTTGCACAATTTACTACTCTAGTTTGGTTTTTATGCAGAATTCGAACTTTTATGATGAATTGAAGAGAGTCGAGCATTCAAAGTGATTCCACCATATTATGATGACATGAAAAGGATGAGAAAAGAGTTGGATAACCAATTTATGCAGCTTTTGGAAGATAAAAGTC
The DNA here is from genome assembly GCA_954870855.1 of Scutellaria minor. Lineage (NCBI taxonomy): Eukaryota > Viridiplantae > Streptophyta > Magnoliopsida > Lamiales > Lamiaceae > Scutellaria > Scutellaria minor. Next base: position 8,273,952 of record OX940727.1, read on the forward strand.
GAATTCTAGTGTTACCCAGTGTGAAACCCAATTTGCACAGCAACAACCCAGAATCAGCCCAGACCCACTTTGATGGATTTAAACCCCTAAATTCATCCTAGGGCAGAAGAGGAGAAGAGATTTTGGCAAAAAAAAAAAAAGGATTCTCTAAAGAAAAGAAGACGCAAAAGTGATCAAGGGAGATTGGAGAAATAATTGAAGACGGTGACACTGATGGAGAACATCATAACAGAGTTTTCCTTATCCCTCTTTAGTCTTTGATTCTTGAACCATGAACTCTAAATTATTGTTCGTTGATTTTATCATGTTTCTAGGGTAAATTCATCTTTGAGGTTTTGATGTAGCCAAAATGAAGAGACTTGAATTATTTGTGGATTTATTCATTTGATTGCTTCTCTCTGTTGATGTTTTATGCATGTTTTTAATGCTTCTGATTGATTGACCATTGATTAGATGATGAGATACTCATGTTGAGACCGATAGGAGATACATGTGTAGGGATCGTGGTGCATAAAATCATGAATTGCATATGAGATAGAGATATACTTGTATGGTTTGTGTAGCCTTTTAGGTGAATCTGTTGGTAATGCGTTATTAATTGGATAATTCTCAAAGAGATATAGTGAACTGACAATTAGTAATAGGTTTGCTATCACTCAAGAGAGGTTAGTAAATATTTGAAGGAATTCACGGTTAGCAATGGAGGAAGTAAAAACATGAATAATGAAAACGTTGATTCAAGCTGATTCAATTATGGTGAAATCAATACCCTAGGTCTTCTCATTCTTGAAGTTTGAATATTATTTTGTTGATCTTTTCTTGGTCTTGTTTGATTTCTTGTTTTGGTAATTAAGTGAAGTAGATAAAGTTCCAAATTCTCTCTTTTGTTTTGTCAGATACAATCAAAATCAACCCAATTTCAATAATCAACCTACAATCCTCGGGGTACAATATCTTAATTATTACGCGATAAACCCGTACACTTGCAAGAGTATCAAACAACCTGTAAATTTTACAAAAAGTTAAAAAATTATTATTAACAGATTCTCAAGATAACTTTTACGACATCAATAATATGTTAGAATACACAGAAGGAGATAATTAGCATTCAACTGAGAGTAGAATACAACAAACCAATTACAGAGAAAATATATATTGGATAAAACCCTAGGTTAGGCCAACAAGCCTTTATTATCACACAAGTCACAACACACAACAAAGTATATAATGGATAAAACCACAATTAGTACTACTAATAAATTCACATATATATACTGCTCAACGATGTAGCGACGTGAACCGTTGATAAACCATCTGAAGATCGAGGCTCGATAAATATTCGTAAACCTTGTGTGGATGAGGCAAAGGGTCTGAAACCTTCTCTATCTCCATGCAACGCTTTCCCCACGCCATTAATTTGGGACAATGCTCTTCAATGTTAAAGTTTCCGAAAGTTTCATAGCTATAAAACCAGGTATAGAAAGTAATTAAAGCAATATCCACAAACCCAAAATTGTCACCACCAAAGTAAGTCTTGGCACCCAACTCTTGTTCCATTAACTTGAGTGCATCCATGAATTCTTTCATGCACACTTCTTGCTCTTCTCCTTTTACAAACGGTATCCTTCTTGAAGGCGAGATCTGGTACCACATTTGAACACCAAAAGTTATAATCAAAAGGCTACAGATAAATTAAAACGACGATTATAATGATCAAGATAGTACCTTTTGGTCAACAAAGTCAACCCAGAATCTAGCTTGAGCTCTCTGGTAAGTATCAGAAGGCAGCAATGGAGATTTATCCTTCCACACCTCATCTATGTACTCAACGATTATCATTGACTCACAGATGGGTCTTCCATTGTGAATCAGAACCGGGATTTTCTTGTGAACCGGGTTCATCTCAAGCAGAATCTCATCTACTCCGGTCAATAAGTTCTGGTGCCTGGACTCGTACTCGATGCCCTTTATTGCTAATGCAACCCTAACCCTCATTGCGAACATACTAAAATAACCATCTAGCAAAATCAGTTTATCCGCCATATTTTTTAATTTTCCTTGGACATAAACAATATTTCACTTCCCAATTTATAATGTATAGTCTTGGCCAAAAAACACTTTTTTCGCAATAACTTGCTATTTAATTTGTGTAATCTACCATTTTCTTGGTGGTTAATTAAAGCTTTAGGTTTGGCCGACTCAATAATCTATTCATAACTCATCAAAAAAATATTTCGAATAGATGAATCATGAATGAATTGGCCGGTGGATCTAAATCATATTCAAATAGGACAAAAATACCCGAATTTTTATAACACGTGACAAAAAGGATATGGCTTTAATCTTTATTTCTTATGGGCATAAAATTCATGGCTGGCATTAATTTCACACCATTGACAGTTGGCACGTACGCTGCTTGTCGCCAAGACCAAACAATTTAAATTCGAACTGAAATCTTTTTGTTTAAGGAAAATAAAATCAGATGGGGGATAAACTGATTCTGCTGGAAAATTATTTGAGTATGTTCACAATGAGGGTTAGGGTTGCATTAGCTTTAAATGGCATCGAATACGAGTCTAGGCCCTAGAATAAGTGAAATTCTGCTTGAGATGAACCCGGTTCACAAGAAAATCCCGGTTTTGATTCACAACAGAAAACCCATTTGTGAGTCGATGATAATTGTTGAGTACATAGATGAGATGTGGAAGGATAGGTCTCCATTGCTACCAGAGAGCTCAAGCTAGATTCTGGGTTGACTTGGCTGACCAAAAGGTAAAATAACCGTGCATGGTTAGTTTATGATATAAAATTAGTTTTAATTGGATTTTGATTATCGTAGGTTTTTGGTGTTCAAATGTACTGGAACTAGGTCTCTTATCCTTGGAGAATGATTCCGTTCTTAGAAGCTGGAGAAGAGCAAGAAGAGTTGGGTGGCAAGAATTACTTTGGTGGTGACAAGTTTGGGTTGGTAGATGTAGCCCTAATTACTTTCTACAACTGGTTTTATACCGTTGAGACATTGGCAACTTTAGCATTGAAGAAGAGTGTCCAAAATTAATGGCGTGGGGAAAGCGTTGCATGAAGATAGAGAGTGTTTCCAACTCTATGCCTCATCCTCACAAGGTCTATGAAGCTGTTTCCACCCTCGATCGTCACATCACTTATCAACGGTTCAAGGCTCAGGAACAACGTTGACTAGTATATAATGGGGAATCTATGACTAGTTCTGATATAATTAATGGGGGTTTTATATAGAGGAAAATGTCAAATATACCACCAAACATATAAAGAATTATCCTTTATACCATTGCATATAGTATTTTATCCTTTTCTATCACCAAATATAAGGAAATGTCTCAAAATACCACTTTTGTTGAACGGTCAAATATGAATAGTGTCAAGATGAGACATATGCATGAGTTTTGTGGTGTTTGCTTTATCAGAATGATGGGATAAAAGCATGCAATGGTATAAACTGAATGTTTACACGAGAATTAAAAATAAACGTAACATTAAACGAGAATTGAAACATAAATGTAACATTAAATGAGAAATGAAAATTTAAAGTTACACGAACATTATTTGAATGTTAAACGAACATTAATTTTTTTTTCAATGTAATTTTCGTGTAAGCCTATAAATTATTTAATTTTCGTGTAACCCTATAAAGAAATATTAATCAAGAAATGAAAATGTGGAGTTTACCCGAAAATTAACATAAAGTTACATGAATATTTAAATGAACATTAAACGAAGAATAAAAAACTAATATTGAACAAGAATTAAAAAATCAACATTAAAGGAAAAAAAATTGTCAACGAACATTAAAAAAATAACCCTAAAAGAAAATTAAATTTTCACGAACATTAAAGAATTAACCTTAAATTAACCTAAAAAAAATTATGGCGTTTCACGAACTTCAAAAATTGAACATTAAATGAAGTATGAAAACGTAACCTTAAACGAACAATTAAGATAAAGTTACACGAAAATTAATATATTTTCTTAACTTTACACGAAGATTAAAAAAAATTACTGTTAGGCCGTAATTAATTGGTCCAACAACCCCATGGGCCCATCACATGAATTGAATACGCCATCTGTGTAGCCCTAATTTCCTCTTCACCGCATCTTTCTCCCCAAAAATTACCAGGCGTGAAAAAAAGTGAGCACGGTAAATCCAATCCCTTTCACACGGCGCAATATTTTTTGGAGAAGGAATTCTTACACGAAGATTATGGCGTCGAGCAATGTTAGTCTCTCCTTTCCCTTCCACGAAATTTTATTTGGGTTTGATTTTTTTACAGTTGAATTGTTTTAGTTTATGCTCGATTAATGGTTTGTAGTTTGAATTTATTATTCGTAATTTGTCTATTTTCGTAGAAGGTCATTTTGGGGTAATGGCCGAATAACTTTATTATTTGTTCAATCAAAAATTTGTTGTGGGTTTGTTTTCTGGAAAATTAGGCTTACATGAAGATTTTGCAGAGGTTGAGTCGTGAACAAACATTTCCAAAAAAAAGCATAGGGTTACACGAAAATTAAGTGTACGTTACACGAACATTAAATGAGAAAATAGTGTTTCACGAGAATTAAGCTTACAACGTTACACGAACATTACTGAAATTGATGTTACACGAAAATTAAAAGAATTAACGTTACACGAGAATTAAATTTAAAGATTCCACGAACATTATAAAAATTAGGCCATTATTAAACGAACATTAAAGAATTAAATGACGACATAATTAATTATTTACTTAAGAATAATATTATTACATGAAAATCTCAAAAAATGTAATAATACAAAATAATTTACAACATTAAGCGAACATAAATAAAATTACATATGAAAATTAATATTCATATGTATATAGATTAAACGAACATTAAATATAGCTATATATTTTATTAAAAATACGTATAAATAAGTATATCTAATTTATTCCATTAAAAAAATATACTTTACAATAATGAAGAAACCATTAAATAATAAATGGTATTTTGATGATCGTTACCAATTAATTAACAATTAAATATAATATATAGGTATTTTGTCCACTGTACATGTATTTAGTAAATTTGGCCAAATAATAAACAATAAAATAATAAAGATAGCTATAGATTCAACTAACTTTTAACATAATATATAGGTATTTTTGTCCACAATTAAAATATATTTTAAAACTATTAAGTAATGTATTAACAAAATGAATTGTAAACAATGTTTTAACATTTCAAATTTCATTACCTTAAACCATTCGAGATAATTAAATAACATAAAATCACCTATTTATTTGACTTATATAAATTAATATTTAGATGATTGTCAACAAATAGTAACCTGAATATTTAGTTACCATCGTTGATATTGCTTGATAATTTATTAATTAGATATTTTAAAATATTTTTGTATCACTGGGTCCGTGAGGGTTGTCAGGGTCGGTTGACTTATATCAATGGATATAGTCGTTTGAGCCTATTAGATGAAATCAAGGATGAGTTGTTGATCATTGGGAGGGATTGCTTGTTGGACCTTCTTAGATCGTGTTTCGGCCATTTTTTTAGGTGGCAGACTGAGCTTGAAAGTTGTAAGGCCTTTCTTCACGTGTTGATGTCACGTGAGATATGTAGGATAGATACCCCTACAGATGATCGATGGTTTCTTATTGGTCGAGACCTCAATATTTATCGATTTTCAAGGAGAGAGTTTGTCTTGATCACTGGATTGCGATTTGGTGATTCTGACTTTAATCCGTTGAGACCGCACTATCCACCTGAAGATGGAGTATATCACAAAGTCCACGCCGGTTGGAATCATGTGACTGTTGCTGATCTTCGACAGAGATTTATCGTTGAAGAGTTTCGTGCAAGACGGGATGATTCTTTGAAGATTGCAAAGATCCTCATTCTCTACTGTATTATCTTGGAAGTCGATATCGGGAAATCGACAATTGATTTATGGGTTTGGGATCTAGTCGAGCAGGAGGCTCTTTGGGAGAGCTTTTCATGGGGCAAGATATCTTACCTGACCCTACTCCGATATATAGACAAACTACCAACAATAGTGCCACCACAAAGGGGGAATAGGGTATTTAGATATCACTTCTACAGGTTCTCGATTGCTTTACTGGTTAGTTATTTTTTATTTTCCATAGTCTTTACTTGTTTAGTTTTCTACTTGAAATTTGGATGCTGACATTTAAATAATTATCTTTAGATGTGGAGTGTTGAGGCGATTACTGTGATATGGGATTTTGCCTGTTACCAAGTAGAGACTGATTTTGACATGCCTCGTTGTTTGGAGTGATCCACTAAGATAAGCGAAGATGATGTCACCCATAGACTTTCAGAGCAGGTATTTCGTTTTTGTTAATGACAGTTCTTGATCCATCTATGTTTACAATTTGAAATTTGATTTAAGTTCTTTGATGTAATGAAAACAGGTTGGGCCATATTCTAAGATTTTTGAGCCTACTCCTGAGGAGACACTACAGCCGTATTGGCGGAGTATTGATGCTGAGCTTCATGTTGGAGTACAACCCGTCCTGCCACATCGTGGTAGAAAACCACCTGCTGCTGTTGCAGCATCGGGTCAAGTGACTGCACGTAGTGGTCGGACGGCACAGAGCACTGGGTCAAGCTATACTACGAACGTGCCGAACGAAATGCATGACGCAGATTGGGACTTGCAGAGCTCTACTCCCGGATAGGACATATCATCATAGGATACCGGAGCCCAGTTCAGCATAACATCAGGAGGCCCCTATTAGGGGTAGGCCGATCAGCCAAAGATGATCCTAACAAGTATCATCATCAGATGAAAGGACACATGATGCGACAGATGAGGGCTTGTACGCTCGGTTGAGCCGTCTGATCGACACTCGTCATAAGGAGATGCAGAATTATGTGGGAGAACGGTTACATCATATGGAGCATCAGATCCCCGACTTAGTGCATGATGCGGTGTATCAGGAGACCCAACGTTTGGAGTTGGAGATCCCCTCGATGATCAGAGATGAGCTTACTCATTTCTTTGGTGAGAGATAGTCATTTCATGATTATTATCATCCACAATCGCAACCCGATCAGTGGACCGGTTGGGATCAGACCGAGTATGCCAATGAATATTTTACCCCACCTGTTCCACCTCAGCCGTCAGCACCGCACACCGACACTTCTTATGGTCCTTTAGACTTGAACGCTGATTTAGGGAGGCGTGATGCAGTATTGTCGGTAGGAGGGGCATATGACATCCAAGATACGAGCGGCGGTTTCCATCTGGTGAGAGAGAGAGCTCCGTCTCATCTTGTCAGAAGTCCATACATGCCGGTGGGTGTTAGGAGGGATACTTTGACTATGGATGAGTTCGTTGCATGGATCGAACGCTGTGGAGACAAATCTGAATGGTATGATTGATATAAATCTCAGTTAGTAAATGACTTTTATAATTTTTTGTTGCTTCAAATTATGTAGTCAATTACATTGTTGCAGGCGTAATGTCGGTGTCGGTTTCCTAGTTGGACCCAATTTCTTAAGATCACTTTTGGATTCGAAAAAGGATACTCATTACGAGGTTTGAATCGCATTTTTATAATTTCAGTTGCTAATCTATTCTTAAGTCTATCATATTATATGCCAATGTCGGAAAATGTTTTGAATATGTTTTAAATTATGTTAGGCCATTAACGCGTACTTGAGGATTCTTCAAATGCAGCTCACGCTGGTTGGGGTTCAGGTCAAGCTACACCTGTAGGGGCACTATCAGATATTGGACTGCCATTTTTTTGTAAGTTTTTTTTATACCTCATATCATCCAAATGTTTTCTTCAGATGTTTTCTCAATTTTTCATATTGACAATTAATCATATAGGAGACCTGCAAAGAGATATGGTCGAAGAAACACAAAAATGACCTCATGGATATGAAATATATCTACCCTACGCGAGAGACATTCCTTATCACTGAGTTAGATCGTCTTATTAAGTATGTTGAAGGTTCTCGACCCAAATGGGGTCATACGAAGCCGTGGTGGAGGGACATTGATGATGTAAGTAAAAGATCATCTTCTTTAATATTTTTGAAATATGACAACGAACAGATTTTGATCTTATATTTCTTTGTAGTTGTATTTGGTGATGAATCTGGATGTGCACTGGGTGGCGGGTTGTATCGAATTGAAGAAGATGAAGTTAGTGTTTTACGATAGCTTGCGGCACACTTGGGACAGGCCCAAGAAGAGTTTAAGGTACAGACAGACGCTCCCGATACGTCATGTACTACATGCCTTGCTGGAGTATTTGGACTACAAAACTAGGCGTGGTGGGGATGCTTGGATCGCTGAGGAGGTGCAGTTGACGAGTGCCAACCCGAAAGTTTGTTATAAACAAAAGGATGACACATCATGTGGTATATATGCGATGAAGACGATCGAGAGTTGTTTGAGTGGTACTTGGCCCAGACCAGGCATGATAGAGCCACTAGATGCTGTTAGACGTGATGTCAGGTTGACTATATTTAGATTCTCTTCAGATCCTTCTACCATTCAGTCTTCTGATTTATGAGATTGTATGACTTGATCATTTTGTGAACGTGATTATCGACGATTCTGAAAAATTTCAATTAACTATTATACGAGACAAGTGTTTCATTGAAAACTATAACAACAGAAAATGCATTACAATTTTAATACAAACTACAATCTTGATGTCATGAGAAGCTAATCAGGTCTCTGTTGTCTTAGACAGACCTCGCGTTTACGACATGTATGCTCCTCCAAGCCACAAACTGAACATTTTTTCTTTCTCCTAGTCTTCGGCATTGTTTCATTTTCGGCATTCTCGAAATTACCATACTGCACATTCAATGGTAACTGCTCGGTACATCTAGTTATGTTGTGGCCATTTGCCCACAACGACTGCATGTTCCGCCCTTGCGTGCACATCCAGATTCCGGACCAGATGATGGAATTCGTTTCCCTTTCGGTCGACCAGCTTGCTTTGGTTTGTCTGGCGCCCGACATATTCGTTTTTGTACTTCGTCAGAGTAATTCCATTCTTGTGGGTCGGGCACCGGGAAAACCTCTTTTGCCCACATACCCCACAACCATTCTGTCGTGTAATATGAGAGCACGTATGAATTAACTGTACCCTTTGCAAAACTGTTCAAAAACCATGAATTAGTTACATACTCATCGTCGAAGGAGTAACTTGAAAATATTTTAAATCGAAAGTGCTACCTTATTGCAGCACATGCGTGTGAACACGGTATCCCGTCATATTAAAAAACCATACATGTACACTCGCTTCGAGAGAGTTCGACTATATAAATCTTACTCTCATTCGTCACTTTGTACTTGTCACCTCCGAGTTTAGAGACTTGCATTCGTCGTCCAAGCTTTACGGCATCAAGTAACCTATCATATACTGATTTGGTGAGGGTGTTTTCTCTGACATTAGCTGTTTCTCTCCTCTTGACAAACCATTTTTCTATTATTCGACGAGCACACTCCAAGAAGGAACAAACCGGTAGCTCTCTCACCCAAAGAAGATGAGCATTCCAACTTTTAGCCACATTTGATGTCATGAAACTATACCGTCGAACAGGACATCTAACACGACTCCACCTACTCAGTTCTGCCCTGTATAATGTCTCAAGCGCACCTTGTACATTTGTTGCTTCCAGATGTCTTAAGTACCTATAAAATCCAAAAAAAATGTAAATTGGTTAACGTGATTAGCATCTTACAATTCGTAACGATAATAAATTACTACTCGAATTTCTATCAGAAAATAGAAATACCTGTCGAACTCAGAGTCTTGATAACAGTATGCTGCTTTCTGGAATAATCCAACTATTCCAGATCCGTGTTTCACCAGATTTTGCTGCAAATGATAACAACAGAGACCATGAGAAGCTTTTGGGTAAACTTTATCGATTGCATTACTGATACTTACGTGTTGATCAGACACTATCAGTAGTTGTTCATGGCATCCAAATGCTTCACGGACATGTTTCAAAAACCATGTCCAAGAGTCATCATTTTTACACTACATATCCCTGTTATAAGTGGAAAAATCTGATCGTTGCCATCTTTTGTGACAGCAACAAAACCTATACTTTTATATTGCCCCTTCAAGTGACAACCATCAACAACAATAACCGATCGGGAATATTTTTGAAATCCACGAATAGATGCACCCAATGCGAAGAAGACATATTTAAAATTTCCATCATCGTGCATGTCCAAGGCTGTATAAGTCCCGGGGTTCGAACTCTTCAGCATTTCCAAGTACATTGGAAGCATCGCGAATGACTTTTTTGGATCTCCGTATGCAACCCTCATTGCATGACGTTTAGCACTCGATGCAACCTTATAACTAAGATGTAAACCATGTCACTCGGTCATTTCTTGTATGATGCTCCTAGGGACAAGCGATGAGTTATCTTTACGAACGTGTTCGGCATAGTACTCACCGATCAGAGAACTTGGCAGACAACGACGAGCACTACTGTTCAACTCGTTCGTACATTCATGGGGTATAATACTCTTCGAGATTTTCCATATGCCATATTTCGTGGATGCATTGAGTATGAACGGACAATTTTTCCTGTTGCATTTCACGTACCACCTCTGTTTGTCTGAATGCTGCACACGGTACTCTACTTGATTTTCCAGATGGTAAAAACCAACTGCGTTAATTCATCAACTCTTTTTTACTCCCAAACGTGGCTTCTTTTTGCAGACTACATGGAGTTAGGTCATTCTGGGCAAACTCGGAGACACTACGTTGATCAAATGGTGGTGTATTTGGGATAAACTATTCAGGTTGCAAAATGTAGCTCAAAAATTCATCGTACGCCATTCGCTGCTCATCGTTCAAATTTTCCTGAACCTCTTGATCTAACTCGAGGTCATCTTGATCATTATCTGCAAGATATTCAACATGTATAATATGTAAGAACCAGATGTTTCATTTTTCAACCCTCAACAAATATGTATAATTTGATAACGAAAATTACCACTTCGACTCTCATATCCACTCTCTGATCGTCTTTCTTGTTGCACTGGTTGTGGTTCTTGTGCAGCTATTTCATTTATTTGTTCAAGTTGTGTATACCCCTGATCCGCGTACGCAGTTGGAGAACTATTCAAGTCAATACACTCCATACCCAAACTTGATGGCGGGTTCATCTCTAAGAATGGAGAAGGCCAACGCTGAAATCTGTGGTTTGAGGATGTCCCAACCTGTCTCATTTGAACCTCATTATTTAAATCCCATCGTGCATAAAACGAAGAATCGTTTGCAAGTCCTAGTGGAACTGAGGAAAACTCAAAATTCTGTACACTATTCTTGATACCCGCATTCACAAATTCTTGATGCGATGATCTAACATTAAATACTCCAGATGACAAACCTTCAGTTACCCTATTCTGAATTGTAGCCGACAACACACTATTGAGTGCTCCAGTATCCGTCCTTTTTAGTGAAACAAAAACAACAAGGACATTATCGATGGTGGATAATAATCGGGTCAGATTCGAATTATTCTTTAGTTTTGTTCTTTTCACTAATCCATTGGACTCCACCAGTGACTGAATCACATATCTTCACAAATTCAAGTCCGCATGCACTATTCCATGAATTGACTCGAACAAATCATGATATGTAATTTGTTGAAACTGAAACACCTCTTGCGAACCATTTTTATACTTTAGGCCTGCCCAGTAACCTCCAAACCAAATCATTACAGACACATAACTCATTCTTTTCTGAAAAATTACAAAACAACATATATATTCAATTATGTTATAATAATTTTCGATTTTCTAAACAAAATAAATCAATAAATATTACATATACTATTGTCGGATGGATGGCATGCAAAAACTGCAACAAAACTAATTAATGTAAATAACTAATTATCATGGATAACATAAACTAATTATTCATGATTACAGAAATAATATTTACTAATAATTAAAAATGTATAATTAATAATCAAAACTTCATCAACTGTAACAAATGAAACGCGAAATCATTGATCACTAACATTTAATAATTACTACTTATTAATAATTAAAATGAAACTATAATTATTAATAACTATAGAATTTGAAACATAACAAAAACTACACAAATAAAAAATTCATGTCCACTATAATGGATAATAATGATTCAAAATTACTAATAAATAATAATTTATATACAAACCGTGAAGTGTTGAAATACACGAAGTATTAATCACCTATTATTATTATTATTATTATTATTATTATTATTATTATTATGATTAAGTAATTGATCAATGTTATATTAGCCTTACCCCAATTTTTTAAAATTATTGAAATAATCGTGTAACTTTCAATTTATGAAAATTTGAATGTTACACGAACATTTTCCAAATTTTCGTTTAACCTTCCAATGTTGATAATGTTCGTATAACATTCAAATGTTGATAAAGTTCGTGTAACATTCAAATGTTGATAATGTTCGTGTAGCATTCAGATTTTGTAAAATCTTCATGCAACATTCAAATTAACATAATTTTCTTGTAGCATTCTAATTTTTGAAAATGTTCGTGTACCATTCAAATTATGACTATATTCGTGTACATGTGTAAATAAGACAATGTTCGTGAAACCTTCAAATTATGAAATGTTCGTATAAGTATAAATTTACATATAAATTATAATATTTTACTGTAAGGTGCAAATTAAGTAATTTTCATGTACTCTAATTATTTTTTCAGGACAACAAATTATTTTACTGTAAGGTGAAAATTCTCGTGTAACACAATTTTCTATTTATATAACACAAAACAACAAATAAATGATATATTTTAAGAACTATTGTTAAACGAGCATAAATAATTACAAATAACAGATACTTAAAAATAAACCGTGTACATACCTTTCAAAATCAAAGACTATTATTCTTCGTGCACAATCCACGAAATTTTTTATACTCACCAAACCATTGACGAAAATTTTGAATTGAGAGAATTTATTTTCATAGTTCATATACAATGTCAAGTTTTTGGCCAAATTTCAGTGCTTATATGGAGAATGGTATGACATTACTGTATTAAAATTAACCTTTTCTCATAAAAGCTTTGCATGCACTTTTCTGACTCACTGATAAAATTAATTCTCGTGTAAATATTCAGTGCATGCATTGCATGCTTCTATCCCATCATTCTGATAAAGCAAACACCACAAATCTCATGCACATGTCTCATCTTGGCACCATTCATATTTGACCGTTCAACAAAAGTGGTTTTTGGAACATTTCCTTATATTTTGTGATAGAAATGAATAAAATACTATATTTAATGGTATAAAGGGGATTCCTTATATGTTTGGTGGTATATTTGTCACTTTACTCTTTTATATATACATTTTGTTGTGTGATAATAAAGCCTATATATATAACATGCAGGTCAGCTCATCTAACTAATTAAGCTAGCTAGCTGGTTCTCTCTTTAATTCTTGGTTTCTTGTATTCTGCCCGAGTTGAATGCTAATAATTGTCTCGTTAATTTTCTATTCTAATATCATTCTTGTCGTACGTATACCTTTAGTTGAGGATTGATTTCTTTATAATTAATTGCTTTGATTTTTTGTTAAATTTACAAAACTGTTCCACTAATAATAGAAGCATACGTCAATAGTACCACTAATAATAAAAAGTCAATAAATTTGAAATTTATCGTACCTTAAAATGAAAAGACTAGTTGCTGTCCTTTCACTTGATTCCAAAAGACAAAAGTTTTTTTAAAAATTTCAGTTAAATCCTAAAGAGAGAATATTTGTCCAAAGATTCCTTTATAATTATAATTAGACATAAATACTTATAAAAATAGTGATAGAAATGCGTGAAATTGATGGTAAAAAATGAATAACCATTAATTTACAAGATGAATATTTAATTTACTAGGGATAGTTCAGTTTGGTGTGCCCTATCAAAAATTTCACACCACATTTCATACTAAAATTTTGAGTGTGTAAAAATGTATTCGGTTAGGGTATTGAAAATTTCGCATTGAAAATATCGTATGACACATACCTCATACCTTAGCATACTAAAAACTTACCAATATATTGAAATTATCGTTATACTGAAATGAAGAATACTAATTTTTTTTAATGTATTAATGAAGAATATATATATATATATATATTTAATTAATATTAATATTTTCAGTATATTCAAAAATACTGAATTTTCAATACGGTAAGAAAATGTGTGAATGTAAAATTCAAATAAGATTAGGGTTGTAAATGATGCAATTTGAATCGAATGAGCAATTGTTTAAGCTTGTTTGAAATATAATCGAGCTTCAAAATTTATGTTTTAGCTTGTTTAATAATTAATTGAATCAAGCTTGAATGAGTTTTAGTCTAGCTAAGTTTGAGTATAACTCGAGTAATTAGATATTTTTACACTTGTTTTACTTTTTACAGTAATCGAGCTCAAGTTCGAACCGAACTTTAAATTTTATCAATTACAAATGATCTTGAATCAAGTATTGAATAGTTTGTTTGACTTTCGTTACTAAATAAGACAAAATGCACACCTTCTATGACATTAATTCGACAAAAGATGCCAGATATTAATTTTCTATGGACAAAAATCAACATCAAACTGAGTGGCTGATATCACTCCATCTGTAGGCTGTTTAAATGCCCAAGACTAAACATTATAAATTGGGAGTGAAATATTCGTTATGTCCAAGGAAAAGAATTACAAATGGCAGATAAACTGATTTTGCTAGATGGTTATTATAGTACGTTCGCAATGAGGGTTAGGATTGCATTAGCTTTAAAGGGCATCGAGTACGAGTCCAGGCCCCAGGACTTATTGACCGGCGTAAGTGACCTTCTGCTTGAGATGAACCCGGTTCACAAGAAAATCCCGGTTCTGATTCACAATGGAAAACCCATTTATGAGTCAATGATAATCGTTGAGTACATAGATGAGGTGTGGAAGGATAAGTCTCCATTGCTGCCTTCTGATCCTTACCAGAGAGCTCAAGTTAGATTCTGGGTTGACTTTGTTGACCAAAAGGTACTATCTTGATCATTATAATCGTTTTAATTTATCAGTTGTATTTAGATTCTCACTTTTGGTGTTCAAATGTGGAACCCCAGATTTGTTTGTCGTCAAGAAGGATGCAGTTTTCAAAAGGAGAAGAGCTAGAAGTGTGCAAGAAAGAATTCATAGATGCACTCAAGTTAATGGAACAAGAGTTGGGTGCCAAGACTTACTTTGGTGGTGACAATTTTGGATTTGTTGATATTGCTTTTATTACTTTCTATATCTGGTTTTATACCTTTGAGATTGTCGGAAACTTTAGCATTGAAGAGCATTGTCCCAAATTAATGGCGTGGGGAGAGCGTTGCATGGAGATAGAGAAAGTTTCGGATTCTTTGCCTCATCCTCACAAGGTTTATGAATTTTTTTCGAACCTCGATCTTGAGATGATTTATCAACGGTTCTTGTTGCGACGTCTTGAGTAGTATTATATGTGTGAATTTTTCAGTAGTAATATATGTTTTGTTGTGTGTTGTCAACTTTGTGATGATAATGGATTATTGGCCTAAGGTAGGGTCCACTCTGGTGAACCCACATATTAAAGGGCCTATTTTACCCTCCAACTAATTCAGATGTATAATCACAATTTATTTGCATTTATTATGAACGTTGATTTGTAGAAGTATGTAGAAGTTTTATACGTCAGCAAAAAAACGTTACGTGGTAAAATAGTTAGTCAATTCTGTTACGATATTATTTTGACTACACATCTGATTGACTTCTCATTGCTGAAGTTTTTTTTTCATTGGTGAAGTTTTTGAAGTGATTACTTGACGAAATTCTATAAATAGCACATCTACATTTTTTTTTTAGATTGATTTTTGATGAAAAAAATTCACTTTTCCTTAAACCTTACCTCTCTCTCTCTCTCTCATGATATTTGGTTCTCAAAAAATTAGGCAAAAATAGTATTAACATGATCATCCTTTTCATTATACTTTCATTGTTGGTGAAAACGTCAGTACCCATTTAGCTTACATCGTTGGCCAAATGAGTATTTCGCAGAAAGCCGACAAGGAATTCCATTAATAATTGGCCAGACAAAAATAAAATAAAAAAATGGTACCATTAATGAAAAGTAGATAAATTTAAATCTATAGTGGTCCTACCAAATAAACTACAGATCTACAATAGCGGTTCCAAACTAAAAAGTTGTATTGATTGTATTTTATATCGTACTTATAACAAAAATCACGAGTTTTGAAAAATTGTAAGTGTAATTTGATTTTTTTAGCATTAGCAAATTTAACATAATTTTCAAGGTTTTATACATCTGTAATTAACGGGCAGATTTCGAGCATTTCAAAAATCCTCAAATTTTCAGAAATTATAAAGAAAACCTCCTAATTGATGCTAGTACATGAAATAAAAATATTTTAATTAACTTAGAGACACGAATTTATAGAGTTAAACGATATTTGAAATATGTTCTTTGGTTACAAATGCACAGAAAATAGAAAGTTAGATTAAAGTTGCTATTAGCCAAAAGTCAGGAAAAATTGGTAAAAATACCCCGTATATATACCATAAGTATGATCTTACCCTTTAATTTTTTGATTTTTTAAAAATACCCTGTATGTTGGAGCTTCTTATTAAAAATACCCTGTCACCTGTTGTAGGAGGTAACTAACCGGTCACATGCTGACGTGACAGGTAAATACACATGTGTAATTGTTTTTTCGATTTTTTTTGTTCTCTTTTCCATGTCAATTGAGAGGGGGAGGGAAAATCCACAATTTCCCTCCCAAATCTTCTTAAAACAGTCAACCATTCCCTCTCAAATACTCTCTAAACATAACACCTCACTTTTCCTTACCCTTCCACAAACAGAATGTCAAGTTCTTCTAATGAGGGAGAATTCTGTTATTGTGGCTTGAGATCTTCTTTAAGATGCTCGTGGACTTCACATAATCCAGGAAGAAGGTTTCGTGGATGCCGAAATTGGGATGCATGGTTTCTGTTTTTCTTGTCGAATTGGGATGTGGCTTTGTGTCGAATTTCTATTTTTATTACTGTTTTTTGTCGAATTTCTTGTCCTGTTTCATGCCAATTTTTTCCTTAATTGTTTGTTGTTTTTGTGCATGATTTTGTAGAGTGATGGATACAATTACTTTACATGGATTGACCCTCCAATGAATGAAAGAGTTAGGGGATTGCTACTGCAATTGAGTGAGAATAATCGTGTGTTGGAAGAGAGGGTTGATGCTTTGTGAAATATTGAAAGACGAATGAAAAGATTGAAGATGATTTTGTTCTTCTCATGGGTGGTTTTCTTTGTAACTTGGTTTCATTAGGGTAATGTTTAGAGAGTAATTGGAGTTAAGTTAATTAAAAATGTTTCTGGTAATTTATATTCTATTTAACTTGTAGTAATTTGACTTGGTGTTGTAGACTTTATTTAAGTTTAATGAATGTTGTTTAACTTATTTTGGATTCAAGATACTTTGTCATTTAATTACAAGTTTCAAGTTAGTTTTCTATATGATCTATATGAATTACAAGTACACAAACATAATCTATATGAATTGATCTCTGTTAATCTACTTACCAAGAATTTAAAATGACAATACAAGATTTGATTGCAATCATAATCCAATGTAGCCAACAACAAACTAGTGACAAAATAACCACTCTATAGTTGTTTATATCCAACAAAATAAGATTTGTTAAGCCACTAACTAAGCCAACAAAATCAAACTATCAAAAACATAAATTGAGTGCTATTCAAATCCAGTTGGCACATTAAACCAACAACACCATATTAAGCCAACAATAAAAGAACTGTTAATATCTAACAAAAGATAATCAACCTAAGATTGTTAAGCCACTACACTTTCTCCTTCTCATTTCCCTTCCACTTCTCCTTCCCCTTCCCCGTCTCCATTTTCCTTGTTTAATCCATGACAGCTCCCAAGTTTGAGAGCATCACATACTTCTTCCCTTGTTTTTTAAGAATTGGACTACTATTTGACATTTGAAATGAAAGTGATCTTGGGATGAATTGATCACCAATAAAGGGAGTTGGTGTCTTCATATTCACCGTATGAGTAGTAAATACTGACCCAATATCACACTATTTCAAAAAAATACATTATCAATTTTTTGGCAAGCATGATATAGTATAGAAGGAATAAGTTTCAACTACTAAATTTGAATTTTACATTTCCCTTTCTTCTTGGTTGTTTCTTAAGAACTCTGTCATTTGTAGTCTTCTCATTCTACTAAGAAGTTGATAAAGAAAATCAGTCAATTTGAATCCAAATTAGCACACACACTGAAAGTTGATACCAAGCAATGATAATCTTACCAAGTTTATGTTTTGAGCCCCTTCATCAACCCCCACTTAAGTTAATTGACTTAAACATATCGCATCAGTGTTGTTTACCAGACTCTCCATCTATTGAAATCAAGCTAACCAATTTGTTAATATTATACAGTAAAAAAATCAAAAGATAAATTAAAATGCAATTAAGCCCATAAACCACTAATTACCTCAACATTATTGTCTAATTCATTGTTTATTGGAGCATCCTCTGCCAAATTTTCCTCCACATTACTTTCACTGAATATGTCTTCAATGTTGCTTTCATTGAGAAGATCACCAAGACCACAATCATTGAGGACTTGTTGGAAATCTTGCTCATCATGAAGATCTTCAGTACCTTGTTTCTGCATAACCAAAGTTAATATCAATTTAAAATAAGTACATAAAATTTGATAATTACATTTAATTACATTGTATTTTACCCCACATCCTCTTTTGTTGTGTCCTTGAATGCCACATTTACTGCATTTCACTGTCTCTTGTTTTCTTTTCTTATTGAATTGATCTCTGTTTCTTGGTCTCCCTTTTCTCTTCCTCTTAGTCTTCTGCACAACTTCATCTGGCTCTCTTCTTTTGACTTTTGGTGTCCTACCCATTGTGTGTATCCTTGTTGGGGGCAAGGGAGGGATACAACTTGAGGGAGTCCACTTATTTCTGCCATTTATAGGCATTATAGCCAAGTCATAAGCCCTCCTATAAAGCTCCACCTTATAGCAGTCATGAACAAATTGATCCACTGCAAGTTTTTGACAATGAATGGCACAAAGGTCCGCTAACTGCCAAAGGCTAACGACCATCTTCTGCTTACAGTCTAGTTGACTCTATCATTTCTCCGCTCTACGGTAGTAATTGCCTAAGGTCCTTCTTATTAGTGACTCCTTAAAGTCTTACTTTTTCCCGAGATTCAAAAAAATGATTGAGTTAAGGCCAAGGGCAACTGCTATAAGCTAAATCTTAAAGTATTCATTTTGCGCCCTCCTATAAAGCTCCACCTTATAGCAGTCATGAACAAATTGATCCACTGCAAGTTTTTGACAATGAATGGCACAAAGGGCATGCTTGCATGGGATCCCAGTAAGGTCCCATTTTCTACACCCACAACTCATTTTTTCCAAGTCAACTGAAAATTGACTCCCATCAAAACATGATATTTGATAAGGTGTATCATTAGATTTGATGGGAACACAATCTGCAACATTTGAAGTATTATGACTTATGATCTTATTTATCTTATGGCAAAAAGTTCAATTCCATTTTTTTGCCCTATCTCTACATTCTTGGTTTCTTTTCATAAGATCATTCATGATTTACTTCAACATTGACAACATTGGAAGCTCTCTAGCTCTCAGTATCTTAGCATTGAAAGACTCACACATGTTATTCAATAGAATATCACATCTAAGGTAGATGTCAAAGTGTGACCTACTCCACTGTTGTGAATGCTTATCATCAAACCATTCATGAGCTTTCTCATCCAAACTCCTAATTTCACTCATCCTCCTCCCAAACTCCTGGATTGTTGTTGCTTTGGCTGCTTTCCACATTGCTATCTTAAATTGGTGCCCTCTAAACCTAGCTTTCTTGAAATTCTCATGCATGTGTCTCACACAAAATCTATGAGCAGCATTTGAAAGTAGATCATGAACAACTTTTATCAAACCCTTTTGCTTATCACTAATAATGGTCCACTTAAAAGCTTCCTGGATATTTAGGTCAACAATCAACAACTTCAAAAACCACTCCCAAGTTTCCCCAGATTCTTTACCAACCACAGCATAGACAATAGGAAAACTATTGTTATTTGGATCTATTCCTACTGCAACTAACAAAATCCCTCCATGAGGTCTTTTCAAAAAGATACCATCTAACCCAATCACTGGCCTACAATCTTTAATAAATCCCAATTTTAGAGCCCTCAAGCAAATGTATAACCTGTCAAACACAGGTTGCCCTCCAAGCTGCTCAATTTCTATGATTATTGTTGACCCAGGGTTTGTCCTCCTAATCTCATCAGCATAATTCCAAAGTAATGAGTATTGTTCATCTGTATTTCCTTCATGTTTCTTAAGTGCTAATTGTTTACACTTATAAGTTTGCCAAAAAGTAACATGACATCTTACCTCAGACACAATATCTTCCCTAAAAGCATGCATATTTCTTTTTTTATCAGTCTTAAATTGATATCTATATCTACCAGCCAACCATGTTGCTTTCATATTTTTCACATTATAAGTAGGGGAACAAGAGTGATCTCCATACAGAGTTGTGATTTTCCAAGAGGTATCATGCTGAATTTTTAGAGCATGGATCTTCCATGGATAATCTTTATCAACACAAACTGCATAAATCCTATGTCTATCACTCCTAGGAAAACTAATACTCCTACCTTGCATTATGGCATGTGACTCAACAGCCTCTCTAAATACTTTTTTGGTGCTGAATATCATCCCAAGAAGAAAAGTTGGATTATATTTTTGGTTTTCTTTAAACACACTAGACCTCTATTTATCACCATCATCATCAGAAGACTTAGCACTATAAAAGTCTTCTTCACCAACTAGTATGTCCTCATCTCCAGAGCCTAATTCTTCAACCCCCTCTCTAGACCCTAACCCTTCAACATGTACATCAGTGTACTTCTTATACAGTAGGTCATCATCACCCTCATCCTCAAATAGACAACAATAATCACTATCATCAAGACCTTCACTACCTTCATCCTCTACAACTAACTGTTTTTTACCCTTTCTATGTAGTTCTCTCTCCCTTACCCTTTCCACCTCACCATCTAGAAAATATAAGGCTAACTCATTCACTCTAGTAAACACATCAACACAGTACTTCTTCACCTCACAATCACTATAAATTTGGAAGAACTCTTCAGAACCAATTTTTTTAACAAACAAACTAATGGAATTACTACTACCTATATAACAAGAAAGATCTTTAAGCCCCTTTAAAGTAAGTGTATTCTCATCAACATAATCAAACTTAAACAAATCACCCCTACATATGAATCATGTTTACTACTCAAATGCCCCCCAAAATAGAGACATAAGGTATATTCCTTACTGTTTAACCCTGTAATCAAAAAATTTAACAAGAAAATCATTCAAATTTTAAGTCTTTTATTGGATATCTAAAAATTAATACACCAATTAATGGGAAAGCAACATATAGGTCCCCACATATCATTTTTATTTGTATTCTACCCAAAAGATTCCTTTTTCGCAAATAAAACACAAATAACAGTCAAACATACAACAACCCGACAAAGAAACATTAAATTTTCAACAAATTCCTAACTACCAGCAACCAAACTATAAAGAAATTGAATGTATCCACATATATTGAAAACAACAAACATAAAATAGTGAACAAACACTATACCCAAGCCCTAAACAACAAACATTAAAAACATATCTGCGAACTAAAAAAATCCCAAAATACTCTAAATACATATCGTATTCAAGAGGGGGATCATCATTCTTGTTCTTGTCTCTGAATTTCATGGTAAATACCTAAGGATTTGGCGTATATTTGAGAGAGAATTTGGTTTGGATTTCTCCTATTCGAATTAGGGTTTTTCTTTGATTTTGGGATTTGGGTTTTCTCCTCTTCGAAATAGGTGGGAGGCTTGTGTGGCTTGTGTGACTTGGCAGTTAGTGTTTGATTTGGTAAAAAAAAAAAAAGAGAAATAAAATCCACATGTGAAATAATCGGCCACGTCAGCGAGTTACCTCCTACAACAGGTGACGGGGTATTTTTAACAAGAAGCGCCAATATACAGGGTATTTTTAAAAAGTCAAAAAATTAAAGGGTAAGATCATACTTATGGTATATATGAGGTATTTTTACCAATTTTCCCCCAAAAGTCATGTTAAATTTGCAATTTTGGAAAAGTCCGTGTTTAAATCTAGCTATTTTTTAAAAAATAAGATACTCAAATTTCTTTTAAAAAAAATCTTTTTACCTTTTAAAAGATGGATATAATATTTAGGTGACCCAAACTATTCACATTTTTATATTTAGTAAGAGATATAATTTATTTTTTGAATGAATGATCATGCATAGTTTATATTATAATTTAAGCTCCATCCAACCCTTGCCTCTCCCTAAAAACAGAGTTGTATTTCTTCAAAATATAACTTTTTATATATTATTTATGAAATCTATCGATCATCTTGAATTTGTTTTTAATTTTTTTAAAAGGATATATATTTTAAAGATATGAATAATTAACCTTAATTTTTAAACATAACTCCGATAGTAGGGACCAAAAAAAAGTTTACGAAGAGGCTTCTCTTTTTTAGGGGGGAGTGATGCTAGAAGGATGAACCTCCTATATAGCTCCAGCTGCGGATCGAACCAGAAACCAACTCCAAAATATATATATATATATATATATATATATATATATATCATATATTTAAATATAATTTATTTGTATATTTTTATTATTAATATATTACAACTACACGAGGCTACACTGATTGATTAGTGTAGAATAACATTATTTATTTGAGTATGAGATGAAGAAAAGAATGTTATTTACTATTTAATCAAATTAGGAATCTGGTATTTTCTCAGTTAGGTTTTGTGTTAGGATTTGGGGGAGAATTTGGGAATTGGAAGTGGAAAAGCGCGTTTCAGCGTTTTTGTGTAATATAATTTGAGTTTTTCGAGTTTTTTTCTTTATATTTGACATTTTTCTGATATTTTGTTCTTTTTAATGATGTGGAATCTGTGATATTATGATGTGTAAAGTGCAATCTCTTTTTAGAAATTTTCAATTATAGTCAATCAGTCGAAAATTACATGTGTCGACAAGTCATATTGGAAAATCTCTTAATTTCCGACGAAATTTGAATTTTGCAATCAAAATGATCTTAAATCGAGCAACTTTTCAAATTGTAGAATAAAATTGAACGTCGCGATATTTTGGGACCATAGTATGTTCAACTATGAAAAGGTATGCTACAAAAATAATTTTATCCCAAATAAATTACTTGGAGCGAGAGGTTTATATAAATTGTAACAATGGTGACTGTGAGGGACAATTCTAACTAACAATTTCATTCCAACTTTTCAATGCATGCTATATATTTAATAATAACTTCATTGGTTGGTGTTGAAATTTAGTTAATTAATGAACTTTTAAAGTGTTGATGAGCTCATCTCAAAGCTGGCAATCCCAATGAGCTCATTGCAATGGTGGCAATGTTGGAACCGACGGATCGCCGGCTCTATGCTATCAGAATCGGGATCCAAGGATAAAACGCAGCGGAAAGTAATCATACCCTTGTAGACCTCTTTGATCTTCTGATGTATTCCTCTAAGCCCTTCTCGAACGTTGCGTGGCCAACGATCCTTCGAGAAAAATCAGTTATGTTCTCTCTCACTTATCACGTGTTTTCTGTGATCTGTGTTCTGTGTTATGAGAGGCGCTGATGAAAAGAGCTATATATAGGCTACACCAGGGACCTAGAAGAGGAATTGAGTTGGGCCTCCTGATGGGCTTTAGTATCCTGTGTTCGGCCCGAACACATAACTTAAGCCCATCAATAATAATTCAGTCCACTAGAGAATTATTATTGAACTACCGTCTCAATCTCATATTTAATATGGGCTCCTTCTTATTATGTGTACATTTATTTCCCCGTGTTTAAGATATCGAATGTCCGTAAATTAAATAAGTTACTGACAACTTAATTAATTTACATCTAATTCCAAGAGTAGTACCACTCATCCTTATTATCATGTCGGATTAAATCCACCTGCAGGGTTTACATGATAATCCTTATGAGCTCCTCAAGGGGACATTATCATCCTAAATAATTAGGACACGGATTCCTTCTATAATCAACAGAACACCATATAAACAATGCTATCTCCCAACTCACTGAGTTTATTGATTTATGAATAAATCTCACCCATTGGCAAATTAAAGAAATAAACACTGAGCATACGTGCCCGTTATTATATAGGGATTAAGAAGATGTACATCCATAATAACAGAGGTCTTGTTCTATTATATAGTCAGTATAAAACGAACAACCTCAAATGGTCCTGCTCAATACACACAAAGTGTACTAGTGTAGTTTTATAGTCAAGACAGACTAATACCAAACTACACTACAACCATTCCGATAATTTGTCCAAATCCATCTTGGTTGTGAGCTACTATTTATAATTTATAAGAAACTGATAACATGATCTTCTGTGTGGCACCACACACCAAGTTATCTATAATATAAATTAATTGGACATTGCATAAACATATATAACAAATATAAAATGCAAACATATGACCAATGTGATTCTCATTCCATAAACGATGTTCATACAAAAAGCTAGGCTTATAGTATACATCCTAATAGGCAATGCAATCTGGTGCCATTGAAAGTTCCTCCTTGGAAAATTCTACACCCAAAACTTGCAAAATTACCAGCTATCTCATAAACTATAAATTGCACCAAAACAAGAAGCAAATATTAATTACTCACATTTTGTATTGATCATTTCTGGTTGCACAATTAATCCCACATCAATGGCAGATGAATTGATTCTTCTTGATCTTTGGGTCAGCCCCTTCGGTTCGAGGGTGAGAATAGCTCTAAGAGAAAAGGGATTGCAGTTTAAGTGTGTAGAAGAGGATCTGGACAACAAGAGCCCATTACTCCTACAAACCAACCCTGTCTATAAGCAAATCCCAGTCCTCATCCACAACGGAAAACCAATCTCCGAATCCACCATCATCGTTCAATACATTGACCAAGTCTGGAGAGACGACGCTCCTATGCTCCCATCGGATCCCTACCAGCGATCCCAAGTCAGGTTTTGGGCCGACTACGTGGACAAAAAGGTAATTGAACCATTATTATTATGGATATATAGCATTAATTCTGAAAATCTGTTTAATTGTTATATAATATATCCAGATATATAGCATTGCAAGACTGGTATGCGTGGCAACAGGTGAAGCCCAAGAAGAAGCGAAGAAAGGACTGATAGAATGCTTCAAACAGCTGGAAATGGAGCTTGGAGACAAGCCTTATTTTGGAGGAAACACATTTGGGCTTGTGGATGTCAGCCTTATACCATTCTACAGCTGGTTTTATAGCCTGGAAACTTGTGGGAATCTCAGCCTCGTCGACGAGTGTCCAACGCTCGTGTCGTGGGCCAAGCGGTGCGCCCAAAGGGAGAGTGTGTCCAAATCGCTACCAGATAAGCATACCGTTTATGATGCGCTTATGGAGCTCAAAGAGGAGTATGAAGCTAACAACAATGTTTAATATATACGCCTAATATGTCTCTTCTTCACTTAATTTCCAAATAAATGTGGGCACTTGTTTCGCCTTTTATTCTACTATTCTTGAATTTTGTGTTCCATTGTTTTCTTCTTTTTTTATTACTAGCAATTATATACTCGCCTTATTTTTGATACATGAAATATAGTAAAAGCTACGTACTAATATATCTAATGTAGATTTTAAAGTTATAAGTACCATTTAATGAATTTATATGTTAACTTAGTAAAAATAAATAAAATCTCAGTAAACTAATAGTCTTATATCTAGCTAATTGTAGCACATTGAAATATTTTGGTTGGTGATATTTATAGTAAATGAAAGTTCATAAAAAATCATCAAAAAATAAGATAAATTGTTTTAGTTGTGTTAACTAGACATTGTTTGACAATAGTACTCCTACTAAGTTTGAAATTTCAATTTTAGTTATCTAACTTCAAAAATTGTATAATTTCAATCGTATTCTCACTGAAATTAAATATATAAAATGCATGGAAATTGGCACGTGGCTCTCATATAAGCCATAAATTTGATGATTTTCAGTTACATGGATGATGTGGAGTCATCTTTCTGACTCGGAAAACTATCTTTTAGAAATTTGTATTTCTGTTTAACCGAACTATAAATGAATTCTCTCCAATAAATCATATTTTAATCAGTTAAAACTGTTTTCCAGTAACAACAGAGCATGCATAATTCTTTATGGACATTATTCATTATATAATATATCCATTCAATTTCTTATAAATTAGATATCGACACACCCTCATTATTTATGAATACACCTCTAAATCATGATTTCTCAGATTAGATACAAGTACAAATAAAGCCAAAAAAACAAAAAAATGATGGAGAGGGATATAGAGAAAAATGGTGGACAACCACGAGCCTCATAGTTCAAGTGGTATTTCACCTTTATAAAAATGCATATTGTAATTTGCAGGATTTGAATTTGGATCACACAAATTTTCTAATTTTTATTATTTTATTTTCCTCCATCCCTGAACTTATTGAAAAAAAAAAAAAAAACATGGTGGCGAGGGTAGCCATGGAGAGAGACGGTGGGAGAGGACGAGGACGTAGGAGAATCAATTTTATATAAATGATAGTTTAGTAAATTTACATAGCTTTTTTAATAAATTTTTTGGAGGGATATTAATAGCACTACATCTGAAATTAGAAATGATCCTTTATTATTTATATATTTTTTCGCTATAGGTATTTTACTCTATAAAAATTTGGATAACTATAATTGTTAAATAAACAGATCTAGTAATTCAGGTGATACTTTTCTTAAATTTCTTAAATCATGCTTCACTATTCATAAATATTTATAACTTTTTATATAAATAAAAAAAGTAAAATTCAGATACAGTACTATTTATATTCAGATCTAGTACTATTTTTTAGTAGTAAATACTAAATACTAATCATAAAATTCATTCAGTGTGAGAAAAGTAAAATCAGAGTTGCCCACCGCCTCCGTAGCGGTCAATTTAAATCTCCGCATTCCAACCTTTCCTGACACTTCTACTATTTTGTCTTACGTAAGCACTGATGTCACAGTTTTTCTTGTAATTCCCACCTTAAAATAATATTTGCTAATTGCTTTTATTGTAAAATTAAGATATTAAATAAATTATGTTTTTGATTAGTTGTGAAATTAGTACAATATGAATGTTTTTTTTTTAAGATGAACTCAAAATGGTACATAGAGAGTTCTTTTCTAATCATAACTTTTTTTTTTCTTCTAATTTAATTTGGATGATTTTTATCATTCATACTCGTAACATGTACCAAAATATAATTTAGGTTGTATTACTATTTTAATGCCAATATAATAAATGGGATTGGCTAAAAGTTAGACTCCACCTTTTCAATTCCCGACCTATCCGTATATATCATCCTCTCGTTCTATATTAATTAAAGGTAAATATATAATTTATATTCTCTGTAAAATAATATTTAATTTATTTATTTAATATATCACATTCAATATAATTTTTTTACACTTGAAAATATAAAAATGTATAAAGATCTCTTTTTTTTTTTTTTGTCAAATTTTATTAATTTTCAAATTTCTTTTTAATATGTGTGAAAAGTAGTTCAACAAACCTGTATATAAAGATACATATCACACCATGCTGATTTCACAACTAAAATCTTCATCTATTCCTCGAGAAAGAAAAAAATGGCGAATGAGGTGATTCTGCTGGATGCATATATCAGCATGTTCGGAATGAGGGCTAGAGTTGCATTAGCAGAAAAGGGTATTGAGTATGAGAACAAGCAAGAGAACTTGGGCGACAAAAGTCAACTCTTGCTTGAAATGAACCCAATTCACAAGAAAATCCCTGTTTTGATTCACAACGGAAAACCCATTTGTGAGTCTTTGATAATTGTTGAGTATATAGACCAAGTGTGGAAGGATAAATCTCCATTCTTGCCTTCTGATCCTTACCAGAGAGCCCAAGCTAGGTTCTGGGCTGAATTTGTTGACAAAAAGGTACCTTTTTCTTTATTTTATTTTAAGGTTATTCTTTCTTTATTTGATTTGCCTTTTATTTTTATTTTTGTATGTGCAATTAGGTTAGTGATCCATCAAGAAAGATATGTATGACAAAAGGAGAAGAGAAAGAAGAAGCCAAGAAAGACTTCATAGCGGCTTTGAAGCTGTTGGAAGAAGAATTGGGAGACGAGACTTACTTTGGTGGAGACAATTTTGGATTTCTAGATGTGGCCTTAATTCCTTTCTACAGCTGGTTTTACACATACGAGACTTATGGCAACTTTAGCATTGAAGAACATTGTCCCAAATTAATCGCATGGGCAAAGAGGTCCATGGAAAGAGAGAGTGTACACAAGTCCTTGGCTGATCCCATCAAGGTCTATGAATTTGTTTCCTTCTTGAGGAACAAGTATGGTGTCGAGTAGTAGTATCATTGTATATTTCTAGCAATAATTGTTGTGGTTTTTCCCATTTTCTAGTAATATGCCGTTGTGTGACAATAAAGGCCTTTTTGGCCTAATGCAGCTTTTGGCTTGTAAACTTGCATTTACAGATAATAATATATATGTAAATATAGTACATCATTATATTAATATATCAGTATTTTTAATCATTAGATCTTGAATGATTGCATCCTAACCCTTCATTTATGTTTTAACTTTTTTACCTATCTTTAAAAGTTACCATTGTAAAAACCAAAAATTCCCCTTAACAAAAAATTCCCCTTAACAAGTCTAATAGTATAGATAATGTAGTCCATATCTACCTTCTTCGATCATCGTATTTAAC
This sequence comes from Scutellaria minor, assembly GCA_954870855.1. Classification (NCBI taxonomy): domain Eukaryota; kingdom Viridiplantae; phylum Streptophyta; class Magnoliopsida; order Lamiales; family Lamiaceae; genus Scutellaria; species Scutellaria minor. Next base: position 8,302,983 of record OX940727.1, read on the forward strand.
AGTCAATTGCAACCGTCCATATCTACCTTCTTCGATCATCGTATTTAACAGTCAATTACAACCACAAAATCGCAATCAAATCTACTACCTTCTTCGATCATCGTATTTAACAGTCAATTGCAACCGTCCATATCTACCTTCTTCGATCATCGTATTTAACAGTCAATTACAACCACAAAATCGCAATCAAATCTACTACCTTCTTCGATCATCGTATTTAACAGTCAATTACAACCACAAAATCGCAATCAAATCTACTACCTTCTTCGATCATCATATTTAACAGTCAATTACAACCACAAAATCGCAATCAAATCTACTGGTATTATACATCTTGTGATGACGAATCATTTAAGACCCATATTCCATATGTTTGAATTATTTTTAAGATTTTAAAATCATTAATATCAAGATATTTTTTTTAATTCAAATTTTTTGAAAATAAATTACAGATTTTTTTATAAATAAAATTATGTATATCCTTCTATTTTCTTAAGATAATTTTTTAAAAAACCAATTGCCCAGTATTTTTGTTTCGAATTCATTTAAATATTGAAGAATAATACAAATATTTCCTTCCTTTTATTTTCCATATTTTGAAGATTTGTATATATCTTATTGATTCTTATTTACATTAGTTTAGACATTATTTTTTATGGGAGATTTGTTCCCATCTTGATATGTATTCAAGAGGTTCAATGAATAAAAGTAAGTTTTCAGCCAATATTTTCAAATATTATTATTAAATATGTTTTTATTTGTTGATTTTTTTTCAAACTTAATATTACATATATAAATATATAAATCAAATTTTAGATTTTATTTTGTATCTTACATTTTGAGATTTAATTAGAGACCGTATTATTATTATTATTATTATTATTATTATTATTATTATATTAATTGTATTTTTTTAGTTTTAAAATAACCTTCTGACTTTTAAACATTTTTTTCCTATTTCTAGGCTATCTTTTTATATATGTAATTTTTAATATTAATTTTTGATTTTAATATTATTTTCCAAATTTATCTTGTAGAATTTTAGAATAATTTTCAAATTTATTAGTTCTTTATTTTCAAAATTTCAGACATAATTTTTAAAATTTAATGATTTCCAAATTTCGAGCATATCAATAAAGTATGTGGTTGCTCTTTAATACCCTTCAAAAATTATTTAATGTTTATTACTAGGGATGAAGAAAAATACTGAATTACTGAAATATAGGGTTTATCATACCAAAAAAAATATCGAAAATACCAAAATTTCGATACAGTGTGATACCATACCAAAAATTTTGGTACGGTATCGGTATGATATTTTCAAAGTTTCGGTATTTTGGTATATACCGAAATACGGAAAATATTAATATTAATTAAAAATATATTAATTCCACATTAATAAATTATAAAATACAATATTTTTCATTTCGGTATACCGGAGTTTCGATATGTAATTTTTATTTCGATATTATGATGTTTTCGGTATACCAAAGTTTCAGTATATATTTTTCATTTTGGTATAACGGTATTTTCAGCATACCGATAAATTTCGGTATAACGAAATTTATTGGTATAAAACGGTACAACTACCCGGTATACTGAATTTGGATATACCAAAATTTTCGATACGGTAACAATATGAATATTTACATACCGAAATTTTCGATGCAGTATAAGGTATGAACTTTTCAATACGGTGTATACCGTAACGACCACACCTAATTATTGCTATTTATTACCTTTCAAAAAAATTATTTATATTTGAAATTTGAGTAGTGATTTCTTGGAATATAATTTTATAAAATAGATACATTTATTATTGGATATTCCACATTACTCATTAAGGCCCATTGTTTAGGAAGATATACATGGATTTCGATTTGGATACATTTTAGTATTTTAAACCATTGTTTATGATTTCATACTCAATGAATTACCATTGCAGTTACCATAATTTTGTGAAGGTTTGGATTTGGATTTAATATGCGTGTTTCAAATTATATCCACTAATATATCATTATTAAAATAAAATATGCAATCTATAAAATACATATTCGATTTCATCACCTAACAATCATTGTTTTGGTTATCATCTAAAACAATGGTAGCATCGATCATATCCAATGATATGGGTGCAATAATACATATTTATCATTAAAAATCATTATGTCAATCTATATAAAATATAGATTTCATTTTAAATATGTAATATAAATTATTGAATTGATCCAAATTGTATGAATTTAAAATAATATATAAATGATTTTAACATAAATATATAATTGAAACCATTCTATCATGCATAAAATCAAATTAATTAACAGTTATGACAACGACGCATAATTAATGTCAACCTATTACTATTATTGCATACTTCGGCTAGTGAAATTAGAATCGTTTGTTCGTAAATGACACCTATTACTACTATTGCATACTTCGCCTAGTGAAATTAAAATCGCTTGTTCTTATGTCATTTACGAATTAGGATTATGAACCAATAATTTTCTGATAATTTACTTATAATGATTTTAATTAACATCACAACATAATTAATTTAAATGATTAATTAAATGACTAAACAATTACTGTAAATTAAAAATATGGAATGCATGTAATATTTGTAACAACAATAATGAAATGAAATGCATGTAACATACAAAATCATTAAAAGACCCACTTGTATTGCAACCCAAAATTTAATATAATATAAGGAGGTCCAGTATATCCAGCAGCCCAAAACACAAAAATTACCTTTCAAATGAATTACCACAGTGAAAAAACACCGGTGTATTAATACAATGGTGTATTGTAGAATTACCCTATATGTGTAGTTGTGTGACGACTGTTTTATTAATTGTTTCATTTAAATTTTAGGATTCTTCTATAGTGCACCATTGTATTAATACACCAGTGTTTTCAGTCATTAGATCTTGAATGATTGCATTTTGACCCTTCATTTATGTTTTAACCTTTTTACCGGTCTTCAAAAGCTACCACTGTAAAAACAAAAAATTCCCCTCAACAAGTCTAATAGTATTGACAATGTACTCCATATCTACCTTCTTCGATCATCGTATTTAATAGTCAGTTGCAACCACAAAATCGCAATCAAATCTATTGATATTATACATCTTGTTATGACGAATCATTTAAAACCCAAATTCTATATATTTGAAATATTTTTAAGATTTTCAAATCATTGATATCAAGATTTTTTTTAAATACTTTAGATTTTTTGAAAACAATTTGCAATTATATATATCCTTCTATTTTCTTAAGATAATTGAAAAACAAAAAAAAAAATTGCCCAATATTTTTGTTTTGAATTCATTTAAATATTATTATTAAATATGTTTTTATTTGTTGATTCTTTTTTCAAACTTAATATTACAGATATAAATATATAAATTAAATTTTAGATTTGATTTTATATCTTACATTTTTTAGATTTAATCAGAGGCTGTATTATTATTATTTTGTTATTATTATTATTATTATTCAGACATTAATTGTATTTTTTAGTTTTTAAAATAACCTTCTGACTTTTAAACATTTTTTCCTATTTCTAGACTATGTTTTTATATATGTAATTTTTAATATTAATTTCTGATTTTAATATTATTTTTTAAATTTATCTTGTAGAATTTACAATAATTTTCAAATTTATTAGTTCTTTATTTTCAAAATTTCAGACATAATTTTTAAAACTTAATGAATTCCAAGTTTCGAGCATATCAATAAAGTATGTGGTTGTTATTTAATACCCTCCAAAAAAATATTTAATGTTTATCGCTAGGGGTGGAGAAAAATACTGAATTACTAAAATATCGGGTTTATCATACTAAAAAAATATCGAAAATACCGAAATTTCGGTACGGTGTGATACCATACCAAAAATTTTGGTATGGTATCGGTATGATATTTTCAAAGTTTCAGTATTTCGATATACACCAAAATATGAAAAATATTAATCTTAATTAAAAAATATATTAATTCCACATTAGTAAATTATAAAATATAATATTTTTCATTTCGATATACCGAAGTTTCGATATGTAATTTTCATTTGGATATAATGATGTTTTAGGTATACCGAAGTTTCGGTATATATTTTTCATTTTGGTATAACGGTATTTTCAGTATACCGATAAATTTCGGTAGAAATTTATCGGTATGAAACGGTACGGCTACTCGGTATACCGAATTTGGGTATACCGAAATTTTTGATACGGTATCATCCTACTTTATAAGATGATTTAATAATAAGCCAATCAACGTTATCATAATCTTTTGATGATACAAAATTCGATTTGGATACATTTTAATATCTCCAACCGTTGTATAAGATTTAATACTTAAGGAGTTACATTTATTGGTACCATAATTTTAGGAAGATATACATGGATTTCGATTTGGATATATTTTAGTATTTTAAACCATTATTTATGATTTCATACTCAATGAATTACCATTGCAGTTACCATAATTTTGTGACATTTTGGATTTGAATTTGATATGCATGTTTCAAATTATATCCACTAATATATCATTATTAAAATAAATATGCAATCTATAAAATACATATTGGATTTCGTCATTTAACAATCATTGTTTTGGTTATCATTCAAAACAATGATAGCATCGATCATATCCTATGATATAGGTGTAATACTACATAATTATCATTAAAAATCATTATGTCAATCTATATAAAATATAGATTTCATTTTAAATATGAAATATAAATTATTGAATTGATCCAAATTGTATGAATTAAAAATAATATATAAATGATTTTAATATAAATATATAATTGAAACCATTCTATCATGCATAAAATCAAATTAATTAACAATTATGACTACAACGCATAATTAATGTCAACCTATTACTATTATTGCATACTTTGACTAATGAAATTAGAATCGTTTGTTCATAAATGACACCTATTACTACTATTGCATACTTCACCTAGTGAAATTAAAATCGTTTGTTCTTATGTCATTTACGAATTAGGATTATTAACCAATAATTTTCCAATAATTTACTTATAATGATTTTAATTAACATCGCAAATATAATTAATTTAAATGATTAATTAAATGACTAAACAATTACTATGAATTAGACATATGGAATGCATGTAATGCTTGTAACAACAATAATGAAATGAAATGCATATAACAACATACAAAATCATTAAAAGGTTCATTTGTATTGCAACCCAAAATTAAATATAATATAAGGAGACCTAATGCATCCAGCAGCCCAAAACACAAAAGTTACCTTTCAAATAAGTTACTGCAGTAAAAAAATATCGATGTATTAATACAACGGTGTATTGTAGAATTACCCTAAATTTTATTTTTGGTGAAATCATACATAAAGAGGGTTCTTCAACTTCACTAATTAAATGTGCCTTTTCTTATAGTCAGTTTGATTAAATACTCATTAATAAAGATGTATTGCTATTGTTTTATATTATTAATACTCATTAATATAGATGTATCGCTATTGTTTTATATTATTAATAAAATTTATTACGTTGCATTGGAACTATTGAATTATTGGCCAATTTGGTCTTACCAATTTAATTATATAAAACTAAGGGTGAAAAAGTTTTATTGACACTTATTACAACTAGTTTGGGTTGCGTACATTTTAGCCCAATTATATCTGTGCCTTATTTTTCAATCATATAAAATTATATCAGATTAATTAGATCTGTGTGTTTCTATAAGTAAACCCAACTCGATTCAAAGCTCAAAAGAGGAAGTTGCTACTTAAGTGAGATCGCATTCTACATTTCTACCCAAAGTAAATTCGCAGTTAATCCCCTTTTTTTTTAATCAAAGGTTTTTCTACACCAAAATTAGGGCTAGAATCCACCTGCGCGATCGAACCTGAAATGTTTCTTCTTCTTCTTTCTTTATTTTATTCAATTTTCTACGTTGTTTTTTTTTTTGGAGTGAACTACGTAAATATATTGGTTAATTTATTACTTGAAAGAATATTAACGTGAATTTTTTTGTACTAAACTTAGTTCAGCAAAAACGATAAATGTTCTTCAAGTTTTAGCATATTGGTAGATGTTGTGAATTTTTTTGAGATGCTACAACTGTGTAGATATATCGTTAATTAATACACATTCAAATCGATATGTGTGATTGTGTGTGAATTAAGAGTCAATCTGTACCCGATGCACCATTCCTAAATTTAGCATCAAAAAGAGCAAAATGACTAAGGTTACATTTGTAATGAGATTTGAAATTTAAAGATTTGGTACGGATGGATTTCAAAAATCCATGAAAAATTAATTCAAAACGAGAATGTAGTATTTCAAATTCATTACTCAAAATTTTCAATTCTAACCGTCATCAAATTGATATTCTATAATAAATTTCAAAACCTCCATAAAACTTTCTGGTCTAAAGGCAGTCTTAAAAATATGCACGATGGTAAGGGTTGGTCTTTCATGATGTTTGAAAAAATTGAGACTAATATAATAATATTATTGAAATTACGTACACGAAATGGAATAACATCTAAAAATTAATTTTTTTATTAGATGCTTCCCACAAAGTATTTGATGTGTCTCTATTTGTATATATTTTATCATCATAATTATCTTTGGTTATAATCTATTTGTGCTTTAATTGATCTAATTATCATTGCTATTTGTAGGAATGGACCTTGATGGGCTTTGAAGAAAAGTGGGCTTAAAATGATCAAATTATGTTTAAGATGTGAAGATTGGCTTAATGGGTTTGAGACCACATCAAATGCTCAAGTGGCTTGGAAGAAAAGAAAGGGCAAAGATGAGAAATGTCTCCCACATTTGTAAAGAACCTTTATATCCTTAGGGTTTAGTCTCTTAAGTTTTGTTTAGAGGGTAGATAAGACTTTGTTATGTAATCTCCCTTCTTTCTCTCTCTTGGGGGCCAAGACCCAAGATCATTTTTTTTCTCCATTCTCCCAATTCTCTACACACACATTCTAGGTTTTCTCTCTCTAGTTTTTCTCTTGAAAATTTACATGGAGAAGATCAATCAAAGAATGAGTGGCTAATTTATCTCTCCGATTCAAGGGTCGTTTAATTCGATTGCTATCATTGTGAGGGTTTGTGCTTGATTTTAATTCTTGCTTTATTTCAAGTACTTGTTGATTCATGATTTAATTCTATATAGTGATATATAATTTGGGTTGATCTGACAATTCGATTTGAATTATATGTTGCTAACGCTATCCATGAGTTCTCTTTTATATGTTGCTGGGATGATGATTGTTGAATGATTGGTACTTAGTAGCAATAGGTTGATTATGCTTTTGCTGGGATTGTGTAATTGCCTAATGAATCAATGGGACTAACGAAATCATAGGCTTAGTAATTGCAGCTATCTTGATTATTGGGTTCTAGGTTTCAGTTTAGGTTTAACTGTTTTCACCAGAGCTTAATGTGGTTGTTAATTAATTTGAAAAGCGCGTCAATTAGTTAATAGCTAGTTTTGATTGGATGCTGGGTTCGATCAATTAAATTAGGAAAACATGGACTTCTCTACGGCTTCGTGTTTAGTCTAAAGTTAAATGCTTGAACGAACAAGATAACCTTTATAACCTGTGATCAGTGATGCAATCAAGTGTCGACGCCCCTTGAATCGGAGTTTCGTAAGATTTCTCATTCTCCTCTTCTTTTCATCTTTCGTTGCTTGTTTTATTCGTATTTCATTTGATATTTTCTTAGTTTTGTTTCATTAGTGTAGTAGATATCAAACCACCCCCCTCATTGGCTCGTTTATGCTCAAAAGGAATTAAGCCTTATTCCCTGTGGATCGACCCTACTTCCCATTATACTTGTGCTTGTGCTCATTTGGAATAGGTTTTTATTTTTGTTGTTGGTTTGACAAACCGACCAGTATTTCCTAACATTATTAAAATATGATGATGAAATACAAATTTTGGTAACTTCTAAATGGAATTTTTAAGATGAGGACTATGATATTTCCAAAAGTTTATATCCCAAAAAATGGTACCAAACAAGCTATTAGTTAGCCAAACATTGGAGCTAACAACATGCTTCAATGCTTAATTTAATCTCATAGTTAGTGTATATTTGTTTTCTCAATTAATCAGAATTTCAAAACTAGCTTTATTAGCAGATTAACATCCTTAATCAAATCAAACTTTACATCCTTAATTCTATCCAAAACAATTTGCACATTAACAAAAAGATGTGGTAAATAACAAGGTGTTTCATAGTAGCAAGAGAAATGAAGATTCTCTTTGCTAGGAACAAAGCATAGAGTAAAACAAATGTAAAAGCAAGACAAAAAGGGATCGAGACTTAGATAACAAATACTCCTTAATCTCGTCTTGTTCAATGAGATTGGTCAAGGGCTGTTTGTTCTAAGTATTCCAGTAAGAGACACTTCCTATGTTGGAAAATGGAATAGAAGCTTCTCTTGTTGGAATTTAGAACATAGACTTTGAAGTGGACGTCCAAGATTCTTGTCTTTACTTCAACTTCTTCTGCAAAGACATAATTTTATTTATTCCCACCAACTTCCATTTCTTGAAGTCGAACAGTGTGTCGAATAGATTTCAAAACTATACGTTAGCAACAAAACGTAGAGATGGAGATCACATTCGATTCAGTAGCTAATAACCGATTATTCAGATAGAAAACGTTTCAATCAAGTACACTATGGTTCAAAGACCAGAATCCAGATTTCCCATTTTTTCCTTTTTCTTACATAACATTGATAGAAAATTTAAGGGCCAAGATACTACTACGAGCGCCTCTTTGCAGTTCAGATGCGTTGTAAACTCGGAAGCTGCTGATCAATAACATCCTACAAGAAACTACTATATTGTAAATATCCAAATTGAAGCATAATTCTCTGATCACTTTTTTATCGACATCTTTAAGAATTCAAGGGTAAGGAAGCAATGTGTGGGGATACCTTTTGTAATAGAATCGCCTCGTGCATGTGGGCAAGCTAGTTGGAAAACACATCAGACCAACTCCGACCATTAAGAGAACATAACATCCAAGCGATACAATGAAGTACAAAGGTAGCTGAGATTATTAAAGGGGGTGTAAACAAGGAGGAAGAAAGAAGATGTGTGAGTGCAAAACTTGAATACAAAATATAATAAGCTCACCAACCAAGTATAGCTCTATGGAAGTAATGATGTCTGTAATAAGCTAATCCAGATAGTTGATAAGGCTATCAGCAATGCCATTAGCTTCATTGTATCTCCAGAAGGACTCTTCCACTTCAATCCCAAGGTCTATGCACGTTTTAACACCTTTGTACATATACAAAACTAAGTTTTTTTTCACGAAAAACAAAATCTGCTCAGAATTTCGTTCAGAGAATCTCACGAAAAATAGAACCTGCTCAAAACAAAAACACTTAAAATGCGGCCCGAAATTGTCACGAAAACCAAGATTCTGCTGCTCTGAGATTTTTACGAAAAACAAAACCGCCTCAAAAATCCGTTTTGAAAACAAAAAATCATTTTAAAATGCGCCCCCGAGATTATCACGAAAACCAAGATTCTGCAGCTCAAAGATTTTCACTAAAAACAAAACCGACTCAAAATTTCATTTTGAAAGTTTCACTAGAAAGGAAATAAAGAATTATCACGAAAAAAAAAATCACCTAAAAATTCGGTCCGAGATTGTCACAAAAACAAATATTTTGGAGCACTGAGATTTTCACGAAAAATGAAATTGTCTCAAAATTTCGTTCTGAAAGTTTCATTGAAAAGGAAATAAAAAAATTATCACGAAAAAAGAAAAATCACCTGAAAATGCTGCAACAAAAATGTCACGAAAACCAAGATTCTGCTATTTAGAGAGTTTCACGAAAAATGAAATTGTCTCAGAATTCCATTCTGAAAGTTTTACTAGAAAGAAAAAACAAAAAATTATCACGAAAAAGAAAAAAATACACCTGAAAATGCGGCCTAAGATTGTCATGAAAATAAAGAATTTGTTGTTCTGATATTTTCACAAAAACGAAACCGTCTTAAAATTTTGTTCTAAAAGTTTCACTCGAAAGGAAAATAAAAAATTATCACGGAAAACAAAAAATCACCTAAAAATGCAGTCCTAGGATTGTCAAGAAAATCAAGATTCTGTTGCTTTAAGATTTTCGCGAAAAACGAAACCGCCTCAGAATTCTATTCTGAAAATTTTACTTGAAATGAAATAAAAAATTATCACAAAATAAAAATCACCTGAAAAAGTGGCCCTGAAATTGTCACAAAAAACAAAGATTCTGATATTATGAGATTTTCACGAAAAACAAAATTGTCTCAGAATTATCACCTAAATTATGAAATTATCAAAAATTCTTAAAGTTTAACTAGAAAGAAAATCAAAAATTATCATGGAAAAAAAAAATCACCTAAAAATGCGGCCCTGAAAAAGTCAGGAAAACCAAGATTCTACTGGTTTGAGAATTTCACGAAAAATGAAACTATTTCAGAATTCCATTCTAAAAGTTTCATTGGAAAGAAAATAAAAAATTATCACGAAAAACAAAAAACCATGTCAAAATCCAGCCCCAAGATTGTCAAAAAAACAAAAAATCTATTGTTTTGAGATCTTCACAATAAAACGAAACCGTCTCAAAATTTCGTTCTGAAAGTTTCAATGAAAAGGAAATAAAAAATTATCCCAGAAAACAAAAAATCACATGAAAATTTAGCTCAAAATTGTCACGAAAAATAAGATTCTTTTGTACAAAGATTTCACAAAAAACGAAATTATCTTAGAATTTCGTTCTGAAAGTTTAACTGAAAAAGAAAATAGAAAATTATAATAAAAAACAAAAAATCACCTAAAAATTCGACCCCCACATTGTCACGAAAACCAAGATTCTGCTGCACTGAAATTTTCACAAAAATGAAACTATCTCTGAATTTAGTTCTAAAAGTTTCACTGGAAATAAAATCGAAAATTATCACAAAAAAACAAAAAATTATAGAAAATGCAGCCCCAAAATTGTCACGAAAATAAAGATTCTAATGCTCAATTATTTTCACGAAAAACAAAATCACTCAGAATTCCGTTCTGAAAATTTCACTAGAAAGAAAATAAAAAATTATCATAGAAAATAAAAACTCACATGAAAATTCGGTCCAAGATTGTCACCAAAAATGAAAATTCTATTGCATTGAGATTTTCACGAAAAATGAAATTGTCTTCGTTCTGAAAGTTTCACCAGAATGAAAATTGAAAAATATCACGAAGAAAAAAACACATGAAAATCCAACCCTGAAAATGTCACGAAAACCAAGATTCTGCTATTCTGAGAATTTCATGAAAAAAGAAACTGTCTTTCGAAAGAAAATAAAATATTATTACGAAAAAAAAAAAACCTTAAAATGCGGCCCAAGATTGTCACGAAAATAAAGATTTTGTTCTAAAATTCTCACAAAAAACACATTCTGAAAGTTTCGTTAAAAGGAACTCCCATAAATCTATCTATCATCATCCCCATAAATCTATCAAACTGTGATTTCATCATCTAACTACTTCATTTAATCTTCAGATCAGTAAAGAACACAAACATCACCCACCATGAACAGTGATCATCTCAATATCTCATTACAAGCACTCAATCCTTGAAGAACTCTAATATCAAACACACGATACACAGATCTTTGTTTTTTACTAAAACAATTTGGGATCACAGGTTAACAGAGCACACACGCAGAGAGAAAGAGAGAGCTTTTCTACCCAAACCACACAAATATGCATGGAGATTCTTCACACAACAAAAACAACAACCAAAATCAAAAAACAAAACCTATAGAAGCCATTATTTGCAGTAGCAACGGATTTCTGGTACCTGATGAATGTTGCTGGAACTTTGGGGAGTTTTTTGAGGTGGTGTCTCCACTTTCATCCTTCAATGGAGAGAGAAAGGAAGGGTTTGTGATGGAAGAGAGAGAAGGAAGGGTTTGTGACGAAGGAGAGAGAAGGAAGGGTTTGTGAAAGAGCTAATGCTTCTCTGCTCTGCTTCGAAACTATCTAGGCTTCTTCCTCAGTCTCCTTTAGCGTGCGTTCACCTTTCACTCACTAATGGCTGCAAAAAAATACCCTAATGGTGAGAGAATTTGGACAAGAATGTACTGCATAAATTGTCCATTTCCCAGAAAAGGGAAAATAATTTGAATCTTCTGTAGGGCTGTCTCTTGTTTGTACTTCACCAAAGTAGAATACAATCTCTTATGATCCTTTATTGTGCTCTGCATAAACACTGAGCCAGCGACTATATATCATTTTATGCAAAATAAATAAAAAAATCTTTTTTTTTTTTTTTTTTGGGAAAGGAAATAAATCTATTACGTTAAGCTATCCAACTTGATAAAATCATGTTAAAATTTTGAATCTGACTTTATGTAAAATATAGAAACATCACATTTATTAAAAAATGTTACTCATCATTATTTTAAAAAAAATTGTATACAACTATATCCATAGCCATGGGTCAATTCTTTTTACAAAAAATTATGATTGATAGTATTTTTGCATAAATGTTATATTAAGGTGATATTTCATGTGATTTCTCTAACTTGGAGATAATTGATTAGTAATTAATTGATTTTCTATACAAAAACAGTGACGTTTTTATTTGGAAGTGTTTTATATTACAAAAACAATGTCTCTTTATATTAAGTTTCACTTAATAAATTATGCTGGTATCCAAAACTTTTTTGCCACACAAAATCATTGTGTGATTGATTGTATAATATTAATTTTCAATATTCAAAGGTATTTTCTTATAAATAATGAAACTCAAATTTAAATTACATCTATAAATATTTTAGAAAAAATCAAGTCCAACATATTTCATGAAGTTTATTTTCCTACAAATTGCACCAATTGAGGGGTTGTTATGACAACAATTTAACATTTTTCTTGGTTCAATAAACCACCACACAATAAAACTGGAAACAACAGAAACTGAAGGTTTCACAATGATCAATTCAACAACTATTTTACTTGCTAACAAATGAAAATCTGTCTAAATATGATAAATTTTCAAAAAATACCATTTAATCTTGATGTTGATTTTCTACATTGAACATTGTAAACCACTTGCCACAGAGTAATATGTGTGATTTAGCCATATGAATGCGTTCGACTTCCACACTCCCAAGTTCATCTGTTCATTGCCCGGCTTTTATTCCCTCATTTCAAGAAAATCATTACTTTATGGTATGATTGGTATGATGGAATGGGGTGCGAATGGAATCATCATTCTTACATTCATCCCTATTCCTTTGATTGGTATGTTTTATAGGTGGGAATGATGATTTCCGCATGAATTGGTATTACCATGGATAAGGGAATGACCATTCCTTCCTACCCTCGTAGTATTACATATTTCTGTCGTGAAGAAAATGAACATTTTTTTATTAATTTTGACAATTATCATATTTATTTTATGTTTTCACAAATTAACTTTCTAAAGTCGAATTATTATATAAAATTTCGTAAATAATATTAAATCATATAGAATAATTAATAAAAAAATATGAAAACATATTATTATTTAACTACTTTGAGAATATGTAAATAATACAAAAATAGTAAACTAATAATAAGATTAAAAAATAAAATATAAACATAATATATCTTAATATTAGTACAATGATTAATTTTCTGTAAAAAGAATTATTTTTATATTTAAATATATCAAATAGTTTAAATTTGAGTGATATATTGAATATACATATTAAATAAAATTATAGTGGAAAGTAATTTGGTCAAATAAAAATTGATTTAATATTATATATTTTATTTATAGTTATCAATCATAAAATATAATTATAATAATTATTTCATTTATTTCTTATACTTTTGTAATACTAATCCAGGGACACTAGGTGGTCCGGACAAGGTGAGTAACCAGGGGGAACAAAGGAGAAGAGAAAAAAAAACACAACACACAGAGATATAGGAAACAACAGCAGCAAGAGAGCACAGAGACAGACTCTATACCAGCAGCAAGACCACCAAGAGACCACAAAGAATAGTAAACGCAGCGGATAGAAGATCCACAGGATCCAACACAAAAAAAAAGAGAGGGCACAGCCAAGATACCTGATCGCCTCAGCACCACTGGACCGATTTTATCAACAACAAGGCTCTGATGCCACTGTTGGGCATCGGTCCAGTATACATAAACATATCATGCTTAAACACTGAGTGTAAAACACTCATACAAGTATCTATTACAAGGCTTTAAAACAAAAACAAAGATAAGGTATAGAAAACACCAGGAGGAGTCCAACATATGGATTTGAAAGCCAAGATAGGCTTGATCAACGGTTCAGTCCCCTTCACAGTCCAGCACCACAAAGACACCAAGAATCAAGCCGGTTGCACCAAGGAGCCCGTAGGAACCACTCAGAATCTCAGACACAAGCTCACACCCTCTCAAGGGAAAGAAGCAGATCATCAACACATGTCCATCTGCCTCATAGATCAAAGAATACACAAAGAAATTCCAGAAACCCCTTACTTCCCACACTCTCTCTCAGGAACAGGATGGAACTATATATAGGATGAGCCACATCGCTCTCTCTCTCTGCCCAAACCCTAGGACAGAAATCAAACGGTGGAAAACCGATCAAAAGGCCAGGGAAGGACAACCCGAGGTCGCAAAGGACCGTCGGGCACAAGGACAGCCGGCAAGGCATGAAATGTACGAAGATCAGAGGAGAGAGAGGGAGGATGTGGCGCCGCGAAGAGAGAGATAAGGGATTAGGGTTCTGAGGCAGAGAGGGGGAGAAGGTATATGTATGAACAGATCAAGGGTCGAGATCAGAGGGATTCAAACGAGAGGTTCAGATTAAAAGCCAGCTTACTTGATGAGCTGGGCTTGGTTCCAGATGGGCTTCGACTTGGGCCTCCGAAGATATGAATATTGGGCCAGAAATAACATATAATCTGGCCCATTTCTTCACATCCTCCACCTTGGGCCAGATTATGGGTCTGTGGTCACTTTCTAAAGGGACAAGGGGTCATCATTACCATTTTTTTTCTCACCTGCAAACACACAGAAACATCAAGTTAGAGCAGGTAGAGAAGCACACAGCACACACAGAGAGCACAAAGCTGAGTAACAGAGCAATCACACAGATTGCACAAAACAAGAACATAAGAAATCAAGAAGCAGATGATAGGTTCAAGATCCTTAAACAAGATCTGAACTTTTCAACAGGAAGGCACTTTGTTCCCATATCAGCAGGGTTGAATTCTGAGGGAACCTTTTCGAGGTTAACAATACCTTTTTCCACAATGTCTCTGATGAAGTGGTATTTAACATCAATGTGTTTAGTTCTATCATGAAAGACAGGATTTTTGCATAGCTGAATACCAGATTGACTATCAGAGAACACAACCACCTTTTCTTTAAGGAAACCAATTTCAGACAATAAACCCTTAAGCCAAATAGCCTCTTTAATTGCTTCAGTTGCAGCAATGTACTCAGATTCAGTAGTAGATAGGGCAACAATGTTCTGCAATTGAGATTTCCAACTTATACAAGCACCACATAAGGTAAACACATAGGAGGTTGTAGATTTTCTGTTATCTTTATCATTTGCAAAGTTAGAATCCACATAGCCACACAGATTAACACCACCTTCAGACTTACCAAATTCAATTCCAGTTTGCAAAGATCCTTTCAAATATCTCAGAAGCCACTTCACAGCCTCCCAATGAGGCATACCAGGATTAGACATGTATCTACTCAAGCAACTCACAGCATAAGCAATATCAGGCCTAGTACTTACCATGAGGTACATCACAGAACCAATAGCACTAGCATAAGGCACAGAAGACATCTCAGTTTTTTCAAGATCAGTCTTTGGAGACTGATCTTTACTTAGCAAGAAGTGAGCAGCAAGAGGAACAGTCACAGATTTAGCTTCATTCATAGAGAACTTATCAAGAATCCTTTGCACATAAACAGATTGATTTAGAGACAAGGAGCATGCATCCCTTTTTCTGATAATGTCCATCCCTAAGATCCTTTTTGCATCACCAAGTAATTTCATATCAAACTTATCACTTAGACACTTAGTGACATGATTTATAGCATTCACACAAGGGCTGGTCAACAGCATATCATCCACATAGATCATCAAGAAAACAGGAGTTTGAACATCTTCATTAAAGTACAAGCATGGATCATAAGAGCTTCTTTTGAATTTAAGAGATAACATGCAGGAATCAAACTTCTTATTCCACTGTCTAGGTGATTGCTTAAGACCATACAAGGATTTTTTAAGGAGGCAGACATAATCAGGATGCATTTTATCAACAAAACCCTCAGGTTGTTTCATGAAAATTTGCTTATCAAGTTCACCATGCAAGAAGACAGTTTTAACATCCATTTGTTTCAATTCCCAATTAAAATGAGCAGTCAAAGCAAGCATGATTCTAACAGTAGTGAATTTCACAACAGGAGCAAATATTTCATTGTAATCAATCCCTTCCTTTTGGGTAAAACCCTTAGCCACTAGTCTTGCCTTAAATCTCACAGAGTCAGATTCATGTTTCAATTTAAATAGCCATTTACAGTCAACAAGAGAACACTTAGCAGGTTTGGGCACAAGAGACCAAGTATCATTAACATGCAGGGATTTCATCTCATCTTTCATGGCATCAATCCATTTAACAGAATCAGCAGATTGCAAGGCATGCTTATATGACTTAGGTTCATTCTCATCTAGGCTTTCAAAAGCATTAAACACATATGAAGCAAGCTGAAAATCATCAAAATGGTGAGGTCTCCTAACATCTCTTCTAGGTCTATCCCTAGCAAGCTGGTAATCACTTAAATCATCCAACACAGGTATAGAAGACTCAACATCTTGATCATACACTTTTTCAGAAGGTTCATGCTCAATAATAGTTTCATCAGATTCAAGAGGGGAGTGCTCCACCTCATTAGGAGCAGCAGTAGGAACAATAAAAGCAGGCACAGGGAGACAAGGAAATTCATTCTCATTAAACACAACATCTCTGCTTATGATAGTTTTAAAGCCAGGTTCACCCTTTAGCCAACATCTATAGCCCTTAACCCCATCTGGATAACCAAGGAAAACACCTTTTAGAGACCTAGGTTCTAATTTATCAGTTTTATGATGCACAAAAGCAGTACAACCAAACACTCTCAAATTAGATAGGTCCACAGGTTTTTCACACCACACAGATTCTGGCAAATCACCATTCAAAGGCACAGAAGGACATCTATTAATCAGATATGCAGCAGTTAGAACAGCTTCACCCCAAAACAACTTTGGCAAGCCAGAAGCACATAACATAGATCTCATTTTGTCAAGAAGGGTTCTATTCATTCTTTCTGCAATCCCATTCTGTTGGGGAGTATAAACAACAGTCCTATGCCTTTTAATACCAGATTCAGCACATAAAGCATCAAATTCATGATTACAAAATTCAGTTCCATTATCTGTCCTCAACACTTTGATTTTCTTTCCAGTTTGATTTTCAATTAGTGTTTTCCATGCTTTAAACCTACCAATCACATCAGATTTCTGTTTAAGCAAGAAGACAAAGACTTTTCTGGAAAAATCATCAATCACAGACAGGAAATACCTATTTCCACTAGGTGTAGAGACAGATGCAGGACCCCAGACATCAGAATGCACATATTCAAGAATTTCAGAACACTTAGATGAATTAGGGAAGGGGGAAACAGGGAACTTAACTTTTGTTTGCTTACCCATAATGCATGAATCACACATAGGCATGTCAGAAACAATATCACCACATAGGTACTTGTTCTTATGCAGAATATCCAAACCTTTACTACTGATATGACCAAGCCTTTTATGCCATAAAACAGTTAAGTCATGTTGGACAGTATTGGCATGCAAAACAGGTTCAGCATAAGCAACATACATGTTCTGATTTCTATCAGCTTTGAAAGCAACAGAGCCATTCTTAATTAAGTTCATTTTTCCATTTCCCCATTCACCCTTAAAGCCACAATCTTCCAAAGCAGCACAAGACATCAGATTACTACACAAATTAGGAACATGTCTCACATTTTTCAAGGATAACACATAGCCATCATCAAATTTAAGGTTAACAGTCCCAATTCCTAAAACATGCCTTTGACTACTATCAGCCATGGAAACAGATCCATTTGTCAAGTTCACATAGGTAGAAAACATGTTCATGTGAGGTGTCATATGATTGGTACATGCAGAGTCTAAAAGCCAAATTTTATCACTTAGAGAATCAAGCACAGAGTTCACAGAGGCAGTACCACAGTCAGAGATCATATACACATCACCCATATTATCAGTGACATTATTAGCATGATTAGGTTGATTGTTAGGCCTTTCCTTTTTAGGTTCAGTGCACTTATCAGCATAATGTCCAGGTTTACCACAATTATAACACTTCCTATTTTTAAATCTCTGTTTACCCTTATCTTTTCCTGACTTTTGAGGAGTTTGGTTCTGATTGTTATTACCAGAGGTGGAAGCAGCATTGGGAGGTTTGTTTTTAGGTTTATGTTTCACATGGTTAACATCACCTAAAGATCTGTTCACTTTGCTGGTTTTTAAATCAAGTTCCTTACTCTTCAAGCCATTAATCACAGTGTCAAGAGTTACTTTATCTCGGCCATACTTAATAGCAGATTTAACATCACCATAAGTGTCAGGAATAGCATTTAACAGCACAATGGGGGTATACTCATCAATATTCTTATCTCCAGTTAACTTAATGTCTTGCACAAGTTTTGTAAAAACATCCAAATTCTCATCAATATCTTTATGCATATCAAGTTTAAATCTGAAGAACTTTTCAAGTAAGAACATCTTAGAAGGCAGAGAAGTCTCAGTGTAAAACTCTTCCAGTTTATCCCATAACATTTTTGCAGATTCAAGTTTACCCAACTTCCTAATCACAGAATCAGAAAGGTTTAATATGATAAGAGAGTAAGCAAGTTCATCAAGTTCACTTTTAACATCATCTCCAGTTTTATCATCATAGTTTAGAGTTATGGCTTTAAAACACTTTTGTTGCACCAAAACACCCTTCATCTTTTGTTGCCATATAGAGAAATCACCCTTACCATCAAAAGAGGCAACTGGGTAGGAGTTCATGGTTCCACAGCAGGCAAGCAAAGTAGATATAAGATCACAGAGAAAAAAGAGATGCACAAGCAACAAAGGAGGATAAAACCAGCAGCAAAGCACAGGGATAAGTTCACCCTCTCAACCCAGATTCCAGGGACACTAGGTGGTCCGGACAAGGTGAGTAACCAGGGGGAACAAAGGAGAAGAGAAAAAAAAACACAACACACAGAGATATAGGAAACAACAGCAGCAAGAGAGCACAGAGACAGACTCTATACCAGCAGCAAGACCACCAAGAGACCACAAAGAATAGTAAACGCAGCGGATAGAAGATCCACAGGATCCAACACAAAAAAAAAGAGAGGGCACAGCCAAGATACCTGATCGCCTCAGCACCACTGGACCGATTTTATCAACAACAAGGCTCTGATGCCACTGTTGGGCATCGGTCCAGTATACATAAACATATCATGCTTAAACACTGAGTGTAAAACACTCATACAAGTATCTATTACAAGGCTTTAAAACAAAAACAAAGATAAGGTATAAAAAACACCAGGAGGAGTCCAACATATGGATTTGAAAGCCAAGATAGGCTTGATCAACGGTTCAGTCCCCTTCACAGTCCAGCACCACAAAGACACCAAGAATCAAGCCGGTTGCACCAAGGAGCCCGTAGGAACCACTCAGAATCTCAGACACAAGCTCACACCCTCTCAAGGGAAAGAAGCAGATCATCAACACATGTCCATCTGCCTCATAGATCAAAGAATACACAAAGAAATTCCAGAAACCCCTTACTTCCCACACTCTCTCTCAGGAACAGGATGGAACTATATATAGGATGAGCCACATCGCTCTCTCTCTCTGCCCAAACCCTAGGACAGAAATCAAACGGTGGAAAACCGATCAAAAGGCCAGGGAAGGACAACCCGAGGTCGCAAAGGACCGTCGGGCACAAGGACAGCCGGCAAGGCATGAAATGTACGAAGATCAGAGGAGAGAGAGGGAGGATGTGGCGCCGCGAAGAGAGAGATAAGGGATTAGGGTTCTGAGGCAGAGAGGGGGAGAAGGTATATGTATGAACAGATCAAGGGTCGAGATCAGAGGGATTCAAACGAGAGGTTCAGATTAAAAGCCAGCTTACTTGATGAGCTGGGCTTGGTTCCAGATGGGCTTCGACTTGGGCCTCCGAAGATATGAATATTGGGCCAGAAATAACATATAATCTGGCCCATTTCTTCACAAGGATCAAGATCGATGCTCATCCTAGCGATCACTAAAATAAATATTGATTTATACAAAATAGTTTGAGTTTGGGAAAATACATATTGTCTTGGTAATAAAATTTTAGAAATTTTATAAATAAATATGATTTCGGTTATTACTTGACACGTCACCTTTGACTGCTCGGTGAAATCTCATAGTTCTTGAAAACGACATTTCACAACCACTCCCTCCAAGCTCTATATAACTCTGTTCAGTTGCAAACAAAAGGCTATATTAATTTCTAAGAATCACAGCTCAAATTTTCGATTCTTTGAGGAGGAAAAATGGCGGACAAGGTGATTCTGCTGGATCTTCATATCAGCATGTTTGGGATGAGGGTAAGAGTTGCTTTAGCTGAAAAGGGCGTTGACTATGAATACAGGGAAGAAGACTTACTCAACAGCAACAAAAGTGAGCTTCTGCTTCAGATGAACCCGGTTCACCAGAAAATCCCGGTTTTGATTCACAATGGCAAACCCGTTTGCGAGTCAATGATCATCGTTCAGTATATCGACGAGGTTTGGAAGGACAAATCCCCACTATTGCCTTCTGATCCTTATCAGAGAGCTCAAGCTAGATTCTGGGCCGATTACATCGACAAAAAGGTAATTAAAACACTTTAATTCCTTTCTGTTTAATTAGATTGTTCTTTTAATCAGTTTTGAGCTCATGATATCCTGTGTATCGTGTAGGTATATGACGCTGCAAGAAAAACATGGTTGACTAAAGGGGAAGAGCAAGAAACAGCAAAGAAAGAGTTCATAGACATTTTCAAAGTGTTGGAAGCAGAGCTGGGGGACAAGCCTTACTTTGGTGGGGACACCTTCGGATTTGTCGATGTGGGGTTGATCACCCACTCATGCTGGTTCCATGCCTATGAAACATTTGGCAAGTTTAGCATCGAAGAACATTGTCCCAAACTGATAGGCTGGGTTAAGAGGTGCTTGGAGAAGGAGAGTGTGTCCAAGTCCATGGCTGATCCTACTAAGATTAATGATTATATTTTGGCAAAGAGGAGGATGTCTGGGGTCGAGTAGAAACTATGTTTACATCTCTTGTAGCTCTTCGTTGATACTGTCATGATGCTTTTACATTTCACTACTTTTTTTTTTTTTTGGTGTTTGTTTAAGGTTTTGGAATAAATAATGATGCGGTTTGTGGGTAGTGAATGTGGTTTACTCTGTGCTGAACAACATGATATATGCTACTTACACTGTGTTTGTTGCGTGTGATTCATGCTTAATTTTTTCATTGTCTGTCCATTTGAATGTTATGTTACTTATGTACCTTTTTTTTTTTTAATTTAATACAAATCTGTTATAATGTTGAATGATATTCTTCCCTTCCTTTTTTCTACCTATTATTTGTACCAGGCAAACCACGTTCTTACTTCATTTAGGGTATGTTTGGATTGGATTTGACCTATTTGGATTTTGAATGTGTTCAGTCCAATCCATGTTGGGACAAGAATTATCAAAATCCTACTACCTACCCAACTTTTCCTATTTTTTCTACAATTCTCAATAAAAATATTTACTTTTTCTACAACTTCCAATAAAAAAACATCTACTTTTTCTACAATTCTCAATGTGAAAATGACATTTTAACTATAATTCTACTCAAAATTGAAACTCACAAAAATCTTTTTCAAGCCAAAATCCAAATTTACAAAAGCCACCTTAAGTCCAGTCCAAACATACCCTTAGTTTCTACGCATATTTATTTACCGTTTGACTCTCATTAAACAATAATCTTAGCACATATCACGAGATCAGATCTAGAAGATATGTTAATAATAATTTAGTAGCACTCCTATGCACCTGATGCACACATGTACTCAAGTTGGGTTCGGGTGCTGACCCGGATCCGCACACTTTTATTTATTTATTTTTGGTCTGACCTCTATATTATGTTAGTCATACATTTATATTATATTAGTCATACATTTATGTTATATTATTATACATTTATGTCCAGATATCATATTTTTATTTAATATTTTTAACTCTAAAAAAAATCTTATTTCACTACAATTTGTATATGTTTACCTTATGTGATAATATTCATACATTTATGTGATATTACTTATACATTTATATCAACATAGTCATACATTTATGTAATATATAAAGGTAAAATTAACATAACTAAAAAGTATATCTAAAATAACTAAAAGATATGACTGTTATAACTAAAATGAATGAAAGATTAATATGTCTGTCTAAAAAAAATACTAAGGTATAACTAGCCTTACAAAAGATATGACTAGCATAACTAAAAGGTATGTGTAACACCCTATATTTATCTTGTAGATAGATTATACTGACATCTCATTTATCCATATAAGTATAAAAACATTATTTAAGGACTAATATCGTATAAGATTAAAACACACAATCAATATCTCAGCATAAGTCATATTAAATACAAATTATGATACATGCTTTCCAAAATGCAAAATAAGGAGGAGGAGAAGGTTGCACGAGGCATCAGCCGACCGACCTGTATAGCATGACGTCTATATATACAATCCACGTCAAAAAGCTATTGAACTTAAAAAAAAATATATGCGATTTTTATGAGTCGCAACTCAGTGAATATAAACTATTACTTTAATTAAATAACAAACAAATAACAATCATTAATATTAATCAACAATATAATCACACATGTGCAAATGCCACTATGTCCGATTTATTATTTTGTGAACTGCTTAAGCTTGGATCTGTCCCGGGATTTCCAATATGTCACTGTGTATATAGACCCGTTGGTCTCCAATATGATTATAACCCGAAGGTCTCCACTGTGTATATAGACTCATAGGTCTCCAATATGATTATGACCCGAAGGTCTCCACTATGTATATAGACCCGTAGGTCTCCAATATGAATTTGACCCGAAGGTCTCCACTTTGTATACAGATCCATAGCAAGACAGTCACAGATCTTTTTAATTTCATGTTAATTGTAATGCAACATATCAATCATCTAACATATGATCATATATACATTTACCAACATATCATTTGATCCAATAACAATTCATATAAATACATATTTCTTATAGAACACATATAACAAACCTTGCATATAAATCACATCACATTGCGTATAAATCACATATACGGTTTATACTCACCAGGCTATGATAAGCAATATGTTCGGCGCTCTGGTTCCTCTTCCCGTTCTACAGCTCGTGCCCCCATATGATTCAATGTCATTTAGCTTAATCATCCTCTTAATATTTATTTCCATTATGCAATAAAATGCAATGCATGTATGCTTAATTAACCATGTTCATTATTTTCCCTATAACTTGAGTTATAAAATTCTGAGTCGAGCAGGGTAAAATTCTGTAGAAACTTAACATATAGCTCTACCACTTTCATGTTTATCATTTTTCATAATTCAGTCTCCAACCTGCATAGAATTAGGCTACAAACACAGCATAATTAACAGTTTTCAAACCGGGTCATTATAGACCAAGCCCTGTAATTTTGACATTATCTCACTCAATATTTAACCGAGATATCTACGATTTTCTTCTGAGTTTAGCTAAGAGATAGGACTATAAGTTTCATGTTTTAAGTTTTTCTCAATTCAGCCTCTAAAGTTACCAAAACATCCAATAAATTACGATAACTTGAGATATATCTAATTCACTAATTTCTTTGTACCTTTTTAGGATAATCTTTGAGAATTCACTCCAATCAAATCGAAGAGCATGTCACCACGAGCTCCCCTTAAAATCTGAAGTAAAACGGTGAAGAAGCGAACCCAAAATTCACAAACCTTTATCTCTTCTTTCCCTTCTTCTTTTTCCTCTGTTCTTCTTTCCTTTTATCTCTGTTTTTGTTTTCCTTTCACTGCTGCCCTTTCTTTTTTCTATTTTTTTTACCTTTTTGTTATCTACTCCACCGCCTCACCTTGTTGCCTTAATTTTATATTATTATAATATTAATAAGATTCAGGTATGTATATATGTAACCAAACGTTATTTAATGCATATATATTATTATATTAAACAAACTTCTTAAATATAAATATATATGATGCACGCAGCTAACCATTTATATATATATATATATATATATATAATATTATGAAACTTCTTTTCTATATATATAATTAATTATTAATACTATTACTTAAACAATTTACATTATGAACTTGAACATTATTAGAATCTCAACCAATTATGATAGGGTTTTCTCAACATCAATTACATAAGAGCATATAAATAATACGAAATGTATATGATGCATGAAATGAATGTCAAATGGCATGTATATTTTGGTCGAGGATGTTACAGTATGACTAACACTACTAAAAGGTATAGTTAACATTACATAAAGATCTGACACCTGGAGCATGTTTGGACGGATTTTGTCCGCAACCTAGTGGCGCGTGGTGGATCGGATCAACTCGAATATAGGGATTTAGAGTTCGTGCACCAAGTACACAAAAGTTTTTATCATAATAATTATATCATGATTATCTTAATAGAAGATAAAAAATAATAAAAAATCGCGGATTCAAACAAATCTTCACGGAAGACACACAAAAAGATGCTAATAAAATATATATATATATATATATATAAATATTTAACACGTGCAAAACCAAACCAAATTAACCCAAGAGAGAGATGGGATTAAAAGTTAAAACACAAAAATATCATCAAGACATGACGAAACAGGCAGAATTAAGGGAGGAGGTGAAGAAAAAGATTCGACGAAATCGCACCGTCACAAGCAAATTAAAAGGAAATATAAAAAAAAAAGAAAAATATAAAAATTTACATAAAACAATCTCACATATAGTTCACGTAACTTTATTATCCATGCATAAAACTTTATTATCCAGAAATAACATATAAATGGTAGGATATGCGTTATAGATTAACCTATATCATATAATTAGATATTTAAGGGAAAAAAAAACCTATTCAAGAAAACAATTAGTTTACGCACAGTGAATTATTATAAAGAACGGTTCAGGAACCATATGAAAACTTATCTATTGATTTAGATGGTGTCTTATCTCAATAATTTTTTGAAGTTTATTTTGGAGGTAATGATCTGAGTTGTAATTAACAAATAAATAAATATATATATATATATATATATATATATATATATATATATTAGATATATTTTCACGTAGAAATAATGTGAACATGTGGTTTCTAAGTTTTTTATATCCAGGGGTGGACCCATGTACATGGGGTCAATTATATTTATTTTAAATCGAAGGTTTGAATATATTAAGTGTACCAGTTGCAAACAAAGAACCCAAATCTTTGATTCTTTTCCTGTACTTCTACTTTTAGATACCTACTATCTCTTTGGTATGTTTGGATTGGGATGTTCTCATTCGAATTTGGGATGAACAAAATCTCCATCATTGTTTGTTATGAAATGTAGGTGAATTTGTAAATTCTATCTATATCCTTTTTTTTTTACCACTCCCAATAAAACTATCTACTTTTTCTATAATTCCAAAAAAAAAAAAAAAAATCTACTTTTTTCTATAATTCTATGATGACATTTTAACTATAATCGTACCCTATAAAATCCCAAAACAGACATAAGATTTTCAAAATCCATCTTTTTACAAAATCCACCCAAATTTCAAATCCAAACTAACAAAATCCACCTCCGTTCCAATTCAAACATACCCTTACATATGCAATCACGTAGTATTTGAAAAGTAAACAATTGCATTCATTAGAATATGTAATTTAAGTGTTTTTCACTATATCAAATGCACAAATTTTAAAGATTACACATCCTATACCCTTACATATGCAATGACGTCATATTTGAAAAGTAAACAATTGCATTCATTAGAATATGTAATTTAAGTGTTTTTCACTATATCAAATACACAAATTTTGAAGATTACACATCCTAAAATCTCATCGAAACTTGTTTACATGCATTCATGTGATGTTTTGCCGAACATCTTTCTTCTTCATCCGCAATTTGGTAAATCTTCTATTTGAGATGAATGTTGGTACTTACATATTACTTTTGGTAAATCTTCATCCTAATATTTGAGATGAATGTTGTACTTACATATTTCTGAAGTGAAAATGATAAGGAAATAAAAAATAACTCAGATAATAGTTAGACATACATTAGAGGATTATAAGGTTTTAAGAAATTTTAAAGGAAAACTATAAACATTGATACATAGTTCTAAAACTTAAATGCAAGCTAAAACTTACAATTTTGGAAAACGGAATTTTAACATTTAGGCGCCACACTATGCTACTCGTGATTAAATTAAAGGATAAATCTATCTTGATCAAATTGATCCGGATCAATTGAAGTAAATTTGTAATTTTAATAAAATTCAACATGTGTTATGCCTGATATACCATTTTCTTTTAAATTTAGGATTAATACTCTATCTCTCTTTCATTTAGTGATACCCTTTAAAGCTATTAATTATATCTCTCTTCATTTAATGATTCTCTTTGAAACTATTAATTATAATTTTATTTGCAAAGACCAACTTGGTATAAATTTTATCAAATAAAAAGAAATTTGATACACAATCTTATCTACGACTGTATATATAAAATAAAAATTGAGTAACTTACAATAATTCAGGTCCAATAATAATCAAATAAAAAGAACAATAAATCTACAAGGATCAAATTGATCCGGATCAATTAAGATAATATTATAATATTAATAAAAGTGAATACATTTGTCAAATGTACCCTCTCAAATGTCATTTATTATAATTATCTTATTTGCAATACTACATATTTAATTACACGGATCAATTTTTCTTTTTTAATTTTTTTAATTTATTAATTACAAGAACGACACTAAAAAAATTTCTATTTTAATTTTTAGTTTATTAGTTACAAGAACAACACTAAAAGTTTCGATTTTTTTTTTTTATAAAATTACTCCCTTTGTTTTATTAAAATAGATTTATTGTTTGTTTCATATGTCACAAATTATGCTCTATACAAATTCATTCTAATTCATTTCAAAGTTTTGACTGGTCAAACTATTATAGACCATAAACTTGATCTTATTGATTGTTTTTTTAATATCACAAACATGCCTAAAATTATTAGACAATTTGTAAAGGACATGCAATAGCAAAACTTGTGTAAATTATTGGAGATTAATATCCTAATAGTACGATTGTGCACGAGTCTTGAAAATTACCATAATCAAATCGAAACTCGAACTGAAAATATCCATATTTTCTTTTATTTTCCTGAAACCGAATTTCTATTTGATTTGGTTGTGGAGATTTTTCAATTATTCGAATCGAGAACTGAATCAAATTGACACTGAAAAATCAATCGAATTTGACCAAATCGAAGAACCGATTGTAAAGAGTTATTTGTGTGTGTATATATATATCATTTATTTTTTATTATCGTCATTTAACACAATATACATTTGATAAAGTTAATAATTTATAATGATACAAATAATTTAATTTTTCTATCTATTAATAATTAATTATATTCTAATGCCCATGTGATATATATTTCTTAAATTATGAAATTTTGGATCAAGTGTAATATTTGATTTTTATATTTTTGTTAATGAAATTTTGTTTATGTCTGTTAAATTAGTTTTTAGTTATTTTTTTTTCTAATTTATTGCATTTCCTTTAAAATGAATTCAATAGATGAAATGAAAGAATTTTATATATTTGTGGTGTAGAACAAATTAAATTTTCAATTTTTTTAATAAATAATTGATTTTTATTTTTCTTATGATTCGCTTAAGCATGTTTGTTTGTTTGAATTAATAGTAAACGAGACAAGTCAAACTTATTCATTATCAAGAAAACAGTGAACAAATGTCAAAAATAATTTCATTATTGTATAAAGGAAGTTATCCATTTAACTTGGATAATGTAATAAAATTAATTTATTTTGATAACAAAGCTTGCATTTCAGTAAATCTCATAGGTAATGTATTCCCTCTATTTAATTGAGGTAGGAGGGTATATATATATATATATATATATATATATATATAAGTCTTTTTATAATAGTGTGAACACTATTAAATGCAATTGATCCGGATCAAATTGAATTAACATTTAGTTACCACACTATGCTACTCGTGATTAAACTAAATTAGCAAAATAGATTTAATTTAATAAGATGATCATCTTACTTTAACAGTCTCAAATTTGATGATTTCAATTATAAAATTGTTGTAGTAAAATCTTAAGGACTAGCTCTGTCATTTATTTTATTTTATTAAATACTTCAAGAGCTAAGATCTAATATTATGTAAATTATTATTAAAAAAACCCTATATATTGCAAAACCTTAATGACGTCTTTTTCGAAAAGCACACTAAATAAACATTTTTTACTGAAGGTTCTGACATATGTGTAAGATAAAGGTGAAACTTATAAATTACTAATTCATGAACAAATATGGGCTTCTCCAAGAAAGGACCATAAATATTCCTCTTTTATCCCCCCCTTTTTTTTCTTAATTCTCTTTTCATTTTGATAGTTTCTTTTATATTTTAATTATTTTTAATACAATCATATCTTAATTAATGACATCATTTATAATTATAATATTGAAATAAATATTTTGAAATATAAAATAAAACATACTTTAAAATTTGGAATGTACTGGGATTTTATTTACTAGTCTAGAAGATAAGAACAACTGATTTGTTCCCACCACAAGCAAAATCCCGGACGTAAATTACTATACTAATGAGTCTAATGACGTAAGTGGATACTACATTTTCTTAATTAATTAATGTTCTATACTTGACTCCTGTTGTCGGATGACTTTTCCACATAAAAGATAATCAGTGCTCTTCCAAGTGATCACTAGAATGTTCTGTTGTATAAAATTTATAATTTTTATTATCATTGATTATTTTATAAAATCTCATTTAAAATTCGTCAAAAAAATCATTTAAAAGTGTGGTTAAGCATCAATATTATTTATAAAGACATTGAGAATTGAATATGATTGCCAATAAATTGAGTTAAAATTCATAGCCATATACTCCCTCCGTCCCGGCTAACTTTGCACACCCTTCCCAGCACGTGAAATAAGAAAATGTTGTTTCTTAAGTCGAAAAGTCAACAAAATCATGCCAAAAGTAAGTGTGAACACTGTTTTTTGAGTTGAAAAGTCAACAAAATCATACCAAAAGTAAAAATTACTTTCCTTTTCGGGGGTGTGCAAAGTTAGTCGGGACACCCCGAAAAGAAAAGTGTGAAAAGATACGTGGGACGGAGATAGTAATAAATATTGACCAGTAAAATTGAATTTAAGTTTTTGGAAAATGTGTAACTGATAAATTTGTGAAATATTAGAAACTTTATACATAAACATGGGTTTGGTCATTATCTTGACACGTGTTTGAGTAATGGGTAAAATCTGGAAGTCCTCGAAATGAAACCGACATTTCCCAGCTGCTTTGCCTATATAACAGTCTTACAATAATCTCTGAAAATCACAACACAAAATCTTGGAGAAGGAAAAATGGCGGACAAGGTGATTCTGCTGGATCTTTATGCTAGCATGTTTGGGATGAGAGCAAGAGTTGCATTATCTGTAAAGGGTGTTGAGTATGAATGCAGAGAGGAGGACTTGTCCAACAAAAGTGAGCTTCTGCTTAAGATGAACCCGGTTCACAAGAAAATCCCGGTTTTGATTCACAACGGAAAACCCATTTGTGAGTCCATGATTATTGTTCAGTATATCGACGAGGTTTGGAAGGACAGATCTCCATTGTTGCCTTCTGATCCTTATCAGAGAGCTCAAGCTAGATTCTGGGCCGATTACATTGACAAAAAGGTAATTAAACACTTTACTTCCTTAATTTCTGTTTAAGGTTTTTAAATCATTTTTCAACTCATGATATCTTGTTGTATTGTGTAGCTATATGAGCCTTCGCGAAAAACATGGATGAGCAAAGGGGAAGAGCAAGAATCAGCGAAGAAAGAGTTCATAGAAATTCTCAAAGTGTTGGAAACAGAGCTGGGGGACAAGGCTTACTTTGGTGGGGACAGCTTCGGATTTGTTGACGTGGCCTTGATCACCTTCTCCACCTGGTTCCATACCTATGAAACTTTAGGCAAATTCAGCATCGAAGAACATTGCCCCAAACTGGTGGCCTGGGTGAAGAGGTGCTTGGAGATTGAGAGTGTGTCCAAGGCCTTGGCTGATCCTATCAAGATTTATGACTTTGTTTTGAGTATGAAGAAGAAGTTTGGGGTCTAGTAGAAATTACTATGATTTCATTTCTGTGTTTGTTTAAGGTTTTTTTAATAAATAACGAGGTTTCGGTTTGTGGGTAGTAAATGTGGTTTACTCTGTGGTGAACTACATCAAGGTCTTTGTGATTCATGCTTTCTTGAATGTTATGTACCTCCTTTTCTGTGTGGATACACAGATCATCTTATTTCTGTTATAATGTTGAATCAGATCTTTTCTTTTCTTTTCTTTTTCCCTTTCATATCATATGTAGTGGGCAAACTACTTTCTTAATTCATTTAGTTTCTACTTATATTTACCATTTTACTCTCATTAAACAATAAATGTTATCATATCACAAAATCATATCTAGAGGACAAACATATCTACTTGCAAATATTATATGTTAATATAATCTTAAGACGAAAAGGGAAAACATATCTTGTCGTGGAGACAATAAAATCTTCACCGAAGGCACAGAAAAGATGGCAATAAGAAAATATATTTAATACAACTAGCAAGATACCAAGTCAAATTAACCCAAGAGAGAGACTTGAACACAAATCATGTCATCAATCGAGACACGAAACAAGACAAATTAAGGGGAAAGGGAAAGAAAAAGACTCCACGAAATTATGTGTTGTGAATTATTACAAAGAACGGTCCAGGAACCATATGAAATTTTATCTATTGATTTAAATGGTGTCTTTGAAATTTATTTTAGAGAAATGATCTGAATTTTAGTTAACAAATATATATGTTAGATATATTTTCGAGTTAAAACAATGTTATCATTGATAGATTTCCTTGCCCTAAAATTGTTTTTCGGGACTCCTGTTTTAGTTGGTTTTATTTTATGTTCCACTCTTGAAATTTCCATATTTGTGTTATTCATTATCTGTGGGTTTTGTTGGTCTATTCCTTGGATTTCAATTTAGATAAGTGGTGACAAGAATTAATCCATTTATTAAAATACTTATTTATGGTACCAAAAAATTGTGGGGAGTCCTTTTTTTTTCCCTTCACCACTTAAACTGAGGCCGTATTTGTTTTGGCCTTCTCTTCTAAATTCTAATATGTCAAAGAAAAAAAAAAGACAAGACAATAAAGAATAGTGGAAAAGTTAGAGAATCAGAAATGGACACGAAACAGAGCTTAAGGATATCTCCATGACCATGAGTAATAAGTTATAATCCTATCTTGCAAAATGCAAATACTTAATGAAAATAATGAAGTTATGCCAAATAATACTTAATATATATTAAGGGTATCAGTTGCAAATAGAGACCTAAACTTCTGTATTTTAGTAACACAAATCTTTGATTCTTTTCCTGGTACTTCTACTTTTAGATACCCTAACATGTCTTACATATGCAGTGACGTCATATTTGAAAGTAAGCAATTGCATTTATATAAAATTAAGAATGAATAAATTATGACTGCGACAAAGGCAGTACTATATGAAAGGTGAGAGTGTTACTGTTCTGCCCCTTGCCAAAGACTTGTATGAGGTCGACAAATTTCTTTTCGTTTCTATTTTTTTAATTTTTGCGGTTCTTTTAAAAGTTTTTTTACGACTTTCTTTGTGGTATTTTGTTTAATCGGATTGTTCTGTACCGATGATGCTTTTGATTAATTAGACTTTTTTCTTCGAGTCTTCAATATGCATTATTTGATTAAATATGACACATGTTATGGTAATATTACAAGTAAAATAAAATAAGATAATACTTTTCAGTAATAAAATATCATAGACTCTTTTTTTAACATGTTAATAGATAATAGATTTGAATAAAGGGTGGCACTATCCACACCCCACCATTTTCTAACCATACCCTATAATTAATTAATTCAAAAGTAATTATATATTAAATGTCTATAATACCCCTTGATCACACCCCACATATAATTTAAACTACTAACCACACCCCATAGTCCTCTTCTTCTCCTTCATATTAGAAAATCTCTTTTTCTCCACCATTATCAAACATTTCTTCTCCTTTCTAAACCCTAAAAATATCACCCAACAAAAATTCTCGGTTGAAATGTCTATGGAACGGGAAGATACATTTGAAACGAGCAATGTAAGATTTTTACTACATTTTTAACAGTTTTTAGTAGTGTATTACAAAAAATCAAGTTTTAGTTTGAAAGGTCAAAAATCCCGCTGGAACAGTCCCGTTCGACCTGGAATAGTCGAACGGGATGAAGAGTATTCGACACATAGACTTCGAACAACTTGAATGGTGTTCGACTTTAAAAGTTGAACTTGTTTAAATGTGTTCGAACATCAATGTTCGAACAATCTTATGAGTGTTCGATTTTTAGTGTTCGAACACTATTAGGTGTGTTCGATTTTTGATTGTTGAACAACCTAAGATGTGTTTGATTTTCTGAAGTTGAACATTTTTAGTAGTGTTCGATTTCTAAAGTTTGAACAGTCTTAGTAACGTTCAATTTTTGAAGTTGAACAGTAGGTTTATTGAAGTGTTTTTGGTATTTATCGTTGAACAATATGTTTATTATCTTCTATTTTAATTGTTTATTAGGAAAATGGGTCAAAATCCACGAAACTAAGTGTGGTGAATCCCATCGATGAAAGTAAGATGGATGATCATGAGAATGATCCAATGTATGAGGGAATAGATTACACAATTTAGTTTTCCACGGCCAACCTTTTTGATAGTCGCACTTCTTTGGTGGAATGGGTAAGAGGAGTGAATCCATTGGTGTTGTGAGTGTGGATATTCCCGACAGTGATTAGATTGTGTTGATGACTGTGATTCGATTGTTGTATTGAGTTTGATTCGATTGTTGGTAATTGTTGGTAAATTGTACTAAGATGTATTATGATGTATTATGGTGTATTATGGTGTATTATGGTGTTTGGTTTAATTGGATGTTGAAATGTCCATTGGTTTTGGATCTGTTTGTTAGGGTTATTGCATTACTGTGCACTTTTGTTCTACTTTTCGAATTAAGAAGTAGAAAAATACACCAGACGTTCGAATTATGAAAGTCGAACACTATGAGAAATGTTCGATTTTCGAATTCGAACACAATTGAGAATGTTCAAACTATGAAATTCGAACACTATGAAAAACGTTCGACTTACATTTTCGAAATTACTAAAGAGTGTTTGACTTATGTAACTCGAACAGGCTTTGATGTGTTCGATACTGAGAATTCGAACGAGCTACAAAGTGTTCGAATTCTTAAGTCAAACAGGCTTTGATGTGTTCGATTTTGAGAATCGAACGGGTTACAAAGTGTTCGAATTCTTAAGTCGAACAGGCCGAGTTTCATTGTCCATTTACAATTCGATTTCCATACATGAGCTACAAACGAATATCCGACCTCAAAGCGAACAATATTACTTCAGGCTATATCAAACATAAGTTACTAAATATCACATGTTAATAAATATCCGACCTCAAAATCACAAATACACATCCGTTAATTCACAGCCTCATTCTCAGGCAAATTCATATCTACAGCTATCTCGGGGAGCTCGTTCATGAACGCCTCAGTTTCGTCTACTGCAACTTCTTCATCCACCGAAGGAGCATACACGTGTTCAGTGGTGGCAGCAAGCTCTTCATTTCTACGCTTTCTTTCAGAAGCCGTTGGTCGTTTCTTCCTCCTCACGTAGAGTATGTCACCTGTAAGTAGTGGACAAAACGTGTCAATAACAAAAAATAAGAAAGTCATACGTTGTAAATTTGGAACATCCAATTCGAACACAATATGGTATGTTCGACTATTTGAGTCGAACGACTTAAACTATGTTCGAACATACATAGTTGAACGCACTACAAAATGTTCGAACTTGTCGAGTTGAACACATAAGCTATGTTCGAACTTGTCGAGTTGAACACATAAGTTATGTTCGAACTTATCGAGTTGAACACATAAGCTATGTTCGAACAATAAAAATTGAACGCCAAGGGATATGTTCGAACCACAATGTTCGAACATCTTGGGTATGTTCGACTTCCAAAGTTCGAACACTTTTCCATGTGTTCGAACTATCCCATTCGAAATTGTCCAGTTTCTTCGACTACCCTTAATCGAACACTTTGCATAGCAATCGAATAACCAGAATCGAACAAAGTTCGAGAAGAAACACGAATTTTCCACATTTTTCAACATCCTAAACTGAAAATTTCACCACAATACACTACAATTATATGCGCTAACCATAACACATACTAAATGGTTCAATTTTTATCCATCACTCAATCTAATTTACATATCAACTATTCAAGATCCAAATTGTTCCAATTAACTTAGGGTTTGAGTAAAATACGAACCTGGATGACGTGAATCAGATTCTCTTGGAGTGTCCATGTCAATTGTTCGATTTTTGAAGTCGAATGAGCACGATTTGTTCGAACACAATTTGTTGGAAGTTTTGATTTCTTTTTGTTCTTTCTTGTTCGAACAATGAGCACAATTTGTTTTTTTTTTTTTTTAATTTTGAGTTTTTCTTTTTTTTTTTTAGTCAAAGGGTATAATAGTCTATTTTTGGGGTGTGTTTAGAAATATTTTAAGTGGATGATATTTCAATTGGGGTGAGATTAGAAAATGGTGTGTGGTTAGAAAAGGGTGGAGTGTTAGAAAATGGGGTGTGGTTAGAAAAGGGTGGGGTGTTATTTCTTGATTATTGTTTTTACTTTTTTTGTTAAATAGTTGATTGCAGTTCAATTTAGAAGCATAATCTCATAAATTCAAGCTTTTATAGGTATAGCATTGTTGAGTTTCCAGGGATTTCATCTTTAATAAGTACTTTGTTAATCAACTATTCATTTATTAACATATATATAATTGATTGTAAGATAAAGTAGAATATGTGAACGAGATTTCTAAGGAGAATAGTTATGAATTTAGCTGATATGGGAGCAAAGGGTTCTTTGTAATGAGTTAAAATCCTAAAATTATGTCGTGACAGGTGCATACCAAAGAGACCTGGTTTAGCTTATGAACTAAATCTGGTTTTGTGAGATATTGCAGAGATTGGGCTGATATTCCCATTACATTCTTCTAGGCTTACTATTTTACTTTATTTGATTTGCTTTTTTTATTTGAATGTCCGAAAAGGTTAATGAATCTGCAAGAAAGATATGGTTAGGAAAAGGAGAAGAGAAAGAAGTAGGCAAGAAAGAGTTGATAGAAGCTCTGAATCCGTTGGAAGGAGAATTGGGAGACAAGACTTACTTTGGTGAAGACATCTTTGGATTCGTAGATGTGACCTTAATTACTTTCTACAGTTGGTTTTACACATACGAAACTTATGGCAACTTGAGCATCGAAGAACATTGTCCCAAAATAATCGCATGGGCAAAGAGGTCCATGGAAAGAGAGAGCGTTCACAAGTCTTTGCCTGATCCGATTAAGGTTTATGAATCTGTTTCCTTCCTCAGGAAGATTCGCGGTGTTGAGTAGTATTGGTGTATCTATCAAAATTCGTCGTGGTTTTATGCATTGCAAAACTTGTACTATGTTATGCACTTGTGTGTGATAATAATAAAGGTGTCTTGGCCTAACACAACTCATGGCTTGTAAACTTTATTTACACTCTGACTTTATCAACATTAGTTTTTAACAATTATGAAAATGAGTATAAACTACTTTGTTAATTTAACGACCTACAGAAACATATGCATCTCAATTTAGCTGTGTGAAGTGAGTAGCTGAAGTGCAATATCATCTGTTGTCATCATTGTTGTTATTTTCCCAGATGGAAACTGCTTACATCCTTCATTGTTAGCTGTTAGGACTTGCAAAACAATGTCTAACTTTAGATAAAATCAGGCACAACAACATAACCACATTTCAATACCTGGCCTCCAAGGCTACAATTCAAAGCACGTAAAAGCCATGGTATCGATCTTTTAGCTTCTTCTTCCCAATAATTCAGAAACCTGTAATAATCGAAAGTTAAAGAGGTTGTTAAGATATTTTATTTAATGCATACGTGTGTAAGGAAGGGTCCGACTTCCAAACATCCTTTTCAGTGATGGTTTTTTCGTAGGCTTGATGCATAAGGGAAGTCATCCAATCAAAGTAAATTCCTACAAATGAAGACGAAATATTGGTGAGAAGTTCACTAAGTACTATATTTTAACATTAATCCTTCTAGTGTGTCATATTGTTTGCTAAATGGAACACAGTTGACAAGAACATAACTGAAATATAATCACCCCGAGATGATAGTGGTATCTACCATAGTCCAGTGAACTTCGATATGAACATATTATATAATAAATGATGTCATCTTATTACCTGAAAAGACCCAACACTATCGAGACAGTTTCAAATTAGCTAGATGGGATTAGCACAAACCTGCATTAAAAGCTTTTAGTTGTTAAACATGGAAGTTGTGCTTTCTTTATAGGATCTCATACCATTTAAGCTATCTTTTTCAGCAAATAGGAAGCAATTCTTAAGTAAGACTTCCAAAAAGATTATCCAGAAAGACAATTGATACACATAACAAATATATGATGTGAAGCATTTACTTGGATCTAGTTATATGTCATTGAAATCTCATCCTAGGCCTAGCTATATCATTGAGATTCTAGCGTCTTGAAGCCATTTGAAAAAAATAATAACCTTTTATTTTAACAATGAGCAATTTAAAAAAAACATCAAACCTCCACAGAATAGAAGACCAATGACACCATCTCCAACCTTGATGTTTATCCATGAATCACCGATTCTTTTTTTATTTTTCGTTGTCAACAGTAAAGCTGTTTAAATCATACTCACCATCAGCATATTATAACAAGGCATAACAAAGAAAGATAACTTATGGTCAGTTATATATAGGCTTGTAAATTTTTCAAATGTATATAATTAATGACCAAATTCTATTCCCATATGTCATTCGCAAACAACAAAAGAACTGACATGAATTACAGTTCGCTCAAGATGAGTAGATTGAGGGAAAAATATAGAAAATTTTGCTTTTGAGGCACTCCAAATATTATGAAGAAAGATACCTCCACATATGAGCAAGGTGAAAACACACTACCAGTGATTTGAGTAAAGCAAAAATAGCAATTTAGCACATACACCACCATCAACTGCCATTAACATGTAAAACCAATAACTGCTGCCTATCTTTAGACGACAAAAAAAAAAAAGAGAAAAAAAAAGTACAAAATTCTAGAAACTTTGCTTAATGACGTGCTATTTGCTAATCACATAAATAAATTGGGCAGAATGCAAATTGATCCAGTACAATAGAGATGTGTCAAATTGATTTGTTGATATTAAAATTGATAATTTAACCTTCTATTTTTTATGTTAATTTTTGCAAATTTCGTCCTATATAAGTAAAATCCCCTATTTGACAGAAATTCATAACCACGACAATTTGAAGATTTTATGAATAAAACAAGCAATTAGTTGACCAAAACAACAATTCAAGCAACAGAAAAGATATAGCTTATGTAATAATAATGATGATGAGTATAAACTACTTCATTAATTTAATGACCTACAGAAACATATGCATCTCAATTTAGCTGTGTGAGTACCTGAAGTGCATTATCATTTTGTTGTCATCATTTTTATTATTTTCCCAGATGAAAACTGCTTACATCCTTCATTTGTAAGCCATAAGGACTTGCAAAACAATGACTAAAATTCAGAAAAAATCAAGGGCTCAGCAACAAAACCAATTTTTAATACCTGCATCTAAGGCTACAATTCAAAGCATGTAAAAAGGCCATGGTTTTGATCTTTTAGCTTCTTCCTCCCAATAACTCTGAAACCTATATAATAATCTAAAGTTAAAGAGGTTATAAAGATATTTTATATAATGCATGCATATAAGGAGAATAGACAACAATTTAGGCACAAACTTTCTACTCAATGTACCGGTCTGATCCACGAAGGGTCTGGTTTTTGTAGGCTTGCTACACAAGGGGGGGTTCATCCAATCGAAGTAAATCCCTACAAAATAAGGAAGAATAAAGTTGGTGAGAAGTTAACTCAATACCATATTTTAACATCAATATCCTTCTAGTATGTAATTGAATACTAATCACTACAAAAAATGATAGTGGTATTTGGTCATGATGCAGTAAACTTCAGTACGAACATATTATTGAATAAATGATGTCATCTTAGTACCTGAAAAGACCCAACACTATCAAGAAAGTTTCAAGTTAGCTTGATAGGATTAGCACAAACCTGCATAAAAGCTTTTAGCTGTTAAACAAGGAGGTTGTGCTTTCTAGCTAGGATCTCATACCATTTAAGCTCTCATATTCAGCACTTGCAAATGTTATGCAAAAAGTGAGGCTTGGAAACAGGTTCGTTTGGAAGCAATTCTTAAGTGAGACTGGGAAAAAGATTATCCGGAAAAGCAATTGATACACATAACATATGATGTGAAGCATACACTTTGATCTCGTTATATATGCCAATCAAATCTGATCCCATATCATTGAGATTCCAGATGCTAACAATATTGAGCAATATTTTTTACCTCTATATCAAGCTATTAACAATCAGTAGCTCACCACTTATAACCTGACCAATGTAATACACTTTCTTGCCATGTTAAAAGATTTCTCCTCCTTCACCACCAGCACTATTCCAATCCCCATTAAAAGTTCTGTCTCATCTCCACATCTTGTATTCTTCCAGCCTACAAAAATTTCATAGAATAATCTAACTGAATTATATTCTTGCAATGCTGAACATAATAATAACTAGAAAATAGAAGCTATATAATAATTCTAACCTCTTGAAGCCATTTGAAAAGAGGAGGAACATCCCTCGAGTCATTGTATACCAGCACATATATTAGTGATGAATATTACAATATGCTGCAGAGGAAACACATTACAATTTTCTAGATACCTCCACATATGAGCAAGGTGAAAACACATTGCCTGTGATTTGAGTAAAGCAATAGTAGCAATTTAGCACAGATACCACCATCAACTGCCATCAACATGTAAAACCAATAACTGCTGGTAATCTTTAGAAGACAAACAAAAATGAGGAAAAAAAAGGTACAAAATTCTAGAAACTTTGCTTAGTGACTTGCTAATCATCACATAAGGAATGGTTGAGTTAAAACCTCATTTTTCAGTACCATTCATTTATAGCATCAAGCAGATAGAAATATATTAAAGTCTCCGCAAATACCTCTCCTTCCATGAACAGTGCAAGGGTATTGATGGCAACCATTGACAATGTGTTTGATTGATGATCTGAATTGGCACACAAACTACCTCACAATTTTTAATAACTAGAAAATAGAACCTATATAATAATTCTAACCTCTTGAAGCCATTGGAAAAGAGGAGGAACAGCCAATAGTGATTGTATACCAGCACATATATTAGTGATGAATATTACAATGCTGCAGAGGAAACACATTACAATTTTCTAGAAATCTTTGGGGCATTAATTACCTGCTTAACATATATAATTGTGGGTGACATCAAAGGTCCATTCAAAGAAAGTGGCCACTTCTCTCTTAAACCTTGAATAAAATGGCAGAAGGATTGCCAATTCTATTAATCTTTTATTTTAACAATGAGAAATTTAAAGAAATTTCTTCAAAAAAAAAAAAAAAGCAATTTAAAGAAATAATTCAAACTTCACTTGGTGGAAGACCAATTAGAGCATCTCCAACCTTGATGTTTTTCCATCAATAACTGAGTCTCATTTTACGTTGTCAAGAGCAAAGCCGTTGAAATCATACTCATCATCTGCATAATAATCAGACATCTCTGCTATGGTCAGAAAGATAAGAAAGAAAGACCGAATTATATTCCTATGGTTCATTCTCAAACAAGAAAAGAACAGACTTGAATTGAAGACGTGTCCCTCCAAGAAGAGTGCAACTGTACTATTGTTGGCACCAATCGACAATGTCTTTGAGTTCCTGCATTGGCACACGAACAGATGATTTAAAATCTTTGAATAAAACAATTTGGGAATTTAAGTATAACTGCATCCCCATAACATCCAACCTGAATTCTTTAAACATGAAAAGCAAACATATTGACTTTCTCAGGAACACCAAGAAACCTATCAAGAATGCCAGGAAACCCATCAAGAACTCCACTGGATGGAAGACCAATGAGAGCATCTCCAATGTCAATGTTTTACCATCAATAACTGAGTCCTTTTTTATGATGCCATCAGCAAAGCCGCTTAACTCATACTCACCTTCTGCATAATATAACAAGGCATCTCTGCGGTCAGAAAGATAACAAAGAAAGATAACAAGTTATGGTCAGTAACATATAAGCTTGTTAATTTTTCAAATGTATATAATTAAATACCTAATTATATTCCTATATTTCATACTCAAACAACAAAAGAATTGATTCGAATAACAATTCGCTCAAGATGAGTAGATTGAGGGCATAATAAAATCATATAATTTGCTTTTGAGGCCCAGCAAATATTATGAGAAAGACACCTTCACATATGAGCAAGGTGAAAACACACTACCAGTGATCTGAGAAAAGCAGAAACAGCAATTTAGAACAGATACCCCCATCAACTGCCATCAACATGTAAAACCAATAACTGCTGCTAATCTTTAGAAGCAAACAAAAATAAGAAGGAAAAAAAAGGGTACAAAATTCTAGAAAGTTTGCTTAGTGACTTGCTAATCATCACATAAGGAATGGTTGAGTTAAAACCTCATTTTTCAGTACCATTCATTTATAGCATCAAGCAGATAGAAATAAAGGTCTCCGCAAATACCTCTCCTTCCATGAACAGTGCAAGGGTATTGATGGCAGCCATCGACAATGTGTTTGATTGATGATCTACATTGGCACACAAGTATAACTACCTCACAATTTTTGCAGGGTCACCATCAAAACGGCAAGCGAAAAAGTAGTCAAGGAAAAGCAAAGGCTTAACCTCAGATGTGATTATATCATTAACAATCATGGCAACCTGATAAAAAAAATTACAATTAAAATCACTACTAACAAAGAATGTGCAAAGAATAAAAATGTTTACCAGATCAATGCCTATAGTGTGGCGATTCGGGTCTTGGAAGCCAGCTTAGGATTGGTTCCCATTCCATCTGTAGCAGCTATCCTTTGGTTAAATCATCTTTAGGAATCTTGATCACGCTATGAATATAAGAATTCCAGATATGGGACAGATCTGCAGGATGGCTCATGCTTTTTCTTGATTGACAAACAACCCCATTCAAAAAAAGAGAAGAAGAAAAGTAAGTCATAAGTAGATAATTCTAGAAACACAAAGCAAACCCTGAAATACACGAACATAAAAAAACTATCTCAGAAAAGTAAAGACATTAACCAAACCTGAAGTGCATTAGCAAGCAATTAGATGACCAAAACAACAATTCAAAAAACAGATAGGACATAACTTCTGCATAGAACCAACCAAGTTTTTAACAATAATAAAGATGAGTATAAATTACTTTGTTAATTTAACGACCAAATAATAACATATGCATCTCAATTTAGCTGTGTGAGTACCTGAAGGCATTAGCATCTGTTGACATCATTTTTGTTATTTTCCCAGATGGAAACTGCTTACATCCTTCATTTATTAGACTTGCTAAACAATGATTAAGATTCAAATAGAATGAAGGGCTCAACAACAGAAACAAATTTTAATACCTGCCTCTAAGGCTAATTCAAAGCACGTAAAAAGGCCATGGTTTTGATATTTTAGCTTCTTCCTCCCAATAATTCTGAAACATGTAATAATCAAAAGTTAAAGAGGTTATGAAGATAATTTATATGATGCATGCATATAAGGAGAATAGAACACAATTTAGACACAAACTTTCTACTCAATGTCCCGGTCTGATCACAAAGGTCTGGTTTTTGTAGGCTTGCTGCATAAGGGGAGTCATCCAATCGAAGTATATCCCTACAAAATTAAGAAGAATAATATTGGTGAGAAGTTAACTCAATACTACATTTCAGTATTGATATCCTTCTAGTATGTTCGTTAATATAATTGAAATATTAATCACTATAAAAAAATTATTGTGGTATCTGGCACCAACACCATCAAGACATTTTCAAGTTAGGTAGATAAGATTAGCAACAAACCTGCATAAAAGCTTTTAGTTGTTAAACATGGAAGTTGTGCTTTCTTTCAAGGATCTCATACCATTTATTTTCAAGAAATCACTTGAGGCATTTAATATGTACTTAACATAAATAATAATTGATTCCATGAGAGGTCCATTCAAAGAAAGTGGCCACATCTCTCTTAAACCCTGGATAAAACGGCAGAAGCATCGCCAATTTAGAAAGAAAACAATTATGAGCAATTTAAAGAAATCATTAAACCATACTCACAAAGAAACACCAAATTCTATTCTATGCTTCATTCTCAAACAAGAAAAGAACCTACTTGAATTGAAGACACGTCCCTCCAAGAAGAGTGTGGATGTCTTTGAGTTCCTGCCAGATGATTGAAATTTTATCTCAAGAAAACAGTTTGAATACAAGTATAACTGCATGCATCACCTTTACATTCTTCAAGAACGCCCAAGAAACCTATCAAGAACGTCCAGAAATCCATCAAGAACTTCAAAGAATCAAGAAACAATAGGGAAATCCATCAAGAACTTTAAAGAATCAAGAAACAATACGATGGCTGAGAAACAAACGCAGAAATTCGTGGAATTCCGAATCGTTGCTTACTTCAGCCAGAGCGAGGGTAAATGAAGAGAATTTAACTCTAGTAATTTATGTGAGGATAAATGAAGAGAATTCAACACTGTTACACCGGTAATTTATAGATATAGAAGATTAAGTAAAATAAATTTTGGAAACCCTCAATTTAAGTATGGTAAGATTTTTTAAGCGCGTTTAGTTTATTTCTTGAAAAACAAAAAAGTACGTTTAGTTTATTAATGGCAAGTTTTTTTATGTACCGTTAGTTTTATAATAATGAATGATTGTCATTTTCATTTTGGTAAGTTTTTCTTAAATACAGTTAGTATAATAAAGAACGACTACCCTTATCATTACGAAGATTTTATTATATATTATAGGCTTATAGCCGTTGGATAATCCTCAGATCACTAATTTTTAATAGGAAAT
The DNA here is from genome assembly GCA_954870855.1 of Scutellaria minor. NCBI lineage: Eukaryota > Viridiplantae > Streptophyta > Magnoliopsida > Lamiales > Lamiaceae > Scutellaria > Scutellaria minor. Next base: position 8,346,713 of record OX940727.1, read on the forward strand.
CGGGGGTTTCTTGGTTTTTTTTTAGAAAAAAAAAGTATTGGGAATGTTTTTTTTTTATTATTTGTTTTTTTCCTTTTTTTTTTTTGGGTAAAGGTAATACCATTAACGTTTATGGAAATCTACAAATCAATATTAACTTCTTCTTTTTTAAGTAAATACACTCATATTTTTTAGCCTAGGGAAATATGTGACGTTTGTTTTCTCATTATTATAAAATGTAGATCTATTTGATTCTCAAAATTCTCTCCGCAGCAAAATTCATTAATAAAATTTAAAATTAATTTAGAATATTTCAATACAAAAAGATTAACTATTTGACATAATATAAAATACAATAAATTTGCACTAGAAGAATTGTGAACAAAATATTGATAGAAGATAGAATATGGACAATGTGTTCTCAAATTCAAACATTAAGAATATATTCACACTTAGAAAAAAAATTGATAACATATTTGTTCCTCAACAATAACGTTATTTGTATTTTTAGACTTTTGTGTCCATAAAATATAACCAAAATCCTTAAAAACTCAAATATTTAAACAATTATGTACCTATCTCTTTTTGATCTATTAGATGAAAATAAGTAAAAAAAAAAACATTTTTCTTTATATTGACGGATAGAAAATATATTTTCCTTACATGAAATTGACATTAACATTTATTAATTTTCCTTGTCAAGGATATAGTCAACATAAATTTATTTTCGTTCCCTATACTAATTTGTATAAATAACCACAAAAATGTTGGTTTGGTGAGGAGGAAAAATTGGGGATAAGGTAGTTCTGCTGGATACATATTTACAAGGGTTAACATCACTATTCACCACATTTTTTATAATTTTGTATCAAATATACCACCAAATATAATAGTGTGTATAATATACCATCAAATATAAAACCACACATCAAACTACCATCAAATATAAAACTATACCCCAAAATACCACAAAAACATTAAATGTCCTATGTTGACTTCTAACAACTTCCAAGATTCATTAATTACACTTTTTATTATTTAAATAAAATTTATTCCATTTATTTAATTATATCCGAATAATACATAAACTGATCAAAATTAGGCCCAACATACTTCCGTAAAATTAATCAATCCCTTAAAATTCATACATTTCTTTGATCGCAACAGCACCGGGTGAGATGGTTTGCAAAACCACCAGTTGGAAAATCACTGCCCCAGACCGTTTTACGAACAACTCCTCACTGTTCAACTCCAACCGTTAGGAAAGATGATCTGCAAGTTATCCAGCTCCTTCAGCAACTGTACAACACAATCTTGGTTCGTTTCCTACACCAGGTGTATAAAATACTCCTTCTAAGGGATAAACTAACAATACTAAGAACACATGTTGAAGCAAAAACCTATTTTTATTACAACCATCAATATTTCTCTCCACAACCACAATTCATTTAATTTCTCTATTTTATTCTTAAAATTTTTATTCTTTTCACAACTACCATATCTCCACAATTTTTCATCATCTCAACTGTCAACCTTCTATCTCTCCAAATCAAAACACCATTTATTTCGGTCTCCATTTTCCGACTACACAATATTTAGATTTAAATGTATAAATTTTTATCAATATCCATACATTTTTATTTGAAGTAATTATTTTTAGATTTAATTTTTTTCTAAAATATTATGTCACTCTACAACCACGACACTCTCTTTTTCTATATTTGGTATTTTGATTAATTTGTATTGTATCAATATAAAAAAGTTTAAGTATTGTCCTATGTTCCTCAATATGGAAATAATTTTTTTGATTTTTTTAATGATGTATCTTATAATGTTAATTATTTTAGTGAAATATTTCGAGATATTAAAAATATTAAAAAAATGTTGAGAATGAAATGAATGAAGAGATAATTTTTAATAATTAAAAAAAAAGATTTGGGTGGCTGTAAAAAAAAAAAAAAAAGTTTAATGTGGAAATAATTTTCTCGATTTTTTTAAGGTGATATCTTATAATGTTAATTATTTAAGTGAAATATTTCAAGATATTAATAAAATGTTGAGGAATTAAATGAGAGAAAATATAATTTTTAATAATTTTAATAAATTAGATTCGGGTGGCTGTGAAAAAGAAAAAAAAAGTTCAATGTGGAAACAATTTTTCAAATTTTTTTAAGGAGATATCTTATAATATTAATTATTTAAATTAAATATTTAGAAATATTAAAAAAATGTTGAGGAATTAAATGAGTGAAAAAATATTTTTTAATACTTTTAATAAATTAAATTTGGATGGCTGTAAAAAAAAAAAATTGACTTAAAATGTTAAAATATAGAATTTACATGATCGTGAACAGAAATACCCAAATTGAAATATACTTGAGAAAGGCTCCGAATAGGCCTAATGGGTTGAGCCCAAATGGATTATTCAAGGCCCAATTAAAGTGGGTAGGCCCAAAATTGAGAAGAATAAATGGGCGACAACTAAAAGACTCATTCAACAGATGACTATTGAGTTGAAGTCTTGAATGTTTGGAGATTTTCAGTACCAATAGTATCACCTCTCCTAAGGTTTTCTTTAATCTTAAAAAAAAAAAAGGTCTTCTTTAATCTGAATTTTTAACAATATCCATTAGCCCAGAATTTTATTTTATTTATCAAAAGCTCATATATATATATCAGAGAAATAAAGTATACAAAATCTATTTTAAAATATAGAGGTCTTAGAGATAGAGATTATCATTGGGATGCTCACAACTATGTAAAAACATATGCATCTCAATTTAGCAGTGTGAGTAGCTGAAGTGCATTAGCATCTGTTGTCATCATTTTTGTTATTTTCCCAGATGGAAACCGGCCGCTTGCATCCTTCATTTATTAGACTTGCTAAACAATGATTAAAATTCAAATAAAATGAAGGGCTCAACAACAGAAACAAATTTTAATACCTGCCTCTGAGGCTACGATTCAAAGCACGTGAAAAGGCCATGGTTTTGATCTTTTAGCTTCTCTTCCTCCCAAGAATTCTGAAACCTATAATAATTCAAAGTTAAAGAGGTTATGAAGATATTTTATATAATGCATGCATATAAGGAGAATAGAACACAATTTAGACTCAAACTTTCTACTCAATGTCTCGGTCTGATCCCCAAGGTCTGGTTTTTGTAGGCTTGCTGCATAAGTGGAGTCATCCAATCGAAGTATATCCCTACAAAATTAAGAAGAATAATATTGGTGAGAAGTTAACTCAATACCACATTTCAATATTGATATCCTTCTAGTATGTTCTTTAATATAATTGAAATATTAATCACTATGAAAAAATGATTGTGGTATCTGACACCAACACTATCAAGACATTTTCAAGTTAGCTAGATAAGATTAGCACAAACCTGCATAAAAGCTTTCAGTTGTTAAACATAAAAGTTGTGCTTTCTTTCTAGGATCTCATACCATTTAAGCTCTCATTTTCAGCACTTGCAAATGTTGTGCAAAAAGTGAGGCTTGGAAACAGGTTCTTTTGGAAGCAATTCTTAAGTGAGAGTTGGAAAAAGATTATCTGGAAAGACAATTGATACACATAACAAATATATGATGTGAAGCGTATTACTTTGATCTTGTTATATGTCGATCAAATCTGATCCTATATCATTGAGATTCTAGATGCTAACAATATTGAACAATAATTTTTACCTCTATATCAAGCAATTAACATCAGTGCTCACCCCATATCACCACTTATAACCTGACCAATGTAATACACTTTCTTGCCATGTTGCAATGTATTCTTCCAGCCTACAAATTAAATTTTCACAGAATAATCTAATTGAATTACATTCCTGCGATGTTGAATACTTATTTTTGTTTTTGAAGAAAAAATATATTATGAAAGAGGGAATGAGAAAGGATGAACATAATAATAACTAGAAAATAGAAGCTATATAATAATTCTAAACTCTTGAAGCCATTTGTAAAGAGGTGGAACAGCCCAAGAGTCATCGCGTATAGAAGCACTCTAAGGCACTAGTGCTGAATTATTACAATGCTGCAGAGAAAACACGTTACAATTTTCAAGAAATCACTAGAGGCATTCATAATTACCTACTTAACATAAATAATTGTGGATGCCATGAGAGGTCCATTCAAAGAAAGTGGCCACATCTCTCTTAAACCCTGGATAAAACGGCAGAAGCGTCGCCAATTTAGAAAGAAATCAAGTAATCTTTTTATTATAAAGATGAGCAATTTAAAGAAATCATTAAAGCATACTCACAAAGAAACACCAAATTCTATTCTATGCTTCATTCTCAAAAAAGAAAAGAACCTACTTGAATTGAAGACACGTCCCTCCAAGAAGAGTGTGGATGTCTTTGAGTTCCTGCGTTGGCACACGATCAGATGATTGAAATTTTATCTCAATAAAACAATTAGGAAACAAGTATAACTGCATGCATCACCTTTACATTCTTCAAGAAAGCCCAAGAAATCTATCAAGAACGTCAGAGAATCCATCAAGAACTTCAAAGAAACAAGAAACAATAGGGAAATCCATCACGAACCTTAAAGAATGAAGAAACAATAGGAGGGCTGAGAAAGAAACAAGAATCAGCAGAAATTCGGAAGTCTGATTCAGCACAAGATTGTATACAGAGACAATCATCGTTGTAAATGAAGAGAGTTTAACACTAGTAGTTTATATATATAGAAGATTAAGTAAAATAAAATTTGGAAACCCTCAATTTAAGTATGGTAAGATTTTTTAAGCAGAGTACGTTTAGTTTATTAATGGCATTTTTTTTAAGTACCGTTAGTTTAATAATGAATGATTGTCATTCTCATTATGGTAAGTTTTTCTTAAACACAGTTAGTATAATAATGAACGATTACCCTTATTATTAACAAGATTTTACTATATATTATAGGCTTATTGCCGTTAGATAATCCTCAGATTACTAATTTTTAATAGGAAATTGGTGGTTTCAAGGCTTTATTTTCTTTTAATTTGGGAATTTTTTTTTTCCCTCGTTTTTTTTCTTGGGTAAAGGTGATACCATTAATGTTTATGGAAATGTGCACATACAATATTAACCTTTTTTTTTTAAGTAAATACACTCATATTTTTTTAGGAAAATATGTCAAATTTGTCATTATTATAAAATATAAATTTATTTAATTTTCAAATTTCTTTTTGTAGTAAAATTCATCGATATAATTTTTAAAAAAATTAAAATATTTTAATACAAATGATTAATTATTTAACATATTATAATACATAATATAAAATATAATAAATTTGTACTCGAAGAATTGTGAACAAAATATGGATAGAAAAAAGAATGTGGTCAATGTGTTCTCTTTTTGATCTATTAAATGAAAATAAGTGAAAAAAAAAACATTTTTCTTTATATTTGTGTATAGAAAATATATTTCCTTACATGAAATTGACATTAACATTTATTAATTTTCCTTGTCAACGATACAGTCAACATAAATTTATTTTCGTTCCCTATACTAATTTGTATAAATCACGACCAAAATCTTGGTTCAGTGAGGAGGAAAAATGGGGGATGAGGTAGTTCTGCTAGATACATATTTCAGCATGTTTGGGATGAGGGTAAGACTTGCATTAGCTGAAAAGGGTGTGGACTATGAATCCAGGGAAGAAGACATAGTCAACAAAAGTCAACTTGTGTTTGAGATGAACCCCGTTCACAAGAAAATCCCTATTTTGATTCACAACGGAAAACCAGTTTGTGAGTCAATGATAATTGTTGAGTACATAGAGGAGACGTGGAAGGCTAAACCTCCATTGTTGCCTTCTCATCCTTATCACAGAGCTCAAGCTAGGTTCTTGATCGATTTTGCGGACAAAAAGGTACACATGAGAGAGAGAGAGAGAGATATATATATATATATATATATATATATATATATATATATTTGCATATTGGTCCTTTATTTAATTGGGAAATTAGCTATGAAGTGATGAGGTGTTGTTGGATTGTGTAGCTGTATGAAGGTGGAAGAAGAATATGGTTGACTAAAGGGGAAGAGCAAGAAGCAGCAAAGAAAGAGTACTTAGATAATCTCAAAGTGTTGGAAGCTGAGTTAGGGGACAAAGCTTACTTTGGTGGGGACAGTTTCGGATTTGTTGATGTGGGGTTGATCGCCTACTCATGCTGGTTCCATGCCTATGAAACATTTGGCAAGTTTAGCATCGAAGAACATTGTCCCAAACTCATAGCCTGGGTTGAGAGGTGCTTGGAGAAGGAGAGTGTGTCCAAGTCCTTGGTTGATCCTATAAAGATTTATGAGTCTGGTTTGAGTATGATGAAGAAGCTAGGCATGGAGTAGAAGTTATATATACTTCTCTTTTGGCTTCTCTATGATTACTGTCGTGGTATTTTTACATTTTACCATGTTTCTGGTGTGATTGTTAGTGTTGTGTCTATCTTTGTGAATTTGCAGTAGGCAAACCACTTGCTTATTCATATGAATTCTACACATATTTACCTCTTTAAATAAAATATCTTGTTAGATTAATATAAAATGGATGATATATCGAGAATGTTGTAATCATGTCATGATTATCATAAAACAAGTATAAGAAAAGGAAAGAAAAAACAAGTATATGCTAACTATACGAAGCGTGTGATGAGGGGAGGGAGAAGATTAGTCAAAATGGTGGCATCACAAGTAAATTCAAAGGGAACAAATAAAAGGGAAAAAGATATGAAATTAATTGGAGATTGACATCTTACCTTATCATCTCTAATATGATCTATTCATTTTCTAATCAGTATTTTTATCTATACTTAATGTTAGAGACCAACATTTCCTTCGCCAACAAACATTTTATGCTCTTCAATAACACTAATTTCTACTGTAATCAAGACAAAACGTGACTCAAAATTTTAAAATATTATTCAAATTCAAAAACAGACATGTTATAAAAAATAACAATACAATGTAATTATTGGATGAATTAACGAATTATAATCAAGTCTTTCTTTTTTTTTTCTTTTTAAATAAAGAATCATAGTCCAAGTCTTTATTATATCTTTTTTTTTTTTTAAATAATCATGACCGAGCCTTTCGGTCAATCAGTGCTCTTCTTTTTCCACCAAAGTGGCTTGACTAAAGTATAGGATACTCCTAATTACATTTTAGTGTTTTATCAAATACTTTATTATTTTAATACATTCTATATTTTAATGAGTTATGTTATTTATAAATGTTACGATGTCATTATGATTATATAAAAATATAAAATGAAACACATAATAAAATAAAAGATAGTATTTGCTAAATTTTAGTTGGAATTCCAAATATACTTATAATATTATTTTTTATTATTATTACTATATAGCTTGTAAATTTCTTTTCAGTAGTTTCAAAATTCTACCAACACCAATAAGAAGACTTCGATCGAGTTGTTGAAGATCTCAAATTCCACATCATCAAACACATGAGTTAAAAGAGAACAAAAAGATTTCAAAGTTATGATAAAATCTACGAAGATCCAAAGTTAGGGTCATTGAAAGTGTTACAAAATATATTTAAGTTCTGAAAAATAAAAGGATTACCTCAAAACAGTTGCAATTTGCATTATATAATTAAATTGATAGAAATTGCAACATAATAAATTTTTATCCAAATTAAATACTCCTCATAAGTAACAGCCATTTTCCAGAACCACATGAGCAAGCTATGGATTTTAAAATTCATGATACGTATGGTACGTAGGAGAGGCAATTCATGATTAATTCTTGTACCATCAAAGTCTTTGCATTTTCCTGACCGTTAATTGTAGGTTCGCATGGCCCATGCTGTCACAGGACCCTTGTAATTTTATTTTAATTTATTTTTAAGAATTTATATGTATTTCTAATTGTCTATCTATGTCTATAGATGTAGAAACACTATTACAAAATTATGAATTAACTTGATATATTAATTTGATTATAATTTATAAGGGAAGAGTTTTTTATTTTTCGAATTTAAAACACTGCATGTATAAATACTTTTCTAATTATGTTTTAACTTTTAACTTGTAAGGATAGTAAAATAATTTTATATTAATTACTTTTATTGATTTGATTAGTTAAGAATTTTTCTATTTTCGAATTCTTCCTAATGAAATAAATTCTCTTTAATACAAACTTTTGAACACTTAGAATAATCCAAAAAAAAAAAAAAAGAGAGGGTGGTTTTATTAATAGAAATATATCTCAAACCTTTTCAATAATATACTACAAGTATATGTAAATAATTTTAATTATTTGATGCTGAATACTATTATTTTTAACATGAAGTACCAAATTTGATAGTAACTAAACACACCCTAATTTTAAAAAAATTGGGATGTGTTTAGTACTTCTAAAATATACTAGGAAGTAAAAAAAATTGAAATGTCCTGTGTGTTATAAAGGCTCCGAATTTCCCTAATGGGTTGAGCCCAAGCGGCTGTCATTTCAGGCCCAAAATTAAGAAGAATAAATGGGCGACTACTAAAAGTCTCATTCAACAGATGACCATTGATTTGAAGTCTTGAATTATGGGAGATTTGTCTTCTTTAATCTGAACAATAGCCATTAACTCAGAAAAAAATATTATCAAAAGCTCCTATATATATAAATTATAATAACCAAAATGAAACTACAACCATGATCAGATAAATATAAAATATAAAAAATCTATTTTAGAATATAGAGGTCTTTGAGATAGAGATTATCATTGGGATGGTCGCAACTAGATTTGAAGGAAAAAGACTTGATTTAATTACTAAAAGATATTGAAAGAAAGATAGTGACAAGATAAATGTTTTAATTAATGAGATACAGAATATTTAAATATTCTAGGTGTGGGTGCAATGATAAAAATATAATAAAATGGGTACAAAGTAGTAATATGAAAAGGGTTTTGCGAAATTCAACAACCCACCTAACGGGTTCCGCCTCCGCCATGTTTATATGTTCCATACCGTTAAGGAACCCCATTCGGTCCAACCCAGTCTGCCTGCCCTCACCAATTAATCCACTTTATAGTTTTTTTTTTCTTAAATAAAATATTTAATCTCCAACAATATTTATACAACAAAAAATTGGTTATCACCAATTAAATTTATAATATTAACACTAAATAAAACAGATTTAGAATATGGTTATTTTTGTTTATACAATATCAATTAATATAACTGTCGAGATCCTATTCAAAAGGAAGTATTTTTTTTTGTTGGTCTCCAATAATATTTGAAAATCATGTTTTAACAACCAATTATGCCGGGTACACCTATTTTAAAAATTTATTTCTATATTAATAGTAGAATATTTAGCTCATATTTTGAGTAAAGATTTGCTTTTTTTTTTTTTTTATAAATTCATTTATATCCTCATAAAAATATTCATATTTAATTTTTGCAAATCTTTTATTCATAGATAGTGCTAAACCTTTAATGGATTGATTAAATTGAATCTTAACACCACCAAGTCACCAAGAGAGCATAATTCAAAGATGGCAGCTAGCCTTCGTGGTTGCCTGATGCATCTCTATTTGTATATATTTTATTATCATAATTATCTTTCGTTATAGTTCATTTGTGCTTTAATTGATTTAATTATTATTGTTATTTGTAGGAATTGATTTTGGTGGACTTTGAAGAGAAATTGAGTTAAAGAGTGCATTTTGGGTTTAAGCTGTGATGTGGGCTTAGGAAAGAGATATCAATTAGGCCCAGCTGAGTTGATGGTGGAGGAATGTCCAAAAAGAGTTTTAATCCAATTAAACTCTTATTTTTGTAATAGATTTGCATATCTTTTTAGATTAATAGAGTTTTATTAGGAGTAGGAGATCTCAAACCAAAAGATATTATTTTATCGCGATATCTTCCAATACGCGATTTCTCTCTCCTCACCTTCTCTAGCTCACGCATACGAGATGATTAATCAAAGCATGAGTGATTAATTTCCCTCTCTGATTCAAGGGTCGTTTAATTCGATTGCTATCACCTTGAGGTTTTGCGCTTAATTTTATTTCTTGCTTTAATTCAAGTATCTGTTAATTCATGATTTAATTCTATATAGTGATATACAATTTGAGTTGATCTGACAATTCGATTTGAATTATATATTGCTAATGTTATCCATGAGTTCTCTTTTATATGTTGCTGAGATGTATGATTGATGAACGATTGATACTTAGTAGCAATAGGTTGATTATACTTTTGTTGGGATTGTGTAATTGTCTAATGAATTAACGGGACTAACTGAACCATAGACTTAGTAATTGAAGCTATATCTATTATTAGGTTCTATGTTTCAGTTTACGTTTAACTGTTTTCACAAGAGCTTAACACGGTTGTTAATTAGTTTGGATCGTGACCAACTTAGTTAATGACTAGATTTGATTGGATGTTGGGTTTGATCAATTAAATTGGGAAAACATGAATTTCTCTATGGCTTCGTGTTTAGTCTAAGGTTAAATGCTTGAATGTGCAAAATGATATTTGTAGTCTATGATCAGTGATGCAATCGAATGTTGACATCCTTGAATCGGAGTTTCGTAAGATTTCTTATTCTCCTCTTTATTTTCATCATTTGTTGTTTGTCTTCCCTTGTCTCTTTTTGTTTGCTTGCTTAGTTTAGTGTTAGTTTCATTAGGTTAATTGATAATAAAAAAAACCACTTCTTCGTTTATACTTAAGAGAATTAAGCCCTATTCCCTGTGGATCGACCCTACTTTCCGTTATACTCGCATTTTCTCATTCGGAGTATGATTTTATCTTTGTTGGTTTGACAACCAATCATTGCCCTTTACCTTTGCCTTTTTGGATCGGTTTTCTCCATAACATATTATCATTGTTATGTGTGCTATCATTTTTTTTTCCTTTTTTTTTTAAAATTCCAATAAGATGTTTGAACTGATATTGACCCACTCAAAATATTTTAATGTAAAATACCACTGACCAATGTAGTGAATAATATAAGTTTATCTAGATGTACGACGTTATAAAAATTACAAGATCTCATATTCTATTTCATGTTTATATCTCTTATTTTAAAATAATCATCACACTATATAAAAATATTATTCATCACATTGCAGGCTTTATTTGCAGGTTGTGATTTGAATCACAACCTCTACGGTAAGTGCGCTGTGACAAAGGATTGTGAAAGAAAATCAGGAGTCTTTAATTGGACCATCATGCCAATGTGAATAAGAAATCGATATATAAAAAAGTAGAAAAAAATGATAGAATTGACAGATTGTTATTGTTATGACAAGTCAATGAATGACAGCCTTATTTTGTTCAAAGGTCGCGTTCTCTTGACTTAAATGATTCGAAGCTTTTGTTTGTCGACGCTACAGAATTAAAAATATCATTCAGATAATTTCTTTGTTCTCACACCACTGTTTTAGCCACACACTGCACAATTTATTCTTAAATTAATATCTAAGATCTTACAACTCATAACATGCAAGAATTTATAAAATATTTCAAAATAAATTTATTCAGGAGCCATTAGATTGCTAATCATTAAAGTACTCAGGTTTAACAATAATTCACACCACAGTATTTGATTACCATATATAGACAAGAATATAAATTAGTAAAATAAGAAAAACCTTCATGTGAGTTTCTTGTGGGCTTCAACTTGCACCATATATTCTAAGAGACATTCTAAACCAGTAGTGGTTTTAGGAGCCTTTAGGTTGCTGCTATGATGCCGCGGTTGCAACGATTGGAAGTTAGAAGACTAATCCATGTGAAACCATGATTTCTATTTCTTTTGATTTTTGGACACTTTAGACTACCATGAGTTGATCTTGAGTTGATTTTAGGACAAGCTCATATGATGCCACGGTAGCAACCAGAAGAAGAAGATATATATACAACAGTTGAAGTCCAGAAACAAGTGCAGACATGGATGAATTTCGAAAAACTTCTTTACCCTTTTTGCTGACAGTCTCACTCATAATCCAAGCAATTTTTTCAGCAACTGATACAATAAACAGTTCTGAGAGCATCAGCGATGGAGAAACATTGGTTTCATCAGGTGGGATGTTTGAACTCGGGTTTTTCAGTATTGGAAGCTCTGGAAATCGGTATTTGGGCGTATGGTACAAGAACATCACAGTCAGGACATATGTTTGGGTTGCAAACAGGCAGGTTCCACTCACAGCTAGCTCAGGTGTCTTAAGGGTTACAGAGCCTGGAATCTTGGCCCTGTTCAATCACACCAATGGCACCATCATATGGTCATCCAACGCCACCACATCCGTGCGAAACCCATCTGCACAATTACTAGACTCAGGGAATCTGGTGGTAAAGGAGGTAGGTGATGACAAGGCATCGAATTTCATCTGGCAGAGCTTCAATTATCCATCCGATACGTACTTACCAGGCATGAATATTGGATGGAATTACGTAACAGGGGTGGAGACGTACCTCACGTCCTGGAAGAACAACGATGATCCAAGCCCAGGCGAGTTTACAGCTCACCTAGATCCAACAGGCTATCCACAAATGTTGAACAAAAGAGGTGGGGCTGACCTGTATAGAATCGGGCCTTGGGATGGGCTTCGATGGGGTGGGGCATCGAACATCAACAGCAATGATGATATATACAGGCTATCATTGTGGATGAATAAGAACGAGGTGATGTACAGAGAAGATCTTGTCCAGAAATCAGTTATTACCAGGATTACATTGAATCCAAACGGTGTCTCATCGCGGTTGACCTGGAACTATCGAACCCAAGCCTGGACCGTTTACAGCAACGTTCCGATGGACAGCTGTGATGACTATAGAATCTGTGGTGCATATGGGAGTTGCACCATTGGAAACTCTCCACCCTGTGGATGTCTCACCAGGTTTGTGCCCAAAGATCCAGCCAGTTGGAGTGGTACGGATTGGTCAAGTGGATGCTTTCGAAGGATACCATTGAATTGTAAGGATGATGTATTTTTAAAGTACTCTGGAATCAAATTGCCAGATGCAAGAAACTCGACGTTTAATGAGGAGAGGATGAGCCTGGCAGAATGCGAAGTAGAATGCTCGAAGAACTGTTCTTGTGTGGCGTATAGACGGTTGAATATCAGTGGATCAGGAAGTGGATGCCTGTTTTACCATGGGGAGTTGGTTGACATCAGAGATCTACCTTCAGGGGGACAAGAAGTTTTCATCAGAATGGCTTCTGCAGAGAAAGGTAATAATTTATTCAAACATGTTCATGCTTAAAAAGGAGCTTAAAGAATGTGATATAATAATGTTGATTATTTTTTGTATGTATAGAAAATGTTGGAGGCTCTAAAGGGAAGAAAAGAGTAATACTCATTGCGAGTTTAGCGTCAGTGGCTGGAATAGTTGTTGTGTGTCTGAGCCTTATTTTGTATTATAGGCAGAAGCGGAAGAAGGATGCGAATACGAGAAAAGAAGGTATTATGAAAGTGTGCTTAAGATGAAGGATTGTCTAAAATTATGGCCAAAAGATGATTTTAAGTAGTGTTTTTGTTTCATTTTCCAATTTGCAGGGAGATTTAATGAAAATCATGGAAAAGAAGCAGAGTTGCCATTTTTCAATTTATCTACAATTTTGAAAGCTACAGACCATTTTTCAAACAATAACAAGCTTGGTGAGGGTGGATTTGGACCTGTTTACAGGGTAATGAGTTTATACAGTTTCTTCATAAAGTTATGCAGTTATTAATATGTGAGATTTACATGATTGTGTTGAAAAAAACATGGCTGAATATAACTTAAAGAATTGACTGTACAAGCAACATCTTTAGGCATTTGATGATTCACTATCTTTGGGTTTAGGGCATGATGGAAGACGGACAGGAAATTGCTGTGAAACGCCTGTCAAAAACGTCCTCACAAGGAGTCGATGAATTGAAGAATGAAGTGATCTTGATTGCAAAACTTCAGCATCGCAATTTGGTCAGGACTTTAGGATGTTGTGCAGAGGGAGAGGAGAACATGTTGATCTATGAATTCATGCCTAACAGTAGCCTCGACTTGATTTTATTTGGTGAGAGCTCTTTGAATCCGGTACCATATGAATTAGTATTTTATGATCATACATCAATAGTATACCAACCTCACATTATGTTTTGACAGATGAAACAAAAAGCATGTTACTTGATTGGCAAAAACGTTTCCGTATAATCAATGGAATTGCAAAGGGACTATTGTATCTTCATCAAGATTCGAGGTTGAGAATCATCCATCGAGACCTCAAAGCTAGCAACGTACTGCTAGATGCTGATATGAATCCAAAGATATCAGATTTTGGGCTAGCTAGAGGTGTTGGAGAGAACGAGACTGAAGCTAAGACGCTCAGAGTTGTTGGAACATAGTAAGAATTAAGCACAAGAATCTACAAGCTGATTTATCACTCATAACTTATAACATCATACTTGTTTCTAACTCTCACAGTGGATACATGTCTCCGGAATATGCAATAGACGGATTGTTCTCAATCAAATCAGACGCGTTCAGCTTCGGTGTTCTGGTGCTAGAAATTGTGAGTGGAAAAAGAAACAGAGGATTCTACCTTGAAGATCACAATCTCAACCTTCTTGGACATGTAAGTGATATGATTTCTTAAGACCAACAGTTGCATCATTAAAACATAATATTAACCCATTGCGAATCTCACACAGGCATGGACACTTTACAAAGAAGACAAACCAGGGAAACTAGTTGATGCTTCTCTTGGAGACTCACTCAACTGGTCTGAAGTTCTGCGGTCGATCCACGTGGCACTGTTGTGTGTGCAAAGATGTCCAGAAGATAGACCAAATATGTCACAAGTGGTTTTCATGCTAGGAAACGAAGTAGCGTTGCCTGAGGCTAAGCAGCCAGGTTTTTTCACAGAGAGAAATGTTTCTACTGCGCAGAGTTCAGGAAGCTCAATTGCAGCAAACTCAGCGATGAATCAATTCACCAATACCTTGGTTGAGGGTAGATAGAATATGTGAACTCAAGGAGCAAACGACAAAGAAAACCAGATTAGGCTTTTAAGGTTTCTTCGGAAGAAATTGCAAGTATGTAATATGACGTATTAGGGTTTTAAATTCATCTTTTATACATGGCCGCCCAGTGTTTGAGGGGTGTTTTGAAAAAAATTGTATGGTTGAGAAAGTGATTAAATTTGGTGATTATAGAGAAATCATTTACTAGCAAAAGTAGATTGTGTTTGCAAAATAATTTTAAAAGCTAATAGCAAAAATAGATTATGTTTGCAAAATAATTTAAAATTTAATTGAGAAGCTGTCAAAGCAACCCAGTCCGCTTCTGGATTATAGATTCTAGTAGATTTTATAATTTTCTAGAAGAAAATTAAAACACTAATTCATTAAATTTAAATAAGTGATGAAAAACTGATAATTTTTTTTGAGAACACCCCATTACTAGCAAAAGTAGATTGTGTTTGCAAAATAATTTTAAAATTAGAATAAAAAAATGATATTTTTTTAAAATTTAATTGAGAATTTGTCAAAGCAACCCCAACCCGTTTCTGGATTATAAATTCTAGTAGATTTTATAATTTGTTAGAAAAGAATTAAAATACTAAAAATTGATTTATAAAACTTAAATAAGTAATGAAAAACTGTCAAAATTTCTTGCAAACCCTCCTAAATAATTGGGGGCTTCAATATTATTGAATGATGTAATTTAGCCTTTTAATTCAAAATCTTTGAAAATTCAAGAAACACAAGTTGGTGGGGCCGGACCATAAGTATAACCACCTTGCCATTTAAAATCTACCCTACGAAACATTTTGTACTTTATAAATTAATTGTAAAAAGTAAAAACTAATGATTTTTCATTATAATTGATTAGGTCAAAGAATTCGCTTTTGCATTTTCATGTTTTTTTTTATTAGATGTGCTTTTTTCATTAATTATCGTAAATGTAAAAAAGAAAAAAAAAAAGGTATGGCATCTATATCTATCTATCTATCAATATATATTTAATTATATCCATATGCATACATATATTTTACAAGTTTGAGTTTTTTTTTTGGAATAACTAATCATTGTATATAGAAGAAATTTGTTGTGTAAAACTAACAATTTTCTGAATAACAAGTAATGCTATTATAATAAGTATGTAATACTTTAAATTTATCAAATGATATTTTGTAAGCTTATTACATTTTGTGCATATATAGTGAAAAAGTAAATAATTGTTTACTAAAGTGTAACACTTATATGAGAATTAAGTAAAGAATAATTAAAATACTCTATAGATACAATTAATACTTTTGTGAGTGATAAGTAATATTATTGTAGTAGATAAAATATTGTAATTTAGTGGTAAATGATGATTGTTATCCAAATTTAAATTTTGGGTTTGAGTCAGTAGGGATAAGAGTGAAACCATATTATCCTTTGAAATTTAAAAGAAAAAAGAATATTTTTGTAGTAAATATATAATATTTACAATTATTACATGGTATTTTACAAACTAATCTCTTTTGTACATAGAATAAAAGTTGATTATGTTTTGTAAAATGTAATACTTTTATATATGTATTAAGTGGTACTTTTATAAGTAAAAATTAATATATTATTAGTTATAAATAACTCATATTTTTTTAAATGACAACCAATACATTTCAAATTGCAAGTTTGATTGTGCAGATTGGTCTACGTTTGATTTAGTTGACTCGTCAAATGAGGATCCACCTTATGACATATTTTCCCATAACACTAATGGGTGGATTAGAGTCGAATTTGAAAAATATTATAATTCGTAGATTCTAATTGTTAATACATGCATCTTTCTCATCCTTTTTCTTTTTTTTTTTTAAATAAAAATGTGAAATACCTCAACTAACCTTAATCATGTTTAAAATTTCAGGGGACGACTGTCCGCTTGCCCATGCTTCAGTGCTGCAACTTAATGAGAATGGTTGGGAGCATAGATGAAAATTTCGCGAAATTTCGCTCAAATTCAAGTACCGAAATAATAATATGTAATATTTTTTTTCGTCAAAATTTCGGAGAAATTTCAGGAAATTTCGGTTTCGGTGAGTCCATTTATAAAACTGTGGTGTATCGGAGAAATTTCGGTGGCATTTCGGAGAAATTTCGGTGGTGTCGATTTTTTTAATTTTTTTTTTTATGAATTTATTGCATAATTATTATAATTGAGTGTGTTTGTTTTTAAAGTGGACAATATTTACGGCAAGAATGTGGATTTGGAACCTTTCTAGATCAAATTATATATATATATATATATATATATATATATCTCATTTATATTCAGTAATATAAATATATATCCATATATATCTCATATATTTTATATTCAGTAATATAAATATATATCCATATATATATATCTCATATATATTAAGTAATATATATATATATATATATATTCTTATCATACTGAATATATAATATATATGATATATATATTTATATATATACATCAATTATCTCTAATAAGTAATAAGTAATATCCTTAATAAAATGATGATTTTAATAAAATGATATTTCTATTAATAGGAGTTCAAACTATTACTAGTCCATGTATTAATTTTGTACAAAATTTGTCATGTTATCATAACAGACAACGTTTATATAATAGTTTATTTCTATATTTGTTGTAAACATATCATTTTATTTGGAATTTAAGTTCAATATATGTATTAATGTTAGTTATAATATTCTGTAAAGTACTAGATATATTTTTTAATTTTTCTATAAAGTTTTCATATTTTTTAAAAAATATCCGATATTTCTACCGAAATCGATATTTTCGTAAAATCAAGATACCGAAATTTTTGGTTGGGAGGCTGTGGCCTTGACCGTTGACATTAGAGGAAGTTGGCGGTCCGGATAAAAAAATATATTATTTGACAAAGTCAATAACCAAAATTTTGATCTATCACGATCCATGTCAGCAATGTTTGAATGAAGATAATAAAAAAAGAAAATCATAGATTGTTAGATGAAGAGCTCTAAAATAACTGTAGCCATGGATGAATTTGGAATGAAATCGTTACCCCTTTTGTTGATCTTCTCTTTCATAATCCCTACAGTTACTGCTGCAAACGATACCATAAATGCTTCTAAGAGCATCAGCGATGGAGAAACACTGGTTTCATCAGGTGGGATGTTTGCACTTGGATTTTTCAATCTCGGAAACTCTACGAATCGATATGTTGGCATATGGTACAATAATATCACAGTCAGGACATATGTTTGGGTTGCCAACAGAGAAGCTCCACTCACAACTAAATCAGGTGTCTTAAGGGTTACACAGCCTGGAATTCTGGCCCTGTTCAATCACACTAATGGCTCAATCATATGGTCATCCAATGCAACCAGGTCCATGGCGAATCCAAGTGCTCAGTTATTGGACACAGGGAATCTGGTGGTGAAGGATGCAAATGCAAGCGATGACGGGGCAGAGAATTTCAAATGGCAGAGTTCGATTATCCTTCAGATACATTCTTACCTGGGTTGAGGTTAGGCATAAACTACATAACTGGAGTCGAGACATACCTATCGTCGTGGAGGAGCAAAGATGATCCAGCTCCAGGTGAGTATACAATTCACTTGGACCCCACTGGATTTCCACAAGTAGTTATGAGAAGAGGTGATACCGTCCTGTTTAGAATCGGGCCCTGGAACGGTCTCCAGTTCAGTGGGATGCCGAAACTGAGCCTTTTCAGTTCAGCTAATCCATTACCGCCCATATACAGGACAGTGACGATGAATGAGAATGAGGTAAGGTTTAAGGAAGAAATGGAGGACCCTACAGTTCTTTTCAGGGCTGTTGCGAACATGACGGGTTTAGGAGATACCTTTTTATGGGATCGTCAAACCCTAGCCTGGAAGTCTTACAGCTTCTTGGGGATAGATAATTGTGATAACTACAGTTTGTGCAGTCCAAATGGGGTTTGCAACATTCGAAACACTTCAGTCTGTGGATGTCCTGACGGGTTTGTGCTGAAAGACGGGATAAGGTCAAACGGGTGCATTAGAACGACACCGTTTACGTGTGAGGGAGATGTGTTTTTGATGTACTCTGGAATTAAATTGCCAGACTCGCGAAATTCCACGTATAATACTCAAAGAATGAACGTTGCAGAATGCGAAGCCGAATGCTCGAGGAACTGTTCTTGTACGGCCTACACACAGTTGGATATTAGATCAGATGAAAGTGGGTGCCTGTTTTACTATGGGGACTTGATTGACATCAGAAGTTTAGATCAGGATGGGCAAGATATTTACATCAGAATGGCTTCTATCAAGTCAGGTAATTGACATTGAAAACTTTGTTCCATTTGCTTTTAGAATCTGAGATCTAAAGAATGTTTATTGTAGTCTGTTTGATTGAGTTCTTGTTGCAGAATCTAAAGGAAAAAAAAGAGTTACACTCATAGCGATTATTTTATCAGTGGTGGGAACAGTTGTCCTGTGCCTGAGCCTCATTTTATTTTATAGTCGGAAGAGAAAGGGAGATCCAAATAGGAGAAAAGAAGGTATGAAGAATACTACAATTGTATCCTTTTAGTGCTTGTTTCTCTGTCTCATGTTGCGGAATTGCAGGGGCATTTAGTGGAAGTGGCGGCGAAGAAGCAGAGTTGCCATTTTTCGACTTATCTAGAATTCTGAAAGCTACAGACAGTTTTGCACACAACAAGAAGCTTGGTGAGGGTGGATTTGGACCTGTTTACAGGGTATATATAATACTAGAGTTTCTTTTCATCTTTATATGCAATTATCATGTGAAAATCACATGAATTTATCGGACACATGACTGTATACATTTTGGTCGTAGGGCGTGCTGGAAAATGGACAGGAAATTGCAGTGAAACGTTTGTCGGAAACCTCCTCACAAGGGGTTGACCAATTGATGAATGAAGTGATCTTAATTGCAAAACTTCAGCATCGGAATTTGGTGAGGCTTCTAGGATGTTGTGTCGAAGGAGGTGAAAAAATGTTGATCTACGAATACATGCCTAAACATAGCCTCAACTTGATTTTATTTGGTGAGCAAGTCCAATCTAGTTTGGAGGATTTCATTATAGTGCTAACCTAATATAACAAGAGACATAATACTAATTTCAATAATGTTTGGCAGATCAAACAAAAAGGATTTTACTTGATTGGCAGAAACGTTTCCAGATTATCAATGGAATTGCAAAGGGACTGTTGTATCTTCACGAAGATTCCAGATTGAGAATCATCCATCGAGACCTCAAAGTCAGCAACATATTGCTAGACGATGACATGAATCCAAAGATCTCAGACTTTGGCCTGGCCAAAAGTTTTGGAGGAAACGAGACAGAAGCTAAGACGCGCAGAATTGTTGGAACATAGTAAGAAACTCAACAAACCGAATGTCCAATTTCCATTAATACCTTGTAACATTAACATTATTTTCTCTGTTAATTCTTGGTTGCAGTGGGTACATGTCTCCAGAATATGCAATAGACGGGCTGTTCTCAATCAAATCCGATGTATTCAGCTTCGGTGTTCTTGTGCTAGAAATTGTGAGCGGAAAGAGAAACAGAGGATTCTTCCTCGAAGATCACAGTCTCAACCTTCTTGGACATGTAAGTAATACAATTTCTTCTGTTGTAGCCCAAAAGCATCATTATAACAATTTCTTCAAATTGTGCACAGGCATGGACGCTTTACAAAGAAGACAAGTCATGCAAACTAGTTGATGCTTCGCTAGGCAACTCATTCGACATGTCTGAAGTGCTGCGCTCGATCCACGTGGCATTGTTGTGCGTGCAAAAAAGTCCAGAAGATAGACCAAGCATGTCATCAGTGGTTTTCATGCTAGGAAATGAAGCTGCTCTGCCTCAGGCTAAGCAGCCTGGTTTTTTCTCAGATAGAGATGTTTCTGCCATGCAGAGTTCTAGCAGCTCTTATTCCACAATTTCTATGAATCAAATTACCAATACCATGCCTCATGGAAGATAAAGAATTATTGAACTACTAATTCGACAAATCTAAACTAGTGTCATGATTGACCAAGTCTAAACCAAATTAGTGATACCCCTTTTTAGTTTTTTTTTTTTTTTTCAATACTGCTTTTAGTGGATCCAATAAATCTGCATCATTTGATGACATGTACAAAAATTTCCAAGAAATCTGGATAAATGTCACTGTATCAACTTTCACTTGTAATATTAATCATCTTTTTTATTTTTATTTTTTTATATTTATTGAAATGCCATTTATGGTCGCATCATCGCATGTATAGTCATGCACAATTGTAAGTGTGCAGTCGACTATATTTGTGATTATGAGTGACCATGTTACAGTGGCATTTGTGTGAATTTGTCAATGCGTAAATGATATAATTGTTCGCATGAGTTATATTAGACCAAGTCAAGCATATATATTATCTAAAGACTATTAGACTTTTCTTTTTCCAGATTGGCCAGATGTCGTTGTCATGTTGGTAACTATAACAATCGTGTCATAACTTTTAGTTTGAAAAATTCTGTTATGTATTTAATATTTTGATTCAAGAATATACATCATTTCGTCATAGGAAAATTATCAAAGGAGGTAATATATTGTATCACTCAATTTTACAAAATTCTTCGAGCGTTCTAAGCTTCATCATCATCCATCAGTGATTATTAATTCTGTCGGGCTTTCCACAATTGGGAAAAAAATTCTCAAATTATGAATAAAACTTAAATTGTGATAAAAAAGAAATCTGTATTTAACGAATGATTAGGTTGGAGGCCCAATTAATGATTTTTATGTTGAGAAATATACCACAAGTTAAAATAAATTCAAGTTTATTTAAATATTGTTAGTCTATGTCCAAATCTTTTAGTGATATCAAATAATGTCAAATCAAGTATTAAATAGTTCTATATAATATTGAGCTGTTATGATGCCGCGTGTGCTACCAACGATTGAAAGCTGGAAGGAATTATGATGATAAATTAGTTGATTAAATGAAAGGCTCAAAACTAAGTTGAGTCATCATGAATGAGTTTCAGAAAAGCTCCTTATTGTTCATCTGCTTACTCACAATCCATGCTATTTCTGCTGCAAATGATACTATAAATACTTCTCAGAGCTTAAGGGATGGAGAAACATTGGTTTCATCAGGTGGCATGTTTGAACTCGGATTTTTCAGTCCTGGAAATTCTGCGAATCGATACGTAGGCATCTGGTACAAGAATGTAACAGTTCAAACAGTCGTTTGGGTTGCCAACAGACAAGTTCCATTCACTACTAAATCAGGCATCTTCAGTGTCACAAAGCCTGGAATCTTGTCCATTCTCGATACTACTAATGGCATCATCGTATGGTCATCGAACGCAACGAGATCAGTTAGAAATCCCGCAGCACAGTTGTTAGACTCAGGGAACCTGGTGGTGATGGATGCAAACGATGACAGGGCAGAGGATTTCGTTTGGCAGAGCTTCGATCATCCAACGGACACGTATTTACCAGGCATGAGCTTCGGATGGAATCTTGTAACAGGGTTGGAGATATACTTCTTGTCATGGAGAAGCAGTGATGATCCAGGTGAAGGAGAGTATTCATCTCACTTGGATCCCACTGGATATCCACAGGTTGTAATAAGAAGAGGTAAAAGTATAGTCCAGTATAGAATCGGACCCTGGAATGGGCTCCGTTTCTGCGGGGCACCAGACACGAAGAATGATCCCACTGCCAGGTTGGCTTTTCGGATGAATAAGAACGAGGTAATCTATAATGAAGTCACTGTTGATCGGTCTGTTCTTTCCAAGTCGACAGTGAGTTGGAACGGTGATCTACAGCGTAGGACGTGGAACTCTCGTACCCAGGCCTGGACTGTTTATGCAAACATTATGCCAACAGATAACTGTGATAGCTATGGTTTGTGTGGTGCTCATGGCATTTGCAATATTGGGAATTCTCCGTACTGTGAATGTCTCAACAAATTTGTGCCGAATGATCCTGGAAGTTGGGTTAGAACAGATTGGTCTGATGGATGCAGTCGAAGGACGCCATTGAAGTGTGAAGGAGATGGGTTTTTGATGTATTCTGGAATTAAATTGCCAGATGCACGAGACTCATCGTTCAATGATCAGAGAACGAGCCTTCAAGATTGCAAAGTTGAATGCTCGAGGAACTGTTCTTGTATGGCGTACACACAGTTGGATATCAGTGGGGCTGGAAGTGGATGCCTGTTTTACTATGGAGATTTGATTGACATTAGAAGTTTGGCTACAGGTGGACAAAATCTTTACATTAGAATGGCTTCTTCTGAGTTGGGTAATCATGATTTTAATCATTTTTTTTACATTTGGTTTCTGAATCTAACATCATATGTCTATATAGAATGTTTTATTGATTTTGTTTGGATGGAGAATATTGCAGGCTCTGATGGCAAAAGAAGAGTCATATTGGTAGCTGTTTTTACGTCATTGGCGGTGATGATTCTAGTGTGCCTGGGACTCATTTTATTTTGTACTCAGAAGAGAAAGAAGGATTCAAATATGAGAGAGAAGAAAAAAGGTATGTATGAAGAATGTTGCTCCATTTATTGCTTCATTCTTTATCTCATGTTGCATAATTCCAGGGCCATTTGGTGGAAGCCGTGGCGATGAAGCTGAGTTGCCATTTTTTGACTTATCTATAATTCTGAAAGCTACTGATAATTTTGCATTCAAAAACAAGCTTGGTGAGGGTGGATTTGGACCTGTTTACAGGGTATAGTACTGCTGTTCAATTTCTTCACAGGTTTACGTAGTTATTAACATGAAACTTTCAGACAAATGTGACATGATTATAACTTGCATTTTATTGGTCTTCACATTCACAAGTTTTTGGCTTTAGGGCATTCTAGAAGATGGACAGGAAATTGCTGTGAAGTGCTTGTCCAAAACGTCCACACAAGGAGTTGATGAATTTAAGAATGAAGTGATCTTAATAGCCAAACTTCAGCATCGAAATTTGGTGAGGCTTCTAGGATGCTCTATTCATGGAGATGAGAACATGTTGATCTACGAATACATGTCTAATAGCAGCCTCGACCTTATTTTATTTGGTAAGCACTTAGCAGTATATGAGGATACAACAAGAGAAAACTAACTCCACACTATGTGTTAACAGATCGAACAAAACGTATGTTACTTGATTGGCAAAAACGTTTCAATATTATCAATGGAGTTGCAAAGGGACTATTGTATCTTCATCAAGATTCGAGGTTGAGAATCATCCATCGAGACCTCAAAGCAAGCAACATATTGCTAGATGCTGACATGAACCCAAGGATATCGGACTTTGGTCTTGCTAGGAGCTTCAGAGGAAATGAAACTGAAGCCCAAACACACAGAGTTGTTGGAACATAGTAAGAAAGTCTAACAATCTGATTTTAATTAATTCCAATCATATCTTGTAACATGACTATTTTCTTGTTATTTCTCTTTTGCATAGCGGTTACATGTCTCCAGAATATGCAATAGATGGCCTATTCTCAATCAAATCAGATGTATTCAGCTTCGGTGTTCTGATTCTAGAAGTTGTGAGCGGAAAAAGAAACAGAGGATTCGCCCTCAAAGATCACAATCTCAATCTTCTAGGACATGTAAGTGTTATTTCCTCTACACAACATTTGTAGCAAAAAGTGTGTATATTGATTCTGAACCATTTCAAAAATGGGACAGGCATGGAGACTATATAAAGAAGACAACTCATGCAAACTAGTCGACCCTTCCCTTGGCGACTCATTCAACTTGTCTGAAGTGCTACGCTCGATTCACGTGGGGTTGTTGTGCGTGCAACAATCTCCAGAAGACAGGCCAAGCATGTCTTCTGTTGTTTTTATGCTGGGGAATGAAGTTGAACTACCTGAGGCTAAGCAACCTGGTTTTTTCACTGAAAGAGATGTTTTTGCTTCCAAGAGTTCAACTAAACTAAACGAAACAAATTCTGAGAATCAAATTACTGTTACGTTGCTTGAGGGCAGATAGGAAAGTATACATGAGCAAGTGAGTAAATGTGTTTCTGATCCAGATGATGTTGGCATAAAGATCATATTAATTAGGAGATAAACTGTCATTGTAAACATTATAAAAAAGGGAATCATTGCGTTTTTCAGAATTTATAATCTGTTTTATTTTATTTGTCAAATAAATTAATTGATTTTTGTACGTGCAATATTTGAGTAGAGATGGTAATATTTAAAAAGTAACATAAAATTCAAGAGAAAAAGTGCAACAAAGGACTACATTCGCAACAATAAAATAACTAAAAATATAAAGTAATAATAATTTTTATATATATAAAAGTAAAACCACAAGGACACCTGGCAAACCTACAATATTCTAACATTAAATATAGCTAATTAATGACTTCAAAATTTTATGCTGACGAGAAATATTATTAAATAATATAGAAATGCTAACTAGATTTATCTAAATAACATATATTAGATTTTAATTAATTAAATCATTTACATATTTAAAATTTGTTAAATTTAAAAATTTAGAGAAAAAATGTAAAAATATATAAAAGAAAAAAATCTAAAAGAAATTGAAAAGAATTGTTCAAACTTTTTGAACTTAATATTCAATAAAATTGAATAATTTATTTGAATATATATTTAAAATAAACCATGAAATTTATTTATGAAATTTGACTTTCATTTTTTATCATTTAATTGAAAAGAAATATTGAGGGTTGTAATAAACGTTAACAATGACAAGCAAACTAAAACAAATGATGTTTGATTACCATAACAAATTTTTTTTATATAAATCAAAATTATTCTCCAAATATTATAGTTTTTACTAAAAATGTATTACATTTTTTATCTAAATATTTTTAAAATTTTATTTTAATAAATCTCGTGTATCACACGGGTCTATACTAGTAAAATATAAACGGATTCTGTTGTACTTCCCATTTGTATTTATTTATCTTGTTGAATGCTAATACTAGTTTACTTTCAGTTTCTGTTTTTTTTTTTTTTTCCACTTAGTGGAATTCACCACTTGGGCCTTCCATCCCATTTTAAATATTAAGGGCCCATGAAATTTTCTAATTTTTTAATTGAAATGGTTTTAATACAAGATTTACATCAGATTATGTAAGTATATATCTTATATTAATAAAATAATTTGAATATAGATCTTTAAATAACTGAGTCCATCGTACACAAATATATACGATATTTAATATTTAATAAAAAAATGTACATTTAGAAGAACTTGTCTTAAAAAATATTTAATTTTTTGTAAGGATTTTGATTATTATGTTTCAAAAAACCGAAATGGACAAAAACCGAAATAAAAACATTCCCAAACACCCCCTCCCCCCAAAAAAAACCCCCTTAAATCCCTAATTTCATATTAAAAAATGAAAACTAGTGGTTCGAGAATTTTCTAACAGCTATAATATATAAAAAGACAAAAAATTGTATGCCCACAATCCAAATCTGCGCGCACCCACACAGTAGTTGTTGTGCGCCACGCGCACACTTGATTTTTTTTTCAGGTATCACATTTTTTTTTTCTTCAAGTATCACACATTTACTCTTCAGGTATTGGTATCACACATTTACTCTTCAGGTATCACATATCTTTGGTATCACACATTTACTCTTTAGGTATCACATATCTATCCTTAAAGTAATATGCAGAACAATGTTGTTATCTTCTTTTTCCTTTCTTTTTTTTCTTCTTCTTTCTCCTTATTTTTAGTCTATTTTCTTATTGATTTGTTATTCTTCTTATTTGTTTAATACATTCTTCTTGTATATCTTCTTGTTCTTATTCTTCTTCAAATTGCCATGAAATCATTTAAGGTATTACATAATTACCTAATATGTATTTGTATATATTACTCTCAAGGGTATTACATAAATACATATCAAGTATCTTTTAAGTATTATTTTTTAAGTATCACAAATATTTCTTTCGAGTATTACATAAACACCTTATAGGTATTTGTATATGTTACTTTCAGGTATTACACAAGTATCTTTTAAGTATTACACACATTACTTTCAAGTATTACATAAATACCTTATAGATATATAAGTATTACACAAGTATCTTTTAAGTATTACATACATTACTTTCAGGTATTACATAAATACCTTATAGGTATTTATATATGTTACTTTCAAGTATTACACAAGTATCTTTTAAGTATCACACACATTATTTTTAAGTATTACATACATTACTTTCAGGTATTACATAAATACCTTATAGGTATTTATATATGTTATTTTCAAGTATTACAAAAATATCTTTTAAGTATCACACACATTATTTTCAGGTATTACATAAATACCTTATAGGTATTTATCTTTAGTAAATGAAGTTTGGATAGGAAAATCTCATTTGTTATTTTTTAATTGTGGTTCTATTTTATATATATGCGAATATGATTGTGCGTATTTGAGATGTATTTTTTTGGTTAGACATATTTTCAACACGTCTCATTTCACAAGACAAATTCCATTTTCTATCTCCAACATTTCTGGTTTGAAATACTTGAGTCTCTTCAATAATCATCTGTCAGGAAACAACCAAAGTGTAAGCATTGATCTTCTAGAGCTCGAACAATTGTATCTTCATCAAAACAATTTGATAGGTATTTCTATTTCCATTTTTTCATCCCAAAAAATAATAAACTTAAGAGTATAAGAATACATTGATAAGAGAAATTATTATCAGGTACGATCCCAAATGATATTTGCAGCAGAATACCAAACATCGAAATGCTTCATGGAAAACAAATTTGAGGGGAAAATTCCAATAAGGAGAAACAAACAGACCTCTCCTTTCAAGCTCAGACCGCGAGACCGAGCATCAGCCCGATCCAGTTGGAAGTCTTGCTGGAGGCCAACGAACCGATTAGTGAGAAAACATTCAACGAACCGAACAAAATCTCCTCCTGAACTGATGAATTTGTAACGTCTTCCTTGATGAAGAAAGCAGCTCCGTTCATCACACCAATATCTAAAACCCCTAAATTGTAAATCACAGCGAATTAGGGTTCGTCAGAAATAAATGAAGAGAGAAATTGATTGAAGAGAGAGAGATATTACCAACAAATGGCCTGTTCTTGAGCTCCGAGGGCAAAGAGAAAGTTGAGCTCCGAGGGCAAAGGAAGAAGATGAGGAGAAAGAAGAAGAAGGAGGGATGGGCGCTGTGCAGAAGAGAGAAGAAGAGAGAGGGTGGGGAAGTGCAGAGTGTAATTGAAGAAAGAGAAAAATATAAAATATATATATATATATATATAATAATAAAAAATGGTGGACCGGGTCGGTTTGGGGGCAGGGCACAAGAGTGTCACTCATATAAAAATCATGGTAATAACAAAGGCAATTATTCATTATTAAATTAACGGTACTTAAAAAAACTTACCATTTATTAAAAAAAAAAACACTTAAACAGTTGTCAAAAGCAAAAAAACTTTCCATACTTATAAAAGCATGGTAATAATAAGGGCAATTATTCATTATTAAACTAACGGTACTTAAAAAAATTTACCATATTTATATAAAATCATGGTAATAATAAGGGCAATTATTCATTATTAAACTAACAGTACTTAAAAAAAAACTTACCATACTTATATAAATCATGGTATAAATAAGGGCAATTATTCATTATTAAACTAACGGTACGTAAAAAAACTTGCCATTAATAAATTAGACGTACTCCTTTTTTCTTTTACAAGAAATAAACTAAACGCGCTTAAAAAATCTTACCATACTTAAATTGAGGGTTTCCAAAATTTATTTTACTTAATCTTCTATATCTATAAATTACCGGTGTAACAGTGTTGAATTCTCTTCATTTACCCTCACATAAATTCTCTTCAGTTAAATTCTCTTCAGTTACCCTCGCTCTGGCTGAAGTAAGCAACAATTCGGAATTCCACGAATTTCTGCGTTTGTTTCTCAGCCATCCTATTGTTTCTTGATTCTTTAAAGTTCTTGATGGATTTCCCTATTGTTTCTTGATTCTTTGAAGTTCTTGATGGATTTCTGGACGTTCTTGATAGGTTTCTTGGGCGTTCTTGATGAATGTAAAGGTGATGCATGCAGTTATACTTGTATCCAAACTGTTTTCTTGAGATAAAATTTCAATCATCTGATCGTGTGCCAACGCAGGAACTCAAAGACATCCACACTCTTCTTGGAGGGACGTGTCTTCAATTCAAGTTCTTTTCTTTTTTGAGAATGAAGCATATAATAGAATTTGGTGTTTCTTTGTGAGTATGATTTAATGATTTCTTTAAATTGCTCATCTTTATAATAAAAAGATTACTTGTTTTCTTTCTAAATTGGCGACGCTTCTGCCGTTTTATCCAGGGTTTAAGAGAGATGTGGCCACTTTCTTTGAATGGACCTCTCATGGCATCCACAATTATTTATGTTAAGTAGGTAATGAATGCCTCTAGTGATTTCTTGAAAATTGTAACGTGTTTTCTCTGCAGCATTGTAATAATTCAGCACTAGTGCCTTAGAGTGCTTCTATACGCGATGACTCTTGGGCTGTTCCACCTCTTTACAAATGGCTTCAAGAGTTTAGAAT
This sequence comes from Scutellaria minor, assembly GCA_954870855.1. Lineage (NCBI taxonomy): Eukaryota > Viridiplantae > Streptophyta > Magnoliopsida > Lamiales > Lamiaceae > Scutellaria > Scutellaria minor. The sequence goes on from OX940727.1 coordinate 8,376,244, forward strand.
TATTATATAGCTTCTATTTTCCAGTAATTATTATGTTCATCCTTTCTCATTCCCTCTTTCATAATTTCTTTTTTCTTCAAAAACAAAATTAAGTATTCAGCATTGCAAGAATGTAATTCAATTAGATTATTCAGTGAAAATTTTGTAGGCTGGAAGTATAGAAGACGTGGAGATGAGATGAACTTTTAACTTGGCATGAAAGTGTACTACATTGGTCAGGTTATAAGTAGTGATGATGGGGTGAGCTGCTGATGTTACTAGCTTGATATAGAGGTAAAATATACTGTTCAATATTGTTAGCATCTAGAATCTCAATGATATAGGATCAGATTTGATTGACACATTCCGGATAATCTTTTTCCAACTCTCACTTAAGAATTGCTTCCAAAAGAACCTGTTCCCAAGCCTCACTTTTTTGCACAACATTTTCAAGTGCTGAAAATGAGAGCTTAAATGGTATGAAATCCTAGAAAGAACGCACAACTTCCATGTTTAACAACTAAAAGCTTTTATGCAGGTTTGTGCTAATCTTATCTAGCTAACTTGAAAATGTCTTGATAGTGTTGGTGCTAGATACCACAATCATTTTTTCATAGTGATTAATATTTCAGTTATATTAAAGAACATACTAGAAGGATATCAATATTGAAATGTAGTATTGAGTTAACTACTCACCAATATTATTCTTCTTAATTTTGTAGGGATACACTTCGATTGGATGACTCCCCTTATGCAGCAAGCCTACTAAAACCAGACCTTCGTGATCAGACTGGGACATTGAGTAGACAGTTTGTGGCTAAATTGTATTCTATTCTCCTTATATGCATGCATTATATAATACATCTTTATAGCCTCTTTAACTTTCGATTATTATATGCTTCAGAATTATTGGGAGGAAGAAGCTAAAAAGATCAAAACCATGGCCTTTTTACGTGCTTTGAATCGTAGCCTTAGAGGCAGGTATTAAAATCTGATTCTGTTGTTGAGCCCTTGATTTTATTTGAATTTTAATCATTGTTTAGCAAGTCTTTCTGACCGCAGAGATGCCTTATTATATTATGCAGAAGGTGAGTATGAGTAAGCGGCTTTGCTGTTGGCATAATAAGAAAGGACTCAGTTATTGATGGTAAAACATCGACATTGGAGATGCTCTCATTGGTCTTCCATCCAGTGGAGTTTTTTCTTTTAATTTATCTTTTCTAAAATAAAAGATTATTTTTTTCTTCTGAAAATTGGTGACCCTTCTGCTATTTTTATCCAGGGTTCTAGAGAGAAGTGGCCTTCTTTGAAAGACAATCTTCCTGATTCATCTATTACTCTCGGTGGATCTCTATGTTAAGCAGGTAATGTTTACTCTGCAGCATTGTAATATTCACTAATATATGTGCCGGTATACAATGACTCTTGGGCTGTTCCTCGTCTTTTCAAATGACTTCAAGAGGTTAAAACTATTATATAGGTTCTATTTGCTAGTTATTATTATGTTCAGCATTGCAAGACTATAATTAAATTAGATCATTCTGGGAAATTTTTGTAGGCTGGAAGAATACAAGATTTGGAGATGAGACAGAACTTTTATTGGGGATTGGAATAGTGCTGGCGGTGAAGGAGGAGATCTATTTTAACATGGCAAGAAAGTGTATTATATTGGTCAGGTTATAAGTGGTGAGCTACTGAATGTTAATAGCTTGATATAGAGGTAAAATAATATTGTTCAATATTGTTAGCATCTAGAATCTCAATGATATAGGATCAGATTTGATTGACGTATAACAAGATCAAAGTAAATGCTTCACATCATATGTTTGTTATGTGTATTACTTGCCTTTCCGGACAATCTTTCTCCAAGCCTCACTTTTTGCATAACATTTGCAAGTGCTGAAAATGAGAGCTTAAATGGTAAGTGATCCTAGAAATCACAACTTCCATTTTTAACAACTAAAAGCTTTTAGCAGGTTTGCGCTAATCCTATATTCCTATCTAGCCAACTTGAAACTGTGTTGATAACTTGAAACTTCTCACCAATATTATTCTTCTTCATTTTGTGGGGATTTACTTCGATTGGATGACTCCCCTTATGCAGCAAGCCTACAAAACCCGACCTTCGGGATCAGACTGCACTATAGGCATTGACCTGGTAGACATTGTTTATCAGGTTGTCATGAGTGTTGATTACAGTCACATCTGAGACTAAGTCCTTATTTTTCTTTGACTATTTTTCCCTCGCCATTTTTACGTTGACCCTCCAGAAAAGGTGAGGTAATTGTACTTGTATCCCAATTTGTTTAATTTAAAGAAATCTCCAATCATCTGATCGTGTGGCAATGCAGGTTATCCAACACATCGTCGATGGTTGCCAACAATACAATTACACTTTTCATGGATGGAGAGGTATCTGCAGAGGCTTTTTATTTCTATCTGCTTGATGCTATAAATAAAATGGTAATTAAAAATGAGGTTTGACTCACCATTCCTTTTGTGATTATTAGCTAGTCATTAAGAAAAGTTTCTAGAATATTATATTTTGTTTTTTCTTTTTTTTCTTTGTCTTCTGAAGATTTTCAGGTTATTGGTTTTGTATGTTTATGGCACTTGATGGGTGTATCTGTGCTAAATTGCTATTTTTGCTTTACTCAGATCACTGGTAGTGTGTTTTTCACCTTGCTCATGTGTGAAGGTATATCTCTTCATAATATTTGGAGTTCCTCAAAAACAAATTATATTTTCTATAATTTACCCTCAATCTACTCATCTTGTGCGAATTGTAATTTAATTCAGTTCTTCTGTTGTTTGAGAATGAAATATAGGAATAGAATTTGGTCTTTAATTACATACATTAGAAAAATTAACCAAGTCTTCTTTTTTAGTTGTCAATAGTAAAGCCGTTTACATCATACTTCCATGTTTAACAACTAAAAGCTTTTATGCAGGTTTGTGCTAATCCTATCTAGCTAACTTGAAACTTTCTTGGTAGCGTTGGGTCTTTTCAGGTACTCAAATGACATCATTTATTAGATAATATGTTCGCTTTGAAGTTCACTGGACTATGGCCAGATACCTCTATCATTTCATGGTGATTATATTTCAGTTATATTTTTTGTCAACTTTGTTCCATTTAGCAAACAATATGACACACTAGAAGGATGTCAATGTTAAAATATAGTACTTAGTTAACTTCTCACCAATATTGTGTCTTCATTTTGCAGGGATTTACTTTGATTGGATCCCTTATGCATCAAGCCTACAAAAACCATATCTTTGGGATCAGACCTGGGACATTGAGTAGAAAGTTTGTGTGTAAACTGTTGTCTATTCTCCTTACATGCATGCATTAAATAAAATATCTTCATAACCTCTTTAACTTTCGATTATCACAGGTTTCAGAATTATTGGGAAGAAGAAGCTAAGAGATCGATACCATGGCTTTTACGTGCATTGAATTGTAGCCTTGGAGGCAGGTATTGAAATTTGGTATGTAGCTGTGCACTGATTTTATTTGAATTTAGTCATTGTTTGCAAGTCCTAACGGCATTCAAATGAAGGTTGTGAGTAGTTTCCATCTGGGAAAATAACAAATATGATGACAACAGATGCTAATGCACTTCAGGTACCCACACAACTAAATTTAGATGCATATATTTCTGTTGGCTGTTAGATTAACAAAGTTATTATTGTTAAAAGCTTGATTGGTTCTATTGTAGAAGTTAAATCTTATCTGTTTTTTGAATTGTTGTTTGGTCAAACTAATTGTTGTTCTGTTCAAAAAATCCTGGAATTTTAAATAAGACATCATTACAAAATTTATTTGTCTCATATGACAACTTCTTTAAAGCACTTGTAAACTAAGCAAACACTCCTTGTGAAGCTCCAGTATCTGATCTTTAGTTAAAAGGAAACAAAAAAAAACCCTGATAATTAGTCCTTTGATGATACTGTGGGCTGGGGCCCATCAAAGAAATAGTTACTTGTTACAGAGTTTGTTTAACTGTATGCGAGACTTTAAATAGTACAGCCTAATGATTAAAAATAGATTACATAGGAATAGGTCCCAAAATTATTTAGGAGGCCTAAAAAGGTCCTATTGTATTTCCATAAATACCTAAGAAGCAAATAAACACAACTTAATATGTTCACTGCTAATATAATAAGTAAAAAGAATTTCAGCAATGATGATCATGAAAAGATGAAGAAATCTCAGTTATGTCTATATCAACAATTAATACACGTGTCATAGTAACTATGTAGCAATCCTGCTAAACTACAAAACAAGAGGAAATGCATATCAATCTCATCAATAATCATAAATGACATTTACTCTAGCTTTTGAGTGGGTCAACAAATATGAATGAGCTCTATCATGCCAGTTCAAGACTATATAAACATTAAATGCTCAAAACAGACCAATTCATATATGTCTATAACTCATTTGACTTGGTCAGTATCAATCATCAGCAAGTATACCATAAATCTCAAACACTGATGTATTCAGGAAAATTTGTGTACCATGCCATGGAGTAGCCATTAGGAAGTTAGTAAACAAAGAAAAAGAAAAGGCATGGATAAATTTCAGAAAAGTTGCTTACTTGTTATTTTGATCTGCTCTCTGATCATCCATGCAAGTTCTGCTGCAACTGATTTTATAAATAGCTCTAAGACCATTAGAGATGGAGAAACATTGGTTTCAGCAGCTGGGATTTTCGAACTCGGATTTTTCAGTCCTGGAAATTCGACAAATAGGTATTTGGGCATATGGTACAAGAATATATCAGTTAGGACATATATTTGGGTTGCCAACAGACAAGTTCCACTCACTAGTAACTCAGGTGTCTTAAGGATTACAAAGCCTGGAATTTTGACCATTCTCAATCAAACTAATGGAATCATCATATGGTCATCCAATGCGTCGAAATCTCTGCAAAATCCAGCAGCACAATTACTGGACACGGGAAATCTTGTGGTGAAGAATGCAAACGATGAGAATTTGGCGTGGCAGAGTTTCGATTATCCGTCTGATTCATATTTACCAGGCTTGAGCTTTGGATGGAATTTGAAAACGGGGTTGGAGACTTATATGACATCATGGAAGAGCGACAAGGATCCATCTCCAGGGGATTATTCACTTCACTTGGATCTTACTGGATATCCCCAATTGGTCCTTAAAAGGGGTTCAGCTTATCTGTGTAGACTAGGACCCTGGAATGGGCTTCGATGGAGTGGGGCACCAGAGGTAAGAAACATTACGACGTACAGTTATTTGTTATGGATGAACAAGAATGAGGTAAGGTTTAGGGCAGATTCCAAGCTTGGCCCTTTTTTTCTCTCAAGATATCAGGTGAGTTCGAGTGGTGATGGACGGAGCTGGACATGGAATTATCAGACCAACTCCTGGTCGATTTACACAACCATGCCAGGAGATCTATGCGAGAATTATGGTTTATGTGGCGCGTATGGCAGGTGCAATGCTGAAAACTCTCCATCCTGTGGATGTCTTGATGGATTTGTGCCGAAAGATCCAGAAAGTTGGAATAAAACAGATTGGTCGAATGGATGTGTTCGAATGGCGCCCATGAATTGTCAAGATGATGTATTTTTTATCTACTCTGGAATTAAATTGCCAGATGCACGAAACTCATCATTCAATGATCAGATAATAAGCCTTGCAGATTGCAAAGCAGAATGCTCGAGGAATTGTACTTGTATGGCGTACACACAGTTGAATATCAGCGAACCTGGGAGTGGATGCCTGTTTTACTATGGAGATTTGATTGACATCAGAACTATGGATACAGGTGGACAAGATCTTTACATCAGGGTGGCTTCTTCTGATTTGGGTAATTAAGATTTTTAATATTTTTTCCACATTTGCTTTCACAATCTAACATTATTTATATGTAATGTCTTATTGTTTTGTTTGGATGGAGAATACTGCAGACTCTAAAGGCAAAAAAAGAGTCGTATTAGTAGCTGTTTTTACATCACTGGCAGTAATGATTCTTGTGTGCTTGGGCCTCATTTTATTTTGTATTCAGAAGAGAAAGAAGGATTCAAATATGAGAGGGAAGAAAAAAGGTATGTATGAAGAATATTGCTCCTTTTAGTGCTTGCTTCTCTATCTCATGTTGCATGGTTTGCAGGGCCATTTAGTGGAAGCCATGGCGATGAAGCTGAGTTGCCATTTTTTGACTTTTCTACAATTCTGAAAGCTACAGATAGTTTCTCGAACAAAAACAAGATTGGTGAGGGTGGATTTGGACCTGTTTACAAGGTATAATATAGTAGTTTGATCGCAGGTTTACGTAGTTATTTAGTGAAAATAACATGAATACCAATGTGACATAATCATAACTTGCTAAATTGATACACTGAACAAATGGTGTTTTATTGGTCTTCACATTCACAAATTTTTGGCTTTAGGGCATTCTAGAAGATGGACAGGAAATTGCTGTGAAGTGCTTGTCCAAAACGTCCTCACAAGGAGTTGATGAATTTAAGAATGAAGTAATCTTGATTGCCAAACTTCAGCATCGAAATTTGGTGAGGCTTCTAGGATGCTCTATCCATGGAGATGAGAACATGTTGATCTACGAATACATGCCTAATAGCAGCCTCAACTTGATTTTATTTGGTAAGCACTTTTAGATTAAACTAGCACCACATAAGTACGATGAAAGAAATGATCATTCATTACAAGCGAGAATACTAACTCCACACCATGTTTTGATAGATCGAAAAAAAAGCATGTTACTTGATTGGCAAAAACGTTTCAATATTATCAATGGAGTTGCTAAAGGACTATTGTATCTTCATCAAGATTCTAGGTTGAGAATTATTCATCGAGACCTTAAAGCTAGCAACATATTGCTAGATGCTGATATGAACCCAAAGATCTCAGACTTTGGTCTAGCTAGGAGCTTTGGAGGAAATGAAACTGAAGCTCAAACACTCAGAGTTGTTGGAACATAGTAAGAAGGTCAACAGTTTGGTTTATCTGATTCCAATATATCCTGTAACATGACTATTTTCTTGTTATTTCTCTTTTGCATAGCGGATACATGTCTCCAGAATATGCAATAGATGGCCTATTCTCAATCAAATCAGATGTATTCAGCTTCGGTGTTCTGATTCTAGAAGTTGTGAGCGGAAAAAGAAACAGAGGATTCGCCCTCAAAGATCACAATCTCAATCTTCTAGGACATGTAAGTGTTATTTCCTCTACACAACATTTGTAGCAAAAAGTGTATATATTGATTCTGAACCATTTCAAAAATGGGACAGGCATGGAGACTATATAAAGAAGACAACTCATGCAAACTAGTCGACCCTTCCCTTGGCGACTCATTCAACTTGTCTGAAGTGCTACGCTCGATTCACGTAGGGTTGTTGTGCGTGCAACAATCTCCAGAAGACAGGCCAAGCATGTCTTCTGTTGTTTTTATGCTGGGGAATGAAGTTGAACTACCTGAGGCTAAGCAACCTGGTTTTTTCACTGAAAGAGATGTTATTTCTGCCAAGAATTCAACTACACTAAACAAATCATATTCAGAGAATCAAATTTCGGATACGTTGCTTGAGGGCAGATAGGAAAGTATATATGAGCATGTGTAACTGATCTTGATATATCAATAGAGTTTACTTCTGTTGGCATAAGTCCTCTATTTTTGAACATCAATTATTATAAAAACCATTAAATTAGATTTGAAAATCATCAAAGCAGTAGAAATAATAATAGTTGAAACCTGTACAGGGATTAGATTGTACGCGGCTTAGCACAGATCGCACTGGATGAAAAGCTAGCCAGGTACGAAATTCATAGCTGACGTATATTGGACGGTTTCCTTAAATAATTGTTAATAAATCCTAAGTCAAGCCAAAAGACAATTCCAAGTCTTTGGTGGACCAAAATTAACAAGTAAAAATGCCGGATTACTATATTTTATTTCACGGGTATAGACTTTGTGCACATCAATAACCACACGAAATATAAATATAATCTTAGTATTAATAAATATTGAAATTTTGACAATAGACAGGAGTGACTTTATGGTGTTGAAGATCATCATTATTCAATCTTTTACTTTGAAATAGAACAACTTCTACCTTAAATTTCAAACTATACATTTATTTTGCGACACTTTGCAATTCCGACGAATGGTCATAGATAGTTGGAGGCATGGAAGAATTCCGAAAAGGTTGGTTATCCTGTTTGATAATCTTCTCCCTGATCAACTCCATTTCTGCTGCAACTGATAGATTAAACACTTCTCAGAGCATCAGAGATGGAGAAACACTGGTCTCATCAGGTGGGATTTTTGAACTGGGGTTTTTCAACCCTGGAAATTCCACTAATCGCTACGTGGGCATATGGTACAAGAATGTATCAGTTAGAACATATGTTTGGGTTGCCAACAGGGAATTTCCACTCACTAGCAACTCAGGTGTTCTACAGGTTACACAACCAGGAATTCTGGCCCTGTTCAATAACTCCAATGGTTCCATCATATGGTCATCCAACATGACGACATCTGTTGCTGTAAGAAATCCAATTGCACAGTTACTAGACTCTGGGAATCTGGTGGTGAAGGACGTGAACGATGACCGGGAAGAGAATTTCGTGTGGCAGAGTTTCGATTATCCAACCAACACATTCTTACCAGGCATGAGCCTGGGATGGAATTTCGTAACAGGGGTGGAGACTTATATTTCGTCATGGAAAAGCAACGATGATCCATCTCCAGGTGAGTTTTCCTTACACTTTGATCCAGCAGGATTGCCACAAATAATCGTGAAAAGAGGCGAAGATGTTCAGTTCAGAATCGGGCCCTGGAATGGCCGGTTTTTCAGCGGAGCACCAAAAATATACTATAACAGCACGATCTACACAACGCCCATTTACAGGTCAGTGTTGATGAACGAGAGGGAGGTGAAGTATAAAGAAGACATGGCAGACACTTCGATTCTTACGAGGTCTATAGTGGACCCGGATGGCGGTGGACATCGCTGGGTATGGAATCGACAATCCCAGGCATGGGAAATTTATAGCTACTTGGGTGAAGATGGTTGTGATGCTTACAATGTGTGTGGTGCAAATGGTGTCTGCAACGCTGAGAAGTCTCAGCCTTGTGGATGTCTTGATAAGTTTGTGGTGAAAGATCGAGAAAGGTCTAATGGATGCGTTCGAAGGACAGAGTTGAAGTGTGGAGGAGATGTGTTTTTGAAGTATCCTGGAATTAAGTTGCCAGATGCACGGAATTCCACGTTGGATGGTCGGAGAATGCGCCTTGCAGAATGCGAAGTGGAGTGCTCGAAGGACTGTTCTTGTATGGCGTACACGCAGTTGGATGTGCGAGAAGAGGCGAGTGGATGCCTGTTTTATTACGGGGATTTTAAAGACATAAGATTTGTAGATCAAGATGGACAGGATCTTTATATCAGATTGGCTGCTACTGAATTAGGTAAGAGATCATGTGCTTTGAGGATATAACATGAAAAAATATGCTTATTATATTTTTTGAAATTGTTGCAGAGTCTAAAGGGAAGACGAGGGTGATACTGATAGCGACTTTTGCATCAGCTGTCGGTGTTGTTCTTGTTTGCCTGAGCCTCGTTTTATTTTGTAGAAGAAGGAGAGAGAACAATCCGTATAGGCGAGAAGAAGGTATGAAGAAAATCTGAAATAGTATCCTTTGGTAATTTGCTTCTCTGACTCATGTTCTACAATTGTTGTTGCAGTTGGAGTTGCAGTTCTAGTTCCAGTTAGTGGAAGTCATGGAAAAGAAGCAGATTTGCCATTCTTCAACTTATCTACTATTTTGCAAGCTACGGATAGACTCTCAAACAATAATAAGCTTGGTGAGGGTGGATTTGGACCTGTTTACAAGGTATAACATACTACTATTTCTTCATATATTTATGCAGTTATATAATGTGAAAATATAACAAATATATGTTGGAAAATGTTAGGACCAAACCCCAACATTTTATTGTGTTTCACATTTCCAAGTGTTGATCATAGGGCATGCTGGAAGACGGTCAGGAAATTGCAGTGAAACGCTTGTCAAAGACCTCCACACAAGGAGTTGATGAGTTGAAGAATGAAATGATCTTGATTACCAAACTTCAGCATCGCAATTTGGTTAGAACTTTAGGATGTTGTATCGAGGGAGAGGAGAACATGTTAGTCTACGAATACATGCCTAACAGTAGCCTCGACTTGATTCTATTTGGTAAGCAGTTTTATTATCTAACAGTAGATTGAAAGGCATAGCTTTTTGTTTCTTGTTGTGTTTTTAATTATGCAAAACAACTCCACTGTATGTTTTGACAGACAAAACAAAAAGTATGCTACTTGATTGGGAAAAACGTTTCAATATTATCAATGGAATTGCAAAGGGACTATTGTATCTTCATCAAGATTCTAGGTTGCGAATTATCCACCGAGATCTCAAAGCTAGCAACATATTGTTAGATGCTGACATGAATCCGAAAATCTCAGACTTTGGTTTAGCCAGGACTTTTGGAGGAAACGAAACTGCAGCTCAGACGAATAGAGTTGTTGGAACATAGTAAGAAGCTCAACAAACTTCTTTATCTGATCACTATTGATACCTTCTAACATTAGCTGTCCTTTTAATACTCCATTACAGTGGATACATGTCTCCTGAATATGCAATAGACGGGCATTTCTCAGTCAAGTCCGATGTGTTCAGCTTTGGTGTTCTTGTGCTAGAAATTGCGAGTGGAAGGAGAAACAGAGGATTCTTCCTTAAAGATCAGAATCTCAACCTTGTAGGACATGTAAGTGTTATTATTTTTCTTCTACCCAACATATGTACCCAAAAATGTATCATCTAAATCGTTTACAATTTTGGACAGGCATGGAGAAATTATAACGAAGACAACTTGTACAAACTAGTAGACCCTTCCATTGGTGAATCATTCAACATGTCTGAAGTGCTTCGCTCTATCCATGTGGCATTGTTGTGCGTGCAACAATCTCCAGAAGAGAGGCCAAATATGTCTTCTGTTGTTTTCATGCTGGGAAATGAAGTTGAACTGCCTCAAGTTAAGCAACCTGGATTTTTCACTGAAAAAGATATTTTTGGTGCTCAGAGTTCAAGCAGCACAAATGAAGGGCATTCAGGGAATCACATTACAATCACAATGCCAGAGGGCAGATAGAGAACAATTGTACTGGTCTCTAAAAGTAAGAGTTTGAGAAGTGAGCTTTGTAAAAATAGGTTTGGTGGTGCAGACTGCAGAGGAACTTGTAATAATATCTTGGTTAAATTGTAGCTGTAAAAGGTTCAGTAAAATCCATAACAAAGCAGTATCTGTGACTATGAGCATGCCTATTTTTCAATGTTGGACTTAATTCCTAATGAAAATTACAGTCCTCCCACTTGCAAGGTCAAAGTAGACCCTCATTGTTTATTGTTGACTCAACTAACATCTTCAAAGTATTAATAATGATGTAACTCATATTCAAATCCGAAGTTAGTGCATGTGAATTGAGAATTGTTGAATTCATCACCCCATCAATGAAAATTAAAATGACTCATCGCTCCATGATTCCAAGTCTTATTGTTGGGTTGACTTTTATTTTTTGGTTGACTTCTGTATATCAGGTAGAGAAGATCATGACATGAGTAGTTGTCCTAATGAACCTTAAACTTACCACCTTATCATAAATTTCGTTTGAACTTCATTAAATAGTATCTTATTTTAATAATACATATTATTTACTCGTATTATCAATCACAATAAGACCCACTAGTAATTTTTTCTTTGAAAACTGACGCAATGCGGTGGTTGACTGAGTATTCGAAGAAGAAAAGGTAAGGAAAAAAGAAAGGGGATCTATAAGAAGAAAAGAAGTACGTACTAGGTTGAAAAGCTCAAAAATAAATGCAGGCATGGATAAATCTGGAAGCAGTTCATTACTCTTACGTTTGATCTGCTTACTGATAATCCATGCAATCTATGCTGTAAATGATACTATAGACACCTCTCGGAGCATCAGAGATGGGGAAACATTGATTTCATCAGGTGGCCTGTTCGAGTTCGGGTTCTTCAATCCTGGAAATTCAACGAATCGATACTTGGGAATATGGTACAAGAATATCACTGTCAGGACATATGTTTGGGTAGCCAACAGAGAAGCTCCCCTGGAAAACAACACAGGTGTCTTGAGGTTGACTCAGCCTGGAATTCTGGCTCTGTTCAATCACACTAATGGCACCATCATATGGTCATCCAATGCCACCACATTTGTGCGGAATCCAACTGCTCAATTATTAGACACGGGGAATCTGGTAGTGAAGGATGCAGAGAATTTCATTTGGCAGAGTTTCGATCATCCATCAGACACAAATTTACCAGGAATGATGAGCTTAGGATGGAATCTTGTAACAGGGGTGGAGACTTACCTGTCATCATGGAAGAGCAATGGTGATCCAGCTCCAGGTGATTTTACCGCTCACATGGATCCTACTGGATATCCACAAATGGTGATTAAAAAAGGCCAAACGATCGTGTATAACAGTGGGCCCTGGAATGGGGAACAATTCGGTGGGACACCAGTTGGGAAGGTAATACTACTTCATCAGACGTTACGGATGAATAAGAATGAGGTGAAGTATGGGGATGATATTGTACGACAATCACTTGTTACAAGGGTTATTTTAACCCCGAATGGTGTCATACTGCGCATGACATGGAATCACCGCACGGAATCCTGGAATGTTTACAGGAACATGCCTTCAGATAGTTGTGATAATTACAACTCGTGTGGTGCATTTGGAAATTGCAACATTGGAAATTCTCCACCCTGTGGATGTCTTGACAGATTCGTGACTAAAGATCCTGGAAGTTCGAATGGAGCAGATTGGTCGAATGGATGCGTTAGAAGGAAAGAATTGAGCTGTCATGGAGATGTGTTCTTGAAGTACACTGGAATCAAGATGCCAGATGCACGAAACTCGTCCATTAATGAACAGATAGTTACCCTTGCAGAATGTGAAGTAGAATGCTCAAGGAACTGTACTTGTACAGCGTACAAGCAGTTGAACATCAGTGGATCAGGGAGTGGATGCCTGTTTTACCATGGGGACTTGATTGACATCAGAACTCTGTCTTCACCTGGACAAGATCTTTACATCAGAATGGCTTCTGCTGAGAGAGGTAAGAATTTATTGGTTATAAAATAAAGACTAACAATTTTCAATGCAAGAATATTCTTGATATTCAATTTCAATAAAGAATAACTTGTTCATTATATTTTGTTTGGATAGAACACTCTAAAGGGAAAAGGAGACTGAAACTCATAGCGAGTTCTGCATCAGTGGCGGGAATAGTTCTTTTGTGCTTGAGCCTCATTATATATTGTACTCAGAAAAGGAACAAGGGAATAAATGCATGGGAAAACGGTATGAACAAAGTTTACAGTGATATCCTTTGATTAGTGATTGCTTCTCTGTCTCATGTTGCAAAGTTGCAGGGTCATTTAGCGAAAGTCATAGCAGAGAAGCAGATTTGCAATTCTTCAACTTGTCTATTATTTTGAAAGCTACAGATCATTTTTCAATCAATAACAAGCTTGGTGAGGGTGGATTTGGACCTGTTTACAAGGTATAACATACTACAATCTCTTCACCAATGTATGCAGTTACTACATAAAAATAACATGAATCTATTTCAATCCATGTAAATGTGAATTAATATGAATGCAACCAACTAAAAGCACAATAAATGTTTTGGCCTTAGGGAAAGCTGGAAGGTGGACAAGAAATTGCTGTGAAACGCATGTCAAAAACCTCCATACAAGGAATTGATGAGTTGAAGAATGAAGTTATCTTGATTGCCAAACTTCAGCACCGAAATTTGGTAAGGCTTCTAGGATGTTGTATTCAAAAGGAGGAAAACATGTTGATCTATGAGTACATGCCTAATAATAGCCTCAATGTCATTTTATTTGGTAAGCCCTATCAATCTGGTAATCACATTACTAGCCATCAATAGCATTGGATAATCATAAAACAAAGACACGACTAACTCAACACATGTTTTGACAGATCAGACAAAAAGTATGCTACTTGATTGGCAGAAACGTTTCCACATTATCAATGGAGTAGCTAAGGGACTTTTGTATCTTCATCAAGATTCAAGGTTGAGAATTATCCATCGAGACCTCAAAGCTAGCAATGTATTGCTAGATGCTGACATGAACCCAAAGATCTCAGACTTTGGGCTAGCCAGGAGTTTTGGTGAAAACGAAACTGAAGCTCAGACGTGCAGAGTTATTGGAACATAGTAAGAAGGTCAACAAATTGATTTATCTAATTCTGGTAATATGATCTTCTAACACTATTTTTCTTGTTAATACTTTTCGCAGTGGATATATGTCTCCAGAATACTTAATTGACGGACTATTTTCAATTAAATCAGATGTATTCAGCTTCGGTGTTTTAGTGTTAGAGGTTGTGAGTGGAAAAAGAAACAAAGGAGTCCTCCAGAACGATCATAACCTCAACCTTATTGGACATGTAAGTGTTAAAACAAGTTAATATGATTACACTATGCTATGGTCCACAATTGTAGCCAAAAAGTGTCATCTAAATCTGAACTATTTGCAAATTTTGGACAGGCATGGACCCTTTACAGAGAAGGCAACTCATGCAAACTAGTTGATGCATCGCTAGTTGACCCGTTCGACTCATCTCAAGTGCTACGCTCGATTCATGTGGGGCTGTTGTGTGTACAAGAATGCCCTGAAGATAGGCCAAACATGTCATCAGTGGTTTTCATGTTGGGGAATGAAGAAGTGGAATTGCCTCAGATTAAGAAGCCTGGTTTTTTCACAGAAAGAGATGTCTTTTCTGCTCAAAGTTCAAGCAGCACAGATGCAGAAATTTCAGGCAATCAATTAACAATTACGATGCCCCTAGGCAGATAGAAATAGTCCTCTCATATCATTCAATCTTTGTCATGTCCATGGAACAGGAGATACTATTCCATTTACAAACTAGGAATTTGATTGCTAGACGAATGTTTATTCAAGTAGAGACATATATGTGAGAATTAAGTTCAACCCCTTGATTTAGTTTTATTTCTTATCTTAATAGTATCTCAAGTTTGTTTACCAACTTCCCGTGTGCAAGAATGGCTTCCTCAAATCCCCCTCCTATCTTCCACTCATCTTTTTCCTCTTCTTCTCTTCGCTCAATCTAACTTTTTTCCACTGAATTTCAATCTGTGAATTCTTGATGGTTTTGATCAAGAAAGAGTTTTAATTGGTTTTAGTAAGTTGCAGTTGATTCCGGAATAGATGAGACTTGAGAGCTGTTGTCCAATCCGCGTTGTACCCCGGCGCCGACGGAGATCGAACATTTGTGTGAAGAAGCGGCGGCGGCGGCGGCGGGTGAAGGTGCAACAACGTATAATTAATTTTAAGGCTGTTGGTTTTTTTTTATCTTCATTTTTTTTTTTGGTGATTTTTCAGATTTTTTATTTACTTTACTTTTTCTTTTTTAATAATGTGGCACCAACATTATGACATGGAAATTTAATTTCATTTTTTTTTTTTGTGTTTATCAACCAATGAAAAAATATACTTGTGATATGTATGATAATTGAAAAGCCCTAAATTGAAAGTAATGAGTAATGTGCAACTCATATGATAATTTCCGATAATTTGAATTTTGTAATTAAATTTTGACTTAAATCAAGCAATTTTTTAATTATGAAATTTAATTTAAAAAAAAAAAAACAATAATTATGAGACCATTTGGGTGAGGGCCCTTCTACCCAGAGTTATATGACCAATTGGAAAAATTTACAACTTAAAGGATTAAATTCAAAATAAGTAAAAGGTAGGATGAACTGCAAAAACATTGAAAACTATTGGACTAAAAATCCATTTCCCTTAATAAAAGATTAACTAAATGTAGCTCATAATACAGGGGGGAAAGAAAAAACAACAGTAGCCTATAAGAGAAGTCAATTTTAGTTTAGATTACAAGAAGAATTATGCTATATCCTATAACAAAGAATAAAGACTAAGAAAAGGGAAAATTAAATTTACCACCACAAATGCACCAAGCCAACACAAATGCACCAAAGCATATTCCAATTCTTATTGGTCGGTTGACTTGACTTTTGTTTATCAGAGTAGAAAATCATGAAATGACCTAATGAAACTTAAATTTACCACCATATCATAAATTCAATTCAAGCTTATTAAATAATCTCTCATTTCAATAATACATATCATGTATTCGTGTTATCAGTCAAAATAAGACCCACTAGTAATGTTTTGATTAAAAACTGACGCAATGCCATGATAGACTGGGTGGTTGAAGAAGAAAAGGTGGAAAAAGAAAGGGAGATCTATAAGAAGAAGAAGGTACTTGTTTGAAAAGCTCAAAAAAAACTGCAGGAATGGATAAATCTGGAAGAAGTTCATTACTCTTATGTTTGATCTGCTTACTGATAATCCATGGAATCCATGCAGCAAACGATACGATAGACACTTCTCAGAGCTTGAGAGATGGAGAAACATTGGTTTCATCAGGTGGGATGTTCGAGCTCGGGTTTTTCAGTCTTGGAAATTCCACGAATCGGTATTTGGGCATATGGTACAAGAATATATCAGTTAGGACATATGTTTGGGTTGCCAACAGAGAAACTCCACTCACAACTAAATCAGGTGTGTTACGGGTTACACAGCCTGGAAATTTGTCTCTTTTCAATGACACCAATGGCATCATCATATGGTCAACCAACGGGTCAACATCGTCTGTTGGAAATCCAGCCGCACAATTATTGGACTCGGGGAATCTGGTGGTGAAGGATGTTGGAGCAGAGAATTTCATTTGGCAGAGTTTCGAGCATCCATCAGACACAGACTTACCAGGAATGATGAGCTTAGGATGGAATCTGGTAACAGGGGTGGAGACTTACATGTCATCATGGAAAAGCAATGATGATCCAGCTCCAGGCGAATACACAACCCACATGGATCCTTCTGGATATCCACAAATGCTAATAAAAAGAGGTCAAGTGACCGTGTATAACAGTGGGCCCTGGAATGGGTTAGGATTCAGTGGGACACCAGCTCCGAAAGCAGTGGTGATCACTCAGACTTTACGGATGAATAAAAGTGAGGTCAAGTATGGGAGTAATGTTGTACAACGATCAATTGTTAGCAGGGCTATATTGAGCCCTGATGGTGTTATACTGCGCACGACATGGAATCAGCGCACTGAATCCTGGAACGTTTACAGGAACATGCCTTCAGATAGTTGTGATAATTACAATGCGTGTGGTGCAAATGGAAATTGCAGCTTTGGAAAGTCTCCACCCTGTGGATGTCTCGACAGGTTTGTGCCTAAAGATGCACGAAGTTTGACCGGAGCAGATTGGTCTAATGGATGCGTTAGAAGGACAGCATTGAGCTGTCGTGGAGATGTTTTCTTGAGGTACCCTGGAATCAAATTGCCAGATGCACAAAACTCAACATACGATGAACAAATTATTAGGCTTGAAGATTGCGAAGCAGAGTGCTCGAGGAACTGTACTTGTACGGCCTATACACAGTTGAATATAAGGGGATCGGGAAGTGGATGCCTGTTTTACCATGGGGACTTTATCGACATCAGAACTCTACCTGGAGCCGGACAAGATCTCTACATCAGAATGGCATCTGCAGATAGAGACAGAGGTAAGGATTGATTAGTTATAAAAATATATATTCTTGATATTCTAGTACAATTTGAATGGAGAATAATTTGTTCATTATATTTTGTTTGGATAGAACACTCTAAAGGGAAAAGGAGAGTGATACTGATAGCAAGTTTTACATCAGTGGCTGGAATAGCTCTTCTGTGATTGGGCCTCATTTTATATTCTACTCGTAAAAGGAACAATGAAATAAATGAGTGGGGAAACGGTATGAATAATATTTACCATAGTATTCTTTGATAAGTTATTGCTTCACTGTCTCATGTTGCAAAGTTGCAGGGGCATTTGTTGGAAGTCATGGCAAAGAAGCAGATTTGCAATTCTTCAACTTGTCTATTATTTTGAAAGCTACAGATCATTTTGCAAACAGTAACAAGCTTGGTGAGGGTGGATTTGGACCTGTTTACAAGGTAAGATATTACAATCTCTTCACCAATTTATGATGCATTTACTACATAAAGATAAACATGAACCGGTTTCAATCCATGTAAATATGACTTGAAAATTGATATGAATCCAACCAACTAAAAGCACAAGAAATATTTTGGCCTTAGGGAAAGCTGGAAGGTGGACAGGAAATTGCAGTGAAACGCATGTCAAAAACCTCCACACAAGGAATTGATGAGTTGAAGAATGAAGTGATCCTGATTGCCAAACTTCAGCACCGAAACTTGGTAAGGCTTCTAGGATGCTGTATTCAAAAGGAGGAAAACATGCTCATCTATGAGTACATGTCTAACAATAGTCTCGATGTGATTTTATTTGGTAAGCCCTATCAATCTGGTAATAACATTACTAGCCATCACTAGCATTGGATGATCATAAAACAAAGACGAGACTAACTCAACACATGTTTTAACAGATCAGACAAAAAGTATGCTACTTGATTGGCAAAAACGTTTCCATATTATCAATGGAGTAGCAAAGGGACTGTTGTATCTCCATCAAGATTCAAGGTTGAGAATTATCCATCGAGACCTCAAAGCTAGCAACGTATTGCTAGATGCTGACATGAACCCAAAAATATCAGACTTTGGGCTAGCAAGGAGTTTTGGTGAAAACGAAACTGCAGCTAAGACGCGCAGAGTTATTGGAACATAGTAAGAAGGTCAACAAATTGATTTATCTAATTCTGGTAATATGATCTTCTAACACTATTTTCTTGTTAATATGTTTTCGCAGTGGATATATGTCTCCAGAATACGTAATGAACGGACTATTTTCAATTAAATCAGATGTGTTCAGCTTCGGTGTTTTAGTGTTAGAAGTTGTAAGTGGAAAAAGAAACAAAGGAGACTCCCAGAACGATCATGAACTCAACCTTATTGGAAATGTAAGTGTTAAAACATAGTTAGTTATGATGAATATATTTTGGTCCAAAAAAGTATCATCTCAACGATTTGCAAATATTGGACAGGCATGGACACTTTACAGAGAAGGCAACTCAGGCAGACTAGTTGATGCAACGCTAGGTGACTCGCTCGACTTATCTCAAGTGCTACGCTCGATTCATGTGGGGCTGTTGTGTGTACAAGGATGCCCTGAAGATAGGCCAAACATGTCATCAGTGGTTTTCATGTTAGGGAATGAAGAAGTGGAATTGCCTCAGATAAAACAGCCTGGTTTTTTCACAGAAATAGATGTTTTTGCTGCTCAGTTTTCAAGCAGCACAGAT
Organism: Scutellaria minor; assembly: GCA_954870855.1. Lineage (NCBI taxonomy): Eukaryota > Viridiplantae > Streptophyta > Magnoliopsida > Lamiales > Lamiaceae > Scutellaria > Scutellaria minor. The sequence continues at coordinate 8,395,655 of OX940727.1, forward strand.
GCAGAAATTTCAGACAATCAATTAACACATACGATGCCTCAAGGCAGATAGGAATAGTGCTCTCATATCACTCAATCTTGATCATGTCCATTGATACAAGAAAGAAACTCATTAAGTTGTATTTTCATTATTTGCACAATAGATGCTATCTTTTCTCCCTTCGACATTTAGCTTTCTTGATATCAACTTGCAGTGTGCAAGAATAACTTCCTCAAATCCCCCCTCCCATCTTCCACTTCCTCATCTTTTTCCTCCTCTTCTCTTCGCTCTATCCCAACTTTTTTCCACTGAATTTCATCCAAGAAAGTGGTGAGAATTCTTGATGGTTTTCGATCAAGAAAGTTTTTTGATTGGTTTCAGTAAGTTGCAGTTGATTCCGGAATGGATGCGACTTGAGAGCTGTAATCGAATCTTCTTGTGAACGCGTGGTACACCTGAGAAGATTTGACGGCGCCAATACAGAAGCGGCGGCGGGTGAAGGTGGAAGAACGTACAATTAAGGCTGTTGTTTTTATTTTATCTTCAGATTTTTATTTATTTATCATTATTTTTATTTTTTTGTGATTTTTCAGATTCTTAATTTAATTTTTTTTTTAGTTTTTTAATAATATGTCACCAAGATTATAACGTCGAAATTTCATTTCATTTTGTTAATTTTTTGTGTTTATCAACTAATGAAAAAATGTGATGTGGAGCCACCATCTATAATCATAGAAAAGTCTCAATTTATATAATAATCTCAGACATTATTTAATTTTTTGATCAAATTTAGACATAAATCGAGAATTTTTTCAAATTATATAACTAAATTGAAAAAAAAAGGATAATTACAAGCCTTTCTAACGACTACATGACCACATGGAAAAAATAGATATATTACTTGATGGATTAAATTCAAAATAAGTAAAATCAAAAAATGAAATGCAAAAACATTGAAAACTATTGGACATAAAATTCATTTTCCCTTGGATAAAAGATTAACTCAATGTAGCCGTCATAAAAAAACCAACAGTAGCCTAAGAGAACTTAATTTTAGTTTAGATTTCAAGTAAACAATTATGCTATATCCAATAACAAAGAAGAGAGACTAAGAAAAGGGAAAAGGTTGGGAAAAAGCTCCAATGAGTGAGTATATGCTCTCTATTAATTAGATTGTTTTAATATTGTGTTTCATTTCATCACTATATCACCTCATTATACACCCGCCATATGATTCATTAAATAAGATCCTATATTTTAATCTCGGTTCACATGTAAACTTGTAGTTGTAATATTCTGATTGTCAAAGTTATTCTCAATATTAAAGAAAAAAACAAATCTTATTGACCTAGTCATAGACAATAAATTTCAAGATAGATAATCCAACCAAATAAAATGTAAACTAGTGTCTAGAGATAAATTAAATACTGAATTATGTCTTATCCGAAAATCTTATCTACACAAAACTCAATTCCGCTTCTCTACAAAACATGATATTTCATTTTTTTTTAATCGCAATTAGATAAATATTTAAGGATGATTTCATTTTTTTTTAATCGCAATTAGATAAATATTTAAGGATGATTTACTTTCGAGAGTTGGGTCAATCAAAAGACAAATGGAAAGGAAAAAGATTGGAAATGGTAAAATTAATTTGGATATAGCAAAAGCGAAAGAGTCGCATGTGTTGTTTGCGACCTTACTCATATTTTAATTTTTTTCTCATAAATTATACTTTATTAAAAAAATTGAGTTTCACATTATTTATTGAAATTATCCCTAGTAGGCAAAGCAAAAGAACAGTGATGATTCGGTCATTGACTCATTATATTAAGACAATTTTTAAGAGAGGGGTCCATTGTGTGTGAAAAAAATATGAATGCAGAACTTTAAGAGAGTGGCCCATTCTTTTTCTAATAGTTAATAGGACTAATACTGAAAAAATTTAAAGTATGTAATTTTTTTTAATAAACTAATTGTTGGGGAACAAAAATAAATTTTTTTTATATATATATATATATATATATATAAAAGGCTTCACAAATAATTTTTTTTTTTTAAATCTAATTGATTGTTAATGATCCTTTTCTATAGTTATTGAGTGTCAGTTGATTGGATCAATTTTAAAGGAGTTATTTGGTTTTCAAACAAAAAAGGTATTAAACCATGAAAATATATTTAACTAATCACAATTCGGAAATTATATTTATTTTATTTAAGTATTTTGAATTTTCAGTAGTATGCAGAAATTTATTTTATCCATATAGAATAAGATTTAGGACACGCGATACAATCACCCCATTTAGTGGGATCTATTTATTCACGGGATATATTTAGAATTATTAAAACTACTAAAAAATTTGACCGTTGTCTCATTTTGCAATTTTTTTCTAAAAAGAAAAGTTTCGTGAATGAACTGCGTGAATTATTCACGGGACCCACACCCAGCCAGAAAATTAATCTGACATGATTGACAGATCAGATATATGAAGACGAGAATGGTTCCAAGTCAAAATCAAATGAGGGTAGATTGCGAGTAAAAGAATTATAGTGTAATATCAAATTTTATAATAATAATATATATATCAATGTTATGTTGACATCACTGACTTTAACAATGCAGTTGGATCAAAATAATCAAAGATATACTTTGACAAAAAGCCAATGCCAAATAATTCATAGCAGCATGAGTTGATTTTTGCAACTGTGTGCCCTTCTGGCAACTCTTGAAAGAAGAAAAAGAAAAGGTAATTTGTAGCCATGGATAAATTTCCAAAGAGATTCTTACCCCTTTTGTTGATCTTGTCTTTCATAATCCCTACAATTTCTGCTGCAAATGATACTTTAAACACTTCTCGGAGCATCAGAGATGGAGAAACATTGGCTTCATCAGGTGGCCTGTTTGAGCTAGGGTTTTTCAGTACTGGAAATTCGACGAATCGGTATTTGGGAATATGGTACAAGAATATACCAGTTAGGACATATGTTTGGGTTGCCAACAGAGAAGCTCCACTCACTACTAAATCAGGTGTTTTAAGGCTTACACAGCCTGGAATTTTGTCCCTTTTCAGTGACACCAATGGCTCAATCATATGGTCAACCAACGCGACCACATCTGCGAGAAATCCAACTGCGCAGTTATTAGAATCGGGGAATCTTGTGGTGAAGGATGGGAATGATGAGAATTACCTTTGGCAGAGTTTCGATTATCCGTGCGACACGTTTTTAGCAGGCATTAGGCTGGGCAGGAATTACGTAACAGGGCTTGAGACATACGTGTCGTCGTGGAGGAGCGATGAAGATCCAGCCCCTGGAGAGTACTCGATTCACATGGATCCAACTGGATATCCACAGATGTTGGTCAAGAAAGGCAATGTTGTGGAGCACAGAATCGGGCCCTGGAACGGGCTGCGATGGAGCGGGGCACCAGACACAAGCAATGATCCCACATACAAGGTTATGCTGTGGATGAATAAGAATGAGGTGAAATACACTGAAGTGTATGACCAGTCAGTGATTTCCAGGTCGAGATTGAGTCCAGGCGGCATTGGACAGCGTTGGACCTGGAACAATCGAACCAGCACCTGGACTATTTACACCAACATTCCAGCAGATATTTGTGACAATTACAATTTCTGTGGCGCACATGGCAGTTGCACGGTTGGAAACTCTCCAGCCTGTGCATGTATGGATAGATTTGAGCCAAGAGATCCTGAGAGTTGGAATACAACAGATTGGTCGAGTGGATGTGTTCGAAGGACACAATTGAACTGTCCAGACGATGTGTTTTTGAAGTACTCTGGAATAAGATTGCCAGACTCTCAAAACTCGTCGTTCAATGATCGGATAATGAGCCTAGCAGAATGCGAAGCAGTGTGTTCGAGAAACTGTTCTTGCACGGCCTACACGCGGTTGAATATCAGTGGAGCTGGAAGTGGATGCCTGTTTTACCATGGGGAATTGATTGACCTTAGAACAATGGCTCAAGCTGGACAGGATCTTTACATAAGATTGGCTTATTCAGAGTCTCCTCCACAGTCAAGTAACAACTTTTTTAATCACAATGATAGTTTATTACTTTTTGCTTCATTTTCTATGAGAGTAATTCTTGTGTTTTGTTTGGATTGAAGAAGTTGGTGGCTCTAAAGGAAGAACAAGAATAATAGTTATAGCGAGTTTGACATCAGTGACGGCCATAATTCTTGTGTGCCTAAGCATCTTTTTTATGTTAACTCGGAAGAGAAAGAAGGATCTGAGATTGGGAAAAGAAGGTATGATGAATGTGTATTAAAGGTGAAGAATATCTACAAGTGTTAGCTTTTCTGACTCATGTTATATAGTTCCAGTTGCAGGGCCATTTAGTGGAAGTCATGTTAAAGAAACAGAGTTGCCATTCTTCAGCTTATCTACTATTATGGCAGCAACAAACAATCTTTCAGACAAGAACAAGCTTGGTGAGGGTGGATTTGGACCTGTTTACAGAGTAAGATGCTATAAATTCTTCACATATTTATGCAGTTTTATACTCCATGAAAATAATGTAAAATAGTCATGAAAAATATAGTGTAGATATAACTTCATAAATTGAGTGAACAAGCAGCAGATTATTAGTATGTCTCACATTTTCAACTTTTGGTTGATAGGGCATGTTTGAAGACGGAACTGTAATAGCTGTGAAACGCCTCTCAAAAACCTCCAAACAAGGAGTCGATGAGTTGAAGAATGAAATGGTATTGATTGCCAAACTTCAGCATCGCAATTTGGTGCGGACTTTAGGATTTTGTGCAGATGGAGACGAGAACATGTTGATCTATGAATACATGCCTAACAGTAGCCTCGACTTGATTTTATTTGGTGAGAGCTCTTTTAATCTGCTAATAGAGGAATCTATATAAAGTTTCGGCAACACTAACTTCATACTATGTTTTAATAGATGAAACAAAATCTATGCTACTTGACTGGGAAAAACGCTTCAATATCATCAATGGAATTGCCAAGGGACTGTTGTATCTTCATCAAGATTCCAGGCTGAGAATTATCCATCGAGACCTCAAAGCCAGCAACATATTGCTAGATGCTGACATGAATCCAAAGATCTCAGACTTTGGCTTAGCTAGGAGTTTTGGAGGAAACGAAACTGAAGCTCAGACACGCAGAGTTGTTGGAACATAGTAAGAATTAAGCTCAACAATCCGATTTATCTAATTCTCATCAATTTCTTCTAACATCAATTCTCCTATTGATACTCCGTCACAGTGGATACATGTCTCCAGAATATACAATAGATGGGCTGTTCTCGATCAAATCAGATGTATTCAGCTTCGGTGTTCTTGTGCTAGAAATTGTGAGCGGAAAGAGAAACAGAGGATTCTTCCTCAAAAATCACAATCTTAACCTTCTTGGACATGTAAGTGCTAAGGTGCTATTTCCTACTGCCTACATTTGTAGTAGCTAGAATGTATCATCTCAACTATTTCAAATTTCTAACAGGCATGGACACTATATAAAGAAGACAACTCATGCAAACTAGTAGACCCTTCTCTTGGCGCTTCATTCAACAAATCTGAAGTGCTTCGCTCGATCCATGTGGGGCTATTGTGCGTGCAACAATCTCCAGAAGACAGGCCAAGCATGTCTTCAGTGGTTTTCATGCTGGGGAATGACGTTGAACTGCCTGAGGCTAAACAGCCTGGTTTTTTCACTGAGAGAGATGTCTCTTTCGATAAGAGTTCAAGTAGTTCTAATACAGCATTTTCAGAGAATCAAGTTACAGTTACTAGGTTAGAAGGCAGATAGTGAGATAGAAGTAACTAAACATAAAACTGTACAAACAGCCAATGTGTGCCTTGTCTGATCTGATATTGTATAGCTTGTTAGGCTCAAATTTTAAATTACTAGGCCTCATGGATCATTTTGTATGCTCCTCAAACTTTGCTTGAGTTGAGGATATATCGTTAGACTGAACATGTGGTTAGGCCATCTCCAACCCACAAACTCAAATTTGAACTCAAATCTTGTTTTTGCCACCAAATTTGCCACCATCTCCAACCCTTCAAACTCAAATTAGAATATTCTCTTACAATATTTTTAGTTTTGTTTTGAATTTTCTTTAATATCAAATATTTGTGTATTAAGTTCATAAAAAAAAATTAACTTAATTGATTTCAATTATAAATAAATATTTATAAACTATAAATCTTATTAAAAAATACCAAACTTAGCATGACGTGTAATATTAGTTTAAATTTAACATGTTGTAATGCTTATGTGTTTTAACTTTCATTGTAATTTGCATTAAATATTGTATGATATTCCAATTATATTTCTATTAATTCGTGCTTATATTTAATAATTACACTATTTTTCAAAAATATTCGATCAAGATATCTCAAAGTTCGTAATCGCATGTACATAGTAAAATATTATATAGTATATGTGTATTAATATCAAATGAGTGAAAATTATTATAAAAAAAAAATCAAATTTCTTTTTTTGAGTTGTGAACAGTATGTGGTAAATTTGCCACCAACTCAAAATTCAAAGTTTGAGTTTGATGCATGCGTTGGAGATGGTCTTACAATATAATGTTGGAGCAAGTTTTGTTCTATGATTTGTGTCCTAAACTGACAATAATATGAATGTAAAATGTGCTTAAAATTAGCAGGCTCGTGATATCTGGATATTATGCTTATTATTGAAGAGGAAAAAAAAACAACTTTAAAACAAAATATTAGAAATAGAAAAGTTGAGTTCTTAATTACGTATACTGTGATGGAAACTCATTGGTTGGGGAAAAATGGTTGATAAAATTTGCTAAACATATCAAACAATTTTATCTTGATTTTATATAATATTTTTTTTAATTTTAAAGGCGAACTTTGAAAGGATGGACTAAATTATATAAAGAAAAAAAAACATAGTGAAAGTTCTATTAACTTGGACAAAAAAGTGTCTCACCAGACAGAATTTTCGCCTGTTCACACTTCACATAAGAAGATTTGGAGGGAAGAAATGTTGGTGAACTTTTTAAAAGATGGAATACTATAATGCAAAAATTAATCAAACATTCGGCTATAATTGAAAATCGTCAAAAGTGTGGGATTTATTTAACAATTTTACTTTATTTATAAAATAATTGCACCCAAATTAATAATTATGTCTCATCTCTGCTTATCATGGTATCCACAAGAACGGATCAAATAAATTGTTCACATCATCACATGTACAAATTTATAGACTAATAAGCATGGCAACGACCGGTACTAATCACCCAGCGTGTCATAGTATATTAATTATACATTCAAATTAAATAATATATCTAAAACTTATCGGATCTAAAGCACTTTTTTTAGAACACAAAAGATGAATATATTGGATGGCACGCAATTATGGACAAATGTTCAGGTCAATAGAGAATGTTCTTATCAATTAACTAAGTACCAAATTGAGATATTAAAAAAAAAAAAAAAACGGTAAGATAAATGAGATTAGTAAATTGATTAAGTTTTATTGATATTCCTGATACATTAGATCAGTTAAGGTACTTACTACTTCCCATGAGCTACAATGAATGAATATTTCTTGTAGTAGTTGAACTAATTTAATTGAATGAATATTGAAATCTCATATTTATAGAAAATGATTATCCCTTTTTGGGCGGCCTTAACAAATTTTCTCAAATTTAAATCTGGATTAACACCATTTATTCCATGAAACAATTATTTGGTGTCACGTTCAGGCTGTAGAATCCATCTTTGATGCTATTCAAACTTCTTGTGTTTGTTTGTTTGACCAAGTCATAATTAATAAATTCTTGTGTTTGTTAGGACACATTTTTAGTTGATGTGTGTCAATAAATACATACTTGTGGAATGTAAAGTCTAGATGGGGATGGACCTACGTTGGACCTGCCGGCCTCCCCTGAAATTTGGAAATTTTACAGGGATGTATTAGTAATTTTATAATTATTTCAATATATTATATGATGTTTAATAACATGTATCAAAAAAATAATAATAATAAAGTATTTAGGAATATTGAAACTGCTGACAATATTCCAAAATATGGATTACAAAATAGAAGAATTTTGTGGTGTAATGATATTAATTTTTTTTAATATTAAGATGTAGCTTATAAGTTAACACGTTTCAAATTAAAGACCATGTAATATGTTAGTATTTAAAAAAGATGTTAACCAATTATGTATATTATTTTATTTTTATTATTGTTAGTTGCACCCTAAATCGCTAGGTCTGGAGAGTGAGCATATATGTATGTTTGAAGTGAGTTTGAGTGGATGAGGGGAATCCTTGAATTTTGATTAACTGTAATGGTATATTGTTAATGTAAATCTGTTGGAAAAGATAAATGATTATAATATTTTGTTGTTAAATATGTGTTGATAAGAATTATTAATTAATGAACGAGGTGTGATTTATATGGTGTGATTTTAGTGGAGATAAAATTTGAATTTGAATGTCAAAACAAATAAGGATTTCATATTTAAAGTTGGAAATCCGGATTATTAAATACTGCTTCTAATATAACTAATGTCTTTAAATCAAAGATGGAATCATATCCGGATCCAAAAGTCTTACCTTCATCTTTCCAAAAATAAAAAAACAAATTTTCTGTATTTTATTATATTATAAAGATACATCGTATCTCCACCAAATTCGATTATTCTTTTATTATAACAATGATGTTGGAATTTGGACAGAGGTAAAAGTTAAAAGGGGAAATAGACTTCTGTACCCAAAATATAATAGTGAATAACATATATACCACATCAAAGATAATAGTTACAAAAATGCCACAAATGTGGTCAACTTTTGAGATGATGGGATTGAATTAGTTACACAATCAAATCATTAGAATTAAATAAGATTAAAAAAAGTATGAGTGGAAATAGCTTGTGCCATTAAACGAAAATGTTTGGTGAAGCAGCATCCCATTAAATGAAAATTCTTGTAATTACATGCATTAAACGAAAATGTGCATATGCAATAAAAGGAAAATTCGTTTAACCTTTTATAAGATTATTATATGCATTAATTTCAAACATTAATTCGTTTATGGAATTTCAAACATTAATTTGCCACTATAGTTCCACTATTAAACGAAATAATTACACGAATTCCACAAATTTCCCGGATAATAGTGTTAGACATTTGTAATTTTCGTTGAATAGTGTTAAAATTTGTAATTTTCGTTTAAACTATTACACGAATTCTTCATTCGACATTTCATATTAAACGAAAATAGATCAATATTAAACAAATTCCACTATTAAACGAATTAATTTGCCACCATTAAATAGTTCCACTATTAGACGAATTAATTTGCCACTATTAAATAGTTGAACTATTAAACTATATTACTCTATTACACGAATTCCACAATTTGGATTGCAACTATTAAAATATATTACTCTATTAAACGACAATTCAACAATACTCTTATTTAGTTCAAGTTCAATTTTAATGTTAGCAATTCCACAAATTTTCGTTTAATAGTGTTCAAATTTGGGGAATTTTCGTTTAATTGTGTTAAAATTGGCAATGTACTAAACGAATTAATGTTTTAAAATTTGGGACCATGTACTAAACGAATTAATGTTTGAAATTCCATAAATTTTCGTTGAATAATTACAAATTTTCGTTTAATAGTGTTAAAATTTGTAATTTTTCGTTTAACATTGGTATCCATTTTAATAGTGTTAATACTTTGCAAATTTTCGTTTAATAAATGGATTCTCTACATATAGTGCACTATTACAATTTCGTGTAATATAGTTACATTATTCTTGTTTTCGTGTAAATAATACATTATTCTTATTTTAATAGAGTAATATAGTTTAATAGTTCCACTTTTTAGTAGTGGCAAATTAATTCGTTTAATAGTGGAATTCGTTTAATATTGAGCTATTTTCGTTTATGATGAAATGTCGAAGGAAGAATTCGTGTAATAGTTTAAACCATTAAACGAAATTTTAACACCAACACACGAAAATTACAAATGTCTAACAATATTAAACAAAAATTTGTGGAATTTGAAACATTAATTCGTTTATTAGTGGAATATGAAACTTAACAATTTTCACATGAACTATTAAACGACAATTTGGAAATTTTAACACTATTAAACGATAGTTTACAAAATTTTAACACAATTAAACGAATTTATGCGTAAAAATTGGGAAATTTTCGCATGAGAAATAAACGAATTCAAATTTGCACATTAAACGAATTAATGTTTGAAATTCCATAAATTTTCGTTGAATATTTACAAATTATTAAACGAATTCATGCGTAAAAATCGGGAATTTTTCGTTTAATAGTGGTCGTGAGAAATAAACGAATTCAGGTTCACGCATTAAACGAATGAATGTTTGAAATTAATGCATATAATAATCTTATAAAAGGTTCCTCAAATTTTCGTTTAATGCACATGCAAATTTTCGTTTAATGCATGCAAATTTTATGAATTTTTGTTTAATGGTACACTGCTTCACCAAATGTTTCGTTTAATGGAACTAGGCATTGCAAGTTGTATTTTGTTTAATCTTATTTAATTTGCATGATTTGATTGTTAGTTAAAAAAACATTATTTCAATCCCATCATCTCAAAAGTTGACCACATTTATGGCATTTTTGTAACTATTATCTTTGAGGTGGTATATATGTTATTCACTATAATGTTTTGGGTACAGTGGGTAGGGTTCCCAAAGTTAAAACGTTAAACGGTTTACTTTGTGGGCTGCAAAAAAGAAAGAGATGAATCAGCATAAATAAACAAAAATGACAATTATTATTATTATAAAAATTACAAATTATATTATATGGCTCCTTGCCTAAAGACCATAATATTTGAGCAAACCCTAATGATTTCACTGGAGCTACATTTGAATTAATTAAATAGTTAGAGCATTTGAATCTTATTGTTATCTTATATTTTATTTAATTTACCTATGCATGTCATTGTTGTAACATATATTCTCTGTTCCAAATAGTTAATAGGATAAGAATTTAAAATTAAATAGATTAAATTATGTTGAAAAGTTTTCTTAAAGAAAAAAGACAAAATAATAGTTGTAGGACAAAAAAATATGATAATTGTTTTTAAAAATAATTAAAGATGAAGATAATTTAGAAGAAAAATTACATAGGAGAGATATTTTAAATATTTATGACAGTAAACTTGACTAATTTCTTACAACACTGAACACTCCATAGATTATATTTCGTTGGAAAGAAATTGTACAATAGCTCCACTATATTTAAAAATATAAATAAAAAGTTTTAGGGGTTTTACGGTAATTTGCCATTTAACTGATATACTCATACCTATATGCAAATTCTCAGGTGCAAGTGTGCAAGTGCAACCATTGCATTGTACAATCATCGGGTCGGCTCAACATATATTGATTCGGTCAACACGTTGATTACCTTGTAAAATATAATATTTTTATGTATATATGAAATAATATTATATATATACATATAATATTTATATCACATGGATTAACTGATATATCATATAATATTTTTATATATATGTATCAAGTAATACACTTCAAATTTATGATTAATTTGAGAAATTTTAACTTGATAAGTAAGAATTTTATTCTGATCATGTGTAATACTTTTTTTGCATCATGTTATACTTTTATGCATATCATATATATTATATAATATTTTAATTCAATTATAGTGAGCTTTTTTTTTTTTTCCAATTTGAGGTGTTTCATATACACATTTGTGTACCATAAAATATCTTCTGTTAATATTAATATCTTCTACAATCTTTTTAGAATATTCCATTAAATAAATAATAAAAATTAATATTGATTTTTTAAATAATTTTATTTAAATAATTAATTATTTTGAATTGTGAATAGAAAATAAATTTCAAGTGTGTGAGTTTATAGAATCGACATTAAATGAGTGTGATTAATGAGAATGGATGTGAATGTCAAGTGTGAAACAGAATTTGAAAGTCGACAGAATTGACCGAGGAAAACATGATTTCCAGTCAAGGCCGATATTTAATACCAAGCATTTGGCCCCTCATCTCTTTTTCCAGAATAGTGGAGTATTATTATTTCACATATTGGTACCACATTTGCAAGAAATTTCCAATTTAAATTGTCCGTGTTTTATTTTATATATATACAAGCATTTTAGATTGATAATGAAAATAGTATTTCTCCTTCATTTCAAAATAATCATCATTTATAATAATTATTAATATTATTATATAAGATTGAGAAATATTCATTATCTTTAATTAAGAGTGTAAAATGACTATAGTACCCTCCATTTAAGTATAACTATTATTTAGATTATAATGAAATAAGGATTTTGTTTCTGTGAGAAAATATACTATAGGTTTATGAAAATTGAAAGTGATAGGAGTCAGTTAAATAATGGTGTCGAAATCAAAATTGTCCCAACATTGACAAAAGTAATAGGCCAAAATATTAAAAGTAATTTAGATTAGGTTTTTAGGACAAGTTGGAGTGGCGTATCGTATGATAATTCATCACACTTTAATAATGCCCTTCCAGGTCAAGAATAAACAAAACTGCAGATGAAAGCTCAAACATAACAATCGCCATGGAGGAACTCTGTAAGAGCTCTTTACCCCTTTTCTTTGTCTTCTCTCTCTTAATCCCTGCAATTTCTGCTGCAAACGACACCGTAGATGCTTCTAAGAGCATCAGCGATGGAGAAACACTGGTTTCATCAGGTAGGATGTTTGCACTTGGGTTTTTCAATCTCGGAAATTCTACGAATCGGTATGTTGGGATATGGTACAATAATATCCCAGTTAGGACATATGTTTGGGTTGCCAACAGAGAAGCTCCACTCACAACTATCAATGGTGTTTTAAGGGTTACACAGCCTGGAATTTTGGCCCTCTTCAATCACTCTAATGGCTCAATCATATGGTCAACCAACGCAACGGGATCTATCGCGAATCCAACTGCACAGTTATTAGAGTCGGGGAATCTTGTGGTGAAGGATGGGAATGATGAGAATTTCTTATGGCAGAGTTTCGATTATCCATCTGATACGTTGCTAGCAGGCATTCATCTTGGAAGGAACTATGTAACAGGGGTGGAGACATACAGCACCTCTTGGAGAACAGAGGATGATCCAGCTGTTGGTGAGTTTTCAGTTCATATGGACCCCACTGGGTATCCTCAGATGCTGGTTAAGAAAGGCAATGATGTCCAGTTCAGAATCGGGCCCTGGAACGGGCTGAGATGGAGCGGGGCACCAGACACGAGCAATGATCCCACATACAAGGTCATGTTATGGATGAATAGGAACGAGGTGAAATATGCTGAGACGTATGACGAGTCAGTTATCTCCAGGTCTCGATTGAGTCCAACTGGCGTTGGACAGCGTTGGACCTGGAACAATCGGACCAACGCCTGGACTGTTTACACCAATGTGCCAGCTGATATTTGTGATAATTATGGTCTGTGTGGCGCACATGGCAGTTGCACGGTTGGGAGCTCGCCACCATGTGCTTGTCTCGACAGGTTTGTGCCCAGAGATCCTGATAGTTGGAATAGAACTGATTGGCCAAGTGGATGTATTCGAAGGACGGCCTTGAATTGTCCGGATGATGTGTTTTTGAGGTACTCTGGGATCAAATTGCCTGACTCTCAAAACTCGACATTCAGTGATGAGACAATGAGCCTTCAAGAATGCCAAGCAGAATGCAAAAGGAACTGCACTTGTATGGCGTACACGCAGTTGAATATCAGTGGATCGGGAAGTGGATGCCTGTTTTACCATGGGGAGTTGATTGACATCAGAACCATGGCTCAAGCTGGACAGGACCTTTACATCAGAATGGCCTTTGCAGAGTCTCCAACAGAACCAGGAGCAAGTAAGGATTTATAAATACATGAGCAAGCTTATAAACTGTTTTCGATATTATGCTGTCAAAGAATCATAGATGCAATTGATTTAAAATAGTGGAACATGTTTGCTTGAGTATGAATTGAGTTCATGGTTTCTAATGAAATCTTGGATTTCACTACTTTTCAAGAAGTTTAAAAGGAAGGTTTTTTCTTGATATTGTATTTTGTTTGGATTGAAGATGTTGCAGGCTCTAAAAGCAGAACAAGAGTAATACTTATAGCGAGTTTAACAACAGTGGTTGGTGTAATTCTTGTGAGCCTAAGCCTCGTTTTTATCTTTATTCGGAAGAGGAAGAAGGAACTGCGACTGGGAAAAAAAGGTTAGTTGGATGAATGTGTGATTGGGCAGAAACAATATATTACATAGTGCTTGCTTGTCTGACTCATGTTCTCAGTTGCAGTTGCAGTTGCAGTTCCAGTTGGAGGGCCATTTAGTGGAGGTCATGTGAATGATGCAGATTTGCCATTTTTCAGCATATCTACTATTGTGAAAGCTACAGACAATTTTTCCAACAATAACAAGCTTGGTGAGGGTGGATTTGGACCTGTTTACAAGGTATTACAAACTACTATTTCTTCACGTATTTATGCAGTTATAATGTCAAAGACAAGGACGAATGAATCTGCGGTTACTTAACAAAAATGACTGAACAAGCAACATTTTAAGGTTTCTGACGTGAAATTTGGCTGTAGGGGATGCTGGAAGACAGACAGGAAATTGCAGTCAAACGTTTGTCTAAAACCTCCACACAAGGAGTCGATGAGTTGAAGAATGAAGTGATTTTGATTGCCAAACTTCAACATCGCAATTTAGTGAGGACTTTAGGATGCTGTGCAGAGGGAGAGGAGCACATGTTGATCTATGAATTCATGCCTAACAGTAGTCTCGACTTGATTTTATTTGGTGAGCACTATGCATTAATCCATTGCACAAACAGTAGATTGCAAAGCTAGCTTTATGTTTTTTTTTCTTCATTCTTTGGATTATGCAATAAGACAACACTAACTCCTCAATATGTTTTGACAGATGAAACAAAAAGTATGCTACTTGACTGGCAAAAACGTTTCCATATAATCAATGGAATTGCAAAAGGGCTCTTGTATCTTCACCAAGATTCAAGGTTGAGAATTATTCATCGAGACTTGAAAGCTAGCAACATATTGTTAGATGCTGATATGAATCCAAAGATATCAGACTTCGGGTTAGCTAGGAGTTTTGGAGGAAACGAAACTGAAGCTCAAACACGTAGAGTTGTTGGAACATAGTAAGAATTAAGCTCAACAAACAACCGATCTATCTAATTCCCATCACCACCTTCTAACATTAATTTTCCTTATTCCACAGTGGATACATGTCTCCGGAATATGCAATAGATGGGCTGTTCTCGGTCAAATCAGATGTATTCAGCTTCGGCGTTCTTGTGCTAGAAATTGTGAGTGGGAAGAGAAACAGAGGATTCTTCCAAAAAGACCACAATCTCAACCTTCTTGGACATGTAAGTATTATTTCATCATGAGGCCAACATTTGTAGCCAAAAAAGTATGATCTCAACCATTGTTTTTTTGCAATTTTGGACAGGCATGGAAACTTTATAAAGATGACAACTCAAGCCAACTACTAGACCCTTCAATAGGCGACTCGTTCGACTTATCTCAAGTGCTGCGCTCGATCCATGTGGGGCTGTTGTGCGTGCAAAAATCACCAGACGACAGGCCAAACATGTCACAAGTGGTTTTCATGCTGGGAAATGAAGTAGCATTGGCTGAGGTTAAGAAGCCTGGTTTTTTCACAGAGAGAGAGGCATTTACCGATCAGAGTTTTAGTAGCTCAAATCCAGCACATTCACAGAATCAAGTAACAATTACATGGAGTGAAGGCAGATAGTGAAAAAGATCCATTAACTTCAAACAATTCTGATTTTTTTCATCCTTTAGAATGTAAAAGTAACCTATTCACGCTTACATGGTTGTTTGATGTATGTATTGTATTTATATGGCACTTATGTGCACGTGAAGGGAGAAAATTATATAGAAATTACACAAATGGTTTATTTGTTACTAATTTAGTCTACCCTGTATCTTTCTTTAAAATCTTTTTAAACATTTTCCCCCTCAATCAATATAAAAGGTGAGAGTCCAAAGAAAAAGGTTAACAAAAATAAATTGCAAGTACAGAAATGTATAAATGAAATACATTGAGCAAAAAGTCCAAAAAAAAGGGACTAAAGAAAATCATAGATGGCGGACTATGTGTTTTTCCATTTTTTATGTTACGTATAATTGTATTGGGTTTTCGCATAAATCCTTATTTTACTTAAGTTCAAAAGGAGATTAAAATAATACTGTGCGTCTAAACAAGAACTGTTCTTGAACAAAAAATTAGTAGAAATTATTTTTTAAAAAAATTAGACAAAGTCCAAAAAGTAGTCTGGAAATTGCACAAACCAAATATGATAATGGATTACAAGAGTGAACTGAAAAAAAAGAAATGTTCAAACAAGGTCAAAGCAGTTGTTCCAATATTATGAAGGTTGGGCTATACAAAAGTCATCCATTACTAAACACATTCAAATTATTAAATACATCAACTTTAAATAAATAAATATCACCATTTTATTCTTACAATTATACAACATATAATAAATAAATAATAAATAGTAAAAGTATTTATGTCTTTTAATATATATTTATTTTTAATTGATTGTTTAGTAGATTGGATGAGCAGAAAGCATAGAATAATGGAAAGTCAAAGCAGAGTTGTAGACGCCATGATTGACGCACTTCAAGAAGCTTCCATTCCATTCAATTACATTATTAAATACGAAAAGTATAATGCCAAATCACTCTTTGCCTCGTTTATTCAACATGCCATCATTTCGATATCATATTTTATTAGTAGATCTTGATTCAATCCAAACTAACCAAAGGCCAAAGCTATCATAATATCAAGCCCTGAACACTAGTGCAGCCATGAACCTATTTCCAAAAATTACCTTACTTTCTATATTCTTCATCTTCTTCTTCATAACTCCAGCAATTTCTGACACCTTGAATACTTCTCAAAGCATCAGAGATGGAGAAACACTGGTTTCATCAGGTGGGATGTTCGAACTCGGGTTTTTCGGGCTAGGAAATTCTTCGAATCGGTGGTATTTGGGCATATGGTATAGGAATATTACAGAAAGAACATATGTTTGGGTTGCCAACAGAGAAGCTCCCCTGGAAAACAACACAGGTGTGTTGAGGATGACTCAGCCTGGAACTCTGGCCCTGTTCAATAACACTAATGGCACCATCATATGGTCATCCAGTGCGAGAACCGTAGGGAATCCAACTGCACGGTTACTGGATTCAGGGAATCTCGTGGTGAAGGATGCCAACGACGACAGGCCTGAGAATTACCTGTGGCAGAGCTTCGACTATCCAACGGACACGTTCTTGCCAGGCATGAGTGTCGGATGGAACTACGTAACGGGGGTCGAGACCTTCGTGTCGTCGTGGAGGAGTAACGATGATCCAGCTCAGGGTGAGTATTCACTGCACTTGGACGCAACTGGATATCCACAGATTTTGTCTTTAAGAGGTAATAATAATACTGTTGTGAATAGGCTTGGACCCTGGAATGGAATCAGATTCAGTGGGGCCCCGGATACGAGCAATGATCGTGTGTATACGTTAACGTTGCGGATGAATCAGGACGAGGTGAGGTATAGGGAAGATATTGCTGACCCGTCGATTATTACCAGGTCCATCGTGAGCTGGAACGGGGATTCAGCGCGTTGGGTGTGGAATTCGCAGTCCCTGGAATGGACTGAATATAGAGGCACACAAGTGGATAACTGTGATATCTACAATACATGTGGTGCAAATGGCATTTGCAACGTTGGAAACTCTCCGCCCTGTAGATGTCTCGACAGATTCGTGACGAGGGGACAAGAAAGCTGGACTGGAACAGGCAGGTCGAGTGGATGTTTTCGAAGGACGGAATTGAATTGCCCTGATGATGTTTTCTTGATCTATCCTGGAATTAAATTGCCTGATGCAAGAAACTCGACGACCAATGATCAGATAGTGAGCCTGTCAGGTTGTGAAGCAGAATGCTCGAGGAACTGTAATTGTACGGCGTACACGCAGTTGAATATCAGTGGATCAGGGAGTGGATGCCTGTTTTACCATGGGGACTTGATTGACATTAGAACTCTATCTTCAGGGGCGCAAGATCTTTACATCAGAATGGCTTCTGCAGAGAGACGTAAGGATTTTTATTTGAATTGTTCTTGGTTATGATGAATATATTTGTTGATCATGGGATGGTTTTTAATTTATTGTATTTTGTTTGGATAGAAAATGTTGTGGGCTCTAGAGGGAATAACAGAGTGATACTTATAGCGAGTTTGACAACGGTGGTGGTTGGAATAGGGCTTATTTTCCTGAGCCTCGTGTTTTATTATAGGCACAAGAAGAAGCACAAGAAACCAAGATTGGGACAAGAAGGTATGAGAATGTGATTTAGTCTAAAGAATAACTACAAAAAGATCAATCATTAAGGTTTTCATCTCTGACTTATGTTACACAGTTGCAGGAACATTCAGTGGAAATGCTGGGAAAGAAGCAGAGTTGCCATTCTTCAGCTTATCTACTATTTTGAAAGCTACTGACAAATTTTCCAACGACAAAAAGCTTGGTGAGGGTGGATTTGGACCTGTTTATAAGGTAATTATTAATTAACTTCACTTGTTGGCTGAACATACAACATTTTGTAGTGTTTCATGTTTCCGAGTTTTGGGTGTAGGGTATGCTGGAAGGCGGACAAGAAATTGCTGTCAAACGCTTGTCTAAAACCTCCACACAAGGAGTCAATGAGTTGAAGAATGAAGTGATCTTGATTGCGAAACTTCAGCATCGCAATTTGGTGAGGACTTTAGGTTGTTGTGCAGAAGAAGAGGAGAACATGTTGATCTATGAATACATGTCTAACAGTAGCCTCGACTTGATTTTATTTGGTGACAACTCTGAATTTGCCATACACTTTCTATTATAATTGTGAAGCATGAGAGCACTAATTTCACAGTATGTTCTAACAGATCCAACAAAAAGTGTGTTACTTGACTGGGAAAAACGTTTCAATATCATCAATGGAATTGCCAAGGGACTATTGTATCTTCATCAAGATTCAAGGTTGAGAATTATCCATCGAGACCTCAAAGCTAGCAACATATTGCTAGATGATGACATGATTCCAAAAATATCAGACTTCGGCTTAGCCAGAAGCTTTGGAGGAAATCAAACCGAAGCTCAGACACATAGGGTCGTTGGAACATAGTAAGAATCTCAACAAACTAATACACCAAATTCCCATTTGATATCCCATAACATTACTTTTCTTGCCAATACGATCTTGCAGTGGATACATGTCTCCAGAATATGCAATAGACGGGCTATTCTCAATAAAATCCGACGTATTCAGCTTCGGTGTTCTTGTGCTAGAAATTGTGAGTGGAAAGAGAAACAGAGGATTCTTCCAAAAAGACCACAATCTCAACCTTCTTGGACATGTAAGTATTATTTCATCATCAGGCCAACATTTGTAGCCAAAAATGTATCATCTGAACCAATTCAATGTTTGGACAGGCATGGACACTTTTTAAAGAAGGAAACTCAAGCAAAGTAGTAGACCCTTCACTAGGTCACTCGTTAGACTTATCTCAAGTGCTTCGATCGATCCACGTGGGGCTTCTATGTGTGCAGAAATCTCCAGAAGACAGGCCAAACATGTCTTCAGTAGTATTTATGCTGGGGAATGAAGTAGAACTGCCTGAGCCTAAGCAGCCAGGTTTTTTCACTGAAAGAGATGTTACTTCATATCAGAGTTTTAGTAGCACAAATGCAGCACATTCACAGAACCAAGTCACTATTACATGGATGGAGGGTAGATAGGAAATCAACTGGTAGTTAGTACTGTATTTTTACCATACTGTTAATCAACGCCGAGTATACACAAATGATATCCCTTTTTTTAAATTGTTGCACATATTTCAACTGTCTCATGTCACCATGTGTCTCTTTCACATTTGAAAAAATCAAGCTCCCAATAAGTTGGTTCACCTCCTAAAAAAATAGCAGTTGGACTTTGTCATGTTATTTTATATCAAATAAATATATGTACATTTCAAAATTCAAAGTTTTGGTTAATTTGTTCAAGCTTGAAATGATGATGTACAAAAGGATATTGAATTGATCATGGAATAAGATAAAAACCATTTCCTAATACCTAGTACTTAGTAGTAATAACTAAACAACATCAGTTACAAAAACTCATGATTTATCAGCTCTTTCATCTTCCCACATAACTTCTTCTGTCCATTGCTCTGCTCATAACCGTTACATAATCATCTTTCCCTTCCTATAAATCTTCCCACTTCTCACCACTCTTCACCATCCAAGAATTCAAACAAAAGATCAATCAATACCATGGCATTCACTACAAAGCTCGTAGCAGTCGTTCTTGCTTCATTCCTAGCATCATCCATCATGATCACAGCAAGAAAGCTCAACTCCAAATCGACACTCAGAACGCGCCTGAAACTAGACGAGGAGGGGTCGAGTTCGTGCTGGGATGCGCTGTTCGAGCTGCAATCTTGCAGTGGAGAAGTGGTGATGTTCTTTCTGAATGGGGAGACTCATCTTGGCAGCAATTGCTGCAATGCAATAAAAACGATTGAGCACGAGTGCTGGCCGTCCATGCTAGGAACCCTGGGGATCACCACAGAGGAAACCAACATTCTTCGTGGCTATTGCGATGCAACCACGGCTGAGAGTGTCTTCCCATCGCCTCCGCCCAAGTCGTTGCATAAGTGCTACGACCTACCACGCTTACTCCCTTGATTATATGTAGTCACTGCAAAAAATAATATGCTGTGTATGGAGATGTTTTGTTCAGTTTATTAATAACACTGAATAAGGTCGTATGCCTCTTTTTTCTCATCTTTTATATCTGCAAATGCATCCATTTCAGTACTGAAATACGACCTCTCATGGACCCTTACAAATTGTGACTCAATATTAATCAAGTAAGAAATATTGCAAATAAATGGTTTTTGTCAACATAAATGGAAGTTGATTTGATGTTTCTACAACACGTTTACTGCGAACGTGATTATTTAAAATTCTTGATTTCAGTTTGTTTCTATAATATCACTTTCCCTAAAATGGGATCAATTGCAAAATACCAGTTTGTTAATAGTAAACCAATTTGACACCAATTAAAACTATTGGCAACAAAAAATTGCTTTGTATGAGGAGGAATCTTTTTTATTGTGGGTATAATATCACTCTCATTTAATCTCGTATCTGATGAGTTACATTTGTTTTGTGCTGTAGTTGAAAATATATAAAAATTAGAAGGATGAGCTTCTATTCCAATGACAGTTAATTATCACTTGGGATTTAATTTTATAGTTCTTTTTATACTTTTAAATTATAAGTTCACGAAGTTTAATTTTTAATAAGACTGCATATTATATATTGAAATAATTCATCATATAACATAAAATAATATTAAATGAAATAGTTGGACTATAAAATGACTGGCACGATGGAAATTAGTTTAGCAACTTATGGAATCTTTTAATATTCAATATTTTAAATGGTCGGTAGTACTAATTTGGGTGAGCTGTTAATTATAATTGAGAAATGTGAGAACTACGTACTAAAATTTATACATGACATTTTCTATTTAATTTTTATTTAATATTTTAAAATAATTACTACAGATTATAATTGAACTGTTAATTATTACATGACATTTTTATTTAATTAATATGTGGTATATATATATATATATATTAGTTTTAGATCACATATGTTGTACGTGGAGATCAATTCAAATTAAAGAAAAAAATAATATAAATACCTTATATGTAATTTATATTAGAGTTCTAATTATAATAGAACTCTATAGAATTTTGAATTAGTATTCTAATACAAAATTATCTAAATATAAAAATCTTAAATTACTATTATAATTATCTAAAATAATAATCTTTGATAAGAATATATTTAGTAATTTATATTTTATAAGAAACATCCATACTTTTATATAAGTAATAAATATATACGATAAAACATCTGTAACATAATATTCATAAAATTGATAGGTTATCAACCAAATAATCCTTGATTATTGATAATTAAAATTAAAAGTCAACCCTACCCCTACCCTTGCCCCTTCATATTCCCTAAAACGAGGATCCATGTTGCTCCCACATGCTTTTTATATGTTCACATTTTAGTAACATTACACCCATTAGGAATCTAATATGGTTGCTTACAAAGATATTAGCCAACATGTATTGTTTTCAATCTTTAATCATCTCATGATTTTTATCAGATTTAAATCTAAACTTTGTCTCTGATAAATTGCAACCCCCCCCCCCCCCCGGTTAGGAATATTTCAAAATTTAATGAAAATTTTATGAGTTTTTCTATTGCAAATAGGTTTTTTTATCTAACACTTGACAACATTCATTAACCAATTCCATCAATCTATACATGGCATATAACATTTGAAATATTTTTCTGAATAGAAAAACTAAAATTTTTGATGTATTAAAAAAAAGCTAATGTATTAACAGTGACAGACCCAGAATTTCAATCCAGGGGCCCACGTCAACTTATAAAAAAAACTATAATTTTAAACTAAGTACATAAATTAATCATAATTTCGATAAAGTTAATATATTACATTATAAAATAATAAAATCCAAAATTAGTAACTCAATTATATCTAACACTTGGATTACAAAATTTCATCTCACTTTCTTCGTTTACTCAATGCTTAATAAATTCTATTTATAACTTCACTTAAATTTAAATATTGTTTATCAATATTAGAATACAAAAACTATAAATTTTAAAGAATATTTTGACAATTACCTACCATAATTTTTTTTTTCCATAACTACAAGTATGGATAAAGAATTTGCAAATAAAATACAAAATTATTCATCAATCTCTTGCATCTAATCATTATATCACATATACAATTTAAGATATAATAAATCTACAATAATAAAGAAAAAATAAATCATAAAAATTATATAAAAATAATATTTTATGTTAAAATTAGATAGAAAGACATTGAGAGAAAAAAAAAAATCTAAAAACAAAATTGAGGCCTGAGGGATTTATGTTGGGTGGAAAACAAGGAAGAAAATTTGCAAAACAAACGGTGTTATGCGTTGGACTAGTATTATCTTATTTCTTTCTTTTTTTAATTAAAATAGTGAAATTACTAAAATACCCCTAACTATTTTTCAAAATTTCAGGGGGCTAGTACCCCTTGGCCTTTAGGTGGGTCGTCCCTGTGTATTAATAAGAAATATGTATCAAAAATGAAAAAATAAATTTTCAAAGATAAAAACAAGAAACACCCTTCCTTTCACTTTCCCTGATTCATTAAAAAAAATTGGGGAAAAAAAACACTCTTTATGTTGTTTCAAGATGTGTTCGTTAAAATGATAATCATCTTGATTATAAATCATCATTTGATTTAAACAAAAAGAATAGGAAACCTAACAACGGGAAAGAATTAAATCCAAATCCAGAGGATCTGACCAATATATGGAAACTGTTTATTTCCATGTCCTTTTTTTATCATGTGATTAGTTACATCATCACTCTCAAACGGTATAATAAGCATTTCCAAAATTATGAATTTATTCCAAATCCAAGGAGATCTAAAAAATATATAGAAACTGTGTATTTCCAAGTCCTTTTTTATCATGTGATTATTTACATCATCACTCTCAAACGGTATAATTAAAACTTGTCCAAAATTGCTGTATATTCTGGCCACCTACTTTTCACAAATTTTACAAGACACATCATCTAAACAACAGAATCCAAAGCCTCAATCAACTTTCCTAACGTTGTACGAGTAGTAATTGTAATTAGAATTTAGTCTGTATTTAGACCCCTTAATCCTCATTAAATGAGATCTCAGCCTCTTCCACAAGCAGCGCCGCCTCCTCGGGGATGAAATTCCGCTCACGTGACTCACGTGCACCTTGCTCTTACTCCGTTTAACCGCCAGTCCCCGAATCTCCGGCGGCTGGTACGTCCGGATCAACGGCCACTTTATATCGTTAAAAAACGGGTGGCGTTTAATATCCGTCGCCCCCCTGGCGCATCCTAGCCTCCTCCTGGGATCCTTCACCAACAGTTTCTCGATCAAATCCCTTGCATCTGCCATCCCCGGCTCCTCCCTCTGTCCTTCCGCCACGTGGAACCTCACCCCCTTGGTCGACGCTATATTGCGCAGGGTGGATTCCTTGCTGGCTCCCTTAAACGGCGTCGTGCCGTGCAACAACTCATAAAGCAGTACACCAAACGCCCACCAGTCCACCCCGTTACCGTGACCGTTGCCGCTAACTAACTCCGGCGCCAAATACTCGTGTGTGCCGACGCACGATTTCGAAAACGCCGTCGTTGGCTCGGCCACGAACTCCGTCACCTGTTCCTTGCGTTGCCGGTCACCGAAGCAGGCGTATCTGTTGGACCCCACCTTGATCTGGCTCCGAGTTTCCAGTTTTGGTGAAATATCGGAGTGGAAACACAGATCAAAATCTGATAGCATTATGTGACCGTCCTCGCGGATTAGAATGTTCTCAGGCTTAAGATCACGATAGACTATTCCCTTCGCGTGTAAGTATTCCAGAGCTAAGAGAACTTCAGCGGCGAAGAACCTGACCGCCTGAACCGATAACCGGTTGCTGGGCTGCTTACGGAGCAATGAATGGAGGTCGCCGTTGGGGCAATAATCCATGAGAAGACAGGTGTAATGCGACACTTGTAGGTGCGCATACAGAGTTGGGAGAAAGGGGTGATCGAGAGAGGAGAGGATTTGCGCCTCCGTTTGAACATGAGAGAGTTTCTTAGAGTTCAAAGAGTCGCGGTCGACGACTTTAAGGGCGAAGTTGGCGTGGTCGTAGTCACGGAGGCGGCAGAGGAAGACGCGGCCGAGGTTCCCGGAGCCGACGAGGCGGAGGAGCTTGAGATGGCGGAGGTGGAGGGCGCCGTCGGCGGACAATGTGGTGGCGGCATTGATTGCCGCCCAGTTAGGGTTGTCGTGGCGGCGGTGGGGGCGGGGGTGGACGTTGGGGAGGGCGGTGGAGGGGGTGGTGGAGGCGGTGGAGAGGCGGGACTCGTTGAAGCTGAGAGTGAGGCTGCTGCGAGCCAAGCTGCTGCGGGCGGAGAGAGTGCGGTCGGTGGTGGTGGTGGTGACGGAGGTGAAGCTCAGATCTAAATCGGAGTCGGCTAAATAGTAGACAGATTCTTCTTGATCCATTTTTCACTAGCTAACTAGAGAGGTTTGGCCTTAAGCAATTGTTACAGGCTCTTATATAACCGTAGGTTGGGGGGACATATAATTAATATTCGTAACAGTTAGAGAGAGAAAGAAGGGATGAGAGAGAGGAGTGGAAAAGGTGTAATAAGTTAGGTTAAGTGAGTTTGACTAAAACTAATAAGAAAATGATTAAGTTAGAGAGAGGAGGGTTCGGAGAATTGATATAGAGAAAAGTCATCCACCCGCGTCATTACATCGAAACCTGTGAAAATTAATAATCTGCTAATAAACCAGCATCCTATGCTTTCTTAATTGCATAAATTTCTTAATTTGTTTTTGCGTATGAATAATGATATCTTAAAGAGATGCATATTGAATAAAAGTATGATTAACAAATATTTTTCTTTAATTACACTCTCTGAAATACTTAGATAGTGAAAAGTAATTGCTAATTTGGGAATTATGTATGATGATAGCAGTATGCGTATGAGTTAGAATTTAGGGAAATGGGGTGTATTAATTCGACAAGAGCTGAACTAAGGATTTGCTTTTGCAGACTTTGTATCGCAATTCTTGCACACTGCATCCCATTTTGATGTGTTAAATTAATAAATAGAGATTGACTGATTCCCATGCAACTTAAATGCCATCAAGCTCTGAATGCTGAATTTAATTCTGAGCAGGTGGCCTTCATTGTAATTAACTATCATCACCTAGTAATTCTTACTTTCCCTCTTGGATACTTTCAAAATTTAATGACCATATATACAACTTTTGTAAGAGTTTCACTAATTTCACCGATTAGTGAAAATGGATTAGCTGCTGGCACTATATTTCAAGAAATTATATTTATAAAACTATCTCATATAAATATTTTAACAAATTTAATCTGTCACTCCTATTTTAATTTACTATATCAAAATTAATATATCTTATATATATAATTATTAGAAGTGTTTCGAAATTGGGATAGAGAATTTGGTTAATGGTAGAAATTTACTTTAAAGAATTTTTAAAAATCTAATTCTTAAGTTTGCCTAAATTTTCTATGATAATTTTTTAATTGGGATAAATTAATGGAGTGGATAAGTATGATTATATAAAATTTCTGACGGTATAAAAGTTAAAACTAATCATTACACCTATGCTTGGCTACTTTGCTTAATGATTACTGCAGTGTAATGTATTTTGATGCAAAAGAATCCCATTTAATTCACAATTAGATATTCAAATTGATTAGATCATCACAACAAAAATCAAATTTATAGAAAAAAGAATATATATATATATATATATATATATATATATATATATATTGAATAAGAAATATTTGCTCACTGTATATCTGTGATCAAATTTTATTTATTTATTTATTATTGTACAACTTCTATTTTTCTTTACTTTTGGTGAAAGTAATAATCTATATGTTTCATTTCATATATCTTGTTTTATAAAGATATGATTATTTTTATTTTATTTGTGTATTAATGACGTTATTTGTAATCTAAGAGTTTTTTTTTTTTTTTTTTTAACCAGAAGAAGAATAAAAAGAAAAAACAAAAAACAAAAAATGGGAGTAGTAAAAAATATTGGGCGGGCAACACACGTTGTTGATGTCGTTATGATGAGAAAAGTGTGGCTATAGATTATAGAAAATGGCCGGCTCGATTAGCAAGATAATGATAAGTCATAATAGCAACCCTTATCTCTATTATTGAACATTTAATTCATCATTGACTTACTATATATATAAAATACATAACTCACATTTCATATAATAAAGAAGTTACACGGACCTCATAACTATTTATGATATAACCAATTTGTAATTGAAGAGTTGCAATAAATGTAAAATTATTTTTTTATTCACAATAATAATAATAGACATATTAAATTATGTATATGTGATAGGATCAAAGATCACCCCTAACAAAAAATTGTACTAATATTTAGCGAGTTGGAAATTTTACATTTTAAAAAAATTACAAAGAAGAAAAAAATACAAATAAGTATATATGTATCAATGAAAGTATTTAAAATAACAACTTTTAATGAGGTCTTTTTCAGGTATTTAGTATATATTTTGTGACAAATAGCTAGACAATATTTATGTATAGAATATTATATTGAAAATGAACTTATATAATTCATAGATCATGAGATGAGGAAAAACAATAATTAACTTTACGCAAAAGTAGGGGATAGGTACATAAAAATGCATTTTCTTTTTCCTCTTTGGTACCAATTACCAAAAAAAGTTGGCCAGGGTCAATATTCCACATAAGATGAATACGATGGGTAAAAAGTAGTTTAACTACCACGTTTGATAACATACAGTAGTGTGTGATTCGGATTCCTTTACAATATTGCCTTCTTTATTTTACTATCATCGATATTGTGATGATAATGCATGCATATGTATATCCTTAAAGAAAGAAAAAAAACATTTATTGGCTAAACTGTAAGTTTGATATGCAGATGTTGTAAGTTTGTTTTGCAGGTGCAGCACTGTAAGTTTGTTCTGCAAGTATGGTGCTATAAGTTTGTTCTGCAGCTTTGACAATCTGTTTTATAGTTTTGGAAATCAGTTTTGCGGGGGCGATAAGTTACTCATTTCTTAACGGAATCAAGAACGGTTTCTTTCTAAGTGCTCTATAAAAGATGGGGTTCATTCTCAACAGAACACAACGAAGTCATTAGAGAGTTGTGTAGAGAGAGAAAGTTTACTGCTATCATTGTATATCTGTTTAGGGTTTTCTTTTCTCTTTCTATTGTGTTGTAAACTCTTGGATTCGTTCTGAAATTAGTGGATTAAAGCTCTCAGTGGATGTAGGGATTGTTAACCCGAACCACTTAAATCTTGGTGTTCTTTCTCTGCTTTATCGTTTTCTTGGTTGGAAGTTTCTGGGTGGTTTTTGTAGTATTATCGTATTTCTTGATCTGGAACTACGACAAGTGGCGCCGTCTGTGGGAAGTTTGAAGATCAAGAAATGGGATCAGTCAAGTTTGAAGTTGAAAATTTTGATGGATCAAGTGACTTCGGCCTATGGAAAGTGAAGATGAAGGCATTGTTGGTCCAACATGGAGCAGCAGCAGCCTTGCAGGGTATTGGGGCATTTCCTGAAGGAATGAGACCTGAGCAAAAGACAACTCTCATGGAGAAAGCACATAGTATGATAATACTCAACCTGGACAACAAGGTTTTGCGAGAAGTAGCCAAGATTGAATCAGTAAAAGAGGTTTGGGAGAAACTTGAAAGTCTATACATGGTAAAATCCTTGGCAAATCGACTATTTCTGAAAAAGAAGTTATATGCTTTCAAAATCGTTGAAGATAAGCCCCTGATGAGTCAATTGGAGGAGTTCAACAAGATATTAGATGACCTTGAAAATGTGGAGGTCAAACTGGAAGAAGAAGACAAAGCCTTGATGTTACTAAGTTCTCTTCCCAAAAGTTTTGAAACTTTTTGTGACTCAATCTTGTACAGCAGACAATTATCTATCAACTTGGAGGAAGTAATAACTGTCTTGAAGACTAAGGAATTAACAAAGGAATCTGATGCTAAAGCTCAGAGTGGAGGAGAAAGTTTGATAGCCAAACAAGCTGGAGGAAAGAAGAAGCCCTTCAAGAAAGGAAACAAGAAGCCACCAGTCTTAAATCAAGATTCTAAGGAAGATATTGAAGGAAATCGATGCTTTCACTGTCATAAGCCTGGCCATTACAAAAAGGATTGTTTTAAGCTCAAAGGGAACAAGAAAGGGAAGCCAAATCAATCAGGAAATCAAGCCAATCCAACTACTGATGCAGCAAATCCCAACAATGGATATGAGTCTGCAGAGGTACTAGTTATAACCTCTAATGATACTAATGAAGAGTGGATCCTTGATTCAGGTTGCTCCTTCCACATGAGCCCTCATAAAGGATGGTTCAGGGACTTGGTCATCAAGGAGGATGAAGCTGTCATGCTTGGTAACAACAAGACATGTAGAGTCAAAGGAGTTGGATCTATTCCATTAAAGATGAAGGATGGATCAGTAAAGATTCTCTCAAATGTCAGGTTTGTTCCAGAATTAAGGAGAAATCTTATTTCTCTTGGCATGTTAGATTCTCAAGGCTTCAAGCTATCCGCTGGAGATGGAGATATGCAAGTTTTAAAAGGATCAAGGATTGTGATGGAAGGAGTTAAAAGACATGATCTATATTACTTGAAGGGAGCTACTGCCATTGGTGGATCCTACTCTGTAAAAGAGATGGATAGGACTCTTATTTGGCATAAGAGGTTGGCTCATATTAGCATCCAAGGTCTACAGGAGTTGCAGAAACAAGAAGCATTTGGGAAAGACAAGATCACTGAACTCAATTTTTGTGACCATTGTGTTATGGGAAAAGCCAAGAGACTGAGGTTTAATTCAGGAGCTCATACCACTCAAGGAAGGTTGGATTATGTCCATTCAGATCTTTGGGGTCCTACTAAGGCAACCACAAAGAATGGAGGTAGATATTTCTTATCAATCATTGATGATTTCTCAAGAAAGGTTTGGGTTTTTGTGCTCAAAAGTAAGGATGAGGCATTTCAAAAATTTAAGGAATGGCTGATTCAGGTGGAGAATCAAACTGATAAGAAGTTGAAATATCTGAGAACTGACAATGGCTTGGAATTTGTATCAAATGCTTTCAATTCCTTTTACAAGGAGAAAAGAATTACCAGACACAAGACCACTCCTTATACACCACAGCAGAATGGTCTTGCAGAGAGGATGAATCAAACTCTCTTAGAAAGAGTAAGGTGTATGCTGCTAAGTTCAAGTTTAGATAAGAGTTTTTGGGGTGAGGCAGTCACCACTGCAACATATTTGATCAATCGATCTCCATCCAGTGTTATAGGATTTAAAACTCCAGAAGAGAAGTGGAATGGAAAGCTTGCTGATTACTCCAAGCTAAGAGTGTTTGGTTGTTTGGCCTATGTTCAAGTCAAACAAGACAAGTTAGAATCAAGAGCACTCAAATGTGTATTCTTGGGATATCCAGAAGGGGTCAAGGGATATAAGCTATGGTGTTTGGAGAAAGGAAATCAGAAATGCATTGTGTCTAGAGATGTGTCATTTGATGAGACTTACATGCCTCTAAACAAAGAAGAAATCAAAGTGCAAGACAAGACTGATAGTGATGAAACTCAGCTTGAGGTGGAGCCTCTACACATTAATTCAAATGATGACCATCATCAGAGTACAAGTGATGAAGGATCTCAGGAAGAAGATCAACAGGAATCAAGTCAAGAAGATCATCAGCTGATCAATTATCAACTCACCAGAGATAGATCAAGAAGGTTAGTTAAACCACCTGCTAGATTTGATCAATCTAATTCCATTTCTTTTGTCTTTCTTGCAGCTGAAGACATAGAGCATTCAGAGCCACATAACTATACTGATGCTACTACTTGCAAGGAAAAAGAGAAGTGGAATTCAGCTATACAAGATGAATTAAGTTCATTAGCAAGAAATGAGACTTGGGTCGTAGTTGATAAGCCAAGAAATCAGAAACTTGTGAGCTGCAAGTGGATCTTTAAGAAGAAAATTGAAGCTGCTTAAAGTAACAAAGTAAGGTTTAAAGCAAGACTTGTAGCTAGAGGATTTACTCAGAAGGAGGGTGTTGATTACACAGAGATCTTCTCTCCAGTAGTCAAGCATTGTTCTATAAGGATATTACTTGCAATGGTGGCTCAATTCGATTTGGAATTACATCAAATGGATGTCACAACAGCTTTCTTGCATGGTGAACTAAAGGAAAGGATTTACATGAAGGTTCCAGAAGGCTTGGAGATTCCAAATAGTGAAAAGAAAGCTTGCTTGCTCAGAAAATCACTCTATGGATTAAAACAATCTCCAAGGCAATGGTATCTCAGGTTTGATCAATTTATGAAAAGAATTAATTTCACTAGAAGTATGTATGATAGTTGTGTGTATTTCAGTTTTGATTCCAATGCATCATTCATATTTTTGTTATTATATGTTGATGATATGCTTATTGCAAGTGATTCTATGCAAAGTTTAAATAAGATTAAATGCTTACTTAACACTGAGTTTGAGATGAAGGATCTTGGAGAAGCAAAAAGGATCTTAGGTATGGACATCACCAGACAAAGATCAGAAAATGAAGTAGTGCTTGAGCTGAGCAACTATTTGAAGAAGGTTTTGGTAAGATACCAAATGAATCAGTGCAAGAGTGTTTCTACACCAATTGGACAACATATGAAACTTTCTAAAGATCAGTGTCCAAAAACAAAGGAAGAGGAATATAAGATGAGCAAGATATCATACTCCAATGTTGTAGGAAGCATGATGTATGCAATGGTATGTTGCAGACCAGATTTAGCATATTCCATGAGCTTGGTCAGTAGGTATATGTCTGATCCAGGTTTATTGCATTGGGAAGCAGTGAAGTATGTACTTAGGTACATAAATGGTTCAGTGAATCTAGGGTTGAGATTCAAGAAAACTTCAGTTTCAAGTACACCTATAGTTGGCTTTGTGGATGCAGATTATGCAGGGAATATGGATACAAGAAAATCCCTTACAGGCTATATCTTTACCCTATTTGGCACTGCAGTAAGTTGGAAATCAACTCAGCAATCCGTAGTTGCATCATCTACTACTGAGGCTGAGTTTATTGCATTAACAGAAGCTATCAAGGAAGCTCTTTGGCTCAAAGGCATACTTTCAGAGTTTGGAATTAATCAGAAATGTGTGGAAGTTTACTGTGATAACAACAGTGCTATCCACCTATCAAAACACCAAGGATTCCATGAAAGAACAAAGCATATTGATGTCAAGTTATATTACATAAGGGACATCGTAGAAAAGGAAGAGATCAAGGTTAGCAAAGTAGCTGGTGAAGAGAATCCAGCAGATGGATTAACTAAAGCATTACCCACAGCTAAGTTCCAACTGTGTCTGGAATTGATTGGTTTAAAAGGGAGCTCTTCTACAAGTATAACCTGATTGTCTATCAGATTGTTCAAAACAAGGATATAACATGCATTAAGGTGGAGATTTGTGATGATAATGCATGCATATGTATATCCTTAAAGAAAGAAAAAAAACATTTATTGGCTAAACTGTAAGTTTGATATGCAGATGCTGTAAGTTTGTTTTGCAGGTGCAGCACTGTAAGTTTGTTCTGTAGGTATGGTGCTGTAAGTTTGTTCTGCAGTTTTGACAATCTGTTTTACAGTTTTGGAAATCAGTTTTGCGGGGGCGATAAGTTACTCATTTCTTAACGGAATCAAGAACGGTTTCTTTCTAAGTGCTTTATAAAAGATGGGGTTCATTCTCAACAGAACACAACGAAGTCATTAGAGCTATGTAGAGAGAGAAAGTTTACTGCTATCATTGTATATCTGTTTAGGGTTTTCTTTTCTCTTTCTATTGTGTTGTAAACTCTTGGATTCGTTCTGAAATTAGTGGATTAAGGCTCTCAATGGATGTAGGGATTGTTAACCCGAACCACTTAAATCTTGGTGTTCTTTCTCTGCTTTATCGTTTTCTTGGTTGGAAGTTTCTGGGTGGTTTTTGTAGTATTATCGTATTTCTTGATCTGGAACTACGACAGATATATTATTATTAACTGAAATTTGTACTTTCGCAAAATTTGTGCACAAAAATTTATATGAGACAATATTACGGATGATTACTATGACACGGATATATTTATTATAAGCAAACAAAACTCAATTTCATAATTCATATTTGAGGAGCTCTCTTTGTACCCCAAGAGAACGGATTTAGGATTCGTGCTCCCATTGCATGACCCAACTAGTTGGAAATATATATATATATATATATATATATATTTTTTTTCCTTTCAAACCCAGTGCCCCTCCCCCTCTTCTCTCTTCTGCAACCCACCCTTCTTCTTCTTTCTTCATCTTTTTTCTTCTTCTTCTCTTTCTTATGTCTTCTTCTTCTCTATTCTTTTTCACTTTATTTAAATTATAATTTATGTTAGTGGATTGAAGAGTAACGATATGTTTCTTGTTAGAGTTTTGAATGAATTCAGATCGATTGAGGATTATTCCTTTGAAAATGTGTTGAATTTGACGAAATTGTGTGGATAATATAAGTTGTGGAATTGAGGGGTTTTTTTAACTTTAATGGATAAGGGGAAGAAGATCAATGTATATCTATATGAAGTTCTTACATTCTTTATTTTGCTAATAAATGACACTCACTTCTTGTTGGAGTTATGATATATTGTTTTTTCATTGCATTGATGTTAATATCTCTGTTTTCTTGATGAGATTGTTGATTCAATTTCATGAAATTAGTTGCAGAAAATTCTTGGAAGAAGATGAAAATTCACATTTGAAATTTTAAGATTTTAAATTTAGAATCTACAGTACACTGATATCTTAAGAGTACACAAGTGATACCTAAAGAGTATACTAGTGATATCTTAAGAGTATGCAACTAATATCTTTCATTGAATAAACAATTAATACCTTAAGAGTAAATATGTTATATGTTACCTTATATTATAAGCATTAATACCTTAAAGGTAAATATGTAATACCTTAATACTATAAACATTATTACCTTGAAGGTAAATATATAATATATTAAATATACGCGTGTGTAATACCTTATACTATAATCATTAATACCTTCAAGGTAAATAAATAATACCTTAAATGTGCATATGTAATACCTTACACTATAAACATTAATACCTTAAAGGTAAATATGTAATATATTAAATGTGTACGTATGTAATACCTTACAATATAAACATTAATACATTTATGTATATAACACCTTAAAGGTATTTATGTGATACTGTATACGTAAAGGTGCATTCAACTAATATCTTCATATATTACATGTAACAAAAACACTTTTACATATATAATTATCTGACTGATCATCTCAATTGTAATACATTTATAGTAAGTATATAATATCTTGTAGCATAATCATCAATACTTATGCCAACTAAATGTTATTAAAAATATGTGATATATTAACGGTAAATATGTAAATAAGAAGAATAAGAACAAGAAAGTAGAGAAGAAGAAGAAGAATGTACAAAAAAAAAAAAAGAATAACAAATCAATAAGAAAAGAGATTAAGAAGAAGAAGCGGAGAGGAAAAAAAAAAGGAAAAATAAGAAAACAACTTTGTTTCTGTACTACTACTCTAAGAGTTAATGTGTGATACCTTGAAGTAAATATATGATACCTCAAGAGTATAAACCTAATACCTTCGCAGAATACAATAAGATGCACGCGCGGCGTACACAAATTATGATGTGGTC
This sequence comes from Scutellaria minor, assembly GCA_954870855.1. Classification (NCBI taxonomy): domain Eukaryota; kingdom Viridiplantae; phylum Streptophyta; class Magnoliopsida; order Lamiales; family Lamiaceae; genus Scutellaria; species Scutellaria minor. The sequence goes on from OX940727.1 coordinate 8,430,229, forward strand.
GCGCGTAGGAGTGGCCCACGCGCCAAGTCAGGTTGGGGGCACAAATCTAAGATCCGTGCCCCGGAGGTACATAAATCTTTGCCTTCATATTTATATTATAGAGTGTGGATTGACTCGTTTTAGATAATTATATCCTTAAAACAATTTCACGTAAGACCACTCATATTTATATATTTTATTTTACACATTGCGAATCTAATTATGACTATAGCATTGGCGGTTTATAGATGTAGCATACACAATCTATATTGTACTTTTATGATATTTGTACATTTATTTCACATAGTAAATCTTATAAGTAAAACATTATCTCTTGTATGTAGCTTAATTCATAATATATAATTTTCATAAAGCACTAATTTATAAATGATTTTCAGTCTTTCGAGAAAATATTATATAATTACGTACTACTAATATTAGTGCAATTACAATATTATTGTTATTTGTTACCATGCACTTATCTCTATTCTCAATCTAATCCATCTATTAGAACGTTAAATTTCACGCGGAGTTAATACTTGAAGACGAAGTTAAAGCCGAAAGTGGATGGTAACGGGTCATATTGGCAGGTCCCAACACCCGAATTGCAATTTTTATTTTTCTGAGGACCTAACCTCAAATTCTAGACTTAAAAAAAGAAAAAGAAAGAATTCATATCCATGTCCATATCCATATATCCATAAAATAACAATTACCTCCTACAAATAGAAATGTAAAAAATTTCCAGCTCATTTTCACTTACTAAATATATAATATATTAATAATTAGTAATTGATAATTATTAAATTTAGAAAATATATTTTGCATAATCTTCTACATATGAAAATTGTAAATACCATTAATTATCTCATATTAACCAATCACACGTTTCCTTATTTAGTGACGCTATATCTAAATTTAAGCATTATTTTTCTCCACTAAGTTATCACCTAAATTTATATGTATATAGATTGATTTATATATATATATATATGAGTTAATTTAATTAATTAATATGCACCAATTGAGTAAAAAACATAGACGTCATTTTGTGACTCTAGATACTTGACGGAATCTAATAAAAAAAATGTACAAATCGGAAAAAAAGTCAGTATTAAAATTTACAATTTTTATTTATGCAATTGTATAGCTCTAATTAATATTCTAAAAACAAAATCAACGAATATATTCTAAAATATAGTGAAACAATTAATTAATATTTTTCATCAATTTGTTATAAGTTTGTTCCTCTAGTAAATCGTCAAAATATATGACAGTATTATGACTATGAACATCATACTCAAGTTTTCAAGTGAGAAATATTATAAAGTTAAACTATGTCGAAATGGTGACAAATATATAAACATTTCATTGGTGGTGGGGGGTGGGGTTTGATAGAGAACGTAATTGGAGAATGAATGGCCATGTGATGAAACTTTTTTGAAAAAAAATATTTAAAAAAAGATTTGTTATATCTAAAAGATATTCTAAATAATTAAAGTTTGTTTTACATAGTCAACGTATCTATATCAAAAAATTACAACACTAGAAATTTATATATCATGCATCATATGAGTTACCAAATGAAATTGAAATATTATTAAGAACTTGATTTTTTGTAAATTGCATTTTCACATTAAACTCGAAATATTTAAATTTTATAGTTATATATCACAAGAGTAACAATATTATATTGAAATTAATCTCAAATAATATATTATTTTGTATTCAACATTTTCATACCAAACCACCAAAATAGTAATTTTTATCACAAAAACTCATGTGAGACGGTCTCACGGATAGTTTACGTGAGATGGAACCCATCACCTACAAATAACATGTGAATTGTAGGGTTTGGGTGGTGGGTAATTGAGTTGTGGGTTGACCCGTCTTACGTAATGTATTAAAATTTTGTATGACGGTCTCACAAAAGACTTACTTCATTTTTATATGTTCGTGCATCGCACAGACCTATACTGATTGAAGTAATAATTAGAACCTTCTTGGCTTCTTTAAAAAAAAAAAAATTATTGAGGGTCCACAATCAGCATAATCATATGAGTAATCGGCCCCACGTGATTGGCCACATTTAACCGCCATCTTGACTGAGGCCGGGTCCACGTGGACCGATGACGATGCTGCTTGCCACGTGGTCAACATGACCCTACATTTCCATTTTTTTCTTTTCCTTTTGTTTTCTTTCAAAGGCCCTACGTTTCCACTTTAAGAATAAAAACATACAAGTTGAGTTTTTATAATATATTCTTAAACATAAATGCATAATCTATTATCTCTATCGACTTCAGAGGAAAAAATGTCTGATTAATGAATTTTGAAATTGAAGGGTAATACTTTTTTTCTTGCGAGTAATTCATTACTATATGGAGATTATTTTTATTTAAAGTGACATGTTAAATGAGTTAATGCTCTCATACAATATAAACTAGAAGTAATAACTAATTAAGCTGCCTTCCGATAAATTAATCTAGCAAAAGATTAAATACTCTAAACTATCAATAATAAGTATTTTTATTATAGTTATTGTTGTTATGTAATATCTTCCATGTAATAAAGAATACATCATACGTTTGGTCATAAATGAGATTGATGAAAGATATAATACATGAGCTTAAATTTTTTATATTTTAGACATTTACTGCATTTAGACATACAAACATTCTATAAAATTAAAACCAAATCAAACTAAACTATGTTTATTTTCTCAAAGAAAAAAAATTATAAAAAAAAAGGAAAAAAGAAAAAGAAACTATGTTGTTTTTATTGGGTCCACGGCTTGATATACATATAATATTGTCTACTTGTTCTTACATTTTTGTTTTTAGATTTTTTCATTTTTCTTAAAATATATGCCTCGAACTAAATTATTTTGATCAATAAGATCACACAACTAACATGTTTGGTCCAAACATTAAAGCTTAAAATCTCCTTGACAAATTCCAAGTTTGGATGTACTCAAAATAAAATAAAAAAATAAAAAGTTGAACATTGTGTTATCACAAAGGCAGATTTGTTGAGCACTAAAAGCGATGGAATCAGGTTTCTGGATCATACATTGTAGTTGGTTACTAGTTGCCAATATTTCATTCCAAGACAACTTCTGATATTACGAAAATGTGTAGGCCCTTTTGTGCAAAATGCATGTGCCACAGATATGTAGGCATTCATTTCTGGACATACCACAATGTCTGTCCTTAGTATATAGATGAAAGGGACATGTGATGTTTTCTGTCCAAATTCTCTCCCTCAAATCCTCACTTCCACACAAACTTTAAAACTATGTGAAATCCTACACTTCATATATATTATCGACATTTTGGTGGTTGTATATCATCAAATATAACATTTTACACATCGATATTTTGATCACAAAGATACTTGGCAAAATTATACATTTATATGGTGGAGTCAATTCCAATTAATATATAAATTATATATACACCTTAAAATATTTGCTAGCCTTATCAAGTAACACTTGGCTGCAGATTAACATCCAAAGGGACCTAAAATGTTGTGATTTGAAACCTTGGAATGCATTATACTCCAACTTAATTAACAATCCTAATAAATCAAACCAAATTCATGCACAATTATGAAATAGGTAAGATAATTAAATATCCACTAATTGATCAGCTCTTTCTTCAGGTGCAGTGTATCATGTTAATTAAATTCGTGTTTGGACTTTGACATTATAAGCATTATTAAATCAGACAAACTTCCAAGAATAATCCCAACCCTAATTACTCAAATCCAGGAAATTGTTAATTGTCCCTCTACTTGTCCACATTGTCACATGCATCAACCCCCCAAAGTGTATTATTTTGTCAGTCTCATGAACTTCTAATCATTACTTAGATCCCACAAAAAAAAAAAAAATTAAATTATTGAAAACCAACAATAGGAAGAAATCAAAATGGGTAGTTATAGAATTAGAAGGTCTAAGATTAAATATAGAAGCCAACAAGAAAAGATGCTCATATTATTATAATATGTTTAAGAAAGTGATAGTGTTGCATAATATAGTTGGCAATGGCTCCAATTTTGTCTGGTGACCTACAGAATTGGTTACATCAAATGTCAACAGACAAGCCATGATTACAAGGGTATGTTAATTAATATGTCAATAGAAGTGAAAACCACAAAATTATAATTCATTTTATTTAAACATAATAGTTATTGATACAATAAATGATATTTATATATAGAGTGTAGCATTTAGGAAACCATGTTCTTAATATGAAAAAGATGTTTATAATTGCCATTAAAGAGGAGAAAGCAGAAGGGTTCAAAATGGTAGTGATAAAGATAGTCACATGGAAGAATAGAATGAAAGAAAAGAAGGTTGTGTAAGCAAAAGAGACAAAGGGGCTTTTGACAGAACCCATATGAATCAGCTGCACAAAGGATGGAAAATGACAAGTTGTCCAATGACTTCTACTACAAAATCTGCGTTTTGTTTTTTACCCAAAAAAAAAAAAAATCGATTTTAAAATATAGAATCTCCTACCAAACTATGCTTCAACAACGTAGAAATTATACCTTTAATTTAATGAAATAATAATAATTAAATAGATAAAAACAGTTAATGTAACAATCACAGGTTGTTGATTGGACCTATAATGAATAATAGATGAATTTTAGCTACTTATAAATTATTTAATTAATCATTTAATGAATGAAGTTATAATTCCAGGGGGGGTTCTATTAGTGTAGCCTAGGCAAAGACAAAAGATAATTGCTTAGAAAATAATAATTAAACAGTTAATCATTACTATAATAGATGTATAAGAAAATAAAAAATACGTGAAGTTACTGTGATTTTATTTAATATTACACCGCACTTCCTTTTTTTTTTCTTCAGATGTTGTATCTCGTATTGAATTATTATAATACATACTATGTGTATATAATTAAAATAATTCAATAAATATTGTATGCATGAAGTTTTTTCTGGCATTTTGATCTTGTGTTCAAAATTGAAAAATCGCCATACGGTTATGAGTCTTATGACACGACATGTATACACAAGAGTAAAACAAGCTGGGTTCTAAAGATGTGATATTCTGAATGGGCTTCAAAGCCCAAGAAATAACTTAAAACATTTTAATTTGATTATAAAAAAAAGAAAGTCGAAATCTTTATGACTTCTTGCTATTCTTTCAGGATTTTCAACTTAATCATAATTTGACTGATTTGGTCCAATGTTGATCAATTTAACCCAAAAAAAAAAAAAAAAAACTCTTAGTTATGTCATATCTGTATTTACGTGAATGACTCATAAATTTGATTTTAATTATTTCAATTATATAGAAAAATACTAGCATAACTATTGTAGATAACATTTTATTAAATTATGTGATATAGAATTAATAATCATGTTACAAATCTAGCACGTTAAAATATGTTAATGACTCCATAATAGGTTGGTGAATTTACCTGCAATTATATATCATGAAAAACTGAAACAATTCATATTTAATCTTGTAAATATTACACTAGTAAAATCAATCTTGAATATGAATTTAAATTCAACGTTATGAAATTTGATTCTAGGGCACTCATCCAATTTGATATGATTTAAAATTTAAATAGAATTAGGTAAACATATAATTATTTTGGGTGGAACTATCCACACCCCCAAGAATTTCCAAGCACACCCCAACTTTTTGCTTATTTAATTAAAAAAATTAAAAAATAATTATATTCTAATTTTGCCCTTAAAATTTGAAAAAAAAAAAAAAGGGGACTATCCGCACCTCAATATCTTCTCAACACACCATAATTTTTTGAATTCTCCTTCCCTCTCTCTCCCGTTTTTTTTTTTCCTTCATTTTCCTCATTTAGATTTTTTAAGTAATCACAACAATTAATAAAACTCATATCATGGGTTAATTGTTGTGATTACTTAACCCATATTTTAGTTAACCCATGATATGATTTTTATTAATTGTTGTGATTACTTAAAAAATCTAAGTGAGAAAAATGAAGGAAAAAAAAAGAGAGAGGAAGGAAAGAATGGGAGAGTTTTCAAATTTTTTTTTAAATTTATAAGGGTAAAATTAAATTTTTATTATTTTTTAATTTATTTAATTGAAAAATAAAAAAATTGGGATATGCTTGAAAAATGGTGTGAATAGTCCCACCCAATTATTTTTTGAGAACCAAACATAGAAAGTATTAGGCGTAGACAGTTGAGTAATAAATTGGTTTGATGAGATCGTAGACTTTCAATTTAAAAGCATTTAAACTGATTTTCATGGCACATACCATAGGCAGCAACTTTCCACCAAACCTACGTGCCTCAATAATGGTATTAAATTAAACTTTTTTCTTAATTCAATATTATCATTTATAAACGTACTATAATAGACAATGAATTTTATTTTAATAGTCTAATTTGAAGAAATATAAATTTATGTCACCTGATCAGAAAGATACGGACAATCAATTTGTGGCAAAATATATTTATTTCAAATTGCACAACATTATCAAGTCTACGTGGCAAAACGAAGAGTTTCTATTGGCTGCACCAGCGTCACTTGACCAAAACTTTGGCGCGTTAATTAGTCACTAAATCCTCTGCCCGGCGCTTCTTTTATGCCCCACTCGACTCCTATGATCGTGTGATAAACGCGCCACTAAAATTCGACACGTTTCCTACATTTTACATTCCAGCTTCACGCGCCACCGCTCCGAGTGCGGAATCATTGCCCACCTACGTCCACCACAACCGACCAAACCGCTTTTGTGTTCAAATCCGTGTTCTATTTGACCCGAACCCGATTACTCCTTAAGAAAACCCGCAAATTTTCATAATCATACATCATAAATGAACCCCAAATGGCCGAAACTCATCATTGCTATTTGCCCCCAGAAATTAAAATAGGCTGATTCTTGAATTTGCCTGTTTTTCTTGGTGGGTTTTGGGGGGTTTTGGGGGGTTTTGTATGCGTGTGTATATATATCAGTAGCTGTACAGATCAGAATCATTTCGTTCTGTGCTGATTGTTGTTGTGATGGTGGAAGCTAAAGCTGTCATGGGTGATAAGAAAAAAGGGAAGAAATTAAAAGAGGAAAAAAATGGTGGTAAGAGGAAATGGGCAGCGATGGGGGCAGTTTTTGTGTTGTTGGCGGCCATTGCAATAACATCTAAGCATGCCCAGAATCATAAGTCTTGTCAATGCTCTCAGGTTCTCTTCTTCTTTTCAATGTGTAATTCACCATATCTCCTGTTTATTAAGGATTCTCTCCGTGTAGGGTCGTGCTTGCCTCTCTCTCTCTCTCTCTCTCTCTCTCTCTCTCTCTCTCTTTTGTAAGTGTAAAGTAACGCTAGTTAAGAAATTCTTGAATCTAAAGTGCTAGTTCTTGAATCTACAACGCTAGTTCTTGAATTTACAACGCTAGTTAAGGAATTCTTGAATCTACAACGCTAGTTAAGGAATTCTTGAATTGATGCCATGCTATGGTAGGAATGGAAAATGAAAATTGTTGCAAAAATTGGTAATTGATTGATCAGTGCGTGTTGTTTATGGTTTTCCTGTCTAGACTGTTAGTGGGATTGTGTGTAAGGAACTTTTGAGGTTGAAATTTGTGATCGAGTGACGTAACATGAGGATTTTTAGGTAGTCCATTGCCAATTATGCAACTGCAGTGCTCAAATTATGAATAGCATCTATCTTATTTCCCTCTTTTGACAGTTCATGGTGCGGTCTTTCTGGCATTACATGGTTTACTAGTTTTTTTGTTATTGTTGCTCATGTACTAGTTTTTAATCATTGAGTGTTCTCATGTTTTTATACATGAATTGTTCCTATCTAGCTAAAGGAACCTTTAACGTTCTCTAGAAAGGGATACATATAATGCACATGATTTTGAGTAGGCAAGCATATAATTTAATTTACTTGTGATTTGGCACTATCTTGCTCAAAATTGTTTTCTGTAGATTAATGGACAACTGAATATATATCATTGAATTACTCACTCAAAACTCTCAAGTTATTTAGATCCTTTGATTGATCATATTTTTTGATTCCCTGAAGAGTGCTAAACAGTCAGCTATTTCTATTTGTTTGCATAATCTGTTATAACTTCCATTTAATTTTTTTTTGTTTATTATTATTTTTTTCTTTTTTCTCTGGCTCTGTTTGATCACAATAGTTCTGTGTGAAGCATTCCATTCGCCCACAAAAGAATTAGTTTGTGTGTCAATGTGTCAAAAGGGCCTCCAGATACTCATTCTTTCACTAACAGCTAAGGTCTATAGACTCCCATGACGTTAAAATACTTTCCCTGTTTAATGAACCTTTGCTTAGGGTGGGACATAGTTGGCTTGTATGCTGCTTGATCACATTGGTTGGCTGCACGGTTACTTGTTTGCCAATTGGACGGAGAACTTTCTTGTACACATAATGAATCAATAGGGACTACATTCCTCCTCATTCTTTTTCACTTGCTTTTTATGCAGGATTCTCGAAAATATACAGGCATTGTTGAGGACTGCTGTTGTGATTATGAGACAGTTGATAGTATTAATGGGGCAGTACTTCACCCTTTACTTCAAGATCTTGTTAGAACTCCATTTTTTCGATACTTTAAGGTCAGTTTGGAATGTGCATGGTCAATTTAGAATGTTGTATTATATGTGGGTTTCAAATTTAGTCCAACTCTGTGCACTTGCCACTGATTATGTTACAAAAATGATTGTCTGGAAACTGTGGTCTTGTTTTCAAGTCAGGCTTTTGTTCATTAATTTAAACTATTTGTTGTGCAAATGTTTATTGTATTATTGTTTCACTGAAGCAACAAGTACCATGTGTTCTGATTTGTTTCCAGGGAAGACATATAAATTAAATTCACTTGAAAACACATATATTCTGCCCTTAAAATTGTAGATTTAAGGTGTTATAACTTATAGCTAATTGATCAATTGTATGTTGAGGGTTGTAATCTGCAAGTTTGGATCCATTTGGTACTTGAAGTTGGTGTTGACCTTCCTCAAATCTTATGTTCTTTATCAAAACATGGCAGGTTAAGTTGTGGTGTGACTGCCCTTTTTGGCCTGATGATGGTATGTGTAAGTTGCGTGATTGTAGTGTATGTGAATGTCCAGATAATGAATTTCCCGAACCTTTTAAGAAGCCGATGAAGTATGGTTTGCCATCTGATGATTTAAAATGCCAAGAAGGAAAGCCACAGGCTGCCGTTGATCGCACTCTTGATTCAAAGGCCTTTAGAGGCTGGATAGAAGTGGATAATCCATGGACCAGTGACGACGAGACTGATAACAGTAATTACTTGTATCTTTCTTCTAGCTGTATACTGCACTTAATCCATCATAACTATATTTCGATGCAACATTCTGAATGCATGTGCCATATACTCACACAATATTTACATTTGCACACTTGTCAATGAATGATGCGTGTCTAAATGGATACCATCACACATTTGCAGGCGAGATGACATATGTTAATCTGCAACTGAATCCTGAACGATACACTGGTTATACTGGGCCATCAGCCAGAAGGATATGGGATGCTATATATTCCGAAAATTGTCCAAAATGTGAGTTTCTTGTCTTTATGGTTGCTTTCACAGAGTTCAATAGTTAATATTTAGCATATAGATAATATCCTATATGTCTAAGGTGAATATATTCAGTAACACCTACAGCATTTTCTGAATTGTTAGTGATATCTATTATATGTGTAGTATGGTTCATTTAGAAGTGTAAATGTCTACATGAGTAAATTATAGTTAGTTGAGCTGGTGCTGTTTATTTTGTATGGGTCAAGGCAGCAGATTTTCTTTTTCTTCTTATTTCTTATTTTTCTATGTTTATAAACTTGATGATTTGCCTTCAAATTGAAATGGAAATGGGTACTATAGAAGGAGGCTTAGGATAGATATACCTAGAATGAAACTAATTTATTCTTTTAATCATTTCCTTCCATTTCATAGGAGGAATAACCATGCTATCATTATTGTAAATTCTATAATTAGATTCCTTTTTGGGAAATAAGTAGTTCCTTTTTTAACTATCTTTACTGTTTTATAATTGGCAATTCTAAAGTTTTTGACCTCAGCTTCTGTTTTCTGTTGTCCAGATACATCAGGGGAGATTTGTCAGGAGAAAAGAGTCTTGTACAAGTTAATATCAGGCCTTCACTCCTCAATATCAATTCATATTGCTGCTGAGTACCTGCTCGATGAAGCTAAAAATCTGGTTTGTTTTCTCCTCCATTCAGTGAACTTTTATTGTTAATCATATTTTGCTAGATTCCTTTGTAAAGATTCAAACTCTTTTGATCTTATATAACTTAAGCTACTTTCTGTTTGTGAAAATTTTCCCACCCCTGAGAATTATTATCATGCATTCAATCTGAGCTTGGAACTTACTAACTAGGAAGCTGATCTATCTATTTGTTGCATTTCCAGTGGGGTAGAAATCTTGAGCTGATGTACGATCGTGTTTTGAGGTATCCTGATCGTGTGAGAAACTTATACTTCACTTTCATGTTTGTTCTCCGAGCTGTGACAAAAGTAAGCCTTTGCGTTAGCTTTAATAATTATACTAAAAGATGGCATCCTCTTATCGATCATCATATGTCATACAGGCTGCAAATTACTTGGAGCATGCTGAATATGATACTGGTAACCATGAGGAGGACCTGAAAGCACAGTCTTTAATGCGTCAGCTGCTTTACAACCCGAAACTGCAGGCTGCATGTCCACTTCCATTTGATGAAGCTAAATTGTGGCAAGGACAAAGTGGGCCTGAGTTGAAGCAAGAGATTCAAAAGAACTTCAGGAACATCAGGTTCGTATTGTTCAATTTCCTTGTTAATGAGCTTGGAAGAATCAAAATCTGTCTTCAGTTTCCTCTTGCGATCTCAACTCTATATAGCATTTTAGGTTAATGAATGATGAGCTTTTGAACTTTAGGTTGTTTAATTTAGGGTACTTGTTCCAAAAGTCGAAGACATATGTTGTATTTGTATATAGTCTCTCTGGCACACTTCTATGTTGTTTTCATTTGTTAGCACACGTGCTTGATCTTATAAGCTATGAATGCCAACTCATAGATATTCTTGTGTGAATTGCAGTGCTGTGATGGACTGTGTTGGGTGCGAGAAATGTCGTCTTTGGGGCAAACTTCAGGTCCTTGGTCTTGGAACTGCACTGAAGATTCTCTTCTCTGTTGATAGTAACAACCATCCAGATGCACCTGTAAGTTTTACACCCTTTATTGGTGTAACGTTATTGCTGACTAATTCACATCATATCGTGCTCAATGGGAAGACTTATTAATGATCAACAACGATTGAATCTTCCTTGCAGCTACAACTGCAAAGAAATGAAGTGATTGCTTTAGTGAACCTGCTTAATCGACTCTCAGAATCTGTAAAACTTGTCCATGAAATCGGCCCTTCAGTTGAGAAAACTATGGAGGAGTTCACTTCAGAACCTCCATCTCGAGAAATCAGTCTGTCCCAAAGAGCATGGGAAGCAGTAGAATGGCTTCGGTATGTAACCAATCTGTCCGTGTAATTCATCCTTCGATATCATCATGCATTTCTCTACCTCTTCAAAACAAAAATCAACAGAAAAATACCACGCTCATTTAGCTCTAAATAATATGGTGACTATGATTTCTGAATTGCTCTTCTTCTTCCCCAGGTCGACCCTCCAGCTATAGCCAGTCATTGCTCATATATTTGTAAGAATTTTGAAAGTCCTTGTAGAGCATCACACATTCTGACCTAGTTTCTATCATGGGAACCATTCAGCATTAGTAATGAACAGTCAGCAAAATAGAACTCTGTAATTTTGTTTCTACACCATGATCTTGTAACATTATTTAGGGTTTTTTGGCCTATGTTTCTCCTTTTCTTGGTTATTACACCAGAACTGCTATCTTTTGTAAAGAACAGAGTTTGATAGCGACTATAATTTTTCAAAGAAACATATTTTGGCTCACCGTTTTCTGTCTGAATTTTTGTAATTCTATGAGTAATGCAAATGGTTTCTCTATTTTGATACAATCAGTACACTCAGACACATATATAACGATATTATTAATATACATGAAACATTTAATATAAAATGTTTTTACTAATATATATATATATGTATTTTCCCTTTCTTAATCCCTTTTTCTTTTTCTGATAATGAGAGATACTTTTTATGGAAAGCAACAATTCTTGCCATTGATGTTTCACTGTGTAAACTTTTGTACCAGAAATCTGATTACCTCTCAATCAGGGAAACTAAGAATATTAGGGGACCAGTTTTGAGTCCTTCACATTAAATGGAATTTTTTTTTTTTTTTTTTTAAACTCATTTACCATCAAAGATGTTTCAATAAAATATAATTTCTTTGGCATAGTTTTTTTTTAGGGTAAGCACAATTTTTTTTTTAAGGTTAAAGCACAATAATTTTTTTAGGGGTAGCAACCCAAAATACCACAACAAATATAAATAATCCCAATTTTACCACACTAAATAAAATTGGGATCCTTTATACCATAAAAAATAAAAGTATGATATTTTTTACCATAAAATATAATTCTATGTCCAAAAATATCACCAAAGTTCATTGACTTTGATTGGGAAATTAATTACCCCACAACAACCTCCAATCAAATCACTTTGAATGATCAAAGGGAATCTTTGTAAATTTTTGTACATCTCACCCCCACCCTCTGTACTAAAAATTGGCCTAGGCGGCCGCTTAGATGGCGCCTAGGCGCTAGACGGCTCCTAGCCATACCGATATTTGTCTGTTCGGTCACTTTAGGCGCTAGGCGGTCCTAGGTGGAACAATTCGGTCCTAGACAGTCTAGATGGAATAATTCGGCCGTCCTAGACGCCAAATACTTTTTTTTTTTTAATTTCTTTCCTTTACATTTTTTACTTTTTTTTTCATTTTTTAGCAAATTGATGATATTATTAATGTATTATAGTCTTCTATCAAATTATTATTAATTAATTAGATATAGATAAAATTTCACAAATTGAAAAATACAAATAAAAATAATTTTATAAATGAGATATGATGTTTTTACTAGTCCTCCTACATAAAACCAAAACAATATAATATAAGAGTTTCAAAAATATTTTGTAAGGATAAAAAATTAAGAAAAATAGGTAAAATAATAAAAAATCTATTTAATTTAGATACGACGCCTAGGCGCTAGGCTCTAGTCAAGCGCCCGACTAGCGCCTAGCGAATTTTAGAACACTGCGGCCCCACCCTACACGAAAATTATTTTCTCACCCTCACTATTCTCTCACCCTTCTCTACCCGTTTAACCTTCATTGTCTTATCCTCAAGTAAAAAAAAAAAAAAATCGTTTTCTCATCTTCATTCTCATCCTTGGAATTTTGAAGGAAAATCCCCGTTACACACAAATTTATCATAACCCTATAATTCAAAAAACGCAAAAACTTGTGTGTCCCGGGGACATGGATCTTAGATCCGTGTCCCCAACCCGACCCGCGCCCAACTCGTACCCCACGCGCTCTTACGCGCGTCCACGCACCCTGGACGCGCGCGCGTGGGCATCTGGCGAGCCCCTCCATGCGTGCACCTGATAGGTATCCCATGGATATCTTGATAGTATCCATGGGCAAGGCATCCACATGTATACTTGATGGTTTCCACATGTATATTTGAAGGTATCCATGGAACCTACGCGTATCTCACCACGCCGCGCGCGCACACCGCGCGCCCATGCACCCACGCTGCGCGCAACTCACAAATCGTGCACCCACGCTGTCCGCGCACAGGTATCCCATGTATATCTTGAAGGTATCTCATGTATACCTTTAAGGTATACATGTGATGTTTGTAAAATGATATTACATGGATAACTGAAAGGTATTCCATGAATATCTTGAAGGTATCTCGTGTATACCTTAAAGGTATACATGTGATGTCTTTAAAATGATATTCCATGAATAACTGAAAGGTATTCCATGGAAATCTTGAAGGTATCCATGTGCATACTTGCGCGCACGTCACAAACAGCGCGCCCACCCACAACGCCGCACGCGCACTTGACAAACTACACACCCACGCCGCCCATGCACCTTCAATGTATACATGTGATACCTTCAAGACATTCCATGGATACCTTGAAGGTATACATGTGATACCTATATATGAAAAAAAAAAAAAAAAACCTGAGCGAAAAAAAAAATATAATAATAATGTGGGGCCCGCGGATTAGGCTGGGGACATGGATTGGATCCGTGTCCCGGGGACACAAGAGACACACTCTTCAAAAAATATAGGTTTAAACGGGTATTATGCCCATAATCCTCGTTTAACTATTAAACATACCTTTCTTATTTCAACGATAATTCTTCAAACCTTCAAAGTGCCAAAATTTCAAAAAAAATTTACAGAGAATTTGTTCTTCAAAAAGTTGTATGATAATTTCTTACTGAAATTATCAATCTTATATACACGTATAAAGTGAATAAACAGGAAAATTACATGTGAATTCACAGTAAATAATGAGAACAAAAAAAAATAAAAAATTGGTGTAATAGTAAATCATAGTTGCATGACCAAATTAATAGTTGCATGAACAAATCCAATCAACACAAAAATAAAAAAATATCACTTGTCATTTAAGCCACTATTTATATTTGACTTGGACCAAAAAAGCGGTAAAAAGTATACTAAAACTATATTTTGTGGTAGAAAGTGACCAACTATTATGTTTGATGGTAAATTGGATAATACATTATATTTTTTACAGTAGAAGGGGATACTTTCCTCAAATTTTTAAGAAATAAAAATATGTGCGTATTAAACATGTTGAACTTATTAAATATTCCGCCTACCTCTGCTATAGCCTATAGGAAAGCGCATTAAATCCATTGAGGTTGTGATGAATTCACACTATAACCTATTTGAATTCCATTACTCTATTTTGATTTATATTTTAAGCAATTTTGGTAGATTTAAATCTCAAAATCATTAATCCAAATCGAGTCCTTCATCCCAAATGCAACATGAATTAGCACAATAGAAGACAGTAAGCATAACTAGAAAGGGCAAAAGAAAAACGTAAAAGCAATCTGATGTGAGTAGTTTAGAGGCCAAATCAATCTGAAGTGAAAAGGTGACGTAACTATGTTAGAATATCTTATCAAGATTTGTTGTCCCATTGAAAGAAAAGCAAGCACCATAAACAGCTATGCTGCTTATCACAATCTTTTAGTCTTGCATATTGAAAGGCCAACTTTACGCATTAAATACAAGAAAAAACAGGACGGCTCCGTATGATCCATAATTCATTGCAACAACGTATGAATTACTTCACTAACGAATACGACTTATTTGTCTCTCCCTCTAATGCCTATATATAAACTCATCGCACTCGTATTCTTCTTCAGTTTCTTGCCAATCTTGTTCGAAATGGCTAAGTTTTCAAAGCTGAGGTTCACTACAGAAGTGGCTCCACCAAAGTTCATCTCAGTGAAAAGGCGTCCACTGATCAAAATCTTGGACACCATTGATGAGGAAAAGGCTTATTTATCAGCCTTTTCATCGTCGTTCAACAAAGTGATTGATCAAGAGAGATATCATCACCAAGTTTCCCCTTTCGAGTGATCGATTTGTAGCCTGAGCAAGAGTCAGTCGTGCTTAGAATAAAGTCGGAATGATTGTTTCTTCACCATTGTCTGTATTTTTGTTCTTAGTTTTGGCAATTGGCATTACAGCTTGCTTTTTATAAGCAGTAATGATGAGAGTGTTATTGTAGGGTTTCTTGTGCCACCCCTGTTTTTACCAACATCTTTTATCAGGGGTGCATGAGTTTTTTAAGTTCAATTTCGTGAGGTTTCGTTTATCAAATAAGGATTCAATTCCATTTTGTAAACTGCTATAGTCTAATATATATTATTGTTCATGTAAAACACGGAAAATCCCCCCCAAAATAAGTGAAAAATAAAATACACACATATCTAACATCAAAATTCAAGTTAAAAATTAAAAAACACAAAATAACTTAATGCATAACACCGGATGCTAATATAAGCCTATAATGAAACACTAACTTCAAGCTTAAGGACCTTTTTTCTAAAAAAATTACTCATAATTTTAATGAACAAGGGAAAACGTATTTAACCAGGTCATATCTGAAATTTTCCGGTTTTCTATCAATTCTGGTGGCCAACCCAAGGCTCAGTTAAACCGATAAAGATGGCCAGCCTGTTCAGAGTTTTAATCGAAATTGATTGATAGATTTCTCAAAAGAACGAAGAGGAAATGAAAGATGAAACATAAACACCGATTTGAAGGGCAAATCAAGGGGAAGCTCGTCCTCTATCCAATATTAGTGAGGTAAAACTCAGATGTCTGAATTATCTATATATGCTCCGAGCGTCACTGTTATACAAAAGCATACGGCATATGTCAATTCTGAAAAAGGGTTTTCATGATGACAAAACACCCTTTCAATGGAAAGTTACAAAGAAACTGCATATGGATCACATCTTAATAGTCCTAGACCTTCCAAGAAATTTCCTCAAAAATTGACCTACAACTTTCTCTTAACTGCTGAAATGTTCTTTCTTTCATCTATAGTGAAACCCTTGGCAAAATCAAAATGAGACAGACACTGCGTAAACTTAAGCAAAAGCATGTTTGTTAGAGGTACTTGATAAGAAGGTTAATGTGTGCACCTTCGTTTCCCAAATATTTACAGTAAATCTGTGTCTGTTTGACAGTTTCAGATGTCTTTTACATCGAGCTGCAAAATGGAAGCACAGAGGATTACCATATAGAAACAGAGTTCTCATGTCAAGGATTATGCATAATTAAAAACAGAATTCTCATTTCAAGGATTATGCATAATTAGAAACTAGCTAAGAAGAACTTATCAAGTATTTGGTCCCCCTTCAAGGAAACTCTGCCTCAGGCACATGTGTCGTGATTTTCACCATCCCTTTTGTTTTTATACAGAGACAATAACATTATCAATCAATACGAAAAAAGTAGAGGGTGGCCATGGAAGTGTGACGTTCAAGGCAACTACGTATGGACCAGGCTAAGGCGTTGAAAGAATGTGACTTCTTGTTCTTACTCCTCTATTTTTTTCACAAAAACTATATCCTTATCTATAGAATACTTGATTCTAATAATTTCGTGTATTGTCTTATTCAGGCAATTTTCCAACCCAAATCTTATTTATTGAACTTTAAAAAATTACACGGCTAAAATTTCTAAAGTTACGTTCAAAGAAAGAAGCTGCACAGCCAGCATTTATCACTGTGACAAGGAGTTGACTGATTGGGAATTATTAACGAGGAAAAGTTTTATGCAAAGTGCTGGATCAAGATAGATTTAGTAGTGAAATTTAGCTTTGCTGAGTGATAAATAATGCTTAGATTTTATACCAGCATGATTTGTGCAATTCAAAGAAATGTATCCAGACCATCTTACGGCTTGCATGGTATAGTCCTACAGTCACCTATTGGAATACATTCGCGCAGCAAAAACCAGCTAGATTAGCATCTTTACGTTTTATTCCCCCTATACGTTCAAGCGTCTAGGTTTTTTCACATGACCAATTAGTCTTCCAGTTTAATCTACAAATAAGAAACCTCAATTCTATCAAACTTGGTAACAATAGGTTTAATAAAGAAAGCTCGACTTACTGCTCACGTTTTTTGTCTTCATGATGCTTACTAGTGCACTGTGGATGAAATCAGCAAATAGTCTGGAAACAAAAAGTTCTCAGAACATTAACTAAATGAAAATTAGATTAAAAGCTGCTCTACTCTTAAATTCAACAATTTTACCTTCTGTTGGGCAGCCTGTGGCGTTCCTGTTCAGAGTGGAACTGGAAATGTCAATTAGGCCTAGCCGAACTTCATGTTCTGCTCGAGTCAAAAACTATGGGAGGATTGCTTTAGAAGCGATCAACATTCAGCCGGAGCAAATGTAAATATTAATCAGACAGGTACAAGAAGAGCAAGGAGAAAGACAGGGCCAAACAATTTAAAGGCAGAAGATGTGGAAGAGAGAATTAAAAATATGAGGTAAAATTCTATATAACAAAATTCTACACTGAGAAAAGAGCAACTCAAATTCCATAAAGAGAACTGCTTAGAGCAGTTTCAGAGAAATCTTTATATGAACATATATCCAATTCAATGTTGAATACAATTGACCCTAGGAAAACTGCAAGCAGGAATATTTATGTTAGAACAACCGATTCCTCTCTCTCCCTCTTCTCTTTCTTTTTTTTTTTTTTTCCTTCACGAGATCTGTACCTCTCTCTGTATGTGTTAACATGGCTCATACTCGTTGACTTTTAAGAACTTAAATGAATGATCAACCTGTTGCTCTGAACAAAATGGAGCTTGGTTTCTGATATACATAACTATTTACAACCATCAGTACAATCCCACAATGCACCAGCCCAAGTCATGGAATTTGGTTGAACCATTGTGTTCGATGATGGATATAGTTGAGAAACTTTAGCATCGAGCCCACTCAAGAATTGCATGTTGACGTCTTCTTTACATTTGTATCCCTACTTCCTCCAGTGCAGCTGACATAGAGGCTGATGCCTCTTCGAGTGTTCTTTTCTTCTGCACTGTGTTAAAGGCCTCAATAACATCACCTTCCTCCCAATCATCGTATTCCTCAATTCCAACTCCACACTCTAGTCCAGCATTTACCTATCACATTGCAGAACATGACAAAAGTATTATAGTAGAGAAAGAAGGGAGCTTGAAATGGGAAAAATAACACAGGAAAATTAACTATTACATAGCATAGTCAAGCTGAGTATGGCAATACCAAATTTGATTAAAGATGAATAGGTTATCATCCCATCAAAACATTTCCAAGTTGAATTTTATTTCACCTTTCCATAAGGTTATGAAGGGGACGGATTTCAAATGTCAAAATAACCAAATATGAAATCAAATATCGCAGTCCAATAAAATCTTACCCTATTATAATTAACTACACCTATTAACACATATTTTACAATTTTCAATAAAATCTAATTCATCCCCCCTTATTCCACATTTCCCAACACATCTCACCACAATTTTACGATCTTTTTTTTTTTTTGATCATTGATGTGAGACATCTACAATACAATCCTACCATATACAATCTCATAACAAGCATTTCAATATTTACCAGGATTTCTCAATTCCACAATTTCAAAGACAGACTTTTCCCTCCGACCCACTAAAGCCTAATCCAAACATACCCTTAAATGATTCTAGGTCAAACTTTCCTCTAGCCGTCATGGAAGCTTGAAGCTTGTAGGAAAAAGTGAAATTTCTTTTTATTAAAAAATTTGATTATTCATCATGATCACAGTTTTGGAGAGTAAAAGCAGTATTGAAATATGAAGAACATTACACAACAGTTTTGAGACAGATATATCAGTTTCCAACAAGAATGTTTGATTTATGTTCTAGCTGTTATGGCACGTGGAATTGAAGGAACTTCAGATGGTGATGGTGTTTACATCTTCTATTCATTACTGCTCTCTCACATACAAGAAAGATCCCTTTTCTCCTAGAAGATTCAATCTATCACTTGAGGACATGAGATGAACCAGATTTTCAAAGAAGGAAGTCTGTGACATAACCAAATTCAAGTACCAGCAAATGATATACCAGATCAACTATGAGTAACTATAGCAAATTTTTTACTTTGCTTTTCTATATTTCTCATACATATGCATAGATATAAAGCTACTAAAAGCAAGTTTTTGTCTTAGCCTTATTCGGTGATACTGATTTCAGAGAGACACGGTCCCTTCAAGATAAATGGAGATAGGGCATGAGAACATGAACCCAAAATGAGCTTCCCTCCTATAAACTACACTCACTCTCCCAGACATACCAAAAATTTAAAATGAGAAAAGACTTTCTACTAATCATATCTAATAAGAGAGAAAGAGATGAAGAAAAATACCTCCACTTGCTATTGTATCTCTTAAGGCTGTCCAAAAGTTATAATTATACACATACAAAAGTCAAGTTCTACAAATTCTATAAACTTGGAAGCATGTTATAGAGAAAAAAAAAGTTCATACTCTGTTATCACATAATTCTCATAAATAAGTGAGAGAAAAGGAGAAGCTATATATAACAGAACAATAAGGAAGTATGGATATTATTGAAGAATAACCAGGAAGACATTTCAATATTCCTATAAATGTATGGTCTTCAAATTAGGAATGAAAAGAGACAAAACTTCCAACCTCTTTCACCAGTTCCTTGACCCGTCTTAAGGAACCTAGCACATCAACATGAACTTCTTTGCCCTTCCTTAGTACACGAATTCCACAGTCCTTTACTAGTTTTCCCTCTGTTACCATGCATCCAGCAACACGTCCACTGCCACTACTAAATACAGCTCTTACTTCTGCCAAACCAATTGGCACTTGTTCCTGCAAAAGCAGAAAAGTAATCGATGATATTAATCTTCGGTAACAATGAAAGCGAGATGTACAGGAACAATGAGAACTACGTATTAATATTTAGTCATGACTTGCTCCCATGAGATCTAGAAACTAATCTTAGGGAATCATTCAGTGACCTACGGAGATCGAGATTTTTGATAAAGTTCCTTCTGCACCTAAATTAGATAAGCTAACTAAAATGCCCTTGAATTCCTTTGAAAAGCAGGACAAATTGCATTAAAATGTGGATTTTTTGTAGTTATAAAGTTGTTCTCACATAATGCAAATTACAAAAACCAAACAGTCTATGTATGTGGTTTACCTCGACCAGATCCAAGAGTCCCTCCATTGCGTTTCGCACATCATCAATAAGTTCATAGATAATTTTGTACACCCGTATTTCAACACCTTTGTTATCTGCATAGCTCTTGACTGAACCAGGCGTTCTAACATTAAAGCCAAAAATAATTGCTTTACTTGCCACTGCAAGGTCAATGTCGCTGGTGCTCACATCCCCAGTTGCTTGCAGTAGAAACTTTAGACTGATGTTAGCTTGTGGAAGCGCCTGCAGAGCTTGTCTAATAGCTTCAATTGTTCCCTACCAATTAATAGAAAATTTTGAATTGATTTCAGATCACACTAACATAGGAGATAATTGAATATGATGTATCAGGATGTACATTCATCATAAATAATCTTATCACTGCAAATACTGGAATTATTTAGAGAAGAAACTAAGATGCATTATATTTCAGTTTCCAAATAAAGTTGGTCACCTTTCAGAAGAGAAACTTCAGATCATTGGTAACTAAAAAATATTCTAGCTTAAGTATATTCTCGCTACACTCAGCATATCAAAATTACTAATAAATATAAAACCTTACTGCAAAGGTTAAATAAAAGGTCTTGATAGAAAGAAATTCAGTTCTCTCTTTTTTTTTTTTTCACTCAACTGACAAAATCATGAACTTCTTTTATCATTCTTTTTTCTAAATAACATTTCAATCAACCTGAACTAGATGGAAGACTAGTCATCCCCTTTTAATGCTAAAAAAATATCTAAGCTTAACCAATGATAAACACAAGCATATAATGCATTTATCTAGAGGGTGGCTTTCTATAACAAGATGGTTTCATTTTTGCAGACAACTTAAAAATCTTCATGTCAATAATAAAGTCAAAGGATGATACAAACCTAAAATATTTACAGTTTAGAATTAGAAGAAGAAGAAGAAGTGTTTTGCAACAAAATTAGCAATTCTCACACTATATGGAGCCATTGCATCTTTACAATGCATCTAGTTTTGCAGGATTTTGAAAATCTACACAGGGGTTCCAAAGAATATTGATAGCGCTACCTGAACATCAACTTTCAGTATGATATTAAGCTGGTGCAGATCTATTCCAGCATTCTTTCCTGCAGAAAAAGCTTGAGCAAACGAAGAAAGTGTAATCTGTCCATCCCCCGCTTTGTCCATTATACGTTCATTCCTCATATATTCTGCCCGTGACTCAGCCTTTTCTCGAGCTACGTCAAGTGAACCAACAACCTCAAACTCATCACCAGCTAAAGGAACATTATTTAATCCAATAACCTGCCAAAACATGCAGTAAAGTTATCAAGAAACTTAAATGCATCAAGATTTAACAAAAAGATGATGTGACAGGTATGTGTGCATTGGAGTTAAAACTTCACCAACAAAATTTCAACATCATCAAACTTGAAACTAAAAATACATTATACCCAATTCAATTCCACCAAAAATGTGAAAGCACATGATACATCTTCAATGCCATGAATATTCTTAGATAATATAATATATAACATTTTGCTTGCTTGAATGAGTAATTCAAAGTATTGTATTACAGTCCAAAAGGTTTTACTCAAAAAGAAGTTTGTACATATTAAGCAGTGATAAGCGGGAAGAGTTCAATTTCAATGGAACTGAAATCAAGCTAACAGGAGAGGGAAAAGATGGAAAGAGAAAGCTTCCACATTCAAGTGATGAATGCCCAAAGAAAGTAGCAGTTTAACAAGAAGCTTCTAGAGTTTTTAAGTGACATTAAACAGAGATGATGTCATGAAGTAAAAGTTAACAGCTTAACCTATTGGGATAGGCACAAGACAATCCAACTTAGTGGAACCCAGAAAGCAGGCTGGAATATTATAGCAGCTCAAAACATAATATAATTCAATGTTCCAACAATCACTTGGAGATTAGAATAAATATATAAAAAAAAAAAAGATTCGCAATCTTAGTACTAGCGGTACTGTAATTAACATGTACTGTATCTCAATGTCTGTTGTGATGGACATTGATAAACAAGAATGAGAAACCAGAACTCATATTTAACGAGCAACATATATACCTGTACTGGAATAGAAGGCCCTGCATCATCAACCCGTTTCCCTTTGTCATCAAATAATGCCCGCACCTGATTTGCAAATGACAAAGTCCAGAGATCAACAAGAAACTAAAAAATTTATTAATGATGTTCAATTTAATAGACAAACCTTCCCAAAAGCTCCGCCACAAACTACTACATCTCCTCTTTTGAGTGTTCCATTCTGCACAATGAATGTAGCTATGGGCCCCCTTGATTTATCCAGACCAGCTTCAATAACTGTTCCTTTAGCATTCCTATTTGGATTAGCCTTCAGTTCTTGCAACTTCAAATGGAAAACATTAAAAAAATAATCAGAGCCAACAAAAACAAATGAAAACCAATACAAACAACTATTTCAACATAAACATTTTCCAACTTATGAAAAAATATTGTCCCACAAGCAGCAAACTCTTTTTCCTACATCTTGTTGATCTCAAATCACAGCAGGCAGAGTTTCTAACATCTGCCTCCCTCTGTTAGAATCTTGGAACTCATAGGCCCATTAAAAGGACAAACCAAAGGTGAGTGAATGCAGGAGATAGCATTCCTAAGTGTATGGAATGTCAATCATACATGTATTCAAGCCAACATGTCACCATTGCAGGAATATGTGTAAGATTCAAGGGGATGAAAGCAGTACATGTCAACATTCAGATTAATACTTAATTTGAAAAACTATGGGCTAGAAAACAACTCTGCCTAAAAAACAAAGTACAAGTTACCTCGGCAATAAGCATGACGGTTTCCAGCAGCTCATCAACATTCTCCCCTTTGAGAGCACTAATCTGTTTTAAATTGTTTAGTATAACAACTTTAGCATCCCAGATGGAAACTTTTGCTTGTGTATTTTCATTCTTTCTTTACATATGTGTGTGTGATTGGTTGGGGGAAGAGGGGAATGAGAATAGAATTCTAAGGTTTTAGTTTTGCCACCTTAACCATCGGAGTGTCACCACCCCAGTCTTCAGGCATCAAACCAATTGATGAAAGATCTTGTATTACTCGATCTGGATTTGCTCCATCCTTATCTATCTATAATGAATGGATAGAACTACAATCAGAATTTTCTCCAGAACCAACAAGAAACTAAGAAATTCATTACAAACATCAGCACCGAGATACCTTATTTATAGCTACAATAATTGGTACTCCTGCTGCCTTGGCATGAGCAATAGCCTCACTTGTTTGAGGCCGGATCCCATCATCAGCTGCAACTACAATGACTGCAATATCTGTCACTCTCGCTCCACGTGCTCTCATGGCTCCAAATGCCTATGGATATATTTTCAGATAAGAATGGAACTTTAAAAAGTATTAAGTAAATAAATTCCAGAGATAGAAACTAAGACGCTTTTGTAAATGCATATATTGAAAGCTGAAGAAAGACAAAATGAAAAACAGCATAAGCTAGAAACAAAATTACCTCATGTCCAGGAGTATCAAGAAAAACACATGTTTGTGGCTTTCCATCAATAGGTACTTGAACTTTATAAGCCCCAATTCCTTGAGTGATCCCACCGGCTTCAGCTGCTGCCACCTAATAAGAATGAGACTTCGAATTTAGCTTCCAGGAAACTCTATATTTTAAACTATAATGGGTACGCAATGTGTTGTGGCTCATCATATCATCAAAGTTATTCACATAGTGTGATCAAAAGACTAGTTTCCATGTATACCTTGGTCTTCCGTATGTAATCCAAAAGTGTTGTCTGCAGATGGAGATAATCCAGTCAGGTGGAGCTTGTATAGATAGAGTACTCTATCAAAAATAAATAAATAAATAAAGCCATACGGTTGTTACTGACCTTTCCATGATCAACATGGCCCATTATGGTTAGCACAGGAGGTCTATCTTCTAACTTGTCCAAGTCATCTTCATCAAGAATTTGCTTCTTTTTTGCCATTTCTTCGACCCCAAGAGTGACACCGTCAATGACTTCCACATCATACTCTTTGCAGACCATCTTGACCATGTCTTTGCTCAGCTTTTGGACACCGTCAGGCTTGATTCCCTTAGAGTACAGATATCCAAGAATTTCACCTTCACTGATGGCCAAATTGTAGGCCAACTCCTCAGTGAGCATACCATCTGCGCCAACTTCCATTATTTCAACTTTAACAGGTGCTGCATCTTTGGCAGCCTGAAGCCTGGCAGCCTTTCGGCTTGCTTTAGACCATTTTCTTCCTTTTCTAGCAGTTGCAGCACCAGGAATAGAACCATCAAGTTCAGCTGCATCTTCATCACGGATATCATTAACCATACGTCGACGAGCTCCTACGGATGAGCCACTCTTCTTTCTGATGTCCTTGAATTTTCCAAGTGCAGGCTTCATCGGTTTTGTAGGTGCTAAAGCAGTTTGAGCGATCAGAGGATCAACCACTGGTTTCTTAGATGCAAACTTGTCAATTAGGATTGGCTTGCGTTCTTTAGATTTTGAGGCAGAATCAGGTCCATCAGAAACAAGTGGCTTTGAAGTTGCATTTACATCCTTTAAGATGACAGGTTTCTTAATAGGAGGAGGAGCTACAGAGGGTCTTGCTTGTAATGTGGGTTGAATTTTCTGTGGTGGCTGAGGTGGTCTAAGTGGAGTAACAGGCTGAGAGTCAGCCACGCCTCCTCCATCCGTTCTATGTTCTTCTCTAAGTGGTTCCTTCACAATATTTTGCACAGGAGCCACTGGATTACCCTTGCGCCAGACACTCTTAGTAGCGTTGGACTTGCGATTTGATTTTTCCATAGAACTAACAGGTTTACCATTCTTATGGTTTGCTATATCACTCGTCAAGGGTCTGTTTACCAACACATTCGGTTTCTTGCTTGTCTCTAGCTTCTCGGCCTTCTCCAACACCTCTCCTAGCGACTCAATTACCTTATTTCTCTCGTCCTCCGTATCACTCAATTTCTCATCATCTGACTGTTTTGATTCATCAGAGTTCAGATTGAGAATGGGTTCAACCTTAGATCCCGATTTCAAAACTGGCTTAGGAGCTGCCTTTAAAAATGTATCATTGCCATTTTCTTTACCACCTCCATATGTAGAATCAAGAGATACCGAAGTCCCTTGTTCCGAAATGTAATCAGTTGTTACAGAGAATCTACAAACACCAACGTATCTCCACCTCTTCATGCCCGAAAACCTTCTAAAACTACTCCCATTTCTATGAATAGAGATGTTCCTAACTAAACAAATAGACCCATCAATATTACCAAAAGAACTCATACTCACACTTCCCAAATTCGCTAGGGAAGCTAATGAAGCCATGCTGAACACTTATATATCCTGCACCATTCCAAAACTACCCAGGAACACGGAACCTTTTATCTGTATATTCAACGCAAATTCCCTAGAAAACAAAATAAAATCCAATCACTATAATTCATCAGGATATTCATTCTCAGCTGGAGAAATCCATCAATTAACCTAACACGAAATACTTTCAGGAAATTCAAAAAAAAAAAAAAAAAACACAGTCCAGAAATACACTAAATTGTGTATATATATATGGGCAAAGATGATGAGTAATTACCCGCAAAATGTCGAGATTCCTTGGTAGAAATTTGAATAGATTGTTTCGTCCAAAAAATTAAAAGTGATAAGAGAGGGAAATTGAGAGAAGAGAACCGAGTGGCTGTGGAGCTAAGAAGACGGAATCAGAAACTAGAAAATGTGTTGTGGGTTGGGTTATGCTTGTGTGGCTATTTCTCTGCCTGTCAAATGTTTGTCATTTGCATGATAAGGCTTCACTCTATTTTTCTATTTCGGTTTTCCTTTTTTTTCTCTATTTTCCCCTCTCTTACATTTTACAAGACCATGTTGGAATTTATTTATTTATTTATTTATTTTGAGAATACTGTGTTGGATTGAATGACGTTATATTCAACAATGATTTTGATAATATTCATTCCATTATATTATGTATGCCTATTCCAAAAGGTTTGAACAAAATTCGATGAAAATGAAGGCTCTATTTTAACATTCGAAATCTTATATATTTCAAATAATGTTTTTATTTTCGAAATATTGAAATGAAGATGATAAGAGAGTAACTTCCTGAGTAATTTTTTTTTTGGAAAAATATGTAATATAACCCCAACATTTGATAAATAATAATAATGGTTACATGAGTTTACATTGTAATTAAGTAGTGATGGTGTGACGTTTTATATGAATAATTTCAACCTAATTGAAAGACCAAGTCAAATTGTTCTAATTCATAATGCTTTTTATAATAAAGTCTTAAATTGCGCTCTTGAAAGTACATGTTCCTTAAATTGCAAACCGTTACTGATTGTATTTATACAAACTTTTGAAATTTGTAACAAATTGATATCAAACTTTTGATTTTTATCATTTTAGTCACCAATATTTTCATTTGTGCAACAAATTGATATTTAAATTTTATTTGTTGACATTTCAATTAACAAATATCTAAACTAATTACTCAAGACATGGACCATGCCTCGTACTTAGAATCTTGTGTCACAAAACTATATGTTATCCACTTCTATATGCATGCAACAAAATGTGCGACACGTAGAGTATTTAAAAAGAAAAAATAAAGAACTGTAATTTTATTTTTTTTGTGCATAATGCATGTATCATTGATTACTAATTGTTTTCATATTAAAAAAGCCTCAATCTTCTCTGTATAAGAAAAAAAATACATGCACTAATAATTTATGTCAACCTGAGAGATGTAAGACTCTGTTAAAGGGTGAAAAAGGTCACCCTTTACTTAGCATAACACGTAAAAAAAAAATTAAAAAAAAATAAAAATCTATTCAATTAAAAAAAAATTGAGAATACCAATTTCACCTTTTTAGAAAAGAAAAAAAAATGAAAAATTGAAACCCTAGCCTTTCTTCCTCCTCGATTTCTCTTTTTTTTCATCTTTCTTGCTTCTTTAATGTTATATCTTTTAATTTTTTGAGAAATGTAATATCAATATAATGACAAATATTTCATGAATTAGTTAAATGTATGAAAATAGTGTGAAATTGTATGAAAAAACATGAAAAATCGATCAAAATTCGACTAGCTCCGTTTGCTCCTGGTTGACCGAACACCTAGAAGTGTGTTTGGCTACCAAGACCGAACACATAGAAGTACGTTCGACTATGGCCGAACTAAATTAGTAGGATTTGACCTAAAAGGTAAAATTGATATTTTTAGTTTTTTAATTAAAAAATGTATAAATTGGGACATAACATTATAGTGCTATTACATAACGCATCGTTCCTACTATATAAAGTACCATACTTTCTAACTGCATATGCATGAATGAATTGTATAGACGACCCTATATGTCGAAGATTGTATGCTAAGTAATTGATGGGGTATTTTTAATCCCACCCTATGTTAAATTCACCTAAATAGTTTTTTTGAAATAAATTCAAATATACAATTTTAAGTGCTACAACATAACCTCAAAATACAATAGTAATTGCTTAATTAGCTGAGATGTCAAAATATCAATAAAAAAAGACTATTGTTTATACACACTAAGGACGTATATGAGGTGTAGTTGTTAATTGTGCACATGTTTACGTTGGCATTATTTTTTTTGGGTTAATTTCATGTTCCAATCAGTACTATGCACGTTTTTTTATTTTGCATTCTAATTTTTTTTCTCCGATCACATCCTATGCTACACGTTTTGTGTATTTTTACAACCTTAGACCAATATTTTCCGACGAGAAAATGTCTACGTGATTTTTAGATGCTAATTAAGGGTTATTTTCGTCATTTTCTAGGTCATTAACTAATCCCCCTCCAAAATCGAATATTAACCCTAATTTTTCTCATATTTCTTCTGCAAATTGTTTGATCAAATGAAGATTAATGTTGTTCAAACAAAAATAAGATCAATTTATCATTAAAATAATTGATGAACCCAATTTACTCATGTCTTAAAAGTGTAAATGACGGAAATAACCCTCAATTAGCATGTGAAAATCACGTGGGCGTTTTCTCGCCGGAAAATATTAGCCGAATGTTACAAAAGAAACAAAATGTTTAGTATAGATTGTGATCGGAGAAAAAAAAAGTTTAGGATGCAAAATTAAAAAGCATGCATAGTACAAGTTGGAAAATGAAATTAACCTTTTTTTTTTTTTTTTGGAATTACAATTAGAAATGGAAAGTTCCAATCTATGATCTTAGGGTGGGATTAAAGACACCCATCAATTTCTAAGCACACCCCAATTAAAAACATTTTAATAAAAAAAGGTAAAAATTTTGAAAATACCAATTTTATCCTTTATGCAAAAAAAAAAAAAAAAAAAAACCCTAACCTCCATCTTCTTCCCCCTCTCTATTTCCATCTTTTTTTACTTCTTTAATGTTAATTTTTTTAATTTCTTGAGGAATATAATGTCAACATAATGACGAACATTCCATAGATTTGTTTAATGTATGAAAATAGTATGAAAAAATACAAAAAAATGATCAAACCCGAGCAGTTTTGTTCGATCCTGGTTGACCAGACACATAGAAGAGTGTTCGACCACCTTGGTCGAACACATAGAAGCACGTTCGGCCATAATGGCCGAACATAATTAATATAGTTTGACCTAAGAGTGAAATTGACATTATTTTTTATTTTTATTTTTTTAATTATAAAATTAATAAATTTGGGTGTGCTTAAAATAGGGTGGGGTGTCTTTAGTCCCACCCATGATCTTATTTAAGTTCATAAATATACATATGAAGATATGCAAAATCAGTCATATATTTTGAAACTCATAAACAACGTGCGTATATAGACAGAATACAAAAACTCATATGAGACGGTCTCACGGATAGTTTCCGTGAGACGGAGCCCAATCAATACAAATAACATGTTAATTATAGGGTTTTGATGGTGGGTAATTGGGTTATGGGTTGATCCGTCTCA
The DNA here is from genome assembly GCA_954870855.1 of Scutellaria minor. Taxonomy (NCBI): domain Eukaryota; kingdom Viridiplantae; phylum Streptophyta; class Magnoliopsida; order Lamiales; family Lamiaceae; genus Scutellaria; species Scutellaria minor. The sequence goes on from OX940727.1 coordinate 8,459,967, forward strand.
CACAATATATTAAAATTTCGGGAGACGGTCTCACAAGAGACTTACTCTAGACAGAAATGTTAAGATGTGAAATTAATATTAAGTGTTGAAAATGTTAAGCTGTGAAATTAATATTAGTGCTGAAAATTTTAAGAAGTCTAGGTTCCTAGAGGACCCGTAAAATGGCAAAAATGTCATTTAAATTTTAAACATGCCGACGGGCCTCTCGCCGATGGGACTAAAATCGCTACACGAATTTGCAAATGGTCAAATCGCTGTTCTGTAGTGCGACTCCAATTAATCATTTCGGTCCCAACTCTCAACAACTCAGAAACCAACCAATACCACGCGCGTTTCACGTGCTTAAGCCCGCTTCCAATTATTTTTTTTCCTTTTCTGATTTTCATATTTACAATTACCAATTAGAATCCCACTCAGTGTCACTAGGGAGTAGGGAGGGAGCCCAATACAGGAGAAACTGTCAAACACTCTAGAGAGAGAGAGACATATATATACACACAAAGTCACACACACTAGACACATATACAGAGAGAGAAAGGATGAAGGACGAAGCTGTAAGCTCCTCGCGGGACCCGTTACTGCCACCCAGATCTTCTTCTCCTCCTCCGAGCGTCACTCCCGCTGCCAGGTGAAATTGAGTTACAACGCCTTTTGTCCCAATTTCAATTGACCTGTTTTGCATAACCACAATGTAATTTCGGCATTTATTACGTCAATGCGTGAATTTTCCGTGGTCAATTGCGTGCTTGAACTCTTGACTTGTTTAATTTGTATCCTCTTTGTTTCGCCGACAACTTGCGGTTGCATGATGTGCTGCGAAATTAGGGCATTCAGTGTATTGGGGTTTTCCGTGGTCCTTGATTAAATAACTTTTTACGGATGTAACTATTCGTTCTTTTCTCTTGGTTGCTAGGATTTCAGCTCTTTGCTCATAATCTTTATGAATAGCTGATAGTGTGTGTGATTTTTATAGCTTTGGCTGGAAACTGATTAAATCTGATTTGTATCTTCATTGAATTTGTGCTCAGGTTATTTATATTTAAAAATAGATTATAATGGAAGTATTGGGTTTTGGTATGCTGTCTGACAAATATCTGTTTATAAAGTTGGGAATTCGAAATTGTACCTTGTATGAAACTTAGAGAATATCTTTTGAAATTGTGTCTCTACCAGGTATGGAGTGCATGATTTCATTTGGTTACCATATAATTTATTTGAAAAGCTTTCGTCCTCAAAGTTTGTGTTTAGACTAGCCCTGTTATTGTACTTCACATAAAAAATTGAAGAGTTTTGACCATAAATGAGAAACTGTTAATATGGAATAAAGGAAGATGGTGAATTTTCCTATAAAGACAAATGTTTCTTCTGCAGTCTTCTTAAAGATTGATTCTATTAAATTGGTGAAAGGTGCATGATACTGAATTTCTCGCAATGACTGTAGTTATCTTTTGTTACGATGCACATTAATATCTCTCTTGTTTTGTGCAGTTCTGCCGGGGCATCATCTCCTGCTATACCCACAAATGGAGGCAGCACAGACTGGTTTGGTCAAGGGCAGAATTCGAAAGGGGGTTCACTTTCTCGGATTGGTTCGCAGCCCATGTATACATCTTTGAGCACTAATGCTGATGGTTCTGCTCTTGGATCATCACAGCCTTCGTGCAGGCCCTGGGAACGGGGTGATTTATTGAGGCGTCTTTCAACATTCAAACCTGCAAATTGGTTTGGAAAGCCTAAGGTTTGAACTTGCCTTTCCTTTTCTGATGATCATATTGGATAAAGTTCTCTGTTAAAGTCCTCTTCTGTTTACACGCTTGAGTGATTGCTCTGTGGCATATTCAATTTGTGACTTTAGATTGACATAACAGGGGTCATCTCCCTACAGGTAAGATCAACTAAATTTATCAGTGGACCAACCTTGATATCAACTATGTTGGATATAAATATTTACAGCTATTAGGTCAGATGGGATCTGAATAAGAAGTGCTTATCGCTTTTATGTATTAATCTGAACTATCTGAATTTGATTATAATCTGAAAGCAAATGTGATTTGGCTTTCCCTGCACTTGGGGTTAGTATTCGTTTCTCCCTTACATTTCTATCTAGAGAATGCTGCACAAGTCGAAAGCTTTTGTAAGAGTGAGTTTGAGAACAAAGTCAGGCTGGTCGTTGAAAAGATTAATGGAACTATGAGATTAATTATTTTGCTTTCCACATTTAGAATCTTTTGAGGTGATAGCTGTGATGTGGACATGGATGTGAGGCTCCAGTCCTGTGCCAAAAAACATCCAGATTAAGGTTGAAATTGGGATTATTAGGCTTGCCAAGAATCTTTCTATAAAGTAGGAGGGTAAACAAAAAGTGAGAGTGCTGAATAAAATGATTTAGAAAGTTATAAATATGTAAAGAACAGAATACTTGCCCATTATTTTTTGTTCTTTGGTGCAACATATGTTTCAATTGTATTTTTACCCTACACAGTTTCTGCTCCACGTATAACTTTATGTTGGACCAGGATTGACCATGAATGAACAATATGGTTTATATGCTTATCTCTTTATTTGGATGCAATTTGTCATTCCAGGCTGGATGTTCCCTGGCCTGTGCCAGAAAAGGCTGGGTGAATGTGGATGTTGATAAAGTTGAATGTGAATCTTGTGGTGCAGTTTTGAAGTTCGTTTCATCGGCTACCTGGACTCCTTCTGAAGGTGAATTGGAATGGTAGTTGATGATTAGGTTAATTGAAAGTTTCTTGCATGTTTTCTTCAGTTATTTCTGTGGGATGTTCTCTAAATTTACATAATAGATTTTGAACACTAGTTAATAATTAGGATAACTGAAGGCCTGTCTCCCATACTTTTCCCCAATTTTCTTGTTTGGAATATTCTCCTAAATGTGACAGATAAAAGAAGAAAGCATATTGAAATAATTGGAACAAGTAAATGCTAGAATTCTGAAATTGGAAGCTAATTGGGCTTCCTCATATAAAGTTGTATTTTGGTGCTTCTATGAGTTAGCTCAGAGTCATATCCTTCTTTATTTACTATGGAGAATACTCACCTCTTCTTCTTTTTTTTTTTAATTAATTTTTGTTTGTTTATTTATTTATTTATTTTTATGGATGGGAAACAACAAATTAAAAAAAAAAAAGTCATAAGGTGGTAAGCACAAAGGGGCAAGGCACCCCCTGCTAACACAGACAGAAACTACGATCCACTACACCAATCTCTGGCTAAATTTTAGAGTGGACTTGACTTTGACCTTACGGAAGCTGTAGCAGTTAGCTGAATCAGAACAAAGCTAGAGGAACATGATGTTCTATATGAGTTCCATTGAATAGATGCCCCTTGATTTTCCTTCTTGTCATAAACTTTTAGGAATCTACTTTGAAGGTGCTCTGCTTTCCTCTTCAATGCTTCCAATTCCTCTTGATATGTACATGGTGGTGTTTCCTCAAAATCTTGCAACTTTGAAGGACAGGTTTACTGATGCTTAAAGCTTTTTGAACAGCTTACTTGTGTACACTTAGAAGGCTGGTGACTTGGGAAGTTTTTAGCTAAGGGGTATATCCTAGATGTATTGGGATGCATAATTTTTAATATTTTAATTGCAATTTTATTAAGAGCAGTCCTGATGCAGTTGTTACATGTTACTTTCTTTTCCTTGTCATTGGTATCTAGTTGCCTTCATTACTTCAGCTTTTATTTTATTATGCTATTCAAAGGCAGAACTTTGTCTTTTCTCTGTTAATTCATTCAGTCTCACTTGCTAATATTTTGTCGTAGCTGATGCTGCTGGAGAAGAATTTGCTAGGAGACTTGATGAAGGACATAAGATTACCTGCCCATGGATAGGAAATTGCTGTGCAGAAAGTCTGGTTCAGTTCCCGCCAACTCCACCATCAGCACTTGTTGGTGGCTATAAGGATAGGTGTGATGGACTGCTCCAGTTTCCCTCCCTCCCTGTTGTGGCTGCATCTGCAATTGAACTAATTCGGATCTCCAGTGGTCCAGAAATTGATCGTTTGCTGGCCCAGTCTCAGTCTGCACGCAGTGAATCTGGCATCAAGCTGGAAATATTATTAGGAGCTGAGAACTCTAGAGATGATGTCTTCTTCACGTACTCTCGTGTAATACTTATATGGCCTTGTTAAGTTTTATTAGTTTAAAACATTTTGCTTTTGCTTATGTTTGCCCATGTATGAAATTTCTATCACATTGCAGGCTCAGAAGTTAATAAGCCTTTGTGGGTGGGAACCCAGGTGGCTTCCAAATGTTCAGGATTGTGAAGAGCATTCTGCTCAATCTGCTAGGAATGGCTGCTCAATTGGTCCTTCAAAATATCGTGGTCCGCCCCGTGATCCTAGTCGTGGAAAGAAAGCAATGTCCTCTTCCACAAAGAAGGACTATGGTATATATGAAGTTACAGGAACTAACTCAAAAGGTGTTTCTAGATCTCCGTTGTTGGATTGCAGCTTATGTGGCGCGACAGTGAGAATCTGGGACTTCTTAACTGTCCCGCGTCCTTCTAGTTTTGTTCCTAATAGCTCTGATGTCCCTGAAACTGGCAAGAAGATGGTCTTGACGCGAGGTATAAGTGCAGCAAGTGGCATCAGTGGGTGGGTTGCTGCAGATGGTATGGAGAAGGAGCAGGCAGAGGACCATGATGAAGCTGCAACTGGTGAAGGAAAGTCACTTTCTAATATTGGGATGGATTTGAATCTTACTATATCAGTTGGATTGTCCTCTTCACGGTTGCACTTGAATGTAATGTCTGAACAGTACCAGGACATGCATAGAGGAAGAGATTTATTGGTTGGGCAGCCTTCCAGCAGTGAGGTTGGTGATCGTGCAGCTTCATATGAATCACGCGGCCCTAGCTCCCGCAAGAGGAACTTGGATGAAGGTGGAAGCACAGTTGACAGGCCACAACTACTGGTTCAACAAGCAGACAGTGTCGAAGGTACTGTCATTGACCGTGACGGTGATGAGGTCGATGATGGTGGACAGTACTCTGCCGGTCCTTCAAAACGTGCTCGTGATTCAGGTGTTGTTGAACATCATCGGTCTCCTCATGGAAGATACTCTTCTGGTGCTGGTCCCAGCCGATCATATGGGTTCGACATAGGAATTGATGTTTATAAAGATGAATTTGACCAGGGACCTGAACAAGTTTTTGGCAATCCATCTACTAGAGATTCAACACGTGCATCTTCTGTTATTGCAATGGACACAATGTGCCACAGCGCAGATAATGATTCGATGGAAAGTGTTGAGAATTATCCTGGAGATTTTGATGACATACATTTGCCTTCTACGTCAGCAGTCAAGAACATAGATCCCAATGAGACATCAGAATTGAACTTCAGTAATCAAGCACAGCAGAGCACTTGTCCAGCTGCTGTGAGAAGTGCTGGCGAAATTGGTGTGAGTAGTACAAATGAAGAAGAAGTAGTAAATGCAGACACTGGTACTGCACATGGGAGGGATGGTCCCAGCTTTGGAATAAGTGGGGGAAGTGTTGGAATGGGTGCAAGCCATGAAGCTGAAATTCATGGGACTGATGCCTCTATCTACAGAGCTGATAGTGTTGTTGGGGATGTAGAACCTATTGGTGAGATAACTGACAACCAAGGTCAGACAGGTGAATTTGGTCCAGATCCAGGGTTGATGGGTGATTTTGTTCCTGAAGAAATGGATAGAGAGGATCCTCATGGTGATAGTCAAGATTTGGTGTCTCGATCTGCTGTAAGGGCCGACAGTGGGTCAAAAATTATGGGTTCAACTAAGGCAGAATCTGTTGAAAGTGGTGAAAAGACAAGTAACATGCGGGCAACCTCCTGCGAGAACAGTCCCCATCCTTCACTTTCTTGCAATGCCATCTTGTATTCTGGTGTTGAAGCATCCAAGGAAGAAGTATCCCAGGCTGCCAAGGATCTGACAACTGATGACTGTGGTTTTGTGGAATCGGGCTATCAAGTTGCAAATGGGTCAGGTAAACTGTTGCTTTTGATGACTGAATTAAACTGCTGTTTTCTGGAATTATGAAGGTTGTTTCTGTTATATATTATATTAACAGTGAATTCCTGTTTTAATTTTAGCACACTAAAGTTAAGAAATGTGTGATGGCCGTATGTTCTACTCTATGGGTTAATTTTGTAATTTGCTATGTGATCATGAATTTCTGTATCAGGCATCTAAATAGGTGGCATTTTAAAGCTCTATCTGATGATAATCTCTACTGTGCATTTACTTTTTCCCTCAGTATCTGGCTATATTTTCATTTTAACATTTATTCTAATTAGACAGTTATTTTTGCAAATGGAAAATTGTTAGGGCCTCCCAATGGCGGAAGCAACTATGATGAAGCAGTGGAGTTTGACCCAATTAAGCACCATAATCACTTTTGTCCTTGGGTGAATGGAAATGTTGCTGCTGCAGGCTGTAGCAGCAGCAGTGGCTCTGGTTCCAGTGCTGGTGCTATTGCGCTTTGCGGTTGGCAGCTGACATTAGATGCTTTAGACACTCTCCAATCACAAGGGCAGGTTCCAGTCCAAACAGTAGAGTCTGAATCTGCAGCTTCAATGTATAAGGTTAGAGTTTACATTTAAATCATTATGTCATACCCAATTCTCATTAAACAAGGGTATTGTAGGAAGTTTATTTGTATAATTAGTTTTCTAATACCGTACTTAGTCCATTTTAAAAAAACAAAGTGGACTATGTATTTGGGATAGAGGAAATAACTCTTGGACATTGTAATTGGAATACCTTCACAACTTTGAACCAAAGAACATGGGTTGACTTTGCTTGCAGGATGATCATCACACTCCTGGTCGGAAGCTCTTGGCACGACACTCTTTCAACAAAAGCCGTGGGAAGAACTGAAGTGGACTTCAGTTAGAAATGTGGCACCTGGTATTAAGTTCTCTGCATCTTATGCAATAATTATCCTGAAATTATTATCATATTTGGTGACAGGCACAATGTTTATCCACTAATCTCCCCAACTTCTATTTCCATGTTAATTTGTTTGGAACAACATAGGCATGCATCACCTTTTTGCAATTCAGTTATTCTTCCTTGAAATGAATATAGATTTAAAAGTTTTTATTGTATACACTTTACAACCAACTAAAGACATTTGAATTTCGTTGCCTGCAGTTATTTTTTGCTACCTGATGCAGTCATTCAATGTCAAGCTTAGCAGCGCCTAATCAAACTCATCACCTTGATGTTATCTGTTGCTTTTCTCCTTATGCTAAGGAAATATGAAATTCCATAAGCTGTGATATTATCTAGTTGCGGGAGTCTCCGTCTATTATTCCCGAGTGTTTTTTCTCGTTTATTTATAGACCGCAGTTTCAATAATGCTCACCGAGCAATCTGGCCTGTAGCCATACAAGTATTTAGGTGGTGACTTCTTGCTGTTTAAAAAGTTTTTTTCTGACTTGATTCTAAGATTGCTTGTTACACCATAATACCGTATGTTGGCAAACATTTCCTATTCAATTCCCCCTTGAGGTTTTCCTATTTCTCTTTTCGATGGTTTCATATTAATCGTTTAGCTTCTGTTTGTTATTTATCCTCTTCACCTTGGGTTGTGTTTGAATTGAAGATTTTAAATATGGATTTGAAATCTATAGTATTAAATCCTTTGGTACCTACTTGGATGGATTGATATGGATTTGAATCCATTTCTCTTGTTTGTACTATTTATGTGTGATCTAAAATCAACTATAATTTTTTCCCCTTCCACAAAAATACTGGATGTAAACAATAATGAAAGTATCAGGGTATGTTTGGATTGGGATGTGCCCATCCGGATTTGGGATGGGTCAAATCCCAATCCTTGTTTGTTTGAGATGAGAAAGAATTTGGAAATCTCATCTCTATCTATTTTTTTATAACTTCCAATAAAAACATCTAATTTTTCTACCATTTTCCAAAAAAATATTTACTTTTTCTACAATTCTCAATGTGATGAGAACATTTTAACTATAATTCTACCCTATATAATCTCAAAACAAACACAAGATTTTCAAAATCTATTTTTTTACAAAATCCATTCAAATCCTAAATCCAAGCTTACAAAATCCATCTCTGCCCCAATCCAAACATACCCTTAGGTTATGTTTGGATTGGTGTTATGTAGGATTGAGGAAATCCGACTTTGAAATCCCGAGTTTTTGAAATAAAAGTGAATAGTTAAAATCTGTGTTTGTTTAGAGATTTTGTAGGGTAGGATTAAATACTGTAGATGTCAAATTAATGCTGGAAAAGTGTTGTTATGTAATATTATATTGTAAGTTGATGTAATGATAATGATTGGATGATTGTAATAATAGAAATTTAGGTGTGTATTGAAATTTGTATATTAATAGGTTATAGTATGGGGTTAATAATTGCGTTTTTATTTAAATAAAATAGAATTTTGGTAGATTATATAATCTCCTTCTAACCTCAAAACAAACAGAGATTTGAATGAATTCAAATTTCAAATCTCGACTAACAAACACTAATCCAAACATTTAGGGATTAGAAACAAAATAAGCACAAAAAGGCTTTAGTATAACAAAATTTAACAAGGCTAAAGGCTTAGTAAAACGCAATAAATATTTTATTGGAATAAAGTTGGAAGTTGAGGAGGCCCATAATCTTTATATATATAAAAGTGAGACCACTTATGTCACATGTCAAACTTACATTATTTTGACATTAAATATGATTAATTAATGACTTTATATTTTATGTTACAAAAAAAAATTACTAAATAATTTAGAAATGTTGATAATATTAAAAAAAATTACTAAATAATTTAGAAATGTTGACAATATTTATCTATATAAATATGTTAGGCTTCAATATAAAAATTATTTTCATATTTGAAATTAGTTAAATTTAAAATTTTGAAGAAAAAGTATAAAAAGTATAAATGAAAAAGAAAAATGCTAAAGTAAAGATGAGTTTATTGAAAATGATTGTTCAAACTTTCCATTTAAACTTATTAATTATTGAAAAATCGAATTATTCTTTTTTTAATCTATGTTTTAAAATAAACTATAAAATTAATTTGTGAAAATTTGATTTTCATTTTTTTTATTTAATTGAAAATAAAAAGGGAGGGTTGTTATATATGTTAACAATAAAAAAACAAATTAAAAATGATGATTGGTGGGTTGAAGATATAATAGGCATATCAATATAATATTATTTTCAAAATAATAAATTATTTATGATCCTCTACAAATGCAACATATTTAGACAATTAGATAATTATTTAATCATATTACGTTATATTTAATGTTGTGATATTTATTGCACAAATCATAAATTTAATTTTACTGTATAAATAATATTTAAAAAAATTTAATTTTACCATATTTACTTTATTTATTTTATAGAATCCCGTGTATTACACGGGTCCTATACTAGTATAAATATATTCCAACTATATTTTAGTAACAATTCAATAATATAGACCAGCATACATGTATCACTATATCAAACGAATTGGTTCGTCACGCCCACGCTCATCGGTAATTATTTTTATGAGTTATATCCCTAATCTTAAATCTTAATTCTTAAACCTCTGGCCTCCCTCTCAAACCTAACCAGGATGAATCCTCCGCCGAAGAACCCTAAGCCCAAGCCCCTTACCTACATCTGCAGAGGTGACTATTCTGTTATTGCTTCCTCATATTTCTATATCTATTCTGCTTATTATGTTTTGGATATACCTTTTTATTCAATATATTTCAATCTGCATATTACTTTGAGTTTGAGAGATTCAAGTGTTGGTTTCGCAGATCACGGGCACGAGAACCCGCAGGAGGTTTTGGATCCCCATAGAATTGAGTGCCCTGATTGCGGCTGCCGTATTCTCTTCAAGAAACGCCCTCGCAAAAGTATTTTTTTCTTCTTTTCCCCCCTCAATTTCTCAATCTTTCTGTGTCACTTTCAGATATGTTTTGATTTTACTGATTTTGTATTTCCCCATTTTTTTGAGAGATTGTTCCTAATCATGCCCATGCCTTTCTGCACATATTAAGTTAATTTTCTTGGATACAATAAAAGCTTTGATGATAAATATAGGATTTTGGAAAACCTTTTCAAACTATGCCTAGCATTCCTGATTGCTGTCACTCTAGTTTTCATGGATGATTGGTTTTATTTCTTTGCTAAATGATTCTTGTATGCATATGCTTTTGAGGAGGACACACATATCCTTAGGTTTTTTCTTTTAACCTCAATCTAGTGTTGCATGATATAGATAAAAAGGTGAAGGCAAATAGAGGGAGGATTTTTAACAATATTAAATCTTTTTCCAGAATGATGAGAGTTTTAACTATGTGAAAGATAACATCATTCATAAGTCCTATTTGAACTTAAGGAGGAATGTCTTCCTTGCCAGCTCCATGTCGTCTTCAAGTTGTGTTCCCACATAATCAAAGATATATGAACTCTTACATGCTACTATGTTCTTAATTTAATTGTGAAGATTTTCTGTTCACTGTTTAGTGTCTTGTTCTTCTGCTGGGTGATAACTGTGTATTTTTATTCTGTGCAGTTGTCATGCATCTAGCGCGTTGAGTCAATTCAGAGCTCTATTTTGCAACATCATTCGGCTTTGCTCTTAATAGTGCATGGGATGCCATGTCTGTGTTGCAGTTGAGAATTCTAGAGATGTGGACATTGCAATATGGAGATTTAATGTATAGTTGGTTTTTTAGATGGAAAAAACTGAAAATTGTGCTTTGCGATCCATTGGAATTGAGAATAATATGGAGATATTATTGTCGTTGTTTCTGTTGGTACATCGTTCGAAGAAATCATATCTAAATTTTGAAAGAGAAAAGTGAAGAAAAGAGAAGAAAACATCAACGGGGCCAGGTTTAACAAGTCTCTCGAACACCAGCAGCAAGAATGAAAAATAACCTATGCTATAATTCTAGGGAGTTGTGGTGGGTGAAGCCCAAATGTACTCGTAGAATATTCAGAGAGTTATTAGTTAGTTAAAAAAGAAATTTTCATAGTTTTTTCACAAATTGGGTTGTGGATTGATCTATTTCATACAATACAATAAAAATCCGTGAGACGGATGTGAATTGTAGGTTTTGGGTTGTGGATTGATTCATTTCATACAATATACAAAGACTCGCTCTAGTGTATTGAGACTCACTCTAGTATATTGTAGGTTTTGGGTTGTGGATTGATCCATTTCATACAATACAAGACGATCTCACAAAGACTCACTCTAGTTTTTTTTAGTTGGTTTTTTTTAGTTGGTTTGGTGGTTTAAAAATGGTATCGTCAGAATATATATTAGTATGATAAATATTTCATGATTTCAATATAAATTAAGTTATTTTTAAAATTTTACTAAATTAATTTAACCAAAGAAGTGTCTCACACCTTCCGTAAAAAAAGAAAAAGAAAAGGGGGGTTGTGCTGAATTTGTATGGATAAAATGTGCTTATTTATGAAAAGGTAATGGACCAATATCTTTTCTTAATAAAATAAGGATAAAAGAGTCATTTTAAGTTAAGTATAAAAAATAGAAAAAGAGCAATGTTAAAAAAATTTAAGCTATCAAATTGGACAAAAAAGTTAAATAACGGATCAAATTGCAAAACCCTAGACCCAAATCTCGGGTGTCCTCTGTTCACTGCGCGACGACCTCAAACCTAAAATTGCCGTCTGAAAATGGATTCTCAGCCGGAGCCTGTTAGTTACATCTGCGGAGGTGCTTCTTTTCTCTATCACAACATCGATTTCCATGATCGCCTATTCATATCCATGATTATGCTTTATTGTTGTATTTTATGTGTTTGATTTTGTTTCTCCTTCTTTTTTTTTTCCTCTGTTGTAGCGGATTAAATTGATTTTGAAATTCAATTGTGGGTTTTGCAGATTGTGGCCAGGAGAACACGCTGAAGCCAGGGGATGTGATTCAGTGCCGTGAGTGCGGCTATCGTATTCTCTACAAGAAACGCACTCGCAGAAGTATTTATTTTTCCGACCTTTTTGATTCAATAAATGGTTACTGCTTCCTGTGTGTTTCTTGTGTTGTTTCCTGTTTTTCAGTTATATTTTGATTTTCTTATTTTGTTTTCTTGATTATTATTGGAGAGAAAAAAATATACTCTTATTTTATTGAAAAAAGCTCCAAGAGTCCTGATTTTCCTTACTCGATGTTTCTCTGTGAAAACATTTAAATTTTAATTTTTGGCCGACATAGCATGTTGCCTGTGTAGAAATCTCTGAAGAGAATGTCACCATCTTTTGGGACTGGTTGGCCTTTGGAAGAGCTTTACTGGCCTTCTGAAAATTCAAGCAATTTTGTTTTGAGTTATTTTCCTTCTCAATAACTTTTTTGTAGAATTCTTTTTATTGGTTAATGGTGCTTATTGACGGTCCGGTGCTGTTGGAATTAGTGGGCAGCACTTAACATAATCATAAGCTACAAAAAATTATGAGCCACCCATCGTCTTTCAAGTCTTTTCTCTTCGTATTGTAAGAGAGTTGGCTATCCATGTAGTGGCTCATATCTCTTGTTGATTTCTATTATTTTCAACAAAAATCTTATTTCTTTAACTACTTGGTTTGTTATCATAATCTGTAGTAAATGATCCTGACATTCAAAAAGGTTTGCATAGGTAACAACCCCAATTCTTGCTTTTGCGAAAAACATGGCTGGTCACTGTCCAGTTTTGAAATGAAAGTTAAATGCGATTTTGGAGGACTGCAATAGATTTTTTTTTTTATAAAAACTTTATCCTCTATTAGTATCTGCAAGCTTGCTTGTTGTGAATGCTTTGATCACAAGAACATTGAAGGTTATTGTTGATACATGGGCTTCTGAGATTGATTTGCTGCTCTGTGAAGTAGCAGATTCATACATCTATGTGCACCTAGAACTGCAAATGGTGTTGCCCACACTTTAGCTTGTTTTCCCCTGGCTCTTTTTGTATGTTCAACTATGTAAAGAATAATCTTAAATTTTTAGTAGATGTATATGCATAGAAGCTTGTATGGGCCTGATGATTTTCCTTGCTAACCCTCATCACCCTTGTTGTGGAGACGATGAAAGTTTTCTCATAATCTAGATATTATAGGTTGTAAAGTTGATAATTTGATCACAGGATTATCTTGGTGGTATTTACCTCGATTGTGAATTTGAATGATCATTTAATGTTTTATTTCTGATGGTTAACATTTGTTTATTTTCATTCACCATTGCAGTTGTCCAGTATGAAGCGCGCTAGAGCCACTCCAGAGGTTGGTCCATTGAGCAATTTCAAGTGTCTATCCTGTCTAATAGACAACGTTTCTTTTTTTTTTTTTTGGTCTTTCTATAATACCTAGCAGACAATGTTAAATGATGTCCGTGCTGCCAACTGTTGATCTGTGGGCATAGTGATTTGCTGTCTTTACATGTATGCTTTTTATCAAAAAAAAAAAAGTGTGCTGGCGATTTCTTGAAATAAGAATGATAGTGTCTTTATTTGTAGTGAAAACACACATAATTATTAGATATGGTGAAGAGGGATCATTATTTTTGTAGCGAAAGCACACATACGATGAAATATAAAACGAAAACATCAACTTGCAAATTCAAACTCATCACAAGCATCAAAATGAGAAAAAAGTGGAAACAGGATAACATTTATTAGTGGTACAGTGTACATCAATTGGAAATGTCAATCCCTTTGTTGGCGTAGGCAATTGGCGCATCATATTTAGTGAAGAGCCTGTAAGAAGATATGAGCGAGAGAGCAGCATAGCAGAGGGTGACAATGAAGGTGAGGGCGATGGAGGCAGTTGCCTTTCTGCAGAAGCCATGGAAGGAGCCACAGGTCTCGCTCCACGTAATGGAGGCGTCGCCTTTGTAAGCCAGGTACACCACCTCCGTCGACACAGCCCCCGCCGCCAGCACCACGTACGTCAGCAGCTGGTCCAGGAGGAAGAAGGCCCATGCCCGGCACATGCTGGACGGCCGTGGCACCGCCGCCGCCACCGCCGACAGAAGGGAGTAACCGGCGCAGACGCCGCTCGCGTTTACTAAATACCTGAAGGCTCCGATGTCGGAATAGGACAAGGAGCCGTAGTCGTTGGTCTGGGAATCCTTGAGCATGATGACGAGCGCCACCACGCAGAGGGCCATCGGGAAGACGCGGAGGAGTGTCTCCGCCGTGCGCATGGTGGGGCTGCCCATATCCGCCGCCGAGCCTGCCACCGGAGTTTCATCACCGTCTTTCCCCATCACGAAAGTAGAATTTGCAGAAAGGAGTAGAATGGGAAGAGAAAGAAATTGAATCTACTTAATAATGAGCATGGGTGGGGTTTGGTGATGGAGAAATAAATGTCACATTTAATTAGGCCACACTTTTCCATGCAAGATCAAATTGGCACGTTTCTTCAAGGACTATTCAATTTATATGTTGTTTAAAATTATTTTTTACTGTCAGTGGATGTGTGTTTTTCTTAATCACAAAATAAGTATTATTAAAAAATTTCAAGAAATGTTTTTTCCCACTATATAAAAAATATGCTCACTTACTATTCTTATATTAATGATATATGAGTAATTATTGAAAAAATCATCTATAATGAATATACGTTATATGTGTGGGTGGATCAGGACCAAATTTTTTTAATTTAAGCACAAAATTTTAAAATGATATTTATTTTGGATCGGATGAAAATATATATTAAAAAAACATTAATTAAGTAGCTATTGTTATGTGTATAAATTAATTATAGTATGTTGGTCCTCAGTTGCACATACCTTCTCCAAATGAAAAACTCATCTAGAATTTGTTTTGCTAGAAAATAAAGCCAAAAATTGCTCATACACTAACTCGAGCGGTTTTTTCTTATGTCAATCCAACTTTAAATGTTATTCATAGCTTTATTTAATCTTACGTGCAAATCATTGCAACTCTGTTTCCTTTAATGAAAGTTACTTTTGATTTGATTAAAAAAAAGGACGTATATTAATTATAGAGGTAGTTAGTTATAAAAAGAGACACCTAAGAGTACAATTCTTTTTTTCTTTTAACAATTTTAAAGCAATCTTTAATTTTTTTAATAAAAATAAACCACAACCTTTCAAAAAAATTAGCGAAAAAAAAAAGGCTTTAATTATAATATTATTATAGTTTGTTGATAAATTGGAATAGATGGACTAGACGTGTAAAAAACTGGGAGTTTTGTTGAGTAAACAAAATAAATCGACACTATTTAACTCTTCATCTTTCATGTTAGCAAAACTTAGCAGAAAAATGAAAGGATGATATATCAGTTAATTTTTTGAAAAGTTGTGACGTGACTTGTTCGGCAAATTTTTAAATTATTAAAAACTCTAAATGTAAATGTTTAGATATATTTTAAGATATATTAATAAAATTATTAACCTTATAAATATAAAATATTGTTTCTTGTTCAATGGGAATGTTCTTGAATGTCCATCCAGGCACTTTATGTTTGGTTTCTTGCATATATTTTATGTTTTTTTTTACTAATTATATTGCTTTTGAATTTAGATTTACTATTAATTTTTTAGCAAACTTTAATTTTATTTAATAAATCTACATATCTGAATTTAAATTTACTAAATTTTATGGACAAATCAGATATTGAATGATCTAATTTATTATTATTGAACTCGAATCATGGATAAGAAGAAATTAATGAGAGGTGGACCTGGATGTGACCAAGGATTCCCCGGTCAGGCCCGAGTACATCAATTCTTAAGGGGAGTTAATACCTAATTAATCTCTTTTATTGGAGACAAGAGTGGTGCTTTAAATCGTCCCCCTATCCATACTTCCCAATTTAAAAAAATAAAAAAACTTTAGGGAAAAAATAAGAAGGAAACGACAATATTTGGTACCATATTGCAGATTTGGGTATGGTTTATTTTAAAAAATAAAATTAAGAGAACTATTGAGAAAAATATAAATAGTCAAGATTTAAAGTAAAACTTAGAAATAATGAGAATCAAAATGAAGGGGTTGAGGCCCATCAAATTAAGATGGTAAGATGGTGTGAGAAAGACAGTAAATGCCGTGGAACCCACCGAGGTTCTTTTAATTTGTCCGATTCATTGAAAGGTAGATGAGATGGGACGCAACGCCTATTAAATGGTCTTGACTAGGGGTGGAAATTGGAACGGAATTTCCGAAATCCGTCGAATCCGATCCGAAATTTTTCGATTTTGGAAAGAATATTTTTAATCCGAAATCCGAAAATCCGATTTCCGATTTTTCCGAAATTTTTTGGATGGAAATTGGAATTAGTTTTAAAATTTTCGGAAATTCCGAAATCCGATCCGAAATATTTCCGAAATTATAAAATGTAGAGTTAGTAAAAGCATTTGAAAATCGAACACAAGACCTCTCATACTCAAAGCATGAAACTTACCATCAAACCAATAGCAATTGTTGTAAATAATTCAAACATTTTATACTATATACTATTTGCTATAGAAGAATACTATATACTATATAATATATTTTATATACATTTACTATATGTAAATATAAATATATATTATAGTATACTTTATAATACTATATACTATATAATATATTTTATATTCTTTATACTATGTGTAAATATAAATATACATATTATAGTATACTTTATAATACTGTATACTATATAATATATTTTATATACTTTATACTATATGATAGTATATAAATATATTATATATACTATATGTATATAGTATAGTTTATACTATAGTTTTATTTTATATTATATAATATAGTCTATACTGTAGTTTTTTAGTATTATTTTATAATATATACTATATACTATAGTTTATACTGTAGTTGTTTAGTATTATTTTATAATATATACTATATATTATAGTTTATACTGTAGTTTTTTTAATTATATTATATTATATACTTTATGCTACATATACTATATACTATATGTATATAGTATAGTTTATACTATAATTTTATTTTATACTATATACTATAGTTTATATTGTAGTTTTTTAGTATTATTTTATAATATATACTATATACTACAGTTTATACTGTAGTTTTTTAATTATATTATATTATATACTACATACTATATACTATATACTATATGCTATAGAAGTATACTATATATTATATACTTTATGCTATATATACTATATACTATAGTTTATATTGTAGTTTTGTAGTATTATTTTATAATACATGCTATATATTATAGTTTATACTGTAGTTTTTTAATTATATTATATTATATACTATATACTATATACTATATGCTATAGAAGAATACTATATACTATATATTATATACTTTATGCTATATATACTATATACTATAGTTTATATTGTAGTTTTGTAGTATTATTTTATAATATATACTATATATTATAGTTTATACTGTAGTTTTTTAATTATATTATATTATATACTACATACTATATACTATATACTATATGCTATAGAAGAATACTATATACTATATATTATATACTTTATGCTATATATACTATATACTATATACTATATGTATATAGTACAGTTTATACTATAGTTTTATTTTATACTACATACTATAGTTTATACTGTTGTTTTATAATTATATTATCTTATATACTGCATAATATAAGATATTTTGGGACAATTCTGAAAATTCCGAAAATTTCCGATTTTTTCCGATTTTCTGAATTTTTTAATTTCCGAAATTTCCGACAATTCCGAAATTGGAATGGATTTTTCATTTCCGAAAATTTTTGGATGGAAATTGGAATTGATTTTTCATTTCCGAATTTTTTTGGAATTTTTCCGAAACACCCTATTTCCGATTCGATCCGTCCGATCTCCACCCCTAGCCTTGACGGATTCAATCATAAATTTAATTTTATAATTGACCATATATATATAGATTGTGATCAAGCATGCATCTAAAGAATGCACACTGTATGCACTTTTTTAAGATTTTTTTAAAATTTTTAATATATCATATTATTTATTTTCTCACGCTATTACTCCATATACGAAATTCTCATCTCACACATGAACCTAACCTATCATCAACATATACAATTTGCATCGCACATATCAACATAGATCTTCTTCTCAATTCTCACAATCAATGTACTTTTTAATATTTTATATTATTATACACATAATTTTCTAAATCATAATCAATGTAATTTTTAATATTTTATATTATTATACACATAATTTTTTCTCATCCTATCACTTCACATACGAAATTCTCATTTTACACATAGACATAGCCCTCATAAATATCTTCACATACTTTCTTGTATAAATTATCAAATGAAAAAACAATTTCAAAGGCAAACTGAAAAAATAATTTCAAAATCAAGAGTTTGCCATGGTTGTTGCATTAATGAACATGACAGGAGAAATTGTACAACAACCTTGGAATGGTATAATATTTTCTTACAATTTCAAAGGCAAACTGAAAAAATAATTTCAAAATCAAGAGTTTGCCATGGTTGTTGCATTAATGGACATGACAGAAGAAATTGTACAACAACCTTGGAATGGTATAATATTTTCTTATCTTTTCTGAAAGTTTTGTACATTTAAAAAATTATGGTACTGAAAATTGAAGACTTCTTGAAAATTAATGATTAAGAAAGGAGGATAAGACTTGGGGATTTTGAGGATTGATTGAAGACTTCTTGAAAATTGATGATTAAGTTGGAGGATATGATTTGTTGATTTTGAGAATTTGTTGAGTTTGAGATATGATTTGTCGATTTCAAAGATCTGTTGAGAATTTATTCTCTTTGTTACTTAATTCATATTTTAATTTTTATTATTCATTTTGAGGATTTCATTCAATTTTTATTATTCATTTTGAGGATTTCTTGAACGTTGATTAGGATTTTTCTTTAAAATTAACTAATTAAATATTTTTTATTTTTTTCTTTAATTATGGGCTACAATAGGATTGATCTTGAGGATTTATTGAGGATTTATAATATTTGTTAACTAATTCATATTTTGTAATTTTTAATAAATGACTTTTGATGATAACCAAATTTTCATGTTGTAGTGTGAGATGAGAATTGAGAAGAAGATCTATATTGATATGTGGGATGCAAATTATATATATTGATGATAGAATTCGGAAGAAGATTTATGTTGATATGTGTGATACAAATTGTATATGTTGATGATAGGTTAGGTCCGTGAGATGAGAATTTTGTATGTGGAGTAGTAGAGTGAGAAAAAAAATAATATGATATATTAAAAATTAAAAAGAAAAAAAAATCTTAAAGAAGTGTGCACTGTTCGCATTATTTAGGTGCGTGCTTGATCAACACTATAATGTATAAATGAGAATTATCAATAAAAATTGAGCATATGTGTGAGAAATATCAATAATTTAAATTTTGTGATTTGATTAGCGAAAAATACACAGAAAAAGAATAATGATTCTACAGGAACGGTTTTATTTTATATTTTTAATGATATTGATATTTCATTAATATTTCTGTAAAATTAAAATAGTGTATCCATATTTCCAACAATCGTAAAATAATACATCATGTAATGTCCAAAAAATCAATATATAATGTTATATCAAATGAAACTATTGTTCATGTCGTTAATTTTTCATCTTTCATCATTAGATTTTATGGAAACAATAATTCAGTTCATACAAAATACTCAAAAGTTATATAGTGTGTATCTTAAAAAACAATTACGAATTTCCTTGTAAATAGTTATCGGATGACTCAAAATAGTTATCCACTAAAATAATTCATATAGAGAGTAACAAATTTTAACTCCTAAAAAACAACTATATAAACAATCGCGTCATATCTATAATTATAATCTTCAACTCAAACACAATCTCATAAAATCTAAATATATATATATATATATATATATATATATATATATATATATATCTTGAGAGGAAGATAAGCCCTGATTGCCAGGGTAAGAGGGTTGACTTCACATAAACAATATTTGCTTTGATCATTGATAATTACATACTACAACCATAGACTAATTATATTATTCTCCACCTCTCACCTATTAAAATGAGGAGCACATTCCGGTTCAATTTCTCTGCATTTTGGCCTGGAAAAATGGATCAAACACTGCTCTTCATTCTAATTTCTATCACTGTAGCTGCGTTGATATCATATGCAGTGAAGTTACTAAATATGTTTTGGTTTAAACCAAAAAAGCTGGAGAAATTTCTAAGGAATCAAGGCCTCAATGGAAATCCTTACAGGCCTTTTCTTGGAGACCTGAAAGACTACATCAAAGTCATGAAAGCAGAACAACCAAGATCTATCCAGCTATCTGATGATACTATACCACACGTTTTTGCATATTACCATCAAATCCTATCTAAGTATGGTAAGAACAATTAGCCCGTTTTTTTAAATGCACATAAAAGATGCTTTGTTCCAAATTATATTGTATTAATGTTGTATATCAGGTCAAAATTCATTCATATGGTTTGGTCCATGGCCAAGACTGAACGTTACTGATCCGGAG
This sequence comes from Scutellaria minor, assembly GCA_954870855.1. NCBI lineage: Eukaryota > Viridiplantae > Streptophyta > Magnoliopsida > Lamiales > Lamiaceae > Scutellaria > Scutellaria minor. Next base: position 8,480,489 of record OX940727.1, read on the forward strand.
TTAATAAAGGAGATTCTAAAAGGAGGCGATGCTTTTGAGAAGCCCTTTCGAGAAACAGGCAAGATCCTCACAGGTGGTGGGCTCTTGTTTCTCCAAGGGGAAAAATGGGCAAAACACAGAAAGATTATCAATCCTGCTTTCCATTTGGAGAAGTTGAAAGTAACCAACTCAGTCAACTTTTGCAAGAGTTTCATCATTATTTCATCGCATGTTTTTTTTTAATAAAAATTTCCTCACAGAATATGGTGCCAGCAATTGGCATAAGCTGTTCAAACATGATACAAGAAATGAAAGACATGGTTTCTAGGACCAACCAAAGCTGCTGCGAGTTTGATGTCTGGCCCTATCTTAAATATTTGGCTGGGGACATAATTTCACGTACGGTTTTTGGCAACAACCATGAAGAAGGAAGAAGAATATTTCATCTCCAAAGTGAGAGAGTTAAGCTTGGCTTGCAACTACTGCAGTTTTCATTTGTCCCGGGATGGAGGTAAAATCACTTACTTTTTCACAAATAAGATCAAAAGTAGGTATTTAGTATTTAGAATGATTTAATGGTGCAGATATGTTCCAACGAAAGCAAACAGAAAGCTGAAAGCGACATCAAACGAGATCCACTCTATACTAAGAGAGCTGATCGAAAAAAGGCACAATGCAATGGAATCGAAAGAAAAAGAAGAAGATGGTATTCCCAATGAAGACTTATTAGGCATTCTTATGGAATCGAACTCAAGGTTCAATGAAGAACATGGAAAAGGAATGAGCATCGAAGATGTAATCGAGGAGTGCCAGACATTCTACTTTGCAGGATCAGAAACAACAGCAAGCCTACTTGTTTGGACCATAGTTTTGCTTTGCAAGCATCCAGAATGGCAAACTCAAGCCAGAGAAGAAGTTGGTCGCGTATTTGGGAATTCACAGCCAAGTTTGCAAGGCTTAAATAACCTCAAAACTGTGACGATGATCCTGCAAGAAGTGCTAAGGTTGTACCCACCATCATCTCTGACCGTTCGAGCCCCAACAGAGACAACCAAAGTCGGAAACCTGGTAATTCCAGCAGTGGTACAATTGACACTGCTAACAGGCATGCTCAATCATGATTCCAAAATATGGGGCCAAGATGTCAAGGAGTTTAAGCCTCAGAGGTTCGATGGAGGAATTCAATCGTCTTTTCTACCATTCGGAGCAGGGCCTCGGATCTGCATAGGCCAAAACTTTGCAATGATTGAAGCAAAACTGGTACTTGCAATGATTCTACAACACTTTTGGTTTGAGTTGTCTCCATCTTATGTACATGCTCCTTTCTCTATTTTGATCCTCGAACCACAATATGGTGCTCCAATTATTTTACACCATGTTGAATCATTATCTGTATACTAAACAATTGATTTTACTTTTTCAAGAATTTGATGGGTCTGTATCTGATGAGTAAGGCGATTTTTGGTTCAATTTCACTGAGTTTTCAACTGGAAAAATGGACCTACACTGGCCTCAAACAATCAAGATACTTACGGGCGGCATTAGAACCTCCAACAATAATGAGTGTTTCATAACACTCATGGTTATGGATTCCACATGTCACATCGTTAATAATAATTTTTACGTGTGTGAGCCTCGTTATCTACTAAACCGCATTTATTTTATATTTACGGCAATTGGTTGCCAATTATTTTTTTTTACCAATTTTTCAATAATGAATTATTGAAAATTGAATTTAAATTAATTAAAAAATTTAACAAACTTAATTTATTAATTATGAGATTAATAATTTTCATTTAACATTAAATACAGTTATCTTCAAATAATATAATTTATATTTTAATCAAAAAAATTAACCAGTTAGTCTTCAAAAAGATAATTTTGATTAATTAAGTATAATAAAGAGTCAACTTTATCTTATATGTGTTTTTATAAACATCATATTATTTTACTTGTTAAATAACAAAAAATTAAAATACAAACACATGAAAATTAGAATTTACTTGTTAAAATTGAAATAAAATAACAAAATAAAGCTGAAAGTTCCCATATAGAAAATAAAATCTTAAACAATATATACTATGAAATTGAAAAAAAAAATGAAATGAAGAAGAATTTCGAAAATGTCAGAAAAATTAAAAAATTAAAATGCAAAACAATTAGTCCATTCAATACAAAGCAAAAGAAAATAACAAAAGAAATCAAAGAAAAAAAAAGGTTATTCTTAAAACAAAAAAATAATTTAACTTGGCCCCACATTCTCAGCATTACCGCATTCATTTAATTCAATCTTTTAATTTTATTTCCACCCTAGTTTACTTTTCAAACTTTCCTTTCCTATAAACAGATTTTCAAACTTTTCGAAAAAATATTTAATTTAATATTTTGAAAATTGCAAATTTGATTTCAGATTATTTCATTTAGTAATAAAATTGTTTTAGAAAGAAAATATCTTACCATAATGTTCTCTTATATTTTTGCTATTTCATTTTTTTTAGTATTTTCCGATTGGAGAATTTCTTTTTTATTTTGTTGTTTCTTGTATTTTTTTCAATTTTGAATTTTATGTTTTATTTACAATTTCAACTTCTAATTCTACGAATTCTATTATTATTTACAAATGTCACATATTTTTATTTCTAAAAATCAATTCTATCAAAAAAAATATGTTAATTGTTTAATTGTGCGTATTTTTTCATCAATCTTGATATTTTTCAAAATTATTCAAATAACATGTTAGTAGAAAAAATTAAAATATTTTGAATTAATCTAAATTATATTTTTAATAATTCATTGTTTTAAATTGTAAAAAAAAAAATTACATGTAATTAATTGATATAAATAAAAAAAAGAAATTGGTTGGGACCTATATGTAATGCTTATTAATATTAAAATTAATGTAATTACGTGTTTTTTAAATATAAATATTTTTAAAATAAAAATGTGTCATACGACACCCTTAAAAATGAATATTAACCCTCCTGAAAACATCAATTGTGGATGTTCTTCCGAATTTGAGTCCCCAAGAACATAAGCCCTTGCTATACACAGAAACAAAATTAAAACAAACGACACCGTCTTGGCTTCTAAATAAAATCCCAAAATTATTTAAATAAATAAAAAATCACAAAAAAAATATGAAATCCTAGATCATTTATTCAAACACTTGTTCTAGAAGTCAATGACTGAAGCGCCGTTGAATAATCTTATACTCCACCATACACTTGTTCTCAGTTTGTTCTTCGTCATTTATTCATCAACTGAATAATCTATTATTCAAACACCAGTTTTAGATAAGACTGAATAATCTTCTCCTCCACTATACGTTACTCATGAATTTTCTCAATTTGTTCTATACAACGCAGCGTTGCCCCATAAAACTATAGTATAAATACGTTGGCAGATTCAGACATTGTAGTGCAGTTTTGTTCACTTTGAGGTGAAGAAAACATGGAAGCAACAATGGCTGTAATTCTGATTTCAATAGTGGTAGCAGCATCTGTAAGATGGGCAGTGAAATTACTGAACTTGCTTTGGCTTAAGCCAAAAAAGCTGGAAATACTTCTAAGGCAGCAAGGTCTGTGTGGGAATCCTTACAGGCCTTTAATTGGAGATATGAAAGATTTCATGAGCACCACCAAAGCTCAACAGCCAAAATCAATCGATATATCCCATGATATTTTACCTCTTTGATAAGCATGGTAAGAATGATGAGCAGCTACTAATTATATATATATATATATATATATATATATATATATCAGTTTATTGATGATGTTTAGTTATCCTTAATTGTTGGATATATATCAGGTCCGAATTCTTTCTTTTGGCTGGGTCCGTGGCCGAGACTGATCATCGCTGATCCGGAGCTAGCAAAGGAGATTCTACGAAGATCTGATGTGTTTCACAAGCCTTTTCCAGAACAAGGCAAGATTCTTGCAGGAGGGCTTCTGGTTCTCGAGGGCCAAAAATGGGCTAAACATAGGAAGATTGTCAATTCTGCTTTTCATATCGACAAGTTGAAGGTATTCAATCAATCACCTCATTTGTGTAATATTATAGAATTATTCATCTGAAATATCTTTTGACAGAATATGGTGCCAGCAATTGGTCTAAGCTGTTCAAACATGATACAAGAGATGAAGAAAAACACGGTTTCTGGTACGAATGAAATTGATGTGTGGCCGTATCTTGAAGACTTAACAGGGGACATGATTTCACGAACAGCATTTGGGAGCAGCCATGAAGAAGGAAGAAAGATCTTTCAGCTGCAGAGAGAGAAAGTTAAGCTCAACCTGGATCTACTTCAGTTGTCCTTTATCCCTGGATGGAGGTGATTGATTAGGCATTGAACAAGATGGGAATGGCAACGGAGATCCAATCTTCGCTAAGAGGTATAATTGAGAAAAGGCAGAAGGCCAAGGAGAGGGGAGAAGCCATTCCTAGCCATGACTTATTAGGCATCCTAATGGAATCCAATTCAAGATCCATTGAACAAGATGGGAACATGAATCAGGGATTGAGTATTGAAGAAGTGATTGGGGAGTGTCAGTTATTCTACTTCGCGGGATCAGAAACAACCTCGACTTTACTGGTCTGGACAATGGTGTTGCTAAGCCAACATCCCGAATGGCAAACTCAAGCAAGAGAAGAAGTTCATCGCGTTTTTGGGAATTTACAGCCTACTTTCCAAGGCCTCAATCACCTCAAAACTGTAAGAAGAATTTTGTCACTTGTTTTACAAACACAAGTTGTTTTCTATAATATGCGACTGGATTTGACAGGTTACTATGATCCTGCAAGAAGTCTTGAGATTGTACCCACCAGTACCTCTGACAGATCGAATCACTGCAGAAACAGTGAAATTAGGAGACCTAATTATTCCAGCAGGAGTTCATCTTGCACTACTGATAGGCAAACTCCATTATGATCCGGAGATATGGGGAGACGATGCAAAGGAGTTCAAACCAGAGAGATTCTCACAAGGAGTTCCAAACAAAGCGAAGATCCAATCCGCATTCATACCCTTTGGTGCAGGCCCTCGGATCTGCATCGGACAGAACCTTGCAATGATTGAAGCTAAAATGGCGATGGCTATGATTCTAAATAACTTCTCCTTTGAACTGTCTCCAAAATATTTACATGCCCCTTTCCAGATTTTGACAATGCAGCCACAGCATGGTGCTCCACTCATCATGCGTGCTCTTTGATCATTACCAGCTTCCTAGCTATAAATATGTAATAAACTATGTTTGTACCTTTGTTTTCAGTCATAAACTTATAAATCAAACTCTTCCTGTCTATCACTCACTTTTACAAGGATTTCTAACCCTCAATATAAACTCTCTCTAAAGATGTATGGTTATGAATGTGTAGCCTTGCACGCCAATTGAACAAAGAAAAAGAAATCATGAACTGAGACGCCCTCAGTATATAGCTTGAGATCCAAGAAGTTGACCACTCGAACCAAAACAATAACTCCTCGATCTGATTGGCCGAGAGAGAACTGAATAAACTGATTTTTTTTTTAATCCAATAAGCGGTTCTTTAAGTAAACACGTTTTCTCCTTACTAAGCAAAATTCATGATTTTTTTTTTCAAAATGGAGTTTCCACTCTAATAAATGTTGTTGATCATATAAGTTGTCTTTTCTATTTAAATCTGAAAAAGATGATGTTTCCAGTTTTAATCTTATAATGACGAGGAAAATCTTTTGCTATGGTGGTATTATGAAAGTTATTCTAATTTCATATTTCCTACATTCGTGCAACAATGTTCTTTTAATCTCATATTCCATTCATTACCATATACATGTAACCCATCAGCAGAATTAAAAAAAAAAAAAAGAAGACGAAATAGAGTAGTGTGGCAATAAGTACATCAATAGCCCATCTCATGCCTCATCAAACTGAGAAAAAAATCCAAAAAACTAGAATAAATTAAGAACTCCCTCTCTCAATCCGCAAAAAATTCTCAACTATAACCATACATTACTCACGGTATTTTATTTATTTATTTTCTTAATTTGTCCTATTCAAGGCCGCGTTGACCTCTTAAACTGTAATATAGACTATACATATTTCCTCACCTTATTACATTGGCAGATTCAGACATTAATTGTGGTGCACTTTGACCTGGAGAAAAATGGAAGCAACAATGGCTGTAATTGTGATCTCAATCGTGGTAGCAGCATCAGTAAAATGGGCAGTGAAGTTACTGAACCTGATTTGGTTTAAGCCAAGAAAGCTGGAAATATTTCTAAGGCAGCAAGGTCTGCGTGGGAATCCTTACAAGCCTTTTCTTGGAGATATGAAAGATTTCACTACCACCATGGAAGCTCAACAGCCAAGATCAATCCATCTATCCGATGATATTTTACCACATGTTTTAGGTTACTATCAGCAGATCCTTAATAAGCATGGTAAGAATGATGATGATGATGTTTAAATATACATATGCAGTTGTGCTTAATTAATTCTTGAATATCAGGTCCGAATTCTTTCTTCTGGTTCGGTCCAATGCCGGTTCTGAATATTACTGATCCAGAGCTAGTAAAGGAGATTCTACAAAAACCTGATTTGTTTCAAAAGGCCTTTACAGAACAAGGCAAGATCCTTGCAGGAGGGCTTCTGTTTCTCCAGGGTGAGAAATGGGCTAAACATAGAAAGATTGTCAATCCTGCTTTTCATATCGACAAGTTGAAGGTAATCAATCAATCACCTCATTTGCGTAATACTACAGTCTATAGAATTATTCATCTGAAATATCTCGACAGAATATGGTGCCAGCAATTGGTTTATGCTGTTCAAACATGATACAAGAGTTGAAGAAAAGCATAGTTTCTGGTACAAATGAAATTGATGTGTGGCCGTATCTTGAAGATCTAACAGGGGACGTGATTTCACGTATAGCATTTGGGAGCAGCCATGGAGAAGGAAGAAGGATTTTTCAGCTTCAGAGAGAGAAGGCTAATCTTTTTCCGCAACTGATTCGGTTATCGTTTATCCCAGGATGGAGGTAATCATCAACACACTTATTATTAACCTTGTGCATTACTAAAAATAAAAGATGTCCTAAATTTATTGTGTTGTGCAGATATCTTCCCATAAGATTAAACAGGAAACTGAGAGCAATAACCAAGGAAATGCAATCTTTACTAAGAGGTATAATTGAGAAAAGGCAGAAGGCCATGGGGAAGGGAGAAGCCGTTCCTAGCGATGACTTATTAGGCATCCTAATGGAATCCAATTCAAGATCCATTGAACAAGATGGGAACAAGAATCAGGGCTTGAGTATTGAAGAAGTGATTGAGGAGTGCCAGTTATTCTACTTCGCGGGATCAGAAACAACCTCGACTTTACTGGTCTGGACAATGGTGTTGCTAAGCCAACACCCCGAATGGCAAACTCAAGCCAGGGAAGAAGTTACTCGAGTTTTTGGGAATTCACAGCCAACTTTTGAAGGCCTCAATCACCTCAAAACTGTAAGAATAATTTCGTCAATTCTTTTACAAACATAACTTGTTTATATAACATGGAATTGGCAGGTTACGATGATCCTGCAAGAAGTCCTAAGATTGTACCCAGCGACACCAATGACAAGTCGATACACTAAAGAGACAGTGAAATTAGGAAACATGACTTTTCCAGCAGGTGTTCTTTTGTCACTACTGATAGGCAAACTCCATAATGATACGGAGATTTGGGGAGACGATGCAAAAGAGTTCAAACCAGAGAGGTTCTCTGAAGGAGTTCCCAACAAAGCTAAGATCCAATCCTCTTACATACCCTTCAGTTCAGGTCCTCGGATCTGCATCGGACAGAACCTGGCAATGATTGAAGCAAAAATGGCGATGGCTATGATTCTACACAACTTCTCATTTGAACTGTCTTCTAATTACTTGCATGCTCCTTTCCAAGTTGTGACACTGCTGCCACAATATGGTGCTCCACTCATCTTGCATAGTCTTTGATCATTACCAGCATCCTAAAATAATGTAATAAACTATGTTGTGTGTTAATTTTCTGTCATGTCTGAGATTCTTGTGATGATTTTAAGATTTACTCTTCCACACACAACATTACACCTTAATGTTGTACAGAACTCGATCTGCTAGGTGTCTTATATAGCTTCTTATCTTAGATAAATCTGACAACGGTGTTGCTAATTAGTCATAATCAAAAGGATAACGATTTGCTACTTTGTCTCCATCATACCAGCACGCTCTCTTTCCAGTTGTGAGTCTGCAACCACAGTATGGTGCTCTAATCACCAACTCCTTATGCCATACTTTGAGCTTCAATTTGTTTAAGAAAGAAAAAAACCAGTGTGAATCAATCAATAATTCATAAATATCTTCTGAATTATATGTTATGAAATGGTGTCAAGTTATTAAGACAGGAAATATACAGGTAGTCTAAGTTAAATTATGTGGATTTCCAATAATCCAGAATCCACTAAAAGTAATTCATAAACAATAATTCAAATGAAATCTCATAGAATCTATAAAAAAGGATTAAGAGAGGAAGATATGCCTGGGTAGTGGGTAAGAGGGTTGACTTCACATAAACAGTATTTGTTTTCATTATTGATAATTACAAGTTACAACCATTGACTAATTATATTAGTCTCCACCTCTCTCAACTATGTAATTAGATAATCAATCACCTCATTTGTGTAATATTATAGAATTATTCATCTGAAATATCTCTTGACAGAATATGGTGCCAGCAATTGGTTTAAGCTGTTCAAACATGATACAAGAGCTGAAGAAAAGCATAGTTTCTGGTATGAATAAAATTGATGTGTGGCCGTATCTTGAAGATTTTACAGGGGACGTGATTTCACGTATAGCATTTGGGAGCAGCCATGAAGAAGAAAGAAGGATTTTTCAGCACCAGAGGGACAAAGCCAAGCTTTTTCCGGAACTAGTTCAGTTGTCGTTTATCCCTGGATGGAGGTCATCAACAAATTTATTTAACCTTGTGCTAAATTACTAGAAACTACGAAGTGTCCCCTGTTTATATATTGAACCGAAAATTATTGTTTGTACAGATATCTTCCCATAAAATTAAACAGGAAAATGAAAGCAATAACTAAGGAAATGCAATCTTTACTAAGAGGTATAATTGAGAAAAGGCAGAAGGCCACGGAGAGGGGAGAGGCAATTCCTAGTGATGACTTATTAGGTATCCTAATGGAATCTAATTCAAGATCCATCGACCAAGATGGGAACAAGAATCAGGGTATGAGTATTGACGAGGTGATTGAGGAGTGTCAGTTATTCTATTTCGTCGGATCAGAAACAACCTCCAGTTTACTGGTCTGGACAATGGTGTTGCTATGCCAACACCCCGAATGGCAAACTAAGGCAAGAGAAGAAGTTACCCGCGTTTTTGGGAATTCACAGCCAACTTTTGAAGGCCTAAATCACCTCAACACTGTAAGGATTTTGTCATTTCTTTTACAAACATGACTTTTCTTATATAACGTTACTGCAATAACTGGATTTGGCAGGTTACAATGATCCTACAGGAAGTCCTCAGATTGTACCCACCAGTACCTGTGACAGTTCGATACACTACAGAGACGGTGAAATTACGAAACCTGAGTATTCCAGCAGGAGTCGATTTGGCAATAATGATAGGATCACTCCATTATGATCCCGAGATTTGGGGAGACGATGCAAAGGAGTTCAAACCAGAGAGATTCTCACAAGGAGTTCCAAACAAAGCTAAGATCCAATCCTCCTTCATACCCTTCGGTTCAGGCCCTCGGATCTGCATCGGACTGAATCTGGCAATGATTGAAGCGAAAATGGCATTAGCTATGATTCTACAGAACTTCTCATTTGAACTGTCTTCTTCTTACACGCATGCTCCTTTCCAAGTTATAACACTGCTACCACAATATGGAGCTCCACTCATCTTGCGTGCTATTTAATCATTATCAGCATCCGAACTTAATGTAATAAACTCTGTTGTGTGTTTATTTTCAATCATGTCTGAGACTATTACGATGATTTTAAGATTTAATCTTGCACGCACTGTATATGTTACATTGATTTTATCATATTGTAACAACTTTGCATCTTCAAAATCACATGTCAAAATGGGGTTTCCACTCAAATTAATGTTGTACAGGGCCTGTTGATCATGTTAGTTGTCATTCCTGGATCTTGATCTAGCTAAATTCCACACAGATTTAAATAACATCTAATTACAGAAAAATGATTTTGCTAATCTCAAGAGATTCAAATTTTGTAAGGAACCACTTCTTCGAAAAGTACACACATCTTTTGATCAGAGTTTTCAGTCTTTATCAGATACTAAATAGAGTATTGTGGAAATATCTATTATCAATAGGCTATCTCATGCATCATTAAACTTAGAGAATTCCAAAAACTAGAGTAAAGCCAAAATCTGCCTCCAAAGTCCAATTAAGAGATGCCTCAGACAAAAACTAAAGAACAAATTAACATAGTGGAATCCGTTGATACTGCTATGTCCACCATATAATCTTCATCCTATTCTCAACCACAACAAAACATACTGCTTGCTAGTTCAACTTAACTCCGTCTACACCCCCAAATTGAGCAGCTAAATTTTCTCATTTTGAGCAAAGAACGACATGGATGTGAAACTCAACTCAATCATGCCTCCAATACTTACACTTTTAATCATGATATTCACAGTAAAAATACTAAATTGGGTATGGTTTAGGCCAAGGAAGCTGGAGAAGTTGTTGAGGGACCAGGGTATCCAGGGGAATCCATACAGACTCTTTGTTGGGGACATGAAAGACTTCATCAGAGCCATGAAAACTGAGCAACCGAGAACAATAAACCTTTCCGACGATGTCACACCTCATATTCTCCCATTTTACCACAACATCATTCACAAGTATGGTAAGTACTAACAATGAAAGAGATCATCAACATTCATTTGATTTACCTACGTACCTTGGCTTGATGATGATTAATCTGAAATCAGGTAACCGTTCTTTGGTATGGTTTGGACCTTCACCGAGACTAAACATCACTGATCCAGAGCTTATTAAGGAGATTTTGACTAAACCTGGTGTATTTCAGAAGCCAGTTCCAGATCCGATTGGTGAAACACTGGTGGGAGGGCTCCTGTTTCTTGAAGATGAGAAATGGGCTACACACAGAAAGATTATCAATACTGCTTTCCATCTGGAGAAGTTAAAAGTAAAAATCTTAAATAAAGTACAATTTCTATACTAAAATGTTTGACATAAATAATAAACCTCATCTCTTTGCAGAAAATGATACCAGCAATGTTTTTAAGTTGTTCGAACATGATAGGAAAATGGGAAGCCTTGGTTTCAAGTGATGGAAAGGCATTGGAGATTGATGTGTGGCCTTATCTTGAAGATTTATCAGGGGATGTAATTTCAAGGACAGCATTTGGCAGCAGTCATGAAGAAGGGAAAAGAATATTTGAGCTCCAAAAGGAACAAGTTAAGCTTGTTTTGCAATTACTGAAGTACATTTTCATCCCCGGATGGAGGTACGAACATCTATATGTTTTCACAAAAGTCTGTAACTGCTAACAAGATTATGTAGTGTGAGATGATAAAATATACTATATACTATTATGATAAGACAACATAAAATCCAAACTGCTTTCACCAATATGTTTTGTTAACAGATATTTTCCAACCAAAGCAAATAGAAGAATGAAAGCCATCCGCAGAGAAATTCAATCATTGCTAAGGGGTATTATCAACCAAAGAGACAGGGCCATGGAAAGGGGAGAAATTATCAATAGTGACTTACTGGGGATTTTAATGGAATCCAATGTCCAGGAAATTCAAGAGCATGGGAACAAGAATATGGGATTAAGCATTGAGGATGTAATTGAAGAATGCAAATTATTCTACTTTGCTGGGTCAGAAACCACTTCAAATTTGCTGGTATGGACTATGGTGATGCTAAGCAAATATCAGGATTGGCAAACTCGTGCAAGAGAAGAGGTTTTGCAAGTTTTTGGAAATAAAGAACCTACTTTTGACGGTCTCAACCAGCTTAAGACAGTAAGATTTTCTTAAACACTAATTTAGTTTCTGAAGGATATAAATAACTGCCAGTACCACACGCATGTGAATACGAATGTAGTATGCATTGATAAAGTAACATAAAAAATAACATTATTTTACAACAAAATATCCAGTGTACTATATAAAGACAGAAGGAATATGTTGTTTTCACCTGGAATAACAACTGTCGACACACAGGTAACAATGATTCTCTATGAAGTTTTGAGGATGTACCCACCAGCACCTTTGATTATTCGAGCCCCAACAAAGACCCTAAAACTGGGAAGCATGATCTTACCAGTAGGAGTACAGATAAGTCTGCTAATAGGCCTACTGCATCATGACCCCGAGATATGGGGCGACGATGCGAAAGAATTCAAACCCAATAGATTTTCTGAAGGAATTTCAAGCGCAGCAAATAACAAATTCTCCTTCATGCCATTCAGCTCAGGACCTCGAGTCTGTGTTGGGCAAAACTTTGCAATGATTGAGACAAAAATGGCTTTGGCAATTATACTACAGCACTTTTCGTTCGAGTTGTCCCCTTCTTATCAGCATGCTCCATTCCCGATTATGACCCTGCAACCCCAGTATGGTGCTCCTATGATTTTGCATAAGCTCTAATCAGAAACTCATTGTGTCATATGTCTTCTTGTATTTAAGAAAGAAAGATATAAGAGGAACCCAAAATAGTTGATACACATCTTTAATCTAGCTGATTTTCCTTTTCTCAATTGGGATATATCTATGAAAGCATTGGCAAAAAAATTGTACAAATGAAACAAAATAACAACCACTCAAGTGCAACTTTAAAATTCTCTGTTATCGAAATGATGTCAAGTTATTAGGTATACAGTGGTGGTCTCATGAATTTGCATTGAAATGCTCTCAGCAAATGAACAGAAGAAAAAATCCTCAATAAAAGGGAAAAATGTAATTCATGGCTCAAAAATGTATATTGGTAAGACAGAAGGATTTACTTAAATCAACAAATTGAGCACACAGCAACTTCAAAATCTTTTAAATACAGTTGAGGAGGAATTCAGGACTTGATAGTGAATAAGCTAACAAAATATAATCTGTATAATCTTCCAGAAGTGAAGGGAAAAAACTCAACAAAAATTTGCCCCGACAATTTTAATTATCTATAACTCCAAATTTGAGGAACAAATCCAAATATAAGTGCAGCTAAATGAGTTTTCATAGTAGAAGTGCATGCCATCCAATTTCTTAGAACATTCAATGAAGAAAGAGATCAAAACAAGATTTTGTTTTTGCAAGATAGAATATAAAAAAGAATATTTAAAAACAGATGAATTAAGGACAATGAAATATTATTCAAATTAGATGAATTAGTTTAACCAAAATTGACTATTTCCACAAGAAGTCACAAATTTAGTTTAACCTAAAAAAGAGTTTTCTTTATGACATGAAAGCCCAGCAATAAACTCCTCCCAGCCTTACCAATGCTCTCAACACTTGCAATTGTAAGTTAAAACATCAACAACTGGACCAATATTTTAAAGAGAGAAACTATGTCTGAAATAAATAATACTCTTAAAAATAATTCAACAATGCTTCAACTCCATACAATGCACACCCTGAAATTGTTGAAGATTGTTAATTCCCATAGCTGATTCATTTTCTTTTACATCAATAGACAAAGATAAATAGCTAAAATTTAATTGCTTACAAATCACTTATTCATGATCAGCTCCATGCTCTGTCTGCTTATCTATGCCTCTCAAGTTGAAAATTAAAACCTACTTATACATTATTCAAAATGTGGAACTAATTACACAATATGAACAGCCCAGTAAGAGCCTAAAGTCATGGCACCTGATACGAAACTGATCAAAGCAGCAGCCATCCCAGAATTCAATCAAGATGACCTACAGATGGCGGCTGCTATAAACTTTTTCGAATCAGCTCAACATTGTTCTTGTAGAAGCCGTCTTTAATCGTCTTGAAGAAAATTCCATAAATTTCATATGAATTCATTGATATTTCAAACCGAACCCCATATAGCAAAAAATCCACTTTTCAATTAGAACGATGAGATAGAAAGATTAAACTATAAGAAAATCAATTGAAACCCTAGATCCCAAAATAAAAACAGAGAGAAAACTGAGATTCGAATACATAAATATGTGAAAGCACCAATTTTTCTTGTTAAAAAATGTCGGGCAGTTTTGATAGTTTCCTGTGTTAAAGCACGAGAAAAGCGTGTAGAACCTTAAGGCTGCCCAAATTCAGTAAATTTATATAGGCCGGGTGAAATTGAGTTCCCACAGATTAGAATATTTCGCGGCGAGAGCCCATTGGATCGGCCGATCACAAATTCCTCATTCATATCATACCATAAAATGAAAAAAACGTTCGAATCACAAAAAAACAAAACAAAACTTTATTATAAAAACCAAAAACAAGATAAAATTGTGAGAGATTTCCAAGATCAAAAGAGGAATTGAGGGTTCATCAATTGAGATCTGGCAAGGCTCAACGATTTGTTTATGCCGGCAACGGAACAAGAGCGCCACATATAACGGCGCGCCTTGTTCTCTCAAAGGCAATGTTGAGAAAGGAACCCTAACGGCGCTTATTCATGAAACGGAAAAATACTAACATATTGTCCTTTTTACCCTTCTGTCGGTTTTGGGCCTCTTTTCCTCGTCAACAAAGATTATTCCGAGTCTTAAATAGCCCATAGTTTTCTAAATCATTAGATTCTTACCGCATGATTGGTACTATGGAATGAAATTAGGTGGGAATGAAATGAACTCAAGAATGGAATGGTGATAATAAATGGTATAAAAATAAATGAATGAAATAATTATTATAATTATATTTTATAATTGATAACTATAAATAAAATGTATAATATTAAATCAATCTTTATTTGACCAAATTACCTTCTACTAAAATTTTATTTAATATTCATATTCAATATATCACTCAAATTTAAAATATTTGGCATATTTAAATTTAAAAATAATTTATTTTACAGAAAATTAATCATTGTATTAATATTAAAATATATTATATTTATATATTTTATTTTTTAATCTTATTATTAGTTTACTATTTTTTATTATTTACATATTCTTAAAGTAGTTAAATAATAATATTTTTTTCATATTTTTTTATTAATTATTCTATATGATTTTATATTATTAAAATCTTAATATCTTATTTTATATTTCTAAAAAAATATTTTAGTTACAATTTATTTATATTTTTTTAAATAATTTATTATCTATACTAATATTCATTTATCTTACAAATATATATAGATAAATCAATATCAGAACTAAAATTATTTGTATTATTAAAATTATATTCATATTATTTTATTATGTTTTTAAGATTTTATATTTATTAATTATTTTTATACTATTTATGTATTTAATTTTTTTTGCTATTTTTTATATTTTTATTTTATATTTATTTTAAATTATTAGTTATCATTTTATAATTTTTTATAAATAATTTAATATTATTTACGAAATTTTATATAATAATTCGATTTTAGAAAGTTAATTTGTAAAAATATAAAATAAATATGATAATTGTCAAAATTAATAAAAAAAAAAATTATTTTCTTCATGACAGGAATACATAATACCATGGGGTAGGAAGGAATGATCATTCCCTCATCCATGGTAATACCAATTCATGCGGGAATTACCATTCCCACCTATATAACATACCAATCAAAGGAATAAGAATGAAGATAAGAATGATAATTCTATTTTCACCTCATTCCATCTTACCAATCATGTCAATTAGTCTTCCACCAAATATGTATATTCTATAAATAGGCATACCACATGTATATTCTAATTACCATAAGCCATAGAAAATGAAGCAAGAATTCTTCACATATCTACCATCAGAAATCATCATCAATATCCTCTCAAAACTCCCCATTCGTACCATCATACGTTGCAAATGCGTTTGCAAGTCATGGTTCGATCTACTTGAGACTCGCGAGTTCGTCAAGTCCCATCTTTCCAAATCGGCACCTGGATTGGCTGTCTTTCGAGATAGAGTTTCATCCAAGTCGTACGAAATTTATGAATTTGATGAGGACTTGTTCGATCTTGAACCCCACGAACTTCGTTACAATTCAGTCATCAACTTTGATCTCCCTTGTCGGGGATTCATAATAGGTTCAGTTGATGGTCTGCTTTTCTTGTACGATCTAAGCCTCAGGCCTCATGGTCTTTTCATATGCAATCCAATCACCCGTGGTTATATCCAACTCCATCATCTTCAAAACTTTGACTACATATATCCTCAGGTAGTCACTTTCGGATTTGGAACGTGCAAAGTCAATGATCAACATAAGGTGGTTAGAATTTTCTATGATTGTATACGTGACGAGATAACACATCAATTGTTAAGCATTCGAAGATCAAATGGTCAAGTATACACTCTTGGAACGGGATCATGGAGAAGCATTGAGCCTAGTGCTCCTTTCAAGTACAGTTGTCATTCCATAGGAGCATTTCTGAATGGAAATCTTCACTGGTTTGTTTACGATTTAAATGGCTCTCCATTGATTTCTTGCTTTAATCTCCAAACCGAAAGATTTAGCACCTTTTTGACACCTATTCAACGTAATGGGAGACTTCTTATGGACGTATTTGCTTTTGAGGGTTGTCTATGTCTATGCAACAATTCGTTTGATGATGAGATTGTGATATGGTTGATGAAGAAATATGGAGTCGAGAAATCTTGGACAAAGGAATATGTCCTTAGCAAAATTCCTTTCGTTGGTGAATCTTATGAAGTTGTTCGCCCCATCAAAGATTTCAAAGATGGTGATATCTTGATGGCATTGCAAGATTACTTCCTTTTCTATTACTCCAGCAAGACTAAAACCATGACCAAAACCAATATGTTAGAACTGCCAACCCGTTATAATATCGACTCAATCCTTCACACTTCAAGTTTTCTTTCACTCAAAAGTTTCACCAAGGAGAATGTTACCTCATTCTGATTTTGTTGTTGTTCATCTAGCATGTTCATCTCTCATCTTGTTGTAATCTAAGTTTTCAGCAAATTAAAAGTTTTACAATTCAAATCCATAAATCATTCATCAATTACTATTAATCACCAAGGACTAAAAGGGAAAGGAAAGTGATCTAAGAGAGATTACAGTTGAAAAACCACACTCAGTTTAAGTCTGCAATACTGATGAAGCTGAAAACAGAAGTCAAGCTTAATATAATTTGTTTTTCATGTAATGAATAACAAGTGTATAAACAAGAATCGAATTTCAATGTTCTGTATTGGCCATGTCCGAACATGACCTCGTTAATGATACACTGCCATAGTAGTTACAGCAACATAGTTCAAGATTGCCTATAAATATACAACCACAACCTGCTTTTTATAAGTAGCCTTCACTCGAAACCATCCTCAGATGGAACCCTGGTAATGGACCAATGAGTTGAACCCGGATCAAGAATGAATCAAAGGCACAATCTGTATAAGAAAACCTTAACCGTCTTTACTTTATTCGTTCCAAATTATAGTTCACCATTTGTTCAAGTGCTAGTCTAAATGAACTTGGTGGCAGGGTATAGAGATTCTGAATAGCTCGATCAGCGATTTCTCTGGCCAAATCTCGTGCTCTATCAATCCCTCCACAGTTCATGACAATATCAATGGCCTCCTCAAGAGAGCCCGTCTCACAAAACTCAGATTCTATGATATCCCGAAGTTTCGTTTCTTTCTCGAGTGCAAATATTACAGGAGCAGTCAAATTTCCCTTTGCCAGGTCACTCCCAGCAGGTTTGCCCAGTTGTTCAGCAGATTGAGTAAAATCGAGTATATCATCAACAACTTGAAAGGATAGACCTAAATTCTTACCATATTGATACATCTGCTCGCTAATATCACTGCTGACCCCACTGAAAATGGAGGCACCCTTGGCACTAGCAGCGATTAAGGAGGCTGTTTTGTAGTAACTCTTGATTAAATACTCATCAAGTTCAACGTCACAATCGAACAAAGTGGATGCCTGCTTTATTTCACCACTAGCAAAATCTTTAATCACCTGCAACACCATGCATACATTTAGATGTTTGGTTCACAAACATCATACAAAAAGTAGAAGAGTGAAGTTCAATATACCTGGCTGATAAGCTTTATAACTTCAAGGTTTTCAAGATTGGCCAGGTACCATGATGATTGAGCAAACATAAAATCCCCAGCAAGTACAGCCACTCTTGTACCGTATAATTGATGAACGGTTTCCTTTCCTGAAATACAGAAGCATGTCCAAGATGTTATTCATTTTATTTTCCCTCAAAAATCAAATTTGAATTGCTCTGATCTTTGCCTTTTTATTTGTCAATGAATTTGAAGAGGGTTGTAAGTCTACCCTTGCTTATTTTAAACTCATATGAGCAGGGAATGAATGATAAGAGGCTAGTGGGAAACATGAGCATTTTCCAGTTCGATCGTTTGTCAATAAGATGGATGAACAGTGTAATGAACCTTAAATTTGAAAGTACTCATTTTCTAGAATAAAAGAAAACCACCTTGAGGACATGAATACGAAACTCATAAAGTAGAGGACTCTAATGAGGGAATGCAATGAAAGAACCAAGAAGTTTGACAATAGGTGAAATTATGAAGTCTAACCTCTACGCATGTCACTTTCATCTATTACATCATCATGAAGCAAACTTGCAGTGTGGATCATCTCAATGATCTCGGCCAACCTTCTATGTTCTTTTGTAAGATCCCTGAACCATGAAAGACACTAAATAAATACAATAACTTCAATCTCAATAGAAGCAACAGAAAGAGAGATCTCATAGGGCTTACTTTAAACCAGAAATCTCTGCAGTGGCTCTGGAAACTAGAAAAACTAAGGCGGGTCGCATCCTTTTTCCACCGGCTTCAAAGATTTGCTCAGCAGCAGACATCAGAACAGGGTTTTCCGAACCAACAATCTGACAACCATATTCATCATTAATTTGGTTTAGCATCAGCTAAAGGTTAAGTAAACAAAGAGAAAATTTCAATCAAATACAGAATATGAACATTCTGAATTGCATTAAGTAAACCATTGACAATGATCAAGATTTTCAAAAATAGGTCACATGGTAATTATACAAAAACTAAACCAGGTTTTCTTGCAAAAGACTTCCAAGATGTTTGCTAAGTTTGTATGAACAAAACAAATTCATAATTACATTGACACATCCAAAATAGTACTAAATAACAAGTTTAGCACCTAGAACATGGTAGTGACATAGTCCTAGTGGGATCATTCATGCTTCTTTTTCCAAAATTGAACGATCAACTTTCTATGTCTTTTGAAGATCTGGTGCTGCCTTTTACTCAAAAGCAAGCACCCTTTCTAGCCAGATTGACATATCTCAATATATACTACTGAAATTATCATTTGCAATAACAAAATATATATACTTGTGCATTGATCCAGCCCAAAGCATCTATTATCCATGATCAATGAATGATAGGTCCCTGTTGAAAGAATTACTTTATCACACATATTGACATCCCTGTCTTAATCTTCCTTCAAAGAGAAACTAAAATGACAACAACACAAACAATAATTCACTGAACTGCTCTTCTAAGAGCAACAAAATTCTCACCGACTGTAGATTCTTGTTCAACGTCAATAGATCTTCTGCAACCACTTCAAACATATCAGACAAGGAAGAAGGCCCTTCTTTTCTCTCTTGTGTCAAGTCCAACACTTGAGGAGGACCAGCTGCAACCCCTATAATGTCAAGAAACTATCACAAACTCTAAGATTCAATCTTTGCATACTATATCAGATACAACAAGTGAAATAAAATCAAATCAAATCACAACATAAAAGGAGAAGTTACCATTGAGAAAAGCCTCTGGAGTTTTCGTGGAAAACACGCGGCACCGACCAACGTCTCGGCTGCAACACCACAATTTCCGAGCTTTGCAGACCCTATTGACATTCCTAAGATCCCTTTTGCCACAATTTCTCAGAGAGACACGATTACAAGAGGAGGCATTGGAAGAGCACCCACATGCTGCAAAATCCAACCTTGTTCTTCCAAACTCAAGATTATTGCATGTCACTGACATCATTCCCCCCAAGAAAATTGCAAGATTTTCCTCAAAAATCAAGAACCCACTTCAGAAACTTAGGCAATTTCTCATTTCACAGACACCCCACCTAGTAAAAACCCGTTTCGAAACAATTACGAATAAATACTCAATGATTAGCCAAAGGGAAGAGTGAAAACGTCAATGGGTTATTGGGCAGAGAAGCTTCTCCTTAGGACAGAGAAGAGAAGCAGGAGTTTAACTGTAATACAAGAAATATGTAATGATTTTGGATTGTGCCTAAGCAGCAAAATTTGAGTGGCGCAAAAAATACAACGCAATATATAATAAAGTCTGGATTTTTTTTAATTTCTATTTTTGCTATTTATAGCAGAGGCATACAGGTTAGGTAAGTAATATTTTTGAAAAATATTTCAAGAAAAGTCGCCTTTTTGATTTAGGAAAAAGGGTTGAGAGAAATGAGAAGCAATGGACAGAAAGAGGACTACGAGATCTTATCTCTCAGTTCCCATTCGGTGTGAGAGAGAGAGAGAGGGCAGTGGGCAACTTGGTGGCTGGTAATAAGATGGTGTGGTTTCATTGGTACCAAGAAAATTAATGAATTATTGTACACTGATTCATCAAAAAATTAAAAATGAAATCTCAGATTCGACACGTGTGTGGTTTCTATTGGTGCTGTTACTAATCGTGAAACTATAGTCAGACTTATTGAATATCTTAGGAAATTAAAAACCCAAAAAGAAAGGAAAAAAAAATTGCTGTCATTAACAAATAATTTCTTCAGAAATAAGAATATGGGTGTAAATTGGTTTTCATATAAATGAAAATATTGTTTACATATAAATTAAATGAGAAATTTGAATAAGAAAGAAAAAAATATAAAAATCCAATGCATATTTCAATCCAGGCAGATTATCATCATGATTTCATAACCAAGCAATGCTTAAGGGGAAAAAACAGTCAAAAGGAAAAATGAGTAGGTAAAACAAATCTAAGTTATGTTCATAGTTATGCTTATAGTTACTAACGATAAAATTATATTTTTCAATCATAATTTAAACACGTTTCTTTAACTAATAGATAATTTTTGATATCATTATCATTCTTATTAATATTATTGTTATCATTACCTATAAATCTGCATTTCATATGAAAAGTTTAAAGTATTCTTAATTAAGTTTTAATCATCGTAGAGCTGATATTTTATAAATTGTGTGGTTAAATTTTGTTCAAACGCATCATGAGTTTCTTTTCAAACTAATATCAACCATGATCTCAAAAGGTATTAATGAAAACAATTTTTGTGAGTTGCAGAAATATGTATCGTATAAAATATGGATTTATGATTTTTATCTGATACGTTTCAGTGAGTCCACCTTTCTATTAGCATTTTCTCTTTATTTCTTTTTTCTTTAAATTTTAATTAATTTTTAAAATAAATTTAATATATATATATATATATATATAATTTTAAGTATAAATGTGATTTTATATGTATGTATATTGTGTCATATTATAGACATTGATATATTTTTTTAATTAGATATATAATCATATAATATATATTGGATGTGTTCTTATAAAACCTGGATTTGCAATTGATGTCATATGTTATATGATTTCCTTCCCTCATTCCAAAACAACAAAACCTGGATTCGCAATTGATGTCACATGTTAAATGATTTCCTTCCCTCATTCCAAAATAATAAAACCAGGATTCGCAATTGATATCACATGTTATATGATTTCTTTCCCTTATCCCAAAATAATAAAACCTGGATTCACAATTGATGTCACATGTTATATGATTTTCTTCCCTCATCCCAAAACAATAAAACCTGGATTCACAATTGATGTCACATGTTATATGATTTCCTTCCCTCATCCCAAAACGATAAAACCTGGATTCGCAATTGATGTCACATGTTATATGATTTCCTTCCCTCATCCCAAAACAATAAAACCTGGATTCGCAATTGATGTCATATGTTATATGATTTTCTTCCCTCATCCCAAAACAATAAAACTTGGATTCGCAATTGATGTCACATGTTATGGCTATCATAATCATATTAATATATATATATATATTAATATGTATTTATGTCATAAAATTTTTCTGAATGAATTTATTTCATATATAGACCTAGCATGTTTATTATTAAGAGCATCTCTAACACTGTTGTATTTCCATCCGGATTTGCAAATTATCATCTCCAACAATGCTGTAAAAACCTACGCTAATTTTTTTGTATCCACCAATCCTATAGTGTAGATGAAATCTTGCGGTATTCTTTTTCTTTTTCATTTTTTTAATTAATTATTTTCCTTTCTTTTCATTCACAAAAACTCATGTGAGACGGTCTCACGGATAGTTTTCATGAGACGGAGCCCCATCACTCATAAACAACATGTGAATTGTAGGATTTGGATGGTGGGTAATTGGGTGGTGGGTTGACCCGTCTCACACAATGCATTAAAATTTCGTGAGACGGTCTCACAAGAGACTTACTCCTTTTCATTTATTTTCTTTTCATTCCTTTCCTTTTCATTCTTTTTAAATTTTTTCTTCTTATTTTTTTATTCTTCCTTTTATTTTCTTTATTATTTATTAATGTAAAATATTGTTATTAAATAATTATATTAAATAAGATTTAAGTGCATGCATATATAAATTATAAATTAATAAAGATTAAAATTTAATAAATTAACAATGATTATAGATATTACTAAATATATACCAAATAAAGAAAACATAAAAAATAATAATAATAATAATAAATATTATGAAATATTATATTTTAGTGCAATAAATAGTGTAGACTGCTGGAGATGAACGATAATTTTTATATTAAGATAGTACAAAATTTAAAGTAAAATACTATGCAGTGCTGAAGATGCCCTAATTAAATAGTTTATGCACCATACTATATAAAATACAAAAACCAAAAACTATTTAGTTTAAGTGCAATGATTTAGCTAAATTTTCCTCTGAATAAATTAATGTCATATACTTAGCATAATACTACTAAATAGTTTATGGACCATACTATATAAATAAAATACAGAATCCAAACTATTTAGTTTAAGTGCAATGATTTAGTGACAAATCGAATAAAAAATTTAACATCAACGACGAGAGTAATTAATTTAGTTTAGGGTAAAGATGATCAGGTCGCGTTTAATGTGAGTTAATAAAAAAAATTATACTTTTAATATGTTTAGATTGTAGCATTTTAATAATTGATTAGGTTTCATTAAAGGGTTAGGTTTACCTAATCGATCAGCTCACGCACACACACGTAACACCCAGACTACACCGGTGGAGGAAAACAAATAAGTATACAATTTTTATTAAAAATGGAGACTTTATAAGTCGAATAAATTATTTACAAGATAAAGGGCACAGGTAAATTGAAGTTTTGGTTTACCACCAAAAAATATATAAATAATAATAATAATAATAATTTTGACGACACTGTTTTTTCTTAATAATAATAATAAAATAATAAAGACTCAAGTGTTTTTTAACATATAGATCAAGATACCACTTTACACACACACATAATTTATCTTCAATTTATCTTCATTTGTGTTGACCGTTGAGTGCAACTTTTCTGGAGTTGATTATCTTAATATAGTAATTAAGTTTCTTCTTGAAGTTTGGTGTAGATTTATTTATTATTTTTTCAATTCTGGGAAATGTGCCAGAAACAAATATTTAAAAAAAATATATCGTGGAGTCAGTTAAAGCAGTTGGACTTTCGACTTTTTTTTTTGTCCACCGACCCTTCAATACTACTTGAATTTAATGTGTGGTGACTGGTGTGCAGTAAGTTAAAAAAAAAATTGGGGTTTGATATTATAAATTTATATTATTTCATAAATTTTTTGGGATTTTGATTTTCTGCATGACTAGACTCCTTAACAAATTTGGTGAATAGGATGATGTTTGGACTTTTTAATCATTCCATTTTGTTTATAAATGTAAGTAGTCGTCACTTGTCCCCAATCAAGAATTGTTAGCCCTCTAGTGTACAATTAAAATTTGGTTATCTCCAGTTCTTAATTTGTTTCAATTGGAGAGGATTTCTTTTTCGATTTGAAGAAAATTGTGTAGACTATATTTCGAATGTGCACTTAAACTATATATTAATTCAATATAATTTAATATTATCGTATTATTTACCAAATATTTTATAAGGGAAATTACTTCCAAATGATTGAAAAAAAAAACTAAAAGTAATTAATTACGGAATAATTATTAGAGATAACTAATAAACTCTAAGAGTCAACATAAACACTTAAGAAGTTCTTCAATAATTCTTTACTTGTATGAATACAACTTATATCTAGTTGAAGGTTAGGCGAAACAACTTTAAAAAAGGAGTAATTACAACTCATAACCAGAACGTACTTATTTATTAATCTACAAATCACAACGCACCAAACTATTTGCTATAAGAACTATAGGAATATAAATAACTATCACTACTTCCTCATATAATAAAAAGTTTAGGCAATTTTATCAAAATTAAGAAAGCCCTTAATGGGCGTTACCAAGAAGCATAAAGTTTTATTTCTTGCGTGTAATTTATCTATTGCATGAGAGTGATATTTACTTAATACATAACTAACAGTTTTGAATGAAGATATTTGTAGGCACAAAACACAGATATAAATCCTCTTAATGACATTTGATGCCTCAAGTGTAACATCAAGCTGTGTTACCAGCTCTTTAACATTTTCGAATATATTATGACATGTATGTTCGTTCAAATTTTTGTGGATTCTCCAACAAAAATTTGGGATACAGGTTTATTTCAAACATTTTTATTAAAATTTGGGCCGAGTTTGTTTAACTTGGAGTGATAAAAAGACAATTTATCTAGTCCACGAGTCGATCAAAACTAATCGAATTGAGTCAGGTCAAGACTTTTCAATTTTGATCCAAAATCGAATTGCAGAAAGATCAAGAACCAAGATAGACGTCTGGTCCACTGGTCAGGCAAACACACACTAATGTATTGTGTTATACACATTAAATGTTTCATTATATCATGAACCAACGTTGGTGGAATGTTTCTCATTTGTAAAAGGAAATGAATAAGTTGCAACTAGCCGTTACTAATTCTCATTTATAAAAGGATTTAAATTTCAAGAAACAAGAAAGGAAAATTAACCTTCCATTTTAGAAAACATGCGTAATTTTAGCCATTTACATTTTATCCTTACTAATTGTAGTTTATCAAAGGAATTAAATCTAAGGAAAAAGGAAACACGCATCATTTTCGAACATTTCATTTTAGGAAAGACGTTATTTTTAGACATGCTAACTGAACGCGTAGATTATTTTGATTCATCAATTTTATAGAAATGAATCTCATTGGCAATTTCATTAATCCAAGTTTTCGTGAAGATGATAGTTCATAGTTATAAAACCATACACGTAATGCATTAGGGTTACCATGTGACTTGCTTGGCCATCCTTGGAAATTGCAATTAAATATCAGTTTCTATATATATTCTCAGCTCTAAAATTTAACAAGTGACCCACGTTTCTCCCTTTCACTTTCATTTTCCAATTTGACAACTCTTCAATTCCCCATTCCCTTAAAATAAATGCCTGGTTCATATTAATTTGGAAGTTACTAAAAAGCAGGCAGTAAGGAATATATATATATATATATATATATATTTTTTTTTTTTTTTTTTTTTTTTTCGGTGAAAACCAAAGTAATATAAAGTCATCAATGTCAGTCACCATCATCGACCATTCCCACTCCTTGTGAAAGGAATGTCATGAAATTCGAGATGTGATAGAGGATCTAATCCGATTTATAAGGATATCAAATGTTGAAAAAGATAAATAAATGCTCATAAAAAAGTGTCATATTTCTCCAAAATACAACTTATTATTAGTTAATAATCAGATAAAAAAGAAAAGAAAAAGACCTCCTTATTGTATCAGTTCCAAATAATGGTTCACCATTTGTTCAAGTGCTAGTCGAAACGAAGTTGGTGGCAAGCAATGAAGATTCTCAACAGCTATATCAGCAAATTTTCGGGCCAACTCTGTTGCCCTGTCAATGCCACCCGAGTTCTTGACAATATCAATGGCCTTTTCAATAGAACCAGGTTCGGAAAACTTAGAATCAATTATATCACGAAGTTTTGGTTCTTTCTCAAGCGCAAATATAACCGGGGCAGTCAAATTTCCTTGTGCAAGGTCACTCTTAGAAGGTTTACCAAGATGTTCAGATGACCGAGTAAAATCCAGAATATCATCACCGACTTGAAAGGACAGACCTAAATTCTTACCGTACTGATACATGTGCTCGATGATATCATTGTTCACCCCACTGATAATGGCAGATGCCTTGGTGCTGGCAGCGATAAACGAGGCTGTTTTGTAGTAATTCTTGACTATATACTCATCAAGACCAACATCACAGTCAAACAGATTGGATGCCTGCTTTATTTCACCACTAGCAATATCTTGAATGGCCTGTAAAGACAAAGTAGCCTTTGGTTAAAACATAAGGGCATTTTTTATTTGTATAATAATCTGACATTATGTTCTCTCTCTATTGTAACATATGGAATGCACTTCTAAATAAAAGTTATCTCATGCAATGGCTGGTTTTATGTTGAATTCAATGTGGAAAATGGTAGACATGAAAATTATCCTTGGTATCATTGCAACATATTTATAATGGATATAATCATGTATCCATTACAATATCGCACAAAATCATATTAATATGACTCTGTTTATGAAGACGAAATTCATGGTATGTAGTATCAATTAAGTAGTATTATTCACGATATGATATAATATTTGACAACTATAAAGAAACTAATATTACACATTTAGAAATGGGGTTTTGGGCAGGAACATTAGGATTCCTATTTTGGGAGAACTTGTGTTTCAAAATATATAAATATTATCCATCGACACGCAAAGCACATGCTCTTTGATTGTTAATATCTTTCCTTACTTCCTAAATTGATCTATGCTTGGCCATAACAAAATTTAGGAGGGAAGCTCACATACCTGGCTGAGAAGCCTAGTGATTTGATGGTTTCCCAGATTGGCCATATACATTGATGATAGAGCAAACATAAAATCTCCAGCCAGCACAGCCGCTCTTGTGCCATACACTTGATGGATAGTTTCCTTTTCCGAAAAAGTATTCCCATTCTATTGATAAAGAGGCTAGGGACAAAAATGTACTTTCTCATTCTATTGAATGTCATAGACACAGATGAATGATTAAGTTTAACATGGTATTTTGAAGTTGTAATAACAGAAAACCAACTTGAGGACATAACACATAAGGCGTCTAACCTCTCCGCATGTCACTTTCATCAATTACGTCATCATGAATCAGACTTGCAGTGTGGACCATCTCGATGATCTCAGCCAACCTTCTATGTTCTTCAGTGAGAGCTCTGAACCATCAAGGCATCAAATAAATATAATGTCTTCAATCTGAATCGAATTATGAAGAGAGTAAGCATCATACACGACTTACTCCAAACCAGCAATCTCTGTGGTGGCTTTTGAAACTAGAAAAACTAGAGCGGGTCGCATCCTTTTCCCACTAGATTCAAAGATTTCCGCAGCAGCAGACATGAAAACTGAGTCTTCTCGATCAAAAATCTACAAATTATATTCATCATCAAAGCTAGAAATAGTTGACAAAATCTATATACCAACAAGAAAAAAGTAAGGAAACTATAGACAATGATTAACACTTCTAGAAATAGAATATTACAAGGTTATCATGCAGTTGTGTGGCATGAACAATTACAAATTCTCTCAAGGAGCAATCAATGCGAGGGATGTAAAAACTTTGTCAATTGAATTTACCAAAATGGTTGTTCTTAGCAAGTTTACGCACCTAGAACAATAATGGATTCATTATTTATAATTACAACATCTCCACAGTGGTTCAAATATGCATCTTTTTGCCAATATTAAAGGTATCAACTAGTTTGCAGATCTGGTCCTGTCTTTTACATGCAGAGATTATCATTCACAAGAACAGAATTGATGCTTAGACTAACTTTTCTCAAGCTATAACACCAAAGCCATGTAATCTGCCAAAGCATGTAGCACCCATGTTAAGAAAGACCTGATGCAAAACACCCTCATTTGATGATTAATCAATCCGCTCAAAGGCAACTACCAACATCTAATGCAATGAACTTTTAATGAATTCTATCCATTCACTGTAATACTGCTAACATATTGTTGGTCTTCCGTTTATCACACATATCATGTTCTTTTTCCAATCTTCACTCAAAAACTAAAATGACAATTCAAATAAACAGCAATTCATAAACAGGATAAACTGCTTCTAAAACTATATAGTGGAAGAAACTCACAGACTTGAGATTTTTGTTCAGTGTCAATATGTCTTCTTCAACCACTTCAAAGATATGAGACAGTGAATTAGAAGAGCCTTTAGAGTGCTTTCTTGAGTCCAAAAGCAGATGAGCACCAGCAGCAACTCCTATAATGTCAAGAAACCATCACTAACTCCAACATTCAATCTTGCTAACATTAACTAATACATCACTTGCACAACAACAATTCATGTAATAATGTTTAAATTACCATCAGGAAAAGCTTCTAGATTCTTGGTCGAAAACACCATTGAACAACGAAAATCTGGCCTATTAACATTTCCAAGCACCCTTTTCCAGCAATTTCTCACAGAGAGATAATTAAGAGAGACATTGGAGAATCCAAATGCCACAAAACCTTGTTCTTACAAACACTAGATTATTACATGCCGATGACATCATTCCCTTCCCCAAAAAATAATTGTGCAAGATTTTCCTCTAAAATCAAGAATCCACTTCAGAAAACTTGCGTAGCTTCTCATTTCAGACACACCCCACTAAATATAATCCAGAAATTTGCTCCTAATTAATGTACCTCCCCAACGGCGAACGGACCACTAAGACATTGTCGTTTCCACCAATGATGATAATATTTCGATATTCGTGCGATATATCTGTATTTTCAAGGTGTAATATGGATATGGGGTAAAATTTTATTTTCAGGATGTACCGGATATATCCCAAATGATAAAAACTTCTGTGTCCCCGGAACACGGATCTAAGATCGTGTCTCCAATTCGCCCCGCGCCCCCGCGCTCACGTGCCTTGGACACACGCGCGTGGGCACTTGTCTGGCGCTCATGCGTGCTCACCTGATAGGTATCTATAGGACACTTGATAAGTATCTCATGTATACCTTAAAAGTATTCACCTGATAAGCATCTCATGTATACCTTAAAAGTATTCATGGGTAAGGTGAAGATATTCCATGGATATCTAGGTATACATGTGAATACCTTGAATATATTTCATGGATACCTACGTGCATCTCACCACGCTGCGCGCACGCCTATGCATCCACGCCATGCGCACCTCACAAACGCACGCGCCCACGCCATAGATACCTTGAAAGTATCATGTGGATACCTATTTGCACCTTGATCACCAAGCCGCGCGCACACCGCTTACCCATGCGCTCACCCACGCGTCTCATAATGTGGATACCTTGAAAATATTTCATAAATACCTTCAAGATATACATGTGGATATCTTGCCCATGGGATACCTATCAGGCAATATATACATGGAAAAAAAATGAGCGAATTTTTTTTTTAAAATTTATGTGGGGCCCACAGGTTGGAGACACGGATTATATCCTTATCCCCGAGACACAGGAGACCTACTCATCGCAAATATCCATATCGATATCGAAATCCATTGGTCTTAGTGTAAAATTGGAAAAAAAATCAAGATTTTTTCAAAATTTATATTTTTAGACCAAAAATAAATTTGGTTAAAATTTAATAAATATTTTGTAGCAACAATACTTATTTCAAGTGAAATATTTTAAAAATAATTAATAGTTCTTTTGAGTGAAATATTTTAAAAAATAATTAAAATAAGGATGATTAAAATTGTCAATGATCGTAAAAGTCAAATTTTATTTTCAAAATTGAAATGTGCTTGGAACGACAATGAAAGCTCGAATGTTGATATAGATCATTCACTTTCTTTGAGCTTGGACTCAATGGATATATGCACAAATCAAAATGATATATCTCAAGAATCATATATTCTGACACATATAAAAGTTTACAATTTGATTGAAGTATTCAAAACGTATTTCATTATCCATTCTCTCAAATGACTTACGAAAGTCCAAGTATGTACCAACAAAATGATGATTGATTCAATCCACACTATTCAATTTATAGTGAAACCATTGGAAGGGATAGAGCAACGTACCAACATAATTATATTCATAATTATTCAAATGTGATGAGTTAGTACCAAATATTGTTTAAACAAATATAACATCGTTTGTTATTTTTGAATCTCATAGATCATCATAGTGGTACTAGTCATTTGATTATATCAATCAGTTTTGAATAAATGTCAATCTTCGTAACGTTTTTGTATGTTCATTATCTATATATTTGTTGTAAACGTATCTATTACAAATTAAATATATACATTTTGGATGTTATGATAGTTTGTAAAATATTATGTAAAATTTCCAAATTTTTAATAGAGCTTCTATCATTTTTTTTAATTTTTTACGATATCAATATACAATGATCAAGATTGCAATACGTGTAATGGATATTTTCATCCTTGCTCTCCACTAAGATTCGAATCTCGGTGCACTGATTTTTACTCAATCTAGGTTATCAGTGAAATATATATACACCATATAGTGCTATTGAACAGAGTTTGGATCGCTTATCCCGAAAGCCATCCCTTCTTCGCATCCCTAAATCGCGAAACATGTTATCCAAATCTCTTTACCTCGATCAAGCATCCACCACGAAATACAACTAATCCACATTCTAATTGCGAATTTTTTGAGTTTATGCTACAGTGTCAGATTGGTGGATGTTGATGGTGGGACCCACAAATCACATACGCCGCCTTCATCGAAATTCAGAAACAGCTTTTTAAAAAAAAAAAATTCTTTTTATTAACACATATTAAAATTGAAAATCAAATTTGATTATGTCAATATAATTTTTCATAAGTTTCATTAAAATAGTCCATACAAACGTAGTGATTAATAAGGATTGAATGGATTAAGTAATAAATTATATAAATGTAATATATATATATATATATAAACGAATGAAATAATAAATTATTATTTGGTAGTTTTCGTCATTATATTATTGGGATGATTCTCAATCAAAGTACATGTCCGTTTCAAGATAAATATGTTGGCACAAGTTTGATATCATACTTTCATGTCATTTCAACGCACTATAGCCAAATTACGATAGTAGTCATAATATGCACCATTTTCTCCGATAATTACTTTCATTATACTGGTAGTAAAAAAATGTGATTATGAAAAAGAGTCCTAATTTTTAATCATACAAGAACCATGAATGAGGGCTCTTTTTCCCTTGGCCATTCATAGGAATTAATTTGGGAGAAAAGGATAAGAAAAATTATTTCCTGAATTCTATGTTTTATACTATATTTCGATGTTATATTTTATTTCATTAGTTCACTTTATTTGTATAAAGAACAACATCATAATTGTAAATAATATCGTGAAAGATGAATCCAACTTTTTGTAAAACTAATGAAATAAATAAATTATTATTTTTTGAATCGAAATAAATAAAATATAAGATTGAATATAATGTAAAGTGTTAGTGACATATTTTGGTTGAAGACCTTAATGTGCATTGAGGATGATATTATTGTACTGATAATATATTTAAATAAATGTAACATGAATAAACTATAAAATACGCTACTCATTTAGAACTAAAAGAGCCCATGAAATTAGGTGGGCTTTGAACTATTAACGCATGTGCATGCTATCCTTGGTTTGTTAGTAAACAAAAAGTAGGCGTGTCACAAAATGATATATTGCTAATTAAGACTGTAATTATTGAGAATTTTTTGAAATCTTTAGGTAGGTCCAAACAAGTATAATTGGAGAAATAGAGATTTTGACATCATAAGATAAAGAATTATTCAACAATTTGATATGAATATGTTTTAAATCACAATTAAAAAAAGAGAAAATTAGAATTAAGCCGCAAATTAATAATTATTTTAAATAAATTGAGGTATATTTATTTGGCTTAAATCATACACTGAATAGTTATTTATACGAGAAGATAACATCAGTATAATTAAAATTAAATTAGATTGGCTCGAATCTTGACCATTAATTAAGCCGTAAACTAATAAATGGCAGATACTAACAATTTGGCCATTAATTTTGAGTTTAAGGTCCCAACTCCCAAGTCCTGGGATCTCTTTGATGCTACACATGATGTACAATATTGTGTGTTTTTGACATAAATTAATGTGGATGTTTGTGCGAATATGCATAAATTTACATTGAAAAAAGGCTAATTGATTATCGATTTGTAAGAAACAAACTGATGTGTCATGTAATTGAATCCACTGAATATATTATTTAATATTTACACTGAAAAACTTTGAATAAGACGAAAAATGATTTACAATTACAAGACGCCAAATACGTATAATATTTAAATGCAAGTAGGTAGTGAAAGCTCATATCTGCAGAAGAAAAAAAGAAGTGAAAATGGCTTCAATAGTAGCAATATCTACATTTCTTCCCCATTCTTCATCATTCATCAAGCTAAATCTCTCTGATGTAAACACAAACAAGCCATTATCAGTGATCAACTATAGCAACAAATCTCCCTCCCAATTGTCTGCATTTCCCTCTCATCTCTGCACAAAGAGGAATGCAGGGTTTCATAGACATCTTTCTCCGAAGGCTGCTTCTTCTTCAGGTGAAAAACCGACCACTCGACAATTTTATTTACAAATGCTGGTTCAATTACTGTTAGGATATGCAATTCTCTTCTCGATTCTAGATTTTGAGCTTTATCTCAGTGGTAATTAGTAGGAAATGTGGGTTTTGTAGTTGCTTGTAATTCGTTCATTCCTTTCTCCACGAAGTGTGTGTGTTTTTGTTTATGTGATTGGTGATATGTTGGTGAAATTCACACTTTTAGCTTCTCGAAGTTATGGAGTTGGATTACTGAACTTTTTTGTGATGACCATGTTCTGCAGTAGCTATCAGAATATGGATGATTGATCATTTTAGTTTATTGTTGTTGACAAGATGTTGGAAATTCTTTAACTAGACAAAAAAGGGTGTGAACCAAAGAGAAACGCCGAACAAAAAACGAGGATGATTTAGAACAACATAACAAGGGCATCTCCAATGAAATAGAGAAGTGGGATGTCGCCAAAAATTGAATATAGAGAATAACATATTTATGGAAATGCCACTCTGAAACTGCAATTTGGTTATTTTAATAGTGGTTTGTCTAATCCCTTGTTGTCGAAATTGTGCTATTTACTGTTGTCTTGATTTATTTTTGTAATGTGTTATATATCAACTAATGATATATTTGTAATGGCTTTTAGTTGTACATTCAGAATATACAGAAGAACCTGTGACCAAGGTGAAATTTCAAACTTCACTGAGCCTTCCAGGTTGCTCTTCATCATTATCATTACTCGGAACTGGTCAGTTGATGTGCCATCCATTCAATATCTATGTTATTGCTGAAACCATCTTGATTCTGGTCATTTTAATCCTGTTGTTTGAGTGGTTGTAATATTATTAGGGTACAGGGAAAAAGTTTTTGCGATTATTGGGGTTAAAGTCTATGCTGCGGGATTTTATACAAATCAGTCCATCTTCAATAAGTTAGATGCCTGGAAAGGACGTTCATCTGCAGAGTTGCAAAAGGATTCATCAATATTTGATGCAATTTTTCAAGGTGATTGTCTTAAATTATCAATGATCGATTGGGAGAGAGGAATTATCAAAGATTACTAATATTGATTTTATGAAGTGCAGCTCCTCTAGAGAAATCACTACATATTATTTTAGTAAGAGATGTAGATGGTAAAACATTTTGGGATGCCTTGAATGATGCAATCTCTCCGAGAATTACATCACCAGCTCCAGTTGATGAATCTGCACTTTCAACATTCCGTAGCATCTTTCAAGGCCGGCCTCTTAAAAAAGGAACTTCTATATTCTTGACTTGGTTGGACACAACAAAAATGCTTGTGAGTGTAATATCCCACTAATTTCGTTATGCATATAACAATGATTCTTCATCCATGCAAGAGAATACTGCAGCTGATTTTGTCTTTCATTTCCTTCCATTTCTTCAATCTCCTATCTAAACTTCCATTGCTAATTTAACAGTCGAGGTTTTAATTTGTAAATTTGCAGGTCTGTTTATCACCTGATGAGATTCCTTCTTCTGTTGATGCTACTATCGAATCATCGAATGTTTCATATGCTCTATTTGATGTGTTTCTTGGAGGTAATCCAGTTTCCCCAACGTTGAAAGCTTCAGCTTCTACTGGATTGGCTGCAGCTCTCAAGTAATTGAAGACACAAGGATTTTCTGTAGTGCTTTAAACTCTAAGGCTAGTTATATTTCTATATACAAAGTTTCTCCACTGAAATTGCTCTAGTTTTTCTATGCATATTTGATGTTGAAAGGATTACTATTGATCAGTGGGTGATTTTCTATTTGTTAAGAAGTAAAAGCACAATTTCAAGTTCCTGATTAGAATTCTTCTGGTTTTATCTGCTCTAGCATCTTCAGAACTTCTGTCATGGTTGGTCTTTTAGATGGCTCTGCCTCGAGACAGATCAGCGCTATGCTAAATACACTGTTGATTTCATCGATTGGACAGTCGACCAAACTGCTGTCCAGTACATACTCCTCTCTCTTTTCTTGGACAACTGACTTCACCTGCAACGATGTGAGAGTTAACCCAGTGTTTGTGTGTGTGTGTGTGTGAGAGAGAGAGAGAGAGAGAGAGAGCATCATGTTGAAATTTTCTTACCCAGGTCACAAGCTTAGTTCCCTCCTCAATGAATGCTTCATCTGTGGGTTTTTTCCCTGTAAGAAGCTCCAGCAATACAACACCGAAGCTATAGACATCTCCTTTCGCTGTTGCTTTTCCTGTGTCGAAATATTCTGCAGGGGATTAAGACATCATTAGATGATCACTTCTCAAACCACATAAAAGTGAAAACCATCGTATTATGTGTATGAAAAGCACACCAGGAGCCAAGTATCCAAAAGTTCCAGCCACTAAAGTCGACACATGTGTTTTATCCGGCTCCATCAACGTAGCCAGCCCGAAATCAGACACCCGAGCCTCCAAATTATGATCCAACAGTATGTTACTCGACTTAATATCTCTATGTATTATGTGAGGAATGCAATCATGATGAAGGTAAGATATCCCTCTTGCTGCCCCTACTGCTATTTTGTATCTTGCAGGCCAATCAAGAAATGTCTTGTTCATCGACTTTCCTGCATCATCATTGTACCTAGATATATTATCTGTGTTTCTATACGATTCTTTAATGTGCTGCTTGAATTTTGCTCAGCAGGTGATCAGTATCAGTGAATTATTATGGGATACTTGAATTGAAGCACATACCGTGAAGAAGCTCGTCTAAGCTGCCATTAGGCATGAGCTCATAGATGAGAAGATTATACTGTGGAGCAGTGTAGTAGCCATGAAGGGTTACTATATTCCGATGCTTAATGTCTCCCATGGCCCCCAATTCTCTCTCGAAGCCACGGTCTTGATCTCCACCATATTGGTTAAGTCTTTTAACAGCAAAAGATATGCAATCATCGATTATCAGTTTGTATACTGTCCCAAAGCCTCCTGATCCAATGATGTCCTTGTTGCTTAATTTCATTGTCTTCTTTAAGAACATACTCGGCTTCAAAGATTTGATTCTTGGCGATCTAAACATCACTAGTTTCCCACCTGTTTTTTCAGATAAAATAAGACATGGTCGTGCATTAAAGCTGTGTCTTTGAATTTGATTGATACGAAGAAAGAAGGGAAGCACCTCGAAAACTATCTTGAATGACCATTTGCTTCTTTTTCCAGCGACGATAGCAGAGGATTGCCATGATGATCTTCGAGATGACAAATGCAACAACAGCAATGGTGATGAAGAGAGCAATGTTTCCCATGTAGTTTTCTTTGGATTATCTGTAATTGCTAGAACTTGAAGAAGGTATATGGAATCGAAAATAAACACGTTTTTTTAAGGAAATTCAAGAAACACGAAACATTCATGAAAGCAATTTCCAGATTTGCAGATGTGAACTGTGGAAAAGCTACTCTTTGAAGGGTGTACACAATTCAATGGAAAGATTGAGAACTGAGGCTCAACTCATTATATAAGGACTTTCCCACACTGAGATCCTATATTTCAATATATGTTTTATCTTAAATTCCAAAATAATCATTTACATGTATAAATAACATAATTAATTATCATGCTAAAAATTCAAAGAAGATCCGAAGTCGCTCTTAGAGATTAAAAAAAGTAATAAAATATAATTTTAGAGTGAACAAAGTTACCATTATGGATTACTGTTGATTTCACATGCACAAGTTTTAGGCATGGAGAAGTCAAAAACAGCTGCCAACATGTGATGTTGGATGTTCGATTTGTTGAAATTATTAAGTCGTGAGGTTATTTCCATGATTATGTTGCATGTACCATTTTTGGCAATGATTAGACCTTTGATTGTCCTACGTGTTTTTAACAGAATCAAAAACCTTTGTTGAAAAGTTTGGTTTCAGCCCATCAATGCGAAATCTCATTTTTGTTCCTCCCCAATTTAAACCACAATCTGTAAAGAAAATAAAAAACTGGGGCCTGTTTGGTTTTGTAAGTGGGATTGATTAAATTGCTGGATAGAATATGATGGTATTATCCATGATTACGTATTAGATTTGACTTTATGTTTGAACTGACAGATTGGATTTAGTGATCTAAGATCGGAGCATAGTATATATTAATATTTCATTGGATCGAAAGATTAGAGCATATGTTAATATATTATCTCAATAGACAAAAGATATCACTATTCTTTCTTGATGCTTTCATATGTAGAATTCTTTCTCTATTTAAACATAAAAACACGTGTATTTTGAGTCTTTAAAAATAAATAAAATAAATTTATACTCTCTTAATATATACTTTATATAATCTCTTAGGTTCATGTAAATATTATCATGTCAATTGTTCTTGAGATAATTATACAAGTAAGTACTTGATTATATTATTGCTTAAACCAATCAGGCTCAAGAAACCAAAGATTATAAAAAGCCATAATATTTGGACACAAGTGAATCATGTGAAAATTTAGTATAGCTGTCTGACCTTTTAATAATAGTGGAAATTAAGAAATAAATGAAAAGCTGTGAGGTTTCCCACGGAAAGAAAAAAAGATGGACAGATCATCATTTTTGATGACCCTCAATTTCAAACCACAAAAACAAACAAATCAAGATTATCATGTTGTGTTGTGTTGACTTGACATGAATTACGTGAAAATTATCTCTTTCAGATTATGCCCAACAATATGCTACAGTTATCTGGATATCGTGTCGGTGTCTAATTTTTTATTTTTTAATCTACCAAAATTCAAATTGCTCTTATGATGATGTACTAGTCCTAATTTAAAATTTAGAGTTATAATCACTACCCTTGTTGGGCTTGGGCTTGGGCCTGAGTTTTTCAATATTATCGGACCTAACAAAGTTATTCTAGCCTTTCTTTAGATAACTATTGACCAGCCGAGTATAATTTAAAATTCTCGAACAATCTGGTATTTATTTTTCTTTTTACTTCATTAAATTTTAATTGTTATCACCTACTTATCGTCTTTTTTTTTTTTTTTTTTAATTGTATCGTCCATTTGATATTAAATAGTTTTACACCAACTAGGATTTGTAATCCTAAAATAGTTAGGTCAGTAGATTTGAGACACTTCACCTGAAGGTTTAATTCTTTTTTCAAAAGTCTATGGAAGTTAGGTAAGTTGTAATTGTTTGCATAAAATTAATATTAAACATGTGCACTAATTTAGTATTAATATTAATATAATAGTGTTCACATTATGCATAAACGATCCCAGTAGAGATCAGTATTATTAAATATTTATGAATTTGTGATCCTTCTTTTTTAGCCAATTTGTGAATTAAGAGTGTGTCTCTTGTGTCCCGGGGACACGGATCCAATCCGTGTCCCCAGCCCAATCCGCGGGCCCCACATAATTTTTTTTTTCGCTCAATTTTTATTTATTTTTATATATACAAAAAAAGGTATCACATGTATACCTTCAAGGTATCTCATGGATATCTTGAAGGTATCCATGAAATGCCCTGAAGGTATCACATCTATTACAGAAAAAGGGCGCGCGGCTTGTGAGGTGCGCGTCCGATGTGGGCGCATGAACGCGAGCAGATATACATGGCGTGGGCGCATGGTATCCACATGAATGCCTTCAAGGTATCTCATGTATACCTTGAAGGTATTCATAGAATATTTTCAAGGTATCCATGGCGTTGGCACGCGCGGCTTGGGCGCATGGTACGCGCATGTGGCTTGGGCGCATGGGTGCGCGATGTGGTGAGATGCGTAGGTATCCATGACACATGTTCAAGGTATCCAACGTATACTTTGAAGGTATCCATGGAATATCTTCAAGGTATACATGGCGTGGCGCGCGCGGCGTGGGCATATGGACGCGCGATGTGCGTGCGCGGCATGGTGAGATGCATGTGAATACCTTTAACATATTTCATGAATATTTTCAAGGTATACATGTGATACCTTGTCCATGAATACCTTCAAGATATACAAGGGATACCTGCTAGGCATCCATGAGATACTTATCATGTGAGCATGCAGCAAAGTGCGCGTGGCCGTGCGTCCAGCGCACGTTCACGCACGTGGAGGACGCGTGGACCCCGGGACGGATTGGGGACACGGATCTACACAGGAGTTTTTGGCGTGAATTAATGTGATAGAGTTTGCACACATATAGATGTACTTTGATAATGTTATGATGTAAACTTGTAAATCTTATTTTAAATAATTTTTTACATATATAATCTTAGTCAAACTGTCAAACCACCCCACCCCACTCTTCCTTTTGTATGTGAGGTTGGGTAGGTAAGATAGTAGCCCCTAAAAGATCATCAGATAGTTTAATTAACAAGTTAGGAAGAACAGTGCAACTACCTAAACCCATAAAATCCAAGTAATTACTAACATGTGGAAATTATGTTACTGATTCCTAAGTAATGTTTGACATTCATAATTCATTTTAATATATAATAATTCTAACCATCGCAACTTTCTTCATACTATGATCTTTTTTATGTATACATACGTAAATAAGAACTGAATTTTCTCATTAATATGAAATTAATAATAGAAGAATGTGGGCTGATGATAAAAGACAAGTTGATCTTAGAGTTGGTAATGATGGTGCATCGAGTTTCACCTCTTCTACTCAAGTCAAGAAGATTAATTTAATTTGTCGGAATCTCAGTGACAAACAGATCCAAAATGTTTGATTCACACCTAATAAGAATATTGACATGAAAAAAAAATGTTATTAGATTATGTTGTAACTCATGATGTCAAAACACAATTGACACACAAATCTCAAACTTGGAAAAAAGCAAAAATAGAGTGAAAAATTAGGAGGAGAACGGAATTAATGGTGTGGGAAGAAGGTAGAGGAGGTTGAGTCGTTGTCCAAACCTGGGCGACAGGTGGGTTGCATCGACAACAGGACATGTGGTTTCCAAGTTGCAACTCATTTCAAGACAAACTTATTTGACTCATATTACACCTTTCATTCCACATGTATTTCTGTACTAATTGGACCCCACCCTACTCAACCAGATCCTTTTTTTTTTTTAATATTACATACCCTACACTGATGGATATATATATATATATAGAAAGGAGTCCATCGTTGGATTTCTTATGGAGCCAATCTATTCTATTTTGTCTATTATTCTTTCTTATCTTATTTCATTTTTAAATAAACTTTTTTTCTTATTCATCTCAATTTTTTTTCTTATTCTATATAGTTTATCCCATTTTTAAATAATTTTTTTATTCATATCAATTTTTTTCTTATTCTATATCATTCTTTAATTATTATTTTTTTCAAAGTAATTTTTTTTTAATTTTCTTATTCTATATAACTTTCAATGTAATTTTTTTTTAATTTTCTTATTCTATATAACTTGAGGAGTATAAATTTCACATCCACTTTCTTCTTCCATCGTATAAACTGAAAATATTAAAAACAAATTAGTTGGGAAGTCATTAACATGGAACAAATTGAATCATCTTATATATGAAATTATTTGGCCATGAATTTATAAAAGAAGTAAAATACTTACGGTTAGATAATACAAAAAAGTGAAAAACTTACCAATTAAATAGATATATTTTTAACAAAAATAAGAGGTTCAATTCGTGACGGGTGAAGAAGAAAGTTTGATAGCAGTGAAAAGAAATATTGTAAAGAAAGCTTGATAACAGTGAAAAGAAATATTGTAAAGAGGAGAAATTTATACTTGTGAAGGATAAGAGATGTAAAGAGGAGAAATTTATACTTGTGAAGAATAAGAGATGAATATAACGGTAGTTATGAAAAAAAAAAAACAACTTAAGAAATATCGGATTACATACAATTAAATAAATACATGAAACTTATCTACAATTAAAAATTAGATTCATGGGATTACTCAACAAAAAAAAGAAACTTAAGAAATATCGGGTTACATACAATTAAATAAATACATGAAATTTATCTATAATTAAAAAATAGATTCGTCAGATTACTCGATAAAT
The DNA here is from genome assembly GCA_954870855.1 of Scutellaria minor. Classification (NCBI taxonomy): domain Eukaryota; kingdom Viridiplantae; phylum Streptophyta; class Magnoliopsida; order Lamiales; family Lamiaceae; genus Scutellaria; species Scutellaria minor. Next base: position 8,521,425 of record OX940727.1, read on the forward strand.
ATCAAAACTTATCTACAATTAAAAAAATAGATGATAAAACTTATCTGCAATAAAATAAATATCGCGACTACAATTAAAAAATAGATTCGTGAGATTACTCGATAAATATCAATCTTATCTACAATTAAAAAATAGATGATAAAACTTATTTGCAATTAAAAAAATAAATATCACGCCTATAATTAAAAAATAGGTGGTTGAGATTACTCCATAAATATCAGGATATATGAAAGTTGTCTCCAATTAAAAAATAGATTGTTGAAATTACTCATAAAGATGTAGAAGTACATGAAACTTTTAGACAAATTCTAAATTTATTTACAATTAATGAAAAATATGTCTTAACAAATATTTTTTCAAGTATTATTGATATTAATGACAACTAAAAGAGAAGAAAAGAAGTTGACAATTTATTGAGATATAATGAGATGAGTTTGAAGTACTATTAATATTAATGACAACTAAAAGAGAAGAAAAGAAATTGACAATTTACTAAGACAAAATGAATGAATTTGAAAAAATATATATTCAAAGAATAATATAGAATAAGAAAAAAATTGACATAAATAAAAAAAATTATCTAAAAATGGGATAAACTGAGAAAAAATGATATAGAATAAGAAAAAAATTGAGATGAATAAGAAAAAAAGTTTATTTAAAAATGAAATAAGATAAGAAAGAATGATAGGTAAAATTAAATTATGTAAAAAAAAGAAAAAGAAATTACATACGTAAAAAAAACAAAAAAAACAAAAAAAAATTATGTAGAAAAGAATATGTAGAATATCGCAGAACTTAAAACATACATATATTGCCACATAAGTCAGATTGGCTCCATAAAAAACCCAAAAACAAAAATAAATTATGTAGAAAAGAATATCACGGTAAGTAGAATATCGCAGAACTTAAAACATACATATATTGCCACATAAGTCAGATTGGCTCCATAAGAAATCCAACGGTGGACTCCTTATCATTACTGTGTATATATATATGTATATTATATATATAAGTAAAGTAGACCCTTTTATAATACAATTCTAAACAATGATATCACATGTATATATACACACAATACAAATGTACTTTCTATAAGATATGATTTTGTTATATTATGATGGATATAATATATAGTATACTTTTAAATATATATCTAATATTAATGTAACCCCTTTTTGCTGATGTCTCCAATGTTATTATTGTTTAGTCAAATTGGTTTATTTAATTATAATATGATGGGTTTATAATGTTTGAAAGTGCTAGGAAGGGTGATAATAGAAATATATAAATTGATATTTTTTACCTTTCAAGTTCCGAATTGGAAATTTATTATCTTTCGAATCCTAAATTGAAATGAAGAAAACATATAAAAATTATAAACACAATTGAAACGAAAAATACAAAATCATTTATATCTTGAGGGAAACGACTTTTCTTTTAAAAATTAAAATAATTTTTTTTTTAAAGATGAGTTTCATTTATTTAATATTTAAATATATGAAATGACTTGTTTTATAAAGTACGCAAGATGTCTGAAAAATATGGTACTTATTTTGCAATGGATTGAACATCCCATATAAATGTATTGCACCGACCAAGAGGTAAGTTTGTAAAAAGAATAATAAAATTCTGGGTATATATAGAAACACCTATTTATGATAAGTGTGATATATAGGTTAATTTTCGTTACTTATTTTAATCCAAGAACTATTGATTTATTTAGATATAATCTCAATATTGTGATGTGACTCATGTGAGCTATAATTGACAGGTTTTATCTATAAATTCTTTTCAAATCCCAAATTGATTATTAATATATCTTTCAAATTCAAAAGAATTAAAAGATCGCGCTTAATACTTCCACTCAGTTTTATATACTTTTTGGATTTGTTGGACAACAAATTTAGACTCTCTATGTCATATATTCTATTCTTTATTTATTCCTTCTTCCCTGTAAATAAAGTAACAAATGCCCTTTCATCTGCAGGCCACTCCTAATAAAAATAATACGATTATTTTATTTATAATTCCAACCCCCCCCCCCCCCCCCCAAGATAAGCCATTTTCATGCAATGGAAAATTGCATTTCTAACCCCAAGAAAAATAAATCTCGTTTTTTAGTGTAGAAAAAAAAAAAAAAGAATCCAGTTATATATCGTTAGATTTCAAACTTATAATATTAAATTTACTATACGGATCCAACGTTTCGAATTTCAACATATTTTCCAAATGATTATAGATTGTAGTAATCTAAAATCTATGCAATAAAAAATTAAGATCTTTCTTTTTTCTTATGATTCCTCCTCTTCAATCTAGCAATCATAATTTTGAAGAGTTGAGATTTCGATACATAATTTCAAAATTTGATCAAATGATCTGACATGTTGAACTGGAACTGGAAGTTAAATTGACTTGGTCTATTTAGTTACACTTACTATGTAACAATGATAGAAACTATATCTACTTAATCAATTTGGTCAGAATAATTGGATCAGTTGAATTTTAGTTCTATTATCAATTTATCATAATGAAGTAAGAAAATGCAGTTCAATTAATGAACAGTTGATGGATAATAAAATCAAGTTCAATTACTGATCAAATCAAGTTTAATTACTCATTTCATAGATCACCTAAAAATAAACCAATATTAGGCAATGGTGCCAACATAGTACTATAATCTTATATAATAAAAAAATCTAACATAATTTCTATAATCATGCAAAAGGTCGAAAATATTATATTCAGCTTTTGAAGAGCCTTTATGTGGGGATAAAGTGCTTGAAACGATGAATACACACACAATCAATTTAGTGAAATTTTATTACTTCAATAATAAAAAGGTGAAAGGAATAAATAATTCAATTAAATAAATAAATATTCATTTTAATGTTGACATAAATAAATAAAAATTCATATTTTGTTTAAAGAATAAAAAGAGATTGTTGTTGTTCTGCGCTGACCAATCAGAGAAGTCCGTATACTTCCGTTGGTACGTAACCCTTCACCAAACGAAATCGCCAGATGCACAGTACTTCAATTATTAATTTATTTCGAAAATTAATAAACTTCGGAAAAGAAAAAAGATTTTGAAAATCGCAAAACCACAAAAATAAAAGTTGTGTATAAAATCGATTAACGTTCACCAAATCCATTTCTCTCTCCCTTCTGCAAACCACTTTAAATTTAAACTAGTGATTTTTCCTCTCTCTCTCTCCAAATTCGAATTCTTCTCTCGAATTTTGTTCATAAATTACTGGCGTAGCCGGCGGCTGAGCAGTGGCGGCAGAAGGCATCTGCAGTTCCTGTGAACAGTTAATCGGTTGACTGTTTTTGAGTCCAGAGTTTGAGCCTTTTGCTCCTCGAAATAAAGATTTTTTCTTCGATCTGATTTGATCTAGGAACAGAGACTACTGATTGTTTGAGATAGAAAAGGAAGGATGCAGCAGCCAGCCCAGAGAAACAAGGTTTGATGCGTTTTGTGCGCCTTATCGTTGTTTACTTGCAGTTCTTAGTTTTGTTGTCGATTATTGTGCCTTCTTGTTTTCGCCCTGAAGATGAGAGCTTTATTTGTACTATGAAGCAGTTTTCCTTCTTTGTTGCGAATTCGAAGTCTTAATTACAGAGCTGAGGAAATATTTACTTGAAATTTTGGATCTTTATGTGGAGCGAATGTTTGGGTGAATTTCAGTTTTTCCTTTTGTTTTCGTTTCCCCTTTTATGAGTTTGGTATATCATGGAGTCAAATTGTGATTTCCTCATCGTCTCCAAGAAAATAAGGATAATGCTTTAGAAAGTTGCGCATAGTTTTCTTTTGGGATTATAATGTAAAAGAAAAGAAATTTTTGGCTTTACTTAAGATTTTCTTTTTTAAAATCTTGGTGGTGCCTATGCTTTACAGGATTTATTTTGAATTTCCCTGGTTTACTTCTTATATTATACTTCCATATTTATTTTTAAAAAAAGTTTTATGATACATTGGAGTTATAGATTTCGAGACTGTCTTTAGATCTGACTTTTCCTTTGGGTTTGTATGAATGCTGTAAAGAGAAAAGGTTTTAAATGACTTGTGGTATTTTGAAATTTTAAAGATTTGCATAATCTGCATAGTTTGATTTTAGATACCATACAAACTTCCTGCATGGTTAAACCATGGTTAATTATTTTGCAGATCCCGAAAGATGTAGAATTTTTCACAGAATATGGAGATGCTAATAGATACAAAATTCTGGAAATTATTGGAAAGGGTAGTTATGGAGTTGTTAGTGCTGCCATTGACACACATACTGGGGAAAAGGTGGCAATAAAGAAAATAACAGACATTTTTGAGCACACATCCGATGCTATTCGGATTCTGCGTGAGATTAAATTGCTTCGTCTTTTGCGCCATCCGGATATTGTTGAAATTAAGCGGATCATGATGCCACCCTCTAGGCGCGACTTCAAAGACATTTATGTTGTTTTTGAGCTTATGGAGTCTGATCTTCATCAAGTCATAAAAGCTAATGATGACTTGACACAGGAGCACCACCGGTTTTTTCTCTATCAAATGCTTCGGGCGCTGAAATATATGCACACTGGTAAATAAAAACCATTTATTTATCATTGGTTTGAGTTTAAGAACTACTTGATATATCATATAGATTCCACAACATTCTGTTGCTATATGGATGAGATATACTTTCAAGAATTTGTTGGTGTTGTCTTCATGCATTTTTTCTTTCAATACTTATGACTTGCTATTCTTGCACATCTTCAGTTATCTTGTGCTGAATTACTCAGTTACAGCTTGTGCTGATTTACCTGGTCCTTTTATTTATATTATCTACTGTTTGCTTTCAGCTGATGTCTATCATCGGGATCTCAAACCGAAGAATATATTGGCTAATGCCAACTGTAAACTTAAAATATGCGATTTTGGACTGGCTAGAGTGGCATTTAATGACACACCCACTACAATTTTTTGGACGGTACATTCTTCTTTTTGTAATTTCTCATATTGCTTAATACCTCTTTTCAGTCCATTGATGGAGGATACCCTACTTTATTATCTTTTAGAAGGTATTGGTCTTTTCGTCATGATTTGTCTTACTCTGTAGGATTATGTTGCTACAAGATGGTATAGGGCTCCCGAGTTGTGTGGATCCTTCTTCTCCAAGGTATTGAAATGTAGCAAGTCTGCTTTTTTGTGTTTCTCTGTCATTCAAGATTCAAATTCAAGGTGCCAAATTATGGTTGTTTGCTATTATGTCAATCAAAGCCTCTTTAATTTCTTTTAAGCAGCTGGCTTGGATTGTGTGATTGAATATGCATTTATTCGATAATTCATCATTGGTCCACTTAAATAGTCTGTTTGCCTCTTGATTTTCCAGTTTTTATTTCACTTATTTTTGGTTGGTGCACTCCATGTAATTTGATTATTAGCCGACATGGAGTAATTTCATGGCTGTTAGCTTATTTCACCTGAAAATGATTATTGGCATCACAGATTTAATTGGAATTATCATAGGACGTGGCTATGCTTTTAGCTCTTTTTTTTGTCTATTATTTATTACTTTATCATTGTGTCAGTGGATAAGCTTTTAACAAGGCAGGATACGAAGGTTTTTATGGACTTCTTGTTTCATACTTTATGATCTGTTCCACTCTGGGGTTTATTCTCATTGGGGAATGACAATGGCTTGTTTCTCAGTACAAATGAGTGTATTTAGAGTCATAAAGTGTGAGTAGTGATTGTAGATTAAACAATTCTTGTTCAGGTAGGACTATTGAACTCTCCTGGAAGTTGATATTTCTGTTCTGCAGAGGTAATTTGTGTCGGGTTGCATCATTTCCTGGAGGGTTATAGTGCTTTACTATATTGAGTCCATCTCAATTTTCTGTGCATATTTTCGTGCAGTATACACCTGCTATCGATATCTGGAGCATAGGATGCATCTTTGCAGAAGTCTTGACTGGGAAGCCATTGTTTCCTGGTAAAAGTGTCGTGCATCAACTGGACCTGATCACTGATCTTCTTGGAACACCATCAATAGATACAATTTCTGGAGTACGTAGCTGGATTTTTTCTTAAAATAAAGTAATTCTTTTGAGATATGAGTGTAATTGTCTTGTCCTCGATGCAGGTGCGGAACGAGAAGGCAAGGAAATATTTGATGGATATGAGGAAAAAGCGGCCTGTGCCTTTTGCTGAAAATTTTCCAAATGGAGATCCTTCAGCTCTCAAATTATTGCAAAGGCTCTTGGCATTTGATCCTAAGGATCGTCCCAGTGCTGAAGAGGTGCTGTGTGCTTGCACAAATATTCCATTCCCTTAATTCTCTATATTTGATCCAAATATCTGTTTGCTTTTCATTCTAAAGATGGTCAGCATGTACTTATTTCTTGTACTGATTTTGGTTTATATGGTTTTCAGGCATTGGCTGATCCGTACTTCAAAGGGCTGTCCAGAATTGAGAGGGAGCCTTCTTCCCAGGCCATCTCGAAGTTGGAATTTGAATTTGAGCGACGCAGAGTAACAAAAGAAGATATTAGGGAATTAATCTTTAGGGAAATATTGGAGTACCATCCTCAACTATTGAAGGATTACATGGCGAGGAATGGTGGCACAAGTTTTCTCTATCCTAGGTTTTGTATCGGGCCTATCGGCACAGCGGACTTATTCATTTTATTTTACAGCTTTGCATGATTTACAGCTAGTAATATGTTTTGTGTTATGCAGTGCGATTGGTCACTTTAAGAAGCAATTCACCTATCTGGAGGAAAATGCTGGAAATAGTGGTCCTGTGATTCCTCCTGAGAGGAAGCATGTTTCTCTTCCAAGGTTAGTTCTCTTATTTGATGTTCTTTTCTATTTCCTCTTGTGTTTTTTAAAGCACATATCTGCATTTTCTATACCTACATCCTCGGTTCAAACATCTTCTACATATACATTAATAACCCTATGCCTGTTGAAGTAGGACATGACCACCATTTTCCTCTTAAATTAATGATATGGACACAGTTTGGTTAGCTTTCTCCCAGAACATCTTCCCTTCATATTTCTTCCTTTCCCAGAACACAATAAAGCACATTCACATCTTCCATTGCATTTCCTCCTACTACATCACAACATCTGAATACATTCATTCTTAATTTCTTCTCCAAGATCTTCTCCCAAAGCAGTTCAGACATCCAATGTATTTGTTAATTTTCAAATAATCTAGTGTGTATCAGAGTTTTAGGTCCTCCATGCTAATACATGCTCTGTGAGCTTCTTGATGCTAACAAATGCCATGCAACATTATTGGAATCTTTGTTTGTCAACTATACAAACCTTAATAGCTGCTTCTTTTTTGTTATTCATGTTTTATGTATCTATAGAAAGAGTAATATTGAAATATGAGCATGCTAATGCATAAATTAACAGTCTTTCTTTTTCCCTTTAATGTAGGTCTAGTGTCAACTCTAGTACTGTTCCTCCCAAAGCACATCCGAATATTACTGCATTTGACAACCGGAAAACCAAAGCAGAAGAGTCCATAGGACTTAGAGTTTCAGATGCCAATTTTGAAAGTATACCGAAGGTCTCACGGCCACCGCCACGGGTTCCAAATGGTAATAAGAAGTTCTACCTTGAGTTATATTTCTGCTTTTGGAATGAAATTCACTGACCCACTTGAAAATGGCGAATCTGATTTCACTCACACTAAAGAGAAAATGTACAAAATGACAATTGAGCATGACAAACTAGCCAAATAGCTGTAATTGGTTTGTGTGTTTGTTAGTGTGTCTGAAAGCTGGTGAGAGATAATGTTAGTGTGTCTGAAAGCTGGGAGAGTTAATCTTAGAGATATGTTTGATAACATATGGATTATGTTAAGGGAGATGATGAAGGAGAATAAGATCATACTACTTAACCTAATAGTTTATTCAGCATGAAATGCACCAAATATGAAGTCTGTATTGTGAACTTCTATCATTTATAGTTTCCAGGGAAGATTGTGTTCGTATAAATTAAATGGTGATATCTGCTCTTAGTTTTCTGCATAAATTTTTGCTTAATTTTTCTTTTCCGTCTCATTTTTTTGTTAAACTTACATTTTACTATTGCAGCCAAGCCAGGAAGAGTAGTGGGACCAGTTTTACCATATGAGAATATCAGACACGTGAATGATTCCTATGATGGAGGGGTGTCTGTTCAGAATGCTGTTTATCCTCGACAATCAAACTCTCCACATTGTTTCTTTAGGACTAACCTGGGAAAGAACCAAGAGAGTTGTAGGATGGAAGCATCTCAAGTCAAACAACAACCTCAGCAACAATACATTCCAATCAAAACAGTAAATGGCTTGAGTATCGACATTGACTGCAAAGGGCAACCTCAACAGCATGCTCCGGCTAAAGTAAACCCTGCTATGAGTGCTGACAGGAACAATAACCCATATTACCAGTCACAGCCAAAAGTAGGCATAGTGAATAGCCCAATTCCCATTGATGCAAAATTGTTGCAAGCCCAATCTCAGTTTGTCGCTGCTGGAGCAGCTGCTGTTGCTGTTGCTGCTCACAGGGAGGTTGGAGCTATGCAGATTGGATTAACTTAGTGCAAAGAAGCTTATTTGGCGCGGTACTCTGGTGAACTCTGCTCCTTTGAGGGATGGCTCAATGCGAAAAGGACACTGAACATCATATGGCATTGCAAGTGGATGGTGTTATCGGATTATCAGGTGGTACATGATAATGTTTGTGAATCATGAGATGATTCACACTGAGTTTGATTGGGCTCTCCTTGTGAGAAGTGAGAGCAGGCTGTTGTTTCTGGTTTAAGAACGTTCTAGTTTAGTTCCATGTATATTAACAATTGTTTCATCATTGATCTAAAAATTATTTGAACAAAGGAAACCGGAAACCGTGCAACAATATTTCTACTGTGCAATGTACTTTTTGTTTTCTTGATTTATCTGGTTGAAGACAGATCCATCTACAAATCCAGGGTTTTGATGCTCTGTTACTCCACAAAATCAGTATGGAGAGAGAGAGAGAGAGAGACTTAACCCTGTGACTTTCTTACACTCATGGAGCCTTTTCTGGAACAGTGATATCAAAATCCATGACTGTCCATTCAGCAATGTGGTTTGCAGCAGTGTAGATCTCAGTTCCCAAATCAATGGATGACCAATATCTCTCTGCTGGTGGTGTACCTGGATCCTGCAATTATTCTGTAAGTATGTCTTCAACCTACTAAATTAACGCACATTCATTATATACTACCTGGTAGAAATAGAGGGTTTCTGATAGTCTGCCCACATCGAGCTCCCACGTTCTTGGATCTCCAATCCAACCTTCTCCCTTCTTCGTAGGATATCCGTATTCTCCCCAAACAGGATGAGGCAAAATTTGTAGTATCTCTTGAGGTTGAGGATTGCTATATGGATCACAGAAGTTATATGGCTCCTCTGGGAACTCAGCATTACCAGGTGAGCAATAGATATGGTAAGCTTCGTATGGAAAGTTTTTCTTTTCAGAGCGATGAATTCGAGTCCCGTTAGATAGAGTGTGGTATGGAGGGCATGACCATAGACTGGTTGGGTTACACCATGAATCTATGCTAGGATTTATGATCATTTCACTGTAACGTGTTACGTCTGTTGTCACATCCCCATTGCAAGGGTCCCCATTGTTCTTCCAGCAGCTGCCTATGTCCATTAGGTAGAACTGGCTTCTTGAACCCCCTCCTTGCTTTATGTCCAATGTGAATCTCACTGTGAAATCTGGAGACTTGGGAATCTTTGATGAAAAACATGTTAAGACAGAAATTGAGTTAAATCCTCAGGTGTTACAGAGTGAAAATGCAATGAGAATTATAGTGTACCATTTTTAGCATCCCTCTTGTTTGATAATGATACCCACCAGAGTAACCTGTTGTGGCATCTGATCTTAGGTATAGCATCAACCATGGATACTTGGATGATGTTTTTAGAATGTGATGAAACTTCCAGCTCCCTTTTCCTATTTCGTTCTCCCAAGTAACTTCGTGATAAGAAGTATCATTCTCTTTAAGTGCTATTCTAACATCAGAGTTCAAGTCCCATGTCCCGTAGAAACTACCCTTTAGTACGCTTCTTCCATTGTATTGTTGTACACTTGTATAGTTATGGTAGATGAGTGGCATGTTCATGCACCCTGGTCCGAAGCAGGGGAACCCAGATTCAGTTGGGAAAGGTAGTGATCTCTTTCCATTTTGAGGGCATATAGCAGCCAATGTATCCATATTTCCACTCTTGAGCATTATCATCCAAAACTGCCATGGCTTTGGCTTATCTTCTACTTCACATTTTCTGCCTAAATATATCTCCTTCCAAGCCGCGTATTGATTGACATCAATCGCCCCTGATCCCCCGAACGGGGCATTTGATATTCCAAGCATGTTTTCCTCCTCCTTTACCATTTGAACCAGCTTGACTATGTTTGAAAAAGGATCAAAACCTGACTTTTAGGATATCAAAGACAACCTGGGATTTCCTATCTAAGATGTGATGAAAATTAACAAGAACTACTTACTGGGATTTGTAGTGTTGACATCGAAGCAATCTGCCATTCTTGGACTTCCCATGTTTGGAACTTCTTCACCGACCTCGTTGCATTGATTCCAAGCCTCAATGGCTACTCTAAGACCATCTCTTCTCATACCAGGATCACCAACTGCCGACAATTGCTTTTCTTCGGCCAAAACCAGACATTCAAGTATTAGAACTGACAGCAAAACTATGGGAAATAATTGTTGCTTCAGAGACATTATTACTTCTGATAGAGCTTTTGCGATAGCTTTGTCTCAAATTTAATGCAGGTGATCAGTGTTGAGACAATGTTTTAAGTTATTATAGCAAGATGGTGCTAGAGGGTTAACAGTTTGTCCACAAGAATCCCTAACGACTGTAATCCCACAAGTTTAAAGAAAGTGTTTGGTAAGAAACTCGATTCATTTGCCTTTTTCTTTGTTGGTTATTTTCCTCAACTCAAATCGCAACCTGTGGCCATCGTTAAAAACATGATAGAGTCCTAAATGGAAGCAGCTGAACTGTTCAATAGAGTGAAATCTTTAGATTTGGTTAATCCATTTCATTGCTTCTTCACTTTCACTTTGTATTGCCCTCACAATCTTCTGGCATTTCTTATAAAAATCTTGAATTGTCAGGGACTGCAGAAAAAGAACATGAAAATGTAATCCAAGGGTGCCTAAGCAATTTAAAGCAGGCCAAAGTGGGGGAGATTTTTATTCTAGTTTTTGAGCTAGTCTCTTTACCATTTTAATCCATATAATATTCTAAACCAGTAAACGAATTAACTGATTACTATAACGAGTTGTCTTGAAAATGATTCATTTATTTATTGGATTATTTGGGTTTGATCTGATTTTGACCCAAAACCACCAACTGGGTTTTATGTTGAAAATTGAAACCTCTGAATTCCAAATGCTTATATTATATTCCAATTACATGTTTGAATAAACTTACTAAAATTGATCGAAGGCCATTGTAACAGAATAAGAATTCAATAAGCAACTGTAAATTAAAAGTTAAATTTACAATTTTGCTAATCCATAACAAGAATCACCTACTGCTCTAACACAGTTAACACTAAATCACCACCTCAGAAACATAAAAGAAAGCACAAGAAACTTTGGACCAAAATAAAAAAATAAAACAAAAACAAAATTCTTGCTATTTCTTGATTTCATCTCTAGCCACAATCTTGAACTTCCCCGATTGTTCTTGCTGCAAAAACACAAATTGAAAAGAAAATCTTAAAAATATTCAAACCTCATCAACAAAATCAAAGAAAAACGCACCAAATCTGACAATGGAAAATAAGGCAAATTCCACTCTACCCTACATGTGATGGTATTACCATCACATCTTAGGATGTTGACATGTGTACACTTTTGATATCATAAGTGTATATTTTTCTATCATTTTAAATACAAAATGCACACATGGAAACATTCTAAGATGTGATGGTAATACCATCACATGTAGGGTGAAATTTAACGGAAAATAATTACCTTCTTCCAGAGATCAGTATGAGTTCTGCAAAAAGCAGCAACGACAGCTCCCTTTTTCCTCCCCTCTCTATACTCAATGCAAAGCTCCTCTTTCAATCCACATGTCACATGAAATGCCAATCCACATTTGGGCTCTGAACAATCAATCACACACCCATTCTTCGATTCACAAACATAGCACTTTCTCTCCCATCTCCTCTTCAGCACATGACTACAATCAATTCCTTCTCGACCTTTAGAGTCGACGAAGAACACTTCCGGCACATATATCGCGCACACCAAGTGGGCCCATCTGCCATCCATCGTTGGCTTTAACGCGCCACCAGAAACAGGGCAGAGACAGCATGAAAGCTCTGTTTTGGAGGCTGAGTTTTTCAGCAATTTCATTTCTATGCATTGGGCACAGAACCAATCGCCTTCTGGAATTCCATTGGTGAAGGGATGGCCATAGCAAGTAGCGTGCACCATTAAATCACAGCCGTCGCAGAGCACGATGGGGTCCGTTGGATCGCCATCGGTGCTCTCACATATGGCGCACACGATTCCATCATCGTCATCTTCATTGCTGATGACTTCTCCAGCTAGGTCGTGGATCTCCGGTGGAGAGATATTGAGGGAGGGTTCATAGTCGAGGTTGAGATCTAATGGGGGAAGGGCCCAGATCCTCTTCTTCGCCGGCAAACAAAAAGTAGTGTTGGTGGTGGAAACGGGAGGATGCGGCGGCGAATCGCGGCACTCCTTGCGCTTCTTCGCCGGAAGGCATAAAGGGGGCGAGCTATTTTGGGTAACATGTGGGATTTTTTTGGAACGATTGGATTCTTCATCTTGTTGTTGCTGAATGAGCCTGAATCTTTTGAGAGGAGGCAAGCCGTGAAATTTGGTCTCCATTTCTACCGGAAAAAAGGGGGGAAGAAGAGAGAGAGAGGGGGGTTTGGAGGTCAGTGGAGTGAAATTAAATATGGTGGAATGGTGAAACTATTTAGGAATGTCGAGTGCCAAATATTTCGAGATTGAGAAGGTGGCGGGAAGATGGGAAATGGTGGTGGAGTGGAGGAATATTTCGATGAATTGTTCAAATCTTTGAAATGGGGCAGAGCCTTTTCAAAATGGAAAAAAGGAGGCGGGTTATTTTTTAAACAGGAAAATTTGGAGGCGGGGATTTTATTTTCTTTTCTTTTCTTGGCGGGGAATGTTTGAAATACATATGGTAAGATATTTTGTACGTGTATTTTGGCTTATATAATAAGAGTTGAATTGGTGTGCAATGAGTGCATGAATCTAAGATCCATACACTCGGATCGGGTCGGGTTGGGCTGAATCCGTGCTTTTTTTTCTTTTTTTTCCGTGCAATTTTTTTTTCTTGGCCTTGACCTTTATGTTGTGTTAGACATACCTTTATATTATATTAGTCATACCTTTATGTTATATTAGTGATACCCTTATTTTCAGATTTCATACTTTAACCATAAACCCTAAACCTTAATTTCGGCACGATAAACCCTAATTTGACACAAGTTGTAGATATTTACATTTATATGAGATTATTTATACATTTATATTAACATAAATATATATTTATGTAATATATATAAGAGTACAACGAATATAATTAAAAGGTATGACTAACATAACTAAATGTATGCATAATATAACTAAAAGGTGTGAAAGACATTAATATGTCAGTTTAAAAAAAATGCTAAGGTACAGCTAGCCTTACAAAAGGTATGACTAACATAACTAAAAGGTATATTTAACACAACTAAAAAGTATAGTTAACATAACATAAAATGTATTACTAACATAACTAAATGGTATATCTAACACTACTAAAATGTATGTTTAACATAACATAAAAGTCAGACACCTGGGAACATGTTTGGGTAGATTTTGTCCGCGACCTAGAAGCGCGTGCGGGCGCGTCAGAGCGTGTGACGGGCCGGGTCAGAACTGGTGCATGGATCACAAATCCATGCACAATGTGTATATAAATTTTTGTGATATAATAAATAGTTTTTCAAGACTATACCAAAATATATATAAATAATATTAAATTATGTTAGAAAATATTAATCAAATGTAAATAAAAGCTACCATTAAATTTTAAAAAATATTAATATAATTATTGTTATTTGATAGCAATGTTTAAATAGCATCCATTTATTATTTGAATACATTCAGAAATATTATTTAAAATCATCTTCTCACGTATTCATAGTTATAATAAAGAAATTATTCATGGATTACTAAATTATATTAACATATACAAAAAATCTCGTTATAAATAATAATCAATATTGAAAAAAATGACTTTTAAATTATAATATTGTTATGATTATGTCAAATTACTTAACGCTATACATTTTTAAGGGCAAAATTCTTGTAAGACCGTTTTCTTGTATAGGATGGATGGATCGAAAAGATATTCCTGCCCAATACTGGAAAATCTAAAACCATACATCATTGGAAAACCTGCACATTTATTCATGAGAACAAATCCAAAATTGTTATTCTAACAACTTTTTCAAGCTCCAAAATGAGATGAACATTTTTTTTTTAATTTATAGAAAAACAGCAATTCATTTACAATCCATTGAATTTTAGTACTACAAACATAGAATGTGGAGTTCTCTGAGTCATCGCGCCTTGGAAAATGTTCCATGTGGGAGAATAGGAACTAGTAGACAGATAAGAGATGTCTAAGAAATCTCATTCAATAGATCCTAATTCATATAGTATCTTCATGCAAATTCCACTGATGCAGCGTATCCGACTCTTCAAAATATTACACATTGTGGTTTTAAGATTATACATCTTGTGCAACGAGTAGATCTAATATACATCAATGCACGAACCAGCCTATCTGGATCCTTGGGCTCGGTGCACATCATAAGAACCCCAAGCACCAGGTCCAGGTCCATACTGAGGATAACCTCCTTCTGCACCAGCTGGAGGAGCCTGAAACAGGATCACGAGACCTTGTTTAGACATCAGATTGAACGTGTAAAAAGTGCAAAACAGAAAGGGTTTTTTCTAAGGGAAAATCTTGTGAAGACCAAATTTGCCCAAAGGAAAGATATCTCAACATAATTTAGGACTTACTGGATGCATTGAGTTTGTCGGCATCATGCCATAACCAACAGAATAGGGATTTCCAGGATAACCCGATTCAGGATTGATATAATTAGCATTATAATTCACACCTGTATAAACAGAACTCAAACAATAAGGCGCTATTGCACGAAACATGAATGAGAGCAAGTGCTGCCAAATTAGCCAAAACAAACTTAGGGTATCCTTGGAGACTGCAAACAAAGAGCTAATCTCTACCCTTAAAATTTTCCAAGATCTCCATCACTACACTTTGCTCATGATAAAGAACAAATTAACATGAATAATAAAATGGAAAATGACTAGACACATGATTTGCACCATTTAATATTGAAGGGGACCAATACCTGGATTGCCAACTGCTGCAGTAGCATGAGCTCTTTTCTCTGCATTGGCCAATTCGGCTCGAAGTTTTTCCATCTCTCTGGCCATTGTGATTAAATTGGTTTCCATCAACTTACCATGTTCAAAGCTTTCAGCAAAGGCCTTCTTCTCATGCTCAATAGCAGCCCTGCAAAATAACAAATTCACTCATATGTACATAAGA
Source organism: Scutellaria minor (assembly GCA_954870855.1). Lineage (NCBI taxonomy): Eukaryota > Viridiplantae > Streptophyta > Magnoliopsida > Lamiales > Lamiaceae > Scutellaria > Scutellaria minor. The sequence continues at coordinate 8,537,117 of OX940727.1, forward strand.
GAGTCAGAGAATATGCTTGTGTGTGTGTGTGAACCCATACCTAACTCGTTCCAGCTCGTGCCTTGAACCTTCAATTTCTGCCTTAACTGCTGGAACCTGTTGCAAATCTGAGGTAACTCTACCTAAATCCTGAGTCATCATCTGGATTTGTGCGGTCAGATCTTGCCTAGCAGCAGTTAACTCCTTAACATCCACATGCACCTGCATAAGCTCAGATTTCATTGCATTAACAGCATGGAGTTCATTTTCCATTTTCACAGACTTCTCATAAAGTTCTCTCATTTGTAAGTCCTTCTCTGCATGGAGTGTTTGTGCATACTTGTCCCACCGCTGAAATTCGTACTGTGTAACCTCTACTTCCTGTTTAAGAGCCACATGAGTTGCAGCCAACCTCTGGTTATCAACTAACAGAGCCTGGATATCATCATGTTGAGCTGCTAATCTTTCCTCTATGATCACAGGGTGAGGATGAAGCTGTTGTCTGGGACCAGACAAACTATAATGAGCTTCTCTCATTTCTTCATGTAATGGAGCAAGTGGCACTCCTCGATGACCTCTGGCAAAGGGTGATTCAATGACAGGGGGTTGGGGCATCCCACCATGCGGAGCTCCTTTAGCAGGAATAGGAGGCCCTCGATTCCTAGATGACATTATTGTTGATAGTTTGTTTAATTGATCCTTGGAATGAGTCGAATACCAAGAACTTCTACAAGAAACAGAGATATGGCTTAAGTGAACTGATTCCCTAGCTGACAAACTCTCAAACAAATTCATCTTTCTAGAGATTAATCAGGATCACCACACACATACATACACATATACAAAAACACATATTCAGACACACAGTTTAATAAAAGATTCGAAATCTTCAGTATGCAACAGTTTGATATACTCAACAAGTTGATCAACGGCAAGCCAATGAAGCAGATGAAGAATCCAACACAATTGAATAAAAATAACACATAAATGACTATCTTAAAATTCCTACAAATTTATCTATCCCATATAACTGGTCGAACCTTGAACTGAATAACAACAAACCCAGCCTCGTAGAATAGCAATCAAATCAAATACGCAAAAAAGACAAGAAATTCTAGTAAAAGAATCCAAAAAATAAATGAATACGCCCAAAAAAAGATAAAAATAAACATACAGAGCTTGATTACCGAGATAGTACACGCCCATGAAAAATTAAATTTATCAGAATATATAGTTATATACTATGTGAACAGGCAATCCATAATCAAGGCGAATACGAAACATTGCAGCGGAACAGAACAAACACGACAGTGTTTTAACTAGAATAATAACCTGAAATCATTCACAAGTTGCTTAGGTTGAGAAATTTAGAGATAGGGCTGGTCTTCCCCCTTTCGCTTCCGCAAATTCAAAATCGCAAAGCCCTAAATCCCAAATCAAGATTATACTATTCGGTTACCACCTGTGTTTATGCGTCTCTCCCTCTTAACTCTCAGGTTGCAACCGTATGTCACGATTAAAGGCAAAATAAAACATTAAAAGTAAAAATAACTATTTCTAAATTTATATTCACGATTATATATGAAAAGGTTGTTTTGTAATGGAATCATTATAAGTTCACACATTATTATATTATTTTCCATTCATCTACACTTTTTTTGATATATTTATTTATAATTTCCACTTAGTATATTTAATTAAATATAGTTTCATAATTATGCAAATATGATATTTAATTTAAATTAAATTGATAATATAATAATCAATATAATTTAATAATATACATATATATGTATATATATATATATTTTAATTAATGAATATAAACTACTTTTTGTTGTCGATTGGCCAAACTTTATGAAATTTGCATATCACCACAAACTCTAATGCATACTTAAGTTTGTTTGATACTCCCTCCATTCATTTTTAAGTGATGTTTTGAAACTTTTAAATTTTTCCTAATTAATTGACGTTTTGTGCATTGTTTCCATATATACCTCTATGATTAATTAATGTTTAAATTAAATACATTGTATAGTACTCATGTTTTCAATAGAGACATGCACCAATAATAATTGAACATCAAAATGGTCAAAGAAAAACTTAATTAATGAGGAGTATATTAAGAAAATAAAATTATTCTTGATCTATGTGTAGAGCTGTAGGACGTCACTTAAAAAGGAATGAAAGGAGTATTAGATACGAACTTTAATTAAATTCAGCATTCATTAAGATTGAATATTTGATCAATAAAATTTCTATCTTTTTTTGTCCCTCATTAATTTACCTCGACCATTAATTTAAAAATGCTCTATTGAACATTAATTTTTATTAATTGGATTATATTATAAGTATGACTGGTTATTGGGCTCTTTTAGTCATGTTATTATTCGTTAACTCCTGTCCTTAGATGGGCCCGAAACAAAAATGCTCTGACTAGTTACAAAAATACTTTGGCTAATTTTCACCGTGAGAACATTATTTCCTTGCTAATTATAAATGAACCACTAAAGTGTACTTTTTTCCACTTGAAAACACCACACTAGATTATCTATTTAAAAACATTTTTTTGAACTTGTATTTCATTTCACGAGCTTGTATAGTAATAATGTTGTATTACATAAAAGGTATTTGGTAACCTAATCGAATATGGTGAAAATACAACAAAAAAACCAGCAGCTTTTACAAAAAATTGCATTTGTTCACAGTGCAATACTACTGAGTTTCAGAAGCATATTCAAACAACTCAATTTCCCTACCAAGGAATTCAATGGAGCATCCAACTAAACTCAATTTTTTACATATGTACTAGATTAAACATCGATTCAAGAATCTCTATACACAATGAATATCAATTCAACGTTTCCATCTGGATCATTGCAGCAATAGAACGACAAATATGAAGATGAACTGGAAAAATAATCGGAATCTTATATCCAGTCAACCTGAAGCATTGACTCGACGAACATAAATAGGGAGGGTGTATAGACGGAGAACCTGAACACGAGGGAACTACACATCATGATCTGGCAGTTTCCGAAATCTTCATGAGCTCATGATCTCTGTTCACTCGATGTTCAGTGTTTAGGACATTAGCAATTCAGGGAAAACATCTGAAAGAGTTGTCCGAAAAAACAACATAATAAATCTATTGCATTGTTCAAAATGCAAAGAGTAGTTACAAATTACAGTACCTTTTTCATGCTTCAGTGCTAGAGAAAGACACTATTAAGGGCTCTATTGAGTCTTCTCTTGATGACTTTTTGAAGTATGAGAACAAAAATAATTGTATTATAGCTAAAAGCGTTCCAATTCCATTGGGAACCTGAAACATAGGTGAAGAATAAATTAACTTTTTTGAATAGATACTGAAGAAATCATAAATAGATAGGAAGAAGCATTACATATATAAACGGATCGAAATTGAAGATTCCATATAAAAGGAAAGACGTGCTCAGCAAAAACGTGCAGAGGGACAGATGAAACGGCATGAATTCAACACTTCTTGTTTGGATCACCAAATTCTGCCAAAAAAGCAGTGATTAGTTCATTCAGAACAATGTAAAAACTACGTAATCAAATATGACAAATCTTGAGGATCGAACTTAGCACGTACAATTATAAACAAAGGTGACGCGAACATAGATATGAGCGAAGCACAACTTAGAAAGCCAATGGTCAAATGGCGGACTTCAAAGTCAGCTATGAGCAAACTTCCTAATGCAATGACTGCAAATACGATGAGAACGCACGAGAACAATCCTATCATCCTCAACTGCACATAAATTCAATTTCCCGATTATGGAGAATTTCAAGAATTTACAGTGAAGCAAGAGAGGGAGGCTATCAACCTTTTTAGTTTTCTCTGCATATCTTATGAAGATAATGATGTACACTAGCTGGAAAATTGCACCCACTGAATTAACCGTAGTAACCAGTAAGTTGTCGATAGAGATCATAGGCGAACCATACCAGGCAGTGATCAAACAGTTCAAGAGAGCATAGATATAAGGCAACCCTGAGAACTGCTCGGTTGACTCGTTTCTGATGATTCTCCGGAATGTTGGTCTGAGAAATAGATTTAAAGAAACATAAATGGAAGGCATTGGTGGACAAAACTTGACTATTTTTATGATATAAAGTTGAATGATTTCTGAAAGAAAAAGTTTTGGGAGTGGAACTTACAAAGGTGATAGGAATAGTCCAAAAGCAAAGATATTTCCTGCAATGGCAGCAAAAGCAATTCATGATCATGAGATTGAGTTCAGCCAAGATCACTATTTATACTAAGCCCTAGTTTCATTATTTCACTTCAATAGCTATAGCTATCAACCAAAGATAAATCCTAAAAGTTTAAAAAAGAATTGGAGGAATAAATGCATCAGAATATCAAACTCTATTGTTGCTTGATTGCAAGACTTTTGATATACCTCTCTACTTGTGAGTTATTAACTCATAAAACCTACTTCTACCTCTCTCTCTCTCTCTCTCTCTCACTCACACACACACACACACACCCCAATTGTAAAAAGGAAATCAAACGGAATCAATTAAAAAGCCCTTCAATTCTCTCCAAGAACTCTTCAATCATACAGAACTATGAAGCACAAACTACAACTGCAATTTGATGGCATAATCATACAAATTCCACATAGAAAATACTCAATAATCCTAAAAAAAGAAAAGGAATTAAATAAGCATTAAAAAAACATGAAAAAGCTAGGAAAGAATAAGAATACCTGCGATTCCAGCAGCGTCTTTGCAGACTTGGAGCGTTTGGAGTGAACCCAGATAAACCATCGAGATTTTATTTTCTCCCCTTCTTAAAACCAAAATATTGACTTCAATATTCAAAAAGCCCAACTCCTCTCTCTCTCTCTCTCCCCAACCAAAATAGTAATTACAACACAAACGTAAACTCAACAAAAATTGAGAGCCCCCAGTTTAAGACATCGACGAGACTTCATTCAATTTTGCCGTCTGCTTAAAAACGATTTCCATGGCCAGATTTTACGTGTAGAAACCAGTGGCTCACATCAAATGATATAATTTTATCAGCACGATTCTTTTCCATTTCCAGCTGATTTAAACACGAATCATGTGTTTAATTATCCATATATTTCATGAATGATTGATTGCCACTTGCCAGAGAGAGGTTCGAGTGGGACCCACCCAGCCACGATTTTCACGGAGCGATCCAGTCATCCAACTATTCTAAATTAAATAAGTTTAATAGATTTTAAAATAAAATAAAATAGTGCCTTAATTACATTGACAGTGAAAATGACAAAATAAATCATTTCTATCATCACTTTTCTTTTCTATTCTTCATAATTCGACACTGTTGTGTAGTAATAAAGCTTTATTTCGAGCAATTATTTGTGAACTAAAGATCTGACATAAAATTACTAAACAAATGTAATTCCAATAAATGATATGAATTATTTGATATTATTATCTTGTATTAACTCGAGTCATGGGTCAAAACAGGATTATCATCCCTAACCAAGAAATATGCGGCATTTTATCCTCTAATTTACTTTTCTACTTTTTTGTTCTTTTTTAAAATAGCTGTCATTTATTATGTTTTGATATTTTATCTTTATAACAGACTACATCCGTTAGGTAATAATATCATTTATACATAAATCAAGTTATTGTTATTTTGAAATTTCAGATTAAATACGTGATGGATCAAAAACATGGCAGTGGATCTCTTCTTCCTTTATTTATAAAGATAATAAGTTTTTCTGTATGATTAGAGAAGATTGTATATCTTGACTTTGATACGATTTTCTGCTGTTAAAAAAGTAATTATAAATAAAATATTGCTAATAACCCACTTACTGGGAATATTGCATGATACACAGAAGTCAGAATTGCACCTACCCATTTAAATATTAAAGAAGAAGGTGATATATATGATACTATGATGGTTATAACATTACTAAAGTGTGTGCCTAATTTAAAAGGCTCACCTACCACCATTTTGGGGTATGGTGGGAAAATTTATGATTGTGTTTGGTGGCAATATCATCTCATCTAAGATCATTAAACTAGCTTGCCCGATATATTATAGTTTTATTATTTCTAATTATATTTTACTTTTAATTTTAATTCTATATTTTCAGTGCACTTCACGTATAATAATAAATAAATTAATTAATTAAACTACTATGGAATGGTATATAATATTAAACTTAAGATGAAAAACATTAATTTTTTGGATTATAAATTTTTTGTCTTTAGTGTTGTACTGGTCTTGGCCAAGTACAGTATCGATAACCTTGAATCCCATATAAGGCAGATATTGAATTGGTTTAATCTAGTCCATATTTGGACACAGAATTTACAAATTATACAATTCTACCACATTTTTCATATTTTTTCTACAATTTTCAATAAAAAAAAATTATTTTTTCTATATACATATTTGCCATCATATCCTTATAAATCTCAAAATAAACACGAGATTTTCAAAGTCCATACTCACAAAATTCTTATTGTTCAATAATTAACCGGCTAGCAATTTTTTTGTTATATATTTTTGTTGATTTCTATATTTATATTAAATCTTTGAGAAAAATTATAATTAAGAGATTGTGTTCCCTTAGTTTCGTAAAGGTAGTCCTATTTTAGTTTTAATACATTTTTGTTGTTTTTGAAAAGGTAAATTTCACCCATAAATTAATAACATAAAAGTAGATTTTATGTGAGCCTTATGTAAAACGAAATTTATATAAATCAATAAAAGCGGATCAATCAATTAAATACGGTCAAATCGATTTTATATAACATTATATAAAATTTTGTTTCACATAAGGTGTTATGTGATACTGTTTCATATAAGTTTGTGCCTTAATTATCTACGTTGAAAGAGAAAAAATTAACAAAAAATAGTATTCTCCAAATGACACTAATATAATTTCATGGATGTTCAGTGTATTATATCAGGAAATTGAAAGGGTGTGATATTTTCACACCTCCTTTACACATATACACGTACATATACTCTTGAAAGGTGTGCTAAATGTAAATGTATATAGTAATATTATGTGGGTATTCGTTTTCTCTTTCCTCTTGTTTTGGAACGATTTAATCGGGCAAGTAGTGATTATTGATGCATTTATGTCAGTTCAATTTGATCAAATTCAACCAATCAAAATAAGGAAAGTCTGCATTAATTAGAAGATTTAATTATATTACACGCAAAGAAGAGCACTAAGGGCATCCACATTGATGTTTTTAAGTGTGTGTTTTTATATAATTAGTGTGTGTGTTAATTAATGTAGTATGTTTTTAAGTGTGTGTTTTTATATAATTAGTGTGTGTGTTAATAGGGCACACAAACCAATTCATTTTGAGGTGTTATTAATAAAAACATGTGTGGTGTTAATTAATGTGGGGATGTTTTTAAGTGTGTGTTTTTGTGTAAGTATGGGTGTGTTAAGATGTTTGAATAGCATTCTTGTCCCCTTTGTAATTATTTGCTAATGATTGGAAAGAGTGTGTATTTTAGTGGATAAAAATAATAGAATAAAATGTAGTTGATAATGGGATCCACATGTAATGATTGCATTTGTGTTAAAAAATGTGTAAATTTGTGATAAATTGATGTAGAGATGTGTTTTAAAATTGATAAAATTTAGTGGTGTGTGGACCCCACACTAAAATGGTATGCTAAAAACACTCAAAATGAATCAATGTGGGTGCCCTAAACACAAGGCTCTTCAAACAGTTGGTAGATTATCAATTCTAGTTTAAGAAAACATCTCTAATTTCAAAATAAAATGTTTCAAGAAAATATAATACTACCAATTTCAAAACTATTATAGCAAGTTTAGAAATATCCAACTGTTAATCACACTGTCCACCTACCCTCTCTCTTCTCTCTCTCTACAAAATCATGATTATATGTAAATTGTGATAAGGAAGAGAGAGAAAGTTGGCCGCGTGTTTCCATATCAATCACCTTCCCTTCAAAGGTCAACTTCGCCATTTTCGTTATTGGCCTTCCTCTCACCTTCCACGAATTATTATTATTATTATTATTATTATTATTATTTGGAATTTCTCTATTATAATTGGGGTCAATTTTTTTAGGGGAAAATGCAAAGTGCATGAACCGCGTATATATATAGATTGAGGTTTGTGTGTTTGTAAGTATATAAAAGGGAGGCGTTGCGTTGCGTTGCTTGACACTCCTTGCTTCTCGCCACTTACTCCCTTTCCTTGTTACCATTTTCTTTTCTCTCTGATCTCTATCCTTTTTTTATTTTTCTTGTAGAGAGGATTTTTTTCGAATTCTTTCCTCGCTGGTAGATCCTGATCTGGATAATCGAATTACGTGAGTTTGATTATTTTAACTCGCGATTATTTTGTTTTATTTTTGCAGGAATTTGCTTTAATGATCTGCGTTTGTTTTATTTACGTCAGATCTATTCAATTTTGTGTGCTTGAGCGATGCATTTAAGGTGTTTGTAATTATGCGTATCCGTAAAGTTGAGGAATTGCCGATCGGGTGTGGAAAGTTTTGCTTTTATGCGTATTTGATTTGATCAATAATACTTTAATTGATTGATCGGTGGTGAAGCGGTTGCTGTTCGTGCTGTTTGATTGAGATTAATGATTAGCCGATCTATTTTTTTTTTAATTATTTTTTTGGTCGATGTATATATACTCATTGTGATTTGTTTAATGATATCAACCTTTTGCTTTTAATAATATGATTAGGGAAGATTTTTTTTGCGTTGCATATTTTTATCATCTCTACATTAAATGAATAGAACGGATTATGGTTTAAGTGGAAGGGAAATAAAAGTCTGATATACAAAGTTGATTCTTGATGATCTTTGTCAATTGTCACTGTAGTGTATTTATGGGAAAGATGTTCTCTTAATTAAGTTTCATTATCTCTTTAGTTTCATATGCTCAGGCCACAATTTAAAAGGGAACAAAAACTTCGACTTGTGTTTAAGTCTTTTGTTTATGTTATGACACCATGTGTATTTGTGTGAGCACATTGAATAAGATCAAGATAATCTTAGTTGATTCCCTTTTTGTAGAAGCAGTTTGATTTTGACATTCATTAATTGGAATCTACATGACTCATTGTATGCATCTAACATCATGTGTTTTCTCTTATAGATCCTAATCGACAATGTCGACATTCACCCCCAAGAATATCCTCATTACTGGGGCTGCTGGATTCATTGCTTCTCATGTTGCAAACAGGCTTATTAGAAACTACCCTGATTACAAGATTGTTGTACTTGACAAGCTTGATTACTGTTCCAATCTGAAAAATCTTCTCCCTTCTAAATCCTCTCCCAACTTCAAATTTGTCAAGGGAGATATAGCTAGTGCTGATCTTGTCAACTACCTTCTCATAACTGAGAACATCGACACTATAATGCATTTTGCAGCCCAAACCCATGTTGACAATTCTTTTGGTAACAGTTTTGAGTTCACCAAGAACAACATCTATGGCACCCATGTTCTTTTGGAGGCCTGCAAAGTTACTGGACAGATTAGAAGGTTTATCCATGTTAGCACAGATGAGGTCTATGGAGAGACCGAGGAGGATGCAGTTGTAGGAAATCACGAGGCCTCACAGCTCCTCCCTACAAACCCTTACTCAGCGACCAAAGCTGGGGCTGAGATGCTTGTTATGGCTTATGGTAGATCATATGGATTGCCTGTCATTACTACCCGAGGAAACAATGTTTATGGTCCCAATCAGTTTCCCGAAAAGTTGATTCCCAAGTTCATCCTTTTGGCCATGAGAGGGAAAACTCTTCCTATTCATGGTGATGGTGCCAACGTGCGAAGTTACCTTTACTGTGAGGATGTTGCTGAGGCGTTTGAAGTCGTTCTCCACAAGGGGGAAGTTGGTCATGTTTACAACATAGGGACCAAGAAAGAAAGGAGGGTCCTCGATGTTGCCACGGACATATGCAAACTATTTAACATGGATCCTGACAAGAACATTCAGTTTGTGGAGAACAGACCATTTAATGATCAGAGGTATTTCCTTGATGACCAAAAGCTGAAGAATTTGGGTTGGTCTGAAAAGACCACATGGGAAGAGGGTCTGAAGAAGACCATTGAGTGGTATACCAGCAATCCTGAGTGGTGGGGCGATGTATCTGGTGCGTTGCTCCCTCATCCTAGAATGCTGATGATGCCTGGTGGAATAGAGAGACATTTTGATGATGCTGAGAAGTACGAGTCTGGAAAGTCTGAGTTCACTGGTATTTCTAACCAGACCAAAATGTTGGTACCTAATTCTAAAAGCAGCGCATCACCACATAAACCAGCCTTCAAGTTCTTGATCTATGGAAGGACTGGGTGGATTGGTGGTTTGCTCGGAAAATTGTGTGAGAAACAAGAAATTTCCTACGAATATGGAAAAGGGCGTCTTGAGAATCGTTCACAACTTGTGGCGGACATCCTTTCTGTCAAGCCAACACATGTTTTTAATGCTGCTGGTGTAACTGGTAGGCCCAATGTTGATTGGTGTGAAAGTCACAAGACTGAAACAATTCGTGCCAATGTTGTTGGGACATTGACCTTGGCGGATGTATGCCGTGAGCATGGCCTCCTTATGATGAACTTTGCCACTGGGTGCATATTTGAATATAACGCTGCACATCCTGAAGGTTCTGGCATTGGCTTTAAGGAGGAAGACATGCCCAATTTCACTGGTTCTTTCTATTCCAAGACCAAGGCCATGGTAATATCCTCATTCTCCGTCCCAAAGTTTTCTTTACAGCTTTATATATGCACTATTTTCAGTAATAACAAACTCCATTAGCACATTTTCTTCTTTTATATATGGGAATTAATTACTTTTTATGTGCATTAAATCAGGTGGAAGAGCTCTTGAGAGAATACGACAATGTTTGCACACTTAGAGTTCGAATGCCGATATCTTCGGATCTGAGCAACCCACGCAATTTCATCACTAAGATTTCAAAGTATAATAAGGTGGTTAATATACCCAACAGCATGACAATCTTGGATGAGCTTCTTCCGATTTCAATTGAGATGGCAAAGCGGAACCTTAGGGGCATATGGAACTTCACAAACCCTGGCGTTGTCAGCCACAATGAAATCTTGGAGATGTACAGGCAATACATTGATCCAGACTTCAAATGGGCCAACTTTACCCTTGAAGAGCAAGCAAAGGTCATCGTTGCTCCTAGAAGTAACAATGAAATGGATGCCTCTAAGTTGAAGAAGGAGTTTCCTGAGTTGCTATCGATCAAGGAGTCATTGATCAAGTACGTATTTGAACCCAACAGGAAAACCCCTGCCAACTAAGGCGTCTCTTGTTGTCAACATATAAGCTGATTTTCTGCATTTCGGTCTAGGTGATGCATTCCCTATGTATGTTAGGTTATAGTTTATACGAAGCTCAGGTTCTAGCTCAATTTTTGGGTGATTGATTGATCTCTCTCCCAGTTTTCACTTTTAGCTCAATCTTGCAGGATGTGTTGTTTTAGTTTTAAATGAATGAGGTTGTTAGATTTGCGAAATTCTGCTATGTAAAAGCACCTCTGCTTATACTGGTTGTTCTGTTCATGTCTTTTCTGGATATGACATCTGGATACTTTTGAATGAATTATTTGGATTTTGATACTCTCTCTCTCTCTCTCGGCTGATATTTGGTATTACTTCATAGGCTCCTTCCAACACTGCAGTTGATCCAAAACCACTTCTCATTTTCCCTAAACCTTGCACAAATTTTCCTCATAATACTTTCCATGCACCTTTCGGAAGATTCTCACATTACTACATATTAGGAGTGCAATGATATCGCGTCAACGAGCCATTTGATTCAAAACTTCAGCCTCAAGTTTTCAAGCTTGAACTCAATTCGATTCAATTACTTATCTTAGAAATTTAAAACATATTGTAATTCAATTGAAAAAAACTAAAATATATTAAAAACTAAATTTATCAGGGGTAAATAGATTCGCTCGATCAGACTCACATTGGTCTATAGTTGGGTGTCGTTGAGTGCAATTCAACTGGTCTGTCTTGCAGATAGTTGTAGATAAATTGAGAGAGAGAGAGTGAGTTTCTAAGGGGCAAAAGATTTCCTATACCTGCCCTTTATAAAATGTAACGGAAATCTATAAATATTCTTCTGGGAGCTTTAGAGACAAGTATCAAAGTTTGGAACATAAAGGGTTAATACAAGTCAATTATAGCTTAGAATGACAGAACTTCACATGATGAGCTCAATAGGATGAAGAGAAAGCTCCATCAGCTAATTCCTTAAGAAATGTAACTACATCATCTGAGTTGTTGAGAAGATACCGTGCATTTGTTCTCGTTCGCCCAACAGCAACAGAAAAGTAGTTCTCCTTTTTCAAATCAAGCACATTCCACGATATATTTTCCTGTGATGATCGTTTGCTGCTTCCAGAGTTACTACTCGTTGATTTCTTGTCGGAACTTTGCCCATTATGCTGGCCCTTACCCTGAGGAGGCCTCGAGTTGCTTCTGCAAGAGGGAACCTTCGGAGCTTGCCTTTTCTCAAACGAATGCTTAATTGCATCTGTTACCTTACTTCTCGATACACTGAAGGAATCAGGGGGGAGCTCTGGTTCAAAAAATGTGTACACATCCTCATCCTAAAGCAAAGCCAACATTAGTAAAAAGGAAATAGTTTTTTCATTTTTATGACTATAAATTATATTTCTACAAAAAAAGTTCACTGATGCTTAGTAATTGCTAATTATAGGTACATTATTTTTTTAACCATTAAAGGTATGAGTTTTGAGTCTTTTGACAACAATTCATGAATACTATCCTTATTTCCACTTACATGACAAAATTATAAGATATTAGTCATCTTATTCTTGTTACAAGGTCCTTTTAGTTTTGTTAAGCAAGTTTCTTGCTGATTCATGCTGTACAGGTTGTGGACAGCATGCTAGTTTGAAGTTTCTACAAATTGCTTAAGAGAAGGGAAATTAGGAATTAATAATGCTTAAGATGCAAGCTGAGAATACCTTTCCTAAGAAATGCCCGATGCACAACACAAAATCTATTGGTGTACTGATGGCTTTACTATGAACAATCTCTCCCATTATACGGTCAATAGCTGCTCCCTGTACACAGAAGGGAAAATACAAAAACGAATAACTAATAAAGAGAAGATATAGGTATAACTGAAATCAATTAAAATTTAATATCCAAGAGATATAGCTACCTTTGTGACACCAACTGCTCGCACCTCAACTGAGCGGCTCCCTTGGACAACATCTACAGATGAGTTGGAAATCGGACCAGTCCAAAGATGCTGCAGCATGTCTCTAGCTTGCAATCTTCCAAATTCATGATCTTAAAAGAAAGAGAAGAGATTGGAGAACAAACAATTAGAAAAATGTGTGGTATGAATAATAACTTAGCAGTGACTCGTCACCATTGTAACTATTACCTGCATACTTGTAGTTCCATACAAGTGAAGTCTCGCGGCGCTCGAAATGTGATCTTGGGGTTCTTTCAGTAAAGTACTCAAGAACATGCTGAAATAGTTGTTTGAAGCATCAAGTGATTTGTAGGCTCAAATGAGGAAATTATAATGATCATATAAGCACAGTTCCTCATACCTTCACGCTGTCAACCCAATCCATATTCAAGTGCTCTGGCATTGTCGTCATCCATTCTCCTTTTGTAGATCGTAGAAACATCCCATTTTCAGCTGCTAGCCACATGTTATACCTCCCGAAGTTCTGCATAAGCAATTGTTTTAGAAGTTATAGTGAGAAGGAATCAGCAAGGGAAGAGAGAGAGAGAGAGAGAGATGATGTACGTCATCTAGGACACTTCTATCACTTCCACTAAGGACCACAATTGTTGTATTTGGGTCATTGCAAAGCATTGTAAGAGGTCCTCTCAACTCAGGATGCAATTTCAGTTCCATTTCTTTGATCTGACCTCCCCTTCTTCCAGGAGTATCAATCGGTTCAGTAAGTGTAGCATTAAAACCCTGTATATTGATAGACAAACAAAATTAAGAATGCATATTGACTTACAGTCCAGGCTTGGAAACAAATTAAATATATATATTGCAATGAAAGGTTTGCACTCATATTTTGATTTTCATGTATATCATCACACAGAAAGTATATAAGTTAGTATAGAACATATTTTTTATATTTAGGAAGTGATTGCTTGACATCTCATTTATCTAAAGTCTTATCTCTGAAAAAAAATGAGAGAAATGCAGTAATTTAGAGAAAAGAGATTGTTTTTGAATATGTGTTTGGAAAAGCATTGGAGAATGTTAACTCTTGTTGAGAAATTGTAATCATTCAGATGAAAAAAGAGAGCTTTAGCATTTTGCTGTAGTTGGAGGATTATGCGTAACAGTCTTAACATGTTTATGCAGTTGCTGATGTACAATTTATAACTCAATAAGTAAAAATGGAACATACCAGTATAAGTAACCGATTATTAGACTGCATATAACGCTTGATTGCATCACCGAAGACAAGTTGGGGCGGAGCTTTTCTTATTCTCTGCTGTGCTTCTATAACAGTATCATTCAGCTCGCTGCAAGCATAAGTACAGATTTAGGTTCAGTGTATCATAGCTATCGGTTTTTGTATATATAGGACCATATTCACTATGCAATTAGATCTCCACTAGAATACCAAGCAAAAGCATTGAAGGTCTAAGCAACATGTATTTTCTTTCATCCTAAAAGAAGTGCAAACACAACTATATTTTCATTTTTACAAAACAAAAAAATTGAAGCCTAAATATCAACGCCCACATCCAGAGAAATCTCTGAGTTCCCAATTATGAACATCATACCAAAATAAGCAGGATGTTTAAAGACACCTCATAATCTACTCACCTTACAAAGATTTCAGCCCACTGTTGAGCAGTATGGGTAGTCACATGCTTAAAATTATGCCTATGGCGTTTCTCTCTTTCTTCAGCGGGCATATTCAAAGCCTGGCCTATGGCAGCAGCAACTTCTGTGATGTTCCAAGGATTAACGAGAATCGCTCCAGCACCTAGAGACTGTGCTGCTCCAGCAAACTACAGTTTATATAAAGGAGTCATTACAGGAAACAAAAGCATTTCCAGACAATAGAAAGAGAGAGTTCAAATTGACACATTAGTTAAACAAATGATATGATAATTGATGGATAAAAGAGGATATCCAACCAGAAAAGAAAATCATTGTCAAACGTTTCAAATCCTCAGACAAAATTCATATGATAAACTGAAGAGAGGTGAGCAATTTTTTTAAGAAAGATAGAGCATGTCATCTTGAAGATGATTAATAGGAGTCTAAAGACTCATGCATTTTTCCTCAGAAAATAAAAAACTTTTTGTGCATTTAAAGAAAACATATTGTAAAATAGAATTGCAGAGATGGATACCTCACTGAGGATGAGGACCCCCCTTTTAGAATCTTGACACGCCACAAACTCATAGCTGACAAGATTCATTCCATCCCGCAAAGACGTTACAAGTGCTACATCTGATAAATCAAGTCAACCAACAGTCACCAAACTGTTTTGGAACAAATTTTAAAACCAAGAAAACAGCTAATATAATCCACACTACCAGCATTCAGGAAACATTATCTACAATTTTAGCACATCAGACGGTGCATTTTAGAACCAGTTGGAGGAATTTTGAACTTGCACTTTGAGCCAGAAGTTCATAACTAGGGAAAACTTCAAGTTAGAAAGTTCAAGCTTTTTATTATTCCAATTTAAACTTGATTTGCTATTGACTAAAAATTGTGGTGTACAAGAGAAAGTGTGTGTGTGTGTTTACTTGCACTCCCCAGATTGGTGTTACATGGTTTATGATCAATACGGCTCATCCACTACAACCAATCGATGTATTCTCAATTTGTTATGTGAAAAGATGGGTAGTCACCTCTAAAACAAGGAAACAGAACTAAAAACACAAGATTAACTGATAGCTATTATTACCGGTGACAGCATAAAGTGCACACAGGGCCTGGAAGTCTAGAGAACGATCCTGCAGTTAAACAAAAATAAGCTTCAAAATCTGAAAAGTATATATGAATACATACATCAATGTCTAGGAAATTATTTACAGCATCACACGCCAATAGGTGACTGGCATGTCATAAACGGAAGCAAAAGAGAGCTGAGTAGCCAATCAGTCACTACATTGAATACTAGCATGCTGCATCTGATGATTTTCAAGAATTGTAACTTGTTCAGATTTGAAGTTCAGAAATATATTTTGATCAAATGAGGAATTTGAATGCCTTGACTGAAATAAACCTAGCTGAAATCTAAAAGAGGAACTTGTTTATCTTGAGCAAAAAAGAAATGCATAATGATAAAAGTGACATGAAAACATGAAGAGATTAAAAATATGGCACTAGATGCTTGTCCCTAGATGAGAAGAAACTGGGGAGTGAAAGAAAAGTTGTTTGAATTTTTATATTTTTACCATCAAAAGGATCAAGAATCAGATATTCAATAAAGTAGAGAAACGTAATTAACTAATTGTTACTGAAGAAAATGCTAACCAGATGGTGAATTGGAACAGTAGTCAAACTTCCAAATCTGCCATTGATCCGTCCAACAATTTCATGAACCTGGCTTGTAAGTTTTTGATCTATAGAGACCAGAAGGATAAACTAGATGAAATGTTAATATTCCATGGGAGAAGACAAAATATTTGGAAGTCAAATATGTGGAACTACCATAAGACCATACATTCGGGAACATCAGTTCGGGTTGGCACAGCAATTTGCAACAAAACCACTTTATCACGCCAGTATGGGTTTTCCTCCAGAAATTTTTCAAATGCCAGTATCTTTTGAGGGATTCCTTTTATCATATCAAGACGATCCACACCCAGCATTACCTGCAATAAAATTAATACTTAAAGTCTTTAATTATAATAAATACAGAATTATGATTAAGAACTTAGTGAGATAAGCAAAACAAATTACTTAGAGAGATGAAAGCAATTGAGTTATATCACTCTCTCCCCAATACTGAACAATAAAAGTTGTGCTGGATTGCTTTTTAGATACTTTGTCATTTTCTCCTCAAAATTAATGTGTATCATGATTGAGGAATTTAATTATAGTATAATCCATCTGCTATACAATCAACAAAATTTAGAGCCAAAGAAACACTTCTGCACACCTCACATACATAACCAGGATAGAGAACACACCTTTCTTCCAGCAAATCTTTCTTTTAATTCTTTAATGTGTTCCTGGACTTTTGGAACTTCGAGAGCGCGCATGAACCTTTCTGAATCAATCCCTATCGGAAACTACGTACAACAAATAGAGAAGTATGAGGCCACTACAATTTATTAGCATATAGGTCCAACTTTTTTAGACTGTTGACATTCAGCAAATGGAGCAACTGGAATATCAAGAATGTAGGAGTAGTTCGGGAAAATTCATGAGGACATACCGCAGCCACACGAGTTAGTCTCCCTTGATCCTCTACTCCTTCAGGAATACCTTCAAGTCCAAGAATACGAGTACAGGCACTCACAAAATGTCTTGCATAATCATATGTGTGGAAGCTGGAAATAAATCCAACTAACGATAAGTAAGCAATTTCATCTTATAGCATGCAGTAAATAGAGTTGATTAGAATTAAAAAAAATATCAATAACCCAGCAGCCAGAACAAATAAAGCTTTGGGCACATAGAAAAGAGATTACACAATGCACCTAAATCAGAAGATTGAGATGATAATAAACTCGGGCAAATCTAGATACTTGACTGTTAGATAAAACAATATAGGCTGCTTACTGTGGAAGACAGTTGATGAAAGAGTGTGTTTATCGAATTTAATGTTATAATTAGAACACTCTATGATAAGTGAAGCAGACAAATATTAAAGCCACATTATTAAGTATGAAAAGTTAATAAGTTTGTTTCCTCTACTGAATGGGCATGCTATAAAAATAAAAGGTATATATGGTGCTATTCTACAGCTATGAATATGCAGTTCCACTCATAGAAAATATTGCAAATCCTGGATGTCATCGAGTAGTTATTGGAGTGAAACATATTACCCCACTAAATCAGCAGCTAGAACTGCACGTAATAGCTCAGATCGAGATGGCAAAGTCCGGTGGATTTCAGAAGATGGAAATGGAGTGTGAAGAAACCACCCAACTTTCATCTTGCTATTATGATCCTTCAGACATTTTGGGAGAAACATAAGGTGGTAGTCATGACACCAGACAACATCGCCTTCCTCATAATGAGTGTTAACAACATCAGCAAACATTTGGTTTGCCTTTTTATATGCAGTAAACTGTGACTGGAAACTCCTGGTAGTTGCAAGCCGATCTTCTTGTGGGAGTCCAAGATAGTGGAACAGTGGCCATAATATATTATTGCAGTAGCCATTGTAATACTGATGAACAATCTCTTCATCAAGGAAAACAGGAATGCACTTCTGGAAAGAGTAAAAGAGTAAATTTAAGCACCAACATCA
The DNA here is from genome assembly GCA_954870855.1 of Scutellaria minor. Classification (NCBI taxonomy): domain Eukaryota; kingdom Viridiplantae; phylum Streptophyta; class Magnoliopsida; order Lamiales; family Lamiaceae; genus Scutellaria; species Scutellaria minor. The sequence continues at coordinate 8,555,593 of OX940727.1, forward strand.
TGCATCACCCACACAGGTGTAAAATTGAAATGTTTTCTATTTGAATCAGAAACAATAACATATGCCATTTGTATGTAAAAAACTATGAAGATGCTAACGACAATTTCACCTTCTCAGCAAGAGCTTTAGTAAGCGCCTCTTGCCCAACCTTGTCTGGCACATTTACACCCGCCCAACCAATCCATCGTGCCTCAAACTCCTTAACACCTACGAAATGAAGCATTAGATGATATGAGCATACTGTAACATCATTGTTCAATTTCTTCAGTGGTTCCTAAAAATAGTTGATGGGAACAGAAAGAAAGCATGCTAAAAGCTCACCAAGAAGAGCGCTGACTAAACCTCCTGCACTTATCTCTAATGACCACGAATCCTCGCCTCTCCTTACTGCAGATACAGGCAATCTGTTAGCAACCACCAGCAATCTCTGTTTAATAGGTCTACCATCTGGCCTTTCCCACCCTTCACGAAGTGCTTGTGCGGCACCTTCCAAATACTGTTCTACGTACGAATTTCCTGAGTTATCGTATTCAGGGATCTCAATCCCTCGATTGCCATCATTTCCATCACTAAGAAAAGGAACTCTGTTGCTCCTCCTCCGTTCTCTTTCTCTCAAGAGCCTTCCCACGCGTGTATTGAGAACTTGTGAGTTGTCGTTGCACTTATTCCCAGGCATATGAGCAGTTCAGAGTAAGACCTCCAAGATGGGCTTCAATACAGTTCAAGTGCGCCAGAGAGCAATTGCCCTGCATTTCGATCAACACAATTTGATAAGAACTCATTCCAGAAACTCTCGCAAGGAGGATTATTACTAATCGCACAATTGTTATGGGGAAGCTGAAACTATGGATATTTGTGTTAGAATCAGTTTTTCTTTCTGAAATGAATGCCATTATCGATAAGTATTTTCCACATTCACCACAAGGCTAAAACAAGACAAAGACAGGCGTTCACAAAAAATAAGAGATAACAAAGAAAACAGGATACACGGAGTTGTCTTGAGTGAGAAACATGGGGTCTACCATCAAGTCCCTAACATAAAACTACCAAAACTTTATCACTCATGTCACTAAATTGATCCAAGTTCATCTCAATGTAACAACAGTGTGCACGTTTCCAAACTCAAAGAAACACATAAATGCATAACTATACATATTTACAACACATTACCCAGTCCGGAACAAGGCAAAAAATAAAATAAAATTAATAATAATAAAAAATCAAGTGTGTTCACGAAATTTGTAGCTAAAAACACAAACACATTGCATGCACTAAACTCTAATATGCACCAATACATAGAAATTGGCATCAATTTCAAACACAGAAGATGTTTCCACAGTAAAATCTAAGCAACGGAAACGAAAAGGATGGTTTTGTACTGAATTGGATCCCAAAATCCTGTGAAGAAGGTTGCGGAGGAGAGAGAGAAAATGAGGAAGAGAAAGAATCTCCGGGTGGCAGAGAAATAGCATAGAGAGAGAGAAAGAGAAAGCGAAGATGAATCCTCGTGTAAGCTTGAGGGAGTATGCAGAGACGCGCATCCATGCAGGTGGAACCAAATGGAATTAAGCTACTGGCAATTCACGATTTCACCTTCTCAAAAAGCGTTGCGCTACTCCACTCTGTCTCTTCTGCATTTAATAAATCAGACATCTGGATTTTTGGGATTTAGGTTGTCTAAATTTGATAGTGATGCGTCTTTTCCTTTTTTTTTTCCCTTAATATTTCGGCTTCGCAGAAAGAGGATATTCTTTCTTCTACAATTAAACATCCCAAGTCACAACTTATTTACGTTGAGTTTAAGATATTCGGTGTTAGATTAAGCCATCATAGATTAAATGATTTTTTTTTTTTAACTTTTTATAATGAAAATTAAGCACCACGGATCCAATATGAATTTTACTGATATCATATATATATATATATATATATTCATTTAGTATAAATATAACAATAGCGAGTTGCAGATGAGTTAAACCTCGATGGATGTAAGCCTTAACTCATTGCATTATAAGATTCAAGTTTCTCTCTTTTTTTTTCTTTTTTTTTTTCAAATGAGTTGAAACTCACTTTTGTTATGAGGTAATTTGGTATTATTATCTTAATGTTGTTGCATCTAAGACTCAAGTTTCTTTCTCAAAAATAGAAAAAAGAAAAAAAAAAAAAAACAAATTCTAATGTGAAATCGACGGTTGCTATTTAACTTTCCACATATTCAGGACTAGATCACAATTGAGTCCGTCTAAGTTTCACATATTTAAAACTAAACCACAACTAAATCTGTCTAAGTAAGATGTGACACCATAACAAATCAAAACTAAAATTGATGACGTTGAAGGTAATAATATCAATTTACATTTGATTAAGTGTAATATATATATATATATATATATATCATAAAATAATAACTTTTTAAAAATTATATATCCTTTTACCAAGAATTACCTTCCCTCCTATCTTTTCAGAGTCCCAGATCTCCCATTTTCAAAAGCAACAAAAAGAACACAAGAAATACGAGTAAAGTGGATCAAAAAATATCTTATCCAGGCTGATTCGATGAAGCGCAAGCCACTAGCTAGGCACATAGGAAAACCATTTCAAACTCTAAATAAGTGATGTAATAATAGGGTCTATTTAAAAATAAAAAAATTGCGCAATATGCATGACAACCAAATCAGGTTTAATGAACATTTAGTTGACTGGTATAGTTATATACTATGGTTTTTGAAGTAAGTTAATATATAATGATTGACTAGTAAAATGGGTTTTTCAATTAAGACTAAAGTATTAGAATCTTCTAATCCACAAATCTTATTATGACCAAGCAAAATACTATGAATAGATTACAGTTCTCAATGTGTGTACTATAACTCGATGGGGCACACTAAATTATGTTTTCAAATTTTCTGAATTTTTAGTTTTTTAGATAGATATATATATATTTTTTTTCAAAATTCTTAATTGACCTAGGAATCTGAAGGTTTCTGTAAAAACAGGTTGGGACCCTCTAAATATTCACTGTTTGTCCGTGAATTCTGAAGAACACTAAATTAAAGTCAAAAACATATAAATCAAATGATGCATATCAAGAAATGTGAAAAAGGTGGATCAAAGAAAGATCTTTATGTTAAGGTGATGAAAGTGAAGAAGAATCTAGGTAGGCCAAATGGGAAAATAATAGGGAACAAATAGACCCACATGTACTATACTCTGCTACGACAAGTGGGAAAACATATGGTCAATGTTTGTGCAAATTAAAGTTAATGAAAGTTAGAACCGTACTAAAAACATGACATTTGCACGTAAGTAAAACATAAGATGAATAAAACATTTGTTAATGTAATTTCATATAATAAAATCTGTTTCTTTTTATCACTAACAAACAGAAGATGTATTGTTTACTCACTATTTATCTCAAAGATAAAAATATCCCTAAAAGTGTCTAAAAACTGGTTTTTTTAGGTCAAGTTAAACGTATTCTTAGCTAAAAAAGTAAATGAAAATAGCTATAAAAACATATTTTCTTATATTTAAAAATAGAAAACATTATATAAATGGATAGAAAATGCCCACCTTCCTATACTTATATTTAGACAGAATCATAGAAAATATTCACTCTGCAATAAAGTGTCCTGCCAATAAGTAGTGGGGGTCCATAATCGAGAATGATTTAGACAATGTAAGAACCTCTAGGTGAAAATATCTAGGGGAATAATGATCTGTATTGTGAGGATTAGAATGCTTTGAGATATCTTGGGGAAAATAATATTAAATTTAAAATATTGTATTTCATACATAAATGAGACCCTCATATATTATTATTTTTTACCTTATAAATTTTACAGGTCTACCCGTTTGGCAAATTAAAGACGACGTATATTTTGACAATAATTAAAAAAAAAATTGTGCTTAAGGATAGATTAACATTCATGTCTCAAATGGGCCAAAATCGGTTAATAATGTTTGCACATTGAATAAAATTCTCTCTCCTAGGTTAAGTGCATTATATCTAGAAATATAATCAGAGTCATAAAATGAATCCTTATTATTTATCAGAACTATGACCTTTCTGACCCTAATTCGAAAAATATTTGAATTAGTGAAGCGAATAGAGACATAGGGTCCAAGAGACCCCAAAGTGTCATCCAAATTAGAACATGGTCGAAGTGAATCCGTACTGGTGTCCTCTTGAAACTATCAATAATAGATTTTAGTACAATTAAATACTTCCTTTTCTGCACCTCAAACTCCAGTAGTTTTACACCTTACTTGAGGAAGCATACAAAGTTTCAATTTCCAAACTCATTCATTGAGATTCTAAAGGAAATCTGCTTTGAGTGGTTATCTACTAGTCTTTTACTAAACTATTCGCTAAGTCCAACCCCCATGAACCCAATAGATTTTCTTAACTATTAAGATACTCTCGAGTTTATTTTTATATTGATTAGAGAAATTATACACTCCAAATATACTAAACACACCTTAAAAAATGTAATTTTATACCTATTATTTTTTTAAAAATAGAGTATATTTAGTAAATTTTGGAATGTGCATACCACCATTTTTTTATATATATATTCGACGAAATTTGTTCTGAATTGATACTATCAAATCCTAATAACATCAAAAATACCTAAAATACAGAAAAGATAAACATTACCCCAAATTAAAGCTACAAGTTGGGTGACGCAAATTAAAGCAATCCTACAACCATAGGATGCCATGGATCTCCTAGACAAGTAGCTTGGACCATTTTTGATTTCATTTTCGTGTTCTGCTTTCACCATCATTTTCACGAGTTAAATATATATTATATTTGTTCTCATGTAGATATGATTCATATGAAAGCATAATTAGTTTATAACTATGCTATCATTGAGTTCAATTTTTTTATTTTTTATTAACTTAATTAAAAGTAAAATTCTTGATGTCTCAAAATTACCATACCGAAGTCAAGTCAATAATGACACTAAGAGACGAATTATTTAGATTACTGCATAGAAACCAAATATTTATGTTCTTTTAACTTATTAACATAGATTAATTAAAATATAATATTTTCATATGATTTTATATATTTTGTATAAACAAAAATATATATTTTTCATTATCAAAGCCATTTGTTTTTAAGTTGTATCTATCATTTTAAATGACATAGTACTGATAAAATTTTCATTGTTTTAATACAATATAAAATATTATCAGAAAATAAAAGTAATCCCTATTTTATAAGAAAAAAACAACACGTTATAACATCAAAATATATATTTAGACACACATAATATTATATATATATATATATATGTGTGTATGTATGTATAAACAACTCATAAAGGTACCAAAAGTTTTTCATCGATCCATTAAAAATTTCTGAAATCAAACTTCTTATTCATTCATTCAAAACTATAATCAATAGAAACTATTTATTCATTCAAAACTTCTCTCTGTTAAATCCAGGATACATACATACATATATATATATATATATCAGTTATACGCTAACAGAAACAAAAAACACGAACTACAAAACTCGTGAAAATGCATCAAAACTGTAACCGCACAAAAAACGAACAGCAACTTGATATGCAGATTCAAATCGGCGATTCGCAATTAAATCAGTGATCGGCAAAACATCATCAGTTCATGCGTGACTATCAGCATAAAAAAGGGACAATTGGGAAAAAAAACCTGGAAATTGGGAGAAAAATGTTGACGTCAGGGTCCATTAAAGCATTGCGAATCCTCTCATGAATGGCTTTTGGCGATGGGAAGAAGACGAAGAGCTCTCGAGATGAAAGAGAAAAGGCTGGAATCAAAAGCAGTAGCTTAGCTTTTTGTAATGCTGTTGGTGCGGTGCATATTGCGTATCTATATATGTGATATAAAGGTGTGTGTGTGGGTGTATATATCGTGTGTTTATATGCCTAGAGAGAGAGAGAGAGAAAGAGAGAGAATTGTGTGATAAATTTGTGGCCAAATATAGGTACGACTCAGGAGCCAGCTTGCTCTTTGCTGCCCAATCATTTGGAGGGAATTTGTTCCACCTCCTTTTTCAAATTTTAATATCGCATTTATTACTTTTTTAAAAAATTCAAATTTGATTTTTAAGTTCTAAGAATATGTAAATTTGCAATTTGTCTTTCAATTGAGTCATGCTATAGGAATATATAAATATAAAACATATTAATTATTTGTATTTTATAATATATGTTCAAATTCAAAACATGATATTATTGATTTATACAAACACTCAATACAAAACTATTAGATTTATGATATGTTCTACTATATTAGGATTGATATCGAACCGAGTCGTCAAGACAAGTTAAAGAAATCATATCAAATTGCATCAACCCAATTAACTCCAGCTTAACAAACTAAATAAGTAGTCATAAAAGTGTAACAATATGTTATGGTTTCAATGATACCATGTCATGTTTAACGTATTTTTAGCAGATCTGCTATATTGTCATGTTTTAGTCATATTTGCCCTTATTTGATTGTACCCTTGTTGCGAGGGTTCCATACGATCATCACAACATTATTTGTCATCCCTAATTGGTCAATTTTTAGCTATTGGGAAATTTTTTATTAATTTTTTCATTTTTTGTAATCAACACTTTCATTTCAAAATAAAATAAAATTGAGAATTAGATGTGAAAATAATTAAATATTGATGTTGGAAATGCTCATAATGCAACTATGGGCGATGTTTTTTACTAATTTCAAACCGAATTGTGAAGTACAGTTTGGTAAAAAAATATTTTCTCAAATTAAAATTGGGTGTATGATTTGATGTGGTTCAAGAAAATTTCGGTAAGAAGAGTATAGTGAAATTAGGGTTTCTTAAATAAAAATTGGACGTATGATTAAATTTTGCGATTGTTTAATGGTCGATTTGCTATTCATGGTATATGCATATTTCCAAAACATAATAGTTTCAAGGTCCTATCTGTAAATTGTAATATTTGCTCTTTCATATCATTGTATTGTAATAATTAGCTGTTTTTTTTAATTTGTTTTTTATACTTTGATCCTTTATGAGAAATTTAATAATTGATATCAGCATATAAGTATAAATGTGCGTGTTAAAGTTTTTAAAGGAAAACTAAATGCACATTCTCCTTAATAAAGTTAGCTTTAATTAATAGCATGGCACAATATGGTTGTGACTTGTGATAGTGTTTTTTATACTTTATGCTCGGTCGTCCTAGGTCGTTAACTCAAACATAAACTTTTGAATTCTTTTTTTTTTTAATTCTTTTTGGTTTTTACGATTATAATATTCGAATACTTAATTTGTATTGGATACGACATTGGTTTTGTTGACATTTGTGACCAAAGATTAATGAAATATAGAAATTGAGATAATGCAGATCGAATTTATCAGAACCCGAAATGAAATGACTCAATCCAACATGATAAGGAATCAATTCGAAATGACAATTGACAAGTTTATGGGATCTCACTAAACAAATTTAGCTATATTTTGAGAGAACTAAATGACCCAATAAAATATGGCATGTTATATTGTAATATTTTTAAATAAATACTTGTAATATATCGTAACTTTTTTCACACTCTCTTATGTGTGGTATATAGTATATATAGTTTGTAATTTATCCTCTTTATATTATTGTGTTAGATTTAATATATTTTCCACGACATAATGAAATATAATTTACAACATTAATTAATTAGGTAGATTATAACAAACGAATTTTTTCTCATGCTAGTTCATGGTTTGGTTCGATTCCCCAATCTTTATGAGTAATATCTTACAAAATGAATGTATTGTCTTATCAATGAACGACAGTCTCTTTAAGTATTGATATTCCGATAATAAAAGATCATCAAACTTTCTAATATTGGTAAAGAAAAAAAAATTATATTTATATAACCATAAAAGAACCTAATAAATTTAAAATAGAATCTTAACAGTATGTAAGATTTCAAAAATCGATTTACTATTTTTCAACTTCTAATTATTTTAAAATTTATTATTTAAAAAAAAAAATTCAAGCTCATTAAATTAGTAATTTCTCTTAATAAACAAATTTAAATAATACAAAAACCTTACATAAGATCATCTCATGTATATAATTCAGTGAGACTAGTCCAACATTTCCAACTCAAATCCATTTTTACAAGTTAAATCTTTGTTTTTAAGGTAGTTAATTGTGGTAATTGACGTGTCTTACTGAATGAAACTCGCGAAACAATTTTATAAGAATTATACTATTTACACTTTAGTAAGGTGTTTGCTAATTAACAAGAAGTATGATTTTATTGAAATGAGGTGTGTTATGGGATGGTAATTGGTTCAATTGTGTTCACGTGAACTTTTTTCATGTCTATGAGAAAAGAGAGAGATTTATGCCTTTCCCAAAAGCATGTCTTTTCACTTTTTGTCAATTGTCATAACCAACTTTCCCATATTTTTCAGATTCCTCTTTTTTACTAATAATAAATATTTTATCTTTTAATAACACATTAAAAAGGCCAGTATATTTATTTAAGAAGATAACTTGGGGAATTTTTTTAAATGCCACTATAGGATAGTGATACAACTTTATTAACCATTAATATGACAAATATTTTTTAACCTATTTCTAGGGTAGATGCCAGAACTACCATCAGTAGAGTGGGGCACCATAAACTTACCCATAATCAATTCATGAAAATTACATTCTGTAATATATCATGTGAACTGTAGAAATATAGAAATGTTGAAATACATATATAGCAATATAAAATTAATTTATATAAACATGAAATATAATATTAAAATAGAGAATTGGATGTGTGTGGATGCCACCACAAATTCTCAGAAAAAGGGGTGGTGAAGTTGAGCTCCAGCCTCCAGATTCGTTTTGAAATCGCACCCAAACTTTGCATGTTGAAAGCTTGCATACCTATTAGATTCGTAGTAGTATATTTTAAAAGTATGAAAGAATATTTTAAAACGTCGTTAAATTTAAAATATATATTTCTCAAATTTAAATTGTTTTTTTTTCTTTTTTACCACTTGAACATATATATATATATACATATGAAAATACGACCATAAAGACACATTTCAAGCATACACTATTCTCACATTAAATATAATTAATTAATTACTTCAAATTTTATGTTACTAAGAAACATTACTAATTAAATAATATAGAAATGTTAATTAGATTTATCTAAATAACATATTCTAAACTTCAATAATATAAATTATTTACAAATCTAAAATTTGTTAAATTTAAAAGTTTAGAGAAAAATTATAAATAAATAAATAAAACTTGTCTGATTGAAAATGGTTGTTCAAACTTATTAATTAATAAATTGAATAATTTTTTTGAAAATGTATTTTAAAATAAATTATAAAATTTATTTGTAAAATTTTGACTTTCATTTTTTATAGTTTATATGAAAAGAAAAATTGAGGGTTATTATAGACGTTGAAAAAAAAAGAAGCAAACTAAAAAAAATGATGGATGTGTTGAATAATATAATAAACATAACAATATACATTCTCTTCAAGATAATAATAAAAAATTATGATCCTCAACAAATAAAACTAATTATAATTCTACTATTAAATAATTACTTAATCATATTATATTATATTTAATATTTAATTAAATGAAATGTGCTGCGCAACCCATAAATTCAATTTTAATATATAAATAATATTTAAAATTTTCAAAACTTACCAAGTTGTACTTAATTTTTTTGTAAAATCTCTTATATTACACGGGCTCTATACTTATGTGTACATATATAAAAGAATTATGACCAACGTCATGACACATGTCAACGAATTTGAAATATTAAAACAATCTATTTAAATTCAACTAGCTACCAATTAAGGGGTGCTTTCATTGTTGTTATTAACATTTTTTTTAAAATAAAAGTGGTGCTCTTTTCTCCATGCACTTTACTCCATCCTTCGATCTCTGCCTTTCTCTCTCAAAATTAGAATTTTCATGATCAAATATTTTCCATTCTTGTCTCTTCACTAAATCCAGCAAGTTTTAAATCACTAACACGCTACAAATAATGTTAATTAAATTTGGTTGGACAAAAACTTAAAAACAAAAAAAGACAAATTTGATAAACTCAAAACCGTGTCAAATTTCATATTTTATTTCAAATTATTCAATCCACAACTCTCCCAAAATAAAATAAACAAATGTTTTCTTTTAACTCCACGCTTGGAAGTTTGAACCTTGCACAAAAGGAAATTCCACCCATTAGATTCTCTCGGCAAGATATAATAAAAGCACGTGACACCCAACCAACCAACGATGAAAATATTGTTTTCGGTGAAAATATCGGTACCATAATTTTATGAAAATACCGGTGGATATATTGATTTCGATGGAAATATCGAACATTTTTTAAAAATATATAAAAACTTTGTACAAAAAATTGGAAAATATATCTAGTAACTTACAGAATATTATTACTAACATTAATATATATATTAAACTTAAAATGTCAAATAAAATGATATATATACAACAAGATTAAGTTAGTATTAATATTAGGAAGCAACTATTCCTGAAAAATTAAGTCAACCATTAAAATTTTCGAAAACTATATTAATATCTAATATTTTTTTTCTTTTGAATTTTTACTTATGTTAGTTTTTCTTATAAAATACTTTTATAATTACGGCCTAACATTGATAATTATATTGTATATAATTTTACTATATTATATTTTTACTTAATATTGTAAATGCACTTAAAATTTCATCTTCTCTAATTTTATTTGTTCTATTTTTATATAGAATAAATTAGATAATATTAATGCATAGTATATCTAAATTCATATTTATTTTACTAATAGTTAAAAAAATCAAAATTCATGAATTTCCACCGACATATGCACTTACCGATATATTGCTGACATATCGTCGATATATCTGCGATATCACACTATATTGTGCCATTTTCATCGAAACGAAATAAAAATGACATTTTCCAAAATATCACCAATATTTCGGCAATATTTTGACGAAAAAAACCTGCAATGTATTTTTATTTCGGAAGCGCAATATAAGCAATATTTCGATAATATGTCACCGAAATATCACGATTTTTTCATCCATGCATCCAACCCCCCACCCCAAACCGAAAAAAAAAAACTAATGACGACAAGATGATTGCTTGATTTTCGCTTAATTGCATGCACAAGTTAGACAAAACTTGTCTGTGGGTATTTCCCTTGTACTCGTAAATATATTTTTTTATGGATGTTGCCCCTACATTTCACTTTTCACCACTTTTCAATGGCAAAAGTTAAAATATAAAAAAACAAAAGTCCAAGAGACAAAAGTATAACTCACTTCAGATATTGTAATTCAATATTAATCCATTTCATCAGTGTAAGCCGATTTATATTGATCATAGTCATATCATACACTCAGATTCATCAATAACATAAAGAGTACAGCGAGAAAAAAGCACAATTTATACATTCTCAGGTTCCAGTTATCTATAATTAAGTAAATAGAGATGATGGTCAACTGGTATCTACTACAATATCAAGATTCACAGGCACCCTAACAAAGCAAATGCCCTTATGTTTAAAACCAATAACACTTTGGATCAGCAATGAAAAAATTACGCAGGCAACATAAATGTATGTCTCACAGATCTACAACAGAGAGAGAGAGAGAGAGAGAGAGAGAGAGAGAGAGAGAGATGAAAAGTCAGGACGATCGGCTTTTCAGTCTATCAACCTTCATGAGAAATCAAGAATGTGGATCAATAACAATCCCAGAATTTATTCAGCAAGGATGTAGAATGATATAGAGTATACCATATAGCATGTTGTCAACTTGTTTCCATGGAAAGCGGCATGGGCAGACAGCTTAGAGGCAGAATGGATGCTGGGAAAACAAGAACGGATGATTTCAATATGCAAACTCATAAGAAGATAATCTAACGATAAACGTTAAGCTGTTCATACCTTCTGGTTCTATTCTCAACCAGTCATGCCCACAAATCAGAGCTTCTCTAGAATCTGGACTTAGAGAACTATGATGCTTATCAAGCACTCTGCCACTGTTGCTGAACGCGACCTCTGGTCCAAGAGTGGATACGGGAATAGCAAGAATGTCACGTGCCATCATAGACAAGATTGGATACCTTGGTGTGTGAACTTTCCACCAATTCAATATGCTGAAATCGCAATTACGTGGAAAGACAGGCTCTTCTAAATATTTATCTAGATCCGAAGACATGCTTTGACTTTGAGAGGTTTCATAAAGGAACTTATCGAAACCCTTTAGTTTATCTCGAGAACCATTGCTGGAACTGGGTAAGCAGCTACCAGGTAGAGGTGAATCTTGATCTGGAGAAGATGGGCACATGGAGTACTCGTTAAAGAGTTCCCTGAGACCAGCGGAAACTTCTTTGATGCGTTCAGGGGCAGCGCTGCCATAAATCTGCCTAAAATAGTACTCGACCAACTTCATTTTGAAACGAGGGTCTAAAATTGCTGCTATAGCTAAAGCCAAGCTGCACTTGCTCCAATACACATCAAACTTGAGTTTCATCTTCAATGCCACAGAACTAAGAAAATCATCGGGGCTCTTACACCACTCAATTAGTTGAATGTTCAAATCACATAACTCCGCAAAAAATATGTTAGAAGTTGAATATCTGTTGCCTATGACACCATTAGTGACTTCAATAAGAAATTTTATGAAACCTGCAATGGACCTAGCCCATTCCCACTCCGCCTCAGATAAAGCCTTAGAGTAGGATGGATCATGCTCTTGCAAAAGAGAAAAGGCTCCTTTGAACTCTATTGCTGATTCAAGCATCAAGTAAGTTGAATTCCATTTCATCGGACAGTCCAGAACAAGACGCCTACCACTGCTGATTCCAACTTCTTGAGCAATTTCATTAAATTTCACAAGTGATGCTTGTGTACTTTTAACATGCCTTACACTCTCACGGGCTTTATGAATCACATGCCGACAGGCTTCCATGACTTCTTGAACAATGGACTTCATTAGATGGGTAACACATCGCACATCAAATAAATCGCCATTCTTTAAAAGAGGTCTATTTTGGGATAGCCAATCCTTAATCCTGAACACCATAATTTCATAAGCAGAACAGTCATCAAATGTCATAGAAAACAACTTGGGATCAAAAGCCCAGTCTGTCAAACTCTTAATAATAACTTCTGAAAGTATGTCATCAGTGTGAGATGGATCCAATGATACGAAATTGAGCATCTTCTTCTGTATCCTCCAGTTCTCGTCAATATAATTAGCTGTGAGGCACATATACTCACCATTCTCGGGTGAAACCCACATGTCAACAGCAAGGTTGATTCTACCATGCAAATAATGAATTGCATCGTATAACTTTTGTTTCTCCTTCCTGTAGATGGTCAGGCAGTCTAGTTCAATGGCTCCATTATCGTTAACCTCAAACAAAGGCTGCAGATTCTTAACAAATACTTTGAATCCAACATGGTCCACCATGCCCAGAGGGTAACCATGTAACATAATCATTCGAGCAAGATCAAACCTACTTCGCTCTTGATCAAATCTGACACTTCCCAAATTGATAGTCTGGATAGCTTCCTCTTTCTTTTGCTCCGGCTCATAGTTAAGAGGTATAGGGCTGAGGATTTCATCCTTTAATTTCACTTCTTCATAGTTGAGGGTTGGTACAGCGAGATTACTTTGTCGAAGAGGACTCTGACTAGTTTCTTTTCTTTTCCTCTTAGCAGAAAGTATCTGAGTAACATCATAATTTGATCTCTTCAGGCACCTTAACAAATGATTCCTTAAATGAGTTGTACCACTGTTACTGGACCCACTTAGTTTCTTTTTGCAATGGAGACAAACAGCATATTGTGCGTCTGCCTTTCTGACTCTTTCAAAATGATTCCACACAACAGAAGTCAACCTCTTTGTTTTCTTGGCAGGGATCTCATTTAATACTTCCATAACATGGACAGGGTATTAAAATTATCCAATCTGCATCAATGATGTGAAACTCCAGTCAATAAAGCTCCTCTCAAGACAAAAGGACAGCAAAAACAGCTCACATTCATTCATGTCAAAACTGAAACGGAAGCAATTAAGACAACCATGTTTTGGCAATTAGACTACAGTAGTCTGAAGAAGAAAAACATTTTGTTAACTATGAAGAAAGATACATAAATGAGCATTCATGAATGCATATCATTGATTTAGAATAATAAGAGAAAAGGGAAATGACAGTGAAAGTAGTCACATTTACAAGGATGTGAGCAGGAATGGCAAGATAATCCAGCAGCCAGCAGTTGGCTACCGACATCATTAAGAAAAATCAAGAAATACACCAGTGACGAGAGAAAACAGTTATCTTATGCAACCCATTTGCATGTGATGGTGCATATCTTCACTTATCATGCATTAATTGTCAACTATGATACTGTTGAATGGATAACGATGTGTCCAGTTGTTCAACAGTGTCCATATTTTCTTTCCAATTAAACACTTGAATGGAGATACTATATCATTTTGGGTGGATTACTTGATCAAATTATTAAGTAGCCAAGTCATTACCAACAAAATAACTTAAGCAAAATTTTCATACAAGAAACCTGAAAATCCTTGAAATTACTTCAAATTGCTCCAGAATATAGGTTAGAACACAGAGGTAAACTAAGAGAACATTTTGTGAAACTATTTACTTTGTCAAATAGATATATGCACTCATATGTTTGGCCATTCAATTGCGTAATTCTATGACGTTTGAGCAATTGATCGGAAAAGTGAAACAGCTATACGGAAGCTCACGATCTAGTTTGGGCAGTGGAACTGAAAAGATCAAATTTTCAGTCATCAGGTAATTTCAACATACAAAAGCACAGAGTGGTCATAATTCCAAACACACAAAAAATGCACCACAAACACAAAAAGCCACTAGTTTTCAACTTTTCACATAAACAATTCGACAAAATCTTGATTCCAGGCTTCCCATTCAACCAGGGTGATAGATGCATCAAAAAAACAAAAATAATTGCACGAAAAAACACACGTGATACAGCATATAATTTTATTTTAAGTTCAGAAAATTTATCATCAAACTCAAATAGGGCAAACAAACCGAGAGTTGAATCTCATAACGGATCACACAATTCAAAAAGAATTTAAGCTCTTTGGATCGCCGAAATCGGGTCGGATCCGACGTATACATGGATGAAAAACAAACCTGCGAAGAATAATTTTGGGCGGTGGTGAAATTTGCAGGGAATGCCCGATCGGAGACCCGAAATGGTGCAAATGGTTAGGGTTTGGATCGCCCTTCAGATATTTTGCAGAATTGGATATGAACCGGATTTCTGGTATTTTGATATACCCGGAAATTTGGATCCGCTTGACTATGGTTTGGTTTAGCACAAACTATTTTCGGATCGGGTTTGGTTAAGGGTTACGTGGGTTACCTTAATGTGGTATATGTTTTTTGGACCGTTGCTGCGTGTTAGCTTTTTTTTTTTTTTTTCTTTTTTGCTGCGTGTTAGCATGAACCATGTGTTTGGGTTTTATTACACACTAATTATCTATCATGGTAATCAAATCATTCTATTTAATTTATTTACTTATTTCATTTTCAAATACATTAGTTATTTTACCTTTATGAAGATTATGAAAAAAAAAAATATATATATATATATATATGTAATGAAAACAGGTTTATAGATCATATAAGCTCAACTAGAATATTTGATTCACTTGGTTACAAATATTATTTGTTTATATATGATTGCAAAAATGTCATGACAGTTCTACAATCCAATGTTATTTATTAAATATCAATTCAATGTCAAAATATGAGATTCATACTAATTTGATCACAAATCAATAAATAGTATAATTGTTTCTGCAATTATTTGAATAGTTATCGATCTCAATCAACTATAATATACATATATATATGAAGTTTGAGATGATCAATATATTAATACTTATACTTGGAAAGGGAAAATAATTATTTAAAACTATTTTTAAATATTTTATTTATTTCTTCAAAAAAATATTTTATTTATAATTCACAGTTATTAAATAATACAATATTTTTAGATTATAAATACTAAAAAATTGACAATTTTTTTTTTTAAATTTAGAACTATTTCAATAACTCTAAAATGATGCTGAAATATTTAATTCCAAAACAAATTTGAATGATGCTGAAATCCAAAACTTTACATAGTTTAAATTCTATATTTAATTCCTCTAATCTCTTCTCAATAAACTTGTGATTCCATAAAAAAAAAAAAGAGCCCAAAAACAAACTGGGGCACAATTCGGGCCGGACAATCCGCCAATTGCTCAAATCCCATTCCAGTCCAACCGAATCGGGATTCTTCCAACGGTTGCGATTTCCCTTTCTTTGAAAATTTGCTAAATCATCGTCACCACCTCCATGCGCAGCCAACTCGAGCTCGGACTATAACACGTAAACCGTGAAATTTCGAAAGGAAAGGAAAAATGGTGCGAAAGCGATTGCTGTTGCTGTTGAAGCCATTTGATACTCCTGAACTTACCTCTTCATCGCCCAATCGTAAGGTACGTTATTCCAATGGGAAAATAAACATCTGGTTTTACTTTATATTTATATTATATCGTCTGCTGATATTTGAATAGTTCATAAAAGAATGTCAGGTGTTGTTTGATTTCCGATGCTCTGAGGATTGCAATTGTTGTTCTTCTTTATTCGGTTTAACTTTTTTTTTTTTTTTTGAGTATTAGATTCACTATGATACTTACTGTTAATGAGAAAGGATGAGAGCGGAATCGATTAAGAATTAAGGTCTAGTTAGAATAATTTAGTGCAATGAACTCGTTGAAAAACGAAGCATATTGTGAAGGATTTATAGTCGAACTGAACGTGGAGGATAGTGGATAAAGTTCATAATCTTCAAGGGATATGAAATTATTTCACATACACATATTGTATTCCTTTTTATGCTAAGGTGGAGACATTAGAGTCATGTGTCTTATTTCTTATATTGTTCCAGCTACATTTTGTGTTTTCTCTTTGTTGTTTCGTTTTGTGTAATCAGCCTACAAAGGTTACTATTATAATCATTTTTATGTTTCAATCGTTGGTCCATTGAAGTGTTTTGGTTTAAGTGTAACTAGGGGGTAAACTTCAGCTGTAGAAATTTGATCTGTCTGTTCCAATTTAGGTGTAGTTTCTAACAATATGTACGTATGCGTAAATGTTTTGACATACACGTGGAATACAAGGCGACATTGTGCTTATGAAGGTTCTGTCAATCAAATATCTTATTCTTTTCATAGATGGCTGTTAATTTGTAGTTCTGTTTATTTATTTGTGTAATATATGTTTTCTCTCATGAAGGGGTTGCAGATGTCACAATTTTTATATGACAGGGTGTCGGTTCACAAAAACGCAGTTGATTCATGCCAGAGTATTCTGAGTAAAAAAACCACTTTGTCTAAAGTTCTTTTCCGTAGTGATCTATCTCAGCCTATCCGTGATGTTGATCTGGTCGTTACAATTGGAGGCGATGGGACACTATTACATGCTAGCCATTTCGTGGATAGTTCAATTCCGGTTCTTGGAGTGAATTCGGATCCCACTCGACCAGAAGAGGTTCAATTCAGTCCTAAACTTACCTTAAAAGTTGATTTATTTCAAATGAAGTTATATTTCAACATCTTATACTATTCTTTTCCCCAACTTCCCCCAGAAAACTAATTGGTTTAAGAAAATAATTGTTATTTTACTTAGGTGGAGGAACATAGTGATGAATTCGATGCTACAAGAAGCACTGGCTATCTTTGTGCTGCTACGGTCAACAACTTCAAACAGGTGAAACCACAGCTTAAGCCATTTTCTCATTTAGAGTGATAAATTTGAAACTATTTTGCTGCTATATAGTTAATATTACTATGTGCACATAATTAAGT
The DNA here is from genome assembly GCA_954870855.1 of Scutellaria minor. Lineage (NCBI taxonomy): Eukaryota > Viridiplantae > Streptophyta > Magnoliopsida > Lamiales > Lamiaceae > Scutellaria > Scutellaria minor. Next base: position 8,573,543 of record OX940727.1, read on the forward strand.
TCAAGTTGGGTGTATTGTTAGCTTCTTATCTAAGTTCAAATCTTAAATAAGAGACAAGAATTAGTAGAGTACTTCTTAACATGTTTCGATGGGCTTGGGAATGAGATGTAACACAGTTCTTCCAAGCTAGCATGATATTCAATTTTGGCAATAACTTTCTTGTCCGCATTATGAAATTATTGTAGGAGCCAACACTAGTCCTCTCTTCATGTATTGCCTAGGATTTTTCCTTCTCATCATGATATATACATTTCAGGTAAGGGCGCTCATGCGCATGAGTTTCTTTTGTAGATACTAGATGGCATCCTGGAGAATCTCTACGAACCATCTGAATTAGCAAGAATGGCTGTTAGTCTAAACTCGAAGCTAATCTCAACTCCTGCTCTAAACGATGTCCTGCTGGCTCATCCATGTCCTTCAGTAGTTTCTCGATTCTCACTCAGGTAGCAATTATTTGATTTAGTTTTTAAGTAATAAATTCTTTTCAGGGCCTTATAATCACTTACCTTCCTATGTGAATTCTTTTCTTTACAGGATCACACAAAATGGGAACCCTATCTCGTCTTTGCTACATTCTAGATCGAGTGGGCTCAGAGTGTCGACAGCTGCTGGATCAACAGCTGCAATGCTTTCAGCTGGTGGACCCGCAATGCCCATTTTGTCCAAGGAACTCCAATACATGGTACGAGAGCCCATATCTCCGGGTCCCACCTCACACTTGATGCATGGATTTTTGAGATCTGATGAAACAATGGATGTTACTTGGTTTTGCAGAGAGGGGTTGTTATATATTGATGGTTCTCATGTAGTTCATTCTGTTAGGCATGGAGACACCATCAAACTCTCTTCCAGGGCTCCAACGTTAAAGATGTATTTGCCACACCACCTTTTACCTCACAATGCATGAAATAGAAGTCTAGCTGGAAGTGTTTTTTTTTTTTTTAGATTGTGCCCTTGTGTTAGGTGAAAACTGTGATAGCAGTTGTTAGTTGTTACGAGGTACATAAATAAACGAAGGGTTTTTCAACCAATTTCCAAAGCTTCAAAGTTGACAATTGTACACTAAGATGTTACAACTTACAATATTATGAATAATAAGAAAGGCAAACGTAAAATTAAATGAAAACATAAATAACCTTATTTTAAATACAAAAACTCATGTGAGACGATCTCACAGATAGTTTTCGTGAGACGGAGCCCCATCACCCAAAAAAAACATATGAATTATAGGGTTTGGGTGGTGGGTAATTGGGTTATAGGTTGACCCGTCTCACGTAATGCATTTAAATTTCATGAGACGGTCTCACAAGAGACTTACTCTATTTTGATGTACGATATTCCAGATTTTCGTGAGTTGTTACGCAATTTATTTAATAAAAAAATCTTTTAAAGAAAAACGTGTATTCCTTTTGCAGCAAAAACCTCAAGCTAAACATCCCACTATAAAGTTTGGAGGGAAATAAAGAGTTTGAGTTTCAGTACAATATATTTTTCGTTACCTGGCAAAAATTTGATGTACTCCTCAAAAGCTTACTTTGCTGGAGAAAAGGGATTCAGAATTCTGGCTATCTACAACCTGCAAAAAAAAAAAAAGAATTTATGATGATGAAAGAGATTGGGCAAGTACGTTGTTATAGTTAGGCAGATTACGTGAACAACTGAGTTCGATTACGGGAGATCTGAGGTCGCTTTATTGGTGAAAAGATAAGATTTTTCAGGGTCATTGAAGGATTTCCAGCTCCACTTCCACTCCCATCAAAAGACGAGTGAACCGTAGGCATTCTGTTTCCAGGATCAATAGCAATGGTTGACTGTCTTGCTGACCATATGTCCTCTCTCGGCCCTGGAGTTTCAGGAGCAAGAATCGACCAATCTGCGATAAATAAGTTTATTTTTGGAAGAGAATGCGAAGAAGGCTAACACTTTGTTGATGTTTTATCATGCAGAGGAGATGAGCTAAGATCATATGTTTTATCATACACTTTGTCTCCATCTACACATACTCAAGTCAATGGTTGTTTCGAGCTTTGCATGCTCAGGACATCCACTGACTCGAGCTTCTACAAGTTTCAGGATGTGTGGAGAGAAGACAGAACCTTTTCTCTTACAAAAAGTGTGGCATAGATTTTCTATATACCAAAATGGCTGCATATCATTTAATTTTTAACAGGTTGCTATAACTCATTAAGGATCAAAAACACATATTTCCTGCACATATTATATGGTTGTCCAGTGAATGTTTAGAACTGAAACAGGTTACCTTTCTTAATAGAGTCCCTGTTATCCATCCTAGCAGATGCAAACAAATCAGGTTCTTGTGTGGAGAACAAGTGGTTTGCAGGCTGAATTGCAGATCGTTTCAATGATTCAACTTCAGCTATTGCAAGATTATACATTTCATCCAGTTTCAACTTCTGCCTGGCAGTGACAGATACATTGCAAATTTTGAATCAGCATTATAATCGACACCATGAAAAGACTGAGAACATGAGAGAAACCAAGTATGGATTTGACCTGCATTTCTCTGCAATTTTTTCTTCAAGCTCTTGCTTGTCCTTGGACAAGTTGTCCATCTCTTGCTCTATCATCTGGCACCTCTTCGACATTTTCTGATAAGCAGTATAAACCTGCTCCAGTTTCTCTGAAAATTTCTCTTGCATTGCTTCACATTTTTGCTTGCATTGAGCCACTAGTTTGTTCATCTTAAATTGCATTTCCAATTCCTTTTGGCCGATATAAAATGACACACTTCTATATGCACTCTTCATCACTACTAGTGTTCAGGAAATCACAACAGGATACTTGCATCTTTTGAACAATGAGGAGAAGTTAAGACAGTCCATTACTAAATGTTCACATGCTAAAGCAAACAGAAGAACAACTTGTTTCAACTGCAATAATGAGGATACTTATCTGAGGTGATATTCCAGTCATAGCCATCTGCAGAAGAAGGGAAAAAGTTATTTAAAGTTAATAGAGCATATTTTACAAGATATTATAGCATCTAAAGGCTGATTAGGAAGCTCAAGAAAGATCTGGAGATGACAAAGGTGTTCTTCTTGGAACTTCTTACATTTACCCATTCATCATTTGGGTTGATTTCAACAGGCTTCATTAGGCTGACATGCAAAAAAAATTTGTCAAAACCACATGAAGTGTTCATAAAATGCAATGTAAGATCGACTTCAGCATTCATCTCGGCAAATAGTAAACCGATTTTGCAGAAGAATGCCTTCAGTATATGATGTTATCATAATAAAACAGAAGCCATCTGAAGTTTCTAACAATTCTCAGTTGCTTGACAATCTATAACTAGAGGTAACACTTCAATGAATATCCACATACCTTTTAGATAGCACTTGATCACAGATTGGGCAAGAACCATCATTGCTGAGAAAGTTTTTGGCATCTTCAGGGCCTTTTTATAGTTATCAAGGAAATCATGCATATTCATTCAACATCGAGAATGTAACATAAACTGAATATGGAAAATTAAGCTTTTTACAAGCGCATTAGATACACAAAAGGTGACCGCAGGTGGTGGCAACAGCTCGTCCTTCCAATTCTTGCCAGCAAGCATTGCATCTCATTTTCAGCCTTCAGAAAAATCATAACATTCACCTCTATTCATGGGAAACTAAATTTTCTCAGTTTTTAATATCACCATTTTTGTTGGACATTATTATAACAGACTTCGCAAAGACTTATAACTTCTACATCGATTCCATTACCTAATCAATATCACTCTGTTCTCATCAACTGGCTAAATAATGCTATAGCACCGCAAAGAGATTTTCCAAATGCTATGATGAATTTTGGATTCACTGGATTATGGTATTTTGAACAGATCTAATTGACCGATTCACATGAAGTGGGAATCCATCAAAATATGCAGAAAAAACAGTTATTATTAAAAAAAAATTCATTTTGAATTATTACTTCTATAGACAGCTTCCAATTTAATTCAACCAATGACCAAGATTTTAAATTAAACAAAAGCCACACAATTCAATACATAAACAGCATATAGGAACATTAAACTACTACTACACGAGAGCTAAATGAATGTCAGATTAATTCTTTCAAACAATGGAGAGACAAGGAAAAGGAAATCATCATCCATTTCCTTACATTGACTTTTTTCCACTTCTCTAGAAAATCAAACGAAAAATAAACATAATCGTTCTTTTCTACTGAATTCAAAGCTACCTGAAATTTCAGAAAAAATAGCTAGCTAATAATCAGGGGAAATCGGTTTCTCTATATTCTCGAAAGTCTAAACATAGAACTACAAATCATACCTAGAAGTTGAAAATTCTCCGAGCGCGCCAGAGAGAAAGAGAAAGAGGAATTCCGAGCCAATCAACTGGAATCGTGTAAACAATCGAAAAAAATCAGTGAAGATCAGAACGCGTGCAGATCCGAAAATTGCCAGTGATATCGGAAAATGTTGAGTAAACGTGGATTCTTACACTCGAAATTGAGATGATGTTAGAAAATCCATTCCTCGAAAAATAGCATACAATCGGTTGTGATTACACCATGTGACAAATCCTAATAAAGGAAAGAGAGATACAAATTTGGCAAAAGTTCAATTCAGAGAGATCAGTTTTCCGGTTATAATGGCGGGAAAAATATGGTTTCTTAAACCTTGCCTTGCAAGTGAGTTGTTTTTTCTTTTAAGATAAAAAAAAAGTTTTTTTTTTTAAATCCTATCTTATCAAAATTTTCATTGTTTATCTTTCATATTTTGTTCTAATTTTTTATTCTTTAAAATATCCATTTTTGTCCACTCATATATTACAGTATGTAAATATCTGTTTATTTATTTGTTTGGTATTATAATATTATATATGTTTCACTTTGTAATTAAAAATAAAAATTGTTTTTTGAACATACTTAAGTCTTTTTGGAAAATAAAAACATTTCTTAAAATATAAATGGAAATGCATTTTTATTTTTCTGAACATGTAAAAATAGAAAATAATCCAATCAAGCTGTTGAGGTCTACATCCCTGAAACACTAAAAAACACATTTAACTCCAACGAGGCAATCAAAATTTTTTTTTTCTCTTTTTTATCAAGAAAACAAATCTTATTTACAATCAGTATTTGAACTTCATAAGATGTGTGTTCATATAATCCGGATGCTCCGTCCAAATAAAAGTTTTAACATAGAAATGAGAGATTATAAATAACCAATTAGCTTTTAAATAGTGCTATATTTAAATTAAATTTAATGAGAATGGATTTTGAATGTTGGATATCTAATCCATAATTGTTTACGTATGTAAATCGATTTTTCCAATCACAATAATATTCTATCATCTTATAACTATATACATCTATGAATATATTTCACCTTATTAAATATTTAATTTTACAATTTTCAATAAAACTTAATTAACCTCTCATTTCATATTAATTAAGCCCAATCTCTCTCTCTCTCTACATCATCATTAGAGAATTCAAATTTAAACTGAGACTATTGAACCATGTGACCCCAATATTCGTGATCGTAAAATGTCTAGCTTAAGGATCGGAGTTTATAATACTTACCTTTCTACAATTTGTTTCAAGAAAAAAAAAACTTTTATGATTATATTATTTTTGGAGTAATATACAAAATGAATATTTTCCTTACACATGTTTTTAATTACAAAATTATATTATCGGATATATTTATAACCATAAAGAGTCAAGTTATAGTTCACCTAAAACTTAGTAAAAGAAAATAAATTATGGAGTACTATAACCCCAAATTAATTAAAACATCATCAATAAATTCTGATTGGCCGATTTAAATTGCTCCCATATATGGGCTTTAGAATAGCTAAATAATGGGACCTGCGGACCAATATATTTTGGACTTACAATATAAATTTAGTCCATCTTTTAAGACAATACAACAATAACAACTATACGTTTGTTTGTAGGTGGGCTTTTATGGCATCTCATTTATTTCGCTTAGATTTAATTTTGAAAGCTACCTTTCTCCTGGCAAGTTTAGTGAAAGATATTTATTTGATCCTCGATTTTTTTGTTTATTTTGAGCGTTTATAAAATGTGACAGTATTTTATGTTTATTCGAAAGGTAAACCAATTAGTTGAGCAAAACTTGATATTTAATCCTTAAAAAAAAAAAACCATTATTCAAGAATTTATTAAATAGTGACCAATATTTGATGATTCTAAAATAACCGATTTGTCAATTAAAACCCGTAAATTTGTAAATAATATTGAAATTAATTAAGTGCACATGCACAATTTAATAGGTTGATAGTTTATTAATCAAATTTAAAAGCATGTTTAGATATGTTGGTTATATTTTTCTAAATATAAAATAGCCAGCACTCACTCAGACACTCACTCTCTCATATATTGGGAAAGTAGCAGATAACAAATTAGTTTGACTCCACCCCCAAAATTACTGATAATAGAAAAGGAAAAAGAGAATCGGTTCACTTTACAGGTTCTCATATTATATACACCCCCCCTCTCCCCACATGCTTTTATTTCCTCACTTTATTTAATTCTCTCCCAACTGTGGGTATCTTCTTCTTCTTCAACTTGCATTCAATCTCTTCTCATTTTTATAGGGTTTCTTTCCTTCCTAGATAAGCTATTGAGCGGATAATCCTGCGAAATTGAAGGGGTAGGATACGATGAAGATTCAGTGCAACGTCTGTGAGACGGCGGAGGCGGCCGTTCTCTGTTGCGCCGACGAGGCGGCGCTCTGTTGGACTTGTGATCAGAAAGTTCACGCTGCCAATAAGCTCGCTAGTAAGCACCAGAGAGTTCTGCTTTCTACCTCATCTTCTCAGATGCCTAAGTGTGATATTTGCCAGGTTCAATCATACTCTCTCTCAGTCTCTGATTTTTTTTTTTTTTTTAATTTTGTGTTTTCAATGTGTAGGGTTTAGTTATTAATTGTATGTTTGTATTGGGGAATGATGTGTTTGTTTGACTAATAATCCGTGTTTATGAAAAAATATCTTGGGTGTGTGACTGTTATGCTTAGTTTATGTGTAGTTGAGGTGTTTGATATTTTTGGGGTTTTCATGGTTCAGTATCATTGTGGGTGTTGTGTTTGAGATTATCTTATTGCTTATTGGTCTGTTTGTGCTGTGAGCTGTTGTGATGTTTCTTCGTGTTCACGTTCCTTTCACTGTGGCCACTGAAATTTAAACCAGAAAGAGAATGTCAAAGAAAAAAAGGGAAAAAAGTCGTCCTATTGTGCTAAGGCTGTGGAATAGATAATTATCCATGTATCACTTGTGCATAGAATTGCGCTTAAATGTCACCTTGCTTCTGTATAACATGATGATATTCACAACATCTTCATTTCAGTATGCTTAATGAGATCAAAGCTCCTTTCATCTCCAATTGCTGATTTTGCACTCCAAACAAGATTTGTTGGTTTTCCTGTTATAGTGTTTTCTTATCTCCGTCGATAAATTGTTCAGGAAACAGTTGGCTATTTCTTTTGCCTGGAGGACCGAGCTTTACTCTGCAGAAAATGTGATGTTTCTATACACACGGCTAACTCCTTGGTGTCGGCACATCAGAGGTTTTTACTGACAGGAGTCAGAGTTGGCCTTGAAGCTTTTGAAGCTCATCCGTCATTATCTTCAGGGAAGACAAATACTAATACTGCTGAGAAAATCTTGGAGCTAGAACCACTTCCACTCCCAAAGAGGAACACCCCAGTGTCATCCACTAGTCAATACAGTAAAAGTGTGCCTGTTCAAGTCGGTGCTCGTGGTGATATTCCATTGTCGAAACTGCCATGTGCTGGAGGTTCCTCTGCTGGAAGTATTTCTCAGTGGCTGTTGGATGAATTAATTCAAGCTGGTGATTTCACTCAGAATTATAATTTTATGGACCATAGCTCATCTAAGGTATCGATCATATAGAACCTCATCTAACTTCCGGGGATTGTAATTATGTGCACTTTTGTTAACAATTTGTGAGTTATGCTTATTTTGAGAGTTTCTTCAGAGATCAATCTTAATTTTTTGTCTTTGAATGCATTCCATCAGGCAGATAGTGGGAAGCTTGGAGATCCAGATTCCTCTCAAATGATACGATCAGCTGATGGTGATTTAGAAGGCGATGATTGTCTCGGTCAGGTGCCCGAGACATTTTGGGCTGTGCCACAGATTGCTTCTCCACCCACAGCATCGGGGCTTTACTGGCCTAAAAATTTCCATAATCCACTGGACTCTTCTGTCTTTGTGCCCGACATAATTTCCTCACCCTTACAAAATTTCCACCATCAGGATCAATCGCATATTACCAACTCAAAGCGGAGGAGGCATTTCTGATGTACCCTCGGTTGTTTCTTATACCGAAAAGCTCTCTGGAGATAACAGTCTCTGTAAGATTAAGTTAGGTGGTGTTACAAGTGAAGCACACATCTTTCCTTAAACTTGTTTTGCTAGTGAAGATAGTTGTGGTTGGACCTTTTGTTTCATATGTACGTAGGATTTAACTTTCTAGTGTCCCGAGTCTCAAAGCTGTCAAACCAGGACAGAGGATAGATATGATCGGTGGAACGAAGATGTATAATAAAGTGTTATCCTAGGTGGGAAGCTCCTCCAAGTTTATTGCATTTATGGTAGGATCTGATTGTGATTGTTTTGCAATAGGGAAAAAAAAGGGAGGGGTTTCTGCAAATTGGAGACTATCTTTTGCTCAGAATTTTCCAAACAGAAATCATGTAATATAGATGTATCGTTTGATGCGTGTTCCGCAGTTACATGTGCATTCCGCTGTATCGTTTAAAAGTCAGGTCAGATAAAAAAACCAAATATTCCTCTTTTCAACATGATTGCCTGAATCTGATTCAAGTATGATGTTACAATTACTTGATGAATGATTAAACATTTAAATCGTGTCAAAATCCGAACTATGTCAGATATTTCCACCTTTGTAGAGATGTGTCCAAACTTCAACATAGCAGAACCATAGCATTAAATCTTCAATGGCACCGTTTGATGGTTTCCATTTCCCCAACTTCAATCCATCATTTTCAACTACCTGAAGCCTCAGAGGCTGCACAAATTGCAATTTAATTATAGCAGACTTGTAAGTTCTATTGACATTTACAATGAAAAAAAACAAGTCATGCTATCTTCTATACCCAATGTGATATTGATAGTCTTAACTAATTTAATCAATAATCACCAACTACAACCAATTCCTTTGGTTTCTTTCATTCTTTCCTTGGAACCAATATTTGGCAGTGACAATTCAAGAATTCCAGTTTGGGAGTATGAGTCGCTGCATGAGGACTGCCAGAATGCTGCCCAATGATATGTTGATGATATTGGCAACATCATTGTTGAGCTGGACATTAAAGCAGAAACAGTGTTAGCAGAAAACCAAAACATAGTATCAAACGTTTACACTACAATACAATGCATGCCTGTATTACGTGATAGGACATCTCCATCGATAATCTACCATTTAAAAGAAAGCATAATAAGAATATTGAAATGGGTTGATAAGATACATATAATCACCGACCCATTTAAATCCTTCCTTCTCTTGAAATGCAGCACCTATAATACTCTCTCCAAGATTAGCAATTTGGGAAGCAATCACACATATGATGGCTTCAGCTACATTTATCTGTCCAAAATAATTCAATATCAGTAGCAAAGACAGATATATGTTTACATGTTTAATGGTCTCGTTTTATCCTAAGCCATCGTTCATCATGTGGCTGCTTTTCATTGACTTATTAAAGTCAAAATAAAAAGCAACGAGCGACCAGTGACTCATTTTCTTGATATAACTATTAGCTGACTGATACATAATATGCATGCAAGAAGCATATTAGAAAATATGGAAAGCATAACTTTTACCTCACCCATTAGACAACCAAAAGAAGCAAGAAGAATTGAAGCTAAAAGTCCGGCAAGGGTTCCCTCGATGCTAATGGCACCCTCGGTTCCCCCTGGCACTGTCCTGAATGTCGTGACTAGATAGCTGCAATAAGAAAAAAACTAGCTCTGTAACTAATAATTAAAGATTATTAGATAGATATAATTAGGCAATCACAAAACAACAAATTCCATAATCAGATAAGTGATCCTCTTTTTCCATATGCAAGTGTTATTCAGGTTAAACATAGAATACCAATCATCTACAAGTGGATCCAATTTCCCATAAGCAAGAGTATATTCCCATAACCATTTCATTCTTTTATGTAATTTTCCAGGCCGTAATACAGTGCAGGAGATAACTACAGAACAAGAGAAGTAGTACTGACGTTGTTTTACCATAGGCTTTTCCTATCTCACTCGAGACGGTATCACTGAGTTTAGTGCAGAAACTGGCAACAAAACCAAGTTCCCAAAGACAAGCAAATGGCTCACCCCCTATACCATGGATTGAGAGAAAAGCACATATACAGCCAGCAACACTTGATCCAATAACACTGCTTGGTCCCCTCCTTCCTTTCCTTTTCTCAGCAACTCCTTGTGCCTCCTTTTGTGCTATCTTCACTTTTGTCGCTGCAGTGCCCTAAATTTGTTCAAGTGCGATTAAGTAACATCTCTAGCTAATGTCTAAAAGTCCATCACTTTCACCATTAAAATGTTCAATAAAAATGCAAACACCAACTAATATAGCATAGATAATACAGAACTGAGTTAATCTTACAGAAAAAATCGAACTTGATGCATGAATTGAACCGTAAGTCTTAAATCCCTATTCATACTTCATCACGCAATTGCTAAACAAAATTCAAGAACCAACCAAAGAATCCAAAAGGAAAACTCCTTTCTTGCCTCATATTAACAACAGTGTTGTTTCTGCCAAATGTTGGGCGGAAACAGAATCCAATTGTGCAGATCACGTTATTCTTCAAGCTCATATGAACAGATATGAACTTGTTTTATTTTCAACTGAATCGAGTTCAAATTGATCCATATACGAGCTCGTGTCATTTGAGCTTTAGATTTTATCTTATATTAAATCGAATGATCTTGAATCAAATATCCAGTAGCAAGATTTGATTTTACGCGCTAGTCAAATTCCACTAGCAAGTAAACCCGAAAACTCGATGTGATCAGAAATCCATTCGCATACATAAGCATAATAGAAAAAAGAAAACAGAAAGAGAAAAGGAAAAATTGAATCTTGATCTCACAATGACATAGTATGTGGCGACAAGAAGGAAGCCTGAAGAGCCAAAAGCGCGCCACGTAAGAGTGCCAAGCAAGAAAGCAGCAGCAATGCCGGATATGGAAAGACCAGAGACAAGAAGAGGAGAGCCCACAAGAAAGATGAGAGCGTTACTGAGGAAGGCTGATTGCCACGTGGGGGGCGACAATTGGATCGTCTGAATCACCTGGTGAAACAGGGTTGGACCAAGACCAGTAGCTGCTGCTTCAATATTGGTTGGCATTCTTTTCTTGATGAAGGGGCTTAATTAGGGTTTAAATTTGAAGGGAAAATAAAGAAAGAGGGATTTTGATTTTGGGATTGAGTAATTGAGAAGAAAAGGAGAGGACTTTGAAGAGAGAGATGGAAGTAGGATGAAAGTCGCCATTATTATAGTTATTAGTTTGGTTGGGGTTTGCCTTTGGAAGAAGCTCCAAGGGAGAAGGAATCTTGAGAGGTTTATGGAAAAAAATTAAAAAATAATAAGTCTACAATTACTTCATGTAAGTAATACTACCAAAATCTTATGATCACATTTTTTTTCTTCAGGTAAGTAATACTGCCAAAATCTTATGATCACATTTTTTTTAACATTAATAATCTTGTAGTGTAAGTGGATATAATATGAATTCAATAATGCAAGAGTGTAGATGGATCTAAATGTCTATATAAACTCCGGTGGAGAAAGTAGAAGTGATTGACCATTTTCCTACTACACTACAAAAAGCGCTCTAGCAATAATAGAAGCGCTAATGCAAAAACGCGATTTAACTCGGACATAAATTGGGAAATAATCAGATGTGGCAACACCCACGGAACACACTATCTTATCCGCTTCACACCTTCTCTGTTACATCTTCTTATTAGAAGTTTTTCAGTAGAGAGAGAGAGAACAAAGAGCAAAGAGGAGGATTGGACAGAGAGAGAGAGAGAGAGAGAGAGAGAGCAATGGCAATGGCGTTAAACTGCACTTCATTACTTTTACCGAAACCATCTCAAAAACCCTTCCCCTTCTCCCTCAACAAAACGCCATTGCAGCTGCCAGTGCAATCAGACAAAGTTTTCAAGATTTGCTGCTGTCAGAAGAAAACCGCCGTCGTACCGAGCAATCAGCAGTGGATGTTCGAAAATCTCGACGGCCCAGTAAGGTTTCCCCAACTTTTGTTGTTTGATTGTTTGATTGTTGTTTTCTTAGAGTTATTTCATATTTGTCTTCGTTTTTATGGAATTTGGTCTTAATATTTTAGTTTTTAGGGTCTGTAGCTTAATTTTCGAGGTTTAGGGATATGTTAGCTAGAGTAATTATGGAATTGAGACTTCTTGGGAAACGAAAATGATAATTGTTAGATTTTTTAGGCGATTATTATCAGCATTGCTCATAACTTGATTGCGCTGAATGAATACATTCTTGTTAAGTGAGAAACTTGAAGCTTGTGAAAAGTTCTTGATTTAGCTACACTTGCTGCCAGTAATATTTAAACATAGGAATAGAAATAATAAAGTATGCTCGTCACAGATGAGGAATGCATATGTGGAATGTTGGTTTCTCTCAATGTTTCCCCGCTGTGGGGAGCAATATATAGGGTTCCTTTCTTAACACATTAATCCGATCAATGTCAGAGACAAAACTATTCTGCCAAGACTTTGGGATGGTCACAGATATAGATTAACAATGGAGAAGAAAGTAGATATGGCTGTACTCCATCAAGAGTTAATTTTGAGGGCAGTTACTCCATAATGAATAGCAAAAGAATATACTCTATATTTAGTTTGATTGTCATTGTTTTTTCTCCACACCTCGCTTAACTATTCATATTAGTTTTTCATTCAAGCACCTATGATATCCTTATCTAATGAGTTTTTGACTTACTCTGTTTATCCAGCTAAAACCTTGAAAGTGAGTAATAGATGCATGCTGCTTATTAAGCATTCATTCAGGTTAAGATCATCATAATTCATATCACTCACAATTGTTTCATATTTCAGGATGTCTGGAATAAGACATGGTATCCCAAAGCTTCAGACCACATCCAGACGAGCAAACCGTGGTTTGTCGTAGATGCAACTGACAAGATTCTCGGACGATTGGCTTCAACAATAGCCATTTACATCAGGGGAAAGAATCTAGTGACGTATACTCCTAGCGTGGACATGGGAGCCTTTGTTGTAGTGGTAAGTTGATATGTGAAGAAGACACTTTTTTCTGTTTACTTGTAGTTCAAACACTTGCATGATCTATTTAGTTGAAGAGTTGGAGATATCTCCTAGTATCTTCCTGTTTTTCACCGTTTTCAACAAGTTATGTTCTGCAAAGCACCTACTTATGAAGTATTCTTCACACTGTACCTTTCTACTATGAGGTCTTTATGGTTCAAACTGGGTGCAATTGATCTACATAATTCGTAATTAGTGATTGGCGATCTTTCTAATATCATCCTTATAATGGCTGTTTCCAACTAGTTTTATTGTACAAACATATAGGTTCAATTTTAATATCATAGCAACACTTTCTTTATTCTATAATTCCATATAGGTGAATGCTGAGAAGGTTGCAGTGTCCGGAAAGAAGAGGACTCAGAAACTCTACAGAAGGCACTCTGGGAGACCAGGAGGGATGAAAGTAGAGACTTTCGATCAGCTCCAGAAGAGAATACCAGAAAGAATTATTGAGCATGCTGTCCGTGGGATGCTCCCTAAAGGGCGGGTAAGATCCTTTCAGTTTATGTGAAAAACTCTCGTATTCATCTGACCTAGGTTAGATTTGTCATTGTTATCACTGTATGGGTGCTAAATAAAATATTCTGCTAATTCAAGGTTGTCTTTATGGGTGCTAAATGTGTCATGTTTTCTACCATATGGTTGTTCCCTATTTGTAATGTCAGTGCCTGATAAAGTAATAATGTTCCATGATCATGTTGACTCAGAATAGAAATATATGAGAAGCGTTCTTCCCAACAACTCCTATGCACTTTCGGATTCTTGAAAAGACAACTGTTTTCTGGTGTAGGCTTTTCAGATAAATTATCAATTAAAATAATAATAATACTCTCAATATGTTGGAAATCTGAAACTTCTCCTAAAATGGTTTCGTTGGTCTAAACTAATTGTCTAATGACTATACTTCTATAGATAGCTAATACAAGAATCAAGATATGATGCAAAATAATGTAACATTACTTGAGTGTTTCTTATCTTGCTTGTACAGCATATATAAGCAGTTTCTCGTGTTGCCTGCAGCTTGGCAGATCGTTGTTTAACCATCTCAAAGTTTATACCGGCCCAGATCACCCTCATGAGGCTCAAAAACCAGCTGACTTGCCCATTAGGGACAAAAGGATACAAAAAGTGACCTAGATGTTTCTCTCTCGTTGAAGACCGAGAGACTACCTTCTCAGCTGTTTATACACATTCCATATTTTATGCCATTTCTCTTGTAACTCAAAATACTTGAGTAATTTTGTGATGCATTAATCAGAATCAGAATCGTATCGATAGAGAAGCTCCTTATGTACGCTGATGATGTAATTTCTTTGGCAAATTGTCAATTTATGTTATCAACTTGCTCGCATTTCTGGTATTATTTGTCTTTTCTCGTTTAATATCATCTTATTGATGGTAAATACCGTGTGTTGATATAATGGAGAGTTGCTGAAGTCTATGGTATCTTGACCCATTGAACGGTTCAAAATTCATTCATCTCTTTACATCACACGAATTCTTGCATATCTAATCTTAGGAATCAAAATCATTCTTGTTTTGCCGGGCATATACTAAGATGATTTGAAATGACTATTGCTCAACTCTGCATAAGAATTGTGTACAAGAGTTGATTCCAGGTATCAGGTACACCAGCAACACACCAGTGGCTACAATCCAGTACTCCACCAGCATACGTCGATGGATGCCCATCCTTTCTCAATTGAGTCAGCAAAAGTATGTCGAGCAGAAACACAGGTTTCTTCATGTTGCTGATCACACTTTTCATCACTGCATCTCCTGGTGGCTTCTTTCCCGGGTACGTTGATCCTTCCACTGGTTTTGTTTGTCCACTACAGTTCTGCACACTAGGTTCATCCCAGTCGATCCCACTGATACACACACCATGACAAGAGTGTAAGGCTAAAGTCTTCATGGTATCAATACATTCAGTTCTCATAGAGTTGGAGCATAATGGGCCAGTCTCAACAGTCCGAATATAAGATCAAGAATTGATTTCTGTTTATAGTCAGGCCTATTTGAACCGGCCTAAATGGCTGAATACTAATATGACATGAAAACGAGCTTACTAGTAGTGGACAGCGGAAATCCCCTGGAAAAACACGCGAGATTTGGATGGATCGATGTTGGAATCGACCCAGTTAGCCCAGGTGGTGAGAGCTGTCTTGTAAGCTTCCATAACATCCATGTCATTAAATGTCTGGTTACCAATCTGGTAACTATCCCATCTGGAATACAAAGAACAAGAAAGCTCCTGTAAGAAGAGAGATATAAGATCATGTGTTACATCAATCATATTCAATGGAGTCAACTCACGTTTTCAAACGGCCTGTGTGTTGCCACCAGTGGTAGCTGTTAAAGATTAAAACGTCGACGTTTCTCCACAGGTCGCTCCCAATGAGGGTGTCGAGTATCAGGGTGCGGTTTATTAGGCGCACCAAGAATCCATTTTTCAAGAACATAACTGACAGCTCATACTCCTTCCAAAACCAAACAAGCCCACAAGATATGAGGGGTCCCACCCATAGATTTTTTCGGAAAATAAAAATAAAGAGGGCAATGATAATTACCGGAAAGGAAAGAGTGGTGAGCGGTCCTCGTGAAGCTAAGGTATAATTGGCGTTAGGGACAGCCGCGTGAAGCATGCAGCTCATAGACTCCCACTCGTTCAAACTCAGTGAGTCACCCACGTACATTACCTTTTTGCCCCTGTATCTTTCCATTAATTCCTTCCCATCAAACCTGTCAATGCCAACCTTACCAACCACATTAATCTTATTCTACTTAATTCTATAACACCATTTTGCTGTCGCATTAACCTATACTAATATAATATGTAACCATAACAACTAAATATCCCTCCAACCAACATTTACACATCATAGATACGAGTTAATTTTGAAAAAGAAAGACTAAATTCCCAACTCATAAAGAAGTGAGATGAATGATTTTCTTGCAAAAGCAAGAAACACAGAAAAAAAAAGACAAGTTGTTTACCTAGAAAAATCACAGGCAGTTGGTTTCCATCTGTAGTGAAGGTAGATATCATCAGGTCTTCCATTTTTCTGACAGTTGAGAGCAGATGCGATGAAAGGGCATTGAGAAGCATCATAGAGTGGATAAGAAGAGTCCAAAACCCAGCTCCCTTCAAATATATCACAGCTTTTTGAACTGTTTTGTTGCTCTGATGATGTGATGAGAAGGAGAAAGACTAGTTGCCCAAAAGGATAATGCCTTAAACCCATTAATCTTTCAATTATGGGAACTTCAATTCAGACTTGAGCCTTTTATAGTGCCCACTACTGCGTTTTCACTGATTTTTTGATGTTATACACGTGAATAATACTAAAGTATTTTAGTATTTTAGTATTTTAGTATAAATAAATAAATATATATATATGCACACACACACATGTGAATATTTTATAAAGGAATTATATATTTATATAACACTTGAAATTATGTTTTCTACATATTGTATTGTATGTTGTATATCTAATTTTTATAATTGCCATTTTATCTAATTATGTTTTCTTATATGTATGTTGTATAACCCTTGATTTTTGTGTTAACCTCAATAATTTCCACTTTTGAAAAAAAAAAAAAATTGTTGAGAGTTGCCACATTAGCTAGATTAACATTTATTCGAGATCTAGAATTCTAAACTCACCAAATACATATGAATTTCTATGAAAAGATATATGTAATTATATGTCTAACATTTAGTTTGATGGAAGGCGGAAATCCTATCCGTCGATAGCGGTGCTCAACCGGTTCCAAAAACCGGAACCGGACCGGTTTGGAACCGCCGGTCAACGGTTCCGGGAACCGTTGACCCGGTTTCGGTTCGAACCGGAATCGGGAACCGGGGTTCCACGGTTCCGGTTCCGCATTTTTCAAACCGCCAAACCGGCGGTTTTTTTTTTTTTTTTTTTAAATTTATATTTTATGTAAATAATATTATGTATTTATGTTATTTTACTCTTTAATTTTAAATTGTATTGATTATTATTATTAATTTGTTTTATAAGTTGTAATTTTTTTAGGTTTATGGTTTGTATTTGGTTGTATTGAAATTGTAATTTCTAATTTTTTAAATTGTAATTTATAAGTTGTAATGTGGTATTGTTATAAAATTGTAATTTGTAAGATGTTTTATTGTAATTTTTTAAAAATTTGAAGTTGTAAATTGTACATTTGTAATGTTTTACTTGTACTTGTAAATTGTTGTAATAATTGTATTTTATTAAAATTGTAATATATCTGTTGTTATCCGCATAAAATAAACAATCTGTATCTCTGTACCGTGGTATCCAAAATCCGATACCGCGGTATCCGATTACAGAATCCAATTTTTGCAAAAAAAAAAAAAAAAAAAAAAAGAAAAAACCGAAAACCGAACCGCCGGTTTCGGTTTAACCGGCGGTTCGGAACCGAAACCGAAACCGTAACCCCCACGGTTTGGTTTCGGTTTGCCTCCGGCGGTTCAGCAAACCGGCGGTTCGAACCGGCGAACCGGCGGTTTACGAACGTGAACACCACTATCCATCGAAACCTTCTTTAATTTGACATGAGATGACAACTTGACCTTTTTTTTTATTTTTATTTTTATTTTTTTTTTGCAAAAACAGTCAAACTTGTCATTTCTTTGGCAGTGGCACCTATAATGGAATGAATCATTGACTGTTTTTGCATTTAAACAAATTTATTCACTTATTCAGGTGCTAAAATGCTTAAGCTAAAATGAGTTGGTAAGTTTTTTTTTTTTTTACGAAAATAACAGGAAAAAAAAAAAAAAAGGACAACAGGAAAAATTCTACCCTCAATCTATTATGTGCATTGCATATTTGCATTTTTTTCCCTTGATATTATAAATAAATAATGGTGTGGGTTGTGTAAATTTGATTTTTCCAAATGACGTTAAAACTGTGTATTGATGGGCTTGGGCTATTCAATTTTGTTTACATTTATAATGCTTGGGCCCATAGGACCCCACTTTAAACCAATAGAATTAGCCGGCCGAGGCCTGCCCAAATCAATAAGTCCAGACATCAAAATTATATATCATGATAGATAAGAAAAGACTGGAGCGCGGTCATATATCCTATAAAATATAGTATAATAGTTTATAAATTCATCAAAAATGTTTGGTAAAATTTTAAGAATGAGATCTTATTTCATATTAAAATAAAGATATTGTTAGCTTATAAGTTTTTTTTTTTAAAGTTGGCCTCATCTTATTTTTCACAAACTCCTTTAATTCATCATTTAAATAACAAAATTATTGTCATTAACACTTTATAAACCTTAAAATCTTATTTATTCAAACACTTTAATAACTTATTTTTTAAAATAAAATAAAACATTTTATAAGATGTTTCAAATAAGTTTAGCGTAACACTCTCTAAATGTCATGAAAAAAAAAATTATGTAAACTCATATTATCTATATCTAAAATAAATAATAAATAAAGCCCTCTAAACTTGGAAATCGGGAAGTCATTAGATCCTGGATTGTGTGCCATTTCAACATATCCATGGTCCAACCAATTTTATCATATCACAGGCCCAGTTGGGTTTTGTAAGAAATATATTTAAGCTGGCAGTGTTGAGATGTGTGCATTCTATAGGCTAATATATATCAATTCTTTTTAAAAAAAAGTCTTATAACTGAGTAAGAAAAGCTCGATTTTGGGTTGTAAGATAATTTATATGGAGTTAAATTTATGAACACATTAAGATTTATGATATTAATGTAAAGACGTTTATTAATATATGGCAGTTGAGTACCAAATGAACATCAGGACTTTTTGAAGACCTAGTTAAAATTATATTGAATCATTAATGTTACTTTTTAATACTCTATTATGTTTGCATATATAATAATTATTATTATTATGGGCGTTCATAGCTTAATAAAATGAAAGATGATTATTATAGAAATTTTTTTGAATTCCGGACACATAGTATTTTTTTCTTGATGAACATGAACAAAAAATCGAACATTTATGCGTTAATACCATTATTGTTTTATTTGCACATGATTTAATTTAAGAATGAATAACCATATGCTACTCTAGGTGTATAATGATATTACTTGTGTGATCTTTTATACCTTTATGTGTGTAATAAATTATACACAAAAATAATGTTGTTTTAGAGCAGATCTTTAATTTATTTCCTTTCATATATTTAATCCATTTTATTAGAACATATTGTAGAATAAGAAAGATACAAAATCACAATAAATAATATAAAATCCATGACTAATCGATTTGCAATGAATTATAATTGCTATAAAATCATTTGACACATCCAATTTCATAGCACATGTCCAAAATATTAACTTGTGAAAATTAGTCTCTGGACAATCACTTCCTTTCATGCAATCTTTTGTGCTTAAAAACATAAATACGCAGTGAATGGATTATATTCCTACATTAATTGAGATGGCATAAATAAATGAAAATTGTTACCACAAATTCGAAAACGTGGATTGCCCACTTATCTTTAGCATCCCAAGAGAAAATCTCTGAAACTGAAAGAGTGAAGAGTCAATTCATATCCCAACAACACATTTGTCATTTTCTCACAACTGCATCAATCTAATTCTAACTATATATACTATCATCATTTTGTAATCAATTCTTGAAGCAAAAATCATCAATGGTTTCCGCAACAAAATACATTGATGAAAACATCACTTTTCTTGGATTTAATCACCAAAATCATGAAATCGGATTTCTTGCAAACTTCATCACAGACTCTCTACTTGCTGGAGCAGAGAAGTTGATGATGGCTAGATCAAACCCACATGAAATCTTGACTTTTTCTGATTTTCATGAACCTCAAAATGATAACATCAAAGCTAGTTTTGCCTCAAAAGTACAATACAAAAACCATGAAATCCAATCAACCAATTCTTCATTTGATCATCAAAACTATTATAATCAGAAAAACCACAATGATCACTTCCCACCAAACCTCATCTCTTTCTTCACAGTACTAATCTTCAAGCTAGCCACCTTCCAAATAAGCTTGTTTATAAGCTTCATCACTTTCCCCATTTGGTGTCTCAACTTATCTCTCATGTTCATCTTCTTCCCATTCCAAACCCTAATTCAGATCAAAGATGACATGAAGCAAAAGCTCATAAAATCACTCAAAGCCTGCTGTTATGGCCTCATTTCATTCATCTCCAATCGCCTTGAATCTCAGAAGTCGACCCTCAGACTTGCAGTGAGGTTTACAAAGGCCTTAATCTGCGCCATTTACGTGTTCTTCGTGCTCGTTGGAATGCTGCTATTAGGGTTCGCTATAAGTGGGGTCGTGATGAGGTATTTAGTAGAAGAATCGATACACACAAGAGAAACTCTCAACTTTGATTACACAAAAACCAGCCCAGTTGCAATTGTGCCAGTTTCTTCAACCTTTGTCAATGGAGTTATTAGCTCTTCCAAAGGAGGCCAGCGTGCAGTTCCGTACAATCATAAGTTGCAGGTTACTGTTTCATTGACATTGCCTGAATCTGAATATAACAGAAAACTTGGAATCTTTCAGGTATAGCTTATCATTTTCTGCTTTTCTTATGATCCTATTCCATGCAAATTTCTCAAGCAAATTACATGCATTCCCAGCTTTGATATTTGTCATTTGACTTCCTCAACCTGACAATAAATTATTGCATATGTACAATGATCCCTTAATTTGGACAAGTTTTATCCTCTTTAATCTGCTGTCAACTTCAAATGTAATTTATCAACATTAATTCTGGACAAATTATTAGACCCATTTAAATAATAATAATAATAATAATAATAATAATAATAATAATATATAAAAGCATATTAAACTTGTGAGATAGAAGGGAAAATGTTGTATCAACCCAATCAAGAATCAGGCTTTTCTATATTTATCCGCGCATACCATTCAAATTCAGATCGTATCATCATATGTTATACAAGAAAAAAAAGAATTTATGGAAGATGACCAAAAATCAATGTTTCCACCTAAAGCTTCTTTGCAATTATTATTTCCTGCTTTTCTTGTTCACCATCAAACAGAAATTTCTTGAAAGTGAATTCAAGATACATAATTTTCACTCATTTTTCATGTTTAATAATGTGAAGGTAAGAGTAGAAAGCCTATCCAGCAATGGAAACGTGATACTAGGATCGAGTTATCCAACAATGCTACGTTTCAAATCCCAACCAGTTCGTATAATTGAGACAGTCTTCAACAGTGTTCCTTTGATGACTGGCATGAAATCCGAAGTCCAAAATCTGAAGATGGTGATGGGAGAGTTCAGAGAAGGGCACGAAGCAACGGCATTTTTCAAGGTAGTTCTTGAGCAGAGAGCAGAGTTTCAAGCAGGTTCAGGTGTGCCTGAAATCTATGATGGATCACTGGAGATTGCATCAGAGCTTCCTCGGATCAAGATGATCGTTTCCACCTGGAAACGAACCATCTTCGTGTGGATGAGTTTCGTGGTTTTCTTCGTTGAGGTGATGCTGTTGTTGATCTTCTGTAGGCCTGCTGTTATTCTTGGAGGATTATCAAAAGGTGGAAAGAAGAAATCTTGGCCTGATAGGATTTCATGGTATAAAACTGTTTGAGAAAGGGGTGTTGTGATTTGAGATGATGTTGTAATAAGGCTTTATGTTGTGTGATTGCAGTGGAATAATTGTGGCAGGTTTTTTCTGCTACTTGTTTTAGGTTTAATATTCATGTTTGATTTCTTTAAATGAATGGTGGTTTTTCAATGAGTTTTAGCAGTACTACCTAGTGATTTGTTGTAGCTTTCACAATTGGTTTATTACTTTTTTCGTATTGAAATATCAAAATTGTATGTTGAGATCATTTTTAGCATTGAAAATAAATTTTGTTTTGAAGCCAAATTTTAAATGATTTTAAAAATGGATTTCCATCCATTATGTATATGAACTAAACATTTATTAATATAAATTTAAGATCGATCCTAAGATGATGAATTCCAGAGTCAATCCACTAACTCCATTAACATTGTTTTCTTGCAAGGAAAAAAAGTTGAAAAATAAAACTCTGATTGGCTCATTCATACATTAGCTCTGGAAACCACAAATTTTAGACCAGCAACAGGGAAAAGTACACATTACATCAGAACAGATTTCATACTACAGAAATTAAAATTTATTAAAACAAAAGGAATATTTATCTCTGTTGCAAAATAATATTTCATTCCACCCCTCATTCCATCAATGTTGCCCAATATCTTTGATAAAGTGTCACCACTGTACACACAAAACATAAAACGAAACACAATGAAACGGGGAAGACAATATAATGGCTGCCACAATAGAAAAAAGATATTAAAAAAAAAAAAAAAACCCCTTGTCATTAACCCTTGTTTTTCTAATTGTTGTTGCATAACATCTTTCTGACATTACATGTGTATATACAAGAATATACGTAGATAATATGCATAATGGTTTTGCACTAGCTGAATTAATCCATGACCAAAAGTGGCAAATTAGAAAGCTAAGCTTAAAGTGCCACTCAAAAGAAACTATAATAGGCATACAGTGAGCTGCAGGTTATATATACACTGAACTGTGACGGGCAGTCCAAACACAAAAAACCCTGAGAGAGAGAGAGAGATGTTGATGTTAAAACTCGATACCACTGTTCAACTGAACAGAAAAGGAAGGCCTGCCGAAATGGGCAAGAGGAGTTTCGACTTTTACAACTACCCCTGTGCTCCCAACATTTCCATTCCACTTGGACCTGCCAACCTGCATACATGTTCGAGGAAGCAGTGAACATAAGTTCAATTTTACATGTGTGTGAGTGTGTGTTTACATATATATATCAAGGGACACTAATCAGTCAGAACTATGTAATCATAAGTTGCTCAGAAGAACTCCGTACTGATGACCAGCTACAACTTGCAAACACCAGAGAAATAAAAAGTTTAACCCTGTTGCACATCCAATGAAAAGTACACCAAAGATGTTCAAAGGAGTCATATTTACATTCTAAAAGGCATGAAGATTCATCTGCCTCCCTCAACTCAGCAGCCACTTTCCAGCACAAGAGACATTGAAGAGGGATTAAAGGTGTATTTATTATATGCAAGAAAAGACCCTTCTTTTGCTCCCTTTCATCTTTGCTAAAGAGCATATCAAGAAAAATACTTTTTTTTTTTTCTATTTCATCAGCTAAAGAACAGATTAACCTCCAAAATAATAAATTTCAGTTCTGAAGATACAGAAACAGATACTTCAGGAACACTGCCCTCAAATATATAAAACGCAACTAATGAAATTTAACCACAAGTAACTTACAGATACTGATGCAAATGCAGAAGGATGTGTCACAAGGGCACAGCCGCAGCTAAGATTCAATTCTTCCTTCACAGAGTGGGTAACTTCCATCCGCATCCCAGGACAGCTCCCACCAAATGTCGGACATAAACTAAACATATAATTTTAATAAAAGTGAACGGTGAGTATAAAGTCTTCGAAGATGCAAACCAGAAGCTGGTGAGTAGGGAAAAAGGTCCAATGACAAAACAGGGTAATAAGGTTACAGCTTAAGAAATAAAAGAACATATGGCAGAAGGACAATATCTTTGGACATCAATCACAATTACCTGAATTGGATGGTTGGCCTCACCATGAGACCAGATCTCTTCCAAGCCAACGCCTGCTCCAGGCCCAAGGCAAATGATTTGTCAGGCCATTGCACAGTTGGTGTTATACGTGTTCCCCACTTGTTCTACAAAAGTTCAGAATCAATATCAGTGTTCAAGAAACGTATAGTAGCCATTAAATAACCCTAGCCAGAGTGAAGTTCTGATAAACAGATTTTAATGGATAATTTCAGTTGCACCTTGCAAGAGAAACTGAACTTCATTTCTCCTGGGTATTGACCCTGTGCTTGAAGCAGACCACCACAGAGAGGTAGAAACGCACTGGTTGATAAACCTTCACCAGATACATAGGTGACCTGGCCATTTGGGAACTGCACATCCATAAAAGACTGCATAGAAGAGAACAAAAATTTTAGAAGTCAACTAAAACTTAGGAAGTCAAAACAAGTTATAGGTATCCATGGTCCCATGGAGGTGAGGAGCAGCTGTTTACAGTAAAGTTGAATGGGAACTTCTGATCAGAAGGATAAAGAACTTTCCAAAGATTGTTTGCTTGCACATAAGTAATATTTCACAAAGATCTGACCTCCATGACGAAATTTTTCCATATTAAAATAGCGCCATTTTTTTTGGAGGGGGGGGGGGAGGGAACTGATAATAGTAATGAGAGTAGATTCGAACATACACAAGCCAAAGGATTGAGGCAGATCATTGACATGAGCAGCCACCTTCTATGCTTTGACCATACAGCTGGACAAAGAGAATGCATTCCATTCTGTGCAGCATAAAATAGAGAACTCAATAATTTTGCAATAGAGAAAACATACATGAAACTCCAACACCAACTGGAACTTTACATAGTCAATGACCACTTGCAGAAATCATCAATGTTTATGTACAAGTGAATATATTACATTCACAGTAACATTAGACTGTTTTGAGTTTAAGTGTTTCCAGAACTGTATAAAAAGTCAATTAATAGCATTTAGAAAGTACCATACATTCAGCACAGTCTAGGTAAGATATTCATCAATATCCATAGGGTTAAAAAGTCAGATATTAACTAAATAATTAGAAGTTGACCAAGATACAGAATATGATAAGAAATATTTACAGGCATAATCAATGTCAGCTACGGAAAATAAAATATGAGAGCAGTGTTATGAGGCCTCTGCTATCCCCTAGGCAATAGTCAGGCCGTCCACTATTACCGAATGATCATGCACCCTATTTACAAGTGACACCCACAGAATAGGAGAATAAGTAACTATACCAGCAATAAACACTATATGTCTTCTCCTCAAATTATCAAGATGGAATGCCGAAAAGAGCATGATGGGCCAACAAAAGCATGATTCTCATATTACATTAACTCATTAAGGAAACAAACAAACAGATCAGTAATTTGTGTAAAATAACAGTCACAATTCAACAGGTTAATTGCAATTGAATTTGACAACTTGATAAGTTATCTATACCTTCCTATCATAGCCATACCACAGCAGGTGCTGCTTTGACAAATGAACCGGCAAAAGAAGTGTGGAATCACGAACAAAAAGTACAGGCCCAAGCTGGACAAGGAAAAGGGACGAATTCTCATTTCCTGATGTTGAACTTCCTTGGGATGCCTCTACTCTCCATAAATCTCCCCTGGCAACCAGAGAACTTTCAACGTTTCTAGTTCTACTGTCATAGGTTGATGTCAAATTGACAGTACCCTGCATTTTAGAAAAAATGTGGAACTTAAACAACAGACAGGTATAAGAATTATGGAGGGATGTGAATGGAAG
The DNA here is from genome assembly GCA_954870855.1 of Scutellaria minor. Lineage (NCBI taxonomy): Eukaryota > Viridiplantae > Streptophyta > Magnoliopsida > Lamiales > Lamiaceae > Scutellaria > Scutellaria minor. The sequence continues at coordinate 8,599,354 of OX940727.1, forward strand.
AAGGTAGAGGCACAAGAACACACAGATCAATTTGCACAATCTATAGAAGTAAAGAATTGAGAGAAGACACACATTCATAACAAAGTTGACAGCAATTCATGACACGCCTAATACGTGCAAATTGATATGGTAACTCTAAAATAAGGAATAAAATAAGGATTTGGCATACCATATGTTGTCATATGCAATAATTTTCTATTTTGCCTCAGTGCCTCAGAGTCGCATGATGCAGAAATGTTGAAATGGAAACTATAACAATAGACAATTTCAACTGGTAGACTGAAAACCATCTTTCCTTCATAAGAACTTCAGTTTCCAACTCTCATAATTTGAAACATTTAAAAATGCCTTCATGACAACTAAAACTATTGATGAAGTGACCTAATGAAGCCTACTCTAGCATCTGGACCTAGTATCAAATTCAATCGCTAATGGCATAACCAAAATAACTCACATACTAGGAAGCAAAGATGGAAGATGTATCCAAATGAAGCATAACCAAAGATGGGAATCAGCACATGTAAAATGGAACCAATGACAATGTTATTAACTGGACACGATTGAGGAGATGAATTACTTCCACTTTACTTTTTCCACGAATCTTGCACCAGATAAGTCAATAACTTTACCAATAATCTGAGTTCAAGAGTAACAAACAACATAATCTCACTCATGTCTGCTTATTAGAATCGTGAAACTGCAAAATCTCCAGCATAACTTTATTTCTCAGAGGCTTGTATTCAATAGTCTTAGTCTGGCACCAAATCAGTATATATTTGATCATATAGAAAGTTTCAAAAGGTTCATATATTCACCTGTGATCGGCCCAATTGCTTCAATGCCTTTGCACTAGCAGCAAAATTCTCATCCTCAGTTGAACCCTCTAACACTGCAGCACCATTCTCAGAAATCCCATAATCTTTGAATCTTTCTGCCAAAGATCCCAAATCCTCCTGCAGAGTAACACCCAAATTTGTCCTGGCATGATGACCTTCTGTGCTCAACGACACCCCAACAGGCTCATCATGCCGAAAAGGCAGAGGCAACCGCCTAAAAAATTGCTGAACCACGCCATTAAAACTCGCACCAAAATCAGCCCCTGCTTGTCCTATTCTGTTCCCAATATCAAAAAAAGCACTCACACCATTTATCGTGGAACTGTCCACAGACAGCCCAAAGTCATTTTTAATGAAACTCTGCGTAGGAAATTCAACTTCAAACAGCTTTGGCGTCGGAGGATTTGGCCACGAGAACGAAGGAGGAGTAATATGAGATTGAATTAAACCCGTGAAACCCTGAGCAAGCTTATCTGCTAAATCTTGCCCATGCCGCTGCACCTCCTCCCATGCCTCAAACGACCTCTCCACAGACATCATCAGAACAAAACTACGGCTTCAAATAGCAATCCTAAACTCAGCTAATCATTCAGTGAATCAGAAACAAACAATATCCAGCGAGGAAACTAGCACACTACAACACAAATTAATCGAAGTTCTGTATCATCAACAGAAAAGGGCAATCGGGTGGGCTATTCCCCAAAATCAATTTTAACCAGAAATTCCAGATTCAACAAATACTTCTCATCCGATTCTTCAAACCTGTAGCAGAAATTAAACCAGAATCTCTGGATTCAACAAAAATTTCTCATCCGAATGACTGAAACTCAATTCCTTCAACACAAAACGCTAGAGTTTGACCTACAAAACAAAATAAAGATCAATATTGATATACAACCAGAGAAATGAATAGATAAATAAATAAAAGAAAGTAGAGTCGGTCAAGCTACAACGGGCAGGGATTATCAAGAAAGAGAGACTTACACCAAGAAGCCCAAAGTCGACAATGGCAGTCTGATCTTTTCAGGGTGTGTATATGTGTGTAATTGTTCGTGTGAACGGAAGGGGTAGATAGGTCTGCCGGGGTTTGGGTATGGGGGGGTTGGGGTCTTTTTTTAATTTTTTTATTGATTTATTTATTTATTTACGCATGCCTTTTGCGTTGACGCCACGTTGGTAGTAAAATCCTTTGTGGTGGCTATGAAGATAGGAATATGCATTCGGGTACCGTTTGTGACCCGATCCGGTAATAAAACCTTCTATCTCATCATTATTTAGCATAAACCTTAAAATTTCATGTTACCCTTTGGAACGGGTCTAAATTCATAATTATGATATGTAACATATTTAGAAAAATTCATATGGAAAAACACAGACCACTATACAGACATACATGAATCTAAGATTCATGCACTTAACCAAATTGATTTGAAATGACGTATTGATTTGAAATAACGTTTGATGTGTGCCCACGCGCTCTCACACACCCCGCAACTTGGTTTCCGCGCTCAACTTGCTACCGTGTGTTATATGTTTTAGTTATGTTAGTTATATATTTTAATAATGTTAATCATATTTTTTATTAATGTTAGTTTCACCTTTACATTATTTTAGACAAATACGTGATATTTTTTAGTTATGTTAGTCATACATTCTAGTTTATTAGCTATAACTTTATATATTACATAAATGTATGATAATATTTATATAAATGTATAAGTAATATCACATAAATATATATTTGTATAAATTGTGGCGATTTTTTTTTAAGTCAAAGTATTACATAAATGTTATAATATTTGTATATAAATGTCATATTAATATAATATAAATGACGTTGAAGTATGACATAAAAGTTTGAATATTTGTACATAAAAATCATAATATACAACATAAATATCATATTAATATAACTTAAAGCTCCAAATATAAATAAAAAATAAAAATTAATGAAAATAAAAAAGTGCGGATTCAAATTGGATCAGAATCGATAGATTCCATTCCATGGATATTAATTTCATGGACTTGGTGCATAATAGACCAAACTCTTGTAAATGTATAATATCACGGATAGGAGGGGCAGCCAGCAGACTGACCCTTGTAGGGCCTTTCAACTTTTGATGTTTCTATATTATATGGGCCAAAAATACATGGGCCCCTTTCTTTACCAAATAAACAAAAAAAATAAAAAATCTAAAATGGTTAATACTAGAAAATTCTGTGGGCCGATGTTCGGGTCTATTTGGGGAACTGAATTGTCATTGGTCAATTATTATGGCCAATTCTTTTATCTTATTTTTTTTCTTGGTATATATATCTTCTATAAGTGGTGAATAAATGTAGTGTAACCAGTCCCTTGTCAATCATTTTCATTTCCATATTTCTAATTATCTATTGGGTTACTTAATCTAAAATTCAGTGATATTTTGAGTATTTAATTTTTTTTTATATGATATTTTGAGTAAGCACAATTGCTTTCCATGATCTATTCTCATTCCGTGCAATGCACATGATTATATTTTTAGTGGTTTTTTTTTTTTTTTTTGAGATGTGTCTGGATATATATAAATATATCCCTTCTCATTTGTTAAGTTTTTGTTTGTATTTTTTATGGTAGATTGGTATTTTATTTTGGTATTATGTAATATTAAAAATGTTTTTTTTTTCATTTACTCAGGTTCATTTTAAACGAATGTAATGTATAAGTTCATAACAATTCCATTTAACTATTTTCTAACATCTTGTTGAAATTTACTTTTTGCATCTACCAAATCTTAGAACTTCATTAAATCATCTATTATGAGGATGAGAAACTCATGGAGCACATGCTTCCTAAGTACATATTTGACCTACAATTAAAATTGACATATTTAAAAGAACATCCAATGCCCAAAACATATATATACCAACTAAAGTCTAAACAACAACATTTTCAATGAGCCAGGTACCAGACCGAAATTATTTTTTGGGCCATTGGCCAAAGTGATTGAATTGTCATTAAAAAAACTCTTTGACCACTATATAAATATGCATTTGCATTTATAACATATCAGTTTGAATTCGAGCATCAAATACTAATTCAATAGGCATCATTAAAATTAATATATCAAATAGTCTGGAGAGAAGGGGAGAGATTTAGTCATGAACTTAAATATATCTCAGTTATAATTGAAATGCTAAGATCACAAATATTTTACTCACGAGGTGATGGTAACTTTTGTAAAATTTGATTAATGACTGACAACAAGAAAACAAAAGTTTGCAACTCATCGTTAAAAAAAAATCTGAAAATTTGTTGTTATGCCAATATATAAGATAATTTTTACTTTAAAAGAATTTCGAGGGAAATTTATAAATAATTAAATATATATAATCTCCTGCAAACACGAGCGCCGTATCTTATTATGAGAAAACGATAATCCCTATCGGCGAGGCGAAGATGTAGAGTCCTACAAACAAGTGATTCTTGATTCATTTTTTCAATTTGATAATTTTTTTCAAAAAATTCCATAAAGATTTTGTAATATGAAAGAAAGGTTATCTGATTAAGGAGGAAGGTGAGTTTTTCTGTGGAAATTTCCCAAATTGAAAACAATTGATTCGTATTTTATTCCATCTCCAAAATATTTATCGTCGACCTGAAACCCTAATGTCCGAGGACGGCAAATTGCAGTACCCCAGGATTATAATCGAGGATCACGAGCCTAGAATCTGCTCGCCCACGGTAAAGTTTAGAACAAACCATTTTTTTTCTTTGGCAATTTATAATCGCTTTATCTTGCTGTTCTTTTGACGAGTTTAGCCTTTCAATTGTGCTGTTTAAGGTGAATGATCATGGAAATGTTGTGTTTCTCTATCTTGTGTGTGTGTGTTTTGAGAATGGCGGCACAGTTAGCCGTCATTCGTTGCTCAATTATGAAGGAGAGCAGGTGTGGCCAATTTAGGAATTGATAGTTTTGCAGTTTGATGAATATGTGTCGATTGTGAATGTCCGGAAATATTGATTTAAGATGAATATAATGATCGTGAAATTAGTAATGGCTTGTTGCGGACGAGTGGGTGGACATGGCAAAAAAATGCATCGATAATTGCCAGTGATAAGAACAAGTGCTTTGAACTTGGTGTTATACAGTCAGAAGATCTGTAAGTGCTTTGTTGTTTCAATTGCTGAAAGAAGCAAGATTCTTTTATCAGACCTTTTGGTTCCATTAGTTGAGTCTTGGTGATTGCTGAGCTGAAGCTTCCTTAGTAAAAGTGAGAAGTTTAGAATTTTGTGTGATCTAAAACTTACTGAAATTATGTCTATTTCCTAAGTGGTTGACTTCCTTAGTTGCTATTAATACTTCTATCACGGTATAGACATCATAGATGGAGTCATTTATTAACTGTCTGTTTGTTGTTTCAATCAACATGCTTCTTATGCTGATGAAGTTGTATTTATCCATATGCGCAAAATAAGAAAGATGTGGGTGCTGTCTTGGCAGTGAGTGTTTTTGCGTTTTCTGTTCTATTTATCTTTTTGACGGCATCTTGGACCAACTATTAATTATAGGTTTATGATGGTTTTCATAAGCATGAGGGTGACTGTAAGCTGGGATCATCAGAAAATGATTTGAGTAAGCCCATGGAGTGTCCATCCAAGAGTGAGGATAGAGTGGAGCTAAATGGGGTGTACGATGGGCAGAAAATAGGCTTAGCCGTTGACAGTGATAAGCTCAGTAAATTTTTTTATTATGATACACCACTTTCTGAAGAAACAGGTATTTGGCTACCTGTGTCTGTTCCACCATTGTCAGAAACTGAACAAGCAGAATGGAATATTGGTCTCTATGTAAATGGAGGCTACTTGCCTGGTGGTGGTTTGGGTTCAAACGAGTATATTGGAGAAGATAAGGAGATGACCATGTGGGATGTTGTTCTTGACATGTTGCTAGCAGCCAGAGGAAAAGTCAGTGCTCTTGCTTCTGGTGATATTTATGGATATGGCATATCTTGGATGTCAAGCAACCTTCTAGAGAAAGCTTGGCAAGAGATGGCGCAAAGTCTCACGGATGCTAACTTTGGCAAAATGAAGGACATCCTGGAAGCAGAGCCACCAAAATGGTTGCCCGATAGTGCAGCTTCCGCTTGTATGCTGTGCAATGTGTGTTTCCATCCTATCATGTGTTCAAGACACCACTGCAGATTTTGTGGGGGGATTTTCTGCAATAGTTGCTCAAGGGGACGGAGCTTGCTACCTTCAAAGTTCCGAATGGGAAATCCTCAGCGAGTCTGTGATGCATGTTGTGCACGGCTTGAGTCGGTCCAGAATTGTTTGATGAACCAAGTTAGTCGTGCAGCACAGACACCTACACATGATCAGACAGATCTAAGTACGTTGCGATCTTGGCTTAATTTACCATGGAGCCAGTCTATGGAATATGATATATACAAGGCAACAAACACCATTCAAGGTTATACTAAGGTATGCGTCCTTTATAATTACATACTGCTAGCACATGCAATTGCAAGTCACCTAATTTTTTTCTGTTATGTGATCGACAACTGCTATATTAAGGAGAAAGAATAAAGTGTAGTTTGAACTTAATAAACTAAGAAGGCTTTCTTGTCTGCATTAATACAGTGTTTGAAGGATAGTGTAGTTTCGACTTATAAAATTCATAAGACAAGTTTTCATTTCTCATGTGGTTGAGATTTTACCTTTTTATTATACTCCAAGTTGGAATGGAGTACTCATATAGTTGAGAATTTACTATGAATATTACAGGTTGGATGCTTGACACCTGAAAAGTCCATACCAAGTGCAATACTGAAGGAAGCTAAAGGTCTTGCTATCTTAACTGTTGCAAAAGTTGGTTTAATGGTGACATACAATGTCGGGACTGGGTTAGTTGTTACTCGCAGAGATGATGGATCTTGGTCTCCACCATCCGCCATCGTTTCCTTTGGCATGGGATGGGGACCACAGGTGAGCGAATGAATGAATTTCCTATTTTCTATTTGTGCCGACTTGACTTAAAAAAAAAAAAAAAAAAAAACCTCTCCTCTCACAATAATATGGAACCCCTCCTTAGTAAATATTAGGTTTTTCTTACAGTTCTTTTGGTTTTACAGGCTGGTGGAGAAGTGACTGATTTTATTATTGTCTTGAGAACAAATTCTGCTATCAAGACATTCTGTGGGAATGCCCATTTGTCAGTTGGGGCAGGATTAAGTGCTGCTGCAGGGATAATTGGAAGGGTTGCTGAAGCTAATATACGAGCTGGTGATGGTGGTGTTGCTGCTTGCTATACATACAGTTGCAGTAAAGGTACTTAGTTTTAGTTTTGTGCTCTCTGCATTGCAGAAGGGTACTTGATGCTTTAAAGCTAATTAGACAGAAGAGATCGAACCATTTCTTCAGACTCCTTTTCAAATTAAATAAATTTAGGTTGATTGTATAAAGCATTGTTGTGCTAAGTTGGCCTTGAGACGGGCTAAAATGGATGTGCTGTGCTGCCACTGTGCAGTGAAGGTAAAGATTTCTAATGGCATGATTATGGCATTTGCAGGTGCATTTGTTGGTTGCTCTCTCGAAGGAAATATAGTGAAGACGCGAACACAAGAAAATTCTAGGTTTTACGGTATTTCATCCATATCAGCAGCAGACATTCTTCTCAGTTCGATGCCACAGCCTCCTGCAGCTTCTGCACTGTACCAGGCATTAGCAGAATTGTTCCAGAAACAACTAAGTTGATCGACCTGGTAAAAAATCTACTTTATATCCTCTAAATTATCAGATGGATCTCCTAACTCAGTTCAGCGTGCATATCATTACTAGCTTTCCATGTAAATGTTCGATTCTTTATTCCCATTTGATCAAAACACATGCTTGTACTGCAAAATACAGGCTGACATTGAACCATTATCAAAAAGAAAGTTCATGAATGGGAATACTTCCAGAATTTGAATTATTACGCATTTCCCAGAGTATTTTACTTTGCTGGCTTTGGTTCTATTGATAATAAATCTGGGACTTTTTGTGAATAGTTGGTCAACATCTGAGATAGAATTCAAAGACTTTTCCTTTGCATGAAAGTTGTATGAAGGTTGGCTATGAAATCAACCACCTTTACTTTGAAGCACCGGTCGGATGGAAAGAAATGAATGCACGGAACAAGGGAGGGAAAATGATAGGACAGAAAGAAAAAAAAAACCGAATAGAAGATCTCCAAATTGAAAGTATACATTGAAACTCCCAATACATCAGATGAAACAGCATCACATATCTATGGTATATGCCATACACATTGGGTTCTTTGTTCTCCTTCCTATTTCAATGTCATACTTTTATTTTACTACAATGCCATTGAACTGAGAGATTAATTTCTATGGAAGCATTAGCCTTCCACATCACTTTCTGCCTCACTTCCGTACTTGGCCTTTACCGACAAATATCAGGGATTTCAACTCGGTATCAATGAGAAATCTTCGCTTAAGTTTTCATTGTATATTCTTTCGATCTTTGAACGAGCTAGTCAAGTACCTGGATTTTGAGCTTCCAAGAGTGAGTTCAAGGTCCTCCGAACCACACTCCTCATGTATGGTCTCCCCTTCCCACGGTGTCACAAGACTCGTATTGCTACTTCCAAATGCAAACTCAGTAGGAATCACTTGAGACATAGGAATATCAGTGGTATCAGCAATGGCAGGAGAACACATCCCACTCTGCCCTGGGGTGCAGGTGAGAGACCCACTAGTTAAATCTTCTACTCTGACTCCAAATGGATTAGAAGAAACAAAGCTAAATGTTGGAGAAGTCGACCCACTCTGAGGGACTCGGGCTGCAGGGTACCACATGCGGCCACCAGGGCTTGGTGGGGTTGACAAGGGGAAGAACGGGTAATGAGGTCCTCCCCACTCGAGACGAGCAGAAGAACCATCCCAACCAGCATTGACTCGTGGGGTTTGAGCAGTTGGGGAGCTTGAAGGAGGGGTCACTGGGGCGCTGATGGAACCACCATGACCATGCACATGGTGGTGAATGAACTTGGACGAAGAGGCCGATGATGAGAGGTTTCTGAGCCATGGGATGAGAGAATTGCCATCTGCAGGGCTTGGATCATAGGAAGTACATAGACTTTGTTGGTAAGATGAGCATGCTCTTACTGATGCTGATCCTGATCCTGATCCTCCCATCATATCCATGCTTTCCACTGGCTTTAATCCCTTTCAGAGATAAAATATAAAACACATTATAAGAAAACTGTTCAAGATTCATATGGAGTAAAATTAGTCTTTTTTTACAAGTTAACTGTAAACCTCACCAACTGAAGTTCCCACAAAAAAAAGGTAATTTCCATATTACATTTCTTTTTTCTCAGTTTTAAAAGTATCAAATGGAGATTCCTAAAATAGATTTCGCCCAATTTCGAGGAGTATCATTGTCTTGTCAATACCAATCATCTCCTCTCACTTCCATTTCTAGAACGTTCAGTGCATATCTCAGATATATATATATATATATGATTCAACAAAGGGAGGAAAGCAGGTGAGAGAAGAAGACAAAGGTGAAAAGGCAAGAAAAATGATTAATGTAATTAAATTTGATTTTGCGAACAATTTTGGTTAGGCACCTTGCGATAGGTGGTGCCGTCTGGCTCGACGGTCCAACCAGCCTCGTTGCAGAGGGCCTTGAGGACCTCATTGTTGTCGCAGTGCTTTGGGAGCGTATAATTTCCGTAGAGGCGGAGTCCGGTGAATATCTTGGCGGCGATGGCCCTGCGCCGCCGCTCCCGGCACTTGTTGTTCTCTCTCTCCTTCCACGTCGGCGTTCGCGTCCCTCCGGTCATCCTTCTACCTCCACCGCCTCTCCTTATAGAGCCTCAACTAGTATAATTCGCCGATCCACCTCCATTGTTAATTCATTTCAGAATTTGAACAGACTGGTAAACAATTATGAGAAATTGGTGTAAATTGGGGAGTATTAATAGAGCCAGCAACATAGAAATCTGTGGAGGGAGAAGATGAATGAGTTGAAGAAGTTGAGATGAATTTTAGGGATTGGAAAATGTGGGATTGAATGAGTTAGCTGCAGAGAGAAGTGGGCTACGACATAGGAGATGTGTTGAGTTCTGCATTTCTCTTTGACGGTGGGGGACTGATTTCTACACCTGTTTTTACATAAATACCCTCGGGATAAACTTTTTGGGCTTAATAAGGCCCCCATTTATGCTTCAATGTAAATTAAAGTGATTAAAAAAAAAAATCGATCTTATTGAGAAATTTAATAGTACCCAGAGTAAAATAATCATGGGTTTTTAATGAAAAAGATATTAGAATAAAATCCAATCCTAAAGTCATTGTTAATCCAAAAAGAAAAAAATGCATTATCATTCTCTAAACTAGCATACTTTGTTTTAAATAATTTATGAATTAAGTATACCGTGTTTCTAAATATTCTAATACAAATTTGTCTAGCAATAAAAAGATACTAGATTTTGATTATTAAAAAACTCTTTAAAATAAACTACGTGATGCAAAGACTCTTTAAACAAAAACTTGATATTTAGAAAGTTAAGGATGCAACTTATTTCGAGTATTTTATATTAGTAGCATCTTAGAATTCTTCATATATAATAATCATTAGAAATCCATGTTTCAGATTCTATTGAAAACTGCATGGAGGGCATTTCAGTCATCAAATAAATATATAAATTTTTAATTTTATCATCTCATAATCACCACCGAAAATGAAGAGAAATAATTAAGTGGAGGAGGGGGTCCACTTGGTGCACGCGAAAGCAAAGAGAGAAGGCGGCGCCACCCCTCTCAGCCGTTGCACGCGGCGGCGGGGGACACCTCTCCGCCATCGCCGGGGAATTTCTGCAATCTTTATGACATGGCATGTGATAACCTTTATATGTAGGGCAACAGCTATAGACTCTAGAAATAATAATTGAGTAATGGGACACTGCGACAACTGTGGACCATGTGATCGAATGTTTCTTTCTTCTATTCTCATTGGTTCTGGCCTTCTATGCTTATGAGTATGATTCTTGTCGAGATCCATATGCTCTACAATCCATCTATTTATGTGAGATGAATTAAATCGAAACTAATTATTTATCGTTTCGTCAGAGAAATAATAGTTTTTACCATGTTCAGGTTTTTTTAAAGCTTTTTAATTTTCATGTAATTCAAATTTTCTAACACAATTGATAAAGCATATTTTATGTGTATTTAAGTTAAAATGGTTAAAGGGAATATAAAATTTATGGGTAAAAACTTGTTTAAGTGGTAATTTATTGCGCTTCCTCCTTTTGTTTGACATAGTAGTATTCCATTTTTTCTTAACAATTTCTGACGTGGAGAAATAAACTTTGTTTTTTAGTCAGATATTAATATTTTGGGATTAATTTAGAATTCTGAAATATTAATAAAAGAAGTTTTACATTTTCGAAAGAGACAAATCAATTATTAATGATTTGAGAATCACAACAAATTCTAGTGCATAAAAATATTCAGAATATTAATAATTCACAAGAATTGAGAAGAATGTTTGCTAATTATAAAATGGACATGCAAGTGGTTGATCCCTTGATCACCTGACAAATTTACAAATAAATTTGGTGTTTTAATTAGTACAAGAGAATATTTGAAAGTAGGAATGATTGTACTAGTAGTAGTAGTGAAAATTGAGGAATCAAAGAAGCGTGGAATGTGGAAAGACATAAATCAATACACTAAATCAATTTCTCTCTATCTTATGAACTCAATCAATTTATTTATAAAAACACTTCAATAGTTTATTAAAAAAAAGAAGAAGAATTTATAAATTTAAAAACATCTCATGAGATGAAACGATTTATAAGATTTTAAAATAAGTTTAGTCAAAACACCCAGTGATGATGAAAACCCGGTAGAACACATTTTGTTGTGATTTGAAGCAAGTAAAGAGGGAAAATCAGATGAAATTGAGTTAATTTAGATGAGAAATTAGTCCTATTTTATTATAGAATCAAATTTTTTTTATCTTATTCCAATGTATATACATGAATTCTGTCTTATAGATAAAGGTCTATGAATCATCTTATATTTCTAATCACTATTTTACTTTGCCCAACAATCACAATCGACGTTTTTTATTTACTCATTTTCTCTTTTCTTTTGGTGTATTTTAGTTTCATTGTTATTATATTTAATATAATAGTCATTTATAGCATAAAATTAAATAAAATTAATTTTTCTATCACAACATATAATTTTATTACTTTCTATCGTAATTGGATTGGAAAATAAAATAATATCTGCATTCACATGTGTTACGTGTATAGTGTAAGGTTGTCTATTAATGTGTTGAATGATAATATTCATATCTTATCAAACAAGAGTAAAATTGACATTTTTTTATATTTATAATACAAAAAGTACATATATTATCTAGTAGAGTAGAAAAACAATTTAGCATCCTAATTATGTAGATATGGACGCTATCCTATTTAATTTCGCCTATTAATTTATTTGTCTCTACCTAAAAATTAAAATGCAAAGGGACTTTGCAAGGATGATGCGTTTGTGACTTGTGCGGTAATTAGCGGACGGGATGTCAAATGCAAAGGGTCCCACTCTTCAGTTTACTAATCAAAATATCTATTTAACGTGTGTCACAAATAATTAAATTAATTTTATAATATAATATTGTGAGTCATCAACATTGGGCCCACCACCTCCGATGTCGTCTAGGCTCCAACTCCTCCTCATACTCTTCAGTCTTCACCACCACTCTTCTCTCCTTTTCCAACATGCTGAATCTTCTCTTCATCGCCCTCATTCTTCTTCCCAAGGAACTCAGTGGCTCCGCCATCGCTCAGGTTACTGATTCGCCACTCCTCTTGTTCAGTCGGAACGAAGCTGGTCCACGGTGCCCCGCTGTTGACTCCAACCTCAACTTCCGACCGGTGATCGGAATTCTCAGTCACCCTGGGGATGGTGCCTCCGGCACCCTCAATAACGGCACTAATGCATCGTATATCGCTGCCTCTTATGTGAAGTTTGTTGAATCAGCGGGTGCTAGAGTTATTCCTCTTTTCTACAACGAACCTTCAGAGGTTTTATACAAGGTAATTAGTGCTCGCTTTCTTAAGTTGGATATTTCATGATTTCTGTGTGTATTATGGTCATGGATATGATTTGGTTTGTTATGTTGATTAATGTTGTTGTTGATCCGCGCATGTGGATTTTATAGGCTTATAGAACACTATTCCAAATAGTGCTTGACTTTGATCCTATTTTCATATTACTGACACGTATTTATTGAAGGCATTGGAATTGAAGATACAATACGGAATGCAATAGAAGAACGCTACTAAATTTAGAGTTGTGTTACTTCTTGAATCTTTGATGACGAACACTTAGAGGTTATTGAGAAAATGAGGGATCCAACATTCAATATAATATCTTTTAGGAGTGAGGAAAGTTCGACGATTTTAGTCATCTGAGTGTGTGTGTTTTTTTGAAGATTTGTTACAGATGTAGAAGGTCTCTTGAGAATGATGTTCTCTTTTATGTCCAAATGCGGGAGATTCTAAGATTTATCTAATCATGGCATCTTTGGTTGACATTGAGTTGATTCTGCAAGAATGAGGATAGCCTTTGACTTTAAAGGTGTTCCCATGCATTACATACCCCATACCTGTTGAGCAATTCATTTGGTATTGATGAGTTGACGATATCCATCATCTCTAGTATTGCTTCAATAATGATGTGTTAGCACATTATCTGCTTCTGATTAAATTTTGTTATTGTTAAAGTGTTCATAGTTCATGTCCCCACAAATGGACATTATGGTAACTATGCAATTTATGTGGCAGAAACTCAGTTTGGTTAATGGAGTGATCTTCACAGGAGGGTCGGCCAAAGATGGTCCCTACTTTGAGGTTGTTACATCGATATTTAAGGTACTTGATTACCTCAGAGATTCTTGCTAAAATTGAAACCAACATGTCTCTCATTTGATTTTTGGTTGCCTCAACTATAATGGTACTTTATTCTCACTTAATGCTGAAGTTGCTAACAAGGGCTTATGATTAAACAAAAGTGGCATGTTTATACTCTTTAATTCTTTAACAACTAAAGAATTTCATTAGTTTGTTTCTTAGCAATATCCCATTGAAAATTTATTTGAATTATCAGTTCTGTAGTAGCTGTTGATTCTTTGATTGTTACAAGTATAAAAGGCTGACTTAAAAGACATGTTTTTTGGCTATTTTTTGAGTGAGTGCAGTATTATCTTATTGGCTGTGTTCTTTGCATGCTATGTCGAGAGCCAAATGATGCTTTGCTACATGATATAAGCATATGCACTTAAGTAGGGTCATTTATCATGTGAAGTTCAACTTGGCTTTGGTATTAATCAGGGAAAATAAAAATGCCAGATATGAGTAACATCTCTGAGTGAAGGACTCTTTTGATCTGTTTGGTGCAGGATATTCTGAGAAAGAATGACGCTGGAGATTATTTTCCTTTGTTAGCCATCTGCTTAGGTTTTGAGCTTGTGTCCAAGATTGTGAGTGAGGTAATGCCTCGGAACATGCACATGTATTTGGTATATAACTTCTCTTATGCTCCTCAAGAAATAGAGAAAGAGAGAGAACTTGGGAAGAACTAAAGTTTTTTTTGGTCAATTTGCAATATTGAATCCCCCCCCCCCCCTCCTTTCTCTGCCCAGAAGTAGGTGATTGTTAACATTACAATGAAGTCTTTGGATTAGGAGAAGAAACAGATGGTTTTTTCTGATGAATTCTATAATTGAACAGAGTCCGTGCTCTGTCTCCTGCTGTATGAAAATCATTCAGAGGGTCATTGCACACTGGCCACCATAGGGTCTTTTAATGTTTCCAAGATATTCCAGTTTGACTTCAATAACTCCATTTCCTATTGATCTATATAATGTTTCCATTTCGTTTTGGTCACAGGACAATAACATCCTGGAGAAATTTAAAGCACAGGATCAAGCTTCTACATTGCAATTTATGGAAAATATGGATATAAATGGAACCATGTTTCAAAGGTATTACTGAAGTTAAGCTCTATGTCTTGTATTATTGTTGCATTTCATTTTATGGTGAATTTGGCAAGCTAGACTTACATGAAGAATGAATGCTCATATAGTCCCCAACATGCCAATTTCACCTTATAAGTCTCTTCTGTTACAATTGTTTCTTTGAACAGCAATCTTGGTAAAAGAAATTATAACGTTAGTATGAGTCTTAAGGTTGATCTTGATACCCTAGTAGTGGTTATTTCCATGATGTGCTGCCAACAATTTATAACTTTAAACATCATGGACCACATTGGGAAAATTGGTTTCCAATTGAGTTGAAATTTTAGTGAATTGTATAGTCCTAACAAGCTAATAGTGGTTTTGATCAGTAAAAGAAGCCCACTGGCCTCTGCATTCTGTTTCAGCTATCAGGTCTAATTCACAAAACATATTTATATGCAAACGTTTGTCCTTCAATTTTAGATTGGCCCTGTTTCGAGTTGAGTATTGAACCAGTAAACAGTTAATGCTTATGATTATGGAAAGACTATAACCCTTTCCAAAGGATCATTTTGCTCCTTCTAATATGTGAATATTTATATGGCCAGATGCTCCTGCACTAATTTGATAGAGGCTGTAATTGTATGATATGTAGCTATCACAAATTGGCATTGTTAATCAAGGGTATTTTGATCCTCCTAGGTTTCCTCCAGTTTTGCTAAAGAAGCTGAGTACAGAATGCCTTGTGATGCAAAATCATATGGTAAGTACTCTTTCCTCTCCGCTGTTGTGTGATGATAGTGTTATAAATATGTACTTGTCTTCCTGGATGGGCCAGCTACGTGGTTAGACATTGCTCTTAGATAAGCTCCTTGAAGCACTAGTGCATGCAATTGTTATTTGCACCCCTTTTCAAATTATACATAGATAGCAAACAGTCGAAGTAAAAGGAATATATTAGGTCTATGCTCTGACAAGATTTACTTTAATATAAGATCATGCATGACGCAGCATTTACTTTCATCTTGACACAGTATGGGGTCTCACCTGAAAAGTTCCAGAAGAACAAGAACCTTTCTAGCTTCTTTAAGATCTTAACAACTTGTGCAGATGAAGATGACAAGGTATGTAAGAAGCCACCTAGTGGTGTATTTGTGTTAGCTCCATATTTGTATTATCTTAGATGTGTTTACATTACATTCGTTGACACCTGAGCTATATTCTGATAAGCTTCCAAATGATCAATTTGTATCAGATCTACGTTTCAACAGTGCAGGCACTTAGATACCCTGTGACTGGTATTCAGTGGCACCCTGAGGTAATTATTAACTTTACATGTGTGTCGAACTTTAAAATTCTATTCATAAATCTGTAATCTATTTTCCGTAGGCTGATATGTTGGTCATCAACTGATTCCATATATTCTTCATTTGAGCAATTCATTGAATTTGCTGCATTTTTTCTCCCAACATCCATCTTCCCCCTGAACACCTCAACCACATACTCCAGTACATTTCTTGAAGGATCCTGTATACTAGTCATTACTAGAGAGTATGTCATCCTAGAAACTGAGCATTTCAACAATATTTTGTACATTGCTAGAGTTATTTCTTGAATAAGACCAGAGGGTCGATGAATAAGAGCACTGGAGCACATATCCTGTAAAATATAATCCCAATATTAGACATCTTCAAACGTGCAAAACAATGTTCATTGTCTCTGTTATGTAATTTTTTTCTTGTAACATGTATTTTATTGATTGGAATTATGCTTTTTTTTTTCTTTTACAAAATTCCAGATATCATTTTTTTCCAATGCTTCAGAATTGATAAAATAAATAAACTTTACATATTAAATTATGAAAACGATATTTTGTTTGAAATGCAAAATTCTTGTCATCCCCTGTCCAGAAAAATGCTTTTGAGTGGGCCTCATCAAGGATTCCACACTCCGAAGATGCAATTCAAGTCACTCAACTTGTTGCCAATTTTCTTATAAGGTATTATTTTATTCAAATTTGGTGCTCACATGGTGTGAGCATTTGACTCTCTCTTTCTCTTTCTTAGCTGGTAAACTTCTTTGCTTGATATCTTTTAAGAATAGCTCATTATAGTTTTGCCATATCCCTCCATGACACAGAAGATAGTTTCAAGGAAGTTGGTTGGTTTTGGAGTATGTCACCTTGATCAAGAACTAAGTTTTTCAATGTTTGAAGTGATTGCTAGTGTGTGTAGATATGTCTTGATTGCATCTATACTTTATATCTGGATATTTGATATCATCTACTTTGATATCAAATTTCTTAGGGAGGCTAGGATGTCCATGAATGGACCATCTTCCCAGGAAGTGCTTGACAACCTCATATATAATTACAGTCCTACCTTTCGTGGAAAGCATGGGTAACTCTCTCTCTCTCTCTCTCTCTCTCTCTCTCTCTCTCTCTCTCTCTCATGCATGTTTTTTCATATTTGCAGGAAGGGGTTTGACGAGGTTTACATTTTCAGCTAATTCCGATCTCTAAAGTTCCTGGAGCGTGAAGTGTACGTATAGATGAATCAAATCTATAAGCTTTAAACTTAAGATGTATATGATAGTTGAAGATGGTGCTAAGATCATTGGGCAGTAGTGAATGCAGCAGATACAGGCAATTCGTTGCACCGGTGAAGATCATATTTGTTGTGCACCCTTGTATTAAGCACCATTAAAATGGTGTTACATTTATCATCACCGGGGTAAATATCATTCTATTCCATCTATATTGTGTATTATAGTTATAGCGTTTGCTTGTAACATCAATATTGGAAATAGAAACACTATTTGAATTAAGTAGAGGATTTCATGTGTGTAAATGAATCGATTTCCTTATTATAAGGTATAGGCCATAAGGGTGTACTACACATTTTTGTTCCCGTATTTGCTTCATCCGATATATATATATATATATATATATATATATATATATATATATATATTTTATTTTATTTTTTTATTTTTTTTGTTCACTAGATTTTTTTCTTCAGTATATTATTTATACGTAACATTATATGATACGACCTCACATATATATTTTTCTGAGTTTTACCATTCACAATCAAATTGGTTGTTCACAATGTCAATCTTTATCGTAGATGTATTATTTTGTACGAGAATTTTGACGATTAATCTGAAAATTAATGACCAGCCATTTCCAGGTTCTTAAGTAGTCAGGAATTTTGGTAAATTTATAAATTTATGATTTGAGAGATGGTTCATTATCTCAAGATTTAAAAATAAAGATTTATAAAAGTAAGGTTCGATTTAACTTGAGGCAATCTCCATTATGAACATGTTTTTAACTTGATGGCCTCAACAAAAATTGTTGATAAATTTCACTTATATAAAAAGTAAAAAATTATAAATAAGACTAAGAATTAAAGAGGTAGAAAATTATGATGAATACTGTATATTTAAACTTTCCTTTTGATCTGATGTGGGATATACTGTGACGTGGACCCAAACATCCTTTTCATACGTGTACTGATAGCTCCCTTCATCAAACTCAACCCCACCAAAATTAATACGCGTGATCAATTTAAAAACCCTTCAACAAACTCAACTCCATTTTTTTCATGTCAAAGCTGTTTCAATTCCACCAATCACCATTTCTCCTTCTCCTTTTCACCATTACCAACAATGGCTCTACCTCCTCCGCCACCCCCGCCGCCACTCTCCTCGGAAACCACTGCCGCTGATTCACCACCATCTACCTCCTCCTCTTCGATCACTGCCGCTGGTTCCTCTTCCGACTCGATGAACTATCTTTGGATTCCCCTCCTCATCTCTCTTATCAAGGAGCTCAGCTGCTGCACCAACAATCAGTCCAGGAGTACTGTGCCGCTCCTCTTGGACAGTGACAGAGATGATTTTGCTACTGTTCCACTGTCCCCCAAAGTCGACCACAATCTCAATTTCCGCCCTGTCATTGGAATCCTCAGTCACCCCGGGGATGGTGCCTCAGGTCGACTCAACGATGCTGTTAATGTGTCGTACGTTGCTGCCTCGTATGTGAAGTTTGTTGAGTCTGCTGGTGCTAGAGTTATTCCTCTTATCTACAATGAACCTTTGGAGGTTCTGTACATGGTAATTAACACTTGTTGAATTTCCTAAATTCGGTGTTATTGTGGTATGATTTGGTAGAGATTAAGTACTAGATAGCATAATCTGTTTTGAGGATCAAATTACTCACTAGGTTAAGACTTAAACGCTAAAGACATGTAATAAAGAAGCAACCTGCTGAAGAGTTGCTTCTTGGCGACGCCTTTTTGTATATGTTTGTTGGGGGGGGGGGGTCATCAGTTCAGTGAACTTACAGAGATAGTTTTGGACTGCTAAACGAATGTTAGAAGCGTCACATGTTTTCTGCAATTACTTGTGATGTTAAATTTGCTTTAGTGGTAGCTGCTTAAGATTCAGCTTATTTTGTACACCCTATCAGCCTTTCTACCTTCTATTTATTGGTTATTCTCAGCATTGTCTAGTCATTGCATCTTCGGTTGAAATTGTTGATTCTACTGGAATGAGAATAGCCTTTGTTCTTAAAGTTGTTCCAATGCAATGTGTACAAGGGGATAATTGGTTTGTCATCAATGAAGTCTACTAATGACCATATTTAATATTGCTTCAGTAATGGTGCTTACAACCTGCTGATTAAGTTTAGTTTTTGGCTAAAGCAACCATGGATTGATGTACATGAATTGTCATAATGATAACTTTGTAATTTATGTTGTAGAAACTCAATTTGGTTAATGGAGTGATCTTCACAGGAGGGCGGAACAAAAGAGGTCTGTACTTTGAGGTTGTTGAATCAATATTTAAGGTATGTGACCATCTCAATTATTCTTGCTACTATTGAAACAAGCATCTTCTCTTCTTTCTAGTGATTCCATGGAAAATGAGAAAGGAATTAGAAAACCTCTCATATTTACAGTTGCTTATGATGATATATTTTATTATATTGCTTTATGCTGAAGTAGCCTCTATATACTTGTTCTTGCTTGCTATATTACAAAATTAGCACTTCATTAGTGAATAACGTGAACATACACACTTAAGTAGGGTCATTAATCATGTAAAGCAATTTTGATAATGATTTAATCAATTAAAATGAAATTCCGGAGAAAATGGTACCTCTCAGTTTTAACTGTTTTCTATTTGTTTTGGCCAGGAAGTCCTCAGGAAGAATGATTCCGGAGATCATTTCCCTTTGCATGCCATTTGCTTAGGTTTTGAACTGTTAACCAAGATTGTGAGTAAGGTAAAGCTGTCCAGAATATAAAGCTGCATATGTATCTTGAGAGTGGCATCCCCCCCCCCTCCCACCCTTTTCTCTCTTCCTTTTTTTTTTAAATGTTTATTTGTTATGTATATTTGTTGGCATTGAAAATGGTGATTATACTATAAAAAAATTTGGATTAGGGGGAGTCATTAATTTTTTTTCTTGTAAATTTAGTAATTGAGGAGAGTGCTCTTTCTATCTCCTGCTATGTGAGACTCATTGTTGGAGTATTATCTCCTGCTATATGAGACTCATTTTCATTATTGATTACAGGACAACACGATCCTAGAGAGATTTAATGCAAAAGATCAAGCTTCTACTTTGCAGTTCATGGAAAATGTAGATATAAATGGAACTCTATTTCAAAGGTGATGATTGGAGTCAATCTGACTAAATAAGTTTTCAGTTTATTGTTGTGAAATCATTTTCAACCGTAGTCTCACATTACTGTTGCAACTTATTTAGTCAATTTGAGTTTAATGGTTTATATTTCAATGAGCAAATGCTGGCAACTTAGTTTCCTGTAATTTGTATACTAGGAATTAATTGATAAACAACATAAGCAAATTGTTTACCTTCTCACATTGGCATCATTAATTATGGATGTGTGAATTTCCTACACAGGTTTCCTCCTGCTTTGCTGAAGCAGCTCAGTTCAGAATGCCTAGTGATGCAAAATCATAGTGTAGGGTGCTCTTTGCCTCTTTCCAGTCTGTAGTTATGTGATGATAGTTTTATAAATGTTTACTTATCTTCCTCGATTACCTATTTACGTGGTTTTGCATAGGATTAGACTGCTGAAAGGTCAAGAAGTAGAAAGGGTGGTTCAACTTCCAAGTATGTGAGCAAAACAAGTTTATAACTTCCAAATCTAGTTTTTTATCCTTCTGTACTCAGCAGTCTTCAGACAGTTGGCCTTGGTTGGGTTTGTGAATCAATGCAGTTTCTGAAATATTTCAAGTGCCATCAGCTCTGCTTTTGAATTCTTCTTCTCCTTCTCCTTCTTCTTTGTTTTTTAATTTTGCCTCTTTTTCCCTTTTCCCCTCCTCTTTCCTGCTAGCTGGAAACAAAGTAGGAAGAGTATTTCTTTAATACAGTCTTGTGACCTTTCATAAGAAATTTAATCCTTTCCTACCTTAAGACCACTTGACTTTTTTCTAACTTTCAAGATATCTGTAGATTTCTATGTTCCTGAAATCAAGACCTTAAATTGTGCTTGGAATCAGTGACTACCTATATAAGTAATGGTCTGGCATTGGTTGCCATTTGCCAATCGTATATGCTATACAAAGTTGAGTGTTTGTCACAGATGGTAACCACTATGTAATTCAGAATAGGACATTTAAGTTGATATGGTTCTAATTTGGTTCATGGTTCCAATCAATTGATTGTTCTCATAAATAACTTGTTTATATGTCTATATAATAATTCTGGAGTTTTGCTAAATTTTTACTTTAATTTAGGATGATGCAGCATTTGATGTCTGCAATTAAACAAATGAAATAATACATTGTAACTGTAAATTATGCATCTAGTTATCATTACTAGGCATGTTTTTTTCTTAGTACAACAATTTCAATTTCATTGTGACACAGTTTGGGATATCACCTGAAACGTTCCAAACGAACCAGAGGCTAAGTAGCTTCTTTAAGATCTTAACAACTAGTGCAGATAATGATGGCCAGGTATATAAGAGACCAACTTGTGGTGTGTTCACCTTCAACATCTTATTTGTATTACTTTGTTACTTTCCACTGCATTTTTTGGCATCTCATCTTTATATCTGATGGCCTTCCCATTGTATCAATTTGTATAAGGTGTATGTTTCAACAGTTCAGGCACGCAGATATCCTGTGACTGCTGTTCAGTGGCACCCAGAGGTATAATCTTCATTTAAATCATATTCTCAATAAATAAACTCATATATATTAAATTTGGTCCAGAAAAATGCTTTTGAATGGGGGTTATCGGGGATCCCACACTCAGAAGATGCAGTTCAAGTCACTCAATATGTTGCCAACTTTTTTGTGAGGTTTTTTTTTTTTTTTTTTTTTTGTCAAATTTGGTGCATATTAGGTTCTATTCATAATTACCACAATTACATGACTGAGTATTGTCTCCTTTCACATGAAATATCTCAGGGAAGCTAGAATGTCTATGAACAGGCCATCCGCCCAAAAAGTGCTTGACAACCTTATTTATAATTATAGTCCCACATATTGTGGAAAGGCTGGGTATCTCTCTCTCTCTCTCTCTCTCTCTCTCTCTCTCTCTCTCTCCCCAATGAACGACAATAAACATGTCCAGTTTTGCCATATTTGCAGGAGAGGATTCGATGAGGTTTACATTTTCAGCTAGTTCTGTTTCCTGAACTTTCTGGCTATTCGACTCGAATGTACATATAGTATCCAATACATCTCACACATAGCATGTGGATCAATGGTCTAATGTATATATGGTGAAAAAAATATTCAATGTAGCTAGCATCTACAAGATGTTAAAGGCTGGAATGTCATAAGTGGACTCTTATCTTACGAAATTACGTTAATGAGACAAACTCATATTTGTATGTTTGAATAAAATTATAAAACCTTGGTTAAAATTAGATGAGAGAGAGAGAGAGGTGTGACGAAGATGAGTAAATTCAGTAGAATTTTGTGTACATAAATTTTAAATATGCTAATTATGTAAGTTCAAATTAAGATTGCATAAACTTGAAAAAAAAAGAGTCAAAATAGTTAAAATGAAACTTAATTTGAAACAAAATTTGATTTTTAAAATAATATTTATTTTGAACCGAATAAGTATATATTTGAGTAAATAATGGATTAAATATTTTAATTCGTATCTTCAAAAGATACTTCCAACATATCAAATCATATTTTTGTGAATAATACAAATCTCATAACATATCATTCTAAACAATCTCAAGTATCGAACTTAATGAGCAGTAAGAAGGAGAAAGGAAAGTATAGAATTGCCAGTAAATATAATAATACGTTGGAAAGAAAAAGGAAAGTATAGAATTAGCCAGTAAAAAAAATACGCTGAAAAGAAAAAGGAAAGTATATATAATTTGCCAGTAAATACGTAGAAAGAAAAAGAGTGTGGAATTTGCCAGTTAATAAAATACACGTTGGAAAGAAAAAGGGAAGTAAATATTTTGCCAGAAAGAATTAGGAAAGTATATATTTTGCGCGTAAATACGAAAACGATGGTGGATATGTAAATCGTCGAGAAACTTAATCAACGAACAACTATCTAATCCTAGAATATATTAATGAAGTATCAGTTTCCAATTTTGTTTCCTTGAAAACACGAATTTTATTTCAAATCAATTATATTCTTTAAAAAAAATATATCGAATCGGGTCGTTATTTGAATCATAACAAAAATTAGTAGGTTTTGGATCACCTTCCGGCATGCTAAACTGTCTGCTCAACTTCCGACCGGTCATCGGAATTATCAGCCAGGCGGTGATAGCGCCTCAATAATGCTACTAATGCCTCGCATATTGCTGGTGCTTGAGTTATTCCTCTCATCTACAATGAACCTTGGGAGGTTCTTTACTGAGTAATTACCACTTGTTCTATTTTCAATCTCCTGATTATTATCAATACGATCTGTTTCTTTTATTAATTTGTTGTGGTTTTTAATATACATCTCTCTCTGTTTGAAAAAGTACATACAGTTTTAGGCTTTTAGCTATACTTAGATTTGATTCACAAAGTTATTTTTTTCTGTTTATGTCCATTTGGATCCACATTTTCAGTCAAACAAACAAGGAATCAAGTAATGCCAACTTCTTGGATTTGGGACTGAGAAAATCATGAGCAAAATTAATATATTGAGATGATTTTGGAAACAGAAATTAAATAAGAAATAAAAGTGGCATGATTTCTGCTTTAACTTTGAGATTGAGTTTGCTTTTATGGTAGATCACGTGTTATTTGATTAAGAATCAAGCTTAATTTTATATAGCCAAACAGAGTTCCTTCCATCTATTGGTGATTTCTCATCATTGTCTAGTCATCATGTCTTCGGTTGAAACATGCTGATTGTACCAGAATGAGTATAATCTCTGACCTCAAAGGTTTCTGATATAGGTATAAGGTCAGCAGAGTATATTTTATATAGATGAAGTGTAGGTTCTCACAATCTTTATTACAGCTTCAATAATGATGCATCAGAAAATAATCTTGTCTTAATTAAGTTTTGTTATTTTCTTAAGCAATCATGAATCATGTCATCAAACTGCCATAATGCTAATTTGGTAATTTATTTCGCAGAAACTAAATTTGGTTAATGGAGTGATCTTCACTGGAGGGCGACCCATGGAAGGTCTCCAATTTGAGGTTGTTGAATCGATGTTTAAGGTACTTGATCTTCTCAATAATTCCTGCTAAAACTGAAAAAAATGTCTGCTCTCCTTACCTTGTTACCATTAAAAGTGAGAAAGGCAAAATACAACCTCCTACATATTCCGTCGCCTAAGCAAATGTTGATTTGCTATCATCTCACTTAATTTTTAAAAAGATAGGTGGCCACCACCTCTATACCGTTTGATATTTATAGAATTAAAGATTTCTGAGGAGATGTTTCTCAGGCATATCCAGCTGCAAATAATTTAGACATGTTTAACCAGTTTATGTTTGGAACTTAAAAGGTTGAACTAAAGGACATTTTTAGTTACTTTCTGGGTCATGCCTTGCAATCTGATTGGATGTGATTCTGCAAGCTATGTGAAAAACTATAGTGATTCTTTGGTGGATTTATAACATGTACGGTTAAGCAGTGCCCATTATCATGTAGATTTCAACTTTGGTTATGATTTAAAACGAGAAAATAAAATGCTGGAGTGAAATGGCAACTCTCATATTTCTCTTTGTGTTCTTTGCAGGAAATCCTGAGAAGGAATGCTGTTGGAGATCATTTTCCTTTATCTGCCATACGCTTAGGTTTTGAACTGTTACTCGAGATCGTGAGTGAGGTAAACATCACTAGAAATGCTCATGCATGTACAAATGTTTCTTAGCATGACATCTCCACAGAGGGGGTAAGAACTTCAGCTTTTTTTTCCAATCGAATCGCAGAACTGAAATCCCACCTTTTAACTTTTTCTCTTCTACTTTTTTTGCTTTCAAATTGGTGGTTATACAATACAATAAAGGCTTTATTTTTTTTGGATGGAATACAATAGACTTTGAATTAGAGTAAGATACTGATATTTGTACGAGACTCATTAGAAGTTCACTATGAATGGGCCATTTCCTGTCCTGAAACTCATTTTTCGTGAGCTAAAGCTGCATTGAGCTGCTCTTAAACTGCTATGACTTCTATTTTGCATTCTAGTGCTTTCAACCATGGACTGATTTAATTAGTTTCCCATGATTGATCAATGTCAGGTCTCTGTTTTCACTGAGGACTATGGGATGCCATGATCTTGGAGAGATTTAATGCAGAAGGTGAAGCTTCTACATTGCAATTCATGGAAAATGTAGTTATAAATGCAACTCTATTTCAAAGATAATATAACTGAAGCCATTATGACAAAGTAATTTCTTAGTTTGTTGGTATGAAATCATTTCAACTGTAGTCCTTGATATTCCAATTTCTCCATTTTTAGCTTCTTTGGTATTTAGCTGTTACCCTAAACTTGGTAGCCTAATAACCCAAGCATGGCAGTTAACTGTCATTGATGCCCCAAATTGGAGATTTCCATTGAAAGCTTACTCCATTTTTCCCTTTTTCTTAATGTACTAATTTAGGTGATAAGATATTATGTGTTGAACATGTATTTTACTTTTAGCCTTCACATATCTAGTGAGTTTAAGTATTATATAATTTACCTTTCGACGAACTAGCAGCAGGCAACTTGGTTTCCAAAGTTTGTCAATCACTGGATTTGGAATAATCTTTAAACTACACAAGCATTCATATGGTTTTACGTTTGCATTTATTTGATCATTATTTGAAACTTTTGATTAGACATGCCAGTCAAATGCTCCTTTTATGTGAGGTGATGATTACTTCTCTTGCTAGATAACTTCTTTTTTTTCCCCCTTTTTTTTTATTTATGTTTCTGACTTTTTAATGGTTAATCAAATCAATTCCCTTCAAAGGTTTCCTCTGAATTTACTAAAGAGGCTCAGTACAGATTGCCTTCCAATGCAATACCATCATGTAAGTACTCTTTCTCATCTGTTGTTATCTGATGAAATTTTTAGAAATGTGTACTAGTCTTCCTAGATGGCCAGTTACAATATCATTTCATCTGTAATGTACAGTCTGGGATATCACCTGAAAAGTTCCAGAACAATGAGAAACTGTGTAGCTTCTTTAAGATCTTAACAACTAGTGCAGATAAAGATGACAAGGTATATAAGATAGCGAGCTGTGATCTATTCACCTTAATGTCATATTTTTATTATCTCATTTCTTGACAACTGAGCTTTATTTTCTGACAGGCTTCCAATTGATCAATCTGTATAACGTCTATGTTTCAACGATTAAGGCACACGGATACCCAGTGACTGCTCTTCAGTGGCACCCAGAGGTATTCTCTTTATTGATAATGTGAATGAGAATCAATATTATTTTCAATTCGTGGTATACATGCATGTATTTTGTGTTATAAATGTAGGCTGGCAGTGTACCTTATCACAATTAGCTGATTCCAAAATCCTCTCTTGGGAGCAATTTCTTGAACTTAATGCATTCTATTCCTGCATTTTGGTGGAGATTTCAATCTATCAAATAATATTACCAAAACTTTCATCTATCAAATAATATCACTAAATTCCAGACTATAAACTTGAAAAATATTAGAGTTGATTAAATATTATTGGATTGAATGCTCTTTTACCGAGCAAAAAAAAAAAAAAAAAATTGGATTGAATGCAATCGTTTACATCCCTGGTCCAGAAAAATGCTTTTGGATGGCGCTCACCAAAGATTCATACTCAGAAGATGCAATTCAAGTCACTCCACATGTCGCCAACTTTTTTGAGAGGCAATATTTTCAGTCAAATTGGTGCTTATCAGGTTCTCTCTCTCTGTGAAAGATTTCCATTGGAAGTAGTTAATCCTCCTTATTACTGTTTTACACACACTAGCTTTGTGTGTATATTCCTTGTTTACATATTGATAGGGAAAATTTGGATGGCTTTACTTAGTCTCCTTTTATGTATGAAAAATCTCAGGGAGGCTAGAATGTCTATTAACAGGCCATCTGCCAAGGAAGTACTTGACTACCAAATCAATAATTAAACTTATTCCTTTGTTTTGCTGTATTTGCAGGGAAACCTTTGATGAGGTTTACATTTTCAGCTTGTTCTGGTATGATTCTTTCCAATTTTCCTTTCTCATTTTCACTGATATTGTAAATCCACAACTATTCCTTAATTGTTGACTTAATTAATGATCTTTTGCAAATTTAAACTCATAATGGCCATTTGCCTTTTTTCACATTTCCATTTTATTATTGTGGATTTCCTTCATAAATGCAATTAGTATATTGCCCTCTCAGGATTGAGTATAAGATGAGAAACCCTACAACCATCTCATTGACCTTACCATGGCCGTTCTCAAACCCTGTCTATTCACAATTTTAATCCTTCATTTCCTGCTAACTTTCTTCCATGTTGCTGCTAATCATTCCACAGGATTTAGCCTAAAACTCATCCCATGGGACTCCCCGAAGTCACCCCTTTACCATCCAAATCTCACACAAACTCAAAAGGTTCACATGATGGCCATGTCCTCCAAAACACGCCCAATTTCCCCAGCTCTGAAAAACGAAACTATCTACTCTAACGAGATACAAATTCCAATAAAATACCAAAAGTTCCGATACTCTGTTAACATCAGGATTGGGAAGCCAAGCAAGGAGGTGACTCTCCTTCTTGACACTGGCAGCGGATTCATCTGGACACGTTGCAACCAATCACCATCGGATTTCAACAAGAACAAATCCATAACATACAGAACACTTCCCTGTCAACATTCCATGTGCCTGAAGGACAACGGTGGCCCTTGTCAATGTGTTAACAAGCAGTGTGTTTGCACCCTAAATTATGGCACATATGGCAGGTCAAATCAAGTTATAGCTTCTTTCGGTTTTGATTCATTTACTCTACCTATGAGAAATAGCGGAATGATGACTTTTTCCAACATGATATTTGGGTGCTCAGATTGGTCCCCTGTATACTCAGGGATACTGGGAATTGACAAATTGTCTATTTCTCTAATAAGCCAAGTGAGAAATACAGTTCAAGGGCGCTACTCTTATTGTCTTTCCGAAGGTGGTGGCTACCTGAAGTTTGGAAATAACATCCCAAAACTCGGGAAAGATGCTAAGACTATGAATATATTATATCCTCTTCACTCCAGTATGTTACTGGAGTTGATTGATATAAGCGTAGCTCATAAGCGGCTAAGACTTTCCCCGCATCTATTTTCATACGAAGAAGGCGGGTTTTTAATAGATTCAGGAACCCCGCTTAGTATACTAAAGAAACAGGCGTACGATAAGGTGATGCAAGAATTTGCAAACTATTACAAGCGTAGGCTTGAACGAGTGAATGGGCAAATGTACGGACTAGATCTTTGTTATAGACGGAATCTTAGTATGAGAAGCTATGCTAGTATGACTTTTCATCTTAGAGGGGCTGATTATACGACTAGAAATCTGTATGTATATCCTACAACGGGGATAATGTGTATCGGATTGATCTCTGCAACAGAGATGTCAATATTGGGAGCATACCAGCAGAGGAATACAAGGTTCATTTTTGACATAAATACCAATCAATTGGAGTTTGCTAGTGAGGATTGCTCAAGAGATAGAAGATAATGTTACTATGAAAAATGAAGTCACGTTTTGAAATAAAAAAATGGGGATATTGATACAACCTTTTTTTTTTATTTCTTTCGTTTTTTTGTTTTTTTACATTTACATTTGATTTAATTTTCTAATTAGTTTCTTATGGCTAAATTTAATTGATGTGTCGGGTCTTTATGTGTATGTTTGTAAGAATCCGACTAAATTTTAAGAAAATTGAATAGAAAACTAAATTCCTCAAACTAAAGTTTAAATCGACTAACGGGTGTCATCATTAATAAAAGTTTAGTTGTCAATCATCAATAAATAATATAAGAATTTGTTTGATGTAAAGTCGGAATTTTAATTTACTATTGATGATCATATATTTTAGTTTTCTTAAGTGACCAATTAACGAAGGATAATCAAAATAAAAGCAAAAAAAAAGGAAAAAGAATTCGTTAACCTTCTTTTCCTTGATCTATTTATTAGGGCATCCACATTGATGTTTTTAAGTGTGTGTTTTTATATAATTAGTGTGTGTGTTAATTAATGTAGTATGTTTTGAAGTGTGTGTTTTTATATAATTAGTGTGTGTGTTAATAGGGCACACAAACCAATTCATTTTGAGGTGTTATTAATAAAAACATGTGTGGTGTTAATTAATGTGGGGATGTTTTTAAGTGTGTGTTTTTTGTGTAAGTATGGGTGTGTTAAGATGTTTGAATAGCATTCTTGTCCCCTTTGTAATTATTTGTTAATGATTGGAAAGAGTATGTATTTTAGTGGATAAAAATAATAGAATAAAATGTAATTGATAATAGGACTCACATGTAATGATTGCATTTGTGTTAAAAATGTGTAAATTTGTGATTAATTGATGTAGAGATGTGTTTTAAAATTGATAAAATTTAGTGGCATGTGGGCCCCACACTAAAATGGTGTGCTAAAAACACTCAAAATGAATCAATGTGGGTGCCCTTATGCGGTTCCCAAGTGGCGGTTAAAGCAGACAAGTCTTTTATGAATTTTACTAAAGGGGAAGAGGAGTCACTGTTATTGTAAATCCACAAATAGAGCTATTCCCTAATCGTTGACTTAATAAATAAGCCTTACCCAGGGATTTTTACTTGTAATGGCTTTTAGCCTTTTCCCCCCATATCTGTTGTATTACAGTGGAAATCCCTTGATGAATGCAATCAACATCTTGTCCTTTCAAGATTGAGTATAAGATGAGAGACACTACAACCATCTCACTAACCTTAACATGGCCATTCTCAAACACTGTCTATTCTTAATTCTAATACTCCATTTCCTGCTAACTTTCTGCCATGTTACTGCTAAACAATCCACAGGATTTAGCCTAAAGCTCATCCCATGGGACTCCCCAAAGTCACCCCTTTACCAACCAAATCTCACTCAAATACAAGGTCATGTCATCCAAAACAAGCGCAATTTTCCCAGCTCTGAAAAACAAAACTTTCTACTCAACGGGATACAATTTCCAATAAAACACCAAAATTTTCAATACTCGGTTAACATCAGGATCGGGAAACCAAGCAAGGAGGTGACTCTCCTTCTCGACACTGGCAGTGGATTTATCTGGACATGTTGCGACCAATCTCCACTGGATTTCAATCAGAAGAAATCTGCGACATACAAAAAACTTCCCAAGTGCCTTAAGAGCAAAGGGCCTTGTAAATGTGTAAACAATCAGTGTGTGTGCACCTTAAATTATGGCACAGGTGGAAGGATAAATCAGGTTGTAGCTTCTTTAGGATCAGATTCATTTATTCTACCTACGAAGGATAACAGAGAGATAACTTTTATAAACACGATATTTGGATGCTCAAATTGGTCCCCTGTATACTCAGGGATACTAGGAATGGACAAAATGTCTATATCTCTGGTAAGCCAAGTCAAGTATACGGTTCAAGGGCGCTACTCTTATTGTCTGTTTGGTGGTGGCGGCTACTTAAAGTTCGGAAACAGCATTCCACGACTTGGGAAAGATGCTAGGACTACTAAGATATTATATCCTAATCATCCCAATATGTTATTGGAGTTGACTGACATAAGCGTAGCTGAAAAGCGGCTGGGACTTTCTCCACATCTATTTTCATACGAACAAGGTGGTTTTCTAATAGATACAGGAGCTCCATTCACTGTCCTAAATAAAAAAGTCTATGATAAGGTGATCCGAGCATTCATAAATTACTACAAAGGTAGACTTGAACGAGTGAACGGGCAAATGCACGACCTTGATCTTTGTTATAGACACAATCCTAGTGTGAAAAACTCTGCTAGCATGACTTTTCATCTCAAAGGGGCTGATTATAAGACTAGCAATCGGTATGTATTCCCTACACCAGGGATTATGTGCATCGGTTTGGTCCCTGCAACGGAGATCTCCATACTCGGAGCATACCAACAATGGAATACAAGGTCCATTTATGACATAATTAACAACCAATTGAAGTTTGCTAGCGAGGATTGCTCAATAGATAGAAAATAATCAGCTTATGCCTCCCTTATATGAAAAATGAATTTGTGTTTTGATATAAAAAAACTGTGTACTTGCTCAGTTTGGCGACCTAAACTATGATTCTTGGTATGAATAAAGTTTTGATACATCACTTGTAGTAACTTAATCTGACTATTGGTTTCTGTAGAATTTGTGGAGGTTTTACATGAAAGTGTCGGCACCCTATCTTTTATACTTAAAAAAAAAGAGGAATAAATCAATTAAATCAAGAAAAACACCTCTAAACTTTCAAGTATAAAACCGGACAAGTATACAATGCCAAGACAAAACACACAATATTACCAAAATAGTGGCATCTAAATCAGAATCTCAATGAACTCCCAAAAAAATTTGTTCCACAGTTCTAGTTGAACAAGCTGACCAGATTATCGAATTTGTTTAACTCTAACCACTGTGGAAGTCTACCCCTATTAACACTGTCGTTTCCATTCCTAATCAAAATAAATTGTTGCCCTTCTTTTCCAACATGTACTATATGGCTCTGATTCCTGATTAAGGTCGTGTTGTCGACATTAAAGTTCTTCTGTAAGAAGTTAATTCTCAAATAGAAATTGGAATATTGGCCGTATATCCCTAAATACCCTAGCAAGTACCAGCAATCATATGTACATATTGTACCTAATAAATCTCACACCAGAAGTGGCATGTGTTTCACTAGATAGTAGTGCACTAAATATGACTGCATCGACAAAGACGAATCAGGTGATTAATTTTAATTTTCCACACTCATTAAAAAATATTCATCCCTGGTCATAACTCAGGAGTAACTCCCATTGTAAATCAATAACTATTTGAAATTGATGAAGATGAAGTAAATAGTCTTAATCCAAATTTAAACTTGGCCTATTCCATTTCTGTTTTATTACTACAGTGGATATTTTTAATGAATGCAATCAATATCTCGTCCTCATAAGATTGGTATAAAATCAAAAAAAATTGCTACAACCATCTCATTCACCCAAAAAAATGGGCAGGATCATAGCCTTGCAATTCAAAATTCTATTCCTCCACTTCCTGCTAACTTTCTTTCAAGTTGCAGCTCCAGAATCTAGAGGCTTTAGCCTAAAACTAATTCCATGGGACTCTCCAAAGTCACCCCTCTACCAGCCAAATCTCACTCAAACACAAAAATTTCAAATGATGATCATGTCCTCCAAAACAAGGGCTCTAAAAGGCAATACTTCCGAAGCCAATGCAATACAAATTCCAATGTCTCACCAAGATTTGCGATACTCAGTTAACATCAAAATCGGGAAACAAGGCACAGAGGTTACCTTACTTCTCGATACTGGCAGTGGGCCTATCTGGACACGCTGCCAGCAATCAAGATCTGATTTCAATCCTGCAAAATCCAAAACATACAGAACACTTCCCTGTCAACATCCTCTGTGCCAGAAGGCCAAGGACATATGTAAATGCATAGATGGGAAGTGTGTTTGCAAATTAAGCTATGGCATAAAAGGTGGAATGATAATTCAGGTTCAAGCCACTCTCTCATCAGATTTGTTTACTCTACCAATGAAGAATAACAGCCTGAAGACATTTAGCAACATCGTTTTTGGGTGCTCAACTCAGTCTCCTATATACTCGGGGATTTTGGGATTGAACAAATTGCCTGTATCACTGATAAGCCAAGTTAAGAAATCCATTCAAGGACGCTACTCTTATTGTTTGTACGGACAGGGTGGCTACTTAAGGTTTGGCAAGGACATCTCAAAAGTTGGTAAAGATGCCAAATCTACAAAGATATTACATCCTAACAAACCCACTCTGTTCTTGGACTTGATAGACATAAGTGTATCTAAGAAGCGGCTGGGACTTTCTCCAGCTCTATTTTCGTACGAACAAGGCGGATTTTTCATCGACACGGGAGCCCCACTTACTGTCCTAAAGAAACAGGCTTATGATAGGGTGATCCAAGAATTTGCAAAGTATTTCAAAGGTAGGCTTGAACGAGCGAATGAGACACAGTACCGCATGCATCCTTGTTATAAATGCAATCCTAGTATGAAAAGCTATCCTAGCATGACTTTTCATCTTAAAGGGGCTGATTATGAGATTAGTAATCTGTATATAACCCCTGAGCCGGGGATTATATGCATCGGGTTGATGCCTGGAGAGGTATCAGTACTGGGAGCGTATCAGCAGTGGAATAAAAGGTTCATTTTTGACATAAATGCCAATGTAATGAAGTTTGTTGATGAGGACTGCTCAAAAGACCAAAAATAATGATCAGCTTGAATGAAAAATAAATCATGGTTTCAATATAAATAGCAGTCTTGTTGCTCAGTTTTGATAACTAACTATATATCTTCATACCTTTTGCTATCAAAAACAAACTTTTAATTTCACTAATAGATATGTTAATTTGTTAAAGAAAATTGATATCAATGCACCTTCAATGGGTTTTTTTTTTTTTTTTTTTTTTTGTGCTGGCGAAAAAAAAATTGAATTTGATGGGATACCACAATTACAAAACGCTGCGTTCTTCCAACATGGAGGAAAATAAGAAGAAAAAAAAGATTAAATATAACAATACAATTCACAAAATCTGAACATAAATATGTCAATATAATTCATCGACCATATGTTGACCTTGTGAATCAAAGTTCTTCTCTTGATCAATGAATACCACACTGTCAAGAACAAATCTTTTAAAGGAGGAAATATATTCCCATCAAAGGGACAGAAAATTTTTGGGCACACAGGCACTGTTGATTTGGGAATTAGAAACAGAAAGATCTACCGAGGTATTGACTTTACTAAAATTAAAAGTAGTTAAAGGGTATTAACTTCAATGGTAGTGTGTGTGCAATAAGATCAATAACTCGTTAAGTTTCAAATGTTTACCCATTAAATTTCTCTATCAAATTAACATGGCAATTCAAGAGTTACTGCTATTGTAAATCAATAACTTTGTTCTAATTGAGTAATTGTTGATGAAATAAATCTATCTTTATCCAAATCTAAGAATTACAATGGCCATAAGCCTTTTTCCATTTCTGTTTTATTACAGTGGAACTCCTTTATGAATTCAACTCTCCTATAAGATTGGTATGAAATAAGAATTGCTATAACCATCTCATTATCCTCATCATGGCTATGCTCAAACCCTGTGAATTCAAAATTATATTCATCCATTTCCTGCTAACTTTTTTCCAGGGTGGTGGTGAAGAATTCACGGGATCATTGGTACAGAGTAAAGTACTATTTTTCTTTTAGATTTTATTTGTTTAATCTTTCAAAATTAATGCACCCTGCAGAAAGGAAGTAAATGTGACCAGAATTACAATTGAAACCAAATGAAATGAACATGAAAAATCCTGAATACTAAAAGTGAAACGAGCATATACCATAACATTTATACTTAATCTATTTACAAAATCACAACTATTAAATTGTTTTGCTTGTAAAGCAAATCATTAATTGTTTGACCTTAGCATGATTGTAAAATGCCTCATCAACATTGTCAGATATCTGTAAAGCAAAATGAGTAAAACTAAACTAAATGGAGAGAAGATACCACGTTTTCCCTTCATATACTTAACAATTAGTACTAGTAATATCAAATGACATCAAGCTTATCTATATACCCAGAGATAGAGGTATATTCAATTTTAAAGAGAATTAGGCAGAGGGAAAGGAAATCCATGTAATCTTTCTGCACAATCGGATGAACTTTAGTGTAAAGAGAAAGCAAAACATTCCATCAAGTGATATTTGAATTACCCTCATAAAATCAAACATTATTACCATTCTCATCTCTTCATCTATTTCTCTATTAGGGAGGCACTAGGGTTGGGTAGCAGTATATATCTACCTGAAATGCTCAAACTGGAGAAACAAGAAACATGAATCGGGCCACTATAAAAATCTGCCTCATCCATCTCCTGTTGGCATTCTTCCTATGTGATCCACCAAAAACAAGAGGGCTTCGCCTAAAGCTCATCCCATGGGACTCCCCTGATTCGTCTTTGCACCCCAGAAATCTCTCAACACTGCAAAAACATCAAAGAGTAATCAGATTTTTGCATAATCTTGAACCAATTTCAGCACATCCGAATGCAACATTTAATCGGGAAAAAATCCAGATTCCAGTGCACCGACACAATGAGCTTCGTTATTCTGTGAACATTAAAATCGGAACTCCAAGCAAGGAGGTAAAGTTGCTGCTCGATACAGGCAGCGGCTTCATCTGGACTCAGTGTGGAAATAAAACAAATACTTATAATACAAAGAGCTCCAAGACCTACAAACCCCTCCCCTGCAACCATCGCCTCTGCGCCAAGAAAATCTGCAAATGCATCAAAAACCAATGCGTTTGCAGCATTGCCTATGGGTCTGAAGGACTTAAATATACATTGGATGGTTCATTAGATACATTACGTATGCATCTTTCTCAATCCCAGAAAGACTTCCCAGAATTTTTTTTCGGATGCTCAAAGCACGAACTCTTTGATGATTTCTCTGGAATTTTGGGATTGGATAGATCCCCAGTTTCTCTAGTAGGCCAACTAAGAAACAAAATTAACGGACGCTTTTCTTACTGCTTACACGATGGATTGAGCTACTTAACATTGGGAAAAGACATATCACAATCTCAAGGAAAAAATGAGAAAATCACCCCACTAATACACAAAGATTACTCTGCATTTTTTTTGAATTTAACAGACATAAGCGTCGCAGGGAAAAAATTAAGGCTATCTCCGACCCTATTTTCCCTCAAAAACGGCGGCGTTTTCACGGATACCGGCGTGAGGTACACAATTCTAACAAGTAAAGCATATGATAAGGTGAATAAAGCATTTATGAGTTATTTCAAAGGGAAATTGAAAAAGATTGGTGGGGCTTACTTCGGTACGGAACCTTGTTACAATTTGACGCCGGGATTCCGAGATTATCCGCCGATGACTTTTCACTTTGCAGGCGGCGCGGATCTGGTGTCGGAGTATACTCATATCAGCGATGGGAAGATTGCGTGCACGGCGGTGTCGAGGGGGCGGAGAACTGTGATCGGGGCTTTGCAGCAGTGGAATACTAGATTCATATTCGATATCAATGCGAATGTGCTCAAGTTTTACAGCGATGACTGCTCGAAAGGTTGAATTTCTTCATTGCATATGGAGATGGGATTGGGAATGCAAATAATGGAGCGTAAATGAATTCGCTGTTCTTCATATCTTCAGAACTGTCATCAACGGCGGTCGGCGGCACCATTTTTGGATTTTCGCGCTGCTATTTAAATATTTACATTTTCTTGAACTTCTCTTTTTATTTTTAGGACGAATTTCTTATAATAATCTTTCCTTATTTAAGTTATTTTCACATTACTTTTTTCAAGAATTTACTTAAATTAATTCTGAATAATATGTTAAGTAAAAAAAATCAAATAAGACCAACCAAAAATATTGTGACAAAAAGTTTATACAAATTGTAACTAACTCCAATAACTTTTTTAATGTGTAAGGAGACTCAGGAGAGTGGGCAAGGTAGATTATAAAGATTAGAATTTTTGGGTTATTTACATTGTATCTTGACCAATCCAATCATGTTATTTCAATTTAATAAATATGTATAGAATACGATGTTAGATAAATGTACATGTAATTTTATTTGTGTGTGTATAATATATTACAAGATTTGAATGATTATTGGATGATGGTGGACAGCCATGCATGAAGCCAGGAAAAAGCTGGAGATTATAGATTCTGAATGACCTCAACTTTTTGGCTAAAATTCGATTCATCACATCAATCTTTATTTTCTCCATTATTACACCCTTATTTACTCACTTTTTAGCCTCTAGTGCTATACGGTGAAAATGAAATATTTATCAAACAGAAAAAATAAAATCAATCTAAAAAATTAAAAAAAATATTTATATATGTGTTTTACATCTATGTTTAAGAGGGCCCTTATGGGCCGTGACAAGCCGCCTCACAATTGCGTTTTGAAAGTTTGAATAGAAAACATATTCGAGATTATGAGAAAAAACTAAAAATCATCTGAAAATCTTGCTCCGAAATTGTCACGAAAGCCAATATTCTTCTACCCCGAAATTCTCACGAAAAATGAGACCGTCTCAATATTGTGTTCTGAAAGTTTCGTTAGAAAGTAAATACAAAATTGTGAGGAAAAACAAAAAATCACATGAAAATTATGCCCCAAGATCGTTACGAACGCCAAGATTCTCATGCCCGATATTTTCACAAAAAATTAAACTATTTCAGAACTACGTTATGAAAATTTCGTTGGAGAAAGGAAATCCAAATTTATGAGGAAAAGGAAAAAATCACCTAAGATTCTGCCCCAGGATCGTCACGAAAGTCAAGATTCTCCTGCCCCAACATTTTCAAGAAAAATTAAACCGTCTTAGAATTGCATTCAGGAAGTTTTGTTGGAAAAGAAATCCAAAATTACGAGGAAAAATACAAAATCTCTTTAAAATTGTGCCCTAAGATTGTCATGAAAGCTAAAATTCTCTTGTCCCGAGATTTTAATGAAAAATTAAACCGTCTCAGAATTGCATTTTAAAAGTTTCGTTGGAAATGAGATCCAAAACTATGAGGAAAAGAAAGAAAAATCACCTGAAAATTTTACCCCAAGATGGTCACGACAACTAAGATTCTCTTACACCGAAATTTTCACGAAAAATTAAACTGTCTCAGAATTGCGTTCTGAAAGTTTCGTTATAAAGGAAATCCACAATTATAGGTAAAAGCAAAAAAATACCCGAAAATTCTGCCAAGGATCGTCAAGAAAGACAGGATTCTCCTACCATGAAATTTCACAAAAAAGTAAACCGTCTTAGAATTGCGTCCGAAAGTTTCGTTGGAAAAGAAATCCAAAATTATGTGGAAAAGCAAAAAATCACAAGAAAATTCTGCCCTTAGAACGTCACGAAAGCTGAGGTTCACTTGCCTCGAAAATTTCATGAAAAATTAAACCGTCTAAGAATTGCATTCTGAAAATTTCGTTGGAAAGGAAATCCAAAATTATGCGAAAAAACAAAAAAATCACTTGAAAATGTTGTCCTAAGATGGCCGTGACAACTAAGATTCTTCTGCACCGAAATTTTCACGAAAAATTAAACTTTTTCAGAATTACGTTTTGAAAATTCTGTTGTAAAGGAAATTCAAAATTATGAGTAAAAGTAAAAAAAATACCTGAAAATTCTGCCTTAGGATCGTAAAAAAGACAAGATTCTCTTGCCCCAAAATTTCACAAAAAATTAAATCGTCTCAGAATTACATTTTGAAAATTTTGTTGGAAATAAAATCAAAAAATTATATGGAAAATAAAAAAATCACAAGAAAATTCTGCCCCAAGAACGTCACGAAAGCAAAGATTCTTCTACCCCGAGATTTTCACGAAAAATTAAATCGTCTCAGAATTGTGTTTTGAAAGATTCGTTAGAAAGAAAATCCAAAAATTATGTGGAAAAATAAAAAATCACCTGAAAGTTCTGCCTAAGATCATTACGAACGCCAAGATTCTCATGCCCGATATTTTCACGAAAAAATAAATCAGTTCAGGATTACGTTATGAAAGTTTCGTTGGAAAGAAAATCCAAATTTATGAGGAAAAGGAAAAAATCACCTAAATTCTACACCAGAATCGACACGAAAATCAAGATTCTCCTACCTTGAGATTTTCACGAAAAATTAAACCGTCTCGGAATTGCATTCAGGAAGTTTTGTTGGAAAAGAAATCCAAAATTATAAGAAAAAATAAAAAATCACTTGAAAATTGTGTCATAAGATCGTCACGAAAACTAAGATTCACTTGCCCCGAGATTTTCACAAAAAATTAAACCGTCTCAAAATTGTATTTTGAAAGTTTCGTTGGAAATGAAATCCAAAATTATGGGGAAAATAAAGAAAAATCACCTGAAAATTTTGCCCCAAAATGGTTATGATAGCTAAGATTCTCTTGCACCGAAATTTTCACGTAAAATTAAACCGTCTAAGAATTACATTCTAAAAATTCTGTTGAAAAGGAAATCCAAAATTATATATAAAAGCAAAAAAATGCCTGAAAATTTTGCCCAATGATCGTCAAGAGAAACAAGATTCTCCTACCCCGAAATTTCACAAAAAATTAAACCGTCTCAAAATTGCGTTTTGAATGTTTCGTTTGAAAGAAAATCCAAAATTATATGGAAAAACTAAAAATCACAAGAAAATTCTACCCTAGAACGTCACGAAAACTAAGGTTCTCTTGCCCTGAAATTTTCATGAAAAACTAAACCGTCTATGAATTGCATTCTGAAAGTTTCATTGGAAAGGAAATTCAAAATTATAAGGAAAAAAAAAATCACCTGAAAATTTTGCCTCAAAATGGTCACAACAGCTAATATTCTCCTATACCAAAATTTTCACGAAAAATTAAATCATCTCAGAATTGCGTTCTTAAAATTTTATTGGAAAGAAAATCCAAAATTATGTGGAAAGACGAAAAAGTACCTAAAAATTCTACCCAAGATCGTCAAGAGAGAAGATTTTTCTGCACCGAAATTTCACAAAAAATTAAACCATTTAAGAATTACGTTCTGAAAGTTTCGTTGGAAAGGAAATCTAAAATTATATGGAAAAACAAGAAATCACCTGAAAATTCTGCCCCACGAACGTCACGAAAGAACCCGATTCTCCTATCATGAGATTTTAACTAAAAATTAAACCATCTAAGAATTGTGTTTTGAAAGTTTCGGTGGAAAGAAAATCCAAAATTATGAGAAAAAACAAAAAATCACCTGAAAATTCCGCCACAGTATCGTCATGAAAGCAAAGATTCTCTTGTCCCAAGATTTTCATGAAAAATTAAATTGTTTCAAAATTGCGTTCAGAAAATTTCATTTGAAAGAAAATCCAAAATTATAAGGAAAAACAAAAAAAATCATCTAATATTCTGCCCAAGGATCGTCACGAACACCAAACAATAATAATGTGGATAGATTGAGACCACTTATATATAATAATATAATAATAAATCTAATTTGTGGTTGCCCCATTATTATAAATGAATTATTTTTTTTGGACTTAATTGATATAAAATTAATTTTAATTAATAAATATCTATAATATTTAATTTTTTTAAGAAAGTTAGGAGAGTAAAGCCCCCTCCCTCCTAAGTAGGATCCGCCCCTGACAATCTCATAGATAACGACAGATTATGACTTGGGGGGGTTTGGAGTATTTTCCTTCACGCGTTTGCTTATCAAATCAACATTAAGATTTAAGAATAACAGTATAACACGTTTGTCCCCTCACAGAAAATAAAATGAAATTTAATAAACATTTGCGCTCTGTTTGGTATGCGGGTTTCTAATTATTGAGAATAAAAAAAAAAAAGTTGCTAAGACAAATAGATTTAATTGACAAAATAGGGGAGACAAAATTTTAACAATCTAACCCTATTCCTATTCCCAATTTTGCATATGTATTAAGAAAAATTCCTTTAAAAAAAAAAAAAACAGAAAGAAAAGGTCAAGTAAAAATCCGACACAAGCTCATTCATATTTGTCCCAATTTCCCGTACGTTGATTAAATGCACCAACTTCCACATTTTTTTCCTTTACTTTCTCATAAATCCTCCCATCTCTCTTGCTTACCTATATTAAATTGACTGCAAAAGTGTTTCAATTTAATTTTATCATCATCACACTCCATGCCTTAGATCTGACCATGTGCTATTGATAAATACAAAATATATAAATAATATTATTAATTAACCAGAATTAAAACAATGAAATATGAAATAGAAATCAAATATAACAAATGATCCAAACGGACATAGATAGTTGATTTCAAAAAGAATACTAAATAACACAGAAAACATCTTCAATAAAGAAAATGAGTCATGATTTTGATTGAAAATGAGTGATGGGTTAAGTATTATTATTATTTTTTTAAATGAGTGATGGATTATGTTAAAAGGACAGAGATATTATATGCTTTGTATATAAGCAATTAGTGCACCTCATTTTATTAGCAAGGCGTGTACATTGCAACAACCACATATAGAGAACATTCAAATTAGCCTCCTATTATTGATATTAATTGTTAAGTTGAATGATAAACACTTTTTTACAGCCATAAACACTGATTTTATGAACATTGATTTAACGTGTGTGTGTATATATAATATAAACTTAAAAGTGAATTGGATTATTAGGTATGGTTCATTAAACCGAAATTAAACCATAATTTTCTACACTTTGACCCAACGCATCCACCATCAGAAATCTTGCCTACATGGCAACTCTGGAGTTACAAATATACCCTCAAGATTGAAATATTTCTTCGTATTTTTATACAAATTAAGAAAATATTTAAAATTTTAATTATATTTTTAATTCTAGTATTAATTTTTTTTTTTCAAAATATGAATAGGGAGTTGAAGTATAGTGATTTAATATACATTAATTAAGAGCATACATGAAATTACAAATTAAAAACTATATTAATATAGTAACAAACATATTTTTATGGGATGTATATAAATAGTATAAAAGTCTATCTTTTTGAAATAGATGAAGTATTATTATCATCAATGTACAATGTAATATTTGCTAATAAAATACCATTCAATTTGATCAATATTTCAGTATATAGGTATCTTAATTCATTTAAAAAATATCAATGATAAAAAATATCTGCAACTTAAACGTAAGTCCTCAATTTGAGATAGGAATTCATTTAAAAAATATCAATGGTAAAAAATATCTGCAACTTACAAAACGCAGGGTTATAATGGACATAACGTGCAGAATTTGGTATTTCAATTATAATTTCTGCGACTCTATCAATTCAATTGTTCTCCGGTCATCATCGTGTCCTCTCTCTCTCTCTCTCCACCCCTCCCCCCCCCGAACTCCGGTTATTCTTGTTCTACAGTTGCATCATCCCTCCTCCATCTGAAGCCCACGGGCCCATTTTCGAGCTCTAAAGCTCGCCCCAAACAACCCAGTATTCATAAAGATTCTTCTTCGAAATGGCACCCCTCTGATTGATCGAAGCGAGGTCGTTTTATCATATCCATCGTTTATTCTCATCCGTTTTACTTTCAGTTCCATTTCTGGAGTTTTATTACAGCATCTGTTTTCTTTAATCATCATTCACTTGTTTCCAAACTTGTCTTCTCTCTGGGGTTTAGCCTTTTGTGGTCCAACTGAAAGATTCTAATTTATTTGCTCTGCAGATTTCTCACACACAGACACACTCATGTATGTGTGCCCACCTATACGTATACATGTGTGTACGTATAAATACTAAGTTAAATACATTTTCTTGGGTTTTGGTTGCAGGAAGATGATAATCATTTTTTACGGTTTCTTGGGATTCACACTGCTTTGAAAAAGAAACCTAAATTCTGCCGCCTCTGTTTTCGAAGGTAACCCTGATTTTTTCATTTTTTATTTTTCCCTATAATAAATAAAAGGAAATTTGGATGAATTTTATTTTGTAATCTTTTATTTCTGAAAAACCCACCTAATTGTTATTTTTATTTTCAAAGATGTCGTCTATGATCACACGATTATATTTAAATCAAATTAATGTTTTTTTCCTAACAACTAATATATTAATGGCATTTTCGTGAATTTTTCAAAAAATAAACACTATTTTAGTACGATAGTCAAACGTTGTCTGCAAACGTAACAAATTCTTGGGCTTTCTTTGTCTTTTGGGCGTGGGCAGGAGTTGCAATCTCAGTGAAATTTTACGGTCACGTGAGTGCCACGTGCCACAGTCCGATGTTGCCATCACGTGATTTTATCATGTGGGGCCCACATATTTTCTGCATTTTTAGACCCCCAGATACTATCTTCGGTGAAATACATTAAAACATACATATCGCAGTTGCCTACCGACCAACGGATATATGTATCAGTATATGTAATTATTATGAATGAATGATAGACCTTCCCACATTTAATAACTTCTATATTGCTGGTGTCTGTTTTAAATCAATGTGACAAGTCACTAGTTGGCATGGTAGATTGAGACCTAATGGCTTAAACAAGGCCTGAGTTTAGGTGGTGGGACCCTTTAAAATACCAATTTATTTTTGTATCTGTTGGGGACAATGGTGTGTGTTATTAGTATTTTTTGGATCAAGGGGCCCATGTGAATTTCTTGCAGTGTGATATCTGACATGGGATCAATGGTGGTAAAAGATCTGCTTGTCCTTAAAGATAATGTTTTTACCTGCCTTGTAAAAATGTGAGATGCTTTTGGGAGTTGGATTGCTGATTGGGCCCTCAGAATCCAATGAATCATGTAAAGACATTTAACTACTAATGTTATAGTTGTTCATATCCCTTTACTAGTATTCATCTATAGTAAACATTGTATTTTCAAGATGCATACAAGAAAAATCCCGACAATTTCCAGCCCATCATGTGAGATGTTGCGTACCGATTAGTTTTGTCACGTGTCGGGATAGGCCAATGAATGCTACATTTGGTTAAATATAAGGAATTAGTATTTGTAGCGTTTTTGCTACTCGGTATCTTCTAGAACGATCCAACAGATCTCATGTAATGAAACATGTTAGGACTTGGGATTTTGTTGGTTTGTTTTAGCAATATTATTGTTTATGTAGTGGTTGGATCATGGTTTATTTATACGAAATTTGGATAGGAAATGTTAATATAGTATGTGTTGTGACCTTATTATTTTTCTAAGATTGGTTTTGGCCTCTTGATGTATTGCTAGGTCTATAAAGACAGAAACTAACCATGTTGTCAGAATCATGAGATTTTGAGATCTACATGTATATGAATAGAAAGTGTTGTAGCATGGGAATTTGTTATATTCTATAATCAAACATTGCCTAGATTATTAGAATATTCAGAAAGCAACTCTCACTTCAATTTGCTTTATTTCTCTAGCAGCAATATGCAACCAGACATCATACTTTTGATGTGCGGTTCAGATTTTATTTATTTATTTTCCATCGTGTTTTATTTCATCGGTGCATCGAGATATATATGCCGTGTAAACTTCTGTTCATCTTTTTCTTTTCTTCCCGTTGTTAAGTCCCACTTTTCTTGAACTTCAAAGGCTAAAAACAAAAGAATTTGTACATACTTTAATGGCCTCGATCTATGAGATAAAGCATCCAGCTTTTTCTCTTTTTATTGAAACATGCTCATTATGCATAGTTATTGCACTCATCATTGTCCTTCATATTCCATTCTGTTTTTAACTTTTCT
Source organism: Scutellaria minor (assembly GCA_954870855.1). Classification (NCBI taxonomy): domain Eukaryota; kingdom Viridiplantae; phylum Streptophyta; class Magnoliopsida; order Lamiales; family Lamiaceae; genus Scutellaria; species Scutellaria minor. The sequence goes on from OX940727.1 coordinate 8,644,109, forward strand.
TTTCCATTATTGCCATTTTTGCCCAAGTTTTTATGTTCTCTATTCATAACAAACCTTCATTCTTTCCATTTCTCCCTGCTTTCTTGATTCAGATGGATTCAGTTAAGCATTCTGCAGTAACGCCCCGAAAGAGCCGGCTGGCTCGGACTTTTGCTAAGGTTTTACATAAACGAGCCGTTGCAGGTGTTTCTCCAAACGACGATGATGTCCAAAAGACGAAATCCCATCAAAATACGAAGAAAGATCGATCCAAGATTCCTTCGGTAGATAAGGCGGTTAAAGAAGCTTTTCTTGCTAAACTCTTTGCCAGCATTTCTTCTGTTAAAGCCGGATATGCTCAGTTGCAGTATTCTCAATCTCCTTACGACCCCGATGGGATTCAATCGGCTGATCAGATAGTTGTGTCGGAGCTCAAGAAATTGTCCGAATTCAAGCACTGTTTCTTTAAGAAAGAGATCAACGAGACGTCTCCAGACACCACTCTGCTGTTGTCTGAAATTCAAGAGCAGAATAGTCTTCTCAAAACATATGAGATCACAAGCAAGAAGCTGGATTCTCAGCTCAAACTTAAAGAATCTGAGATCACGTTCCTGAAAGAGAAGTTAGCGGAAGTGAACAGCGATAATAAACTGCTTGAAAAGAGACTAAACTCGAGTGGACAAATCTCCATTCCTGATAACACACAGTTGTCGAGCTTAAGGCCCACTCATTTTATCGTGTTCTTGCAACAGGCGATAAAATCCATTCGAAGCTTCGTCCGTTTGATGATCGGTGAGATGGAATCTGCTGACTGGGATTTGGAAGCCGCTGCTTGTTCGATTCAACCCGGGGTTTCGTTCTGGAAACCGAATCACATATGTTTCGCTTATGAATCCTTTGTTTGTCGAGAAATGTTCGACCGTTTTAACCTTCCCGAGTTCTCCTTAGAATCTGGAATGGAGAAAAATCGAAGCCTGTTTTTCGAGAGATTCAAGGAGCTGAAATCAGTGAGGGCTGCCGATTACCTAGCTTGGAAGCCTAAATCAACGTTCGCAGCATTTTGTCGGGCCAAGTATTTATGGGCCGTTCATCCGAAAATGGAAGTCTCGTTTTTCGGTAATTTGAATAATCAGACCTTGCTGAGTTCGGGTGAACTCCCCGAGTCGCCTTTCTTTATCACATTCTGTGAGATGGCGAAACGTGTATGGCTTCTACATTGCCTAGCCTTTTCGTTCAATCCGGAAGTTTCCATCTTTCAAGTGAGCAAAGGAAGCCGATTCTCCGAGGTTTATATGGAGAGTTTAAGTGATGAGGCTTTCGAAGAAACCGAGCCTCGTGTAGGGTTTATGGTTGTACCCGGGTTCAAGATCCGTGAGATCGTCGTACAAGCACAGGTTTATTTGTGCTGATCAAGGATTGTACCTTGGTTTATTTATTTATTTATTTTTTTGAAAAAAAAATTGGAGGGGAGATTTAGTTGAAATTATATTGTGTATTTTCTGAGCTTTCCAATTTTGTTAATACCTTAGAAGGTGTTGGATAAAAGTTGTAGACTTGTAGTTGTATATTTGTAGTGGTCATTGTATCAAAGTAGCTTGTGGTGTTATATTTTAAATTCATTGGAGATTTGTAGTTATTATGTGTATATTGCAGCATAACGGGGCCTTTTCTTTTGCAGTTTAGCGTCACAAATATGTGGATTTCCAGTTGTTTTTGTCCAACTCTAATTGGACATCTTTGTCATTTCACATTTGTCTGTGTTTTTTTTTTTTTAAAGTAAATTAGTTTATTGTTGATTAATTTTAACATAAATTAACTATATATTTAAATAATATTTAAATATCAACATAGGAAAATATATAATAACCAGAAAACTTACGCGTACCTAAATATAAAATCTAAACTAAATAAAATACTCTACCAAACATATTAATCAAATACCATAATCAAAACTTTGGTATGGAGAATCGAAAAACCTATATAAAAATAAAGGGAGGAAAGAAAGATGCATTAATGAATGTTTTAATTTTTTATATTTTATAATTTGAAACTCTTCATGTTTTAATTGCTACATATTTTAATTTTATATTCTATGTAATCTGTTTCTTGAATTATTTTATTCATTATACATTCATTCTATGTCGCATATTAGTACACATTAGTTCGCTTTAAATAATGAAAATCACAAAATATATAAGTAACACCTTATTGATGTATATATTAGCAGATTCTCAAATAATTAAATGGGAAACTCGTTCAATATAACTACATATTTCTGTGTAGCATGACAATAAATATACGTGTGTGTGTATATATATTACACACATATTACTAAATGAAATTGAAAATTATGATAGAAGATTTTATTCTTTTCTGCTAGCAGTTAGAATAAAAGTTGAGATATGAATTGTCAATGTCATTCTAATCATTTCATAAGCTTGAAAAGGTCCACCATGATAAAATCGTGGCAAATATTTGACTGAGGTAGATCACAAAAAAGATATAGTAGCATGGACATATCAGTATCATGATTTGATAGCAAATGCCATTGATGGTGCCACCAAACCCTTATCAACTCCATTGCTAATTATTAATCTCATTTGTTTATTTCAATCCTTTATCACAAAATTTATACCAACTCCCTTAGGAAAAAAAAAAACCCCACATTTTATGAAAGTACAATTTTTTTATTTTGTCGAGCTTAATAAAGGTCCAGTCGTATGTTAGTCATTAAGTCTCATTTATATTTCTTCATCCATTCATCAGAGATACCATATAAAAGTTGAGTTGGACTGGTGTGCAACTAGTGCATGGATCTTAGATCCATGCACTCGGGTTGAGTCGGGCTGAATCCGTGCATTTTCTTTTTTTTTGCCCTAACTTTTATGTTGTGTTAGACATACCTTTATATTATATTAGTCATATATTTATGTTATATTAGTGATACCCTTATTTACAGATTTCATACTTTAACCCTAAACCCCAATTTCGGCACAATAAACATTAATTTGACACAAGTTGTAGATATTTACATTTATGTAATATTACTTATACATCTATATGAGATTATTTATACATTTATATCAATATAAACATACATTTATGTAATATATATAAGAGTACAACAAATATAATTAAAATGTATGACTAACATAACTAAAAATATGCATAATATAACTAAAAGGTATGAAAGATATTTATATGTCAGTTTAAAAAAAAAAATGCTAAGATACAACCAGTCTTTCAAAAGGTATGTCTAACATAATTAAAAGATATGTCTAACAATTAAAAAATATACTTAACATAACACTAAAAGTATGACTAACATAACTACAAGGTATGTTTAACACAACTAAAAAATATAGTTAACATAACATAAAAGGTATGTCTAACATAACTAAATGGTATGCCTAATACTACTAAAATGTATGCTTAACATAACATAAAGGTCATACACCTAGAAAAATGTTTGGGCGGATTTTGTCCGCGACCTAAAAGCGCGTGCAGGCGCGTGCGGGAGCGTCAAAGTGCGTGATAGGCCAGATCAAAACTGGTGCATGGATCACAGATCCATGCACAATGTGTATATAAGTTTTTGTGATAAAAGTTTGTATAATTAATCATAATAAGTTTGTTAGTAGGACGTTATAGAATTTTAAGTTAAAAACCATTTTTTTTACAATATATATTTTTGAATGAAAGACAATTTTTTTTAGAAGAAGGAAGAATTTTTTTTTTTATTTTGAAATTATGGATTTTGATAATAATTTCAAGTAAATATTAGATACGATGTATATCAATAATGGGTGATAAAATCCTAAAATACATGATGAATGATCTTGAGTGGCATTGAAAAGTGCATGATCAATCTTTATTTTTTTAATTTTACCCACGAAAATGGCCAACAAAGACATAAAGTTGATGTGGGCTTGAGGATGGGCAATTATCCTTTAATCCAAATTACTTTAAAATTGAAATTATTAAAAAACTTGTTTTTTTTTTGTAATTGAAGAATGGGCTGTTCATGAAAATTGAGATGATCTGAATTAGGGTAATTTTGTTTACAGTCATATTATTTTTCTCTACAGTTATTATATACGTGAATTCTCTATTTTGATTTTTTTTTTTTTCGCAGCCTTCAACCATCACTTTTCTGTTCTCCTTATATGTACACAAAAAAAGATTTTATGCATTCCAAACTCCAAATCTATTTTTTAAAAATAATTCAAAAATTATTTATTTGCTCATTTAATTCCTCAATAATTTTTCAATATCTTGAAATATTTCATTAAAATAATTAAAACTATAAGAAAATTAAGTTTGTGAGGTAATAAATGCATCTCCTTAAAATAAATCAAAAAAACCGTTCCCACGTTGAGGAACATAGAACAATACAAAAAAATTTATATATTTATACAGTACAAATTAATCAAAGTACCAAATGTAGAAAAAGAGAAAGTTATGGTTGCAGAGGGATGAATTTTTTTTTTTTTAAATTCTAAATCCAAAATAACTTTAAATAAAATGTATGGATACTCATAAAAAAAATTAATTATTCATTTCAATTTAAATATTTTATGACAAATCATTAAAATTCATAGTTTATGAAACAATGGAGACATAAATGAATGATATTTTGATTTGGAGGAAAAAAGGGTTAACGGTTAAGATAATAAAAATGATGGAGATATGGTGGTTGTGAAAAGAATAAAAAATATTAAGAATAAAATAGAAAAATTAAATATATTATAATCATGGAAAGAAATATAGCTGCAGTGCAGCGTCGGTCCAAACTGGCCGGCCAGTGGGCCCCTTTTTTCTTTTGTTTATAAATTGTGGCTATTCTTTATTTCTTATATTCATTCTTTTTTGGTGTTTGACTATGCAATTTTTAATTCTACTAAAAACTGCAAATATAGGGGAGTCACACAGATCCACTTTTTTACGAGTTATAGAACACATACGTGGAGATCAATTAAAATAAAAAAAATAAATAAAAAGGAAAAAATAATAATACAAATATTCAATATATAACACTTTTATATTAGAGTTTTAATTATAATATAATTCTATAAAAAATTTAATTAGCTAGGATTCTAATATAAAATTATTTAAATTTGAAAACTTAAATTACTATTATAATTTTTGATAGAAATATATTTGATAATCCATATTTTATAAAAAACATCCACACTTTTATATAGGTAATAAATAATAGATATATTTATATATAATCACTTAAATATGGTTTTTTTTTGGAACCAAAATATGGTCTATTTGGGACGTTTAAAAAAAAAGGAAATGTCATATATTGTAAAATATATGTAATATCACTCTTATATGAATATGTGTAAATAATATTTGACTGTGTGAGGCTATGAGCAAACATAAACCATAAAGCCGAAGCCTAAAGCCCATTTATTTTAATAAAATATAAGGCCCAATATCGGCCTAATATCATATACCAAACGCACCAAAAAAATGGCTCCCGCGCTGTTTTCTCTTGAAAATAAAAATCTGAATTCTAAAACCCCAACCACATCTCAAACCCTCGTTTTTGATCTCTCAATTCAAATCGATTCACAGAGTTGGCCTAGAAAATGAGGGAGGAGGTAATAGAGAAGCTTCGGGGGGTGGTGCGAGACTGCGTCAGCAAGCATCTGTACTCATCGGCGATCTTCTTCGCCGACAAGGTGGCGGCGGTAACGGCGGACCCCGCCGATATATACATGCAGGCACAGGCGCTGTACCTCGGTCGGCATTACCGCCGCGCATTCCACCTCCTCAATGCCTCGCAGATTGTTCTCCGTGACCTCCGGTTCCGCTACCTAGCTGCCAAATGCCTAGTAAATAATCTTTTCTTCTTTTTTCTTTTTTCCTCCTCTTCAAGTGCGATATTGTGTTCTGATGTTCACGCAGTTACATTTTGTTGAACAGCTCTTTAGATTTGTTGGTTATGGATTTTTCGTTTGAGAATTTTGATATTGGTTGGTTATTTTGCGTTTCCATAGCGGAAGTTGGGGTGAGTTGGTCTGAGGTGTAACTTATACTTGTAGTGGAAATTCTTTATTAAACTGAATTTTCAAAATTTGCATAAAGATTGGTGTTTACTATTAGATGTATTAGTGGAGATTCTGGAGTGTTAATTATATAAGGAAACTTGTTTTCTTTCTTTTAGTTTCTGTGAATAACCAGCTGTTCTGGAGACGGTGCTTTGTATTTCATATGAAATCGAAACATTAGATTGCTCAATTAGCTAGAAGAATCTCAAGGAACTTTAGACAATTCTCCTATTAAATATTTCCAAGACTGGCAGAAAAACGCACAAGTTGTTGATCTTTAGCATGATTAGTTTAGGGAATTGTCACACAATTCATTGTTCAGTTATAATCTGAATGTCATTATTTTAACATAAGCACCTTATACACTATTTCCCCCTAGGATTTAGTAATTGAATGGTTTTATCTATTTTCTGCATTTTTTGAACTAGTCTTTCTGTGTAATTGACATCGGTGATTGATTGTTATGAGTAATAATCAAATTTCTGTTGATTCTTCTTAATAATTGAAAACCATATAATATAACCAGGAAGAACTGAAGGAGTGGGATCAATGCCTGTTAATGCTTGGGGATGCAAAAGTTGATGAACATGGTAACATTACCGACACAAAGGATTACAATAGCATGTACCTGGATAAAGATGGTGAAGATCGTGAAATTAATGTAAGTTTGTTTTGATCCAGCACATGATGAATGTGGCATTTACTGCTGGCCACCTCAATGCTGGGAAATAAAAAAAGAAAGGGAATAACTTATTAATAATGTTTCCTGATTGTGATCAGAGTGAAGAGTGATGGTTACATTTATCTGACAGATTATATCAGCAATATGCTTTTTAAGAGGCAAGGCATTTGAAGCCTTGGAAAATCGTGCACAGGCTCGGCTATGGTGCGTGACATGTTCTCCGATGTATTAATTTTACTCCGTTCCATTTGCATGGTTTTCACATATATCATGTTTTTCTGTTTATGGTATAGCCTCTGTTGACTGATGTGTAAATCGCCACTATAAAAAATCTCTAATAGTACATACTAAAAAGGTTAGTTGAAAAATAAAACATCATAATTGAAAATCATAGCAATTTGGAAAATATTTGGATACATATCATTTAATGAGAAGGATATTGAACAATACCAATCACCAGTTCTATATATTAACCAAGGAGTTAACTCTGAAATTTTTTGCTGAGTTATAGCAGTACCACCAATAAGGCAATAGTGGGAGGTTGCTGCAGAATTATCCTGAAATCGAAAATAGAATTGTTCAAAAGAAGGTAGACATCGTTTGGTATGTAAGAAGTCAGGACTAAATAGGTACAACTAAAAATTATGGTCAACCTGGCTTCAGGGAACAAAGTAACACAGTAACATTTTCCTACTAGAAGGTGGCAATTTGAGGTATGGAAAATTCTCGTCATAAAGTAGATGGACTGAATTCTAGAAGATTGTGTTTTGCTTGGGGGAGTGATGAGTTACATATGACATATTCCATACTGCATTATACGTCATCCTCTTTGGGTTACCATGCGTGGGATGTTGCGAAGGGATTTTTTTTTTTTACCTTCTCATATAACCATATTTGATCTTCATTTAGGAACAGTAAATTTTGATGTTGTGCTCCACCTTACTGATTTTTCATATTACTTGGTTCGCTCTTCTCAGTTTCTGATCGCATTCTGTTGTTTCCTTGCCTCATTTTTAGATTAGCTTCATGCTATTCTTGTCAGTATTAAGTGCAGTACAATAGTTGTTAATTTGTAGAGTAGAGTAGATTTGGTTAACAGAGAGAAGTCACTTTAGTGTACCTTTTGTCATGACATTTGAAGGTACAAAGCTGCCATCAGAGCTGATCCTCTATGTTATGAGGTACGATATATAACTGTTCTGCAGCTGAATTTTAGCAGTTATTTGAAACCATTATGTAAAAGCTTTAAGAAATTGGTGAATGATTAATGTTGAATTGGATAAACTATTATTATTTTATTATCTTAATTCAATTCAGATATTAAAATCATTTATACAACCAATAGTTCTTGTTCTACTAAATGTTCCATTAGGTTGGATCATGTGCCATCACAGTTTCTTCTTGTTTCAGGCTGTGGAATGTCTTATAGATGGCCACATGCTCACTTGTGAAGAAGGTGTGGACCTATCTTTTGGGAAAATTGCAACATTTGAGTTGACTAGCATAACATGTGATATCATATGTACTCTTATGATTTAGTATACAGCAGGATAATATTGAACTAAACTAATTCAACAATCTATATATTCTAGAGACCAATCTACTAGCAACCTTGCAATTCGGCCCTGAAGATGGATGGCTCTCTTCATTTTATTCATGCTTGATTAAGAAAGTAAGTTAAGTTTTAAGTACTCACACTTCCAAGTTCATTAGTATTAATACTGACTTGTGTCATTATCCCCAGTATGACAAAGAAAATGTTGTTGAAACCAAGTTTAGAGAGCTCGAGCTGGAAGTTTCTAATACAAAGAAATCTGGGAAATCATTAAGTACCCTGAAGAACAACACTGACCTCTTAGCCTGCAAAGCTGAGTACTATCATCAGTGTGGTGAATATCAAAAATGTTTTGAACTAACATCCATGTGGGTTTGTTATTTCTATTTGAACAGACCTTGGGCTCGACAGTTATGATGCCTCTCGCTTATTTATAATGTTTGATTTGATTCAGATTGCTCGAGAAGGACCCGTTCCACCTAAAGTGTACCCTGGTGCATTTAGCAGCAGCGATGGAACTTGGGCATACCAATGAACTCTATCTAATGGCATGCAATTTGGTCAAGGACTATCCTCAAAAGTGAGTACCTGCTAACAATTTTACGTAATCAACGTATTTTTTGCTTCTTTTATTATCTAGAAGTACCTCAAGGCATAATGGCTTACTGGCATTGTGTAGTAATAGCTACCCAGTGCATTGTATTGGGATAGTCCCCGTATTAGATGTTAAATTATCTTGAAATGGTCATTGCTGGAAATGGTGTTCCTAGAATGAACATGCGAGTCAGTTTCAGGTAGTTAGTCTGTTAACACTTAAGTTTCCAAACTTGCTCCATTCACGTGTTTCTTGCTAAAGTTTGGTCACGTTTACATCCTTTTCATGACTAGCTTATGCCAGATCTGTTGATGTATTTGGAGGGCTAAAATGTTGGTCAATCTGTAATGAGCAAGTAGGAACATGTACTATTCTAAAAGCATGTGAAAACATATCTCCTACCATTTTTTAGAGTGGTTCCCATATCATATAGTTAAATCAGAATGAAACACTAAAAAGTCCTGAGTGCTTCTTTGTCTCTTCATATATTTGTTCCTTTCAATTCAGTCTAGGTATAGCATCTCAACTGCTAATCTTAGTCTTCAAGTTCTAGATGTTTTGGTTGTTGTGGTTTTTTTGCAATTGTCACCCCTTTTCCTATTTGTCTACATTCAGATTTATGTTTGAATAACTTCTTCTGGCTCTAAATTCAGAGCCCTGTCTTGGTTTGCTGTGGGTTGCTACTACTACTGCATAAAAAAGTATGATCAATCACGTCGTTATTTCAGGTATTAACCCTTGAATTGGTTTTCATTGGGATATGACGATTATCTTTGAGATACATGTTTTGTTACCTCAAAAGGTTGCACATAGTTTTTACTTAATATTTTTTTGGTTTGAGGGGTGGAGAGGAGAGGCAATATACATCCTGGTTGAAGTCAACTTTTATTCCTAAATGTTTCAACTTATAAATAATTATTTGATATGGGTATAACCATTTAGACAGGATAAGTAATTCTGCTGATAAATCTGTAGTTCTGCTGGTTGTGTGTTGCCTGCACATATCAGTCTTCTTGAGGGAACTGTAAGTGTGTGGCTGAAGAATTTGCTAGCTGAAGTTGAAGAGGAATGAAAGATTATGAATCTATATTCAGACAATTGTTCGATACTAAGTGCTGCTTTACTTGTAAAGGATGAACTGTATTATTATTCCTTATTCAGATCTTTGGCTATTTATTATATTTTGCTATTTCAACTCATGCATTCCACCATCACAATCTAATAGTTAAATAATACTTGGTCCAAAAGCCCAAAGGCCTTCAACTTATTCTTGTTCGCTGTCATGTTAAAAGCTTTTGATGAATGCATTATTTTCTCTAATCAACAACTTTTAATTGGGGTCAGCAAAAAAGTAGAAATGATACTGCTATTGGCAAAATTGTTGTGTAATTTTTAGAGTTTTGGTGTTTCAAGATCTTCAGTTCATATTCTGATTTTTGAGTATGCTCTGATTCCCTTGTTATCCTTCTCCAGCAAGGCAACAAGTTTAGATGGAACATTTGCTCCAGGTTGGATCGGCTATGGGAATGCCTATTCGGCTCAAGAAGAAGGAGATCAAGCAATGTCAGCTTACAGAACTGCTGCTCGTTTATTTCCTGGGTAAATGTTTTTTGCTGTCTATCATCCATTTTGCTGCACTGTGTCTATTTAGTTGACAATTTGTCTTTCAGTTACTACTTAAAAAATAGATGAATGAGCTTCAACATCTTTCCTCGTACGTTTTAAAATTTGTATTATTTGTTTTAATTGTAACCGTTGCTCTGTTGAAGTTGCTTGGGCTGAGTGGGAATGTTGTGAATTTGAATGCAAGGGAATATGTTATTTTTCCCATGCTTTCCGGGTGAAATTCAATCGTTCATATTCTCTTGTCCAGTTCTTTCTTTCTTTTTATTAGTGTCTACAAAGGCCTAGATTCTGGATTATGCTCACTATCTTAAATATATTCGTCTAATCGAAATCATCCAATGATAGTGGCAAATTGACCTGACCTTTCCATAGTTTTCCCCCCCTAAAGAAAGTGAAGAAATTATTACTTGAACATATTACATTTCCATGCTTATATTGGCTGTATCTTTACTTAACCTGAATCTGAGTACCCAATGTGGTTCTGAACTGCTTCAGTTCGAATTTTTAGAGAAGTCTGCATTCTGCAAGAAATTCATTGACGATCAAGTTGATGAAGAAGAAACTACCTTCATAAGTCCGGTACAGTTAAGGGCCTTATGTTCTGTGGGGTTAATGAGAGATCCTCAATGGTAACCTATTTATTCTGGGGATGGCTGTGTTGCACAGTATTTTAAGAATCTTCCTGGTTGTGAACATATTTTTCATTTTAAGAATCTTATGGTCTTATTCTCATTTTGCAGTGGGATAGTTTTTTAAGTTCTGCCTAATGAAGTTGCTGGTTAGGAGTCATGATTGATTATTAATGATGTTCAGTAAAGATACCATTAGGCATTGTGGAAGTCCTTTTTATCACTATTTTCTTTGTAAATAATGATTGTTTAGGCTGATCATTAATTTTCTTTTATTCCAGGTGCCATTTGCCAACTCTATACATAGGAATGGAATACATGCGAACCCATAGCTTCAAACTTGCTGAGCAGGTGAATATATCTCTCTCAAGTTCAGAATTTCCCTGGTCTTGGCTTTGCTTTGGGCTTTAGCCGTCACTTTTCTGTAAAGATATAAAGCTTATTATTCCCTTTTTGGCTTATTGCAATTAGTGCTCTCACCTGTTTCATCTTTCTTAAGGGAACTTGTATTCAGTTTTTTATGCAGGCCCAGGTCGTATGCCCTTCAGATCCACTTGTATATAATGAACTTGGAGTTGTAGCTTATCACATGAAAGAGTAAGATATTTACCCCTCAAGAAAGTACTTACAAATGCTGCCCACTTATAATAATTATTATTATTTTATTTTTTATGAACCTTCTGAAAATGAAAATGGACGTGGGACTATCTCTATGGACAGAGATAGAACTACAACATAATAAACAAATTAGTTTTAGGTAAAACAGCAGAGAATACATATGTGTGTGTAGACAGAAAGAGAGCATTTTGTGGTGGAAATAAACATTGTCAGTTTATTGTTTATGATTCTTAAGCTATTACGTAACTTTATATTTCTTCCAATATATTTTAGGTATAAGAAGGCTGTATGGTGGTTTGAGAAGACCTTGAGTCAAGTGCCATCCTCATTAAGTGAGATGTGGGAGCCAACTTTAGTCAACCTTGCTCACGCATTGAGAAAATTGAAGTATGTCTTGTCTTTTTATACATAATGGTCACTGGTCAGTGGATGCTTTATTTCTTATATACCCTGGGATCTTCTCTTTCCTTTTCATAAGTGACAAATGTGACCTCATGCTGGTTGGATTTCAATACACCAATATTTTCCTTGTTTTTTAATGATAGCTCAGTTTACATGTAATATCCAAAAAGATCTTTTAGTCATTTACTGGCTTTGGGAAAGATCAAACTTCATGGCTTGAAATCCATGCATTTTACTCCCTCCGTCTCAGAAAAACACTCATTTGTATAACTATTTTTAGTTATACAAACATGATCTTTTCTTTTGTTGGGGGGGGGGGGAGTATTAATGTGTGCTCCACATGCTTGAAGGAATTTGCTTTTAGTTTAGGATTAAAAAAATTGGGCTATACTCTCGGCTTCCTTTTAGTTCTTTTTTTTATTTAATTTCTTTACTAGTTTTTTATCGCTTTCCTGGGCTTCAGTTTTTCCCATAAACTAAGATCCGTGCACCATTTATATTGCGTTGTTATTTTAAGTTTTGGTTCTTTGTTGTGTTGTGATTGACTATTAATAAAATGATGTAACCATCAGGAGGTTCAATGAGGCAATTATGTACTATGAGAAAGCACTTGCTTTGTCAACGAGAAGTTTGAGTACATATGCAGGTCTTGCATACACATATCATCTGCAGGTGTTTTTTCATGAACTATTGGCTTTAAATTTTCTTATAAAATCAAGGATATGACTCTTCTCTTCTTTCACATTCCAGGATAATTTTACTGCAGCTATCACACACTATCACAAGGTATGATATTCCAATTCAGTGTTATAAACCATGTGGTTTACCAAGAACTTATAGTTCTATTCATGATAGCAAATCCACATATACGCGTACCACTATGAGCATTGGAAAACTTCAAACATTTTTTGGCTTTGCTAGTCATAATATTAATCTATTGACAGGCTCTGTGGATTAGACCAGATGATCAATTTTGTACGGAAATGCTAACTTTGGCCCTTCAAGATGAATGCCGACTTGGTATAGACCCAAAAGTCAAGACAATTAGAAGCCAATTGTTTACTTGAGTGGAATGCTGATCTCTAGATTTATATGATGTTATGTAAACATATTAGGGAAGATGGTTCAAAGATTTAGGGCTAGGATGAATTCAATTGTTGTATCATGTCATTGTACTGCTATATGGACTGCCTTTTTTTGTTCAGTCTGAACAAAATTTTGTCAGTCCAACGTGAAATACATAAATTTTGTAGGGTATTTATATGTGCTTAATGAGGAAGTTTCATATCTTATGTTGAGGAATTTGTAATTCATTTGGAGTTTAACATAAATAATAATAACTTTCTCATGTTCCCTTTATCTGGATAAATTGGTAATGTCTGTCCAAAATAACACAAGGCCATAAAATTTTGGATCTTTTGGCTTTTCGAGCGTTTTCATATACCTTAATTTCTTTAACTTTTGGTATAGTTCTAATCTTGAAATACATAACCCATAACTGTTGAACAAGAGAGGACTTGAATCAGTGAAATACTTTTGTATTGTTTTAGTTAAGTGAAAATCTCTGTATGCATGTCATTGTACAAAAATCAAGGAGATTATCATGTCAACAGCTATGTGATCTTCAGCATTCGATGGATTTCTTTCACTCGCACTTTATCTGAGCCGTATCAATAACATATGCATTCAGATGCTGGCCAAATATCTTGGTTGAGAATGATTGCACGACATGCTCTCGGGCTTCTCGACCCATAGTTCTAGACATTTCAGGATCCCTAATAAAATTAACCATAGCAGCAGAGAAATCTTGATGGCTAGGCTCACAAAGGTAGCCAGTAACTCCATTCTTGATTGTCTCGACTGGACCCCCACTGTTGCATGCGATTACTGGTTTGTGGGCCGCCATTGCTTCTATAGGGACAATGCCAAAATGCTCATCCTACAGAAATTTTGTTTATTTTTGAAAACATTACCATATCGATATTCTAATTAATTTATGAGAATATTAGGTAGTACCTTGGGTGTGTAAAGTACACAAAGACATTGTGAAAGAAGAGTGTTTCTTTCAGATGTAGGACAAGATGTAATGAATTGGACTTGATCAAATACGCCTTCCCTCTCTGCCAAGTTTTTCAGTTCCTCCAAATACTCAACATTCTCTCTGAGACGTTTATCAAAGCCACCTGATGAAAGGGAATGTTCATAAGAGAACAATATCAAGCTCCACTATAGAAGATCTACGTCAAAGTGACATTTGCTTTTGGGAACTTTTTCCTCTCGAGTAGAATAGAATGAATACACTCGGTTACTAAAGAAAAAGGGCAACTAAAGCATGGAGAACACTTCCAAAATTTACTCTGTTATGATCAGTAAAGGAGCAACATGCTTCGTAGTAACATTTAAACATTGTAATAGCAGACAGGAGATTGTAAACACATGTAAATTGCATCATGAACTTAGGCTAAAGTGAGTTGAAGATAGCAAACTAAAAATTTACGCAACGCATTAGGAATAAGAAGAGTACAAACAGAGGTTTGTTGCTTTTAAAAAGACAGGAAAAAAAAAAAACCTTGTTACATATTACGAAAGCAGGGTTAGCACACAGATAGCAGAGATATTTTACAATGATGCACATGCAATTAAAATTATGACAATATTATGGGAGTTCAGTCAACATTGAAAATGGACAGGAACACAACATTCCCTGGTTCTTATGTAATTTCCCGCCCTTCAGAAGGTGGCAGTTGTAAGATATTTATTGTTATAAAGAGAGGAAAAAAAGAGGAGAAACATAAAAAATGGCCTCAACAAGAATGCACATAATAATCTTATGTAAGAAGTTACTGAAGTTAAGATATGAGACTTACCTGCAACAATCAAGGAGAGCTCGTTTTTGTTGTCATCTTGAAGGAAATCCTCTTTGCTGTTGTAGAACATAGCAAATGCAGATATAGCTAGTTCTATATTCTTTTTTCTTTCAAAACGATTGATGGACAGAAAACTCAACCTGAAACAAAGAAAACATAATTAAATGGGAACAGACTAAAAACTTATACTTTCATGTATGTGTGTGTGTAGTTTTTTCATTGACTTTTGGCTTGTTTATTCAAAAGATACTGAGAGAGAACAATTTTTGTTACTTAGTAGCACTAGGTTCTTCAAACTGTTCCACATTGACAGCTGGATAAAGCACGGCTGGTCTAATCCCTCGTGAACTTAAATGCTTGAAAGTCTTCGCAAAAGTAGATGCAGTAAATTTGCTGTTTACAAGAATTAAATCAGCCATACCTACAAAAAAGACCAGGCAGATGCAGTCCACACAAGAATCAAAATTTGCAGATAGTGCAATGGGGAATAAAATGAAGATGCATGAAACATCGGGCAAATAATTAAACAAGAAACATAAAGATACCTGTTGTAATTTCTTCTAAAAAATCAATAGGTTTCCGATAGATTCTCCTAAGAAAGGTAGTATGTTGAGCGAGTAATAGGTCTGGAAAATGGCAATAAAATATAACCTAGACAAAGAAAAAGACAAAACATGTAATTATAATGCCACTACTGATGGGTAACAATCAAGCAAAAAGTCGTTTTGCATTGTATTTTAACCTTTGATTGCTTCTTCAACTTCATCAGTGGAACGATGACAGAGACCTGATCAGCTAGTATAACGTCGAAAGAAGGATATAAAAACAACACACACAGAGCAACAAATATACACCGCAGATATGCACACACTGCATGTAGACGATAACAAATATGCCGAGGAAGGAAAGCACCATATACTGTAACTGGAAATATACCTGCTCATGTTCAGATTATAATCAGAATAATTCAGATTTCCAGACAGAAATATACAGGCCTTTTAAAAAAGAGATGTAAGTCTTCTGTCAGAAAATAGAATAAAGGCAAGAAAGTGCACACCAGAAACTGTCTCCTCAAAACATCGTGATTTGTCATGGTGTGATGTAAATATATGAACATTATGACCTTTAGATGAAAGTTCTACAGCAGCATCGACAATTAACCTTTCTGCGCCACCTAAAATTACGGAAAATAAAGGCATTATTGAGTGAAAGAACATAAATGTACTTAAAAAAGGGGAAAACAACAAATACTCACGAAAATAAGATTTATATAAATTGATAGGCTATAAATACTTACATAGTTAACATGACAGTAAATCACATTTCTATAAAAACAAATGTACATATACTATACCAGTAGAAACAAGGGAGGGTAAAAATATCACCAAAAAGGTGTAATAGTTAATCAACGTCAATAATCCAGTTTCAAATTTGAACGAAATAAATGGTTTTCTAGTTCACAAAATTAACAGAACTCTCATTTCATATAAGAATTATGACATTGTTCATTTGTTCTTGCTGTAACCGAAATGCAAACCTAATACTTTTTCCAAAAATTTTGCGATAAATGAAAAACACCGCATGAAAGCCTACTCTTTCCCTCTTTCGCAAAACCAAATACGTATCCCCACAATCTCCCTCAACAACTGATCTACACATCTATCTAATATTTCCAATGTAATTAAACAATTGAGCAGCCCCCATTAAAGAAAAATCCAATATTCAACAACAATTCAAAGACTTCATCTTATTAAGTACAACTAACAACCACACATTTCACTGCTGTGTAGTCTCTATATTTACAGAGCACCTTATATTATTAAACTCTCGATGCATGATTTTCACAATACAGTCCCACGAATCTCTCTGATAATCTTTCACAGAAATTAACAATTTTACAAACTAGCAAAAACATAGCAAGAATCCAATTCAAGATCCATTCGGTGACCAATGGAAAAAAATCATACAAATTCAACAAAATTTCAAATATAATTTATTTTTAACCGTCACCCAATCAAATTGACGCTGTAAAACTTACCTATTCCAAGATCAGGGTGGATAATTGCTATGTTTAATTTGGAGCGGTTCTTTCTCTCCATCGCTGCTTCTGAGTTTTCACCTTCTTCAGTTCGAATTCGCAATTTTTACCTTGACGATTTTCAGAAATAAATAAATTAATTAATTAATGAAATCGTTCCTATACGTATTGGTTAAAAAAAAAAATAAAAATTCGTGCCTATACGTATCCTGAATTCTGAGATGACTAATTAGACGGATTTACCCCTTAAATAAATACTCTTCTGTGGGCTTGTAAGGTAGGTAACTAACCCAAAATGAAAACTTTGTTAAAGCCCAATATATTGAGATGTTACTAAAAAATTCCAGGCCCATGTTTAAGATTTTGTTGGGCTTATCTCATGATAGGTTGGGTTAAATTGCAAAAATTGTCTTGTGTTTAAATGCATGGTGTGATTTCTCGAAACAATATTATCTATTAATTCAGGTGAAATTTGTTTCAATTTTCTTGATAGTCATAGTACTTAAATATATATATATATATATATATATATAATAATTATTCATAAAATAGTCCTTTTAGCACATGGCGTTTGGTAAACTGTTATATAAAGAGTGATCATATATATCTCATCATCATACTGAAGAAATTGACCTCTTTTTATCTTGACCATGTCTTCTTCTTCCAATAACCTAAAGAAACACACAACAATGCATGTTACAATCTTTTTCTATATAGTACTGAAAAATTTCGACACTATTGATCTTATGAGATATGTAGAGTTAATTAGCGTTAAACTAAATTAACTGTTTTTTTTTTTTTTTATCATAAAGGATATAATAGGAAATTATTGGGTGTCCTTAAAAATGATTTGAATTGTGAATCATATAATTGGAATGTGCTTAGTATTTCAGGGGTGTGCTTAGTCCACCCTTAAAGTAAAGAACCAATTATGTTAGAGATACAGTCCACGTCAACAGTCCACGTTAGAACTCAGGCACTGAAAGGGCCTAAGCACAATTAACCACTATTCGTAATATTATTTAATCTAAATTTTTTCTTACGGATTTTCAGTTCATTATGTTATAATCTTTTATAATGTGTATCGAACACTAGTCAATACTTTTATAATCTTTCTAAAATGATTATAAAATATATGCTAATATTTAGTTTCTATGTTTATTTTAAAATTAGGAAAAATATATAATTTCCATATTAGAAACTTAAAAAAAAAATTCAAACTTAAAGATATTTAAAGTTTATGATATTGATAGATAAAAATATCAATAATATAGTTTAATGTTCATGATTATTATCAATAATATAGTTTGTAAAAAAATATGTAAAAATTCATATTACAAAATTGATGATTACATACAAAAAAAATTCTACCAAACTCATTGCAAGTGAAGTTAAGATGAAGAGTAAGGATGGTAGTGGGGGCGGGGATCTGTCCCAATCGGGGCGGGGATTCTCCGAAATGTACCTTGCAATGCAATGATGGGGATGGGGATGGGAGAATTTTTCCTCAATTGGCGGGCCGGGACGAGGATCGTATTCCCCAACCCGTTCCCCGGGCGCCCCGAGAATTTTAAATATATATAAATATATTTTTAAAATAATATAATTAAATTAATATAAACAATAAACTATATGGAGATTGAAGAGTTTAGAGAATTGGAGTATTGAAGAATGATGAAAATTAATGCAAATGTATTAGGATAATTTATTTTTTTGTTTTAATTAATTTTATTAAATTGTGTTTTCATTTTTTATTTGAATTATGAGCCATTTTTATATTTTTTTGTTGATATTTTAGTTATATGTAATTGTATGAATTATTTTTATGTATTAATTAACTAAAAAAGTTTAGAAAAAAAAAAAAAAGATGGGGAGGGCATCCCCTGAGGCGGGGAGTGGGGAAAATATTTCCCGGTTTTGCTCGTGAGGACAGGGACTGGGATTCCCCCGAATGCGGGGATGGGGATGAGGATTACTCCCCTGGCCCCGTCCCGAATAATTCTATAATCAGGCATGATTATTGAAAGCTTTCTTGATTAACTATAGAAACGAGTATATCTGATTCCTTAATTTACTGTCAAGGGAGAACTCTACAAAGAGTCACCAAATCGTTCTTTATTAAAGTTTTAAAATTGACCAAAATTGCACCTTCATAAATGGTCTGATCATGATTTTGGATTGAAAACACACCTAACCACTTTTGTAATTATATTAATAATTACATACAATATTATGTTTTGTATTTGAAGTTACATTTCTATTATGTTGTATGCTTAATTTATTTTTGTATCTAAATTTTAGTGTGCTAGCATCAACTCTCTTACAATTTGTCTTTTCATCAACTTCACATTATTACAAATGTAAATTGTATTTTAGGTTGAAACATTTTTAATATATATTATTTAGAAGTGTTTGTTGACACTCATTAAAAAGATCAAATAACCAACTAAATTTATAAATTAAATCATGCCATATATTTAAGATGGTGTCCTACAAAATGAATGTTATAAATATGTTTTATTTTGTAAGACTTAAGTTATTCTTGTTATAATTTTTTACATCGTATGAGATTATATAAAGACTAGTTTAGGTATATATCAAATTAATGATCCACACATAATATTATCAAAAATTAATCTCTATTTTTTATTCATAATTTTTAAATTCAAGTTGAACGACTAATTCATTGTATTTTTATTCCTGTCAAGTGACAAGTACAAATAGCTAGATTTTTTTAATTAAAAGCGGACAGAACGACGTCGTTACTGGGTTAACTGGTCAAAGTCGAACCAACCAAAGCCTGTCTGGTACCAAAATTAACATAGACAACTAACTATTCCTCCTCATCACCGCCACTGAACCAAAGTACAACGACCACTTAAAACCGTACACGTGTCTCTTCCTTCGATTTCAAAAAGAGTTTCTTCCTGTTATTTGTCTGTACCAGATTACATGTCACAGGCGTGTGCTTTTATCTCCGGATTCAGCCATCATATTCTCTCTCATCTTTCTTCACTCCATTGCTCTTTCCTTTCTCCCTTTCTCTCTCTAGAAATCCCAGGACCCCAGCCCCTCTCTCTCGGAATCGACATGTCACTCAGACGATCTTATCTTTCGCGAAGAATTATTCATCGTTCGTTCACTCTCTCGAATTCTTACAGAGAATCCAAATCCTCAGAGATTCCATCCATTAGCAGTGACAGTGTTCGACGAGGTAAAGAAGACGAAAATGACTGCGATAGTGGAAGCGAGCAGCAGCAACAGAACGACGGCGTCGTATTGGCAGGCGAATCGCGTCCGTCGGAGTCGGGTTCGTGGGCGGGGATGCTGCCGGAGCTGCTGGGGGAGATAATAAAGAGAGTGGAAGCTAGTGAGGACAGATGGCCGCAGCGCCAAAACGTCGTCGCATGCGGATGCGTCTGCAAGCGGTGGAGGGATGCCACCACGGAAGCCGTCGAGAATTCCTCCATCAATCAGCCTGGAAAAATCACCTTTCCTTCTTCCCTTAAAAAGGTTTATTGACACTTCTTATATATATTCGAGGGAAATTTATTTCTTTATAATTAATTTAATGGGTATAATATTACTTTGAGAGTTATTCAGAGTTTGATGATTAGCGATCATCTCCTGGGATACTTGTTTGCAATTGTTAGTCAATTGGGACTATAATTGCAGTGGAAGTATGAATTTCGAAGTCAGTTCTCCAGGTCTCGAATGCATCATATGAATTCAAAACGATTGTTTAAACCAATTGTCACGTAATCCAGCTATATCTTTTGCGATAAAGCTGCGGTTTTTGTAGTTTGCTTTTCTCTTCTAATTTCCCCTTTTCCTTTCAGTGTGCTGTATATATCTGAAGTGTTTGTTTGTATAATCAAAGAAATGAAAAAAGTGATGTATAGATGAATTAGAATTGACCTATCATCAGATCGCTATAGAATGCTTAATTAAGATCTTAGATCGTAGTTTTGATGATGCATATTTCCGATTTTTTCACAGGATCAGTTTCAAAATATGATGATGCATATTTTAATTGGAAATTAGTGACTGTTGGATGTGTTTAAAGGAATTGTCTTTTTAATTATATTTTGTCTGGTGAACTGAAAATACTAAATCCTAGTTCTATACATGATGCAGCCGGGACCTCGGGATTCTCCACTTCAATGTCTTATAAAACGTGACAAGAAGAATGCAACATTTTACCTGTACATGGCTCTCACACAATGTAAGTGGACTTTCAAATGAAGCTTTGGAGATATATGACAACTGATTAACATACTGCATAGTTCCTCTCAAGAAAAGTTTGAACTGGTTATGAGTTTTGGCTGAAAATTACCTATGGTCTGAGAGGAGGTTTGGAGAAATTTCTCAGCAGTTTCTTAATTAAACTCAATAATTAGTCAAACAGGGATGGAGGGACCACTTTGAAATTTCTGAGTCAACGCCGGTGGACTGGCTATTGCCAGTCTTTTGTATAAAACCTTTGATATTTGTTTTATTAATCAATATTGATTTTAACTGGTTATCAAATATAAAAGAAAATTGTTTTTCATTTTTAGGCAATCATATAAACGTCTTTTTATCTTTGTGTCATGAGATTTTCTGAATATTTTTTCTTTATGTGCCTGTGGGATAGTTAAAGTTGATATTTTCCTTCTAATTTCTGTAACAGCATTCACGGACAAAGGAAAGTTTCTCCTGGCAGCACGAAGATACAGAAATGGCGCACGCACTGAGTACATTATATCTCTGGATGCTGACGATTTATCTCAAGGAAGTAAAGCCTATGTTGGAAAATTAAGGTGATCATTTATATCTGGTAATTCTGGGTTTGCCACACTTCTCAATTAAGAATCATACATCCTGATTTAGGTTGGAAGCATCAAAATTTGTGCTGTATTTTGGATGAATTAATTGTAGTTTATCTGCAAATGCTTTTACTCAGATTGGATCTTGAGTATTATAATACATAATCGGGTTATCCATGTAATAGTAGTGGAAGCTCATTAGGCTCTCATGTTGCCTCTTGGATAGAAGCATCTGATATTGGAAGTGACCTGCTGAAGTTATATCTTGTAGGACACTTCTGCTCAGTTCTGCCTATCAAGAAAAGACTTATAAATATCTAGCAAGTGGTTCCTATGGCCTAGTTTATTTCAACCAAGAGAAATGGGGTACAATAGAAGAGGGGATAAAGTTATATCGTTTGCCCCTATTCTCTCGAAAGTGGAAAACGGCATTGTTTAACTAGGTAGGTAGTGAACTTGTGAGTTGCAATCAGCTTATACTCGAGCGCTGGCCCTCGGGGATCGCACTTGGGAAAGGTAAGTGGGTTGGTGTGAGCTGCAACTATACTTGCAGCAATTTTTAGAATTTGAAAAGAATTCCCATGAACTGGCACGCCGAATAGCTGGGTTCCTGGTGCTTGGTAGAAGTTTTCAGATCCAGCAGGCTAGCAACAAGTAGTTTGAAAAAATTATAACCATGCTTTGATTTGAACACTGTCATCACTACTTGGTCCATGATATATTATGTCTTAAAAATAAGGAGTTTTGGTTCTAACAGTAGCAAGATAACCATGAATAAAGAGAAAGACTATGTTATCTTTGAAACAATGTAAAGTAACTCCCTATCAGAAAGCTAGAAAGGCAATGTTGGTCTAATGGAGATGTTGCTGATTTTCGGATTTGATGGAATTAGTTTGCTTTAACAAAATTACTTCCTAAATACAAGTTCAAAGCGAACTTTAAAGTCTTTTATGTGGCCTCTTAGATTATTATATTTCAACTTCCCTCAATCACAACCCTGTCATATATTTGATACTTGAAAACGAAACCATCTTTTCCCGAAAACATGATAAAGTTCTTGCTAACTTATAATATATTCTTTCCTTTTGCCAGGTCAGATTTTCTGGGTACAAATTTCACAATATACGATAGTCAACCGCCACACAGCAGGGCAAAGCCATCCAGCAGTAAATCCGGGCGCCGTGTTGCAACCAAGCAGATAAGCCCCCAAGTCCCATCTGGTAACTTCGAAATCGGGCAAGTCGCGTATAAATTCAATCTCTTGAAGTCAAGAGGTCCTCGCAGAATGGTGTCCTCACTTACATGCCCACTCTCATCCCAAAAACATCAAGACGATCCGGAAAGAAAGGAGCCCGCGTCCTCTACCCCAGAATACACTGTTTTGAAAAACAAAGCTCCAAGATGGCATGAACATTTGGAGTGTTGGTGCTTGAATTTCCATGGTAGAGTGACCGTTGCATCAGTTAAAAATTTCCAACTGGTTGCAACAATGGATCAAAGCCAGCCAGGTGGAAAGGGTGATGAAGAAACAGTGTTGCTCCAGTTTGGAAAGGTAGGAGACGATACTTTCACGATGGACTATAGATCTCCTCTCTCGGCTTTCCAAGCGTTTGCGATCTGCCTCACTAGTTTCGGAACGAAACTTGCCTGTGAGTAGTGTGGTTCCTCTCTTGTAGTAAAATTATTCTCAGGCTTTGTGCTTCCTTCTAATTGTATGTGTACTGGTCTTTGTATGGATCGATGGAAATATGCTATGTATATGATCTGGTTGTGCGAGTTGTAACATTATTTAAGTTTGGATTAATGTTCTGATTTTTTTGGTGTTTCAGTTTTGCACTAAAAACGTTGCAACATACTGTACAGTGGGCTAATTGGAATTAACGAATACGCGAGACATGCCAATTGGAATTGGAGGAATTCAATACTAATTTGGTTTCTAAAATCGATTTAAAGCAAATTTATACTCACCTCAAAGAGACCAAAATGAGACCCAAATAACAAAAATTACAACTAGATTAATGATTTTGGGAGATTAGATCAAACCAATAAACCTCACAGAAGGTAAAATTGGCCAAGTTATTTCCTCGATCAGATAAAATGAAGTTTCGAAGTAAAATTGGATAAAAGAGAAATCTTAAAGCTTATACTACCTTACCCACTCAGTTGTAAGTTGTAACTCCTTTGCATCACGTGTGTGTAGAATAAGTGGTGGTTACATAGAATAAACCTCTCACACAATCATATGCCTTGGGCGTGTGTAAAGAGATAATAAGATATAGAAGTTAAAATGAATGCAGCAGATGAAGGAAAGAATAGACCACAATTCGAATGGCAATGTTGCACAGAAGTCAATTTCACTCTTCAAAGCAACAACAGTGACCACAAGAAAAAGACAAAAGAAGCATTTACACGCAACATGATTTCAGACTCGACTGTTTTATTTCTTTCCACGCAGTTTAACACTTAGTGCTCTCTCCAGTTTAGAGATGATCTGTTGGTTAGGAATTGCCTTTCCAGATTCATATTCTTGGATTACTTGGGGCTTTTCGTTTATCATCTGCACAACATCAACAAGCACATGTAAAACAATGCATTCTCTCTGTGTCTGAATGGAAGAGGAGCAAAAACCAACCTGACCAAGTTGAGCTTGCGTCAGCTTCTTTTCCATCCGAGCTTGCATGATTGCCTTCTTCAACTCAGTCGGAACCTTCTCATCTGCCATCATCAGTAAATGTTACCAATTGGCTTATAATTTCATACATGAATCCAAGTAAGCATGCAAGATAAGATGTGGATTGTCATCAAATTCCATTGAATGTCGTAAAAGAAACAAAGAATTTCAACTTACGAGCCAGATTTTCTGTCTCTTCCTCAAGCTTCCGAGTGTTCAGCGTGGTGGTGCTTTTAGCAGCCTTGTTTGTCCCAGCAGTGGCTGCAGCATATCAGATAATCATGATCAGTAAAGGAAACTAGATCTTGTAAAGGTAAAGTTCACTATTCACACAGTACAATATGCATCATATGATGGTTTCTCTCGATGATGATCTACAGTCTACAGATATACGTAGATACACAAGACAGATGAAACGATCAACAGGGGATCGGGTCTAAAGATCATTAGAACAAAGTATCAAGAAAATTGCATTCAACATGCCAATATAAAAAGAAGCACAAAACATTAGCTTTGCCAAGAACATAATAACGAGGATAGAACAGCATCAGAGGAAAAATTGTTGTGTATCTCACACAAGATTTTCAATCAGAAATTCTAAATATCTGCATTCATCTCATTACGAGGGAAAATACAGTTATTCACAACATATCAATAAATTTTCAGGATAAATATATCAAGAAAACACATCACTTAAATAGAAAGAGAAATAATCGACACACGAAATAAGGCCACAAAATATCGCCGATAAAAAAATAACGGAAAACCAAAATCAAATACGCAGAAGGTAATACGAAAGGAGAAAAGCAACAAATACGCACACTTTTTAACGGTTTCGATCTCAGCTCCGGCGCGGCGGGCGGCGTTGACGGCTTTCTCGTCTTTACGAGCCGCAGCGGTCGGAGCCTTCTTGCGGATCACCACCGGTTCCCAGTCCTGAACAATCCCTGCCATTTTCTTCTCAAATCTCTCTCCCTGATTTCTTCCGATGAAAAAAACAGCGATTGCTTTCGTCTTCACCTGGAATACGAAAGAAATGAATGCGCTACGAATTATCTCGAATGGTGGCTCCGATTATGTTTGGATACGAATTTTGCGTTGCAGGGATGATTAATATAGTCATAGATATCATTAACTTGTACCACAAGGCCATTCCAGAACCTTCTCGGCGTCGCGCTTTAACTGGGCCAAAATTTCGCCTAAACTTTTACACGGCCCAATTATCCCTCTCAACTCCTGGCCCAATTAATGGCCCAATCATAGAAAGATTGAAAAAACATAAAAAAGGAAAAAAAAAAAAGAAAGAAAGTAAGTGTAAGTAAAGCGAAATTATTACCTGGGATGCGTTTCTTCTTGTTTGATTTTTCAGTTGTCCAAAAAATCATACGCGGTGCACATAAGAACCGACACAAGGCCACCGGAATCCCGATCGTCGACGATGCCCTGAATTTCTCTTTGAATACACCATCCAATGTCTCGCCGCAATCACATGGTGGAGCTCGGGTGCATAGCCGGCTCCGATTTGTCCGATTTCGGCGCGGGCAAGGAAGGCTGGCTCGTGAATAACCCCAACCTCCTTGTTTCACTCGACACCCATTCACTTGCGGTTGCCAATCGCTCCTTCGTCCTCATCCTCAATTGGTCACAGTCAATCAACGGGCGCTCCGATCTGGACGGCAATCGGACCCTGAAGATTCGACCCGAGTTATCCCCCATCGAGAGTGAGTACATCTCCGCCGTTGAGTGGCTCGTCTTCGACGATGACATCAGAGTCCTCGCCGTTGGTACCTCTTGCGGCTACCTTTTGATTTTCTCAATCCATGGTCGTCTTATTCACAGACAGGTGCGGTGTTCAATCTCAAATTTTATTTTACTTTTCTCATAAATTTTTGCCTCTCTTGCTCCGGTACTTAGTTGTGTATTCAGTGGTTGCTACGAGTAAGTTATGTCCCTTTATTGTGAAGCCATTTTGATGGAGAGATTTGAGCTTTGCTTGTGCTTCCATGTGGGAATTAATGAACTGCATCTTGTTGTTTTGTACTTCACTATTGAAATTAAGGCTATGATCTTCCTGCTGTTTAAATTTTATTATGCATGATCTCCATTATAAAAGACGTTGGTTGAGTACTTGAGTAGTTATCAAAATTGGTATCTGGTTTATGAGCAGACGATTTGTTATAAATTGTTAAGCTTCAATCGTCTGGTTATTCAGCAATGTGTGTATTTTGCAGATTGTATACTCTGGAAAGATACTTAAGTTAAGGGTGCGTGGGATTAAACAAGATCTAACTCAAGATACATCTTTGGAGGAGTTTTGTGTTGTAATGCCTGGTGTAATTGCTCGTTTTGAAGGAACTGATATTAAGGTATTTAAAACTTGTGGTGTTGAACCATGAAATAATCTGTTCAATAATTTATTGATGACGTATGTTAACATATGCTTCAAACCACACTAAGAATCTGTGTTTTAGCAATTACGTAAGTTAACAAATGCCTAACAAAATGCAGAATATGCTCCGTCAGTGGTTTCAAGAAACAAGCTCTCAGTTTTGGGATCAGGATTTCAATGATATGGTTCTAGAGGATTCTCGAGACTCTACTGGAGGCCTTCCTTACCAGCTATGGAATGTTAACAAGTATGGATTATGTGCTGATGCTGCTATAACTGGTGTCATGCCCCCACCACTGATGGAAATCCAGGTAGCTGTTTAATCAAGCTCCTATGTTTGCTAAATCTCTTTCAGATTTAATGTGCTTATGATCATCAAGGCTGGTGGTTTCTTGAATTTTATTATATTTAACTGCAAAAGTTTGGATCCCTCTCTTGTTTACACTTTCTTCCTTCAATATTCTAATTCCCCTTTAGTTGTTTCCCTTTCTCACCTCTTGGATATTTGTTCTTGCATTATATTCCTTCAGTCCATGACTTTTGGAAACTTTCTGAATTTATTCTGGTATTTGAATTCAGCTGATTTTATTGTTGGGCAGTCAAGTCAACGTTACTATTGTGCAGTCACTGTTGGAGATGATGCTGTGATATCAGCATTTAGGTCAGTTGGATTTTGAATTATGGTACTGTGTATACTTTTTGCCCTTTAAACGATTTATTGTTCTCCTTTAGTTTAAGTTGAATGTGCCTTGGTGTCTGTGTTTCATCCTTAATAGTTGATTTTCTTCCTTGAAGACTTTCGGTGGACAAGAGCAGATCACTTGTGGGGGCCATCTTGTCAAAAGTTGTTCCTGCAACATTTTCAACGATAGCTTCATTCTCGAGACTGATTTGGCGGAGTGAACCAAATCATACTAAGAAGCCAGAAGCCAAATCTCAACCATTTTCTCAAGGTGAGAAAATTGCTTGTAATGTTGGCCACTAACTGTGTGTTTCCACTAAGCAAGAGATTTAAAAGTGATATAAAATTCCAAATTATGGGTTATAATTATGCTACATATATGTCGTTTTTTTTTTTTTTTTTTTGGCCATTTAAGATGCATTGCTGGAATTCCTACTGATAGTGTCAACCTTGTGCAGCGTCTGCTCTGACTTGTTTGAAGGATCATCCAAGGAAGGGAGAGAAGCTTACATTGTCGCCTAGTGGTACATTGGCTGCAATAACCGATTCACTTGGGCGTATTTTGCTCTTAGACACCAAGGCACTTGTTGTTGTGCGATTATGGAAGGTACGCTGACCATTTAGAAAACTATTCTTCTATATCCAATCATGAATCTAGGGTTTATAGAAAGAGTCTTTCAGACCTTGGATTGAGCACTTCTGGTTCTGGTTTCAAGGTCTCAATTCTTTACTGCCACCAACTATTTTCTGCTTGAAAACTTAATTTTGCTTTTCCAGGGATATCGCGAAGCAAGCTGCTTGTTTGTAGAGATGCTTGCCTCCAAAGATAAATCTGCCTCACATTCTGCTTATGCTGAACATTCAAAAAGTGATTACTCTCTCTGTCTGGCTATCCACGCACCACGTAAAGGAATCGTTGAGGTATTCTTCTCTCTTGGATGCATATATTTATTGCATTGCCTTGAATATCAAGACTCAAGAGTGTGATCATATTCTGTTTGAAAATTGCTTTCATTTGTACATTGCCTGAAATATCTTTCCAATTCCAAATTCTTTGATTACTTTCAATGGATTACGTATTTTGGATTCACTTGCAATGGTGGTAAGTAGCTTACTTTCTTGACACAGGTGTGGCAGATGAGAACTGGACCTCGACTTCTGACCATTCCTTGTCCTAAAGGTAGTAAACTACTACAACCAACTTACAGATTTAGTTCAGCAACGTCATCTTCATCATCTTATATACCCTTGGAAGTTTTCTTTCTGAATGGAGACTCTGGTCAAATATCAGTTCTTAATCGATTCCTTCATTGAGCTTGCTTTTGTTTTTTTCTATTTATCGATTTCTTCTGATTTGTATAGGATGCTGAAATTTGCTTTCATTTTCGAATACATTTGAATTGTTCTACACATACTGCAGTTTGATGGGTTGCACATACCTTTTTTTTTTGTTTTTTTTTGAGATAAATTATATACCGTTTTTGCGAGTAGTAGGCTGCTTCATCTAATGATCAAGATTAAAAATTGATATTCTAACGGTTAAAAATCATGCAAAAGAATATGATTGGAAAATAAATCATTTAGTATTAATTGCAATCATTCCATTTATAAATATTAAATAGTTTCTAAATCTGGTCGAAACAGCGATTGTTGCCATGATTTCACTGTGTATTATCATCATACCAAATGGCTTCCTCCCTCCTCTCTCTCCTCCTCTTCTCACTCCTCCACCCTTCTCTCTCCGCCGCCAACCACCGCAAAACCCACCTTTTCCGACCACACTCCGCCGCCGCCGCTCCCACCACCCACTTTGAAGTGACAAAACCAATCCCACTTCCAAAATCCCAACCTTTGTCACACTTAATTCTCCACCATGAATTCGCACACACCTATGGCAAATCCCCTGTTCTTGCAACCTACAAACCCCCTCCAAATCCCCACACCTTTTCCAAGATCCTTCTTGAGTGGACTGCCACCAGCAAGGGCAGGCAATATGACAGAATCGTCGGCGTTTGGATTGTCGGTGTCGAGATTCTCCGGAGCTGCACCGCTGAGCCCAGACCCACCGGAATTGTTTGGACGGTCAAGAAAGATATCACCAAGTATCGCTCTTTGCTTATGACCCAACAAACTGTGTCTGTTTACATGGGAAACATTGTTGATGCTGCTTACAATGGAGTTTATCATGTCAATCTAACGTTCCATTTTTACCCTGCTCAAGAAAGTCATGATCATGGAGATTCTGTAGCTGATTTGATACTTCCCATTTCAAGAAACCTTCCATTGAACGATGGATTGTGGTTCGAGATCGAAAACGCAATGGATTTGCAAGGGAAAGAGGTGAGAATTCCTCAGAATGCTTACAGAGCAGTGCTTGAAATCTATGTCTCTTTTCATGAGAATGATGAGTTCTGGTTTGGGAATTATCCAAATGAGTATATCTCTATGAACAACCTCACTGATAGCCCCGGAAACGGGCCGTTTCGTGAGGTCGTCGTTTGTCTGGATGACGTCATAGTTGGTGCGGTTTGGCCATTCACAGTGATCTATACAGGGGGTGTGAATCCATTCTTGTGGAGACCCATCACTGGAATAGGTTCCTTTGATCTCCCTTCTTATGACATTGAGATCACACCTTTTTTGGGTGAGTTATTGGATGGAAAAGGGCATAAGTTCATGTTTAGTGTGACCAATGCTTTGAATGTTTGGTACATTGATGCGAATTTGCATCTATGGTTGGATGACAAGCGGGAGAAGACACGAGGGAAACTAGTCAAACACACTGTTTCACCGCTTTCCTCGTCTCTTCTTTCAAAATTTAGTGGTATGATGGGATTTTTATGACGGATGTTAGTAGGCTATTGGTTTCGAGAGGATGGGTGGAATCGTCTTGTGGCGTGATCACAACGAGCACTCGTCAAGAATTTAGGTATGGTAATGAGATGGAGCTAAGAAATGATGGAAATTTGCAGATATTGTATTAGACGATAAAGTTGAATGAAAATGTTCATATGAAGAAGGGATTATCTAGGGTTTTCTCTACCGATTTACGGAAGAAGTTTCGTGTTCGTCTCTACTATTATAGCGTCGAGAATGGGAATGGAACGGGTTATACGACTAACGTGACGTTAGGTATCTATGAGAAGAGTCGAAAGAGGTCCGATTTTGGATCCTCGAGTTATAGAATAAAGAATGTACAAAAAGGAGATGGATATATGGTTGTGAAAGAGAAAAATATCAATGGATTTGGAAGAACTAAGCAAGAGATATTTTGGCGATGAATTTTGCTATCATAGGAATGTGAGAAGCTCAAACTACACCATTGTACATGACAAGGAGACCAACACTTGCAAACATACTAATGCAATGGACCATCGATAAGTATGTGATTGTGTGTAAATAAATAATGAATGTATTTAACTCGTATATTATATGGGTTATTAGTCTAAAAGTCATATTGAGTTTAAGTCCTACAAAAGTTATTTGGATTTAGTATGATCAACCATTTTGAGACAAATTATTAAAAATTTCCCCATGTTATGCTTTTTATTTGAAAAAAAATTATTATGTGTCAAAAGCTCCCAAGATTTTATTGCAGTTTTTATCCAGTTTCTTTCGATCGTGTGGTGTTTTTTACATGAGGTTTTTTTCAATCAGATATTTGACCTTTTGACCTATATTTTGCCATTGCATATAATGCAGTGAACATTAAAAATAAAAAATAAAAACAAAAAAATTTAACTCGTTTATTATCCCTGTTATAGTGTTGCTTTTACCGGAAAAAACAGAACTAAGATAAGGGGAAGGCTAGGTAAGCCAGTGAGAACTGAGAGGAGTGAGAAAGGGGTATCGCAAATTTTAATGGCTTTTTCCGCCATTAGCAGGCAAGCTTACGCTATTTCAATTTCACTATTCAATTTATTTTTCAATTATCTTCGTGATTGAATCGAATCTTGTATATTTATTTCAATTTGTGTGGTTTTTTTTCTTGTTTGCACAGTTCCTGCTGTGGCGTGGGTTGGAAATCTTCGAGCTTGTTTACGCCTCTAAATTTGGTACCAAGTAGCAGTTCAAATGGAATTGATTTCTCGCATATGCAATCACGGAAGTTCGTTTCCCCCCGCGCTTCTGCTTCTTCTTTATCTGGTATCTTTCTTGCCCAATTGTGTGTGTGCGTGGATTTTGTGTTGTTGATCCTAATTTAGTAATTTCACCGTAAATGCAGCTAGAATCTTTTATTCACAGTTCAGAATGCATTTGAATTTCATTTTTGCTATTTATGTTTGGTGATTATTATCATAATGTGGAAAGCTTTAGTTTTTAGGTATTCCTCTTACGGCAAGAGTAATATTCGATGATTTCGTTGTTTTATTAGGGGGATTACTACGCATCTGATTTGTTTTGCCTCTTCCTGTTTTGTTGCTTAAAATGTGGTAGGATACATTTTTTTTTTTTTTTGATTTGAAGATGAATGTATTTGATTTGGTATTTGCATTTAATCTGCATATTATTTTGAATACCTTCCTATCAAAAACAAAAAAAAAAAACTGAAACAAATTTGAGCTAACTAGTATACATGTGATGTGCAAAGTAGAATAGTAGAAGTTTCTCCTTTCACTTACTTTATTTCTTTGTATTGCTTTTAATGTCAATAGTAGTGTTCTTCTAATCTTTGAAGCTAGAAATATTCTTGTGTTGTTCATTGTTTTATAACATAGATTCTCTGAATTTGCTGTTGATTTACTCAAATGGAAGCAGATCCTCTTTTGGTCAGAGCTGCAAGAGGGGAACCTGTTAACCGATCTCCTGCATGGATGATGCGTCAAGCAGGAAGGTATATGGCCGTTTATAGAAAGCTTGCAGAGAAATATCCATCCTTCAGAGAGAGGTCAGAGACAACTGATCTCATTGTGCAAATTTCTTTGCAGCCTTGGGAAGCATTCCAACCTGATGGGGTTATTATTTTCTCTGATATACTTACTCCACTACCTGCATTTGGTGTTCCTTTTGACATAGAAGAAGTTCGGGGGCCTGTGATACAGTCTCCCATTCGTTCCGAAGAGGACTTCAAAGCTCTGCACCCGATTGATTTGGAGAAACTACAATTTGTAGGAGATTCTCTTAGAATATTGCGGAAAGAGGTTAGACTTGCTCTACCTTCAACCGGATGACTTACGAGGACATGTTTGTAGAGATCTATATTTACCTATTGAATAGCCGTTTTCAATTCTTTTCATTTTAGGTGGGGGAACAAGCTGCAGTTTTGGGCTTTGTGGGAGCTCCCTGGACAATTGCTACATATATAGTCGAAGGAGGGACAACTCGAACATATACAGCAATAAAGAGCATGTGCCATACAGCACCACATTTGCTAAGGGGTCTTCTGTCCCATCTGACAGAGGCAATAGCTGAATATATCGTCTTCCAAGTGGAATCTGGAGCTCATTGCATACAAATATTTGATTCATGGGGTGGTCAATTGCCACCTGATATGTGGGATCTCTGGTCTAAGCCTTATATCAATGAGGTAACTTGCATTTTTTCTTGTTGATTGTTTTTTCTCTGTCCTGAATTTTTTTTTCATTTTTCTTGTTGATTGTTTTTTCTGTCCTGAAAAAACTAAAGATTCATTTTGTGACTGTCACTGCTCAATGAAAGAAAAATGATCTATCCCTTTGAGCTTCAGATGAACTTTTTGCAAGAAATTCAAGTCTTATCTTTTTGTTTCATGTTTAGTATAGCTTGGATAATGATGACATTCTTCGAATCAGGAATATTCCAGATTCCATGACCTTTTGACATTTTCATTATTCTGTTTTATGGTGTTTGATGGGATGCATTCTGGGACATCTAACTGTAGCTATAGTGCATTTGTTTGAGCTCTTCCTACTGAATGTCATCTCAACTTTCGTTTTCTTTCTTAACACCTTTAAGTTTCTGAATGCAGATAGTAAGAATAGTAAAGAAGAAATGCCCTCAAACACCACTTGTGCTCTACATCAATGGAAATGGCGGACTACTCGAACGGATGAAAGGAACTGGAGTTGATGTGATTGGGCTTGACTGGACGGTGGACATGGCCGATGGGAGGAAGCGCTTGGGAAGTGATATTAGCATACAAGGAAATGTGGATCCCGCTTATCTATTTTCTCCTCTTCCTGCCATAACCAGTGAGATTGAAAGGTTCGTCAAATAGACTCAACGTTTCTTGATTTTCTATTGAAACCATAAGCCTGTTAAGGGCAATAGTCTATCTTTAACTTGTCCTATCTATCCATGACTTAATCATACAATTAGTATTCTGTTAGTTTGGCTTGATTACAGAGCTAACTAAGATTTATGTGGCTTGTCAGGGTTGTACACAGTGCAGGTACCAAGGGCCACATCCTCAACCTGGGCCATGGGGTTCTTGTTGGTACCCCCGAAGAAGCAGTGGCTCATTTCTTCGAAGTTGCAAGAAGCTTCAACTTTGATTCCACATTCGAAAATTACACTGTTGGGGAACCCAAATTGGTGGCTTGAGAGTTCAGATTTGTTGCAGAGATGGGATTTCTATTCACTGTTCGTTTATGGTATGAACTAACTTATCCGATTTTTGCAGCGTAGTTTAGTCAATCGTGGTTGTATCAAAGCCATATGGTCTCCGTATACTCTCTACTGGTAATCTAAAGCCTTGGAGGAGAGGATCGGCTGTGTCTATTATTCATTTTCATTAATTTAATTTATGATATATGCTCAATGCAGTAAATATATGATACTATTATGAAAAAGTGCATTGAATTTTACGCCACTCTTGGATCTGTGTTTAATATCTATATTCATAGATCATGTTGGACAATAACATTGTAAATTCCAGATTTTCTGTTTAGAAAAGAAAAAAAAAAGGGCCTAATCATGTTATATATTATGTGCTGTAAGAATTGATGGTTTGGGCTTAAGATTCCATTTCAAAGAATTAAGCCCGTAAACGTTAATGTTCGATTGTGACCTAAATTTTTAATGAATTTCAATATAGGTTAAAGATAATTAGATTAAATTATTGTTTTATGCAAACTCACATGTCGAATTATTGGACATTTGTAAACAATCCTAGATTTGTATACAGAATAAACCTCGTTTTCATATAATTATCTGTAAGATTTAGAGAAGAAAAAAATTTGCACTAGATAAGCCTATCGGGACAGGCTCAACAAATTAATAGTGTCTTGATTGTGACCTCAATTACCCCACTAATCCTTGTATTTAACTAATATAAATGTCACTAATGAAACTTGAGATAAATCATCAGATGAACATTATTGTTTTTTCTAATATTAACAGAGGAAACATAGAATGTATATAAGACAGCTGGCAGAGAAGATGGATGATGGCAAATTGAAGAATGAGAGGGACTAAAGACAGTCCACCCTTTTCTATGCCCACCCCAGTTCATATATTTTTTTCTTAAAAAAATTTTAAAAATAAATAATATCAATTTTACTTTTAGGTTTTGATTTATTAATTTCGTTCGGTTATTATGGCCAAATGTAATTCTCCATGTTCGGTCAAGGTGGCCGAACACTCTTCCATGTGTTCGGCCAACCAGGGCCGAACGAAACTGTTCGGATTCGATTGTTTTTTTACATTTTTTCATACGATTTTCACACATTTAACAAATTCGTGGAATGTTCGTTATTATGTTGACATTACATTCTTCAAAAAATTAAAAGATTTAACATTAAAAAAATAAGAAAGAACACAAAAAAATCAATCAAACCCGACCATCCTCGTTCGGACCTGGTTGGCCAAACACTCAGGAGAGCGTTCGGCCACCATGGCCGAACACACTGTAACATGTTCGACCATGGTTGCTGAATGTTCTCCTACATGTTCGGCCAACCAGGGCCGAACGGGGATGGTCGGGTTTGATCGATTTTCTTGTATTTTTTCGTTCAATTTTCATACATTTGACTAATTCGTGAGATGTCCATCATCAATTTTACATTTAATTCCTCAAAAAACAATTAGAAAAACAACATCAAATAATAAAAAAAATGAGAAAAAAAAGTAGCTAAAAAAGGGATAGGGTTCAAAAGAAAGATGAAGGGTGATATTGTCATTTTTTAATTTTTTTAATTAAAAAATATTCTAAATGGAGTGGGCTTAGAAATTGATGGGTCCCTCCCTTCAAGAATAAGACACAAAAATTCACCTAAAGCATGATAAAAAATGGTAGAAATAATTGTAGAGAAGATAGAAGAAAAATTTCCAGCTATACGGAAACGGAGACTAATAATTAAACTCATGATTGCTACTTGAAAAGTTGAAAGAATCTGTAAAAATCAATTGCCCAAAGTGAGATCTCCATTATGCTTTATTTATTAATATTAATATCCTTTAATTGAGTTTAGCAAATGGGATCTTTTCTTGTCTTTTCGCTCTTTTTATTTATTTTTACTATATCGATGCAACTTAATTCCAAGATAATAACTTAGCTCTCTTAATTATTCCGTGATGTTTAATTTCTTTTTATTGTTTGTCTTATTTTTCAACTCAAATCCATACGAGATCTTATCTTTATTTCCTTAATTCTGTTTATTACAGATATTTTATTTCGTTTTCATGAAAGCGATTTAACATGCATGCATCATAATTTTTGGATTAGTTAAGAATGCTTATAGAAACGTCTTATGGATCTAATTTTTGCATTTGGATTATATCCCATTAATCCTTAAAATCTATGATTTGTATATATCATAGATATATTAATAATACAAAGAAATAAAATTAAAGCTTCCTTTCATTAAACAACAACAACAACAATAATAATAATAATAATAATAATAATAATAATACAAAGAGGAAAATTGCATAACTTTTATATATTGATCTAAAACAATGAGTTTGTACTTACAAAATTTTGCAACCAAAAAGAAAAAAATCAAGAAACATCCATTTTGACTAGTATTATAGGTACCTCAGAATCCTATTTAAAAACACACATAAATGGTGTGTGCTCTTGAATTGAACATGAAACCTCAGATCATAATAATTTCTTTTTCTAGGTAGGAAATACTATGGTACTGATTTATTGATGAATCAGCTAGGCCCCACATATATCTTTTGAGATGATTGTGCATCTTCAAAAGTAATTTCTTTTTCTTAATTGATATGACAAAATTTAAGCTCTCCTATGCTAATGCAAATCTTATAAATAACAACAAAAAGTAATTATTTTTGGTGGATTCTAATCAATCGACATCATGTTGCAAAATATATATTTTATTATTTTAGTATACATTATTAGTTTACTGGTGATCGATATTATTAGCTTACATATAAGTCAGAGATTCCTGCAAACAAGTTCATATTGAAAGTATGTAGCAATATAACAATATCATGAGTATATGGTGAAGGAAAAAATATTCTTCTTTGATATAAGACTTTTTAATTTCGAGAAATTCAAAAACAAATTAGTGTGGATTTTTCTAGTGTGGATATTTATAAAGAAAACATTATCATACTAATCTAGAGATTTAGGTCTCTGACCCATATTGATCCAACAAAATATAATTTGCATATATAATTAAATAGGTAATAGTATCATTATTTTGTAATATATAAAAGATCCAATTATTTATTAGTCCAAGCTAGATTTTCACTTCCAACATTAACTAGTAGTCCCATCTATAATTAGCTAATGTTGCAATCCAATTTCGCATTGAATTTAATATCAGATGTCGTGTCTGATATGAGGTCTACTGAAAAAAACCAAAAGCAAATTCATATGAGTTTCTGACTCAAAGAGAATTATTACAATATAAATGGAGAGATTTTAGGTTCATATTGGCCCAACAATATATAAAGCTAAATACAGACTAACACCATTTAATTTATAATAGGGGCCCAATTTGATTTATTAATATAACCTAACTTCTCACTTCAAACATTATATTTTAGTCCTATCAAATAGCTAGCTAGAGGTGATCAAATCAAGCAATTCTGCAATTCAGATTTGCATTGCATTTAATATTGAGTGACACTCTTGTGCACAAGGTGCACAGATTTGGATCCGTGCATCTTGTGCACAAAAGTTTTTACCTTTAATATTAGATATCGTGTTATTTTTTTATGATTAACATCAATGTAGAATAAAGGATCATGTTTGACATTATATTGCTTAAATTAAATAACTTAACTAGGGTATTTTGTGTTGTGTAAAGGGGTGAACCGGTTGGCTCAGTAGCCTAACGTAACCGAATTATCTGAAAATAAAATCAAAATTTTTATATTTGCAAACCAAATCAAAATATGTGAAAACCGAATTTTGGGCCTAGAAAATTGGATATTTCTTTTAATAAATTAGACAAAAAATCAATAAATTAGACATATCGAAACAATAATAAAATTATCAAAAATCAAACTATAAAAATTAAATAACATCTATATTCCTCAAATCAAAATCACATAAAACTCAATAAAATTAACTCAAACTCATTATTCAGTCATTCCACACATGTAAAACATATATAGATTGTTAAATATGTAGTAGGGTCTATAATTTTTAATGTTTTACAATCCATACAAATTACAATGACTAATTAACAAATTAACAACCATGCAGTACAATTCAAAAGTTTAATGAACACTGGGTTAAAATCTAAGAAATGAATTATAAAATATCTAACTTACTTTGAAAATTATTATAAAATGTTTTGGTTCAATTTTCGATATTTCGGTTTTTCGACTATGAAAACCAAAATCTAAATTTTGAAAAATAAAATCGAAACCAAACTGAAAATTCAATTAACTGTTTTGGTTCTCACCAAACTATGCTCAACTCCGGCTGTGTCACGTTGTCAGAAATCAAAATTTGTACTATGGTCCATGGATTAAAGAATCATTAGTTAGTTAAATGAGTTGTAATGTTTCGAATGCTATCTGAAATTCTAGAATGTTATAAAATCTGAAAATTCAATTTGTAGATATTGTGGATAACAAATTGATTAATTCTAAGAACAACTTTTGAACACTCATAGTAATTCATACAAACGAAAAAAAAACAAGAATTATGTTAAACTTGGTTTGATAACATAACCAAATAGAAATCGTTCTCAAGAATTTTAATTTGGCAAGGCACTATTTTATTTAACCAGAGGCAAACTATAAGTGCATCTCAATGCAATATATATAACTATGTGTGTGTGTGTGTGTGCAAAACTCGCGTTTATAAAGTGCATCTTTAAAGGAAAATAAACACATTAAATAATTAATTGTGAAGGAATTATGAGTTTAATGGACCTGATATAGCAACAAAACCCTCATCCTAATCTTGTAGAGAAGAGACAATGGGACAATTTGATTCTAGTACTTTTATTCAAAGAAAAAGACATTTGTATATACTAATATCATCTTTGAAAATGAAATCAATTCAAATAATTCATGTCACACGCAGAGGAGGTGACCATGAACAAATTGAGATCAGATACAAAATCAATCTGAGAATGATGTAATCAAGAAACAAAAAACATATACATAATTTATGTATAAATATTTTATAGTTTTCTGTAGATATTTATGGTTTATATATATATATATATATATATATATATAAATAAATAAATAATCGGCAATATAATGAGATCATAGTGAAGAATGGGGAGTCCATGGCAAGCACAAGATCGTGCAGAATCCCAAAAGACAAAAGATTAGACAAAGGTGAACCCACATATATACATGATTTTATTTCTTATCTTATATTCACAATCCACAAAAAATCCCTGAATTTTTTAATTTTTTTACTCCTATTCAAACCCCCTCAAGAGATGTGTACATGTATTTAATTCAAAGGTCCATGTATCATTTTCACAGAGTGAAACAGTAATAAATAATCAGCATCTCATTCACTTTCAAGAAAGTATCCAAATTAGGGTTTTAGCAGATTAGGGTTCTTCATGAATCCCAAGAAATTAAACCTATCTATTTCAAATAGCATAACACACACACACACAAATATTGGGAATATTTCAAGAATTCGACTAACAAAAAAAAAAAAAAAAAAATTCACAAGAAAATGAGGTAATTGAAGTTGAAAATCAAGGAAATTCAACAGGAAAATTATATATATATAAAAAGCATATATAACAAAACATATAATAAAAAAGAAGGCAATTAATTAAGCAAGCAAATCAAAGACCAGTAGAAGATTGGTGAAAATTATTAGAAGGCATCAAATCTTGAGTATTACTCATGAGCTTTCTCTTCTTCTTCTTTTTCTTCTTATAGGGTATTCCCCGGGCCTTGGCCTGGGAATCCCTGACCTCCCTCAGATACACCCTAATCGCCCCATTCGCAAACGGGTTCGTCTCTGGAGATCCCCCGTTCTCCTCGTAGGCTGCCCGAAGCCGACCAATCAGGGCATCCAGGCTGCCCCACGCCTGCCTCAACGGGCAGGAGCAGGGCCCCACCGGCTCGGGCTGCCCGAAAAACATGCATCCTTGCATATGCACCTTAGTCTTCCCAAACTGGTCCAAATACCTCAAGAAATCCAAAACATGGGTGTAGTTGCAGTGGGGCAGCGCCACCGCGGGCCGTTGATTCCTCAGGTACTGTCCGAACGTGTTCCAGTCGCGCCGCTTCTGAGACTCGTAGCGGCTCGGCTGATGAGCCGGCGCCTGATGATCGGCTGAAGCCGCTGCAGGAGCTGATGACCCTTCTCCACATGCTTCATTGGACATCATTTCTTTCTTCTTCTTTTTTGGGAATTAATTAATTGGTGTGGAATTAAATTGAAAATGGGGAAGAAATTAATAGAGTGATGAAGGTGGGTGATCAAATGATGAGGTTATTGAGGAGACAAGGGATGGACCAATCAAAGTGCTTTACCTCTCTTTTTCTTCATTGACAAGACTATTTTTCTTCCTTTAATGCTACCAAGTGTATTAACTAAGATGCTCCTTTTTCTTGTGTATATATGTGTGTGTGTGTGTATGTTGGGATTTAAACCTGTCATTATCAACTATAATTTAGCTAGGAATTTAAGTGAGACAATGGTTTATAACCCAAGTGACTAGCTAGGTTAACCAACAGGTTTAAAGTAACCCGAGTTAATTAAGGAGGATTAAGCATAAAATCCCACTTTATATTAATTATCTCTAGTATTTTCTTTCTTTATCTATACTCATATATATATATATATATATATATATAATTATAGATTTTGTTGGTTATAAGATGCCAAAACATGAAGAAATAGTTGTCTTTTATTATAGAACATTCTTTGATCAAATATTCTTGAAGCGGGAGTTTTAAGGTAACTGGTGAATTTGAGTATTTGATTTGTCACTTGTGTTGTTTTATATAATGTGAAGATAAAACAAATTTGTGAGAATTTTTTTTTTTTAACTAAAAGACAGAATTACTTACTCAGCTGGTTTGCCCCACATTAATCAGCTTCATCCTCTCTTTTTTAATGTGGTATTTTATTTTATTTTATTCACATGTATATATATTAGTTAATAGATACATATATGCTAATTAATTGTATGAATTAAGTGGTATCATTTAAATATTCACATAATATAGTGATAATATATTGGATAGAATATGAGATGAAAACGATGTCATGAAAGCATATATATATTAATTGAATACGCTGAGATGCAATAACATTATTTGTAGTATAAATAGATGATCTAATTATTTGTCTCATATATATACATATATATATATATAATTGAAATAAAATAAAATATAATTGGGAAAAAATCTCATATATATATATATATATATATATATACACCAATCCCACTAGACAGGAACAGTTAAATATATATATATATATATATATAATATTCATTGTGGATCCTCCAATTATTTCGTTGATTCTTAAATTAAATAGTAAATAATTAATTTGATTGTTCTTATACTGGCATGCTAATAGTGATAGGTTCATCTCTAGCATCGTTTGATTGGTTTCTTATTTTATTGTTATTTTTCCATTAACAATATCGATTCCATGATTTGCCCCCAAAATGGGTAATTGACTCCTAAAATGTGGAGGATGTGAGCAATTTTTCATAATAGTCGATGATTTGGTTGACTATTGAAAGATTTCATTAAACTAATTAACTAATGGCAAGAGATAATTGTATAGGTAAAAGCTAGAATTACAACGCATGCCTAATCCCTAATCACATGAAGCCACGTAGACATTATTTGGAAAAACAATATTCATAACAATGTATAATTAAGTTGGCAATGTCAATAGATACTAATAAATAAATATTACTATTAATTATACAATTTTTTGTTTTATTTACCTAATCCAATCAACCATTGGAATGGCCCCATATGAAGCACTGTACGGACGGAGATGTAGAACACCGATTCATTGGGATGATGTTGGAATAAGAAATATTTTGGGCCCAGAGTTAATACAGAGATCCACAGAAGCAATCACTAAGACTCGAGAAAGAATTAAGATGGCATGGGATCGACAAAAATCTTATGCCGACTTGCGGAGGAAGGATCTACAATTCGAGATTGGTGAAAAGGTGTTCCTTATTGTTGATGATCAGAACGCTAATCAAGCTCACAATACACACTCTTTGATCAAGAACAATCCCAGAACTTGGAACAAGAATACCTCACAAGTTGCAGATTATCAAAACCAAAAATAAAAGATGTAAAAACACGAACAAGAACACGAGAGAATTACGTGGTTCGACTCTATCCACTTGAATCTACATCCACGGCACGAATCAGAATTTGTTTATTCACAGAATCAAGAAGAAAAGTACAGAAAAGAAACTTGCACAGATTAGGGTTCTCTAGCTAAGAACCCTAATTTATAGAACTCTCAATCCTAACGTACGTCGAAACTAACTGAAACTACAATCATTTATATATGAGTGTGTGTAGATCAAAATCCCTCTGTCAATTTTAACAAATCTCAAACGGATCTTCACAACTTTATCGAATTGTAACTGAAAGTGCACCAGCAACCCTAATCTTGTTTCTTGATGTGAACAGCTTCTGCAACAGATTCAGTTGCTTGATCCCTTCTGTTTCAATCTGTTACACTTCTAGATGATATGTACTCTTGTTTAGCTAGCTTCCCACGTCATCATGCAACCGTTTCCACATCAGCAGCTTCCATGTCAGCATGCAAGATTCAATTCTTCACTTAAAGTTAC
Source organism: Scutellaria minor (assembly GCA_954870855.1). Taxonomy (NCBI): domain Eukaryota; kingdom Viridiplantae; phylum Streptophyta; class Magnoliopsida; order Lamiales; family Lamiaceae; genus Scutellaria; species Scutellaria minor. Next base: position 8,686,888 of record OX940727.1, read on the forward strand.
ACCGGTTAAAGGGATAATCCGTTTTGGAAAGAAAGGGAAGTTGAGACCAAGATTTATAGAACCGTTTGAAATCTTAGAATGTATTGGAGGTGTTGCTTATCGACTTGCCCTTACTCCGAATTTATCTGCAGTTCATGACATCTTTCATGTATCAATGCTACGAAAATACGTGTCAGATCCTAGCCATCAGATTACACTTGAATCATTTGAGATTAAGAAAGACCTAACTTACGAAGAGCAACCTGTATCTATTATTGGGAGAAAGATTAAGACTTTGAGGAATAGGGATATACCATTAGTTTTGGTACAATGAAATAGACATAGAGAGGAGGAAACAACTTGGGAACGTGAGGACGAAATTCTTAGCAAGTACCCAGAGTTGTTTAACCAAATTTCGGGACGAAATTCAGTGACGGATCCAGAAAATCGAAAGAGAGTATGCACATTCTTTGGAATACTAATAATTTTACCTTATTAATTCAAATCTACTATTAGCATATTAAAAAGAGGCTTATATTTTTATTTTTTTTTCTACTTTTTGGCAGTTGTGGATCCAGGAATATCAAATAAGGTATGCATAATTATAAAAAGATATTAAAAAAGAAAAACGATAAGAATTTTCCATTACATTTGGTGTTGCATCTTATGTTTCATGATAGTTAATACATGTCACATGTTAATTAGTGATGTCATATGATACACATGTTGTGTAGTGATTGATTTGGAATAAGAGATATAACACAAAAAAAAAATTATATATATATATATATATATATATATATCATACAATTCAAAATTGGAAAAAAAAATCTTAAAAAAAGCATTAATGGTATAGACATTCTACAACTTGAATCCTAAAGTGGAGCAAATATGTAGTCTTTATTTATTATTTCAAGTTGGGTTAATGTTAGTTATATATACTTTAAATTCTAAAACATAATCAATGGTGTATAAAATGTAAACTACATAATATATATATATATATTTTTTTTTTTTTTTTTGTTATGGCAAAAATGTGGGTATGCACTTGCATACCCTTAGTGCCATGTACGTCCGCCACTGACGAAATTTTTAAAAAGGTGGGGGAGTTGTAACACCCCATTTCAAGAAAACACCCTGCATTGCATATTTTATAAAATTTCTTTTATCGTTCAAGTATAGATGATTTAAGTGTAAGTTCTTATACTACTTAAAGTTATGATTTACAAATTATATTATGATCGATGATTTTAAAATTTTTATGATCTAATATCTCTTTCGAGATTTAAGGATTTTTGCAGGATAACTTATGGAGGAAACCAAGCTCAATCTCCACTCACTCGACACATACGAATGGAAAAAAAAAAAAAGATAAGATGCTAATTAGATTTAATTGAATAAAATGATTTTAGGTTTTTATGCTAATTTTATTCGTTACCGCTTTCGAATACTTTTAATGAACATGCATTATAGTAAATATTAAAATAACCACAATACTTATTAATTTAAGTACGTATGAAAATTTTAATACTTGTTTTTATGCTATTTAATTTTTCTTTCATTTATATGATTACACATTATACTATTATTGTTAGTCTCTTTAATAATGTATACATATATTTATGTATATATATATGTGATATAAGACACCAAAGTAAAAATTGAGACAAGCTATACATATATACATACACATGAGATTTTTTTCACAAAATATCAAGATAAACAAATTAATTTAACTTTTCTTTTAATCTAAATCGTCCATGGTAAGTCATGACTAGACCCTAGCTTAGCCACCTCATTATCCTATACACTAAGTGATATTTCACAAGGTAGATGGAACACATCACAACCTCTCCACAACTCTCGATCTCCATCTCCCTCGACTCTTTCCCTCTCTCGATTCTCCCTCTTTCTGCTGATATATGTAAGTATGCTACTTCTATAAGTATTTTATGTTGTTATATGTAAGTATGCTACTACTATAAGCATGTGTATCCTGTTGTTGTACGTTTTTCTGCTACTGCTGGGTATATTTCTCTGTTGTTCGAGAGCTTTTGTAGACTTGTAGGATTTTAATTAGCCTAAACCCTTTCACCACAGTTTAGTATGTGAAGTGTAGAACATGTGTATAAAATTTCAGAAGATTTGAAGTTAAACTCGATTTTCTATGATTTTTCTAAGATAAGCTGTTCAAAGACAGTTTTTGCCCTATATTTAAGTTTGAATCATATAATTTTCTTGAACAGTAGCCTTCGAATTGATATATAATATTCTACTATATTTTAGTACAAGTTTTAAGTGACATATAGGAATTTACTATGATATTTTTGGAGTCTTGTACAAATTATAATTAATTTTACAATATGGTCTGTTTTCAGTCTAGATGATACCCTGTTTTCTACCAAATTCTAAAATTCATAACTATTTATTGGAATCATGTTTATAAGCCATATTTTACTATATTTTATTACACATTCTTATAGAGATGTAGAAATTTACTATATAATTTTTAGAACTTTGTACAATTTATGATAATTTTTACAAGAAAGTCTATTTTCAGCATGTACTATGTCCTATTTTCTGCCGACTTAGAAAATTCATAACTAATTATGTGAATCTTATTTTCAGTTGATATTTTTATATGTTATACTTGAATATGTTATCTGATTACTGTAAATATATGAAAGCATTTCATCAATCCTATAATGTATGGTGAATTTTTCATTGAAGGTCATTTTTCAGCTGAAATTGAAGTGAAAAACTAGTTAAATGTGTGATTTTTAATTCTTTGTACAAACAGTTAAAATTCATGAAAGTTCAGCATGTTATACTAAAAGAAGTTATGTGATTATATGAATAATTATGTGATTTTAGGAATTATATGTGAATTATTAAAATTATTACATCTTTATAGGTCATTTTAGGTCCAAAATTACTAGTTTAAATGCTTAACAATTAAGTTATAAGTATGAATCTGCTTTAGGTTAAAGTAACCTAATATAAATACAAAAGATTATGTTATATGACATAAAGAGGCTAATCAGTTAAGTGTGTCGAGCGCAGTCGAGACGATCAGTGAATCCAGAAGCAATCCTTGCACTATCAACGTACAAGTGGGTAACTTCTAATCTCTACTATGTGTTGTTAATTGAATTGATAAGTTATGTATGAAAATCTACGGCTGAAGCCCGTAGCTATAACCAGTATGTAACTTCCATACTGGGCGACGACCATAAGGGTGAAAGTGTCTGGTCTATGAAAGCGACCATAAGGGCGAGAGTGTCTGGTCTATGCAAGGTTTAGTGGGCGAGCAACTCCCATATTTCTTTATGTTATGTATGGTCCAGGGTGAGCGTACCCGAAGGACATGTAGTACTTGCTTAATAATTTAATTGTTTTAATGTATTAGACAGTAAAGTTATCCCACTGGGTTCCCTCTCTGGAGGTATCTCATGATGCTACTTTTTATAATTTTCAGGCTCGGCAGATGATGACGTGGACGTGTAGCAGGCTGGACTGACTTCTTACTGTATCTATAAAATTGTACTAGTATAACGTTTCCTTTTGAGAACAATATGCTGTAAATATGTATAGTATGATAAACTATGGGTCTAGACTCGTATACTATTATATGTATATATATATATATATGTTTGGTTGTGTAATTCATGTAAGTCTTTGGTTCAAACATTTTTCCTAAAAATGTGGGTGAGACACGACTAGACTTGATTAATAGTCGATATATAATTACATATATATGTTATATTTAAAAAATAAAAATTAATAACTCTCGTGTCTTCACTTTTAAGTCTTCCGTTGTATATTAGAAAGTAATTATAATTTCTTTAATTCTTAAATATATAAAGGGTGACGACCTATTTCCAATAAAAGGGAAACGAGACGTTACAGCTTGTTATCATAAGTGATATTTGGGCCTTCAGCCCAATATAAAGTTTTATCACACCAAACAATGACTTATGACACATCGACAAAACCCCACTATTCACAACTAGTCAAGCACATTTTCATCGGTTAATATTTATTTTGTAAGTTATGAATTGTGAATTAACTCATTTCATAAATTAAATTCATGAAATAATTTTAATTTAGTAATTCTGAGTACCACTTCAAATTTAAGAACAAATTGGGCACTAGTTAATTACGTTTAGAATACAAAGAGTGGTCATCCGAAGCAAGATTAATTCCCAACGAATTTTTATTTTCAGAACTTTGGAAGTTAAGTAATCGAGGATATGTACGTATATTGAAGATAAATTTTATGGCTTTGACACGTTTTGTATTTATGGAAAATTAATATTCTTTCAGCAACTTTTAGATTAATGATTATATATGAAAATATTAATAGAGTGTTATATTTAAGCTGACAACCACTATTTTGATGGCTTTGGCCTAAACTTGTCCACAAGAAATTACCTAATATATGTATTTACATGTAATACTTACTCATATTGAGTATAGGTAGTAGTTATAACATTATTAAGAATGGATCTATACTCTATTTGTCGTCAGCTCATGTATTAGACGTGTAATATATATAGATGCAAAAACGTGTATGAGACGATTTCACATAAATGCTTCTAAATATTATATATTTTAAAGAAATTTGTTATTGAAAAAGCTTTTAAAAATTACTCATAACACTTTTTTTCAATAAATATCTAAATATATTCTAATTTTTGAACACCTCACAAAGATGTAAAATCAAATGTAATAGAAAATCTAGACTTCCTCCAAGATGAGCGAAAAATACAAGCCAAACATAATGTGAAATTTCCTTTGATAAGAAAAGTCTACAAAAGAAGTTTTCCTTTTTATTTGTCTTTTACAACACTTTGAAATTAATTCCAACAGCAACCTAATTTTACTTGCCATTTACTGCAAGAAGGGTGGGGGCTAATCTCAAATAATTATTAATTATTAACCTAATGAACTTTTGGAATTTCAAAATGTCACCATCAAGCTGCACTTATATACATATATACATATATGTATATATGTATAATAAATATAATATATATATATATATATATTTATACAGAGAGAGAGAATCTGGAAAAAGATTTGTTAAGAAGCCTTAATCAAAATACTAATTTTCCGTTAATATAGTCCATAAGAAGATTTATATAATTGCTTCAACTATTCATTAGTCCCCACTAGTTTACCCTATTATTGTTGTTGTTTAGTTAATTTGTTATCCATATTTAGTTCTGAAAACTTTTATTTTCTCTTTTTGTTTGTAAGAAATTATTAATATTTATGTGGTTTATCTTAATTCCAAGTGGGTAGCTAGGTTAGGAAAGAATATTTCTTTAGTTCAAATAGAAATCTAACTGTCAATTTTAAGAGAATGCTGATTGTTGGCTTCAATTAGGAAAAATCAAATTAAGAATTAAAAATTATGACTTTCATATCTTTTGAAACATGATTTATACATTTAAATCTATATTAAGAAGCAGACTTTTATTTTTTGGAAATCAAAATGATAGAGAATAAGCAAACTTAAGTGTGAGGAATAATCACAAATTATTATGCAATTTGTATACAAACTAATACAAGATTAATGTCTCATGAATATAATTTTGTGAAACAGAATACACTATCTACAACCAAAACTCATTTTCACGAGTAAAAACAAATAAGGTTTGATAGATTCTACATTCAATGGATTTACCACTTCGATGAAATACATTACGTGTAAGAATACAATTGAATAATTATAACCCCAATCTAGATGTGAATTGATGACAAAAAACTACATTCTCAATTTCAGATAAACTTTACCTAATATGAGGTGTGATTCATTATTTAAAACTATTTTTTCTTATCATTACGAAACAAGGTACATGATTGAATTTAATGTGGATTGAACTACTTAAATTTCTAGTGTTGTTTTTTGGGGTTTAACGCTTATATATCGATGTTATTATATAAAATTAAAAAAATTATGAGGATATATAATTAATTTTTATTATCATGTTATAAATATTTTAAATAAAAATTGTTATCTAGAAACAATACAAACTACAAAGCTGTCTTCCAAGAAAAAAGAAAAAAAAAGTTGTATGCCCTATGATAATTTAAAATAACTGTAATAAAACACGGTTAACATATTTGGAAATTGGGCTTTATTATTGATAGTCCAATTATAATTGGGCTTTAGTAATATGGAAAACTAAACATTTAAAAGTAAGCAGCTGGGTCAAACATTTTGGTTGGGCTTGAGGCCCATTACTTCTAGTTAAGTGTCGCAAAGATCTCGAGATAGATAGATAAAAGCTTAAAAGAGATTCCATAAAATAAAAGGAACAATAAGTTTTGAACTCATTTTTTCATTCAATAATATGTAAAAACTCAACTCGATTCATAAAAATATAAAAATATATGTATATAAGAAAAAAGAGTTATTTTAAAATTGAGATAAGTATTGCATGAGGACTTATGATTTATATTTAGATCCATTAGTTTGTAGATTAATCAAATTTCACTATAATATTAATAATTAATCCTTAAGTTAGTGTATTATGTAACATAACCATATTGCACCCAATATTTTAATATGATGATAGGTATGTACACCAACAAAAGACATGTATTAAAATCGAATTTCTCATTCGATTCCAACTAAAAAAATTATCAAAGTCGTCTTTGGCCAAGCCTGGCATTGATTAAGAGCAGTATGACTCAATTATTCGATTAAAATAAAAGATATGAGAAAAGATTATTATCATAATCGAATGAAAACTGATTTATGATGTTGAAAAGGATGTAAGAGAAGACTTTCAACTTAAAAAATTAAAAATTAAAAATTAAAAAACGACTTGATTGAGTGAATGAGAAAGAAAAATTGGCAGCTAAAGAATAAATGATAAGTGAAGAGAGTGTGACTTAATAAGCCATGCGGAACAATAATTGCTCTAACTTATCAATGTTTTCCAAAGTCAAACGATCACGCCCCATTTAAATCAATCCTTTTCAATACACATTTTTCTTTTAAATGTACTTATTTCTATATTAAATTAATTTGTTCTTGTTATATTTTATTTAACAATAGATGATGCAAATTCGATAATTTGAACTCTTAATACGATGATGGTCTGTAACTACTGCAGTTTTTACACACTACATTAGTTATTACGATTTATGATTTATGACAACCACAAAACTAGTTAGATAGAATAAGAAAAAAATTAAATTAGTCGAAGCATACCAAAACAAATTTTATAACTAAATTTCCTAAAATAACCTTAATGAAATGTGTCACAATGTTCACATGCACACATTTCATACACATATGAGAGTTCATATTTTGTGCATCGCACGAATCATGAGTGTGATGAAAATGCACGAACCTCACACTCATATATATGGTATTTGAGTGAGGGTATTGTGTCAAATTCTCAACAACAACAAAATGTTACTAAAATAAGTATATTATGAATTTGATTAGAATATGATTATTTCTGCTCATTATCATTTATCAATTGTATTTATTTAATGCTATGGCATTACAACAAGAGTCTCTACTCTACTAAATATTCATTTTCACTCTTATTATAGTTAAAGTATCACCAAATATAATGGTAAAATACTTATTATTAACTTTAAATTTTGAATTCAGCTAGTCTACCCTTCTATATAAGTTATGGAGTATCTTTTACTTCTAGGATCCCACATTTTCAACCCTTTGTTTCTTGTGCAGGCTATGTAGATCCTAATTTTGGGCTGTGCAGAGGTCAATGGTCAACTCTCATAAGTTTCTCATAAAAAGTGCAAATTATTAAGGAACACAAACTTCTAGAAGATTATATATAAGGGTTGATCCGAATAATTGGTTGGTATATGCTTTTCAAGATTCACTAAAATCTTACATTGACAATCTCACTACTAATTTGACTACAAAAATATTATTCCGGTAGAATTATAACAAAAGTCAAAATACAAAAACTTATGTGAGACGGTCTCATGAATAGTTTCCATGAGACGGAGCCACATCACCACAATTAACATGTTAATTGTTGGGTTTGGGTGGTGGATAATTGGGTTGTGGATTGATCTGTCTCACGCCATGCATTAAAATTATGTTAGACGGTCTCACAAGAGACTTACTCAAGTCAAAATACTTCGTCCAAGAACAAAAATTCAATTCTGATTATGGTAACATTTGAACCTGACATCTATTGGAATTTAATTTTTTACATATAACTAAGATCCTTCATGAAAACTCATATAAAACGATTTTTGAATGTAGATTTGCAAGATGTGAAAATTTATGTATGAATTATTAGTAGTGAATTGTGAATTAACTTATTTTACATAATTAAATTTGTAAAACAATCTCACATAAGTTATATACGCAATATCATTTAATGGAACTTACATATTATTTATTGAGTAAGTTTCTTGTAAGACCGTCTTACGGAATTTTAATGCATTGCGTGAGACGGGTCAACCCACAACTCAATTACCTACCACCCAAACTTTACAATTCACATGTTGTTTGTGAGTGATGGGGCTCCGTCTCACATAAAGACCGCCTTACATGAGTTTTTGTGTTATTTAAATAAAAAATTCCAAAGACTATATGATTGACCCCTCGTTTCATGAGATTTACTTGATATAATAGCTCATTTTGGTGCACAATGATTTTGGTCGTTTTTGTTTATTTATTTAAGTATGCTTTACAACATTAAATATTGTGTGTTTTTACACTATCACTCTCACCTTATTCTTTTATCATGTATAATTTATAATTTTTTTAAGTGTCAGATTGTTAACTCACTCAGATTATGCATTATAAATAAAAATGATGGCACTTGTAATTTCATGAGATATTGAACATATATGTTATTGGAGCTCACATGGGCCACAAGATTTCTTGAGTACATGAGAATATGAATTACGACTAATATTTTACTACTCAAATATTTATTTCTAATCAACCCCTCAATTTGTTCAATTTGCATTTTTAATCAAAATTTTGGATTTTATAGCCATGAAAATTAATTTAAGAGTAGATTTTATGTGAGACAATCTCATAATTAATGTCGATATGACATAAACACCATATAAAACTCTATCGCACGTGAGATCTTATACAAGATATTCCTGTGTTTCTATAAGAACAACCACATCAATTATTTTTAATGTGTTATTAATAATATTAAAATAATACCAAAAAATATTAAGAAAGGGAAGAAAAAATAAATAACGTCGTTGAGTTGGGCCAACTTGATACCGATCTTTCACTCTCTCTGTCCTCTAATAGCGTTTTTATAGGAATACTGTAAAAACACATCTCATAAAATTTATTATTAAAATATTTATTGATTAGCTAAAAACACCCTTAAAACAATTGACCACATGTGCACTTATCAACTGTCATACCTAAGATTCCCTCGCACTTGGATCTCCTAAACATGGAGAAAAAAAGAGAGAAACTAAAATTAAAACCAACAACGTCTACCTACTTTTTATTCCAAGTTTCTAACTCCAATAATTGCTCTTTTTCAATTGCACTGTTTTTTGGCCTGCCACGTCACTGCTTTCATAGTTGTTTAAGTTTTTCTTTAATACTTATCCCGACTAAATTAAATACCCTATTCAACACCAAAAATAAAAATGACAAAAGGTAAAGAAATGCACTGTACTTTAAACGAATAATTTAGCACAACATATTGTTGTGTCTTGACCCAAAAAAATCTAATGATTTGGGCTGAAGACCAATTTAAAACTCAAAGAATTACCGTTTAGATCGAGCCCAAATGACTCGATGTTTTAAGCCGTTATATTTATAGTATAACACATATTTATTATAAATTTATTTATATAAGTCAAGATTTTTTACATCCCACACCATGTGTAAGACCAACTACCAAGTCAATTGAAATTTTCCGTCAAACTTTATCCTTAATTTCATATATCAAACTTTACCATTTACATGTATTCATGTTTATTGTTATTATATCATCCAATAACCAAAATCTATTAACAAGAATCCAACCGAAGTGGAGCAGATTCTTTACAAATCCGAAAATATTATTTTATAAATCAATTAATGCTATAAGATGGAGCATATATAGATTTTTTTTTTTAATCAAATACTGAACATAGTTTAAACATTGATCATCTATATCAATAATTCACATTATTAATGGAACTTGGGCTGTTTGGACCATTGCGATCTCGATTTCAACAATTAATTTATCAACTTTAACTAAAGTTATCTTTATTGATTATAAACTATGCGATTAGAAATTGTTGTTGATTTTGATTAAATTTTATTGTAAAACGATATCACTTACATATAAAACGTAGTATGCGACTTATTTATGTCAAAAAGTGGGATTCCTTGTCCTCCAAATTCTGAAAAGTTACAACCATTCATTTAATTTATAATAAACGACCATAATGAATTACTTAGACCACTATACATTCATTTTACATACATATGTCAAAATGTGCAAATATTTTCCTTCATATCCAACCTAGGTCCTCTATCTTTTTTATTATTTGTTTGACTTTATATTTTGTTTATTGTAATAGATCACAAATCATTTGCTTATATATTGAGTTCTAATTTCATATTTTATCATATTAATATAACTATATTTATATTAAGAATATCGTTAAACTGTTGATGTACATTGATAAAATAAATAACAATATTAATAATGATCATAAATATATACAATAATATGCTTTATTCCCGACACCACACAGATTACATCTATATTCTTCTAGTGAACCAATTTATTAGATTTTTTACAACCATGTAATAACTTGATTAAAGTGCTATTAAAGACATGCATGAATTTTAATTCCATGTTGCATGAAAAGGAACTACAAGTGATATCTGGTGTAGGTGTTATGAATCATGCTTCTTCTTTTCCTGGGGTCCTCTAATTCATATAAATATATATAATCTGAAATTTATTAATTTTTTTTGGGTGAGTACGTGGTTGAACAAGGCATATTGCACCCCTACATGAGAATCTTTGTTTGGTAGAAAGAATGTAAATATGTAATTATGTTATTATCATCAGTATCTTTTGTTTCTTGACAATTTTTTTTAATTATCAATTATTTCACTGCATTTTTTTTTTTTACTATTTTTAATTAATTTAAGAAAAAAGCAATAGATTCCTTCGTTATCTATCAATCACTTATTACTTTTTATAATGTATTTTCTACAAAGAAATGGACAATTCGACTAAACAAAATAAAGAGCACACTCTAATGAAATCATTTCATAATTCTAATTTTTTGAAATGAAATAATCTACAACTTTATGTATCCATTTGTGAAAAAAATTTAAATTATAAGAAGCTAAATTTGATTTCACAAAATAATATTTATGAGACAGACTCAATAGTTTATATGATTAATAAAATGGAGAAGTATGCTAAATATATTCCTTTCTAGATGTGGTATAGTTATCAAATCCACCTTGAGAATATTTGTGGAAAAGTTCTATATCTTCTTTAAAATTACCAAAATAAATAAATTATGGATTATAATATATATATATATATATATATATATATTCATATTTTGATTAAATATGATAGATTCTTTTGAATGCGCGCACTTAGAGATTCAATTAAAAGATTATTTGTAGTTTTTTTTTTTTTTTAGTTATGTCTGTAGTTTATTAATCATCACTACGATGTGACAAATTTTAAGTTGCAATAAAGAAAGATACTAGTTAATTATTTAAGTCCCTAAAATGCCTTCGTAATGAGGTATCCAAAAATAGATTAGATAACGGCCATCGACACCTCGATTATTTATGATATATGAATACAATTTCTAAAAATTTTAGATAAAAATAACCTTTTAGAAATTGATAAAATACCATTTTATATTAATTTATAATTAAATCATATCCACTATTATTTAAATATTAATAATGTCCAAACCCTAATTTTCTCTTATTATAATCCTAATTCAATTAAAGCTTTAATCCTATATTATTTAAAAATCATAATTCTACTTGAACTATAACTGTTTTCTATTGAATTGTATAATTATCTCAATTATCTTTCCTAATCCTATAACGATACTTGTTTCCTTTTCCTCTAATAAGAAAAAGAGGATTGCGAATTATTTTCTGCTTCTTTTGCTATAAATAGATAGCCCCCCACTGTCGTCTGATCATCGTCTCTCTCTCTCTCTCTCCCAAGTGTCTGATTCCCTTCTTCATCCAGAATCCCAGTCAGCCAGTTTCAGGTAAACCATCACTAGTACTCACAATCACCTTTCATATTTACCGATCCACACAAGAAGGATAATCGAATCCATCACTTTCTAAACGCAAGCTATTTGCATGTAAATAAATGTGGGTTTTGTTTTGCTATGCATGAAATGCTGCTTTCTTTCACCATCTGATTCTTACGTTTCTGTTTATTCCACTCTGTTCTAAGTCACTCTATTCTTACTTTTTTCGGTTAATTTACAAATCGTGAAATTCGGAATCGCCTTTTGCAGAGTTTTTCCCCATTCCTGAAATTGCGATTAGGAAGAAAGTGAAGGCGTTATGGCCTCGAGAAATATAGAGAAGATGGCATCAATTGATGCCCAGTTGAGGCTTTTGGCGCCTGGGAAAGTTTCCGATGATGACAAGCTTGTCGAGTATGATGCTTTGCTTTTGGATCGATTTCTTGATATTCTTCAGGATTTGCACGGAGAAGATCTCAGGGAAACGGTTCGTTTTTATTTTTGGGGATTTGTTGGTTAATGAGATTTGTTTGCTTCAATTGAGTATTGATTTGATTAAATTTGATCCTGTTGAAAAAACCATTTAATAGTGCCTATTTTGTGCTGATTTGTACATTCATGTGTGAGTAGGAGGGGATAACGTATCCAGATTGGAGTGCAAGAATCAAAGTCAAACTTGTGTGATAGGGATTTTATATTTGTATGTTAGTAAAGATTGGATTTTTGTATTACTTCTACTGTTTCAAGCTTTAGTTGTATATGCAAATTACATGTAAGTGGATAATTTGACCTTTTTAGAATTTGAGCCTCAATATCTATCTTGCTTCAAGATTTTGGGTTGTTTTCTGGCTCTGGTTGATAGGATAGTTCTTCCAATGTCAATGAGAGTTGAAAATATGGGTTCCATGTGTCTTCTAGTTCTTTGTCAGTGGATCATGGTCTTGATGATTTAAGTTGTCTCTGTTTCTCGAAATGCGGTGAGCTTATTGAGGGTAAATTTGGAATCTTGTAGGTGCAAGAATGTTACGAGCTTTCTGCGGAGTATGAAGGCAAACATGACCCCAAAAAGTTAGAAGAGCTTGGAAATGTGTTGACAAGTTTGGATCCAGGGGATTCAATTGTTGTTGCAAAAGCTTTCTCTAACATGCTTAACTTGGCTAACTTGGCTGAGGAGGTCCAGATTGCTTATCGTAGAAGGAATAAGAAGAAAAAAGGAGGTTTTACTGATGAGAGCAATGCAACTACTGAATCAGACATAGAAGAGACTTTGAAGAGGATTGTGTTTGATTTGAAGAAGTCTCCTCAAGAAGTTTTTGATGCTTTGAAGAATCAGACAGTGGATCTGGTCCTTACGGCACATCCTACCCAGTCCGTGCGAAGATCGTTGCTTCAAAAGCATGGAAGGTTGGTTTTTTTTTTTTTTTTATGTTGAAAACACATTTTGTAAACAAGGATTGAAGGGTGTGATATATCTGAAATCAAATATATGATCTTTTAATCGGGTTAATTTCTTAAGCACTTACACATTATGAACTGGTTCAGGATTCGGAATTGCTTAGCCCAGTTATATGCCAAAGACATTACACCTGATGATAAACAGGAGCTTGATGAGGCTTTGCAGAGGGAGGTAATTATCAGTTTATTAGTTTATATATATACTATTTTATTTGCTTAAATGAACAGTTAATGTCTGTATAAGTCGTAAAGGTTGTTAATTTAATTTAATTTTTGTCTTATTCATCTGCATTTTTTCAGATTCAAGCTGCTTTTCGAACTGATGAAATCCGGAGGACACCCCCAGCTCCTCAAGACGAAATGAGGGCAGGGATGAGTTACTTTCACGAAACAATCTGGAAAGGTGTCCCGAAATTTCTGCGCCGTGTTGATACAGCACTTAAAAATATAGGGATTAACGAACGCATTCCATATAATGCTCCTCTAATCCAATTTTCTTCTTGGATGGGTGGAGACCGTGATGGTATATTTCTCTCTCTCAAAGAAAGCACTTTTAGTTGTTTGATATCTATAATGAGATCCATATAAAGATAGATAGACATTTTATTGAATTCATGAGAGAAGCTGCATGATTTTTCTATTTCGGCTTATAGGATCATATTTGTAAATGAATTTTGCAGGCAATCCAAGGGTTACTCCTGAGGTTACTAGAGATGTGTGCTTATTGGCCCGAATGATGGCTGCTAACTTATACTATTCCCAAATAGAGGATCTCATGTTTGAGGTATTCTTAATTCTTTAACTAGTTCGATAATTCGTTTTAGTGCTAATCCTTTCAATGCACTGTCATTGATCGCCTTCTAATCATTTCCTTTCCCAGTTGTCCATGTGGCGCTGCAATGACGAGCTTCGTGTCCGAGCTGATGAACTCCACAGGTCTTCCAGGAGAGATGCAAAGCATTTCATAGGTAACCTCCAAACCATATATATATCTGTAATCAAAATTGTCGCTTCTTTGCAGATTGCTATCAGTTATCATCACATAACTATGTTATTCTTTGAAAATAAACAGGGGGGTCTGATTACACAATTAATAAGATTCTTCAACTCTTCCCTTTCTCGTTTTGATGCAGAATTTTGGAAAACAATTCCATCAAGCGAGCCCTATCGTGTAATTCTTGGTGATGTGAGGGATAAGCTCTATCTGACCCGTGAGCGCACTCGTCATTTATTATCTCAAGAAACATCTGACATCCCAGAAGAGGCAACATTCACAAATGTTGAGCAGGTTCAATTCTGGATTCATATGATTTCACTTCAATAGTTAATATCTTTAGAATGAAAAATTACCTTGATTACATATTTTTTCACCCATACCTATATATGGTGCTGAAACGGTTTTAATTTCTGCACAGTTCTTGGAACCTCTTGAGCTCTGTTACAGATCTCTTTGTGCTTCTGGGGACCGGCCGATAGCTGATGGTAGTCTTCTAGATTTCCTAAGGCAAATCTCCACCTTTGGACTGTCACTCGTGAGGCTTGACATCAGGCAAGAATCGGAGAGGCACACTGATGTGCTAGATGCCATAACGAACCACTTAGAAATAGGCTCGTATAGGGAATGGTCTGAAGAGCGTAGGCAGGAATGGCTCCTATCTGAACTCAGCAGCAAACGGCCTCTCTTCGGCCCTGATCTCCCAAAAACCGAAGAGATCGCCGATGTTTTGAACACATTCAATGTGTTGGCAGAACTCCCCTCCGACTGCTTTGGCGCATACATAATTTCCATGGCCACTGCACCATCTGATGTGTTAGCAGTCGAGCTTCTTCAACGTGAATGCCACGTGAAGCAGCCCTTAAGAGTCGTCCCACTTTTCGAGAAATTAGCAGATCTCGAGGCTGCCCCAGCTGCAGTTGCGCGCCTTTTCTCGATCGACTGGTACAAACGCCGCATCAACGGTAAGCAGGAAGTGATGATCGGGTACTCCGACTCTGGTAAAGATGCTGGTCGGCTCTCAGCAGCATGGCAGCTGTACAAGGCTCAGGAGGAGCTCATCAAAGTTGCAAAGGAATATGGTGTTAAATTGACTATGTTCCATGGCCGAGGTGGAACTGTTGGAAGAGGAGGTGGCCCCACTCATCTCGCTATATTGTCTCAACCTCCGGACACTATCCATGGATCTCTTCGTGTCACAGTTCAGGGAGAAGTTATCGAGCAATCATTTGGGGAGGAACACTTGTGCTTCAGAACACTCCAGCGTTATACTTCTGCTACGCTAGAACATGGAATGCATCCCCCCGTATCTCCAAAACCCGAATGGCGTGCACTTTTGGATGAAATTGCTGTCGTTGCAACTGAGGAGTATCGCTCGATTGTCTTTCAAGAGCCCCGGTTTGTTGAGTATTTCCGCCATGTATGTGACTTTAAAAACTCAATACTACTTGATCTCAAAATATTGTCAATGTTTATGATTTGTTCTGAGTTTGAACAACGAATTTTATTGTGAATGTTCTTTAGGCCACCCCGGAGTTGGAGTATGGTCGTATGAACATTGGGAGTCGTCCATCAAAACGGAAACCTAGTGGTGGCATAGAATCACTGAGAGCCATTCCATGGATCTTCGCCTGGACACAGACCAGATTCCACCTCCCCGTTTGGCTAGGCGTGGGCGCAGCATTCAAATACGCGATAAACAAGGACGCTAAAAACCTCAAAATGCTGCAAGATATGTACAACCAATGGCCTTTCTTCAGAGTCACAATTGACTTAGAAGAGATGGTTTTCGCCAAGGGTGACCCTGGCATTGCTGCACTATACGACAAGCTCCTCGTCTCACAAGACTTGTGGCCCTTCGGACAGAGATTGAGGTCAAACTACGAGGAAACCAAGGGACTCGTCCTCAAAGTAATTTCTTGACTCGAGATTTTAATCTGGTATCAAGATTATCATCATGCCTCTCGTTTCTAACCTTTCGTTTCTTTGTAGATTGCTGGGCACAAAGATCTTCTAGAAGGGGATCCATACTTGAAGCAGCGACTAAAACTTCGTGATTCATACATCACAACGTTGAACGTTTGCCAGGCGTACACTTTGAAGCGAGTCCGTGACCCTAACTACCATGTCGAGCTAAGGCCCCACATTTCCAAGGAATACATGGAATCAAAATCGGCTGCTGAACTCGTGAGTTTGAACCCTACGAGTGATTACGCCCCTGGTTTGGAGGACACCCTCATATTGACCATGAAGGGTATTGCTGCTGGAATGCAGAACACCGGTTAATTATATCGCGTTGTTTTTCCAGTTTTTATTTAAGCAACGAGTAAGAGACGAAGCTCGTCTCATCATCGATTGGAAAACCACCCCTTTCCTTTTTTTCCTTTCTCTTCAAATAATTTGACATCATGAATGTGTTTGATCAACATTGTATGCTTTGAATCAGTCCCTTTTTATGACTTCTCATGATGCAATAAATATTTCTGCGTTATGCAGCTCATGTTGTTTTCTTGTTTATGTTTTATTAGGTTAATGTGTTTTTTTTTTTCTTTTTTTCTTTTTGTGCATAACACATGCCATGAGACTGCTACAATGAATATAAGATGAAATATTATTTTGTATTGTTTATTTAATATTAATCCAATCAGAAGTAGAATTCAAATCGAGCTTGGATGAGTCGAGCAAATACCATTGATATATTCTACACTAATAATACTTGTTTTGAGTGAGTGATTTAAAATTGGGTATCACATAAATTTGATTTGATCATCAGTCATATGAACTCAAAAATCTTGAAAGTTAGTCCATAATACTTGTTTACATTTGATTTGATAAACATAATAAATAAATGTGAACATATTTTTTCATTTACAGGATTTAAAGCTTAACTAAAACCCAAATATAAAAGAAGCAAACAAATTCAAACCATATTCTATTCAATTTAAATGAGTGTTACAATTTTACTTATATTTCAAATTTGAACAATGTCTCAAATTGAAATTTCTATGCACAACTTGCAACGAAATAAAAATTATTGATTTAGATGAATATGACATAAATTTAAACATATTTTTCAAGAATTTCATAAAATTTAAGGTGTGTTACACACTTTATGATTTGCTAAACACACCTCATTTAAAAAAAAAAACTATAATTTTAAAATACATTTTTGATATATTTAATATATTTAGGGTGTGCATACCTTAACGGCTTAACCCTAAAATTTATTTATTGTTTTAGAAGGAAATTTTCACAAGAATTTAAGTAGAGTTTACTTTCATTTAAACCCGACCCATATTATTATTAAAGCCCGACTGACATTTCCTCAAACACAAGCAAAGCATCAAACACTGAAGAGAAAAAGGGAATGGCTCTAACGACGAGGCAACGGCGCTCGTCGCCGACGGATCTCCACACGACGTCGTCTCCTTCTCCATACACTAAGCTCGACAAGCCGGAGAAATCTATCGGCAACGACGGCGACCGCGGCTTGGGTTGGTTCCTGCCGTTGATATCGCTGGGAGTGCTACGCTACATGAGTGCATCGTCGAACATAATTCACGACTGCGATGAGGTCTTCAATTACTGGGAGCCTCTCCATTTTCTACTTTACAAAACCGGTTTTCAGACTTGGGAATACAGGTGATCGAGAAAGCATATTTTCGTGTTGTTATGTGTAATTGTTTTGTGCGTATTTGATTGATTGGGTTTTCTTTCCAAATATTGGAATTAAGTGTTTTGTTGATGTATTTTATATGGAGAAATGTGTGTATGGATATTTTGTTAGTTCAGATGATGAATTTTTATTTTTTAATATTAGTTGTGATTGGAGTGTAGAACTGATGTTGAGATGTTGAGGACTGATATTCAAATGAAATATGCCTCGTATTGAGTGTAATACGTTACAGCTATGTACAAATTCGTTCCATATTTGCCAAAAAAAAAAAAGTAATCTTAGTGCAAGTTTTGCTTTAAAGTGTGGTATGCACGAAGTGGATGAATTTTATTATGCTTGTTCTATATCCTTGTGAGATTTGGTTATGAGATTCGTATGTACAAATTGGCTTTACTCATAACTAAGATCTTAATTTACAGCTTTCTAGTTAGATGATTAAACCGAAGTGCTTGAATATACCAAATTAATGATCTCCTCAGTAAGGGCATTTGCTGAGATGGATACTATTCATTTTGTATTTCTAATATAAATATTGCTCTAGATTTGATATGTTTTTCATAGAATATGGCTTAGTTGTGGAAGATATTATGTAAAGGATGGTTGGCATGCTTTGATGTTAATTTATGCCATCATTATTTATGCATCTTGCAGTTCGGAATATGCATTGCGGTCATACTTGTACATTATTTTCCACAACTTGGTTGGTTGGCCTGCCTCTTGGTGGTATGGTGTAGAAAAAGTAAGAGATTTTCTTCCTATTCCTTTAATTCTCTATTCACTCTTCTATATAATTCTTTTAATCCTTTTTTCTCTAAAAAATCTCAGGTGCGTGTCTTTTATGCTGTGAGAACTTTCCTTGGTATACTCTCAGTGATTGCAGATGCCGCTCTTGTTGTAGCCCTTTCAAGAAAGTATGGAAAACGTCTTGCTTCATATACTCTCGCAATGCTATGCTTGGCCAGTGGTTGTTTCTTTGCTAGCACCAGTAAGTATGCCTTTCACAAGTATTTTTTTTATCTAGTTTCTACTCTTCATCATCTGTATGTTTTGAGTTATCTTGTACACCTTCTTAAATAGGAGTTCTGCACCTAAGTAACTGTGAATAATTAATTACTCTGTCTTTTCAAGCCTAAAGATGCATGCTCGATTAGGGACCTCAATTATTATGTTTGTTCTTTAAATAATAATCACTGCTTTACATACAGGTTTCCTGCCAAGTTCATTTTCCATGTATGCTATGTCTCTATCATCCGCACTTTTTCTTTTTGAGAAGCCTGCAGCTGCCGTTGCAGTTGCTGCCACTGGAGTTATTCTTGGGTGGCCATTCTCAGTCTTGTCATTTCTTCCAGTTACAATTTTCTCCCTTGTTAGAAGGTTTAAAAGTTCATTTCTGTCTGGGGCTGTAGCTTCTCTTGCTCTTGTGGTAAGTTAAGTTTACCAATAATTCAAACATATACATAGCTTTGAGTTAAAATCATTTGAACACCTATTAAAATCATGATTTTATCCATTACTTTTGTGATTTTTCTTGTGTTCTTCCATGACCTGATATTGTCTTATTCATGTTCCTTCCATTCTCTAGGCTGTATCAGTTTTTGTTGACTACTTCTACTACGGAAGGTGGACATCATCTGTCCTCAATTTATTGATATATAATGTATTAGGTGGTGGAGAGAGCCATTTGTATGGTACTGAGGGGACGTTGTTTTACTTGAAGAATGGGTTCAACAACTTCAACTTTTGTTTTGTCCTTGCTCTTCTTTTCATTGTAATCCTTCCCATTGCAAAGAAAAAGTATGCTCCAGAGTTGCTGGTCATCATCTCACCCATCTATATCTGGATAGGTTTTATGTCTTTGCAGCCGCACAAGGAAGAGAGGTAAAAAAAGAAGTTCCCCCTTGCTTTGATGCTAAGCTTTGAATGTAGTCTTTATAACGTATGTCCCAAGTTATATAAAGAAAATGTTATGTTGTGGATTCTTGTTCTTCTGTATATCCCAAACTCTGTTGTCATATATAGCCCTGTCCTTGAAAGGTAGACGTCTGAGCATTTGGAAAATTGTCCTACACCCAAAATGAACAGAATTGAGAGTACTTTTGTGTTTCTGGACATTTTGTTCTCAGACCTGGGATTAGGACTTGACTGAAAAAGTTGTTGTATGGTTGCACTTCTTCAGTATCTTTTGATTTACTTTGAGAAGAGAAAATGTACCTAGCTTTTTGTAAAGTGAATGTTGAATGTGTATGAAATGGTTGGTAATGTTGTTATTGTCCTATTAATCTACAGGTTCCTTTATCCAATATATCCACTTATTTGTGTTGCTGCTTCAGCTGTCATTGAGAGCTTTCCTGATTTATTTCGGGATAAGTACAATCCTAATGATGCTTCTCTTCTTTTTATGGTAAAACCTCCATATTCATAAAACAATATCTTTTTGGCATTGATTCTGCTTAGGACTTACATTTGCTTTGCCTTTACAGATAGCAAAAGGTTTGCGACCTCTGGTTCTTGGACTCATTCTGTGTGCCTCCCATTCCAGGACATTTTCCTTAATCAATGGTTATTCAGCTCCACTGGAGATTTACAAACACCTGGAACACCATGATGACACAGGGGAAGGTGACAAACTCTTTTGCATTTAATCCTATTATACTTATCTTAAAACAAGTTTACCAGTTTCACATCATTTTTCTCCTCTTTGCATAAGTTATCTGTCTTCAAAATTTCTATGTGCATGCAAACTGTGAACTTGTGGTAAAAATGTTGCACTTTTTTTTTTTGTTCATTCTTTTCAGTTCTTCCATGCCTCGACATAGATGTAAACCAAAAGGTGCCTGACACAAGTTAAATTGACCTGGTTATAATTGCTCCAGTTTGTAATTTGACTTTATCAATCATCATTTTTTTGTTATTTGTCAAATCAATTATCAGGATCAGCGGATTTTCTGTTTCAGGATTTGTAAGGTGCTCATTATTGTCATTATTGATCATCAAACTTTTTGTTATTTGTCAAAGCAGTTATCAGGATCAGTGTTTTATCTATTTCAGATTGTGTTTATTATTATTTACGGTTTAATCTTTCTTGTTAGCAGAAAAAATATTTCAGGCACTTTGATCTTGCACACTTAATTTCATGAATCAAGTTTTCTGATAATTATATTATTAGTTAGAAAATTGTATTTACACCAAACTAGTTATGTATCAAATATGCTCTTCTTAAGCTATGTGCCTAGGCATGATGTGGGATAGTGATTGTGTTATAGGAAACCAGAAATTATAGTCTAATGCATCTATAATGCATAGCAGAAACCAGAGCTAACATTTCCAGCATTTTTTTTCACATGATATAGGTTCGGTCTTGTGTGTTGGAAGCGAATGGCACCGATTCCCATCATCTTTTCTTGTTCCTGAGTATGTGACAGAGATTAGATGGATAGATGATGGCTTCAAAGGTCTTCTTCCATTCCCATTCAACTCTACATTGGGAGGAACTTCTGCAGCTCCATCTTATTTCAACAACAAGAACCAGGCATCAGATCAACAATATGTAATATTTTCTGCATTTTTGCTTGATAATTTTTCCTTTTACTGTTATGAAATCTGAGCGATACGTTTATTCATTTACCTCTAGCAATAACTTTTCCCCCTTTGTTTTTCTAATAACTTTGCAGCTACAAGATGTAGACAAATGCACTTTCCTTGTAGAATTACATCTCCAACGGCCTTACCTTCCTCGAGGGAGTGACATGGAAACATGGGAGGTAAAACTCTCTCTCTCTCTCTCTCTCTCTCTCTGTGTGTGGCAATGTTATGGAACTATTATTTATGTACAGGTAGTGGCAGCATTACCTTATCTGGATCGCGAAATGTCACCTCCCAAGTACAGGTCCTTCTTTATTCCATACCTTTGGCAGCAAAAGAATGTGTTTGGTTTGTACAAACTGCTTAGGAGAACACCTAAATCATAGCCATATGGATGACAAATTATCCTAGTAGTTGCAACACCTATATTTTTGGCTACAAACTATATAGTAGGATCAGAAGTTATAGCCATGTTGAGAGTTGTAATTCTTCCTTGGTAAGAATCTTGTATCCTTTAATCTATCTAGATTGTCTTTTAGAATTTTGTATTTTATTATCTTTAACACACAGTATGTGTTAACCACTAACCAGTGATGTTTTTTTTATGAGAAAGAATGAGTATTCTTCACTGTTAATTTTTTTGAAGGTTCATTTAAACATGATTGATCAAGTGTTTAGATGTCATCATTAAACATGTCACGCTCTACTTTTCTAACATAATTTAGTATATTTATTTTCCTTTATCAAGTTACAAGGTATGCTTTAGATTCTATCAATTTCAAAGTTATTTGTTTTGCATCAGTTACTTTTACTTGCTTTAGGATCCCACCCACCTCAAACATGAAATAATAATAATTCAATAATAATAATAATAATAATAATAATGAATGACCTTCCAAAATGGTAACAACAATAATAATGACCTTACAATGTTGAAAATGGACGTGGGAATACCCTTAAAGCAGTGCACAATTATCGTTCCACCATTCTCGCTTCTCTTTCATGAATTCTCAACACTATAAATATTCCCACATAAACATCATTCAAATTCACACACAACAAGGGAAGTGGGAACAGCAGTTATTTTGCTAAAAATATAAGAAAAAAATAAAAATAAAAAAATGGCAAAAGCTATTGGTCTCGTCTTTGCCCTCTGCGCTCTAGCCGTCGCCCACGGCCACCAGCGCGACGTTTTCAACGTCGAAGGCGATGTTTACTGTGACCCTTGCCGTGTCAAGTTCGTCACAGAACTCTCCCAAAAACTCATCGGTAATTAATTTTCTTCGGTGCATTTTAATTATGTATATTGCATTTCTTCATTATATAGCTTGGAAAAAATATTCACGTATAATTATTAGAAGACTTTATTTAATGTCATTTGATACATCTTTGTAGTTTCATGACTCTATATGTTATAGTAAGTTTATAACACAAGTGATATAAAATATCATACAAATTACAATAAGAGCTCAAATATTTAGGTCAATTGGTCTCAAGACAAACACACATTTATTCGTGGATTATTTTAATATCATCAAATAATTATAATTATCCATAAATCTAACTAATAATCATTTCAAAACCCAAAACAACAATTATAAAATAAAAGAAATTCAATATTCCACATATCAACATACATAATTTGTGTACGTTACACTACTAATAGACAATAAATAACATACTCATATTTCACTATTATTATCCATTACATATAATTAATTAATAGGGTTTAATTAGAACAAATAATAATCTGGTAGTGGTGATGTGCAGGGGCAACGGTGCGGCTAGAATGCAGAAACCTCGAAACAAAAGCAGTGACGTACTCGGTCGAGGGGGTCACCGGCGCCGGCGGCCACTACAACCTTCCGGTGGTCGGGGATCACCAGTACGATGCTTGTGAAGTGTTCGTCGTCAAAAGCCCTAAACCGGAATGCACCCAGCCAATGGGAGACTTCGCTAAATCAAGGGTCGTATGCACCGATAACAGCGGATTACAATCCACTGTTCGCTACGCCAATCCCATCGGATTCATGACTAAGGCCGTCGTTCCCCAGTGCGCCCCACTCCTTCTCGACATGGGTATTCTCACTCATTAAATATTTAATTTTATATATTTATTAAAAAAAAAAAAAAAAAAGAGGAAAAAGAGTGACTTTTCTTGTTGTGTGTATGCATTGTTACCATATACAACAATATTTTTATTCTTAAAAAAAAAAAAAAGAGAGAGAATCAAAAATATATTTTTATTTTCTTATACTGCAACGAAAATGTGAGTTGTAGCCATATTGACAGTTGTAATTACTTGTTGTTGGTAACAATGTTGTATCCTTGAATAAATGAAAAAAAAAATTACAATTATGAATGTGGTGTTGTTGATTTTTCTTTTGGTTTTTATTGAGTTTTGAAAATTATGTTAAGAGTAAATTTGACTATAATTAAATTAAATTCGAACAAGGTTTAATCTATATATATATAATAACAATTACCCCCTCAAAATAGAAATGCTAAAATTTTCCCGCCCATTTCTACCTCCCAAAAATAGAAATACATATTATTTCATAATTTATAAATTATAAATTATAAATTTTATTGTATTAAACATGATTTATATATATGATAATAATATCATTCATAATATTGACAAAATCTTGGAAATTATTATCTATATATGGTATATGAATGTTAATATGATCTCATCTAATAATTTTTTTAATTGTTGATATAATCAAAGATTAAATATATATTTGTTGAATAAATTAAAATAACATAATGATCGGATTTCAAGAACTATAAATTATCAAAGTATTTTTTTTATCTCTAATGTCGTACCCCACATACACATATACCACCTCAATAAATATATCATTGCTTGATCAGAGATGTTCGTAGTGACTTAGGGGGTCGAAGACCATGAGGTGAGTTATTAATCAAGTCAATCAACATATATAAAACAACGTAAATTAACTATCATTATTTACTATATTCGAAATATGTATTGTAAAATTATTATAAACATCACACAATTTTATTTGACAAGTATGTCGTATACAATGCTCCAATTTTATTTATCTTCTATGTAACAATGTTAATAATATAACATAGTGTTTACATAATTTTATTTTATTATACCATATTAATTCTTATTAAAAATCATAAAGATTTGTAATATATCTTGAATATAATAAAAAAATATACGTATGATATATTGTTGCACACAATAATATTTTGGAAGTATAAAATTTATGAATTCATATACTTTCTATTACAAATTACAAATTAAGTATAAAAAATGATTAAAAAAATATATCATTTATACTTATACTTATAAAAAATAATAAAAAATATGTTCTATTTCATAATGCTGAATTATATAAATATATCTTCATTATTAATCTTGAAGAATAGATAGTCGATGGTATTTATAAGAGTGATAGTACGTAGATGAAGAATTTTTACATATATATTTTAAATACTTTGAATTTTTTATTATGAAATTTCATTGCCATCTATATAAAAACCAACTAACTTAATTTCTATTTTTTTAAAGTAGAAATACAAATATTCATTATTTTATAAATTTATAAATTATAAATATTTAGTTTTTCATAATTTATGTATATTCATGATATGAAAATCATATTGAGGAAAAAAATATGATCGTATTTGATATGTTATAAAGTTAGTATGATTTGTATATATATGGTAATAATATCATGTCATGAAAAGTTGTAAATAAAAGTTTGTACCTTAATCTAAATCATTTTATATATCCACGAAAAAAATTATCATTTTTTTTTGTTGTAAGAATAAATAATGTTTCCTCCTTGATTAAAAAGTAATAAAAATATAAAATTTCACTATCATGGTAGTATGAAGTTCACAGAACAATGATAAAATATATTTAATATATAGTTTCATTGTTTTAGATTTATCAGATTTTGAAATGTTTACCTTCCAATATGATTTTTTTAATAGATAAATTTTGATTTTAAGATATCTGAAAAAAATAATTATACAAATTTTTTGATGGTATGTTAAATTTAGAAATTTTATTTTGGTTTAATATACAATAATATCAATATTTTAAGCTCATTATGAATAAGTTGTTAAACATATGCAAGTATTTTCTAGGCCAATTGTGACAAGAACAAGTAGTAAAATAGTTAAACAACATATGATGAAAATAATAAATATTTAAATGAATTATATGAGTAGTAGATTAAATTGAAATAACTCTGAAGAACTATATGATTTTTCATGATCATCATTTTTATATCAAAAAATTACTAACACATGAAATTTATTTACTACATCACACGAATACCAAATGAGGTTGAAATATTATCAAGACTTAATTATAATGCTCAATAATATCACCATTTTATACTCATTATGAATAAATTATTGCACATAAATTTGCATAAGTTTGTTTCAGGCCAATAGTGCGACAACGTATGATGAAAATAAAAAAATATTTAAATTCATAAATTATGTGGGTAGTAAATTAAATTGAAAACACTTTGAAGAATTATATTATTTTTCATGAACAACATTTTTATATCAAAAAATTACTAACACTTCAAATTTATTTGTCCATACATCACATGGACACGGGTATACCAAATGAGATTGAAATATTATGAGAACTTAATTTTTTTTTTGTAAATTAAAATTTTCACATCAAACTTGAAATATTTAGATTTTATGGTCGTGAGTCACACAAGTAATAAATCAGATTGAAATTCTCCAAAAAAAAAATTATTTTTTGTGTTCAACATTTTCATATTAAAATATATAAATAGTGAAATTTATATGTTCGTGCATCGCACGGGACTTATACTAGTTAAACCAAACACCAATCAATGACAAAATTAATTTACTAAATTCGAACGAAATTGTTTTAATTTGGACTCAAACTCGAAATTTGAGTCCAAACTCTCTCCAAAGAAACCTCAAATGTGGACTCAAGTTGCCACTTTGCCACCTACTATTCACAACTAAAATCTTTTTTTTTTCCTTTTGATTTAATTTTATGTTGTTTATTTATTTAATTATTTACTTTTATTTGATTTATCTTCATTTAATTGTAAACTATATATTTCATCTAGTTATCAATTTACATTAAATATTATATGTATTACATTATGTGATTTTAAATTTATGAAAATTTTAAAAATTCAAAAACATATAAATTAGTTGTATTGCTATATTTTCATTAATATTTTTGCAAGTTATAACTAATAGAAATTAAATAAGATATCATTAAAAAATTAAAATTACAAGATACAACCATGACATTTACTTCAATACAAACATTACTACATGCTAAATTTAAGCAAAACACAACAAACATGCTAAAATACTAATAATACATAAGCATAAATGAAATACAATTAAACACTATGGACGACTGAGATTAAAAGATCAAAATGGTTATCAACGGCTACAAATTAATGCACATGAATTGATCTTTTTTGGACAATTATGTTATATGACTATGTAATTTTCTTTAGTATTAATATGTATTTGTGATGAATTTTATAATATACTTTTAGTATTTTATATCAATTTTCTTTTACAATATTTTTTAATTTCATTGAAACATTATATATTTAACTTAAGTAAACCAATATTTGATAAAAAAAAAAATATAAAAAAAAAAATGAAGAATATTCTAATTGAGTCCAAATTTGAGTTTTATGATTGGAGACAATTTTGGACTCAAAAGCAAATTTGGATTCAAATCTAAGTTTTGAGTCCAAAATTACCTCCAAGGGTTGGAGATGCTCTAAAAGGTATCACCATCACTACCCCGTGCCAACATACTCGCCAATCACTATTAATGGTCTACATAATAGAGAAAAGGTTACAACTACAGAGATGCAAAATCGATAAAATTTTCAGAAAAATAACAGCTAAAAATTATCTCATTATTTGAACAAAAAATGTCAAATTGTACTGCTGAAAATGATATTTCAATTTCGAATACACTTATCAATAAAAGTCCTGAATTTTATAATTATCTGTTTCCTACAAACTTACTTTTAGTATGAATATGATTCAAAAACTTGATAGTCATTTATGTATATGTTGTAATTAAATATATGCATATATCTTTTTATTTATTTATAAATAGTTAGTAAAATCAAAATCAAATGTTGATGATTATATAAATCTCAAATACGTTCATGCAATCTAACAAGTTTTCTAGTCTTTATTGTTTCCTTATTTCCATTCTTCAGAGCTCATTAAAGAAACAAAAAATCACACAAATTTTATGGTCTTTATATTCAGTGGCGGATCCAGAATTTAAAATTTGGGGTGCAAATTTTGAGGGTGCAATAAATAACTATAAGTATATCTAAATAGAATACTATTTAATATTTAAATCTATACAACTCAAAGCTTAAAAAAAAAGATATGATTTTTTTTTTGGTTTTGTTTGTTTCTTTTTTAAAATTTTATTATACATGTACTATTATTTAGTCATTTTAAATAAACTCATCTTCATTTTAAAGTTATGAGAATAAAAAATTCATTATAATAAATTATAAGACTAATTAACCAACTAAATAAGAAGAAAATGGTTTGGAACTCATGATATGAACCAAAAGATAAGGAATTCACTACTAAAATTTTATCAAGACAACTTAAAATAAATATTACAAAAACTAATTAAAAATATGGCCATAAGAACTGATTTAAATGCATTAACTACTAAAATTTTATCAACACGACTATAAAGAAATATTACAAAAACTAATTAAAAATGATTAAAATGCAGTAAAATGTAGGAACTAAGTAAAATAAATATTGCAAAAACTAATTAAAAATTAAGTAAAAGAAGTAAAATGTAGGAACTAACTAAAATAAATATTGCAAAAACTAATTAAAAATTATTAAAACGTAAAATATTGCAAAAACTAATTAAAAATTATTAAAACGTAAGTAAAAGAAGTAAAATATAGGAACAAACTAAAATAAATATTGCAAAAACTAATTAAAAATTATTAAAACGCAAGTAAAAGAGCCAAAACAGGGATTCAAACCCTTGTAGATGGGTAGATGGGTCATTCTGCTACCCACCAAACCAATTTGATAACATCAAAATCATGTTAAATTTTTGTATAATATATTATATATACCATTTTTAAAGATATTTGGGGTACAACTATACCCCATGTCCCATGTAGATCCGCCACTGTTTATATTGTCTTCCCTTTCACTCCTCCTAGTTCATTAATATTATTAAAAGAAAAACCTATCGCACCCTTTCATGTTTATGAAATGATTATCTTTAAGAAAAATTAAAATCAGTATTTACTAATATATCCTTGTGAGTTGTGCCATTAAACCAAATATGTAATTTACATGAATCTCGAGTCTAAGCTGTCAAAGTGATTGGTCAGCATTTGCCATGCATGTTTGCCTGAAAAACTGATTTAGTTTTGCAACTAATAAATGTTACGGCTAGCTTCAAAAAATAAATGTCACAGCTTGTCAAATCATTATATTTTTTTAATTATATTTATTGAGAATCATGAAATGTGGGATTGTTAAGAAGTTCCTTTAAATTTTCTATTTTATTTGATGGCATATTTTTTCACGAAGTTAATGTGAATAATGAATTCTTAAATCAGTTCATTCCTACCTATTATTATTCTTATACAAAACCAACCCAACCTAACACGAGCTCATATTACTCGATATTAGTATGATTGTATCATAATATTTTAAAATATAATTATTTTATGTGTATGACTTGAAATCGATCATAAATTAAACATGATTATAATATGTACAACTTTAATCGATTTATTTCAAATACATAAAAACATCCTTTTTTTTAGGGTGGAATCTATAATATCTCAATAAGTAAACCCCCGATTTGCAATATGAGAAAATTCCAGACTTCCTCATTCGACTTCCACAAATTAATTATTACTATTAAAAAATTATTATTAATTATAAATAAATTTCTTTTTATTTCTAAAAGGGAAATTGTCATTACCGCTCGCTCAAAAGACTATTTCCCATTTTCGAGAGAGAGACCAAGGAAAAACCCTTTTGTTAGCGTAAACTCTCCGACTAGAAGAGTCCCGAGGAAGACGAAAGCTCTGCGAATTCAATCCAATGGCGAATAGCAATTTACCGCGTCGAATTATCAAGGTATGATACCGATCTTTGCGTTGTACTACCGATCCCTCTTTCACTCCAACTATTACGCCTAGATTTTATAATTTAGGGTTTGAGTTGGTTGATTTTCGCTTGATTTAGCTCAGATGGAATCGATTGTGTTGATTGAATGGTTTTTCTTTTTGTTCAATAGGAAACACAGCGTCTTCTGAGCGAACCAGGTAAACTCTTTTATTTCCGCGCATGCATGCCTTAAAAGTGAAACGGAGATTAAATTGATGACTTAAAATTAATGAAAAGTTTGATATATTTTGCTTTTGTAAGTGGTTATGTAATGTTCTTTAAAAAATAATTTTTGATATGGATTTTCTGTTGGGAAGATTTAATCTTAATGTTAATGTTCTGAAAGCTTGATCTCTATCTATCTTGACTTGTACTTGCTGCTATTATGTAAATTTTTCTTGATGATTGTTACTTTTATCAAGCAATAAGTCGTATTTTCTGTCATTTGCTTATTGCTTATGATCATAGTGAAAATTAACAGTTTATATTATTTGTGTTTTGGATAAATTGTTCTGGAGTATAGTGTATTGAGTGTGTTTGGATGTGTGGATGCAGCACCAGGAATAAGTGCATCTCCGTCAGAGGACAATATGCGCTATTTCAATGTTATGATTCTTGGTCCAACACAGTCTCCTTATGAAGGTAACTAAAACCAGAAGTTTCTGTTGAAGGGAAAGATTCGGTGTAATACTAATAAATTCAACTTGTGTCCTTTCTCCTTTCAGTGCTTAGTGTTGTGATGATTCTTTATCAAATTCCTAATTGTTAACCAATATATTGTTCTCTGTACCATTTAATCCAATTGTGTTCTACGTGGAGAATTTTCTATGTGATGTATCATCTTCTTTTTTCTACTGTTGTTGGCATTGCCTTTTTTAAAATAAGTGGTTATGTGGTCAGAGTTTTACTTCTTAAGGTGATCCATGCTCTCATAGTTCTGGGTTAAGACTTATTATGTTGTTCTGACCCAAAATCTTTTATTTATACAAAACCACAGAATTCCTGTGTTTTGCTACTCGTTACAAGTTGATCATGTCTTTCTAAGTTTCTTAACCTTGTAAACTGTCTTGCTTGCTTTCATATTTCCTTGTGCATGTAGTTTCAGGTCTTATTGTTTCATATTTTATAAGTAATCATGTAAAGTTTGGAAATTAACAGTTACTTTGGCCCTTTCATTTTCTTGTTTCTACATTTGATTGAACCCTTGTAGTGTTGATAGATGAAGTGTATAGCAGAAACCACTCAACCATGTTTTTATGTGTTCTTTCTGCAAGTTAATTGCATAATGCTAATTTGTATGGATAGCGCGCTGCGTGTTATTTGCAGTTCTTACCAAGACACGATTCCATCTAATTTATGTTATATTTCATCTTTGTCCTATTGCCTTTACTTTATAGGCGGTGTCTTTAAGCTGGAGTTATTTTTACCTGAGGAATACCCGATGGCTGCCCCCAAGGTATTTTTGTGGCATATATAAATTGACTGTTAACACGTGCACAAATGCATGCAGAGTACACATGTAGAAAATTTTGTTTTCCAATTTGCTCCGTGGGGTGGAGTTATATTGTTTATTTTCTCAATGACAGCATCTGTGAGTAGACGAAAATCTTGTTCTAGTTTTTTTTCCTAGTTATTTATGAACTGCTAGATAAATTCTTTTAGATTTTTACCAGGACACCTATACCGATGGAAAAGGTTTTGTTTGAAACAGACTACGTTTTTGAGAGTCGTCAAAACTTTACTGTGAAATGAGATTGTGTTTCTGTGAATCTGAAGATACACCCTTGACTATTTTCCATGATATCCCCATACAGGTTCGCTTCCTCACTAAAATCTACCACCCTAACATTGATAAGGTTTGTTTCCGTAGTTTGTATTCTCTTCATTGAGTGTTTTTTATCCACTATTCTCGAATCTTGATGAAATTTTAGTGCAGCTTGGAAGGATATGCCTTGACATTCTTAAGGACAAATGGAGTCCCGCACTTCAGATTAGAACTGTTCTTTTGAGGTAATTGAACTCATAATAATACTAATTAGTTGAACATGTTTTTGTTTACCTGTGTCTACCGAGAAATAAGGATTTGATTTTCTGATTATATAAAGATGTTTATTAGATACTAAATTAAAATATAATTATTTTACTTGTTTTAGCATTCAAGCACTTTTGAGTGCTCCAAATCCTGATGACCCACTGTCAGAAAACATTGCCAAGCATTGGAAAACAAACGAAGCTGAAGCTGTTGAAACAGGTACACTTGAATTCTAAATCTAAATACATAATGGCCCTTATTGAGCTAGTGAAAGCCTACTATTCTTGATGTGGGCACTACTTGATCAACCTCTGTTATCAATTACTCTGCAGCTAAAGAGTGGACGCGTTTATATGCAACGGGTGCTTGAACTATAGTGGGAACTCAAGCTATTTTCAATAGCTAAAATTGTAATCTACTGCACGCAAATTAACATGGAAAACTTGGAAGAATGATGATGCTAAAAAAAAACCATTTGGTAGCATCTTGTATTACACTCTTGTTTAAACTCTCTTTTAAAATGTGCAATGTCATAAAGGCACTTTGTTATTTTGTCTTGTGATTTGCAAGTCCTTTAACCCCCTGATTCCTGAAGTTGGAATTTGTGTTCCTTTGAGGATTATTGACCTTGCTTATTTGGTCAAACAACTTTGCAAAATTGGGAAAGTTTTGTTTAAAATGTACAAAGTGGTTTTGGGTAGCTGAGAAGGAAACTATAGAAGATTTTCATCTTACATTTATGCACTGATTAGCTTGGCCTAATGTGGCATCATTAGCCTATGACTTTATTTTCACTAAATAAAGCCATTTATCAAAAGTTAAAATTTCATTTTAATCAAAATTAAAACTCTTATGATGTCCCTGCTACGAACTTTGTTATTTTAAGATTAACAAGCTATTGTTTTTCATGACAAACTTATGATGATGGATTTGATGACTTATACTGATAGTTTATATTAGATATTATATGTTCACTCCGTTGGTCAAAAAAAAAAAAAAAAAATTGATATGTATCTGAAACATATTTTGTTTTACTGTTTACCACGTCATATAACAAAAAAATACTCTTATTATTTTCAAGCTTGTTTATTATAACAAAAATGCTCTCTGGGTTCTAAATTCTCCAATGAATTGGGCTCTTGATCACCATTGCAATTTGAACTGCACAAGGAATTTGTTTTTTCAAATGGTATTCTATCTTGTATTTCAATTTTATTAATACACGTTGTCTATGAATAATGCCATTGTCAAGTAACATGTTACATATATTTGCGACATCAAAATAAGTTTTAGTTTGAGATAGAAGATGATTCGACTACGTTTATGACAAGTAAGTTATTGTCATGTAAGTTTCACTTTCCTTTTTCTTAGTTCATGTATCTCATACTTTGTTTCAATCAACACCACAAATCCAAACTTGAATGCACAAATTATTAAGCTAAGTATAAAGAAATTTGTATATCTCATCTTACTTATGAAGTAAGAATCACTAAACACGTCTCGTCCTGTGAATGTAAAGAGTCTTTGAGAGAGGCATTATTTGATCTTTCTTGCTCAAAAGAGTGAAAATAATTATTTAATAGCTCAATTTCTTAATTTCACACTATGTGAATTTGTTTATCGGTTTTTAAATCCCAATCAACAATTTTATACTTGCTAATCGCAAAATTTAAGATAGTGGGCAGAGTTATAATTTCCTAATTATTAAAGGCAAAATGAAATATATGATATTAAATGTATATAATATATTCATCTCCAACAATTTCATGTTCTATATGTGTATCACTTGTCAAAATTATATAGTTTTGATAATTATTTAAACTTATATATTATATCATATAGTATAAAATAAAATAAATAAGAACCAGCTTTTTAGGAAATAAATGCAATGGCAGACATGTATTTTATGAAGGTAGAATGCAAATATTTTATTAATGGATGTTTATTAAAAAGGGAAAATTCTTAACTTATTTTAGGTTGGAATCTATAATGTCCCAAATAAAAAAATCCAAAACGAAAATATTCCAAACTTTCTCTACTAAACCACCACTAATAAATTATCATATATGAATTATGCTTTAATTATTGGATAAATAGTCATTTTATAAATATAGCTATATCTATTATATGTTTTCTAAAATTTTATGAAACAACCTATCTGTTGACAGTTACTATTACGGCTACTTTGCTAACTAATTACTATTTAAATTATTATAAAGTTGTAGAGCTAATTTGCTAATTAATTAGTATTTTAATTATAATTATTATAAAGTAGTGATATAAAAGGGAAAGTCATGAGCACTCACTCAAAAGAACCAATTTCCTATTATCTAGTGAGAGAAAACAAAGAAAAACCCTTTTGTTAGCGTAAACTCTCCGACGAGAAGAAGCCCATCTGCGAGGTCGATCCAATGGCCAACAGCAATTTACCGCGTAGAATTATCAAGGTATGATTCCGATCTTTGCAATGAACTTGCGATCCCTCTTTTATTCAACTATAAGCCCTAGATTTTATAATTTTGGGTTTGAATTCGTTGATTTTGGCTTAATATAGTTCAGATTGTATTGATGTAACGATTGACTGGTTTTCTTTTGTTTAATAGGAGACGCAGCGTCTTCTGAGTGAACCAGGTAAATCCTTTGATTTTCGCGCATGCATGCCTTAAAAGTGAAATTGAGATTGAGTTGATGAGGTCAAATTAATGAAAATATCAATGTTTACTATTGCAAGTTGGTGTACAATGTTCTTAAAATGCAATTTTTATTTGAATTTTATGCTGAAAATATGTAATCTTGAGGTATATTTAATATCATGAAGTCCTTTATTTACAGTTAATTGTTTTGGTATCACTTTTTAATTTCTTTCAACTTTTTTTTTCTTTTTCAAAGGAATCTTGATTTGTTTGTATCGGATTTACTACCATGTTGTGTTGGGTCATGTATCCGTGTTAACGTTCTGGAAACTTGACCTCTAGGAAATAATGACCATCTTTATTGTGTAGTCTTTGCCTTTATGTTGTCTATTAGTGTTGAGTGTTACTATGGTTCCAAATAAAAATCCTATTTCGACAAATTTTGCTAGTTGCTTATGATCATAGTAAAAGTTTAACAGTTTAGATTAGTTGTGTTTTGTGTCAGTTGTTCTTGGAGTTTAGTGTATTGAGTGTGTTTGATGTGTGGTGCAGCACCAGGAATAAGTGCATCTCCGTCGGAGGACAATATGCGTTATTTCAATGTAATGGTTCTTGGTCCAACACAGTCTCCTTATGAAGGTAAGTGAAGCTAGTAGTTCCTATTGAAGGAATAAATATATGTATGATGGTTGATTCTATTCTTGCTCATTCTCCTTTCAGTTCTGAGTGTCGCGATGATTCTTAAATTTCAAACTGTTCAACTAATTTATTACTCTGTGGAGAACATTTATGTTGGTGTGATACATCATCTTCTTTTCAATTGAAGTTTGTGTTGGCATGATTTATATGATTGGTTATTTGGTCAGAGTTTTACTTTCTAAGGCGATCAATTTTCTTGTAGTTTTGTGTTTGACTTTTATATTTTGACCCAAAAGCTTTTATTTGTATAAAATCACTGAGTTGCTTTGTTTTAATACTAATTACAAGTCGGTCATGTCTTCCTAAGTTTCTTAACCTTGGGAAACTGTCTTCTTTGCATTTATCATTTCCTGGTGCATGTAGTTTGAGGTCTTATTGTTTCATATGATATTGTGATTTAAATGTTATTCATCGCTGATGCTGTTTTGGCTACTACTTCTGTAGAATCACTTATTGACATGTTGAGTTGGTATGTGTGGCTTCTCTTTCTTGCATGGCTCATAAGTAATCCTGTACAAGTTTTAAAAACTCTTACATTTGGCCCTTTTCATTTCTTATTTATGAATTTGCTAGGATCCCTGTAATGCTGAATTGCTGATAGATGAAGTGTATATCGGAAACCATTGAACATAGTCATTTGTTGCTCTGATGTGTTCTTTACTGCATGCTAGCATAATGCTAATTTGTATGTGTTGCGCACTGTTTTTTATTCGCAATTCTTAAGAATACAGGATTACAGGATTCCATCTCATATATTAATGTTTTCATCCTTGTCTTCTTGACATTGCTTTATAGGAGGCGTCTTTAAGCTGGAGTTATTTTTACCTGAGGAATACCCTATGGCTGCCCCTAAGGTATTCTCAATTAATATTATTGGTGGCATATGCTAATTGGCTGTAATGTGCGTACAAAATGCATGCAGAGTACAAGAATAGAAAAAATTAGGCACTGCTAAGCTCTTTTAAGATTTCTATTGGGAAATCTTATGCCATTGAAAACCAGCTTTATTTGTAACAGGACTATGTTTTTTGAGTTGTCAAAACTTTGTGTGAAATTAAATTGTTTTTTCATGATGTCCTCCAACAGGTTCGCTTCCTTACTAAAATTTACCACCCTAACATTGATAAGGTTTGTTATCCTATATTGATTTTCTTTCTTTTGAGTGTTTCTCTTCCACTATGCTCGAATCTTGATGAAATTTTGGTGCAGCTTGGAAGGATATGCCTCGATATTCTGAAGGACAAATGGAGTCCCGCTCTACAGATTAGAACTGTACTTTTGAGGTATGAAACTCATAACAATCACTGATTAGTTGAAGCTTTTCATATTTTTGTTAACCTGTATCCATGGAGAAATAAGATTGTGACAAATTTAAACAATTATCTGGTTTACCTGATTCAGGTTCAACTATCACAGAAACATGTTTATGAAACATAGTATACTAAATTAAAATATCATTATTATACTTGTTTTAGCATTCAAGCACTTTTGAGTGCTCCAAATCCCGATGACCCACTCTCAGAAAACATTGCCAAGCATTGGAAAACAAACGAAGCTGAAGCTGTTGAAACAGGTACACTTGAATTCTAAATCTAAATACATAATCCAACACACACTGAATGAGTTAGTGACTACTTCTGTTATAAATTATTGTGCAGCTAAAGAGTGGACGCGTTTATATGCAACGGGTGCTTAAATTAGTGGAGGTCAAGTATCGTTGAATAACTACTAAATTGTATTCTACTGCACGTGAAATTAACATGGAAAACTTGGAGGAATGATGAGAATGCTAAAAACCATTTGGTAGCATTTTGTATTAGTCCTGTTAAAACTATTGTTTAAAATGTGCAATGTTAAAAAAGCACTGTTATTGTGTATTGTGATCCGAAGGTCCTTTGAATCTCTCTCTCTCTCTCATACAGGGTCCTTTGAATCTCTCTCTCTCTCTCATACAGCACCACCTATGTTGTCAGGCACCCATATGGTATTATTAATTAGGGTTAATAGCTTGTCCTACCATAAAACTAGAATTCAAGAACAAAACTACCACTTCAAATATAACTTTAACAAAAATACCACTTTTCGAATAAAATATCCTTTTCTACTACAAATCAATCATTACTCATTAATTACTTCATACCCAATTCCAAGGATTTGTCCTCATGCATTAATTTCCAAGCTAATTCACTTCTTCCACTCCAAATAGTGATTATATCCGGATAAAACGTAAACTGGTCACCATCAGGCCCAACATGCTTCCGTAAAATTAATCTATCCCTTAAAATTCATACATTTCTTTGACCGCTACGGCACCGGGTGAAATGGTTTGCAAAACCACCAGCTGGAAAATCACTGCCCCCAGATCGTTCTACAAACAGCTCCTCATTGTTCAACTTCAACCCTCAGGGAAGATGATCTGCAAGTTATCCAGCTCCTTCAACCGCACAGCACAACCTTGGTTCGTTTCCTACACCAGGTGTATAAAGCACTCATTCTAAGGGATAAATTATCAGTACTAAGAACACATGTTGAAGCAAAAACCTTTATTTTATTAAGAACTTAGAAATATTTATTACAACATATGTAATCTTCTTTTGGGAGGAGAATTACTGGTTTAGCCTCTCATAGAGAAGGCTTTAACTCGTAAACACATAAACAATAAACACTTAAACTATTACGGGAACTAGGAATGATATATGTTTTGAAGAAAACTGAGGGGAATGGTCGATGTCTTCAGCTTCCTTCGCTCTCTCTATTTATAGGGAAAAATCCGGACATGAAATGCGGATTTCAAGTCTCCTTGAATAAGCTGGCTGGCTGCTTTCAATTGTGGCCAATCAGTACTCTCGCCCCATGACTCAACCATGTGAAGTCTGTCGGAGAATCTCTTGCTTTTGACTCAGCCTACCATGTGATAGTGGTTGGAGAGTCCTTTTCTTGTGGCCTATCCCATTTAACTTTGTTGGGAACGCTTTAATAATCTGGTTGTTGTGGTCCCCGGGGATATCGTTTCTTTTGTGCTGGACCCCTATCTTTATTTGCTCCAGCTACCTGTCGATCGGGTTTGGGTCGGAATCCTTTCCCAAACTCGGGCTCTTTCTGTTCGGGACACGCTTGATAGATCCGATCGATCCATCGTCCGATGTGTGCCATATTACAGAATTTCCAGTAAGTTTCTTTGTTTTCCGGAATCTTGTTTTCCCAGAGGATCTTCCTTTTGGTTTCAAAAAGTTCCTCTGCAAATCCTGTTGTCGATCCAGTCATTGTATTCAGCATGAAGGATCCATTGGCTGAATTCTGGAAGACCTTAAATGGGTATTTGACCTTGTCCATTTCTGTCAGACAAGTCCAAAGCCCCCAAACTCGTCGTGTAGAAGCTTCATCTTCAGTAAATGCTCCTACCAATATCGGAACTTCTTCCGGGGAGGTTGCCTTTATGTATTTTAAGGCATTCCCGTCCGGTCTCCGAAGCTTGATAAAATGAAAGACTTCATGGAAGCCTTTCTTAGCTGGTTCTGGAGCGACACTAATAAAGTAAAGCTCCAAGATGTCTCATCTGGACAAGTGTGGATTGTTTGCCCAGGTCTCGTAAACTGCTTCCCCAATCCATCTTGGTAACTTTGAGATTTCTGGGAAGCCAGGTGCGATGGTATACACTGAAGCTAAAGCTCCAAAGTTATACCATTTTTGGACTTCGTTTGGATGACTTTCAGGTTTCATCCAAACTCTTGGGTATTTCCTGGCTATATCAATGATTGATTTTTCCGGGTTGATCCCGCGTCTTGTTACCAATTTCTCCCATTGTCTTTGGTATACCTGCATTGGAGAAACCTCGTTAGTGTGAGCTTGAACCTTCGTTTTGCCTGTCTGCGGCCTTAGGTTCAACTCGACCTCTTTAACCCCAAAGGTACTGGGTTGACTTGAAGACTCAGGTTGTGATATCGGAGCTTCAACATTCGTTGCAGGTTGTACATCCTCTAGGAATGCATCACATGTAACACTCGTAGGCATGGTATTTGAATCCATAGCCTTCGGGTTAGAGTCTCGATCTCGAAGTTCTCCTTTTAGCACCGTAGAAGATGCAGCCTGGAGGATAGACTTATGCAACGCTTGGAACAAATGTCCCTGAGCGTATTGGCATGCTCGTATTAGACCAGAAACGGATTTCTGATCTTCTCGTTGAAGTCGTCCAGCAACTTCAGCATTGAGACATAATGTCCCAAATTCTCGTTCAAGACTCTTCAGGTTTTCCCTGAGATGTCTTACTCGTTTAAGGACCTCGTCAGCAACATGTCCTTCCATCTCGTGTTAAGAAATCTGCAAGAACATTTTCGTGAGATTTCACAATGACAATATCATAATCATAATATTGGCATTCAGCTTGCCATCTAAGTATCCTAGCCTTTTCTGGTTTAGATTCAATTTTATTTTTCAGAAAAGCTTTGACACTTGAATTATCAATTTTTAAGGTAAACTTTTTAGCCAGTAAAAAGAGAGGCCATTTTTTAAAAGCCTTTCTGACTGCAAAGAATTCATTTTCGTTGATATGCCATCGAATTGCTTCTTCAGCTGTAAACAGACCGCTACAATATCTGCATGACACTTCTCCATCTGGTGTGGCTTTCATAAGAACAGCTGCCCACCAATAATCACTAGCATCAGTGTAAAGAACCAGTTCATCCTCATCTTGAGGTATAGCAAGTTTTGGAAGTTTGTTATAGACTTCCTTAAGCTACTTAATCTCTTCTCGATGTTCATCTTCTCATTTGAAAGCAACATCTTTCTTGAGTAATGGGCTGAACACCTTCCTATGAAATGCTAGATTGTTGATGAACATTCCAGCAAAATTAACAACTCCGAGAAAACTTTGAAGTTGTTTCTTGTCTGTGAGATCATCTGGAAATCCTTGTATCTTTTCTACAATATGACTTTGTAGAATAATTTCAGATTCATCAATTTCAATTCCGAAGAATTCAATCTGTCTCGTTGCAATTACTGTCTTCTTTTCTGAAAGCACTAATCCTTCTTTGTGACAAACATCTGAGAAAATCGTCAAATATTTGAGATGTTCCTTCATATTCTTTGATGCGATGAGTATATCATCGATGTATACGAACATGAAGTTAAAATAATCTTTGAACAGATTATCCATCTTTCTCTGATATATCTGAGGTGCATTAGCCAAACCCATAGGCATGACATTCCAGACATAATGTCTTTGTGGTGTGGAGAAAGCTGTGAACTTCTTACTTTCTTCCTCCATCTTAATCTGGTAGAATCCAGACTTGCAATCGAACTTTGAGAATATCTTGGCACCTTTGATGCAGTTAACCAAATATTCTCTACTCGGGATATAGTATCCATCAAACTCCAGAATGTTATTAATCCCTTTGTAATTAATAACAAGTCTAGGTTTACCTCTTTTTATTTCTCCATGATTCCTCGCAAGGAATCCCGGACTGCTATATGGAGAAACTCCTGGTGAAATCAACTTAAGGTCCAGATGTTCCTTAAGTATCTTCTGCATATCCTCACGATCATTCTGATTCATCAGGATTGGTTTGAGTCTTACGAACTCATGTTCCTTTCCAGGTTTAACCTTTAGGGATGCTTTGAGCTCGTTTCTGTCCCACCATGCTAAAGGATCTTCATTATAATTCATTTTGATCATTTTCTTGAAATCCTCGAGTAATATTTGTTCTTCAATGGTAACCTCACTCTGTGGATTCTCCATTATGGTTTTTCGCAATTCTGCAATAGCCTCTGGAGGAACTCGTTCTTCTCCTTGTCTTCTGAATGAATACAAGATATTATCCCATCTTTTGGTATTTTTTTGTTTCGAACCAAATTGTCGAAAAGATAACAAGGCATCACCAAATCTTCTTTTATCCGCCATTTTTGGATGTCGAAGTTTGGCTTCATCACCACGCTTGCTGCGAAAAGGAAAAGACATTTTTCTGTAAAATGCTTTCCGCAGTCTCTGGATAATAATCTTATGATCACATAATGTTGTGAAAATAAGCCTTCTTGTCTCATTTTCCTGTGTAAAACGCTTGAATGTTTGTAGGAAATTGTTTCCCAGCAAAACATCTGCTCCTGTATCATGGAAATAGATTGGTGGCGTTTTCACCTTATACCATGGGGTATCACCTGCGCCGCCTATCATGATTTCCGCTTGTTTGATTCCTCGATTAAGGATAAAGATCCTTTTAGAGAAATCTCGTCCTGCAATGGCTGGTAGATCTTCTCCAATTTCTTTAGGAAAAACCTCTTATTTTACAGTACATATTCCTGCTCCTGAATCAACATAGACTGCGAAATATTCAGCCTTGTATTCAGTCTTGTATTCAGCGTATAACATTCCGATTGAAATGTATATCGAGAATGGACTAGTGGTCATCTGATTCGGTATCTTTTATCAACCACTGTGAACTCCATCCCATCTTGTAATCTTTCCTAAGACATATGATCCTCAAGAAAATTGATACCCAGTACTAACTGTTCTGGGTTTCTTCCTGCGACTCCTGAGATAGTCAGTTCAATTTCACCCATCTTTAGGCTTCCTTAAAATCTACCAACTATTGGTTGCTGTAGATAATATAGGACATCACAAGGAAAAATATTATCCTTCTGGTTGATGTCAAATATTACTTCAACTGTTCTCCAACCTTCTGGACATTTCAGCTCTTCTTGTGTTTTGAATACACCTGGGATTCGTTGAACTGTACTAGACCTTCTTTCCTCCCAACGACTGCTACTCATCAGTCTATCTTGTTGGAAAGATATTCTCCTTGTCTCCATTTTGAGGCTTTGACTCTTATTGAAGACAGGTTGATCTTGTATTTTCATATCTATCTCCTTTATCGTTGGAGATTCAATGAGTTCTGGCAAAACCACCTTGGCGAAATCATCAAAGATTTTTGGGACTTCGATAAATTCCTTTCTCAAGAATACATCTGAATGATGTGTATTCGAGAGAGCATAGGAAATCTTGTATGTGATCGAGTAGGGTCTATTCCCTTCTTTCATCAAGTCTTCTCTTTTGAAATCCTGATGAAGGGTTAAGACTTTGTTGAAGTCTCGATCTCCCAGATTGTATGCAATTCTAGAATAGACATTAAATGCCAATTTCCCTGCACACAAATTTCCTGTAACTGTTCCAAGGCATGAATCCTTGAGATTTGAAATTCGCTTATCAAATATGGCAAGATTGAGAGGCGAATCAATTCCTTCTTTGAAGGTTGCCTTAATAATAACTCTTATGGCTCCGATATGAATCCATGAGAGTGTATTTGCAACTTCTCTCTTAACTTGGTTTCTGATCTCTTGAACCTCTTGGTAAGGGATCAACTGCATCTCGATCAGGTTACTTGTGAATTTCATTGGGATGGCAAATTCTCCCGTAGTAACCCTATGGATAATTTGGTGTTTTCTTTTACGAATTCCAAACTTATCCAAGGCCTTTTCCATAGCTCCAATGGTAAAACCATCGTAGATCTGAAACTTTGGATCTTCTTTCATAATCCTCATGAGAGTTTTATGAGAAACTATTGTGTGAGAGAGAAATCCCGACATATCCTCTCTCATTGTTTGAAGAATTTCTTCTTCACTCCGATTCTGATGTGGATTCACTTCCATCATCCGAATAGATCTTTTCTTCATAGATGCTTTCATCTGAGGGTAGATCCTCAAATTGATACACCTGTATAAGATCTTGGTAATAGACAGCCTCTTCGAATTCTGGTGTTACTTCGAATTGTCTAAGACCTCTCATTTGGTTGTCTGGGCAATCTGTTGAGATATGCCCTCTTGCTCTGCAAGTCCAGCAATTACAGTCTTTAAAACTTTCATTAGCTCTAGTGTGAGCATGCCTGAAAGTTCTCCTTCCCATAGTTCTGCTGGAACCTCCTTGGTTTGAACCTATTGAGGATGTTCTACTCCTGCTTGGTGCCGGTCTTTGTCCTGCTTTATAGCTCCGGGCTTTTTATTTAGACCACACCTTTCTAGGTCTCCATGAAGATCTATGACTCCTTCTATTGTTGTTGCTCCCACAGCTATAAGGATGACTTCTTTGTTTCCTCCTTTTATGTCTCTGTGGTTGACCTCCCACAACTGTTGGGATGTCATTTTCTACGCAACATAAGGGAACCATTTTATTGATTCCTCTTAATCTCTTGGAATTTTTGTAGAGTGTTGTCTAGTGGCACCATTCAGATAGCTTAGCTTTTAGGAAGGACATCCTTCTGGCCATTGTATCCAAATCGTCTGCACTCTTGTATTCCCTAATGAGCATTTCTCTCCAGGGACTCGGAATCTTCGCAAAGAAAAGTTGCGAAGCTTCTTTGTCATCCACCTTGGACTTCCATCGGTATTCGGTGAATAACTTGATATATTCGTCTATATGACAAATATCATGTAACTCGAGGCAATAGAGGGCTTGCTTGTATCGCTTTCTTTTCTCTTCTTCCAATCCCTCAAAATAGCCTATGCCAATAAAATGGATTTTGAATAATTTGGCCATATTATCGACAATGCCTTTCAATGACTCACCAGCAGTTACGTTATTTCTCATATCTAGTGGTGTCAAATCCCATGCTCTTTTTGCAGATTCTTCAAGACTCATTTCAAGAAGTAAAATGAATCATTCATTTGTAAGATCAAGGGTTCATGCTGCAATCCTCATCGATGCTGCCCAGTCATCTATAAGGACTTCTCGATTCTTGAAATCTAGAATATCTAGATTTAGCATTAATCTATATGGATGTATCGGATTAAGCTGTGACTTTTCATAAGGCGTATTTTGAAGATCTGGCCTTTTGGAACGTTGTCGAGTTCCCGAAACAATCGGGTCTCCTCTAGTGGTAAAATCTCCAGCGTGTGGCATTGGTTCATCCACATGATGTGAACCTGAACTTTCTGCAACATTGGGATCTACTGGTGGTTGTGGAGGTGGTCTTGGGTGTTGGTCACGAGTAACCAAGGTTGAACCATCTCCTATTTGCATCTTTAGATCCATTATACCTAATCCTGCAAAGGACTCGACAAGTTCTTATAGATCTTCAAGATTCATTCTTTTCATATCCATCACCTTAATTTATGATGGATTTTCCTTTGATGATAGCTATAAGCTTTTCATCTCGGGTCATTGGTCGTATGACTTCAGTTGGTATCCATTTTTGGTATAAATAGGGAACTGTTCCGAAATCTATACGTTTCCTTCCTCTGGGAACACTTGGTTTGTCCTCCAGATTCTTAACTCATCTTTGGATATCATGAAGGATTTCAAGAGTTTCCTTCTG
This sequence comes from Scutellaria minor, assembly GCA_954870855.1. NCBI lineage: Eukaryota > Viridiplantae > Streptophyta > Magnoliopsida > Lamiales > Lamiaceae > Scutellaria > Scutellaria minor. The sequence goes on from OX940727.1 coordinate 8,731,673, forward strand.
ATATTTCACCATTGTCTCCATCTGGTTTTGGATCTAATGGACTTGTGTTGGTAGATGATTATGGCGGTTGCCATAGTTCTGCACCGTCTTCTGGATTTCTCTAAGATCTATAGAGATCTTAGATGTATCTGGAAGTATCTCGCTCCAATCTGGTTCTCCTTCAAGAACCATGCTCCTGCTGATGGGCTGCTTCTTGCAAGCTTATGAGTTTAGCATATAGCATTTGGTTAACCGCGAGGTAATCCAAATAATAGGTTGCTTACATATTGCATTGCCTCAAGGCTTCTCTGCAGGCTCCTGCATTTTCTCGTTCAACATATTGGTCTTCCCAATACATTATCTTGCTTTGGTGTTCCTGTTTATACATCGCCAAAATTTGACGATATCTCCTGTATGGTATACATCTTGGACAACTGTCCAGATCCATAATTTTGCGAGAAATTCTCCTCACCAAAGGTTAGATACATAACAGTAATAAATATAAAAGTTCTTAATAAACCTAGGCTCTGATACCATTTTCAGGATCCGTTAATGTTTATGTTAAAACCCTTTTTAGATTCTTTTCCGAAGGAATTCGTATGTGACATTGTTACACATTCCAGACCACTGTTTTTTAGACAGTATCGGCACCAGGAAAGTATTCCAACCAATATACTTATTCCGGGAGAAAATCGATCTTTAAAGGTGCTCCGAGATCCGATCAATATTTGGAGTAGCATATATTGATTAAATTGGAAATTTTAAAATAGATTGGAATTAATAAAAAGTGTTTGGAAATAGTAAGAATTAAATGAACTAAATGTGGGTTCAAATGGTTCAAAAGGTTCAAAATTCTTTTTGTTTAGAATTGTGGTATTTTTGTCAATGTTATCTTGGAGGTGGTATTTTGCAATTTCATTTAGGGGTTTGGGTACAGAGAGCTATTCCCCCTTATTAATTATCATTCTCCATTTCATGTCAACCTAGGGGTGGAAATTGGAACGGAATTTCCGAAATCCGCCGAATCCGATCCGAAATTTTTCGATTTTGGAACGAATATTTTTAATCCGAAATCCGAAAATCCGATTTCCGATTTTTCCGAAAATTTTCGGATGGAAATTGGAATTAGTTTTAAAATTTTCGGAAATTCCGAAATCCGATCCGAAATATTTCCGAAATTCAATTTTCGGAAATTCCGATTTCCGATCCGAAAATTCCGAAATTTTCCGATTTCCGATCCGAAATTATAAAATGTAGAGTTAGTAAAGGCATTTGAGAATCGAACACGAGACCTCTCATACTCAAAGCATGAAACTTACCATCAAACTAATAGCAATTGTTGTAAATAATTCAAACATTTTATACTATATACTATTTGCTATAGAAGAATACTATATACTATATAATATATTTTATATACATTTACTGTATGTAAATATAAATATATATATTATAGTATATTTTATAATACTATATACTATATAATATATTTTATATACTTTATACTATGTGTAAATATAAATATACATATTATAGTATACTTTATAATACTGTATACTATATAATATATTTTATATACTTTATACTATATGATAGTATATAATATATTATATATACTATATGTATATAGTATAGTTTATATTATAGTTTTATTTTATATTATATACTATAGTCTATACTGTAGTTGTTTAGTATTATTTTATAATATATACTATATACTATAGTTTATACGGTAGTTGTTTAGTATTATTTTATAATATATACTATATATTATAGTTTATACTGTAGTTTTTTTAATTATATTATATTATATACTACATACTATATATTATATATTATATACTTAATGCTATATATACTATATACTATATGTATATAGTATAGTTTATACTATAATTTTATTTTATACTATATACTATAGTTTATATTGTAGTTTTTTAGTATTATTTTATAATATATACTATATACTATAGTTTATACTGTAGTTTTTTAATTATATTATATTATATACTACATACTATTTACTATATACTATATGCTATAGAAGAATACTATATACTATATATTATATACTTTATGCTATATATACTATATACTATAGTTTATATTGTAGTTTTGTAGTATTATTTTATAATATATACTATACATTGTAGTTTATACTGTAGTTTTTTAATTATATTATATTATATACTACATACTATATACTATATACTATATGCTATAGAAGAATACTATATACTATATATTATATACTTTATGCTATATATACTATATACTATATACTATATGTATATAGTACAGTTTATACTATAGTTTTATTTTATACTACATACTATAGTTTATACTGTTGTTTTATAATTATACTATCTTATATACTACATAATATAAGATATTTTGGGACAATTCTAAAAATTCCGAAAATTTCCGATTTTTTTCGATTTTCTGAATTTTTTAATTTCCGAAATTTCCAAAAAAATTTCCGAAAATTCCAAAATTTCGGAATTCCGAAATTTCCGAAATTTCCGACAATTCCGAAATTGGAATGGATTTTTCATTTCCGAAAATTTTTGGATGGAAATTGGAATTGATTTTTCATTTCCGAAATTTTTTGGAATTTTTCCGAAACACCCTATTTCCGATTCGATCCGTCCGATCTCCACCCCTATGTCAACCCATCACTGCAAAAATTGACTCGACATGGGAAAAACATAGTAGAGGATGATTCCACTTTTTGTGTTATCTTCATTTCGAATCTTGGATTATTATGTTTCAAAAATGGAATGCGTTTAGCTTGTTATAACCCGTGTATATTAAAATATTCTTATTAACTTAATAGATGACCCTATATAAAAATATTCTTATTAATCTAATAAATGAAATTAGGTGGTGCACGTTATTAATTAAAAATAAGTGTTGCAGTGAATCTTGATCCATAAACCTTGGTGTGGCGCTTTGACCGACAATGGCGTTTTAACTCACGTTTTCATGGTTGCCTTTCTAACCTGGGAAAAAAAAAAAAAAATCCAATCGAACAGCATATAACTTGTTTCATTTTCTTAGAGCCAAAACCCTGGTCTTAGTGAATGATAAGAAGAATTTGTGCAGGCAATAAATTCATGAGCTTGATCTTGCATAACCAAGAGTCAAACCTCAATCATTGTTATTAAATCAACATGGTTGTTGGTCCAAACTTTAAAAAGGGCATTTATTACAGACACCTACAACCAATCTGGAAAACTTAATAGAGAAACAGCTAATGATGAATGGTTATAATGGTAAAATAAGCAAATCACAACTCATAAAATTAAAGAAGGGACACCATATATTCCACAACACTCTATTTCTACTTCTGTGTTTCAATCCTGTATTTTCAACTCAGTTTGAGAATGCCATGCTGTACAATAGTGCATAAAGGTGAAATAATGGAAGATTAAGACAGAAAAACCCCACAGACAAGTAGACAAGGCAATGAATAGAATTCAACCACCCACAGGCTCCACCACTACACTTAATTAAAGAGGGCTAAACTATCAGGAAAAGAATTCTATGCACAAAGCACACAAATGATCTAACACAGCCAAATAAATACATTAAAATATCAAGAAATGTGAATCCAATAAATCCAAAGAAAGAAAAAGTGGTCTCATACAAAGATGGAGAAAATGTCAACAAGTCTGCAGAGTATCATTACATGAAAGCTGCAACGAAGAAAGAAATAAGAATTTTTTTTATTATTATTGATTTAATGGTTGAGAGAAAAACATTGATATTTAAGAGATATCATATCATATTTCACCTTCCTTCACAAACCAAATACATACCATTCCCACCAGACATCCATTTCCTTCAATGGCTATCCAATGCTGTGTGTATATATCATTGTATACGCATGTACAGTTCCTCGCCATAAAATAAGCCACCAGCCACTAAGTTTACCGTTGATCCCATTCTCCTTCCCTCACTATGTTCTGAATAATCACCAGTCTAGTGGAAAACGCTAAAATACAATGTCCGAAAAAAGTTTGAAGGGTGAGGAGAGTGGTGGAAGATGGAATCAGATGAATGAATGAATGAATAAAACGAGCCAAAAGGGAACTAAGCTATGTGTTTGAATTCCAATGGCATCTGCTGATACGGCTTCTACTAAAAGATTATTATGCAATAGTTCTAAATATGTCACATGTAACTAGTAATGACCGTCATATGGTGAGAGTGAGAAGACGGTTCACTATAGCTGGTGGTTTGGGATGCAAGAGGAAAGCATGATACACGAATCAAGAAGTGTTGGAACATCAATGGTCTAAATACTGTAATGCTTCAGTGATGACTCTAAAATCTCTGGACTTGGGCAGACCATTTCCTTCACTCGTGTGCCCTTTCTGTATATCTTGAATGTAGGTACTATTCTAACATTCTCTGCATGAGCAATGGTAGGGTTCTCTTCAACATCCACCTGGAATTCAAGATAGATAGACAGTTAAACTTTGGGGGTTTTGTTTAGAAAACACAGTCAATATAGCAAATCAATATTTAAAAGCAATCTTTTTGCAATGCTCTATATTTGGGGTAAACAGTGGTCACAGGCTATTTACTGTGAAAAATTATCTTCACATCACCATTTAATGCAAATTTTCCTTTGATATTATTATTGTGGACAAGAATAGATGACGCACATACCAGAACTTTCTTATTAAATAAAAACATTGACACAAGCTTCAGTACATGTTTGCTTGCCTGAAGAAAATTAATGGATGGATAACGGCTGCACAATATGTCCACGAATGGAGATATCTGCTTGCATTGTAATTTGGACCCTATTTTGAAATGGACCACAGATGCACCTGCATTTTGTCCAATTTTCTGAGATTAAAACATTGTACAACCATTAGAAATGTGTTTTAAGGCACGAACACTTACCAGATGAAGAAATTGCAGCTCGAAACTGCTCAAGGCCAGAAACAGACTCCACTTCTCCACCAAATTTCATGTTATATACCTCTTCTCCACGTGACTTCTTCAATGCAACTTGTGCGTGAAATAAAGACTCTGCAACCTCATTGTCATTGGGCAGTTCCCTTCTCAATACCTCATAGTCTCTCACAGCTTCGCTCCAGCGTTCAAGCTATAATCAACAACGGTTTATTGCACTCAAATCAAACCATAAATTTCAACAGCATCCATTCACATGGTAGATGCTGTAAACATGTGCACGACATTTTACAGAAGCATGAGAATAAAAGAGTTATATATAACCTTGCTGTTTGAAGAAGCCCTTCGAAGAAGAGCTTTGAGGTAATTCGGCTGGATACGGAGAGCTTGGTTGCAATCATCCACCGATCGTTCCCATTGACCAAGCTTAAACCAACAAGCTGCTCTATTGCAGTAGAGAACAGAATTAGAAGGATCAAGCCTGAGACCCTCCCCGTATGCAGAGCAAGCCTCAGTGAACCTATCTGATTTAAATAGGTCATTCCCCCGAGCACGAGCCCGACACACCAGCCTCACTTTGTTAAGTAGATTTGAAATTTCGATATTTTGAGGATCTATATGTCCAGCTTTCTCAATAGCTGTGAGAGCACCATCAAACCTGAAATAATTCATCAAACAAGTCACACCTCACAACATCCATTATTTTTATCTTAGGAAAACACAAAATTTGATCCGAGCTCACCTTCCCTTAGCCAACTCAACTTGGGTTTTAACAAAAAACATATACGCTTCAAAAAGCATCCCGAAAATTTTAAGGTGGGGATTGGGACTGGTAGTTGGCTCGGATATCAGGAGATTTGACAGAGCTGAGAAAGCATCATCTAGTTGGTGAAGCTTCAAGAGACCTTCTGCCCTACACACACACAGCTGCAAAATCAAATTCAATCAGTTCAGTTCAAGTGATATCCTAATGCATACCAGTTATTATCACTACAGATACAACTAGGAAATGTCAAACCTGAGGTGAAGCATCAGCCCCAGCAATAATGGCAGCCTCAACTTCCCTCAATGTACTTCTCCAATCACCAACTCTACGGGCATCATTGCATTTGCTAAGATGCTTCTCCACCAACTGCAACTTTTGCAGCTCTACAGGATCTGGTTGATGCCCTGAAAAACAAATGTGCTTCCTCGCATTCTCAACCTGTCCTAAACTGTGTCACCCTTAGAGGAATTAGATTACTTAAACTAAAATGCATATTAAACAGTTGGGATTCCAAAATTTAAGACAAAACTGGGAAAAGGCAAAGTATGTAATAAACAAACAAAAGATTACTCCAGCAACATGATGATTCATATCATACTTTCAAAGCAATACACACACACAAACTGGCACACATGTATAAAACTAGCAACGCTACAGGGACAATAATGAGTGCATTCATTAATCAAGGAAATCGTCCATCCATCCACTAAACACAAGAGGAAGCACCCCAAAAATTAAACAGAAATGCATATAAATCCAAATCAAAACACAAGGGTAGGCCGAAGCACGTCATTATGGCAGACACTGAAAACAAAAAATTGGCTACAGTTCTCAGCGCATTATAATGGTGAACACTGGAAACACAGAATATGTAACAGTGACTTTATTAGCACTATAAAACAAACAGGAAAAACCATCACAGCAATGGATCCAAAAATGCAACAGATCTAGCAGAAGAAATACAAAAAAACCACTCACACCGAATGGATCTAGCTTGCACAATTTCCAAAACCAACTCAATTAAACTCACAAAACAATCGAAGAACTTTAAAGAAAGAACTAAAATCTTACCATCTAAACCAGTTTCATCAATGTAGATCACAATCGCTACATATTAAAACATATTCACATTACAACTCAATGAAATCTAATACTGAGTAACGAAAAAACAAAATAAAATCTCAACAAAGTATCAAACTTTATCCACAAACTCACCTAAGAAGCAAAGATCCCAATCTATGGTGTGCCCTCACATACCCCGGATCCAATCTAATTGCCTCCTCACATTCTCTAACAGCTTCAACGAGCCGCTTCAACCCCATCAATGCCGCCGCACGATTGCAATGATACGCTGCATTAGTCGGCGCCATTGCTATCGCCTTCTCATAAAGATTCAAAGCCTCGGAAAAGTTTCCATGCTTGTAACATTCATTTCCCATTCTCTTCAACTCCTCAGGATCATTACTAGATCGCAATCCCATCTTCTTCACTGGTTCTCCGCCGACCATTAATCCTCTTGAATAGTTTGGAGACCCACTTTCCGAACCGGGTTTAGATGCAAGCCCACCCCGGATTATACTACCATGGCCATAATTCCCAGACCCGGATCCCAGAACATCGGGTTTCGGCGACCGGATCCCCATGCCGGCTTTCAGAATCCTGCCGGAGGGGCATATGTTTCCGGTGGGAACTACATTTGCCGCCGGGGAGTTGACGGAGCCCGAACCGGAGAAGATTAGGTGGTGGGACCCGCATGAATGGGATCTAGTATGACCCTTTTTTGAGCTTCGGGTTGTGGAGGGGGAACTCTCGACGGAGAGCTCTCCGGAGTGGCTGTTGGGGTTGGATTCGGACTTTCTCGGGGTGAACAGGCTGGGCCCGGCCGATGTTCGGCCCGAAACAGAACCGGATGAGCTGGAGCTGCTACTGGTGGTGGCAATGGCGGCTGGTCCACTAGCCGTTCGGGTTCGGAGCGGCGAAACGGGCGAGCCCAAATCGAGTTCTCGGAAATCCGGCTTGTTTACATTAACGCCGCTATTGTCTTCGTCGTTGGTGAAAGTGTTTCTCAAGCGATCGGTGAGCATTTCCAACCCTACTTCTGACGTTGTCTTCCCCGACATTTTCCTCCACCTCTCTCTCACTCACTCTCTCTCTCTCTCTCTCTCTCTCTATATATATATATATATATATATATATATGTACCAACCTATATGTATGTACGAGTAATGCTCAGTAGAAAAGGAAGGAGATGTTTGCAGGAAGAGAGGAAAGAGAGATAGAGATGGGGATCTCGTGATTTTTGAAAAGGGCAAAGCAAAGAATGAATGTGAATGTTAGAGAGAGAGAGGAATAAGTATTTTTTGTTAATTGAATTTCATCCTAGAGAGAGAAAAAAATGGAATAGGTTGAGAGAGAGAGAGAGAGAGAGGCAGAGATAGTAAAGAGTATATCTATCTATCTATCTATCTTCCTCTGCCTCGTCGGCTGCTAATGCTTCACACCACACCACACCAGATCGACTTTCTCTTCTTACTCCATTTTTACTCTCTCTTACTCCTTCCCCACTCCTCTCTTTTTTTATTATATATATACCTCTCTCTCTCTCTCTCTCTACATTATTATTGTAATTATTGGGTTCAATTAATTTTATCTGATTTCTGAATTTGATTAAATATTGGGATTCCCACCTCCATTGATGGACTCTTGAGTCATTCTTATTAACTTATTATTAAACACTGTTTGTTTAAATTCATTTCTATAAATCAATTTTTATTTTATAAATAAACGATTTCATCCAACTAAATGAGACGGCTTCAACGGAATCACATTATCATACCCCTTACTTCAATAATATGCTCCTTTTTATTATTTTAGTTTTAGCACTATATTTTTTAGGCATTTTTTCTCTGTTTATTTTTAGTTTAGATAAGTTTAGTATTAGAATTAATATTAAAAACGGGAAAATATTGTGTTGGAAAGTATATTATATAGATTAAAGTATTTTATGTGGGAATACTTTAGTGGATTTAGATAATTATAGAATTGATATTATAAAGTTTGTAAAAATATTAGTCAGATGTTAAATGGCAAGCAAATACGATATTACAACAAAAACACTTTTTGAATAATTAAATTTAAATCTAGAAGTCTAGATTGCTAACGATTAGTAATGTCTCAATTCGATTCTTTCAATTGTAACTCGGAAAAAAAAAAAAAACCATAAAAACAATATTTTATGCAATAAATAATGTTTTTTTTATAAAATTGTAAATTCATCACCAACTTTCACATTTATCAAAGAAAATCACAAATTAAATTTTATTTTGCAATTCAAATTCCAATTTTCAGACTGAAACTATGATATGTCCGACCAAATTGATCGTGTTAATTGCTACGTTGTCAGTTAAAAATAAAATTAATGAGAGGTGAACAAAATCATATCAATTTGTGAAAAAAAAAAAGTTTATTTGTTTTAATTTTATCAGGATTGTGTAAATAATACAATAGAGAGATGCCATATTATTTACATATCATTAATTTTATTATGTTATGTTTGACCAACAACATGTATCCAACATGGTTAGATTAACTAGACATATTTGTAAATTGCCATAAAAAAACGTTGATAAATTGTCTCAATGTTACCACCAAACTAGCCATAATAGTTTGAATTGTAAAAAAAAAAAATTAAATTCATGATTCATTTTACCAAATTTGAAAATATATGTATGAGAATTACAATTATCATAAATTTTTTTGCAATTAATCCTGAAAGCAATGTCAATTAGACCTAAATTTGTTAGACGTCATAAGAAAATTGATGACAATTACCTCGAAGAAATAAACGATGAGATTTTATCACGTGGTATTATTTCCATATCATATTGAAGTAAATCCATTGTTGTCACTATATATATAAATGAAAAATATAGTAATTTATTGAAGAAAACAATATAAGTTTGGATTGCTAAACTCAAACAAATATGATAAGACTGCTTTATATTTATGTACCTTGAGAGCCAGTTGAATAAGTGCATGTCAAATACGTCAAATATTTGTCGATTAAAACACACATGTGGTGGCAGATTATTTATTTATTTATTTTAGAAGAGACAATTTTGTATTCAAAGAGTCAAGATATAGCAAAAGTGTGATTTCCTACACATTTTACATATATATTTTAGAGGTAATAATAAAATTATCAAATTTTCTGGATTAACCTTTGTTTCAAAATAGTATCATCTAAATTTAATTTTTATTTCAAATTAAATGTTTGTTTTAAATTTTTATTCAATTTATTTCCAAAGTATCCTTATTAATATTCTTTAGCTAAATTTTAGGTATTTAATATGACATTTTTTATGAAATTAACTTGATTCTCTTTTGAATTTTGAATTTTAGATTTCTTGATTAGTAAAGAGTATATTTGTCAAATTTTTATGTTTCTTAATTTATAACAAAAACTCCAATGACACTTATTTTAAAACGGATGGAAAATAAACTTGTTTTTTATGCATATTATTATATATCCAATAAAAAAACACACAAAAACACCTTGAATGGTGGAATTTCTTCTCTTATATATGTATTCCAAGGATAATTATTATCGAAATAATGATTTTTTTACTAACTTTATATAAATATATATATTCATGAAATATATTAAAAATATTTTTGGGTTTCGAACGGAATATAATATTGTAATCACACAAAACGCATATTTGGTGGATGGTATATTCTTCCAAAATATTTGAAACATTCGTTAAATGTGTTCCATGTTTTGTTATTACATATGAATACTTATTTTTCAACTCTCGAAACCTAAGGAATAATATCAAAAGTAAAATGTGTTTTTACTTTAATATCAATCCAATCAATAGTTGGTTAGGACTCAAAAATAAGATTTATTAATTGCAATATATTATATGAAACCAATGTTTTAAGCGACACTCGCTAGTTGACAAATTTGTATTGACGTATGATAATTGCAATAAATATATCATTCAAACAAATAAAGGTTGTTGAAAAATAATCTAAACTAGTTTGAAGTATTATTGTTGTAGGTTATGTTGAACACTTATCAAAGTATTTAGAGTATTTATTAGGTGTACTTATTTTCCACTTTCATTATTCTTATAACTTTATTTTCAAACATTTCCCCATCACTTCTTACCATAGTATAAATTTGTGGTTGTGTTGTGTAATGATCCATATTTAATAATATGTCATTTCTAGAAAATAATAACTTTCTTGTTGTGATTGGTTCTTTTTTTTCATAGTATAATATAAATTTTATATGATGTTAATGTTAAAAAATCAAGATTATTATTTTAATATTATGTACACCTGGATTATTTAAAAAAAAAAAAAGTGAAGATGATAAGAAAGTCAAAAGATCAGTCATGGGATGGACCATAAGATGGTACCACATATTGGTCAAATTTGATGTGTCAGGAGCAAAGTGAATAAATTCTCTTCTTACTATTAGTTACCTAGCAATTTTAATAGATTATTGTAGAATAAATTGAGGATTAAAAAAGTTGGAAATTTTAATAGAATATTGTAGAATAAATCGAGGGCTTTAATTACTAATAAATTGAGGATTACAATTATCGACACATTTGTATTCAATTCAAGTTGTATTATAAATAATAATCGATAATGATTTGTATTCAACTAAATTTATTAAAAGTTCAAAATATCGATTTTCATTAAAATATGTGTATTTTAAATTTTATGTAAATATCAAAAGTTAATATTGAAATCTTGTAAAGGAAATGATAAAATTCAAAATTAAAGATACTAATGTTTTTTTTAACTAACTATATTGAATGGATATTTTATGATGTTTCATTGAAAGTCTATTGAAAAAAAAAATTGTACTCTTTTGTACTATACGGATCAATTTTGAAAATATTAAGGATTTAGAATATACAAAACATATTTTAAAGACAGATATAATAGTAAAATGAAATATACTGTTTATACATATAAATCATATTTCTATATTCATCCTCACATTAATCCCAAAAAAAAAGTTTATATTAACATTTCCTTCACGTTTCTCTTAAGAAAACAATGTTAATCTCTCTTGTGTCAAATTGTGATTCAACAGAAAATAAAGGACGTTATTGTAAAATTAGATGGGTATAATGGTGGTGGCAACAGAATTAAAACAATTGCCCATGTGCCTGAAGGTGGCGTGCCAGCTGGGTCTATGAATTCGTGTCCAGCTAAGCTGAGTGACAGAGAATGACTAAGGAATATTCCGGTGAAGATGCAGTAATGTGGTCAAGATGGTGTCGTGGCACAAGGGTGGAATGATGACTGAGCAATCTACCAGCTCAGCAGCAATCATCACACTTTTAATATGTAACACTTTTTTCAATAATATATATAAATGATAAATATTATTTAATTGATACTCTTAGATGCTTTTAATATATTAGACACTTTTTTAATAATATTTACAAATGATAAATGTTATTTAATTGATACTCTTAGATATGCCATTAAAGCGAAAGAAAATGCATTTATAATCACCATACACTAAAAATTATGATTTTATAATATAAGTAAATATCAAATAATTTGCGTGTTTTTTTTATCAATTTTATATAAATAGTAATCTGACAAAATTATGATTTTATAAATATAAATAAATTATCAAATAATTTGCGTTTTTTTAAAATCAATTTTTATATAAATAGTAATCTGACACCATCATATTATATTCGAACTATATTTATCCATGTTGATAAACCAATAACAACTTTGTGCAATACTCTCCACATCTTGATTGTCTACAAGAAAAATAAGAAGATTAAATCTAGTTATTTCCTCATACATAATTACTCTAATATTCATTTTTTTCTTTCTAGTTGCATGGTTGTATTGTGACCATCGTCTATGAGACTTTTACTCACGAAATTCTAATACACTATATGAGACGGGTCAACCCACAACCCACTAGCTCAACTCTCAAACCATACAATTCACATGTTATTTGTGGATGATGGGGTTTCGTCTCACGGAAACTATCTGTGAGACCGTTTCACATAAGTTTTTGTGATGACCTTAGGCATACAATTTGAGTCATTTATCTTAAACATTATAAGATTATTATAAGAATAAAGATAATCCTAGCAAGTTAGTTCTCTTTTACATATTTGATGTAGGTCGTTTTTCAAATTTATATTTGAAAAATACACGTATCATAATCTAATATTAAATATCATGTATCATGATTTTTTTATTTTTTTGTTTATTAGTTATGAAATATTATTATATAAATGTATTTCAACTTATAAAATGCCTAGGAACTAGAATTTTACCTCCTTTGCTTGCCATGGAAGCACGACTTTTTTCAGCTTGACACCCAAGCATAACTTTACTTATAGGTATATTAAATATTTTATTTCACTTAACTATATTAAAACTTGAATTTAACATCAGACAATCACACCAATTTGTTTCTTAACGTATTAATAATATATTTTATTTGTATCAATTAAATCATCATTCTACAAATGGTATGACTAATTTTATTTTCTACCCATTTGAGATCAACAAACATTCCTTTTTATCAATATTAATTAAAAAAATCACTCAACACATTCTTATTAAAATACTATTTGTATCAGAGGTTCCACCAATCACTTTCGATCTATCCACATGTTCTAATTTATCTCAGATTGAAAGAAAAAACAAAATGTATTAATGGGCTGGGCCTGTTCAAAAATTTGGAGAAAACACAGGCCTGCTAAAAAGCCCACTCTCTCACATTTCCTAGTTTCTCAATGACATCAACTATGTTGTAATCCTAATTCGGTAATTCCTAAATTATATGTCGATGGAGATGAGATTGCTATCTGGCTTGGAGTATCCAAGGCGGACAGAGACCTCAATTTCCATTACATTCGTAAGCTTGCTTTCTTGCAGCAGTCCGAGAGTCAAGAAAAGAGAAAGCCGTAAAAACCTCTCTAATTCGGTCATCGAGCAGTCGGATCCGGTCAAGATCCGAAGAACAAGGAGCACTCAACTACTAGTCTAGTCTAGTAGTTGTTTTTTCTATTAGTTTGCGATGCGAACAGGCCTTTACTTATGAAATTAGTTGGTCGAGGGAATTTACTCATGATAGATTTATATTATCGCTGATTTTTTGCTATCGAATAAATATGATTCGATTTGGAGAATCAAAATTTATAGGAAGTTAGTATCTTAATTATATTAGTTGATTTATTTAGATTATTTCCATATATTCGTACTTATTTGTTGTTAGGGTTTTTTACTCTTATTTAAGAGATCATTTGCAAATGTTTTAATCAGTTGAATATGAATTAAAATATTGGGTTATCCCTTTAATCGCGTTTTATTTTATTTTTATAGTGTACAATCTCGTGACTTAAAATTAAAAAGGACTGTGCAAATATTAATAAATCAAAATTAATCCGCCATGTGTCCTTTCACTCAATTAAATGAGTTCAACAATTATTGCTGATGTGAATGCTTAAATAATTATTGCTGATGGATGAGCAGAAACTGCATGAATGAAGCATGTTACATGCAAGGAAATATTGGCATCAATGGATAGGCAATTCCACCACCTTCTATATTTCTAAAACCTTAAAATCAAGTGTCAAAATCTTCTTCTTCTTCTTTTTTTTTTGTAACAAGGAGAATCAATGATAAGAAGCTTTTCTTCTGAAGATATGGTACAAAGAAACAGAGCTACTAGCTATATGTCATATACTGCTACCTTCACCGTATCGAAGGAAGAATTCCTCTTCTGAATCTGTATGGAGGAAACTGGAAGCTGCTATTCATCTTCATCGGAAGGAAGAGTCGAGCTTTTTGAACAAATATCTTTCTCGTGAAGTTCCAACATCCTCTTCTCAGGATTGCAAAGTCCTAGAAATAACAGATATAGCAACGAATGAAGAATTATCTTGTCAAGAGTTTTATGATGGTCCGATAATGAAATTTGCAATCTAGGGAACATCTGAAGACTTGAAAATGAAAAACATATCGAGTTACATAGAGCGAGTGCTATTGAAATTTGAAGCTTGACCAGAATATGCATACCTGAACATTTGGGAATGTCCCACACAGCAATAGACGAAGCCGTGCATTCTGCTTGACAGAGTAGCTTACTGTCCTCATGATTAACATTCATTGCAAGCATCCATGAACCAATTGTCACATCCTCATTGCTAAACATTCGGAAACTGTATTCACATAGAAATAGATTTGTGTGAACATTAAAGTGTTCACTAAGGAAAGTAAATCAAAAGGAATTCCGGGAAATATTTACGAGAAACAGAAGCAAATAAGACAATATAGCCTTCAAGGCAAGATAGATGCTCGGGGATTTAACTTTACAATGCAGATCCTAGATTATCACTATAGTTATAATTGCCATGAAGCAACGTTATGTATCTAAACATCAACTCATTCCAGTAAAATCAGAATACAGCCATCCAAGTCCAGGCATATTACTTAATATGATAAAAACACATAAATCTTTGACATAATATAAGAACCCCCTCCACCCCTCAAAAAAAAAAAAAAAAAAAAAAAGAGCCAACTTCATAGATTCGTCTAAAAGAGATGCTAAAAAAAGAATGTTGAGAAAATAATTACGACACTATATCACAGAAGATTTAGATGCATATCTGAAGAAGGCATTCATGGAAATCAAATTGGAAAAGAACTAGCCTGCCGTTTCTTAATGCAACTAGGCTTGCAACAACGTCAGCAGAAAGGGCATAAATTGGACCATAAGCGTGAAGAAAGTACTCCTTCCCAAGCAAATGTGACTGAGGCTCATACCTGTAAAAATGAAAGAGATCAAACCACCTAAATTAATAGTAAATGATAGTCATTTCCTTTTATTTGCTGCCTTTACTGATATAATCATATGCAATAACAAATGTATTCCAGGTCCACATGGGAGGTAATATTCTGTAGCAAAGTTGCATGGCATTAATACAGCGAGAACAAGGGTAATATTCTGTTGCGAAGTTGCATGGCATTAAATGTATTATGTGTCTGCACCTTTAATAACAATGGGGTATGTTCTCTAACTCAAAAACAAAAAGAAACAAAGAAAACTGGGCCCAGAAGGACCAGATGTTGAGTCATGGAAAAAAACACCAACCTAGTTATGAAACCTGATTCTAGTTGTTTAACTATTATGCACGTGTAATATGACATGCCAATAAAATGTTCAACATTTACTATTAATCCTCTAGGCTAATATCACAAGAATACTGTATTACACCAATAAAGAAAGACATAACTATTAGTGGTAAGTGGTAACATATCGGTATTATGATTCCAAGGAATCCAGTATTCACATCAAACAAACAACTGACAACTACACATCACATATTTATATACAAAATTATTATGGGACAAACCATTTTAATTTTGGATCCGTAAACACAGGACCTTTCTTCATGCACCCAAGGTATGTCTGCGAATGAGAACGCTCTTTAGCCAGGAGCAAGGAAAGACGATCTGCCATGAAAAGTAACAGTTAATGTAGAACTTGTCTGGACCAATTTAAAAGTTAAACAAACAAAAACTAAGGCTCATGCAAATGTACCCTATCTTGACCTCATAAAACTACTCACCTGGTCGTAAGTATATGTCATCATCAGCTTTGACATAGAAATCGGATTCATAAAGAGCATAAGCAGCTTTGAAGAAAGCTAAGCTGTAAAAAGACAAAAGTCTTGAGTAATCATACAGATCAGGGGCTTAGGATCCATTCACAATAAGTCAGAACTAACGTTTTGTATGGGAGCTTACTATACTCCTCTTCAATATCTAGTAGCACGAAATCATCATACTGAGCAATTTCCTCCTTGAGAGCTGCCATCTTCGATCTATCATTGGTTCTACCAATTATAAATCTGAAAACCAAACCGGTGCTTTCTTCTAACCTACCATTAAATTCCAAGTGAGTAATAAAACATAATTGCAGTTCATACGTAAAATGAAAAATATCAGGCCATTATTAACTTATGACAAACGACAAACTTGACAGGTAAAACCAGATATTTTTCAGAACACCGGGGCAGGCTCAGTCACATTCACTCAAAGCATCCATTTTTTATTTTCTTTTACACATTTGCATTTCTTCTATAATCTAAATATTAACCCAATTTCATAATGCACGAGAGAACAGACCAATTTCTTTCTCAGATCCGATCTTCATCCATTAACACCATAAGAAAAGCACAGATCACATATTGTTGGAGAAGCCTAATTAAGCACCCCAAAAAAATCATAAACAGGACGAAACAAAAATGGATAATGACACAGAGAGGAAACTTGATTCGTTTTCTTCAATTAAATCACACAAATTCGAGTACAAAAACTCTGCACGAATCAACACATTTAAAGCAGACATCCACAGAAAAACTGAAAGACAGAATGTGAGAATGTTAATGAATACCGTTGGAGGCCTTGGTGATCAGAGGGAAACCAAGTCTGACGCAAAGAGCGGCGGCGGCCCGCGGATCCGAACCCGGTTTGAATACCTACAAAGCCCATCACTTTGTGACGTTTTTGCCCCTCACCTAAAGAGCCGCCACCGCCACTACCGGTGGAAGAAGTATCCCACGTCACAGACACCGATAACGGCTTAACATATTTGCATTTACTGCCTAGGGCCCGCCGTGAAACCGCAACAAGCCCGAAAATAACCGAAAGCCCGATGAGCAAACACAGAATCAGGACCGCCGATCTGTGGCTGTAGGAGGATTGACGCGCGTGGAAAAATTTGGGTGACGACGGCATTTTCCAGCTATGATTCTCAAGATAACTTGTAGCAATGAAATCAGGGGAGAATTCTGAAAAATGGCGGAAAGAATTGTTGATTAAGGTTTTGTGGGTTTATTATCCTACCTTTTCCCCCGATCTGTGAAGCAACTAACTCATGTCAGAATTGAGCTAATTGCATTGAATAGAAAATTCATCTCAGATTGAAAGCAATCGTACTTCGTACCAACAAGTCTGGGAGAGAGAGAGAGAGAGCAGTGGAGTAGTGTAGTTTAACTGGACAGCGGAAACGGACATCTGAAGTCGAGAAAAGAAAGCAAACGTAATAGCGTTTTTTACTGTATGAATAGCGATTTCATCTATTAGTTCTTCAAGTGCTTGATTTTGTAATCTTACGAGAAATTATAAAATTAGGGGGAGAAAACCCCCCTTTTATTAGTATTCTTGAGGGAAAAAAAGAAAATCGAAATCAAATTGCTTATTGCAAAATTTTGCATTCTCTCTTCTGCATTTCTGGTTTGGCAATTTCAGTGTCGTAAAGATCTTTGAGCATTGATAAACATGATGCAGGAAAAAAAAAACTAATTTAGAATGAAGTTTTTCTAACTCAAATTGTTTTCTTGTTTCTTTACTTAATTTTTAATTTAGTTGTTGTTATTATTATTATTATTATTATTTATTATTTATTTATGTCAACATCAAACTAATTTAGTTAGTGCATGAGAATTTATGAAGAGTTGCACAGTGGCCTTAGCACACAACAATATGTGGTAGTAGGTGCAGTATTCGTGCAATTATATGTATCTTTAACTTCAGAGGTAAATAGTGCACCTAATGTATTTCATCATCAGATGTAGCATGTTAAAAAAACCGACAATAATCAAGTTAGCTTTGTGGAAAGAAGTGAGATCTGGAAACTCATTGGTATTAAGCTATTTCAAGAAGATATTTCTGGCAAATAAATGGATGAAAATTAACTATTCATTCTGTTCTAATGCACTAGTCTTTACACAACATTGTTTTGAGGAATTGTAGCTTGTGTCTCTTACAATATCTGTTTCCGCACACAAGGCCTTACAATCTGATGGTTGTGTACATTCCTCTTTTTTCCCATCAGATCCCACTTTCGTATTGCTCTCTCCTCTTTCAGTGGTAACCCAAGTCAAATTACAGCCTAGTTTCACACACAAATTTTAAGGAAATTCAACAGAAAACTATTGCAGAATAATGGTAGTAGAAATTATTAACCAAGAAAAGCTCACCCATTGTTTGTTCCATGGTAGGGTTTTCGGACAATGACTTCTTCAGCCATACCGATCCAGGGAACACCATCAGATTGGTTTTACTGAGGCTCCGTTTCTCATCCTCTTCCAAGGGTTGGAAACCGAAGCCTAGGGTCCATGTGTCCACTAAAGTGGGGATTGCAGACACAACAAGCTTCTCAACCCTCAAAGACTTTAGCATCTACAATTTTGTGAAGTTGGTGAGTTTTGGTCACAAATGACACATGCACAAGAAGTGCACAAATGGACACGCTTTTCACCACACATGACAAATGCATTACAAGTGCACACACAGACATATCTCCGCTCTTGCACCCACACACGACACATGCACAGTAAGTCACACACGTACATATCTGCCTATAATAGTTTTGACTTCTGCTTTTTACACAAATTGCACATGATTGGGGGGGGGGGGGTATTTGTAATTTCCTATATCTTAATTGTGTCAGTGAAATGTATAACGAAAATAATTTGAGAAACAGAAAGTTACCTCTTCGATAGCATTGATTAGGCGGCGGCACATTCCTTGGCGGCGATATTTGCTGCAAGTAGCAACTAGAGGCAACTCTGCAACTGCCACCCCATGGATCCTACATCAAAGTCAAAGCTTGTATCAAAATAGCAATTATATCTTCTTAGTTTGGGAAAGATTATTATTCAGCACATGACTAAGCACCAAATAAGACAAGTTCTGAAGAAAACAGCATGTAGTACTGTATAAGATTATGAGAAAATTGTATGCAATAATCTCCTTAAGAGACGTATAATTTTCAGCGGACAATGTTTAATAGCTAGAAATTCCAGAAAAAGTGTCAAGATATCAAATTTAGCAATGCCCTTGAGACAGAAGCAGGATTCAAAGTGGTTACCACAACTAGGAATTCGAAGGCAGTTTAGTTTTACCTGATGGTTGCTACCGAAACAATTACGTCGTCTTTCTCCAAGACCACGGTATAGAAGCCGCTATAGTTCAGACGTGCAAATTGTGATCTGAAAGATGCAAAGAGCATATTTTTCCATTTAAAAAATTCTACACTAATAAATGTTTTCACATTTATAAGGTAGTGAGAGAAAAAACGTAAAATCAAGGTGTTCATAATTAGAAAAGACACGTGCATTCCTGTTGATGGTGCTTACCCCCAGTTGTATATTACTTGAGGAATCATATCAATGCCTGTCTTTATATCCACCATTGGAAGAAAGCATTCCTCCATAATTGTGATTGCAACAGCCAACTTAGAGTTGCATTCTGCCTTCAATGCAACAACACGCTGTGCAGAATTAACCTTTGGATCACTGGGAATGCACCGCAGAAGAGTCCAAGAGAAGCCATCCGAGAGAACATTTTGCAACCCTATGCGTGACTGGAGACCAGTGTGCACCTGCATTGAATAATGTTAAAAAATATGATGCACAATCACCCATGAGAAATCCCAATTTACAAGTCAAGAGTGCTTCTTTCTTCAATAACAAAGCTCCAAGTAAGAAGAAGCAGGCACAGAAATCAAGTTTAGCACATGCTTTCGAAGTCCTCAAAATCAACTCAATTGCATCTTAATTTACATTACGATCCTATAGACAAGAGAGAGAGAGAGAGAGAGAGGCATGGCCAACAATGAGTTCAACTATGTTTGCTTGATTTAAGTCATTCTGAAGAGATCGTTTTAGAAATATGTTTGGATATTTTATATGAAAATGATGCAACGTATTTGTAATGAAACCATACATAATATGTTTCAGATTGGTCACTTTTCCATACAAGGCCTGCCTCAATTTTGCTTTATTTTTTATTCGGGAAGCAAATGAATCAATAAAATCAGTGATCAAGAGGGTTCACTCCATAAAAGGTCTCCACTTTTAATCAGACTATGATTAGAGGAACCGTATTGTTTACCTTGTGACAGCCATCTCCACAAAACCAGGTATCTGAAGCCAATCCAATTTCCATACCCTTCCTCTGCACGCATGTTTCGTGATCTGTTTGCAGGCATTAAGTTATTACGCTCTCTGTATTTATATACACAAATAGAGACCCAATATTTGAGGATTTATACACACATGCAAGAAAGATTAGAGAGAACCCAAAAACCGTATGATAAAAATGCCAAACACAATTTATTGAAACAAAGAAATTTACACAAATGTAGAATGTGGAACAGATTTCTGCAATTACACCAACCATTGACGAACTTCCAACAGACATTGCTGAATAAAAGGAATAGCCTGAATTCAGACTGATTGTGCCTACACAGACTAATCTAATAAAGAAAACACACACAAAATCAGAGGAAAAATTACATTTATGCTCGCACTGAGAGCATTTCAGAGACCCATGCAGTTGTGAAGATTCAATATCATTGCCTGCATCTCCACAAATTTGGCAACGACATTGAGGACAATACCAATTTCCTTCAGGCAGCTCCTGACAAAAAGCAAAACAATCAGTTCACTCATATTTAAATCTAACTTAGAACAACCAAAATGCATAAAAATCTAGGAGCAGGATAGTGTCACTTCTGCAGTTCAATGACTACAATAAACCTACAGCTCATAGAAACTCTCAAGAAATATGTGCTGTTAGATGTGACAGACACAAGATCAGCAATTCTTGTTCAAGATTTTCATGCAACATGCGAAAACTTGAGTGACAATGGAAGGATCTCAGAAAAGAAATAGCACTTGGATTAGTAACAAGCTTCATTTTGATGGAAGTTCCCAAGAGAAGGGTTGGATTGGGAGATGAAAAGGATGGAAAATTCTGATATGATTGAACTTTTCATTCCTTTTCAAGAGAAAAAATAGAAGGGCAGGATACAAATAATTAATAAATATCAATTTTTGGAACACAGAGGACTTGCAATGCTCCAATGCCTAAATATCTGACCAAACATTCAACATAATGAACGACAGACTACAATTCAACAAAAATGAAAAAAAAATATCCAAGACAGGTCAAAAAAATATCCTGCTTGAGACAACAAATGCATATCAGGGTATTATGATAACCAATATAGTTTCTTGTAAGCATCTCAGGCAAGAAACTGCATAGACAATGATGAAAGATTTATTCAAGGGACCCAGTTCCATCTTCCTACTGTATATCACTGAACCTTATGACCCATGTCTAATACTCCCTCCGTCCCACAAAGATAGGCTTATAGTTATTTTCAAACAGATTAAGAAAGTGTAGTTTATATAATATTTGATGTTCCATTTATACCCTTAAGTTTTATTAATTGAGACACATTAAATGAAACATTTTTTTTTTCCAAAAAGTAATATAGGAAGTTGAAGTGGGGTAATATCAGTGTACATTAATTAAGGGGATCTATGGAATCGAAAATTAAAAAACATATCAATATAGTAACAAGCCTATCTTTGTGGAACGGATGAAAACAGTAATCAAGCTAATCTTTGTGGACGGAGGTAGTATTATCAGTTTTTGAGATTTGACAATATAAAGCCAAACTTGCAAAGTCAAAAGGCTTTCTATCATAGGACTATCACGAAAAAGTAACTGCAACTTAATATCACTTCTGAAAGAAATATTATTATATCTCTTGTTAATTGAAAGTCTGAAAATACATAAGTAAAATATTTAGAGTGCAGATAATAGTTGACAATAAATAAGTAGATATCAGTTATTAATAAGCCGTTAGTGACAGACAAACCTGTTCAAATAAGCATGCCTGATGAAATGCAGATGGACAGTTATCACAACAAATCAATTCGCCGACATCACCGCAGCGCCCACAGCTATCATCATTTTGATCCAACTCGTCAACTTGATAAGTTTGAGGGGCTACTTTTCTTGCCTTGTATTCAACCGACCATGCCTCCAGCTGACATAAGGTGAATGGCTTACCGGACTCCATGAAAAGATTCAGGCAAGGACGATTTAACCTGAAACCAGCATGACTTTTAAACTCTGAGATGGAAAGCACCGTATTGCAACAATTACATAATATCCCATCCCTGGTAACAAGACCATCTTTCACCACAGCATCATTTTTGAGATTCCGGTACTGGATTACTTCATTTTCAGAAACAACACCAGAGTGTATCAACCATGATAACACCGTTCTTGATCCTACAGCAGACCACTTTCCTTCCATGATATGTCTTGCACCCTTCTTGAAGCTCCTGGGAAGTAACTTGCAGCTACCTTTGGGTGTCTTGCGTTTCCTCAGAGGTTTAGACTTGCGGGTGGACCATTTGTTTGTGGTCCTACATGTTTTGGTTTTCATAATGGCGGAAATTAAGAGATCATCATCATTAAGGCGACAAGCCTTTAATTTCTTAGATCCACATCTCGCATTATTTAGTTCACCAGATTGAGTTCCAGACAGCTTCATTTCAGATAGTTTCCGAGATTTTTTATGAGCCTTTGTAATGTGGCCAGAAACGCCTTCTTCCTCATTTTTAGTTTGGTCAAAATTTGGGGAACTCGTACTGCAATCATGATGGGAGAAAACAGACTCAAATCCTCCAAGAGATTGAGCTGCTCCTGAGCTGATCGGAACATCAAACAGACGAACATCAATCTGAACGGTGCCATCATTTCCCCAATCTTGTAGGGGCTTTGGGTTAAGGGGAATTCTTTCTGAACTGGAGATTTTTCGGTATTTGGCAACAGAGCCATCATCTGATGGGACAACTAAACTTCTCTTGGCTGTTACAGTAATTCCTTCTTTCAGCAAACGAATTGTCTTCTCAATGAAAACTACATTTGCAAAAGGATCCAAAAGGCACCACAAATGAGCCATAGCAGATGTATTTTCTAAAACATTTAGTTTATCTTCAATCTCCTTAATTGTTTCAGATAAGTCAGTCCACAACTCCGTCATATCAGCCCACTGCATGCAATCGCTTTTCTGCACAAAAGAAGTTGCATCAGTCAACAAACTCTCACCACACATACTCCAAGCCCTATGAAATTCACGAAATGGTCTTCCTCCTGGGGACTTATAAACGTACTCTCCGATCCCATTATATTTACTGTTTCTTCTACGCCTACCAATCACCCATCCAGCTGCTCTAAGCAAGCGATTGATGTGATATCGAAGAAGAGGGCGAGGATCGTTTTTTATGTCCTTTGGCATTGTGAATTCTTCTTCATCTAGTTTCAGAAAGCAGGAATCTTTCCATTTTGGCTTAGTTGGTCGACGAGTTCCAACCTTGGTTGCAACAGTGACAGGTGGATCAATAACTTGGAGCCTGCTAGCATGGCTCTCTTGAGAAATAGGAGAAGTAACAGCTCTATTTGCAACTTCCTTCTGGTCATTTTGATCCAAACTAAATGGGCTATCCTTAATTTCACATCTTTCGTCCAGATGTAGAATTGGGTTCAGCTGATAGATACTGGTTGCAACACCCTGGCCAGATGATTCGACAATATGATATGTCAAATTGTGGCGGGCAGAACCAGAGTTTTCTTGAGACAATCCTGAAATAACTCGTTCTGAGGGAGCTGAAGCAAGCAAAGTATCCTCTAAATCTGCTTTCACTTCTGGCAGATCTCCAACTGATAACTTCACCTCATGGTTACTTTTTGTTGATGATGTGAGGTCTACAGATAAATATTCTAAAGGATGTTCTCCAGCAAAATCTTCTTTTGCATAATCATCTTGGCTGGTTAATGAAGATTTTCCACTGTTTGAGCAAAGAGACGCATCTGTTTCCTTTATATAGTCACAATGCATAATATCAGCCTCAGGAACTATAAATCCTTTATTCCTACTACCATCACTTCCAAAGAAGATTTCGTTAAAAATTCTTCGTTCATCAATTGATCCCTCAAAGCCATCATCATGCAAAAGCTCAAATTCTCTGCTGAATAACATTGTTGAGGATTCAACCATTATCCTGTCTCTTGTTGTTTTTTCCAATAATTAAAGGCTTGGAGACAAAACTGCTACTTCACTGTGCCATGAAACCAAATTAAGATTAAGTTAGTACTTAGTAATGCATTAATTAAACACATAGATAATTTCTGCAAACATTTTATAAAAAAAAGGAAACTCAAACCTTCCATTATTATCATAATATAGTGGAAAAACAAAGTGAAAATTAAGAAACACAAACAAGAAATACACCACACATATACCTAGGCTAAACAACTCCTACAAAACACTTTTAGTGTGATTGTATGGTGATGCAGAGGATCATTGCACCAGATGATATCCCAAATGTCCAAACTGAAAGTATACAAGTGAAGCAAAATCAGCACAGAAAAACGAGGAGCGACCAAACTCCCTACTTGTGCTCCACCAGTGAGGATCACATGGGTCTACTGAAGTAGAAAATGATGTACATACTCATAGGAATGGGAGTACCAGAATATCAAATGGACGCCCAATGCCGCTTTAAGTGTTCCCAAGAAATACACAGTTCAAAAGGTCAAAGTTTGGGAGAGAGAAACATGAACCACTTTCGGAATTTTTAGAAACGGTAAAAGGAACCCAATTTTGACAAGATAATAGCTGATGTTTTTCCTACATTCTGGTGACTTTTAATCTACCATTGCAAATGTAGAACATCAAATCAACTATTTAATTACAAAATAACCAGGATCACATTTCTAAAACGTGGCTTCTTTTAAATTCTCACAACTAAGAAACCGATTGTTTATTATGGTATTTCTTATCCACGTGGAAGTGCTAAAAGTGATAAATCCATTAATAATTCAGTCATGTCTGGTAAAGGATAATATTGCAACTATCATAATTATCATCGATTATGGTCCGAGGCAAATCTGTAATAATGAACCCACAGAAAAGGTAATCTACGCTAAACCATTAGGAGCAGTAGAATATCCAAATTAAGACATCATAACTAAGCAAGCCTTCTACGTTCTATCACTATTAGTAGCAAAAATATTATCATTTACGTAAAACACAAGAAAACGAAAACCATAAATCCATGTTCAGATCACAAATGCAAGGATGTTCACATCAGTCTAGTGCATGATGTATTTTCTTTGTTATCTCAGAAGTAACAAAGCACCACCTAAGCAACATACTGCATGAAATTTTTTGTTACAGAAGATGATACATTTAGAACTACAAAAATTCAATCTTTTATCCAAAAGAAATCCAAAAATAGATTCACAGAAATTGATGGAGCCATGAAAAGATGGCATGCAGCAGCAGGGAAGTACAGTCCAGAGAGATGGTAACCCAATTCCAACAAGGGCAATGTCAATTGCCATTAAATAAAATTTGTAGCTTCTCAAGCTAAATCATACTAATTTCCTTCAATTATCTAAGAGGGAAAAATCATCTTCCATGCATCAACAGATTGTGCATTCAATTAGATCAAGGAGAACGAGAAGAAAAAACGAAAACAGAAAGAGCCGCACATTACACACACGCAAATTCCCAATAATTCAGCAAATCACGCCACAGAATTCCCACATTCCAAATCATAAACACCAAATGCAGCAAGAAAAAGAGCTAAATCTCGAACCTTGCAGCTCAAAAACCACGACGACTAAAAACAGTTCACACAAATTCCAAAGCAGCAACGAAACAAACAAATTCACCTCTACATTAGCATCAGCCGCAATTAAATTAGGGTTCATCCCAATCTCAAATTGGGGCGGCGGAATGTCGATAGAATGAGAAAAATCCACGAAAAAGCTAGCGAAAGAGGAGAAAAGGGGTCTTCCACAGAGAGAATTCACACGCAAAATGTGTGAGAAAACACAGTAATAAGAAGGGGGCT
This sequence comes from Scutellaria minor, assembly GCA_954870855.1. Taxonomy (NCBI): domain Eukaryota; kingdom Viridiplantae; phylum Streptophyta; class Magnoliopsida; order Lamiales; family Lamiaceae; genus Scutellaria; species Scutellaria minor. Next base: position 8,758,148 of record OX940727.1, read on the forward strand.
TTGGGATGGCCGAATAGTGCTCCAAGTCACTACAGTTGTCAAGGGTGAGCCACCCCACCCCCATCCACCCCCCAACCTGCTACGCTCACTCTCTAACCTCTTTTGTCCTTATCTATTTTCCATTTTTCAATTATAGGAAAGTAAGAGTAATTTCTTTTTCCCAAGTTTCTAAAAACTCCTCCCTCCATCACCATTTTGAATAAAGATCGTATTTTTATTAGATTTTAACTATTTTTAGTAATATTAACTATTAAATGTTTTTCCTATTGTGCTCTTGGATGACGAAAGTAGGTATTATTTTATCGGCTCTGTAGTTGGATATGATCATTTATTGTTTTTTTTTTAATTATTGTATTTATTAAAAATGAAATGAATTTTGAAATTGTAGGTTTAAAATTAACTCAAAATATGAGATTGCAGGGAAGAAATTATTGAGGTCATAAAATGGCTTCCTCATATGCTAATGATGGAAGAGTACATAAAGGCATGAGTTTAAGTAGATGTTGTGTCTTATCATGTCGCATAATTAAGACAATACATTTAAAATAATAACGTGTTTTATATACGTATATGTTAATTAAAGGTGGCGGTTCGTTTGTAGTTGGGACATGGAAATCCGATCGCTGAGATTGTTTCCGTCATCCTTAAACTTTCCCTCTTTGTCAGTGTTTATCTATGATGCTCATAAATTCGTTGAAATAAAAATAAAAAGAGAAAAAAAAAACAGTGGAAAGTAAAATGTTTTTCTGAGTTATCTAGAAAATATTGGCGCTGAGCCTTTATTTAAATTATTATAAGAATGCATGTAATCTTTAATTGTGTTATTTTTGTCGTTGAGTGCACATAATCTTTAATTACATTGTTTTTGTCGTTGAATGCACGTAATCTTTGACCTAACTTGTGTCATAGATAACGACTTTAGTAAAACTATACGAGTGATGTGAACATTTATAATGCTTTATTTATTATGAGAAGTATAACAATATTCGTTATAGTGGTATATCATTATTCCTCCGTATTTAATTTATAAATTCAATCGAAGAAGCTTATTTCTATGCACGTTATTTCAATCTTCAGTTCGTTTAATCCCCTAATATACAAGGAATTCAACAACTTCATTTTTACGATTGTCACAGTAATTTATGTTTTTCTTTCATTCTTGTGATCAATGATCATTTAACTCGTATAAATATGGAATTTATTACATACATTCACAATAAAATATTTAAAAATCCTTCTCCAACTTTCATAATAATTGTTAAAATAATGTTTATAGAGTGAACCTTCAAAATGTCATCATTCTCTTTGTCCCTATAAAATAATATAAAATTGTACTTTCACGGAGAGGAAAATAATAAGAGACTTTGATATATTTGTTGGCGAATCATAATTCATGAGCATCACATTGCTTCGTCCAAACATAAGAGGGATAAGTAGTTATACAAAACAGAGCAGCAGCGGAAAAAAAAAGAAATACATCATATGAAGGCCATTTAAGTCTGAAACAAATATGGACTTTTTGCAATTAAGAAGCTATATCAGAAAGGAACTCGACTGTGTAATATCTTGACCCAAATTTTAGGTCGCATTTCAATCTAATAGCCTATATAAACCCCGTCACAATAGCAGCATAATTCAAAAATATTAACAAAGCATCCAGAGAAAATACAGTCAAACCAAAAGACAAACCAGTGCTTCACATTCACTAAACTCTTGTTCCCATGAAACTTCTTTGTTAATGTTCAGCAGAGGTGCTCCCTCGAAGCAATGAACCGTGTCGGTGGCCACCAACAATCACATCTTTTACTCGATATATGGGACCAAGTAACCTGCCCATCCTCTGTGCACAGCATACAAATTATTTATTATATAAATGCAGCAACTAGGAGCTCATTCAGCCACTCTGTCAAAGTTATACTTGCATGTTTTCGTTTCAATTGACACTCTCAATTAATTTTGTGGAAGTAAACATAGAACATCAATTCATATATCAGAAAACACCAACAGTCTATTTGATGACATATGTCTCTCATGCCATAGGTGTAATGTAAGGAAGTGCAGAATTAAGCATGGCATTGCATCTAGAGTGCATGGAATGTGAAACCAGTTATAAGTTATAACTAGCAAGGGAGTTAATACCTGAACACCAACACCAGACTGCCACTTGAGGTGCAAAATTTGCCACCTTTCTTGCTGCCACCGGTGACCAATAATCACGAGCCCTGTAACAGCTGCTGCAATGAAAATAGACCAAAAGGTATTTGCCTCTTTTGCTTGGGCATATATAGAAACAGCCCGTCTTTTCCACCATGCTTCACAAGGAAGATCATCGCCATCAAACCCTCCACCCTTATCAGGCATCTGGGAATCTAACAACCCTGAATCTGAGGCGGGATCTTGAAGTAAGGATATATCAGCAGTCCCTTCATCATCCTCAACAGTGTTGGACTTGTCCGTGATTGCTTCATGATGGGATGAATGAAACTCTGCAGAGCTGGAAATACTCTTGTCTTTGTCAAATTTTACATCTTTATCAAAGTCTGCACCACTAGCTGATAACCAGTTACCTTTCTCATCAAACATGGGAATTCCAGGAAATTCATCAGACATCAATTCTTTGATACTCACATTTTCCATGTCCTTCAGATTTGATTTACCCTCCTCCTTCTCAACCAACTGATCCAGTGGCAGATTCTCATGCTGACTTGGAGGAAAGACGAAATGCTGAGAATTAACCATAGCACTAGAAGCTTCAGCTTCATCGTCTCCACCAAACTCACCCTGGATATCAGCACCATAGGCTGATGCAGAGAGTGATACGACTTCCCACTCATTTCCTCTGGGAGCAGTTTCATCTCCCTCTACATTATCAGCCATCTACAACAACCCCAATTCAAGAGCTGCCTTTCTGAAACAATACAACCCAACAATTACAAAATTCGAATATCCAAAATTCCAAACAATAAGAAGAGATACCAGCAATTATAAGTCACACCAAAAAATCACGAAACACAACACCCAAACCCCCCCCCCCCCCCACAACTATCATTCAATTGAACAATAAATCTCATATAATCATGATTGTATTCTTGGGATATAATCACGCATCACACCATAAAATAAACGTACAATCACGTAAACAAACATAATATTTCCCGAAGAACTATCATTCACAATACCTAATCCGAAAACAGCATCGACAAACAGTAAAAAAAAATCGATCAAATTGATGACTAAAAACAAAATGACTGGCGAAGTCAAATATCACATACAAAATACCTAATTCATCGCAGCAATTTGAGATCAGATAATTAACATTACTAAATGCTTACATGAGAGAAGAAGAAATTACGATCGGAAGACCAGCAAGAGAATGATGGTAGAGGCTTTAAAGAAATAGGTAGATGACTGAATATTAGTATTTACATAGCAATAATTAAGGTGAGAATATTCTGAACCGGGTAAACCAGTGATGGGATGAGATTTAACCTCCTAAACGGAAACGGTGTCGTTTGGAGAGCATGGTGATAGGATAGCGTACACTTTTGTACATCATAGATTTACCGATAACAGTACCGGTCATTGGACATGACAAAATTCTATCTTGGATTTCGATTAAATCCCCATTATTTATCTTTACAATCCCCCCCTTTTTTTAATTGATAGAAAATATATTATGTGGTTTTTTTATTTTTTATTTCTAGTTTGGCTGTTATTTTTTCACGTTTTGAAAATATTGCCTCCTAAACCTTATTTGAGATCACTTTTTTAATTGATTTGTCGTTTACAAAATATTAATATTTCATCACCAATATATACACCAAATATTAACATTTGGTGGCTAATGTATTTATCAAACATTAACATTGGATATGTACATACATATTAGCAAATATTTAGTAGCCAATGTATGTATCAAATATTATGTTTTGATGATTAAAAAACAACTACCAATTATTAACAAAGCACAGTTCCAAAAAAAAAAAAAGTAAAATTCAATAGACAAACTAGAGCTTCACATTCAGTAAAATCTTGTTCCCATGAAATCATTCAGTTGTAGCCTTAATGCTGGGTCCCACGAAGAAAAGAACCGCGTGGGTGGCCACCAACAATCACATCTTTTACTCGATATATCGAACCAAGTATTCTGCCCATCCTCTGTGCATCAAATATAAATTCATTATTACTATATATATCATAAGCATAGTCATACTTTCATGTTTTGATTTTATGAACATCAAATGAAATGTCACTTCACATATGTTAAAAAAGAAACGACTATCTAGGTGGGGAGCTGATAATACCTGATCACTAATAAGACCAGATTGCCACTTGAGGTGCAAAACTTGCCACCTTTCTTGCTGCCATTGGTGGCCGATAATCACGAGCCCCATAACGGCTGCCGCTATGAAAATAGACCATAAGCTATTTGCCTCTTTTGCTTGGGCATATAGAGAAACGGCCCGTCTTTTCCACCAGGCTTCACAGGGAAGTTCACCGCCGTCATACTCTCCCTCCTTATCAGGCATCTGGGAATCTGAGAGCCCTGGATCCGAGGCGTTATATTGAAGTGAAGCTATATCAGCAGTCCCTGCATCCTCCTCAACAGTGTCTTCATGATGGGAGGAATGAACCTCTGCAGAGCTGGAAATGCCCTTGTCTTCATAGTGCATCGGAATTCCAGGAATATCATTGGACATCAATTTTTCGATACTCACATTTTCTTCATTCTTCACATTTAATTTACCCTCCTCCTTTTCGACTAACTGAGAAACATCAAAGTCACCGCCTTTTTCATCACTTAACTCACTGTAATCAGGTTCCAGGGGCAGATTCTCATGCTGATTTGGAGGAAAGATGAAATGTTGAGAATTAACCATTGCACTAGAAGCTTCAGCTTCATCATCTCCACCAAACTTACCCTGGATATCATGACTTGAATCAACTTGTCTGGGACCAGGCGCAGCATCATATGCTGATGCAGTAAGTGATACAACTTCCCACTCATTTCCTCTGGGAGCTGTTCCATCTCCCTCTTCATTATTAGCCATCTACAACAACCTCAGTTCAAGAACAGCTATTCTGAATGAAAATGGATATTTAGTCAGAATAGAAAATACCCAAAGTATGAGTGGCATAAGAAAGATTGAGTGGCATAAGAATGATTCTTGAAGATGAGTAAAAAACTATGCATAATAAATTACTGACCACAGGAACTTGCCATTCAGTGGCAGTGAGTCCATGTACCAATAATATATTCTTAGATTCAACCAATCTTAAGGATGCATAAAAATGTTCCTAGTATTTGTATGTACACTATTTGTTCTAGAAATTGATTGAAAATAATGTCATCCAGTCCATACTTTGAAATTTCAGATGCAACACACAAGGTGGTCAAAATAATAAGAGGTGTATTTGATTCAACAAATTCTTAGACAAAAAAGATGAAAACATGCCGATAACACAAAACCTGGAGAAATACCATCTAGCAACTCGAAACAGAGTCGAAAGTGATGCCATATTCTTCCAATTGAACAGATACTTTAAACAAAAGGGGAGGCGTTCAGATACACATACAAGCAAAATAGAGTATGAACTGAACCTTGAATCTACATGTTGTGTCCAAGCATCTTTCGATGAATTTCTGTATGCATATAAGATAATTCAAAGAAATTGCATCTGAGATTAACTTATTCTCAGTATAACAGTAATCTGAGAAACATCATCTGAATATCCAAACAGCAATAAGATTCAACGATTAGGATATTCAAGTATCGATATAATACCAACAAGTATAAGTTCCTACGGAAAAAAAGTAATGAAAATCAGAAAAACAACACAAGGAACGCCAGAAATGACCAAATACAACACCCAAAAAAAAAAAAACCCAGAAACAGTCATTCAACTCTACAGCAAAACGTCATATAGTCGTAGCTGTGTTCTTGGTGTATAATCACACCAGCAAAATTTGACCTACAAGCAAGTAAACATACATAAAATAAAATCAATTTTCGGCAGAATTATCAATTACCCAAGCAAAAAACCACGCATGATCCAAAAACATATCCATAAACAGTTCGATCAAACAAAATGAAAAAAAAATAAAAAAATTCCGCAACAGCCAAGCGAAGTCAAAGATCAAATACAAAATTCCAAATTCATCGCAATAAATTAAGAATTATTAATCAAAATTAGAGAGTACTCACAAAACAGAATAAGAGATAACGATCGGAGGAAAGGAGTAGAGGTGCGTAAGAGAGTGATTGTCTCGGGAAATGTACAAAAATGAATCACTGATAATCAGTACAATATTTATATAGCAATAATTTAGGTGAAAATATTATGTACCGGGAAAACCGGTGATGGTAGAGTGAGGTTTACCGGCTAAAAAACGGCGTCGTTTTGGTGGCGGGAGAATGAAGATTGGTGTGAACTTTTGGTGCAGCATACATTTTACCGCACTGTGGGAGAAGTGGTCCCCACTACCCAATTTTTACGGCTGCATGCGTGGACAATGTAATTACCAGTTTACCACTGATGGTAAATTAAGGTCAAGTGTGATTTTTTTTTTACAACTCCCAAATATAATTCTTCATTTTATATTTTAATTGTTTTAACACAAATCATGTTTGATTAAAAAAAAACACAAATCATATATTAATTTTATGAAGTTATTTAGTTCATGTGATGTATGGTAATTATTATCAAATATATGCAAAACACATACGGCGTGATTGGTATGATGGAATGAGGTGGGAATTGAATCATCATTCATACCTTCATTCATATTCCTTTGATTGGTATGTTTTATAAGTGGGAATGGTGATTCCCGCATGAATTTGTATTCCCATGGATGAGGGAATGACCATTCTTTCCTACCCCCATGGTATTACGTATTCCTATCTTGAAAAAATGAACGTTGTTTTTATTAATTTTGACAATTATCATTATTTATTTTATCTTCCTAATTATATTAAATTATTTATAAAAAATATAAAATAATAACTAATAATTTAAAATAAATATAAAATAAAAATATGAAAAATAGCAAAAAAAATTAAATACATAAATAGTATAAAAATAATTAATAAATACAAAATCTTAAAAACATAATAAAATAATATGAATATAATTTTAATAATACAAATAATTTTAGTTCTGATATAAGATTTATCTCTCTCTATATATATATATTTATAAATACATATAAATAAGATAAATGAATATTAGTATAGATAATATGTTATTTAAAAAAATATAAATAAATTGTAACTAAAATATTTTTTTAGAAATATAAAATAAGATATTAGGATTTTAATAATATAAAATCATATAGAATAATTAATAACAAAATATGAAAAATATATTATTATTATTTAACTACTTTAAGAATATGTAAATAACACAAAAATAGTAAACTAATAATAAAATTAAAAATAAAATATATAAATATAATATATCTTAATATTAGTACAATGATTAATTTTCTGTAAAAAGAATTATTTTTAAATTTAAATATGCCAAATATTTTAAATTTGAGTGATATATTGAATATGAATATTAAATAAAATTATAATGGAAGGTAATTTGATCAAATAAAGATTGATTTAATATTATACATTTTTTTTATTGTTATCAATCATAAAATATAATTATAATGATTATTTTATTTATTTCCTATTCCTCTGTGATACCAATCACAAAAATCAATATTTTTATACCATTCATTTCCCATCTCCATTCCATTCTTGAGTTCATTCAATTCTCATCTAAATCCATTCCATCATATCAATCATGCCGATAATGTAATTACGCAATAGAAGATCTCAGATATATTTTTTCACCTTTAATTATACTATTTTTTAACAAAGTGATAAATATATTTTAGTATGTGATAAATAGATGATATAAGTTTGATCAATTTTATATACAATATTTGTACATGAAAGAAAAAACTTTTGGTTATATATGAATCTCCTCGTAAAAAAGTTCAACTGAATATAAATATCAGGTGAGATCAAGTTGTTATCCCAATGTTTTGATTAGTTATATAAAGCATTACAGACTTTATGTTAGTTTCAAATTTTAACTACAACACTACATTATATTTGTAACAATGGTGGGCATGAGCTTTTTTTTTTTTTTTTTTTTAATCAGAACATCGATCTTATTTTCCAACTAAAATTTTTGTAACTACCACTATCACCGAACACGTATCAATGATGTTGTCCGAAATCCAACATAGATGGACATTCACTGTCCATCTCAATTTGCAATAGAAATAGTGGCAATTAACAAAATTAGTGATAAATGTGAGACGGTCCAGTCGAGACACATCCAACGATGATGGAGACGTCCCAATTAAGTGTCACAAAATCACTTAGATATTGTAATTGAATTTATCTCAAAGATTATGACCAACACAAGATTAGTATAAATAAAAGTTCGTAGTGTGATGAAAACTTACAGAATCCATAATTATTTTACATAATTAATCATTTTAAAATCAAATAAATGCCTCAAAATAACCAATTGGGAATCAAATGGCAGCATTTCTGATATAAAATTATTCAACCATCTCAATAGAATTATAATTTTGGATATCAAAATCAGTCCATCTAAATTACAACACTGAAACTATTTTATTAATTGTGAAGCTAAATTTTAAAATATTTTGGAAATTATGACAAAAAATTTAGAATATATTTTTTGAGCTAATAAAATAAATATTTTAAAGAAAAATTCAAATAAATTTCACATACTAAATTCAATATATCTTCCCAAATATATATATTTATCTCGAGAGGCTTCTAGCCTTCTACAAAGAGCAACTATAAAATGGCGGCAGTACATTTGCGCCACCTCACCCCTCTTGCACCATACTTATCTCCTCTTTCCAAACTATCCCTTAACTTCTCATATTTTCACACTCACACACTTTCCACTAATCGCAGAAAGAATCGCTTCTCAACTTCAATCATGGCGACCGCTGCTAAAAAGGTACTGAGCTTTCTCCATTTCTCGAGATCGATTGCCGGAAATGCCATTTCAGCATCCGATTAAGATAAGTTTCTCTGAGTATTGTCATTCTGCGATGTTTAGGTTTTGGTGCCGTTGGCGAACGGCACGGAGCCGCTGGAGGCGGTGATAACGATCGATGTGCTTCGGAGAGCCGGCGCCGATGTTACGGTAGCGTCGGTGGAGAAACAGCTAGGCGTTGAAGCATGCCACGGCATCAAAATCGTCGCTGATGCTCTTATTTCTGACTGCGCGGATACTACTTTTGATCTAATCTCTCTTCCGGTAGGTTACCTTTTAGGTTTTGTTTATCTGGTGGCAAAGAATCGTGGCATGTTATTTTGGCGTGTTCTTAATTTATAAGATTACTAGTTGTTTCTGCTGGATTTTGTGTGAGTATGTATATTCCATGTAAGCTGGTATATTGTTCATTTTCCATTTGATGTTGAATTTGTTAATGCTACTGAGTTAAATGCCTTAAATTCCCAGTTCTGAATGTAATTTGCTCTTCCTCTATAACAATGGATGTTCAACCCCTGGCCTTGATAATAAGATTTCTCACTAAGTATCAATGTGATGTTGGATTAACTATGCTTTGATGATTCCAGATTTGTTAATGGTGAGTAGACAGTTAAATTAATAGAGTGTTTGTGATAAGGTTATACAAATCTGATCAATACTGGAAAATTATACCAGAAAACATAGTATCATCTATTGTTAATGTAATTCTTGCTATGTAGGTCTAACTAAATTCAATATTTATATATGTTTGGAAAGGGAGGAATGCCTGGTGCTGCCACTTTTAGGGATTGCAAAACATTGGAAAACATAGCGAGAAAGCAGGCTGCAGAAGATCGGCCATATGCTGCAATATGTGCAGCTCCTGCTGTAGCACTTGGGACATGGGGCCTGTTGAAGGGGTTAAAGGTGAGTACAGATAGCTCTACTATTTGTGTGTCATATACTTATAGGAATTCACTGCAAAAATTGTGTTGACCAAGACAGTTTAATGATGTGACTGTTGATCCTTTGGCAGGCAACTTGCTATCCATCATTCATGGAGGAGTTATCATCATCTGCATCTGCTGTTGAATCCAGAGTGCAGCAGGATGGCAAAGTAGTGACAAGTCGTGGACCTGGAACAGCGATTGAGTATGCTGTTGCTCTGGTAGAGCTGCTGTATGGAAAAGAAAAGGCTGCTGAAGTTTCTGGACCTCTGGTATTTCTACTATCTCTTATCTTTCTTGCTTGAAATGTGATAATGGTGGGTGACCATTATCCTTTTTACACTGCCATATACCATGTAACTAGTAGTTACGACCTATATCTGCCTTTTGTTAATAACTGATAGCACCCACTTTTTGCCTCTTCCATCTTTTTTTTTTTCCTTGTAATTTCTTACAATAATTTTTGTATCCAGGTCATGCGATCGAATCATGTGGATGAGCATACTTTCACTGAGCTAAACCCAGTCAAGTGGACATTTGATACTTCTCCTCAGGTTGATTGATACACATTTTCTTATCCTTTAATCATGTATACATGTATTATTTTATAGGGAATTATATATCCTCATCCTGAGGTTATTAAAAAAAATTAGAAACCATGATGAGGAGGCACTGTTAGAGCATGTTTAATTGTGGGTTCAGTACGGACATGTACAATTCATTCTCTTCTTGTAAGCGATTCTGCTCCTAGTTACTGCATTAGCAGTTAAGAGTGGACAGATGAGGAACAACTTAGAGGCCTCATGTATACTATTCTAAAATACCTAAGCATGGTTATGAGATGCATGAACTAAGTCCGGCAGATCACTGTTTCCAATCTAATATGCCTGCTTCCCTTCTTGCCAGATTCTTGTACCCATTGCTAATGGGAGTGAGGAGATGGAAGCTGTTATTATCATTGATGTATTACGACGAGCAAAAGCTCAAGTGGTTGTGGCATCTATTGAATCAGAACTTGAGATTTTAGCTTCTAGAAAAGTTAAACTAGTTGCAGATGTTTCCCTATATGATGCCATCAACCGCCCATATGACCTTGTTGTTTTACCAGTAAGAGGGAACTGCATTGAAGCTTCCTGCTTTTATGTTTATAAACATGTCGTAGTCTGAGTGACCGTAACTTGCTCTTGGAACAGGGTGGTCTTGGTGGTGCCCAAGCCTTTGCAGGCTCAGAGCAGCTAGTAAATCTGCTCGAGAAGCAAAGAGACTCAAATAAATTTTACGGAGCAATTTGTGCATCCCCAGCTTTAGCCCTTGAACCCCATGGTTTACTGAAGGTATCAGTGCTTGTACATTAATTTCAATTAGAAGAATCAAATACTTTGCAATTTTGCAAAAATCACAACACTTTGTGACTCTTTTATAGTTTTTCTGGGCCTTTTCAATAGTGTCATGTTAGTTGACTTAATGTCGATCCAACAGGGTAAGAAGGCTACTGCGTTTCCAGCAATGTGCAACAAATTGTCGGACCCCAGTGAAGCAGAGAGCCGGGTAGTTGTTGATGGCAATCTTGTCACGAGTAGAGGACCTGGAACTTCCATGGAGTTTGCATTAGTGATTGTTGAGAAGTTTTTCGGACGAGACAAAGCCGTTGAGCTTGCAAAGACCATGCTTCTCACGCAGTAAAGGTTGAACTGTCTTACCAGCGGCTATGCCCAAATTTAATAATACCAATCCTAAATAACATCTGCAAACCTATGTACTAACTACTGTTATCTTGTAATCTCTCTTGTTTGTACATGATTATCAATAAATCTTTTTTGTGAGATTTTGATGTGTATTCTGATCCTGCAACCCACCATAGTTTGATCTTGGTTGCATCATTTTAGAACTTTTTTTGATTTACTAGCAGTCCATCTGGGCGATGTGCAGTTTATTATTTATTGTGTTAATATTTACAAATTATAATAATATAATGAAATTGTATAAGTTAATAGGTTATTCATAACATTTTTTTATTATTTTAATTTAAAACATGTACCATATACAAATGATTTTGCATATTACTTGTGTGTAGCATGAATTGTTAATTTTATTTTTAATTTTTTTTATTTTATTTGTTGATTTTATATTTTCGTCAAATTAAAATTATTATATATAATAATATTTCCTTCAATCATAATAATTAATCTTTCTTTTTATATTTTTTATTTGTATATTTCAATCTCATACTTCAATCATCATATATAGTTTTCTTACATCATTTCTTCATTTCTCTCTCACAAAATTATTTGTTCAATTTGTATTTAGTGTACAAAGACAATTTGGTGAGATCTACTTAGATGAGGATATGAGACAATAAGATCTGAAAGAACTTTTTTACCTTTGAATGTTTAGTAAATCTTGTATATAGATTTAAAAAATCATTATATTTATTGTTTTTTTACTGTTCTTTTTTTTCTTCAAACAATAAGATTTGGAAGAATTTTTATACCATTGAATGTTTTTTTCTTGTATTCTTTTTTTTGTTTTATATAGATTTGAAAAATAAATATAATTACGGTTTTTTTTTTCCTTCATTCTTTGTATATATTGTTTTTCTCAATTATCTATACATCTATCTTTTATTGAGAAATCACTATTTTTTTCTCAATTTTTTAGTTTTACATAGATTTGAGAAATCAATATATCTCTTTCTTCATTTATTAGCTCTATATAGGTTATATAATAACTTGTAGAGTAAGATTGATATTTTATTATAATAATTATTAAAAAATAGTTTATCAAGTAAGATTTACTATTTTTTTATTAACATGACATTTTTAGACGGGAAAATAACATTCTTATAATTTTTGTCAACTTTCTTACTTTAATACATATTATAGATTATAAATTATTAGTATCTTGAGTCTGACGATTGACTTTTTTTCAAGTCTAGTTTCACATATTCCTTTAATTTACAGTTGTAACCTATAGTTGTTTGAATAAGTATGAAAAAACATTAAATGGAACAATAAATTCAGGCAAAGCTTCTCAACAATCACCAAAGGGCTGTGATTGTGATGCCAACTTGTGGACAATAATACTCTCAAAATAATTTAGTTGACTATTGTCAACTCTTAAAAAAAAGAAAAAAAGAACTGTAGCAAAACGTATCGGGAAGTAAAACAAACCCATCATGCTGCCATCTATCAACAAGAATGTCAAGTGGCATATCGACCACATTAAAGTTGTATATGTTTTCACTAACATATTTATTATGTATATAATAAAATCTTCGATATTATTTTTAATAAAATAAAACATTATAGGTATTTTGGATTGAAGCGGATGTGGATTTTGTAAGTTTGGATTTAAAATTTGAGTGGATTTTAAAAATCTTGTGTTTGTTTTGAGATTGTATAGAGTAGGATTATAATTAAGATGTCATAATTACATTGAAAATTATAGAGAAAGTATATGTTTTTTTGGGAATTATAGAAAAAGTAAATATTTCTATTGGGAGTTGTAAAAAAAAAGTAGGATGTAGATAGAATTTGTAAATCCACCCAAATCCCATAACAAACAAGGATTGCGATTTTTCCTATCCTAAATTCGGATGGGCACATCCCAATCCAAACATACCCTGTGTGATATGGATGCCAGAAGCTGTAAAAGACTTCGGTAGGCTTGATCGTCACTTGAAAATGAAATTTTCAAATATTTTACTATAGCAAATACCAAATCTTTTTTTTTTTTTAATCTCTTTTCACCTCAATCTATTTTCTTAATCATTTTATTTAAATTGAATATTTAAAATAAATTTGCAACTATTAAATTCCTCTAGTTTAATACAATAAATTTAAACTCATTCAATTCGCATCAACATTCTTAGGGGGCTTTGCTATCGCCTTCACTAAAGGATGGCTCCTTGCCCTGGTGCTATGAAACCTACCATTTACTAACTATTCAGATATAAATATATTATATTAACTCAAATACTCATGTATATTTTTAATACTCCAATCGTAAAGTTTACGTCTTCACTTTTACAGAAATATTAATAAGACCTATTAAACAATGAGAAAAATGTAAAAAACTGGAATTAGAGAATGAAAACAAAACCAAATCCTAAACTATACACGTTATTCTTCACCGTTGACCAAAAGTTGTCCGTCGTCTTTCTCTCTCTCAAATGTCTTCAAAGTATGAGGATAAACAATTATGTTTTGTTTGTTCCTTCTTTAGTCCTTTACAGACATATCATCCCATTCCCAGATTGTGAACTTTCTTGACCTCAGTTCAACCCATTCTTGTTCTATTAGATTTATATTCACTTGTTTCTTGCTTGTGAGATGTGACTGGAGAAAGAATATGAAAACTAGAAGGTCTTTCTTTCCTTTTGTTTGACTTTTTCGATTTGCAGTTGTTTGTTTCGTTCAATGTTAAGAATTTTTGCACTTAATGGATTTGTATTTTATGTGCTTGTGTTGAAGTCTGAAGGGTCTAGACTATAAGTTATCAGTTTTCTTGAATGTGTTCTTACATCCCTATTTTTCCACATCCTAGTCGTTGATTCTTTCTTCTTTTGATTGGTTTTTCTACTATCAAGATTTTGTGAAGTATATTGACTTGTGTTTTAACATGTATGATTGACAGATCAGGGAATATATGCAGATTGCAGTTTTGATAGAAATTTAAAGATTGGTGTGATGAGTTGTCTTTCTGTTTGTTTTAACCGGCAAAAATCTTGCCCAACTAACGAAACACTGGATATCAATGAAGGCAGATCTCTAATTTCTGGAGTGGGATAATTGTTGTGTATCAATTTTTCTTTCATTTACCATGTTCTTATATCTGCAGAAGAATTTCTTATGGGGTTTTTTCATCAAATGCAGAAATTCTCAAAGTGACAAATAAGATTGGTGAAAATGCTAAACTCTATAGTTACAAAGAACTACAAACTGCGACTGAAAATTTTAGTCTGCCAAATAAGATTGGTCAAGGTGGCTTTGGTTCAGTGTACAAGGTAACAACTCCAAGAATTTGATCTCAATGTGCACATCGTCTCGTCCCAGCTTGATTGCTAAGTCTAGTTTCATTCAAACTTGTAGGGAAAGCTAAATGATGGCACCTTAGCAGCAATTAAGGTTCTCTCAGCCCAATCAGAGCAAGGCGTGCGAGAATTTTTAAATGAGATAGTGGCGATATCAGGAGTTGAACATGAAAACTTGGTTAAGTTGTGTGGTTGTTGCACTGAAGAACACCACAGGATTTTGGTATACGGCTATCTTGAAAATAATAGCCTTGCCCAAACTCTTCTAGGTAATATTCACTTGGGCAGTCATAACCTGTAGATTTTTTGTTTATAAGGTTCTGATTAACTTGTAATGTAGGGGGGAACTATAGTAATCTTCAGTTTAGCTGGAAAAGACGGTCTAGAATCTGCATAGGGGTCGCACAAGGGCTCGCTTTTCTCCATGAGGAAGTGCAGCCTCATATTGTTCACAGAGATATTAAAGCAAGCAATGTTCTACTTGACAAAGATTTCACCCCAAAAATCTCCGATTTTGGTCTGGCTAAGCTTTTCCCATCCACTATTACTCATGTCAGCACACGTGTTGCTGGAACTTTGTAAGTTTGTCAACTCCTAAACTTTGGTATGAGACATATGATTGTGTTGTATCAAAATTTTATTAGTGTTCTTTGTAAGGCTTCCTCTATCTCATTGATGTTTACTTATTCTTAAAAGCAGTGGTCGTGTTTCTTTGTTTGCAGTGGTTATTTGGCCCCTGAATATGCGATTAGGGGCAAGCTGACCCGGAAAGCTGATATATATAGTTTTGGTGTTCTCTTACTGGAAATCGTGTCTGGAAGAGGCAACACAAACAAGAGATTACCAGCTGCTGAGCGCAATCTTCTTGAAAGGGTATGGGAAACGGCACTTCAAAAGTCTTATCTCATAACATAATGACTAATAGTAGAAGCATTGTAGCCACTCTTTGGTGAATGAAGACATTCTTGATTCTTGTCTCGTTTTCTTTAATGCGTAAAACAATGTATACATGAATCATTCTATGTTGTCATTTTACAGGCCTGGATACTATACGAGAAAGGTAGGCTGGTTGAGTTGGTGGATGAAGCACTTGAGGGGGACTTCAACGACGAGGCTTGCAAATATCTAAAGATTGGGCTTTTATGCACTCAAAACCTCCCAAAAAATCGGCCAAACATGTCCACCATTGCGAAGATGCTGAAAGGTGAGATTGAAGTGGACGAGGAGAAAGTGTCGAAGCCAGGCCTACTAACAGAGCTAATGACTCTCAAGAGTTCAAGTAACGAAGCACATGCATCGTCATCAGGATCTCGAGACATGTCTTTGTCGTTCCAAAGCCCAAACATGACACATGCTACCATGACATTCACTTCAATAGACGACCGAACTAATTGAGTCTCACGATTGACATTGCTTGAATTGTGTGTAGAGAAAGAACAGACACCAATGTTGTCTCTATAGAGCATTAGAATGTAATTAGACTGCTTATCTTCATATATTTGTTCATCTTCTTATGAGTACAAGACAGAAAGAAAGGGATAAAACTGTGTTGAATGTGTTTTGGTATGGAATTTTTGTTGGCAGATTATTTCATATAGTGTTACAACTTATAATCTCGTCTTTCAGTCTTCGTTAAGCGTACAATAATTATGCTATAATGTTCTATTTGAACGCCCATCTTATGCAAGATTTTGGATACATGAAAGTTCTCCATAACCTATGCTTGGATCAAAATTCAGTTCACTTATTCCTAATTTCGTTTATTAACCTTAATAAAAATATAAATAAACAACAAAAACTCATTCATTAATATTCACAAACAGTTTCAATTGTTGATGTTCAATTATTATTCATTCTCTATCTATTAGCCATATATAAAAAAATATTTGTTATTCTATCTTTTATTGAAATTTATGTGTATTTTAATTTTAATGTAGGTGAATATAATACTTTTATAATTGGATTTATTACAATATTAATTTATTTTTAATTATATTATCATAAAAATATGTCTTTACCTTTTACATGAACATTTTTTAGTTTTTTTTTTTTCATTTTTAAGTTTTATTTGCTAAAAATTAACCAATATATTCACCACCACGTTTATAATCATATTCAATTATAAAATAAATGAATATGACCAATCCTTACGGTGGGGCCCTCGTTTCGCTGGTCCAAATTTTGCAGTACTTCATTTTGCAGAAAAATGGTAGGGAAAAATGGGGAGAAGGAGAGAGAAAAATAGGTTGGGCCGAGTCGGGCTGAATATAAGCCCGAATTATTTTTCAGGCCCATTACCTCCGTTTTCATCTCATATTGGCCCGATGCTAAAATGCACCCCCAATAGCTAGGGTTTTCGGCACCGGAACCCGTTTTGCGTTTCTCTATTCAATTCCAACCTTCGCTTGCTGCCGAGGTAAGCTCTCTTTCCTTTTTCCCTGCTTTTCTTTTAACTGATTCTAGCTTTTTATGTGTGTAATTCTCAATTGTATAATCTCCATTTTATTTTACATTTTTGGATTTTGGTTTATTTTTGTGGAGATTTTAGCGTGTTTTTATATCTGCTGTGAGAGTGATTTTTTTGCTGATTTTAATTTGAGCTTCTAATATGATGATTATATTGAACGGAATTTTTAGGTTTTTTTTTTAAAAATGTTTTTTTAACTCTTATGTGGGTTTATGCAGAGTTGAGGGAAATGAACTTAGTTGATGAATACTGTTATACTGTTGACAAATTTATAAGAAAATTCGTTGTCTTTATGAAGTTGGATCTGAAAATCATAACCAAGAAATTATAAAGATAAGGAATGAGTTATATAATACTGGAAAAATCATTCAAGAGAACTTTTATTGATTTGAGTCATATTCTTCTGGTAGTGCAGAAGTTGGCAGATTTAGGGCTGTGGATTAATTGAATCAAGCTTGCTTGAATAGTTATTAAGCTTTGAAAAATATGTTTTCAGCCTATTTTATTATCAATTCAGCTTAAATGAGCTTTAATCGAGCAGAACACGAATTAAGATCAAGTAGTTTTGATCTTTTTACACGTTTCTTTTTTAAAATTACTTATTGAGCTCAAGCCAAGTTTTAAATGAAATAGTATGTTCAAGCATGTTTGACTTCTCTGTTGAATCAAGCTCACATGAGCTTTTAACCAACAATCTGGAATTGAGTATCTAAGTAGCTTGGTTTGTTTTTCAGTTCATTATCACAAAGAACTAACTTCTAAGGTGCCATTGTGCGTGTAAAAACAATTGATAACATACCTTGAATTGAATATTTAAGTAGCTTGGTTTGTTTTTCAGAGCTAGATAGACTATATCAGTATTATTGTGCATGTAGAAACAACAGATAACATGCCTTGTAGTATTGATAGCTTGTTAGTTATCTGATTGGCATTAGATGATGTAATTTTGGATGGGGAGTAATCTGTGTCTTTTTGGTTCTTTTTTGTTGATAGATGGAGGATGCAAATAACGAAACTGATCTAGAAATAAACTATAACTCTGAAGCGAGCATTGGAGACAAACGAAAACGAGAGGGAAAGTTAAGATCCAAAGTCTGGCAGCATTTCACAAAGATTATAAAGGAGGATGGAAGATGCGACAAATGTCAGTGCAACCACTGCCAAAAGCTATTCACTTGTTCAAGCAGAAGTGGGACGACCCATCTACTCCGCCATATAACCGATGGGATTTGTCCCGTTTTCAAGAAAGACAAGGATAAGGTGGTAACAATATCGAGCTACGTGAGACCAATGGAGCACAGAAACGGTCTTCTACCATGGAAATTCGACCACGGGCTGGGCCAAGCCTCCACCCAACAATGCCTAGATGTTGAAGTCGAGCTTCTACCAGATAGGCTCTCCAATCTTGAACCTCAGTCGTTCAAAACAATGGAAGATGACTATGGAGCTCAAACGCCATTGGCTTTACGTGGAAAACTTCCCCAGCAATCAGCGTTGAAATGTCAACCTAAAGGAGAGGCATGGATGAACGAATTCAGGAGCTGTGTAGCTAAGCTCGTGGAACTCACTAATGGGAAAATGGCGCTGGGGTCTCTTCAGTCGTTGGCTGGAAATGCGCCTGATTACTCAATATCGGCTGCTCTGAAGTGCTTGAACGAAATGGAGGATATCCCACAGTCAAGTGAGATGTACTTGGATGCATTCGAGATATTGCAGGATGGTGGAGAAAGAGAGTGCTTTATTTGTTTGCCACCAGAACCACGAAGGAGATGGCTCCAAAGAGTGTTGCATCGTCGCCATCCCATTCGATATAGTTCCAATATGTAATGGAGTTGTTTCATGCTTGTAATAAATCTTGTCATTGGTTATTGGGGGCTAAAGCACAGTTCACCATTGTCTTTTTCATTCATACCTTGTAACTCTTCAGAAATTGCTGGTTTTGATTAATACATAGGCTATCAATCAAAGGTTTAAAAACACAGTCAAAATTAGGTTCTCTGTCTCCTGTGAAAAAGCTCGTAGAGCATGAAAATTCATATGAAACGGTTATAATTTCATGAGATAGAGTTGATGAGAAAGTCTCTAAATCCTATTCTGAGTATTCTCATATAATTTGTTACTCAAAGGTTTTGATTTCAATTTCTAGTCTATCTGCTAAAGTGCAGATACTTGTTTTAATGTCTTTAAATGTTTTTTTTACAATGTATAAAATATTTTTACTGCTCATCAACGAATCAATTTATACTTGTACATAAAAATTGTAAGATTTTATCATCTTTCTATACACATTCATATGGATATTTATTTCATCACAAATTGAACTTGATATGCCTTATTTACCGTCAATATTGTTGTGGTTAATTAATTAAACGATAGGATAGAATTGCTAAAAGAAGAAAGATAAAATAAGGGTGGGACTAAAGGCACCAATCAACTTCCAAGGGTACTTCAGTTTTTTTATTATTTTTTTATTTTTTAATTCCAATTCTACTTTTGGGTTTTGTTCAACGGTCATTACGATCGAACTTACTTCTCCGTGTTCGGTCAAGGTGGCCGAACACTCTTCTATGTGTTCGGCCAATCGGGCTGAACAAAACTGTTTGGGTTCAATCGTTTTTTTACTTTTTTTCCTACGATTTTCACATATTTAACAAATCCGTAGAATGTTCGTCATTATGTTGGTATTACATTCTTAAAAAAAAAAGATTTAACATAAAAAAAACCGCAAAAAAATCGATCAAACCCGACATAATTTTGATCGTTTTTTTTTGCATTTTTTTTATATTAATTTTTTTTAAGAATAACATAATGACAAATATTCTACGGATTTGTTAAATGTGTGAAAATCGTAGAAAAAAACGTAAAAAAATGATTGAACCCGAGTAGTTTCGTTCGGTCCGGTTGACCGAACACATAGATGAGTGTATGACTGAACATATAGAAGCACGTTCGGTCACCTTAACCGAACACAAAGAAGTACTTTTGGTTGTAATGACCGAACGAAACTAGTTAAACAAAACCTAAGGGTAAAATTGGAATTTTATTTATTATTTTTATTTTTATTTTTTAAACTGGGGTGCCCTTAAGTTGATGGGGTGCCTTTAGATTATAACTATCCATACCCAATCATACCAATAACCAACTAATAAACAATTTATTTCTGTCTCCTCCACATACACATTTTACACTACAACCCAATCTCATCTTTTTCATACTTTATCAATAACCACTCACAACCACAACCAACCTTTAATAATTTTTTTTTTATAATTTAACAATTATATCTATAATTAATTTTTATTATATTTTAAATATTTAAGAAATATATACAATTATTTGATATTAAAAAAATCGTAATTATAATAAAAAAATTACCATACAGTTAAAATAAATTACTACATCCAATAACAAAATTAAAATTACAAGAATTGAAATACAAAAGAAAAAAAATAAATCGAGCTACAAATACATGCGTAAATTACAACAAAACAAAAGATGCAAATTACATATTTAATTAATAGTGCCGAATTTTTGCCATATGCTCAATCAAGTTGTTCTTAAGAGCGGCATGAGCTTCTCTATTGCTAAGTTGTTTCCTATTAGTCATATAAGTGGATAAACTTGCAATGCGTTCAGTAGAGTACTGAAATGGCTAATCATCATCTACGGGACAATCCATTAAAAATTTGGTGAGATCATAATAATTTTGGTATGTGTCTCGTTCACCCCACTATCATATTGTGCATGATAATACAAGTCATCATAATTTTTCCCATCAAAAGTTTATCCCAAACAAGACATGGACGTTTAAGAAATGCGAAACGAGCGTGTAGAACTCCAAATGCTCGTTCAACATCTTTTCGTACAACCTCTTGGTGTTGAGCAAACAATTTGTGTTTTTGAGTTAGTAGAAAAGTAATTGACTTAACAAATACAACCCATGAAGGATATATGTCATCAGTTAGATAATAAGCTCTATTATTTTCCCGACCATTAACGATATAACTAACCTTTGGAGATTGACCTTCCAAGACATCTGTAAAAACTGGTGAGCATTGGAATACATTAATATCATTGCACGTAGCTGGAGTTCCAAAGAAAGCATGTCATATCCACAAGTCATATGATGCAACAACTTCCAAAATGATTGTTGGTTTTCCACTTCTCCCTGCATATTGCCTAGCCCACATAGTAGGATAATTTTTTCATTCCCAATTCATATAGTTAATACTGTCTATCATATCCGGAAATCCACGTTGTTCACCGACATAGAGTAGTCTTGCCAAATCTGCGTCGGAAGGCTTTCTGAGGTACTCCTCATCGAAGCAGGAAATGATGTCTTCAATGAAATTCTTGAGAGATTGTCTTGTTACTGCTGCACTCATGCGTAAATATTCATCAACAACATCAGTAGATGTCCCATATACTAACACTCTCATAGCACCAGTACATTTCTGTAATGGTGAAAGACTTAGTCGATCCATGGCATCAGGTCTTTGTTGAAAATATTCGTCATTGGCAGTAACGGTCTCCATTATACGAAGGAATACAGATTTTCTCATGTGAAATCTGCGTTGGAACATCTCGGGAGTATACATTGGCCCATCGACAAAATAGTCATTCATCAAGCGTTCCTCGCCAAGCTCGCGTTCCCTTTCACAATACCTTCTTTTAGCTTTAAGATTGGAATCTCCTCCGGTCATATTAAGATTGCTTAAGACCATATCCTCGATCATGCGATCTATTTCATAATTTTGCCGAGCATTCTGTTCTTGTCATTCATCAAGATCATTCAAATTTAATGAATCAGAACTTGAGTTTGAATCTGAATCTACCGAGGGATTTGCATTGAGAGACATTTATAAACTGGAATAAGTAAGACAAATGGGTAGTAATTATATTTTAGAGGAAGCTAAAAAGTAAAGATAAGGATTTTAGTGTAAGTATGATGTTGTTTCAGGTATGATTTATAAGAAATAGTTTATATGAAAGGTACCCTTGATAATTGAGTGATATAACTTGTCATGTGGTTTGATTCCAACTTGAGATATGCATGTGAGCAAAAGTAGTTTTAATAATGGAGGGGTACAACTTGTCATGTGGTTTGATTCCCACTTGGGATATGCATGTGAGCAAAGGTAGACTTTAATAATGGAGGGGGTACAACTTGTCATGTGGTTTGATTCCCACTTAGGATATGCATGTGAGCAAATGTAGCTTTAATAATGGAAGGGTACAACTTGTCATGTGGTTTGATTCCCACTTGGGATATGAATGGATACAACATGTCATGTGGTCTATAAATCTAATAATGGAGATACATGAAAATTACTAATAGAAAAATTACAACGAATTGATTTCATAATTAAAATAACTAATTGAGATTACATGAAATTAAATAAAATCACACAAATTAAAAAAACTTACAAGATAAAAAAAAAACACAAAGTAAAAGCACATGAAAATAAATGACATTGATTATTTAAACAATGTCAATAGATGGTCTTTCATCTCTTCTTCGGCCGGTGATAAGTGATCTTTCGCCATCAATTGGGATAAAAGAGAAAATTGCAACTCCATTTTCTTCTTCTCTTTCTTCCTTTGTTCTCTTTCTCTCTGTAAATTAATTCGTTCTCTAACCGCTTCAACTTCAGTTTCTCTAGTGATTCTCATTGTACGAATTTGTTCAGCAAATTCATCTGACACCACCTTACCCTTTTTTTTTCGCCTTATCTCTACCTATAGGACGTGGGATAGTTGAACTGCCGCTGCCTAGAGTTTTTGGATTAGTGGGGTTGGAATACTGCCCTTCTTCACTGGTCCTTGATCTCTTTGAGTTGCCATCACTTTCTTAATTACGCTCTTCAACTTTAGCACGGGAACGAGTTATTTGCCACTTCACATGTTTACTCAGAACTTCATTAAACACAACCAAGTCTGTAAACTTATATTTATGTTCAACACAATAAATTTCATGAGTTTCTTTCTCAATATCCCCTTGCCTCATTCAGCTTCTATCGTCTATATGCTTCCTTGGATGCTTCCAACCACTTGTTGCAACTTTCATTAATTCGTCTACAACGACTTCTCATCATCTCTATATTTCTTTCATTTATCTCCTTCGAATTTTCTCTTCGAACTTTTTCGTAAATAGCATGTACTCGTTCCCACACTTTTGAGAGCTTTTGATTTTGCCAACCATGTCATCTTCACTGATGAAACACCATGTCGACATTAATGCAACATCTTCTTTAACAAACCACCCTATTTTTATCACCTTTTTCTTTTTTTCTCCGAACAAATCGCGAGGGATATTTTTCGATCTTTGAACTTGTTCAGAGATAGGAACTTGGTTCAAATTTGGAGAAAATTGAGAATTCTGATAATACTAAGAAAATTGGGAATCAATAGTATGAAAAAAAGATTCAATATTTTGATCATTTTGAGAATTTGGATGGTTTGGGGAGTAGTGAGAATAATTGGGATGATTTGGATCCATGTGGAAAATGATAAAAATTAGGAGATTTGGCACAAGTTAGAAGAAAAAAGGGAGTGTATGAGATTATGATCCAAAATATATTAATGTTGGTATTTATTTATAGAAAATTTTGTTTTATTTATTTTGTTGTATAATTTTTTTTAAGTGGATAAATCGAAATCTACAATTATTTAAATAAAATACAATCGATCAATCATACGATGACACGTATCATCATAATTTTGGGATGACTTGGTCATGATCATGATCATGGTCATTTGATGAGTCATCAAATTTAATTTCTTTTTTTTTTCTTTTTTCTTTTTGTCGGTTTCTTCGGGCATAGTTGCGCCGATAAGCATGGTCTTAGTCCCACCCAATAATAATAATTCAGTGTAGAAAAATATTTTTGGTATTTTATGAAAATCCAGGGGCATTTTGACAAAGTTCACACTCAACACTACACACTATAAAAGGCCTCCAACCCCAAAACCCCTAATTTCTATCGGCAGCTAAACCAAGCTAGGGTTTATCGATTGGCAACTCTACTCTCAACAATGGCGACTCGAGTTATCGCCCGTACTCTCCTCAGCACCAAGCAATCGCTGACATCTGTAATCTCTCACTCCTACACCACCGCCTCCGCCGCCGCAATCCCACACTCTTCCTCATTTCTCTTCCGCCTCCGCCCTATCGTGGCTGTGGCTTCCGCTTCCTATCTTCGTCTCCTTGCGCCGGCGATTTCCTCCAGGGCGTTCTCGAGTCGACAGACGACTTCTTCCCTGAATGATCCGAACCCTAACTGGTCCAATCGCCCCCCAAAGGAGACGATTTTGCTTGACGGTTGTGATTTTGAGCACTGGCTCGTGGTTGTGGAGAAGCCGGATGAGAACCTCACTAGGGATGAGATCATCGACCACTATATCAAAACGCTTGCTAAGGTCCTTGGGAGGTGCGATTCTTTCTGACTTATTCTATCTGTTTTGTTACTAGTGTTGTGTTAAATTCTTCCTCTGGTAATTTCTGCATTGTTCAGAGTGAATTAGGTTTAATTATTTGATTTTCGGGAACTTTATTGGATTTGTTTTTATTTTCTTTTGTTGCTTTGGAAATGATGAAATCTGATACGGTGATGAGAATAGTCGCTGGCCGATCAGTTCGTAAAGAAATATTGAAATACATGTTATGGTTTATGTTAGTCCCAGGTTACTTATGTAACTCATGTTATTTGTGATCGGGATGTCATTGAAGTGTTATTCAGTACTGAGAATGCTCAGGAGAGGGTTATTTTGTATGGAATTTCTAGTATGAGTTATGTGCTATTGGCTCCTACTCTGGTGTTATTTATATTGCAGGGTGTCAAGGTCACTTGGGTAATTGAGTTATATTCTTTGTTGATTCTTATTGATTGTGTTACAATTCTAAATTTGTGGCTCTCATCACAGTAGTTTAGTACTTTGATAAGTGAAATTTTCTAGCATGGGTTAAAAGCCAAAGGTGTAATTTTTTGGTTGAAATATCATGGTTAACTTGCAGTGAGGAAGAAGCACGGATGAAAATTTACTCGGTCTCTACCAGGCATTACTTTGCCTTTGGTGCTCTATGTACGGAGGACCTTTCATACAAGATAAAAGGTGAGCACTTTATTTTATATGATTGATTTCTGTTGGATGTTCTGTATATTTGGAATTTCTTTAACTAGCAATTTCTTGGTGCAGAACTTCCTGAAGTTCGCTGGGTGCTCCCTGATTCGTACTTGGATGTCAAAAATAAAGATTATGGAGGTATGCGGTTCCTTGTTATTCTAGTGTGAAAATTTGCTGGGAACATGTGTTGTTTACTTCAGTTTTTCCCTTTTCCCTTTATAGCTACTACACACAGCATCTTTCTTGGTTTATTTACACACTTTGGTGTTACTTTCCAATTAGTTTCTGAAACAAGGGGGCCATTGTCTGAGGTATGTAATGTATACCGACAGTCATTTGGTGTTCTGATTTGTTCTGTACGAAGTCAAAACCATGCTGCTGCCTTATGAAAAAGGTTCATCCACTCTGAATGTGGTGACATTCAACTAATATTTTACATCTTATATTGCAGGTGAACCATTTATTAATGGGCAGGCTGTTCCATATGACCCTAAATATCATGAGGAATGGGTGAGGAACAATGCTCGGGCAAATGAGAGGAACAGGCGCAATGATAGACCTCGAAACTTTGACAGATCTAGAAATTTCGAGCGAAGACGAGAAATGCAAGGGCAGAACACTGGACCCAATCCTGGAGGGCCAGGTGGCAACTACCGAGGTCCACCAAATACGGCTCCTCCACAAGCTATTGCTCCTAATACTGGACCTGGACAGCCGAACTATGAGGGAGGAGGGATGCCTCCAAATAACATGAGAGGACCAGGACCGGCTAACAACGCACCAAACTTTCAGTATGGCCCTGGTCCAAACAGTGGACCACCGCCATATCAATCTGGCCCAGGGCCAAATCAAGGAGGCTTTCCCCCTGGGCCTAGCCAAGGACAGCAACAGAATGCCTATGGAAATATGGGTGGTGGTGGGAACCCCTACCAAAACCAGAACTACCCTGCTAGAGATTCCTCCCCTCCAAATCAGGGATACGGTCCTGGACAAAATTCTGGCAATTTCAACCCCAACACAGGGTATGGTAATCAGAACAATTTTGCTCCAAATATGGGACCTGGTCAGGGACAATACCAGAATGCTTATGCTCCACAGGAGAAACAGAACGTCCCAGGAAGAGATTACCCCCCACCACCACCTTCAAGTTACTAAGACCATGTATATTGAGATGAATTTAGTTTCTATTATGTTTCCAGTTCCATAAGATACGCCTATGGATATGCTCTGTTTGGTTATCTGTATGCTCGCAACTTTAGTTGAATGTGCAAAATGCTTAGGTCTGTCAGGATTCTGTTACGCAATTATCTGATGGTGCTTCATTTGTTATGAATTATTGCTCAACTTAATTCCTTGATTTTGGAGGTTCCACTTGTTTGGCTCTGTTGAATGTTTGCTTCTTGGGGGTGTTTTATCTGGATGATTATTTCTTGAAAAGATTTTGTTCCAGTGGAGAGTAATCTATGATTAGCTTCTCAATAATATTTCATTCAACACTGCTCTTTGTGAAAATGATAGGTTTTTTCTAGTCACAATCCAAATCATATGAAAATAATGAAGGGCGTAACTTTGATTTATATATCTACTCAACATAAGGATACTCTTAAACAAGGAAATATGTGATTGAGAAGCTTTAAAGTGAGTCAATGTAAAGTGTACATATTACCTAATCCTGAGTTTTCAATTCTAATGTTCAAACACATGAAATACATGGCAATCCACACATCCTTGCAAGTCTTTTTGTCCCGAATTCTTGGAATAGTATTTTTGTGGCATGCAATAATTGAGATGACTTGTCAAAGATTGTCAAGCAGCTGCTTTGCTCCTCTCTTCTTAGCAAAATGAATCTGATCTGCCAGAGATATATCCTGTCGCGGTTGTTCGCCTTTTGCAATGTCCAAGTCAAATTTCTCCCAGGATCGTTGATATTGATTGCTTACTCGAGAAATTGTGGGTTTCTTTTTACGGATCTGTTTACAACCAATATGAATATCCATCAGTATAACAATACGATATTATGGTAGCAAGTCAAGTGTCCAGATACAGATAGAGGCAAACCCATACCAACAAAGCCCTCTTTGGCTATAGCCTATAGCTTAATATTGGAGGAACAAAATCATCAGTACATCTTTATCAAAATGATGTTTTGATTCATCACAAGATATAAGATTTCTGTGATGCTTGTAAGGATCTTAGCACGATTCACACGATGAAACTAGACCAGGAAACCAATTAAGCCACATTTGTAAGTCAAATCCAGATTAAAGTTCTAAGAAAAACAGCTATTATTATTCAGGTTGACAGCCCCTGCCCTTTCTCCCTCAATACCCGTACTCCATCTTGAAGTCTAAAGAATGAAATAAGGCAAAAGAAATCCTAGTATAGATATAATTATGTATAAACATATAAATAATCGATTTACCATAGAAATAGAATTCCATATGATAAATCACTGATTACCTTCGTTAGTCTCTCCTTGAGTTTCTCCTCCTGAAATTCAGCCAACTTTTCCTTTTCTTCTTTAGACTTTCTATTCCTTTTTCTGGTTGATATTCCTCTAACTCTAGCATTTTCTTCTCGCTCCATCCTTTTCTGAGCAAGCCTTGCCATCTTTTCAGCTTTTACTTGTGCTGCTTGCTCTGCTCGGATGCGTGCCTTCTCTTTTTCCTTTGCAATTTCTGCATCCTGATGAATCTGTTGGAGGGCCATTTCTTGTTTAAGTTTTTCATAGCTATCCCATTCCAGTTCTTGCTCGTCACCCCCTCCTATCCTAGCAGCATTCGCGATACTTTCAGCCCATATTTGCAAGAACTTCTCCCTTGACCTTTTCCACTTTAGACGCTTCCCCCATACTTTTGTGAGAGATGCACGTATTTTTATTTTGGTCTGATTACTGCAATGACATTACAACTTCAATGTAAAATTATGCTAACATTTGGGACCTTCCCAATGAGTCATTGGTGGGTTTAAACCCATCCCACTTGCGATGATAGACCTACCCCATTGCAGCATTTTATTTAAGCCCTCAACACCATATCTCCCCAATCCCTCCTCCAGTCAAGATTTGATAAGCATGCATTGGGAAAAAAAAAGGGGGGGAATTACCTGAGAACACGAGGAGCTTCAGACATCTTCTTCCTTACCTGCAAAAAATTTAGAAGCAAGGATGTCAAGGAGATTGGGATAGAAAGAGTTGGAACAATTTAACAATGAATTCAAATTGGCTCAAGAATTGAAAAGGAGAATAAGTTGTTTGTTAAGTACATCCATTTTTTACTTTCAGGAAAGAAAATAAAAGAAAGGAAGGTGGAGTGGCAGATTACCTTTTTTAGAAATGTAAAACAGATAACACATTAGTAAGCAGACAAAAGACAAATTTTCACCACGGTTGAGATTGCATTTTAACATGGAACAAAGAAACATTATGTTTTATGAGTTGCTCAATTCATAAAGCGGAAAGATAATCTGATTTCATTGACTGATTCTTACATGACTTCACCTTGGGATCTTTCAAGGCTTCTTTCGTTCTGTGTCGGATTCTCTCACGAGTCTCTGTATGATTCAATCCAGACAATTATACTTAGAAAACTATTAACATACATTTTTACTCAAGTGAACCACCCAAAGCAGTTACCTTCACTGTGTTTTCTTCCTTTGTTCCACGGCAATCTCCCTTTGTTTCCGTGAGCAACTTCTTTCGGTTGCTGAATTCCTTTGTCATCCTTACTATCCTCCGACGAATCAGATTTTATCCCTTCCTTAGAATCCACAACATGAGATTTCTGTCTTGCATTGATGTCCTTGTGCAATGCTCTATAGGAGTAAGGTCCTTTACAGGGACTGAAAAGGCAAAGGCTGATACACGGAGATATATTCTTCACTAGAGATGCACAATGATTCGAATGCTTGATGTTCTCAACCATGTGAGCAATATTTGGCAGAACACTTCGAGGCATGGAAATGATACGGAGGTGAGAAGCAGAAAGCTTCCTGGCAAGAATCAATCATAGACAAGAACAATTTCCATTATCTATATAATCAATTAGATAATTAAACCATCCTAGACTCAAAATGCACAATTAACAATCACGAACAGGCTACACTACATAAAGAGCTACCAGCATAATAGGATTTAAACTAAAATTTCAAACTTAATGCCATTATAAAGAGCTTCAAATCTCATCCTCTTTCCACATCCCATCTTCTACAGGCAACCATTTCATCTAACAGTTAAAGCTCATGGAGAATTTTAATTTAATACTCATTATCTTCCAACAATAAGGACCAAGAAAATGGAACAGCAAAACCACTTTCAAATCCAAAGAAACTACATATCAGCTCTGTGAAACTTTTTCACAAATTCAAGATCAAGACTCGAAGCTCCAAACTCCACACCCAATTTCCTGAATCGAGAACTTAGACCCCGTCTCAAAGGAAAAGAAGAAAAACTTTATAACAAACTAATAACAATAAAAAAGCTTCAACATTTTCATGGAAGAATGCAGATAATTATTTATGGTGGGGAGGAGCTTACAGTGGGCAGGAGAGCATCGCAGTTAAAAAGCTGAAACTTTTGAGCAACCAAAGCAAATTTCAATTCATATGCTCCAGACGTTGATGCTGGGGCTTATTGTTGTGCCCATATGCCCATATCCTTTTCTGCTCTTTCATATATATTTTTTTCTTTTTTCTGTCTTTTAGAGGGATATATCATTATGATTATTTATCTATTTGATTATTTGATTTTAAAACATTTGGGCCGAAAAATCACAAACGTTTTTCAAATTCCTTTTAATCATTTTTTTTTAGTTTGTAAGGAAAAGAAAAAAAAAAAAAGGACTCGATTTCTATATAGTCCAACACATTGGATTCTGACGATTGAAAACATTACACATTGGATTATTGTTTATATAATTTTCCACACATATATTTAAAAAAGTTTATAATACACAATTATATAGAAGAATACCCTAAACTAAGTCTAATAGTGCAATTTTAAAGGTTACATTTGGACTTTGTCATTTTAACTATGTAAGGCTCCCTAGACTTTTATTTTTCTAATATATTATCATTCAAATATTTATAATATATATTTTTATATTATAATCTTTTAAAAAGTTGATGTGTCAATCTTGAAAAATTTCATGTATCAATATTTTGAGAATCCAAACCATACTTTTATATATATAATATATAATATAGATTCAGGGAGTTAAATTTGACAATAAAAGTTTTTTTAAGAAAACAATATATTATAAATATTTATATTTATAATAATATATATCTTATATATGTAAAAAAAAAATGCATAGTTGGGAAACAGTTGTGATTTACCCTAAATCCCTAATATTAGACAAATACAGGTCTGTATGTTTTAGTCCATCAGAAAGCCTAGAAATAAAGCCCATTTAATTGAATGGGCCGAATCCAATACAATTCTAAATCTTGAGGCCGAAACGAATCAAATCCTTAAAACTCATTCGGTTTTGTAACTTCCACTCTTTACGCCCAACTTTTCTTCAATTAGGGTTTTACACTCTTCAATCTAGTGGTTTGTTCTTGACAATGGACCCAATCAAAAAACGCAAAATCGACGAAAACGGCGTCAGTATAGCAGAGGCGGACGCCTTCAATCCCCTCATGCTCACCGTCGACGACGCCCGCAGAATGCTCGAACCGTTCACCCACGAGCAGCTTTTGGGAATTGTCCAAAATGCCATTCTCCGCCACCCTGATGTCCTCGACGCCGTCCGATCAGTTGCCAACCAAGATACGACGCAGCGGAAGCTTTTCATTCGCGGTCTCGGCTGGGAAACCACCACGGACAAACTCCGCGCGCTTTTCTCGTCCTATGGAGAGTTAGACGAAGCCGTTGTCATCCTTGATAAGGCCACGGGTAAGTCGAAAGGATATGGATTTATTACTTTCAAGCATATTGATGGTGCAATTATGGCTTTGAAGGAACCGAGCAAAAAAATTGATGGTAGGATGACGGTGACGCAGCTTGCTGCTGCCGGAGTTTCAGGTGTCGGAGGCCCTGGGGCGGGTGGCAGTGTGGGAGGAGTGAACACTCCGGTGGATGTGTCAATGAGGAAGATTTATGTGTCGAATGTGCCTTATGATATGCCGGCCGAGAGACTGCTTCATCATTTTTCCATGTATGGGGAGGTGGAGGAGGGGCCATTGGGCTTTGATAAAGCCACCGGTAAGTCTAAGGGATTTGCTTTATTTGTTTATAAAACTGCTGAGGCTGCCAGGGCGTCTTTAGTGGACCCGATAAAGAATATTGATGGCCACCAATTGAACTGTAAGCTGGCTATTGATGGAAAGAGAGGTAAGCCTCCTGGGGGAGGGGCTATGGTGCCCATGGGGGTGCAAGGAGGTAATCAGGGGAATGGGAATGGAACTGCGGCAACAAGTGGGCAGTATGGTGGGCCAGGGGGGATTGGTGTGCTATATGGTGGGTTTTCTGGAGGTTTAGGAGGCAATGCTGGGGCTGGTGTAGGTGGTCCAGGTTTATCGGCCATTGGAAGTCAAGCAGCAGGGTCCAATTTAGGGGGTAGTGGAGGGTTTGGCTCTGGGATAGGTGGGCCTTATCCTGGTGGCTCTCATAATGGTGGGCCTATTGGAACTGCTTATGGTGGTTATGGCAGTGCTGCTAGTGGTTTGGGTGGTAGTAGTGGTGCACAGGGTGGGGTTGGAAGTGGATTAGGTTCTGGAGCCGGGTTGGGTGGTGGTGCTGGTGGCGGATTTGCTGGTCCTGGATCTGGATCGGGTGGTGGTGGAACAGGTAGTTTAGGTCCTTTTGGAGTTGCTGGCAGTGGAATGGGTGCTGCAGGTCGTGGGTCATCTTTTTATGGTTTGCCACCTTATTCAGCTGGGATGGGTTCTGGAGATTATTCCCAGAGTGGACATCACAGCCTATCATCTGGTGGCTATCAGAGCCAGCATAATCAACCAGCAGGATCGGTGTCATCACTTAGAGTTCCACCTGGAGGAGCCTACCAGGGGATGCCTCCTTACTACTGAGGTAGTTTCATTGACCTAATCTTTTACACTTTCATTGATGTGATTGGCCATGGCTGCGCTATTCTTTGCTTCCTCTTGCAACTGTTATATGTTCCCACGTCAGAATTTAAGTGCGTGTTTGAGAGCTTCATGGTTATATGCTTCATTGAGATTCTTAAAAGCTTTAAACAACCCTCTAATTTGGTGACAATAATCTAGATTGATTTTTAGTTCTGTGCCACTTCATGTGCATGCGACTTTTTATGCTGGACATTCTCTTTTTTCGTGTTTTCTCAAGAAGTTGAGTTGGGCCTTAGTTGAAACTTGGATATCATAACTCTGTGCTATGGCATCCAGAGTCAGCAGATTTATGTGCATATATTCCAGAATTACTTTTTTTGTTGGTGGTTTGCTCTTGTGTAGTGCTCTCTGCTGTGAAAAAACACTGCATGAAAGTGTATTTGATATGGTAACTTCTGTTTTAATTAATAATGCACTTTCAGGACTTTGGATAAGAAAACTTGCAGAATTAATATGAAATTCTGTGTTATTATTTGAGAAACCAGGCAATGATAGATCCTGCATAGTCCAATTAACTTGCTATTTTATTCTGAGAAGAATTCTTTCTTTTTCTTGTTATTTCTGGTAAAAGCTTTATTTGCATGATATGTTTATGTCACTTGTGACTACATATAGTTATTTTTGGGTTACTACCTGGGATCAATGTTCATGTTCTTATTTATTATGTTTCTAAATTATCAATTATGATTGAACAAAGCAGTTTCTGAGGTTGAAGTTATTTAATGTAATAACTTTATCTTTTTGTGTTGATTTGGTTTGCTTTTGAGAATTTACGACCTTAAGACTCTTGATTTCCTAATTGTGTTGTTGAACTGAAATAGCAGTATATGGATCCATATAGCATGATCTTCAGTGATGCAAATTGCTTCATTTGCCTTGAGTTACTGGATTCACTCATTAACCTATAGTGGTTTTGTTGCCTGCTACTTGGTGC
Source organism: Scutellaria minor (assembly GCA_954870855.1). Taxonomy (NCBI): domain Eukaryota; kingdom Viridiplantae; phylum Streptophyta; class Magnoliopsida; order Lamiales; family Lamiaceae; genus Scutellaria; species Scutellaria minor. Next base: position 8,791,759 of record OX940727.1, read on the forward strand.
ATATATCTTTCTAGATGTTGCCTAGATCAAGTTTTTTTTTTGAGTTTCAAATGAAGTTTCCAAGTTTTAATGTCTAGTGCACACAACTTCATTGATCTGGAATGTTGATTGGTAAGATGATTGTTTCCCATGTTGCTGTTAAACAATGATGATTTCATGCTGATGTTGTAACAATGTGATTATACTTTACATGGTAATTTTGTGGTTTTGCAGTAATTATTTCATGCATTTGATTGGGTGTGAGTATGTTAATATGCTTCTGAATATTTTATTTGGAGAAGTTGTTTCCTTGTTGAAATGCCTGGTTAATGTATCCTCTTGAAGTCCAGCTACTTGATAATATGGATGGATGTGTGTATGCCACATGCAAGTCTTATGAGTCTTGTATCCTTCCATGAAAGCTGGTAACCATTTGCATGTTCTTCACAAACACACCCTCATATTCTCTACTACATTCGTGGATGCAGCTGCAAATAATGGCTTAAGTATTTTTCTGTTTAGGAAACTAATGTATGCATATCTCTAATTGTAAGAAAATTATCTCCTTTTGTCTTGTGTTATCAATTTTTATTTATCTATTCTGTAGAGACCAAATCATGAAACATGTCTACACTGTCAAGTCGTATTATTGCTCAAAAATTGCTTGCCTTTTCCTTTGAACATTTCATTATATCTTTATTTGCTCCACTTTTTTCTTTTATATATTTCTTCAATTTTTGGGCTTTTGATTGTAATGACACTCCTGCTATACTCTTCTTCTGAAATATTGTCGGAGTGCTTTCTTATCCTTGTGCTCTTGCTGGGCAGTGTCTATTTAGTTGTTTGTTTTTGTTGCAACTTCTCTTACTTTGAATCTTATGTTGGTTGGATGTGGAATGATATATTGAGTTGTCGATGGATGTTTGATTCAGGTTTATGACCCGCTTGTTGGTGCAGTAGCTTAGTGGTTCTGGTGATTTTGCAGGCAGTGGCTTGATGATTTTGATTTGCTCTGTTATTAGGCCTCTTCTTCACTCCGTCTACATCTTATGATGTGACCTTCTGTGATTGCTCGAATTTTTAAGTGTGTTAGACTACCTTTTTGGAAATGCCAAAAGAGTGGTTTGTGGGTGAGGAAAAAGGACTACTAGAGTAGTTTATACCTTTATGAGGAGCTTGCATGCCCTCCTGTCATTTCATGTACGAAAATAATTGTATCTCTGCCTACTTCTATAGTGGAATGCTTTGACTTCATGTATTTTTTCTATTTGATGGTTGGTGCTTGTTATTTCGTACTTTTCCCACCCCTATTGGTTGAGTATTAAATATTTTGGCAAATGTTTGTCTAATTAGTAGCTAAACTTAGTGCAATGTGATACGGATGTGAGGCCCTGTGTTTTATGTTCCATCAATGGTGTTGGTATTCAGTCTTTTAGTTTGTTTGCAGTGATTGCATTTTTCTTCCCTTGTAACTTTGTTTGTATTCCTATCACTTGATTAATATGTTACAGTACAAATCTTTTGAAATTCTGTTCTTTTGCAATCCCTTGCTTCTGTTGGATGCTGACTGACCCAGATTCAGTGTAGTTCCTTTTTTTTTCCTCTCTTTTCTCTTCCTCCTTTTTATGAAGAAGGCTGAAGGTAGAGATACAGAGATTAAAGAAATGGCTTCCAAAACTGAAATTCAACATTTATCTGTTTGTTCCATTGGTTCGGTACTCTTTTCTGTTTCAGCCTCAATTATTTGAAATAGTTGGTGTTGTTTAAGTGCTTTGATAATACGCTCTCTGGATTATATGTTTTCTAACAAAAACACTAGTAATGCATTCTCAAGGTGTTGTGCTTGCTGATCTACCCATTATTTCTATTCAAGGTGAAAGAACTTTTTATGTTCCCAGGTCATGTTATTCCACTTATGATAAATGTTAATGCCCTTCAGATTGTGTGCATATGGACGAACTTGTAACATAACCATTTTAACTATTACTTGAGTTCTATAATTTGATATATATATATATATATATATATATATATATATATATTTTGTGTATCTTCAAGATATCTGGAAACTGCTTGATGTATAAACAATTAGATTGCTCATCAACTTAGTCCACTTTGCATGGTTTAGGTATTGTACTCATGAATAATACGTAAAACTACACTTGCTAAGGTTCCCTTATAAATTTAGTTCATCAATTTTGTTCCTTTACATTAATATATGCCTACAGAGAGTTTCTATGTTCACTCTTCCTAAATCATATGCAATGCAATAGGTTCTTATGTTCGGAGCAGAGATCCTTATCCTCTTTTCTCTTCTTTGGGTAAAGAATGTCCAAACACGATTCTTATATAATTGCTCACTTCTTTGCATTGTTTTGATTGATTTCTGGCTTTCACCATATACTTCTACTCTTTCTTGGCATGAAATAAAGTTGTGTTAATTGTGTTAGGTTTAGCTTGGTTTGTTGTTTGTCTTTCTATATATGCCTGACCAATGATATTTTTGGTGTGTATGCAAGTATGCACTTATAGATAGTATTATAAATGTGAGTAAATTAAGGTTTTTATGTTACTTCAGTGTTGTACCCAATAGTGATATCATAACTATCTTTCTTAAAGACTCAATAAGACAGTATAATAGACCTAGAGATACTTTTTGTAACATCACTAGATTGTGTGACCTTTTCAGCTTTAGCTGGCGACTGACCATTTCTTTTGGGGGCCTCCTTGGTACCTAATTTCAACCTGGATCTTTATATGAGCCCCTTAGTTGAACAGTATATAGTTTCTAGGCTCTTCTATAAGCGAAGTTCATTCACATCTTCGAAATGGTCATCACTCTGAACTTGATAGACTGCGTGAGCATAGTTGGAAATGGATGAACATTGTACTGTAATTAGGGCAGTGCCAATCTTGCTGGGATTTTAAAATTAGCCTCACCCATGGGTTGTCGATATTTGTTGTGAAATCTTGAAATTTCATATTTGAAACTTTGATCCCTTTAATTTGAAATTTGAAACTTTTGTTGTGCTGTTGATTTAAGATAGAAATTGAACATTAGGGGAGTTGAGTTTGATGCATTTCCCTAGGTCATAGGCAATAGTGTATACTGTGTGCTAAGTAGTGCTTGTGAGGTTGTCAATAATTTTCGAGGAAAAAGATGCAGTGGACTGTCATATCGGAAAGTGTTGCTCGACATTGTATTAGATTTCAGAATATTTTGTAGAATCTTTATAACGTTTTAATTAGTGGATTATGGATATTATGTATATTATTATTTCAAAAAAATTATGGGATTGAGATCTAATTGAGATGTTGACTAGCACGATGGATCTTTCCGGAAGTTAGCACGGGAGCCTACTCCAAAACTTAAAATATGCCAAAAAAAAAATAATTTAAAATTTTTCTGTCTTCTACATTTTTTGTGAATTGTTTTTGAAATACATTATACATCTGACCTTTTGAATTCCCACTGGATTAAAAATCAGACCGAGCTATTTGATTTCAAAATAGATTAGTGGAAATTTTTATATGAAATCGAAGCTTTTATTATAAAGACTTTCTAATAGTAGGGACAAGAATGTCAGTCCAAAGGTCCAATTTTATAATCTTTCATTATATGCGGACAATCAATCCAATTAAGTGCAATTTATCAGGGATTGATTGTTGGATCGTGATAAATTCGGACATTTTAGAAGGCACAATTAAAACAAAATATGCGACCATGTACACAGTAGTGATCTTAGTACATCCTATTAATGACCTAAAGATCCGTGTCATTGACTTTAGTGAATCAACAAAACTGAAGGCTTCCTCGTCAAGCTGAAGAAAACAGCGTCGAGCAGAAGACCAAAAAGAGGGTTCTCACAAAACCAACTAAGATAACTTCTTTTAAGTTCAACTAATTGGAAACTCAATGCATTATAAATAAACAGTCTGCACTTACACCTGGCACCTTCTCAATCAAGGCAAACCAACATTTGGCACAACATCCCGAAAAAATTAAGTCTGCTTGGTTAAACTAAGCCATATATGTTATTCGCAGACAAAACAAATCGATTGTCTCACTTATTATTGTTGTGTTAAGCCTGGTAAATTTTCAGGCAAGATTTCACCTAGTCCGTTGCAAGAACACCAATGGATAAATACAACACCAGCAAATCATGCAAAATTGTGATTCAGCTCTTTAGTAATGGCTAGCCACTTCAATTTCAATTGCCATGGGCAAAGGCAACTCCCTTTTCGATCGAACTTTTCAACTCAGCCTTGAGAGCTTCAAGTCCTTGTTGCTCAAAATCAGAGAGAGGGCCCAAGCCCAACACTTCCTCCACACCATTCTTCCCAAGTCTCACCTGTTAAAATAATTATGAAACAACTGTTTAACACCATATCCTACATAATAAATAACTTCACATTGTTCAAATGCAGGCAATGGTAAGTAGGGAATTATCAAATGCAGAAACCAGCCACAACAAGATATTTCCCCTCATCCATCAATAGGTTAAACTAGTGCAGCAGAAACAGAGTGAGGGTGTTGTCCAACTATAATGTGACCAACAGTGCTATCAGACCCCTCTTCAACCAAAAACTAGTGCATATGGCATTAGGCTAAATACAAGAGGTGACTGATGCAGCGAGAATATGTCAAATTTCACTATTGGAAATAAATTTTACACACCTTGGATGCAAAGAAAGGTAGTTCAGTAACTGTAGATTGCACATATGAACATTCCACAACATCTGGGACTCCATTAAGTCCTTTTATGCAAGCATCAGCGAATACGGCACCAGCATAGCTGCACATTAGATAGGGTGGTCAGACCAACTAAATGGAACCATCAGACCATAAAATGAAATCAATCTTTTACAATGGCAAGAGCATGAGTTGCAGGTTATGGATTATGCCAATGTTGACAAATATAATTCACCATCGAAAGACAGCATCTTTAAAACAAAAACAAAAATTCAAGGAATTCAAACTGATAATGGAGCATTATCTAGTACTAGCAACTGAAGAATTGAATAAATTGAAATTCTATTTCAGACAAACCAAGCAAGATTTACATATTTGATTACCATTTTGAAAAAAATATTAGGCTGCATCATATTTTCCTTGCAATTAATAACAAGAGTGGAGCATGTGGAAGTACTGATTTAACTGCTACACTTTCCTATCCAAATAGCTAGGATATTTCACAATTATGAATCGATTAGAAATACTAGAATCTAAAATAGCCCAGCAACATATTAATTTCCCCCTTCAAAATGTACCAGCTCAAAGCTCACTTGGTAATTTTAAAGCACAAGAAAAAATATTGTCAAGCGAGTAGAAACTCATCACTTACGCCATAGAAAGTGTAGCTGAACCTTTTCCAGCCTTAGCTTCAACAACTTCAGTCCCACCATCTTGTGTTCTTTTTGTAAGAGCAATTATCTCTTCATCTGACAGATTTGCTTTTGGTGAGGCCTGTAATAAGAGAACAAGTTTAAATGCCATTGTAACCACATATGCATCAATTAATGAGAGATGAAAAAATTATTTCACTGCAAATACATACTTGTGAAAACAAGGGAAGAATGGTAACCCCAGCATGACCACCAACAACAGGTACATTGACATCTGGAAAAAAGAGAGAGGCAATAAGTTGAGGTTATTCATGTAAAGAGATTCAAAAATGACCACAAATTTAAGCTAGCTGGCACTATTCTACACAATACAGTATGTATACTATACCAGCTACATCGACTTTGGCCTTCCCGGCATAGAATGTTTTGGCCCTAACCACATCAAGAGTGGTCACACCAAAAAGTTTTCTCGGGTCATACACTCCCTTGCTCTTGAACACCTCAGCAGCGATTGGAACAGTTGAATTCACAGGGTTGCTAATCATATTGATAAGAGCCTAAATTTTTTAAAAGCACATATCAGCGATATTGATAACAGAAAGACACAATTAAAAATCACAATATGACGAAGTATGACCATCAAAGAAGGAGAGGTGTTGTACATTGGGACAATATATGGCAATGGCCTCACAAAGAGATTTGACAATGCCAGCATTGATCTTGAAGAGATCATCACGGGTCATGCCAGGCTTTCTGGGCACACCAGCTGGGATGATGACTATGTCTGACCCCTCTAAAGCCTCACCTAGCTGCGCATCCCCTGCATAACCCTTCACCTGAACATACGAGTCAATTGAAAATTTCAAACACACCATAAAAAAATCTGCAAGAGATGCAGTGAGAAAGAAAGAAGCAAGGTAGCAATTAAGGACACAAACTGCACATATAAGAAAACCACCATCGATTTATCACAAGTTGAGAAGCAAAAAAACATATGATATACAAAACAGTTCTGGATAAGCAGGTGTACGGAGTTTACTTTCTATTTATCTGGCTTCCTCGAAATTCGCTTTGACTCCACAATAAGCAGCAAAAAGAAAGCAAGTACAGAAAATAGAGATTTCTTAAAATAATGATATCGAAGTTAAATGTAGTCGAGCAGAAACATAGGGAATTGTACCATAACAGTATAGAGAACTTAATCATAACGCGGAAAATATTATTACAGATCCAAAGCCCCACAAATGAGCCGGAGAAAAATGCTCCAAAATCTCAAACAAAACCCTAATAACAATGAGCAATCGAGTGAAGCAAATTAAAGGAGGAACTCAAGAAATTCAATCTGAAAGTTGGAGAGGAAAAGAACAGCACCTCAGATCTGGTGTTAATGTGGCTGACATCAGCGGCAACGCCTGGCGTGCCGGCGATATCGTAGAGAGCGAGCCTGGAGACATGAGGGTTCAACTTCATCAGTAGAGAGAGCGGCTGGCCGATCCCACCGGCGGCACCCAAAATGGTAACCTTCCGTTCCGGCGCAGGCGCCGACGAGAAGCTGCGGCTCGCGACGTATGAAGACGCAGTAGCAGACCTGGTGCTCCTCCGGAGAACAGATCCCAACATTCCCGCCGTCATTTTTGCACTCACGGATGATTTGTTGAGCAGCGAATCTAGAGAGCAGAGAATTCCGGCTAGAGAGAAGAGAGAGAGAGAGAGAGAGCAAAGCAAAAGTGAAATGTGGATAGAGAAGCAGAATTAATATGAATAGGGTGCGACCTTCGAGGGGTCCGCCGCTGTATTCTCACCGCTCACTTCCCACTTGTTTTTCATTTAAAATAATCTTTTGTATATTTTTATGTAGTGTGTAAGTGCTATATAAATGCGTCTTTAATTTTGATGTTTTATTTTATTTTTATTCAATACAGAAAAACACATATAACATATAAAATATAAAATAGAAGATTACGTTAGTTACAATGTCGTCCAACAATGGCTTACAGTTTACACAGAAAAGAAAAACGAAAGATAAAGTTTTTAATACAACAATGTTCATTTGCATTTTCTATAAAAATAAAATTTATTCTCCACATTTTAACCTTAAAACATATTCTCCTTTTTAATGCATTTTTCTTTTCTTATTTTATTCTCTTTTGAGCCCTTAATTTCATTTTCTGTGATATTTGGTTGTGGAGGAGCTTTTCTGAGCTTTAGAGATCAAAGATAGTTATCGTCGTGGACTCATATAAGTCATGTGTTTTCCTTTTTTTTTTTTTTTTTTTGAAGTAGAAATAGTTATAAAGTTTCAAGAGGGTTAATATCGTCATTTACTTTGAAAAATCATATCAGTAATTTGTTACGTATTTAGATTTAATATCGTCATTTTCACTCTTTGTTCATCTTAATTTTCAATGTTTGTCTATGCAATTGTGTTCTATATACTGAAGATGGAAGCTGCAATGTTGAGATCTGCTATTCCGAGGACCACTAGCTCCATGACGGCGTCGTCTTCTGATTTGTCGAATCGCAGCTTCTCCAGCGATGGAACGGAAATTTTCAGCTTCTTTCTCATCTGATGAAGTTGAATCCTCCAGTCTCCAGTATCGCCGGAACTCCCGGCGTTTCTGTTCATATCAGCCACAATAACACCAGATCTGAGATATTATGCTTTTTCTTCTGTCGCATATAATCTTAAGTCTCAATTATTAGCTGTTATGTTATGCTTAATTTGCTCAATTCTATCGGTACCTTTGCTTAAGGATTTGGAGCTATTTTACGGCTCATCATAGGGGTTTGGATGTGTAATTATCATAGTTATGTTCATTACGACCCTATTCTGATTTCTGTTTTCAACGGTTCATGTGGCCAAATCAGAATTTGTGGAAGCTGATTTTGCTTTTTTAATTGCTCTCGGTGTGAACTTTGTGCATCTCGCATTCATCTATCTATTAATGTTTATGTATCTATGTCTCTAGAGTTCTTTCACGGCTTCTCAATTTGTGTTTAGATGATATGCATTTTCTTATACATTATTTGTTACTTGTTGAGATTTGCATCTTAAATACATCGACTGTTTTGCTATTGTATTGCAATCATGCTATCGTGATCAATATTCTTTGCTTCTTTCTTTTTCAGTATGTCTGTTTCAGTTGTTCAATGGCGTGCCTCATTTAAGCAAGGGTTACGTAGCGGATGATCAGCTTGGACAGGCTTTGGAGTGTCCAGCTGGTGTTCCCAGATAGACTGGCATGACAGTTGATAACCTCTTGAGGTTTAATGCTGCCTTTGTCAAATCTCTTCATGAAGCCATTGCCAAGTATTGTCCCAATGTAGCATATCCATCTTTCTTCACATACTCCTGCCTTTTTTCTTGTCTTTTTTTTTTCGGCTTGGACTTTCTACTGCTATCGAGCATCTGATGGAAGTAAAATCATTGTAGGCACTTGTCAATAATACTAGTAACCCTGTGAATTCAACTGTACCAGCTGCCGATGTCTTCAAGAGCAAGGGAGGATATGACGAGAGGAATTGACCTCTGTCACTGTAGTGACGTTCTTCTCGATGCTGCCAATGTGAGTGTAGTTGGTATTGCCTGTATTTTTTACTGGCAGAATAGTGCTTGCTAGCTCGAGCTTATGGTTTTAAGTTTTATATCTTTGGTGCTTGTGTTGCCTAAAGCTATTTCTCCCATTTCTTTGGCAAATGTCAATGTATTAGTCATTGGTGGTCATGCTGGAATTATTCTCACAAAGTGCTCATTTGCACTGAAATGTCTTTTCCACGCTTCTTGTTCCATTAAATTTCTCAATTATAGGCATTAGTTGTTTTGTTGATGGTACCAATGACACTTTCTCTTACTATAGGCTATACATAAAACAAATCTGTCAGTTGAAGACCTTAAAGCTCTTACTAAAAGAAGTCAACATGGTGGAGCTGAAGGTGTTGAGTCTAAGGCTGGAAAGTGTTCTGCTACACTTTCAATGGCGTAAGTGACGCACTTCTATACTTGCTTTGTCTTGACCTTTTTATACTTTTCAAGCTTCCCAAGAGAGTTTTGAGTTGGTACATTTTGGTGGATGATATCTAGTTAAACGACAGGTAAGGCTTCAATTTTACATTAGTCCTCTGGAACCAAATAAGCCTTCAAGTTTATCTGTTGGTGCCATAACTGTCTCCTATCTCATATTGTTGTCTGCATTCCTATTGGATGTGGTCACCGTGATGCAAGTGGGGCTAATGCTTTTTGATACTTCCAAGTTTTTTGAAGTTTTTTTTTTTGTTAATTAAACATTGAGGCATGATCTTTCAATTTTTTGCTGGCATTATTCTAAGATTTCTAGAATATATCAATCTGAATCTTTTTTTCCCCATGCTCTGCTGTTTTGTTTTTTTTTTAAATTGCAAGGAATAAATGGTTTTGAGTGATCCTCAAACCATCCTTACTTTACTTTCGGTCAGTGAGTATCTTGCACTGATTGACTTCTCATTGGATAATTTTTTTTCTCAAATATATGCGTCAATGGTTTTGTCAATAGGATTTATGGGACTTGATTTGATTCTTTTACTAATGGTTGCTTGACTATTTGACAAACACTAAATATTTCTGTAATTTAGCAGTATGATTTAAGGATGCGAACTTTGGTTAGCCATTAGTAAAAAATATGTTTGCAAATATTGTCATTGTCACTGCAGTCACAAGAGTTTAGCTTTGGTTGAAAATGGAAGTGTCATACTACAGGTGGGACTCTGCCATTTGCATTCGGTGGTAACATTTTTGCATGTGGGATACAATTACTGTTGCATGTGATTCCAAGTGATGGCATCTACAATTAATCTTGATGGCAGGTGAACTAGGGAAGAACGGCATGGAGGAAGTGTTGGGTTTGGGTCACGAGCCACAAGGACTCAAAGCTTTGGAGCGTGACTTGCAAAGTTTGATTGGAAAGGAAATAGCTTTTGAAATGGCAGCTAGCAGAACCGGGTCACTTCACTTTGACACAAATCACAAAATCGAATCATAATGTTGAAGTGTATGCTAGTGTTTCTTGCTAATTGGAAAGGAGGCATCTTGCATTGTGATGGTATTAGGCTGATGTATCTGATATATTGCTTATAGTTTGTTGATGGTTTGTAGGATAATGTGGAATTGTGGTGTGTCATGGGTGAAGACAACCAGTATTGCACTGTCTGTCAACCTTACACCATCTTAGGCAGCTAATTTAAAACTAGCGATGCTTTATTGATCGTCAGAGGTTAAATATGAAACGAACAAAAAGAACATAAGAACGAAATTTTATTTAAAAAGAAAAGTCGAGATTCCCGAACGAAAAATTGTTTTAAAAAATGCATGAAAGCTCAAATGATGGCAAACCCAACAGTTATTTTTGCAGTATCTTTTAGGCATATACCAGACATTTTCGACATGCAAAGGGTCCAGAATGCCCACCCTACCACAAATATCAACAGCTAAAAGGAAGATTTTCAAGGGCACTAATAATTTTAAGCTAAGTACAAAAAACCAAAAAAACAAAAAAACAAAAAAAAAAGGTTAAGAGAGACAAAGAACAAGAGGAAAGAAAAATAAGTGACTACAAACTTGCTACTCTACTTGGCATGATCAACCATTCAATCTTGGCTGGCTGTTCCTACAACCTTTTTGGTAACTGGTCAAATGATGAACTAAAAATCCTAACAGAAGTTCGTCGTAACCAAAAATCGGCAGAAATCATGACAATTTACATCTGATGCATTCATTCTCTATTACACCATCATAACTAATCCAAATTACACATTCTTTCAACGAAAGAAACCTACAAGACTTTGAAACGCGAGTCTGATGTCATAAGTAAAACATCAAGGAGAAGGCAAGGCTTATAAATATCCTTCAGACACCCCACGGTCCATCCAACCACCTTCTGCAGAAGTAGAAAATGTGTCAGAAACTTGGCAAATAATGAAAGCACTTGATGAGTACTAACATCAAAACATCAATTTCTGAAAAAGAATGGCTACGATAAACAATAGAAAATAAGAATTCTTCCAAAAAACTCCAAAACAGATAATGGTCTACAATCCAAGGTGCATGGTATTTGCTTGGCAATAAAGCACCAGAAAATACACTTCTCATTTGCAACTTATAACCAACATACAGAAGAACCAAAGTTCTACTATTCGGATATCTTATCTAAATAACTTGAAATTGCACATCTTATATCCAGATGATGGTTCAGGTTCTTGAAAATGTAATGAGACCGAGCATCACTTGACGAAGCAATAATTACGTCCATAACAGGTACCCACATAAAGAGTTTTAATGGTAGTGCACACAAAAGAGGAGACCTGTATAGTAACTTTTCTTGGAACCCAAAAACACATAAAACTGTGGAGCAAATAATAAACCTGAAGGAAAAAGGAAAAAAAAAAAAAACTGCGAGGCGTGTGCATGGTCTGCAGAAGCTTCACTTTGGCATTCAACACAAGATATACACACATTTCTTTGAGTAGACCAATAATAGGTTTGCCATTCTCAGAACTTAAGCAAAACTTCACTACAAATCCAGTTTGAATATCAGATGCAGCAGAATCCAAATACAAATTCACCTTTAAACATGGGCAAAGATTGTTCATGGTATCCCTATTGGACACCATATAACATGGCAAATGCAATTGGTCAAAAAATTTCAATTACAACTAAGAGGAGCTATTTATCACAACCAAAAGGATGGATCAGAGATAGCTGGTGAGATGAACCAGAAGGCTACACACAGAAACACTTAAAACATGGAAAAAGATGTTGATCCCATATTACACAATATCAAATGAATTTAGTTGCACTATTTCATTTATAACCAAAAGGAGGAGGCATTTAGCACACGGAAAGGTGGATCAAATACAGTGGGTGAACCATGGAGCTTGTAGGCAAATGATTTCTGTACGGTATAACTTGCAAAACAAATGAAAAAAAAAAAAAACCCATTGACGTGTGGATAAAACTTCTTATACCTTAGTCAATATCCCTTCAAGTCTTAGGTGATTGCCCTGCATCTGATCCATCTCCAGAGGAACTGTCACTGTCGCTGTCTGCAAGTCATAAATATTGAAGGCATAAGAGCATTGTAATTCAGAGAGAAAAAGTACAGCAAACATCATGACCAAATACCACATAATCATCACATATTTATGAATGAATATGCCATTTCTAAAGAGAGTACAACAAGAAACTAAGCCTTAATCCCACTATATGGGGTCAGCTCTACATCCATTATGCTCGGTCGAGATATGTGTTCTCATATTTAAGTATAATATATATTTTAAAGAATTTCTTTCACAGGTCTTTATTCCTATTAGAAAATAATTAAAACTGAACAGCAGTTTCAAGCAAGAATGGTCAAACAGGAGTGAATGAATAAGGACAACAATCATCAATTTACCGCTTGAAGATGATCCAGAATCACTGCTGGAACTGCTTGAGCTGCTGGACCTACTTCCATTATATGCCCGCTTTTCGCCGTCAGCAAGAGCAGTCCTCTTTTCAAAAGCTTTGGGAAGGGGAAAAGAAAAAACGGAGAACTATCAGATTCAGGTTTTTATAATTCACCATCCATGAAGAAAAATATAAAACACTAGTATCATAAAGTAGATTAAAACCTGTTCCACTTTCAATCTGGAGTTCTGCTGGTTGAGGTAAGCCCTGCAATATGTTCAAAATATAATTAACGCATTTTTGATAAAGATCAAACAGAAGAATAAATTTGAAATGTCATGCAATCAAATAAGGGAATCATCTCCTCTTACCGTCAATGTGGCATTCTGATTAGCTGAAGTTCTAGCTTGAAGAGCGAGTTCAGCTTTCCTTTTATTCTTGCTCAAGCTCTTTTTGTAATTAGTCACAAACCTATCGAGCTCCCACAGGGTCTCTGCATCAACACTGTCAATGTCTACCTCAATCTCATCATCATGTTGTGAAAGTGCAGTGTTCCTCTTCTTTATGATCTGAACAATAGCATCAAGCTTTTCAGTAGGCAAGCCCTGAAGGTTGGTGCTCAGTCTTTGCTTCTCATCATAAGTCATGTCCCTTTTGTTGGGATCTTTTGCTTTAGGTTTTTTTGGAACAGGAGTCCTGCCAACATGAGCTCGGTGAGTTTTGAGATCGACAGCCATTGATGATGTCATTGGCTCATGTCTAATCTGCGTGGCAGCAGGAACATATGCAGTGACTGGGACAGATGCAGGGGCAAAATGAGACTGTGTCTTTCTGGAAGTGGGAGTGGGCACACCACCATCCTGATACCCTTGATATTTCCAATAAGGATGATACTCAGCCTCTATGATTGCCCATCTCTCCTCAAAAATCTGCAATAACGTCTCTGCCATAACATGCACATCTTGGCCCTTTGGATTATAAGTCATGGCATTGTGAAAAACAAGTCTGACATCCTCAGCAAACTCCCTTGGAGACTTGTACCGATTTTGTGACAGTCTAGTCTTAATTGTACCCAAATCCATAGGATGCTTAATGATATCATGGTAATCAACCAATCCAAGGGCCTTGGCATTCACTGGCTCATTAAACACCCACCCAAACTTGTGCTTCATCAACCGCTGAAGTAGGCTGCTACAGTTCCTAAATACCTGATTCCTGCTCTTATCAAAGCCAAAACCAAAACCTACAGAGTGATCCGTTTCACCACTATGTTTCCTGCCATTACTTGTCTTCAACCTCTTATTACTTTCAGGAGGTAATCTATCTTTCCCCAAAAGGAACTCTGAATTCCTGTAATACTGATTTGCCTTTGGTGTACGTTTCTCCTTCTCGACAAATTCACTACCTCTGTTATTGTTTTCCATTACTGCAACACTGAGTTGCCTATTATATAACCTGGGTTCTAGATTTCGAGGTGCACCTATATCAGAGTTCACCCTCGCTAATCCCATAGGTCTGGTTTCCTGGTGCCCCATTGCACCCACCACCTCTGGATTAACCCTCAACAACAACCTCCTGTCTACCACATTGCTTCGGGCATGCTGGGGTTGAGGATGAATGTAACCAGTAACATTAGCAGCTTCAGCACCAACATAAGTACTGCTATTGCTAAGATTACTGTTGCTAATCTGAGTATTATATGAAGCAAGCTGAAGCTCTTTTGATTCAAGCTGTTTAACTAGCTTGCTAACTTGATCAAGCTCGCACTCTAGATTCTTCTTAAGCTCCTTAATTTCGTTCTTTGGGGTTGCTTTACATAAATTAAATCTAATTTTATCATCAATACTAGATATTACCAGTGGCTTCACAACTCCATTGACATTGACTGGACCATTGTCTTGGGAAGCTTGAGGTGAACCACCCAGAGGTGAACCACCCATCATTTCTCCATCATTATGTGCCTCACTCCCAGTGGAAAGCTGGAGCGTGGAAATTTCAGGTGCACCGGACTTCACAACTCCATTGACATTAACTGGACCATTTCCTTGTGAAATTTGAGAGGAACCGGGCATCAACCCTTCCTTATGTGCATCATCTCCAATGGGCAGCTGTGCTGTGGAAACTTCTTTGCCATTTGGAAGATCATTTCCACTGGACAACGGTGACAACTCTCTTCTATCCTGCGGGCTGACAACACTAGTCTGTGGTAGCTCATCTGCATCACAAATGAGGGACCTTTTTCCTGAATACTGAGCCTCATTATTGTTAGACAATTGTGAAACCTCAAGATTCTGAAGCTCTGACGTTTCAACGCCATTGCCTTCTTTTACTAGATCGTGACTATGATAACCCTCTGCCACCACTGAGGGTACATGTTGTGGATTCTCTACTTGTTCTTGTGGCCTTGACTTCTGGCAAGAAGACTCTGTGTTTTTGTCCAGTGCCCCATTAGACACAATCTGTTCTTGAAGGGGAGAATGCTCTGTAAACCTTTTATCTGAGTCGACCACATCCTTAGTCCATTCCAGAGACCCTTGCACATCATGGTCCCCCGGGGCGGCAAGATTATCGGTATTATCTGATGTGGAGGCGGCGGGAACTCCAGTAGCGCATGTGGCGGCAACGGTGGCAGATTTAACCTCAGGGCGTGCTGGGGTCTGATTGGTGGAGAAGGTAGGGCCCGCGGAGATGGGTTCTTCGGCTACGGAGGTTGTGGCAGAGGCGGTATCGTTATTATTGCAGGTCTTCTTGGCTTTCTTGTGGGTTTTTCGCGTGTAAACTATACAGTTTTCCGTCCATCGACAGCTCCCTCTCCAATTCAAATCATCATTAGAATCCCCTAAAGTCCCCGAAGCCATACATGTAATCACCAATTACTGAATTAAAAAACCTGCCTTCCGAATCAGGCCTCAAGAACCCTAATATGCCGAGTTAAGAAAATCTAGGGTTTCAAAAACCCTAGAGTTACAAAATAAACACCAAAACCAAGAGTATCAAGAATAAGATGAATAAAGAGTACAAAATACCAGAAGCTCAATTAAATCGGAAAGACTATATCTATATATATGTGCGTGTATGTATACGCAGATCCAATTTTGACAAAAACAGATAAATACCCAAAAGGAAGGGGAAAAGGTAAAGATCTGAGGAGCAGATAAGATTAACAGAAACGAGTAATAAGAAACGGATATTGAATAACAGTAACGAGAAATTAAGAAAATTAGGGTTTGGGAAGAAGAAGGGGGGCGAGCGAGCGTGTGCGCTGTTCTTCGATCCGAACTCTCAACTCGCTTTCTCTCTCTAGAAATCACTTTTGTTTCTCTCTCTAAACGCTCTGTCAATTGTTACTCCGTAGGGCGGCACGCTGCTTTTAATCTCACGCGCGTACTGATTACCAGTGATCCGAAGGCGGTGATAGACTGCCACGTCACTCGCGAGTGATGGCGCGTGGTGAGTTGCTGACGTGAGCATAATACTTGATTTAATTGGCTCGTGAACTTCACGCCCTATCCCCGGGTTTTGGATTCTCAACCACGTGTGGTTCCTTTGGTACTTATTATCCGCTGCCCTTTTAAGTATTTGCTCCTTTTTTTAATTTTAGTTTTTATTTTTATTCCTTTTTGTTATTTTGGTAGGGTTTTAGGTGTTGGAACAATATTATATATAAAGAGTGAAGAATGCGCACCGTGCACCGTGCGTTTCTTCTTTAAATTTTTTTTTTTTTTTTACTATTTCATTTTTTTTTTCTTTAATTGATTAATTGGATATTTTTATGGGATGAGAATTGAGAAGTGGCAAGGTAAGAAAAAAATTATGTGTATAATAATATAAAATATTAAAAATTACATTGATTATGATTTAGAAAATTATGTGTATGATAATATAAAATATTAAAAAGTACATTAATTATGAGAATTGGGTAGAAGATTCATGTTGATGTGTGGGATGCAAATTATATATGTTGATGATGGGTTATGTCTATGTGTGAGATGATAATTTCATATGTGGAGTGGTAGCGTGAGAAAAAAAATAATATAAGATATTAAAAATTTTAAAAAAAACTTAAAAAATTGTGCACAGTGCACATTATTCAAGTGTGTGCCTGATCAAATCTCTATATATAAATATCAAAATATTGCGTTTTTATATCTTTCATTTATATAGAAATGAGGTGTGTTTAGTAAGTTATGGGGTGTGTATAGAATCACCCGATATCTTATTTGTGTGTATATAAATATATACATATTATACTTCCACCATTTTAAAATAATGTCATTTTGGTGTTTTTTCATATATTAAGAAATATAAAAATTAGACAAATATACATTTTATTAATCAAGAAATTTATAATTCAAAATTGGAAAGAGAATCAAATTAATTTTTAAAAAAAACATCATATTAAATCCCCAAATTTTAGCTAAAGATTATTAATAGAGATTATTTGAGAATAAAATTATATAAAAATGTAAAACGACATTTAATTTGAAATAAAACTTAGATTTCAAAACCACATTTGTTTTGAAATGAAGAGAATATAAGATAAAATATGAAATGAAAAGATGATAAGTAGACAATCTTTATGATGTGTTTTAAAAAACAGAAGAGATTGATTTTAGAAAGAAAAAAATTATTTATACTCACCTCATGAATAAATTAGAGAGAATCTTTGTCATGTTGAGGTTAGGAATTAAATATAATATAAAATGATTATTTTAAAATATTGTGTATGTCAGCTCTTATATGATCGCTTCTACATAGAACGAAATTACATAAGAACAAAAAAATCCATTCATTGAAAAATTAAACTTTACATGTCAACTTTTGATAAAGCGAATCGATAATATCACTATATATAGCAAATTTTTCTAAATATATTGAAAATCTAACATAAATTGATGTCAATTAACACTTAAATGTCACAAACCATTGTTATCTAAAAATAATCCCGACAAAAATATAATATCTAACATCAATTTGACGATAGCTCTTTCGGTTGATTGAGTAAAATTTTGTGTGTGTGTATATATATATATATCCATTCATTAAAACATTAAAACTTGTATTTCAAGTTTTGATAAATTGTTTTGATAGTATAATGACGTGTAGATAGATATAATAAAATTATCTAAAGTTATCAAATTTTAAATACAGCTAGGATCACAGTATGACACTACTTCAACCTTTAAATGTTAGATCGATTAATTCTGAGTCAAATAACACCAAAATAAATTTAGTTGATTTCAAGTAGGAGATAATACTATATATTTTAACATCTAATAAATTTATATAAACTTGAGGTCAGTTGCTGCCCCTATCTAGCTAACTAAATTATTCGCATTGTTTTGTTTAATATAAGTCGTGTGTTGGTAATACAAGCATCGAACATTACTATTTAAAATATAAAATCTCGTGTGAACTCATCATGCTCACACAATCATTTATCAAACAACTTCTAATTATCAAGTGTGGGTTTAACGATGCTAGTCTATTTCAAATAGTATTTTTATCTTAGATAATTGCTTAATCTTAAGAAACATGGTCAATCAAAGTAACAATAAAAACAATTACAGTATTTCTTATTAAATTTGTTTTATTACCCTGAACAGTGAACAAGTTGGCCACGAAGAACAAAACAATGTTTAACAAATCACATTAAGACATAGATATTGGATATAGTATCAAAACAACAAAATTCAGAAGTCTCATAAGGACACAAATGATTGCATAAAACATCAAAATTAAGATTTTGCTCAACCAAACAACCAATACATTTGTCATGGCCAAGATTTTAAGTTACGAACTATTTAAAATACTTATGACAATCCTGGTGATCTAGAATGGTGTTGAGGATTCGGTCCCCCTGGTGCAACTCTCATTGTGCCAGCATCCAATGTCATCACTCTTCTTGGATAGTATTCCAACTTAGATTCATCAAATCCCAACTTTTGCAGCGGCCATCGACGAGCCCTAAAGGCCACTTCTTGCTCGGCCAAGATTAACCTAGAACGAAAGCGTGCACCTGAATTTCCTACCGATAATGATAATATCATAATAATAAGTAGCAAAATTCTTGCACTACCAACAGACATTATGGTTTTCTAAGTTGGAACAAAAGTTTTGTACTATACAATGTATGAATGATATGTTTTAGGATTGAGAGGCCCTTTATATACACATGCAAAAGCACAAAATGTCAAATTAATGCAATTTTTAAACACAGTCATATTGGAAAATCGTCTAGATTAATCCAATAAATGAAAAGACTGGTTTGTCTTCTTACAAGACATGCAAATTCATAGATTTTATTTATGTAATCTTTAAAGTAAAATTTAAAAATAATAATAACACACATATAGATTGTCAAATGAAGGAAAGCAATAGTGTGGGTGCCTCATTCTTTTGTCTCACCAAGTGTCACTAGAGCCTACAGGTTTTAGTTAATTATCTAGTCATTATTTTTGTTCTTTAGTTCAAACTATATATGGTCAATTGATAATTGAGCCAAAATAAGAGCACCAATGATCCACGAATTTATATGAGACAAACAACACTTTACTACATCAATAAATCCTTATATATGTAATAAGATCTTCAATGGGACGAATTTTTGACATTAACATGATTTTTGTCTTAGCTCAAAAAAGATACCCTTTTTTTTTATCACATTTAAGTTTTGTATTAAGGTCCGATCTTACTTTCAATTGTTTGTTTTTCTATAGATTTTTATGTATCTTTATTTCAGAATTATCCATATTTTTATTTCTTAAAAATCTGCTAATTTTCATTCTAACAAGTGACTTTTAACTAAATTTTAGTTAGTTGATAGAAACCCTAATATTTTTTGGGATGAATTTGAATTTCTTCCAAAATTTGGATTTAAATTCTTAGATTAGTTAAAGACAAAACTCTAAACCCACATTTAATTTGAGTAGAGGTGAGTAATCTTTTTGTCGAATATATTTAGAATCTTATTAGATGTCAAACATGATGGGTGATATTTAAAGGATGAGTTTTAGATCACGTGCATTGCACATGGAGATCAATTCAAATTAAGGAAATAAATAATAATACAAATATCTTATATATAACACTTTTATATTAGAGTTCTAATTATAATAAAATTTTATAAGATTTTGAAATAGTTAGAATTCTAATATAAAATTATTTAACTATGAAACTTAAATTACTATTATAACCTTAAATAATAATCTTTGATATACATATATTCGACAATTCATATTTTGTAAGAAACATCCACACTTTTATATAGGTAATAATAATAGATATATCATCAGCTCAACACTTCAACTACACCCATTTTTTGTGTTTCAAATTTCACTCATGAAAGTAGGTTAAAAAAACAAAAACATTATAACATGCCCAATGATGTAACTTATATGATTGGGCCAGCCCAAAGTTAATATCATTATGGACCACTTAAACGGCCCAAAACCATCAATATTGTCATCTAAAAGGTCATGCGGCCCAAATACTACAATAAACGGTAAAATAATAATCCTGTTAACAAAATATATTTAATCATGCTTCCCAAAACAAAAACAAAAAAAAAAAATTATACATGAATATTAATTGATTAATAAAACATCAAAATATCAATTGATACATGATTTAGTCATAATTTCCCGAAAAAGCCTTTACTACCTACAACCTAAATTCATTTTCACAAATCAATTTTCATTTTCTGGACTATAAATTGTTAACGAACACATGTCACATAATTATATTTATGAAATTATATTACAATAACTGAAAAAAAAAATGCTTTTACAACTCTAGTGAGTGGGAAAAGTGCAATTATTCCATATGAGAAGACCTCAAGACTTTCCACTTTTTGCAATTTCTTTTTCTTTTTGGAGCATAAAGAAGTGATAGTTCCTAAAAAAGGTTGCAACTTGACTCCATATATAATATATAGTTGGCAAAGAATAATTTGCAAGATTAATCTTAATAATTAGTGGGAACACAAATTAGTAAGTCATAGGATCTGGAAACAAGCAGATTTGATTGGAGATAGTCTTTTCAAACTGTCAGCATCGAATATTTTCATTTAGCAAATTTGGAATAATTGATTTTGATGTTTAATTATAGGTTTGTTTGGGTAAGCACTGACCTCATACGTTTTCTCTCTTTATTTATTTAGTTTACATGATATTTTCTCTTCTTTGTTTTTTTTTTTTTTTCCCTAAATATTTGCATGATTGTCGTACAAATTTAATATTTTTTAAAACTAAAAATAATAAATCAAATCAAATCGGACTTATAAACTATAGAGTGGTACATTGTTAGGAGTTGGGTCTTGCTCCAAGTTGAAGGACATCAAACAAGTTGAGACACTTTTTATTTCACAAGTTGGTTGTGTTTTATATGCATAAATATATAGAATACTTAGTGTAAGACCCATGTATCACACGAATATTTTAATACTAATTAAAAAAATTGAAAATTATTATTTATAAATAAACTTAATTATTAATATTTATCATAAATTCTTAACTTAATTAGTGTGCACGTATATTAACTCAATTATGCAAAATATTTCAATTATCATTTAATGCAATTGCAACAATCAACTTCAATTAAAATGACATATCTAAAGTTTGATAAGTTATAATTTTGTTAGCAATCATTATTAATTTTTTGTTTTTCAATTATCATTATCTCATTAAATATTTAATTATTATAAATTATAAATATTAAGTGAATTAATTGAAATTAAAATTAAAATTTTGAGCTGGAAATAAAATTAACCAGAGGGCGACATGTGTCCCTCTTGGTTAATTAAATATTTAAATATTAATTATAATAAATTAGAAATATTAAGTGAATTAATTGAAATTAAAATTAAAATTTTGAGCAGGAAATAGAATTAACCAGAGGGCGACATGTGTCCCTCTTAATTATTCTTTTAGTATAGATATAGATAGAGATAGATTTCTTTTATATTTTGAAGTGCAGATATGACATTAAGCTTATATTTTTAGTAAAAATGACCCTAATGTTTGTTTTTAGGTGAAAAGTGACCCGAATATTTGTCATTAAGTGTAGTTATGACCTTCAACTTAAATTTTGTTAAAAAACGTTAAAGTTAATTACTTGTTAAATATTTTGGACTTTATCTTTGATAGATCAATTGGATCTAAACTAATCAGTTCTCATTCGCTCTTTTAATATCCCAAAATTTAAACTAATATATTTAACTTAATTTGTTAATAGAGAAATCAGAAAGGGATGGTTAATACGAATTCGAGTGATTCCACACAATCAAGTAATATATAATTTTTTTGACGAATGCACAACCAGTCAACATCCATCTCTCTTAAGTTAGTGAGAGAAAGTGATGATCAAAGTCATGAATAATGGAATGAAAAAGCAAAGGATAGAAAGGATTGGGAGGGAAAATGAAAAGAATTAGTTATCAAGTCATTATCGGAGAGGGCAAAGCACGATGAAGTCATTCCCATTCGCATGCCCCTTCCTTCTTAACACAACCCTACCTACTATTGCATGCTTGCCCCTCTCCCTTTCTCTCTCCTCCTCTCTCTCTCACATCTTTTCTAAAATAGCTTGTTTCATATCTTTATTTATTCTTGTTCGATTAATTTATGTCAAAAACAAGGACTGAAAAATCGTGATATTTCGGCGATTTATCGTCGAAATATCGCCAATTTCTCATCTCCGACATAAAAAATGGGTGTTTTAATTTTTCGTCAAAATATCGGCGAAATATCGCCGATATTTCGCTAATTATCGTTAATTTATCAAAATCGGTGCAATTCTGCCTATTTTCGTCAAAATATCGCGATTTATCGGCGATAAATCGTCAATTTCTCGGCAAAAAATCGCGTGGTCAGTTTCTCATTTTTTGTAATTTTTTTATTTTTATTTTACATGCTTTACATATTATTTGGTTGTCATCTAAATAGTTAAATAGCAGCTTGTTTCCTTAGTAACTCAAGGTTTGAGAATTCAGGATTCGAATCTTTGTAGTTGCATTTATTTAATTTTTATCCTACATTTAATTAGTTTTTGTAATATTTCATTTTAGTTATCTTGACTCTTGATAAAATTTTAATAGTCAATTCTTTATTTTTTGGTCCATATTATAAGTTCCAAACCATTATTCTTTATTTAGTTGATTAATTATTCTTATAATTTATTATGATAAATTATTTTTTTCCCATATCTTTAAAATTGAAGATGAATTCATTTATTTTTTTTTTAAGTAATTAAATACCGGTTCTTGTTGTAATTTTTTTGAAGTTGAATTCATACTACTAATTGTTTTAAACTAATTCATTTAATTTTTTTTAGATTATTTTTTTAGTTTATCTCTAAATTTGTTGTAAACATATCTTTTTATTTGAAATTTAAATTCAATATATGTATTAATGTTACTTATAATATTATATAAAGTACTAGATATTTTTTTCAAATTATTTTTAGTTGTCTTGATAAAATTTTAATAGCCAATTCTTTATTTTTTGGTCCATATTATAAGTTCCAAACCATTATTCTTTATTTAGTTGATTAATTATTCTTATAATTTATTATGATAAATTATTTTTTTCTCATATCTTTAAAATTGAAGATGAATTCATTTAATTTTTTTTAAAGTAATTAAATACCAGTTCTTGTTGTAATTTTTTTGAAGTTGAATTCATACTACTAATTGTTTTAAAGTAATTCATTTAATTTTTTAGATTATTTTTTTAGTTTATCTCTAAATTTGTTGTAAACATATCTTTTTATTTGAAATTTAAGTTCAATATATGTATTAATGTTACTTATAATATTATATAAAGTACTAGATATTTTTTTCAATTTTTTTTACAAATTTTTAAAATTTTTTGCGTAAAAAACCGGTATATCCACCGATATCAATATATCCGTCGATATATCCGTAAAATCAAGATACCGATATATCCGTCGATACCGATATTTTAGTCCTTGATCAAAAACAACCTGGTAGTGATTAACTGGTTAACAACATCAGCTCGATGATATTGAATTTCAAAGTGAATTTTTCTATTTTCTGAATGTTTATGGAAGATGAAACGTATATTGAGGTTGCACATTTAATGATAATCAAGTATATAATTATATTTTGGAAATAGTCTCAAAGGATTGAGACAATGTCAAAGAATCGTAATAAATCAAATATAAAGCGGGGAAAGTCGCATTATGTGAACTCTATAATGTCTTTTTCCTACATTGCTTTCAATTAATTAATGAACGTGCACAAGTGTAATTTGGACCCTTTAATACAAACAATACACTATATAGATACTTACATAATTATCTCT
This sequence comes from Scutellaria minor, assembly GCA_954870855.1. Classification (NCBI taxonomy): domain Eukaryota; kingdom Viridiplantae; phylum Streptophyta; class Magnoliopsida; order Lamiales; family Lamiaceae; genus Scutellaria; species Scutellaria minor. The sequence continues at coordinate 8,815,825 of OX940727.1, forward strand.
TGTTATATTCCTCACAACAATTGACGCATAGCTCAATCATGGGATAAATATGTTCACATATTCCGGGAAATTTGAAAACAATATATATATATGTCTTTTTATATATAATAAACGAGTAAATCTCTTGTGAGACGTCTCACGAAATTTTAATACTTTATGTGAGACGGGTTAACCCACAACTAAATTATCCACCACTCAAACCCTACAATTCACATGTTGTTTATAGGTGATGGGGCTCCGTCTCACGAAAATTATTAGTGAGACCGTCTTACATGAGTTTTTGTGATAACCATTTATGCCCTTTTACATTATTACAATAACTTTGAATATATTATATGGATATATTAACTACATAGTTTCATGTAAATACATAAGTACACCATGACAATATTATTTCGAATATATTATAAATAGTATTTTATTTTAGTTTTTTGTTAATTTTAAACTACATTATTGCCATGACATATATTGCAAGCATGCAATAAAGGAATCCAAGTAAGGAGGGACAGAGCTAAGGAGCCGACAATAATTCGTTGATTTAGCTCCACATAATTTTAGAAATCTTTATATATATATATATATATAGACACACACCATGCCTTCCAAAAAATAAGTCAACTCTTATTATTCTTGATATATAATATTATATATCCAACGACCATAATAGCATACCAATTAAAAAATTTATGGCTCCATTATTATGGATGGTTTGGGAGAAAGTTAATTGTAATTTAATTTTTTATGCTTTTCCCTATCATTTTCAATGAATAATTAGAATTATATTAGAGCATTTTGGATTTTAATAGTTGAACAATCGAGATCATAAGAGATATTTATGTCCATCGTATCACATATATTTATTTTTTAATTCAAAATTTTGTGCAATATACCCTATGAGGTGGACTCGTCTCCAAAAAAAACCAACCTGGAATTTATATGTTAAAACCAGTGATAATATAAAGGTTATTTGCAAAAATATTGACATACTTTGCCCATTTTTGTAATTCAATCATAAATTTTAAATATATGCATTTTCCTTCACTGATTTTCAAATTCTTGCAATTTCATTTATGGACCAATATGTGTGGAAAATTGCAGACATATCCACCAAAATACCTTACCCAAGTCAATTATTGTCATGCCGTATCAACTAAAACAAACTTAAGCCGATAATTGTAATGATCGATTTAGATGAATTATTATGATGTATATATCAACAATTCAAATAATAGATGAATATTGAATTCGCAAAACTCTCTAAGTTTTTGAAAGAAATTGCAATTTTTAAAGCTCATGGAGAATTGAAAATTTTGATTAATTTTTTCTTTTTATCAAATATTTCTAATATAAAAAGAGGACGATGAACATGAATAAAGATAGCCATGAACAATATTGTTGGCCCAATAGGCCGATACAGTTCTCAACTTCAAATAATACATGCTTAATTAATGAGAACATAGAGACTTGGTCACCTTGTTTATAAATATAAATAAATATTCACACCAAAAAATATATATATATAATAATAATAAAGGACAATTTTGGTATTTAGCGAGTTATGGTACCACATATATTGGTGTTTTATAAATATAATGGAATGGCAATAATTCTTTGGGTTACAGGATATAAAAATCAAATAATTATATAAGGACAAAAATGTCGAAATGATAGAGTTAGCATTACATTAATTTTTTTTTTAAATCTAATAAATTGTGCTTATTTAACTAACTATTCTCTAATAATAATTGCAATTTTATGACAAGCAGCATTCCAATCAACTTAATTTCCTTTAAACGTCACATGTTTTTTGCCCGATCGAAGATGCATGGATCACAGACGATATCTCCCTATGGCCTTTCACCTCTGAAAGCGTCCATCCTTCTTAATGTCTGGGCATTCATTATATGCATTCTTTTCAATCTTTTAAAATTGTGTGAGATAAATCAATCAATAGTCCATGATATATATATAGAGATTTATAAAAATAAACCTCGACACACACCAAAATATTGACTCAAATTTAATTACTCAGTTTAAGATTCGCAGTCTCATATATTCCTTACATTCGAATTACAAGAATATGTAAAGTTTATTTAATTATTTTGCGACATTAATTCCATTGGATTAAACCCACAAATCTTATTTAAAAAACCTAAAGTTCGATTTGTTCTAAAAGTTTGATAGTGACAGCAGCCGCAAATTTGAGGAAGAATTAAGAATATCTTAATATAAATTATCACTTAAATATATATTGATTCAATATTTTATTCGTGGTGTAAAGTACGTACTGAATTGAGACCATATTAAACAATTCCTTTGGTGGGATTAACGTAATGATGTCCAATCATGCATTAATCTAACAGATTTGGGTGTTTATAATTTCAAATAAATTATTTACTTGTCGTCCTTTAGAGGGTCCAATCTTGTGCAACTTCACATTTCGTTATCAATACTACATTAATATTAGTATATTTAATACGAGATATCATTTTCGTGAATCACTGCTAACTTTAATTTATTTATTTGTTTATAGATGATGTTAGAACGGGACATTTCTTTTTATCGATCTCCTATCTTATTTATTAGTATATATCATGTATTATAATATAGGTATAGATTACTAAAAAAAAAAAGGGAAATCTATTTATGATTTTTAATTGAGAATCCAACATTTGGGTTGATATGGTTGGAAACGGATCTTAATAATTTGATCAGAATGAAACATCAACTTGACAATATTAGTTGAAACATATGTATGTGTGCTAATTTTTTTTATATAAGATCGATTTCATTAATTATATATATCAATATACAGGAGATTTACTAAAAGTTGGTACTATATATTCAGTTTTGTTATCTCTCTTTAAAAAGAAAACAAAAAAGAGTAAACAGTTTTTAAGTGCATTTTCGTCAAAAGGAAGAATTCATATTCGGTCTCTTATATACTTTCACTTTTAAATTTAACAAAATTGATTGTCCATAGTTTTGTTTATTAATACTCAATATACACACACATAAATACTAAAAATAATAAATTAAGAAATTAGATAGAGAATGTTTGTGGATCCAACTTTTACAAGTGCAATGCTCAAAAACATAAAAATTCACAATTACTTTTGGACTTGGAATGTTGAAAGTTGAGAAAATGTACGGAAATTATTATGTATATATTGGCACTGTTCTCCAAGAATGGGTCGAGTGGAAATGAAAAATAGAGTATCCCAAATCCAAGAAATGGAGGATTATTGTCTCCCAATTCAGAAAATTAAACGAACCCCCTCATCAAGAGTGACTACTGTATGGTAGACATATGCTTGTTGGGATATGTAATTAATATATATAAATATGAATTTTTATTGCTCACATTTTTCAATATTTGACAACTTCTATGATACCTTTGCTACGAGGTTGAGATCAAATTGATGCTCGTTTGGGAACATTTGGTTATATTTCGATGCTTTTTGTGGTCGATCTTTTTTTAAATAAAATGAGAATTATGTGGGTATACTTTATTAGAAAATGATATCTTTATATTAGAAAATGAAAATAATATGTTTTTTGTATTGAAAGGGATTATTTTATTTTATTTGTGATGGTGAGGATATTTCTTGATGTAGCTGTTATATGCGTTTTATTAGGCAAGTGATGTTGCATTATCAAGAACTTATAAAATTATGTATATATTATATTTGTGAATTATAAAAATATAATGATATATATTTATGATAGAGTATAAATTTATGTAAACTGCAATGATTGTAATATGCATATGGTGTACACACACACACATATATATATATATATATATATATATATAAAAATGTTCTCTTTTTCTTTGTTTTTTTTTGTAGTAGTATAAAGGGTCCCTTTCAATTCTTTGTTTTTTATTCTGTGAGAAAAGTGAAAGGAAAGAGTTTTGACGAAAATGAAATGTCCCTTCCAGAGCTAACCCCAACATAGGCATATGTGAAAAAGTAAACACTGTATCAATAATTGTTTTTTTTTATATAATTTAAAGGTCTTAGTTAAAAAAGTAAAATTTTCTGTTTTTTCTAACACCAAAGTGCGAAAATATTAATAATGAAATTTGATAAGTACATGAAAGTACGAGAAACTTCACCGGATCAGGAATCCAACAAGTTTTCTTACTACATACTTCATTTCTTACAAAAAAAAAGATTTGTATATCATTCTAGTTGTTCAACATAAACCCAACATACCATACAAATCGTATTTTAATTTTTTATTTTCGTATATATCCTTAATTGATGTATATTGGTATTACTTAATATCAACTATTTAGGTTAAATAAGTAAGTAGATATAAGGAAGTAAAGGTGAAGTTTAATGTTTAACTATATTAACAATCATTTTTAATTTGGGTAAAAAAAATCGTTTATATATCAATTCAATCTTTATACTACGTGTCGGGTATCTAATATTTATAGTTTAATAAGAGATTGAGAGGAGTCAGTTTGTATTTATTTAATTTAAAAAATGTAAATGATGAATGTCTTTTCATAGAATATGGACAAACATTTCTTAAAATTCTATAATAATAGTTTATTTTTGGGCTAGCCGTACATTTATTTTAGATTGAAGGGTTAAGATATAAGATTTTAAAAGAAAACCGGTGAAGTTTAATGTTTTAAATATAAGGGAAAATAAGTTTTTTATCCTCTAACTTCATCTCATTAGATTTTTCATCTAACCTTTTGATTTTTAGTCCTCTATATTTAAGAAATATCATTTTTTAGTCCTTTAACCTGTTATAGCAGGTAACTGTTTTTTTTTTTTTTTTATAATTTAAATTTAGTTTTAGCACCTTTTTTTTAATTGAGAAAACAATAATTTTTTTATAACAAATTTGTATTCTTCATCTAACATGCCTTAATTAATATTAATAATTTAAAATTTTATTTTTCATCCCGATACGTGGGTTAGAGTTTTGTTATTAAGCATTAATAATTTGGGCATTCTGAACTTAGTAATATTAATAAAAAAAGATTTTTTTTTTGAATATTAATTTAGTATTCTCTCAATGAAAAAAATATTTTTTTCGATGTAAAGATAAATTTTCATTAAAAAAAAAAAAAACCCTGCTATTGTAGGTAAGAGAACTAAAAAATGGTAATTTTTAAATATAGAAGACTAAAAATTAAAAGGTGAAAGATAAAAGATGAATAGGGTAAACTTAGAGGACCAAAAATCTTATTTTTCGTAAATACAATAACTTTATCCTCTTAATCTGTATAAAAAATAACTTTAAATCTATTTTTAGTAGAGTGCTAAAGAGCCATAAAAACTGAAAAATAGAAACAAGCAGGGCCTACAAAGAAATGCGAGTTAATATTTTTAATGACATTATAAATCCAGTTGATAAGAATGGAGCATTCGCAATCAGAGCCAATTAAGATTGTTCTATTTGTCTTCTTTGTATTTATTTCTTTAATTAATACTCTCTCTATATTCCAGCTCAAACAAATAGTGATTTTCAGTTTTGTTTTTGCTTTATATTATTACATTTTTCTTTTATAATGGAATCGATTTCAATCTCGAATTCCTACATTTTAATTACTTAGTAAAATATATCATACAAATATTAATTAGTGCAATTTACCTCTGAAAAAGAGAAAAAATGATAGTAAAAGAAAATGAAGAATCATTTGGATTAATAAAGCTTTTACGGAATTAATTTTTCTGAATAATAATTATGGGTCGAGTCAATGTTCTACTACGTCGATATCGACATGAGACAACGATGTCAAAGGAGAATTAAAATACTAGTCCCCCACTTTTTTTTTTTTCAATTTTGCTCATCAATTATAGGGAAAAAAAAAAAGAAAAAAGAAAAAAGAGAGCAGAAAAAGAGGGGAAGGGAATGCACTCTAGAAAAAGGTTGTTTGGGAGAAGGAAAATAGAGGGAAGGATTGTGTTGTTTCTTTTAAGTGAAGCAATTAAGAGAGAGAGAAAGTGGAAAAAGGGTTCCCAGAAAAAAACCAGAAAAGTTGTAAGAGGTCACTTTCAAGTTTCAACAAGGGTGGTGGTGGTGCCATTTTGGAGGATATCTCTCTCTCTCTCTCCACAAAAGAAAGGCCCAAATTACAAAATTAGGGTTCTAATAAGTGGAAATAGAATGAAATAAAGAAAATCTTGGAGACCACCCAATGGTATGGGACAGAGTGGAAATGAGGGGAAAAGGGTGAAAGTTAGAAACAAGTAGGCATGTATTGTATGATAGGATGAATGAATGAAAATAATAATAATAAATAAATTATTCAAAAAAAAAAGAAAAAAAGAGTTGGTATTTGTGTTAGTGTAGGGTGTACAAAAACAGTGTTGATATCATATCACAGAGATCTTTAATCTCCATTCTGACCCAAACACTGCCACCCTCATCACTGCTATCCGGGCCTCTTATAGTAGAGAGAGAGAGAGAATAGCTGTTAAAGCCTATTTTTCATTTATTCTCTCACTTTTCTTCTCCACCACTTCCATCTTGAGCGGATAAGAGGAGAGAGAGAGAGAGAGTTGGAGAAGATTCTTGTGGGTAGAGTATAGTACACATATTATTATAGGTATCATCAAAAGCTGTGTAAAGTGTGGGAGGTCTGGTGGGGGGATATGGGTTAGGCTGCTGGGCTTTTAGCCTTCTGAAACTCTATAGCCATGATGATGATGATGATGATGTTGTTGGAATTTGGATGCTTCAATGCCAAAAAGCTTATGGAACTGCTGTAGAAGAAGATCAAAAGCTGGACCGGGAAAGAGATAACCACTTTCCCAACAACATCAATCTGACTCTGGATCCTCCTCCACCGCCTCCTCCGTCTCATCTCCATCTCTATTCTAATCCTAATCCAAATCCAAATCCAAACAATTTTCTCTCTTCTTCGATAAATGTAGAACAGCAGCATCTTTTCCATCAAAATCAGCTTCTCTATGACACTAGATTGGAGTTAGAATCATCTCAGCACCAGAACCACCAGTTTCCTCCGCCGCCGGCGCCGGCGCCGAAGAAGCGAGCCTTCCTGCCGTCGTCGTCATCCCTGGAGTCCGAGCCCGAACATGCTAGATTGCGAGATAAAATGGGGGAGAGTAGCCACCATCACCATCATCTAACCTCGTCTTCTAGATTAGGCGTGAAGAGCAGCGTCGGAGAGATTGTGGAGGTCCAAGGCGGCCACATTGTCAGGTCCACCGGCAGAAAAGACCGCCACAGCAAAGTCTGCACCGCCAAGGGCCCCCGCGACCGCCGCGTCCGCCTCGCCGCCCACACCGCCATCCAATTCTACGACGTCCAGGACCGCCTCGGCTATGACCGCCCCAGCAAGGCCGTCGATTGGCTCATCAAAAAAGCCAAATCCGCCATTGATGAGCTCGCTCAGCTCCCCGCCTGGCATCCCACCGCCTCTCCCGCTCCCAACCCTAACTTCGACCACGAAGACGCTCACCAGAAGCTTGGAGAAGACCAACAGCAACAGCAACACCAGCAGCAGGGTAATTTGGTCAATTCAAATGTCTCCGATGAGCATCAGGATTTGCACCACAGAAGCATTACCAACAACTCCGGCCAGCAGATTTCAAGCTTTCTCCCTCCGTCCTTGGATTCCGATGTAATCGCCGATACAATCAAGTCCTTCTTTCCGATGGGCGCTTCCGACGAGGCCACCTCTTCGTCTATGCAGTTCCAGAGCTTCCCCACCCCCGATTTAATGCAAAGAGGCAGCAGCCATAGCCAGGACCTGAGGCTTTCCTTACAGTCGTTCCAAGATCCGATTCTCCTTCACCACCATCACCAGCACCATCAAAGCCCCAACCACCACCACACCGAACAAGCACCACGTGTCCACGGCCAAGTTCTCCTGAGTGGCACTCCACTGGGATTCGATGGCTCCGCGGCATGGCCGGACCACCACCAGTTCCAGAGGCTCGCAGCCTGGAATGCCGCCGGCGGAGACGCGGCCAGTGGGAGCGCCGCCGCACCCGCCGGATACTTCTTCAACTCGCCGGCAGCGCCGCAGCCTCTCCTGCAGCAGCTGCTTGGCCACAACCAGTTGTATTCACAGAGGGGACCCCTTCAGTCCAGTAACTCACCTTCAGTTCGTGCTTGGATAGACCCTTCCTCGGTGGCAGCCATCTCCACCGTCGATCACGGTCAGCAACACCCCGCCGGAGCTCTGCCGCTTTATCCTCCATCCGTCTTTGCCTCCGGCTACGGTGGATTCACAGGCTTCCACATCCCTGCACGAATTCAAGGTGAAGAAGAGGAGCACGATGGCTATTCTGACAAGCCATCCTCTGCTTCCTCTGATTCTCACCATTGAGTTTAACTCTTAATAAAAACCATTTCATCTCCTCTTCCATTAACAGGTCTGCTAATTCTTTCACTCACTCACATTTCCAATTGTCTCTATCTTGTAATAATCTTTGCAACTAAACTCAATTCTCCATTGCAGGGCTTGAATCAATCAAATGGTTGAAGATTGAGTGAGTTTTACTTGATGCCATCTTATCCGTGAGGCGAAGAATGCTGATTTTAGTATCAGGTTTTGCGAATCCGGTTAGCTACTCTATGTTAATTAGCTGCTTAATGTCTTTCGAACTAGTTCGTTTCATGTTTTGATGACTGGCTGTCTCAAGTCATTTGAATTTCTTAGCTGCTTAAACAATTTCCATTGCTAGTTTCGTTTCCATGCGTGAATTGAGTGATTGTAGCTCGACTTTGTCTGAACCCAATTCGAATTGTTGTATGTTTATCGTTTTCCGTTTGTTAGACTCAATATGCTTCTATTACAACTCTTTTAACTTTCTGTATTTAGTATCTTCCGTTTACTTAGTTTAGTTAACAAGTCTCAAGTGATGAATTGATTGGGTCTTAGATCTTAATAGAGCTAATCTGGGATGTCTAAATCGTACAATATATTCTGTGAGAACTATGCAGTCCAATTTAGATATAAATTATAATACAGCTACTATGGTCATGTTGTTTTTTAATCTGTTCTTCTTTGATTTGTGACTTAGAGTGTGAGAGGAACAATCATATAGTTTTCTCTGTATAGAAATAAATTGTCAATTATTCATAGCTGGAAAAGCGATGGCTTAGTTTAAAAATCTCGGTTAGTGGTAGCCTTCTTACATCTCCATCACAGCTGGGGTTTGGGGGGCATTACAAGACATGTCGTTTTCGAACAACCAAGAACCCTAGATGATGGTATACAGAGGATTAAGTGAGTATATTTAGGCTAAACTATTGCATTTTACTATATGAACTTCATGATAAAATCGTACTTAGCCATTTGGCCCAAATCTAAACCAATCTTTAGATGCATCGGTTTTAGGGGATGATGTGTAGGTATTGTTGATGTGATAAATGATTCACCTCGATGCGTTCTTCTTTAATACGAATGCGGATTTGGATCTTCATTGTTCTCTTAAGAAGCAGCTTTCAATTATGGAAAACAAATACCCTTTGAATAGTACCAAAATTTGGGTGCTTAAACCATCATAAATTCTTGGTCCCCCTACCCTACAAATTAATGTCTCTGCCTCTTAAAAATCTCCAATTCTAGCTGGAAATATTCTTCTTTCTTAGGCATAATAAAGAGGGAAAAGAGAGAAGAAAAAAGAAAAATACAATTGCTTCTATTGAGACAGTGACAATTGCTTGATGGTTGTTGGTACTTCTTTATGGCTGATTACTACTGTTCAAATGACTGTAAATAGCAGAGATTTTTCTGAATTCTGGGTCTGAAATATTATTACAAGATAATATGACCCACATAAATTTAGGCTTACAAGAATCTGATGGCTTGTAAGAATTTCTGTGAAGTATTATTACAGATTATAAGCCAATAGCAAAATATGAAGATGGAAAAAAGCATACCTGGACCCCTGTACAGCTGTATTTTTGAATATTTTTATTAATTTTGGTTTCTCTACATTTATTGTAGTATTTTGTTCATTTATTTTCGTTGACACTAAAATTGGATTTTTTTGCACAAAATTAGGCACTAGTACTTTGATTTTTTCATTTTTATTAAAAGTGGGTCCTTGTGTTCTTCACATGCAATGTGTTTTACATGTGAGTACAATTATTCAATTTTAAGAAATAAAGGCACATTAATTTAATTTTATTACAAATGAAAACACAAATGAAAGTATAAAGATCCTATTCCACGTTTAAAAACAAGCTAAACATTTTCTTAATCAAATCTTTTACAATATTTTGTTTCTGTGAGAATTCTGCAGGTCATGATTGGCAATGTCGAAATAGTTGTTATATTTTTATTTATTTTTCGGTTTGATTAATATTTTTTGTCTTTCAAGACAAGGACAAATATGTCAAGTCACCAGTTGGAGGAAGGGCAGTGTCAGCATCTTTGTCCAAAAAAACAAAAAGAACTAATTAACTGAATTAATCATTTTGTAATGGCATCTCCATCAATTGAAACACAGATTGAAATTCTAAATAACAGTAAAAACAAAAAAAAGAGAAGTAGCAAGCAAACATATAGAAGTTTCCATTCCAATTTGATCTTTTATCATAAGATATCTTAGCCCACAAACATGGTAACAAACAAATAATCCAATCCACAAATTGCAAAAGTTTCCTCATTGGTGGTCTAATTCTAGATATTCCCCTCTAATTCACAAACCATGAAGATATTTCTTCAAATTATCAGCTCCATCTTTGAAAGTATGGTATAAATACTCATGCAACCCCGTTTTGATAGACTTTAGACGATCTTGTTGCGTGAGTTGAGGCTTTTCGGTTTAGTAGAATTTTCGCTTGTTTTGCTTTTAGTGTTGAGTTTCTTGATAAGGGACGGCCTTGTTTGGTAGCGTTTCTCCCATGGACGAACAGCCACCCACCGTTCCTTCCAGCTCCAACCCCACCCTTCTTTGCTCAAATCATAGTAAGATTGGCCGAAACACTGATTTGAATTCGCCCTCCACTGTGTCCAAAAAACACAAAAAATCGAATCTTTAGGATAAAAAAGTGAATCAAGATTAAATTGTTGATGATGTTCGACATGCCTGGTGAGAGAAAGCATAAGCTAAGGTTCGTTCGCGTTTAGCTGCTGCTGCTACTCTCTGTTGAACCCTGTTTACGATCTCTTCCATGGTTTCTGGGCCACCACTCCATTCGACCTGTCCAAGGTGTAAAAAGACTTCAATGCCCATAGGACAATAGGAAGGGTGTGGTAGGCAAGTTAGTCCAAGAGACATATGTGCATATTACCCATAAATTTGAATGGCATGATATGATCCACCAACAATATTAAGACACAGGCTAGATTTGGAAACTAAACTTTTTACAGAAAAAGAGGATTCAATACTAAATCAATCAATTTAAGTTGCTAGGCTGTTGTGTCAGTACAATAATAGAAGAAGCATATATCCAATATTGGTTAAATTTAATTCAGTGATAGGATTCCAGTTGTCCCCTCAATAAAGGGTAAGCCTACAGTCTATCAATGGCAAACATTAACACTTGCTCAAAAGCTATACTCACTACATTAAGTTAAGATCTTGAAAATTTTTCACAACAGATTAATTACCTCTAAGTCATGGAGCTTAGCTTCGAGTTTCAACTGATCATCGATCTTTTTCTGCCTTGCTCGGCTTTCAACAACCATGCTAAGCCAACGAGCTTTAATCTCCGATTGTATTCTGCTCCAAAAATGGATGTGATTGAGAGCAGACATCGCTTGGTTTTTCACCGAATAATGGCCCTCTTCTATTACTCCTCGGAATTTGTCAACTCCTTTTAAACGACGCAATGCCTTCTTTGCCTGCAATAAGTCCCAAATATTGCGATTATGGCATGAAAATGGAAAACGGGGCCGTGTCAAGGAAAATGGGCCCTAGGCAAGATTTTAGCCGAAAGGTAGGGTCAATCGAAAGTGAGTGTCATCATCCCAGCTTATACAAATAGATTCTTGAAGATCAAGACTCTAAGACAAAAGATGGGAATTTAGTAAATTTAATGTGGCAAATAATTAAATTGTTTTCTTGAGAACCCTCTTGGTTACAAAAAAAAAAAAAAAATTATTATAAAGGGTATAGTTACTAACTTTGTATGCTCTAAAGGCAGATTGAATTTTTGTAGCAGCAACTTCTTCTGTTAGATGTCTGAATTTGACATTCTTTTTTGAAGCACCATTGGAAATAATGTTTCCCTCTTTGTTGGAATGCTTACACTTTGATTTCTGCATAAAATTTGCAAAATTATTACAACATTAGTAATGATTAAATAAGAAGAGAGTAATCTGGGCTTGTTTATATAAATTTACCTTGGATCTATTTAGACATATTAGATTCTTGAACCAATCACCTGAGTCCATTTCTGTTGGTTCTGATACTGAGTTACTGCATTAATCTATAGCACAGATTTAATTGTAGTGAAGATAGTTATGTATGGAACTTGTAAAAATATTTTCGCACAACGGATATAATTTTTAAATACTATATTAGATATAGATGGAAAAAAATCTGCAAAATATCATTCTTATTAAAGAACTGGATCATGTTATACTTGGGAATAAATTTTGCATTTATTCCAGATCCACCATTAATAACGTATCTCATAAGATGATTAGGTATTTCTGTACGTTCATTCAACCCATAATTCAGTAAAAAATATTTTGCTTCCTCATGTGCAAACAACAAACTGGCAACTCTCTCTCTCTCTGCAAATACATATGTATGTACATATTACCCAGAATAGGATTATAGGACATTGGTCAAGGGTAAAACTGTACTCTACTTTGACAGAAATGTATGCAATTGCTATAAGAAGATATAATTGCAAGAACTATCTTGAGGTTTGACCTATTATTTATTAAACAAAATCAATGAAGTTAATTAGCAATAAAATATCCTAACATTTTCTTTCATTTCATAAATTACACCAACCAAGAAAGTCAAATGAATGTTTAATGCTAATTAATAGTGTGTAGAATAAAACAAAATGTTAACAACTAAAATGCTGTAATAAAATAGGAAAGAAATAATGGGAAAAACGCAGAGAAAAGGTGAGGATGCAGAGAGGGGCCCCATCATATTCAGTTCATGATATCATCGGTGTCGAAAAATCATAATGGACCAGCAAACAAGATCACAATTTAACCTGCATATGAGAGAGAGAGAGAGAGTACTTTGTTTGAGGTTAAGGGCAACAATAATCCATGGATTCACCCAATTTTCATGTGTGTAGGAAGAGACAGAAATACCTTAAAAAATGTGAAGAGAGAGAGGTGTAATGTAAGAAGAAGGTTTGTAATCAACGTTGCGATTGACTAACCAACTGAAGAGAAGGTGGTGGGACTGTGATATTTTATCTTCTTCTCTCTCTCTCTCTCTCTCTCTCTCTCTCTCTCTCTCTCTCTCTCTCTCTCTCTTCTTACTTCTTATTCACTCCAATTTTGAATTAACATAAATCTTTTTTTTTTTTTTAAATAATAAATCCTATTTATATAGAAACATAAATTGCATTTTTTTTAAATCAAACTTTATAAACTATACTTCATAAAGAAGATAAATCTAAAGTTAGAAGATTGAGAATCCATTCTGAGTACACAACAGATTCCCCAAAAATTGGGCTGGTGAAAGAAAACATAAATTTAGCAATAATATGGGCGACTCTATTGATTTAAACACGCGTTTCCCATAGAATCCAAAACATTAGCAATATCTCTTGCCCAACCATCTTTTATTCTCATGCAAAACAAATACAAGCCCAAAACCACGTCTTTTGTAGCACATTAAGGCTCCAAATAAAATTTCACCTAGAAACCAAATAAAAAAACTGGTCCCGGCGGGGCTCGAACCCGCGACCTTCGGCTCATAAGACCAACGCTCTAACCAACTGAGCTACGGGACCAATTTGCTTATTATTCCTATTTGTTTGTTTAAATCATAAAATATTGTTGGAAATTTCAGACATGTAAAATGGGAAATGACCATTAACCCCACCTCAACTTCTATTTGTATCGTCTTCGTTGTTTTAGTTAGAATTACTAGCATACTTTTCTTACACAATGGAATTTCTATCCTTATGCAAATTATATATTTAGTAATAACATATAATTCATAGAAAACGTTTTTTTAGGGGGTGGGGTATTTAAAGTGATTATATAAAATCCTTAAATATTAAAAGTATCGAAATGAAATGACATGGGGTTAAACGTAGAAGACAAATGTTATTCGAATGAAAGATAAAAGAGGGATTTTATCAAGTCAAAAAGTAATGAATCATCTCAATACGACAAAAGTCTTATTTATAGGTGAAAAACGAATGCTAATCCAAAAAGGAAATAAAAACCCAAAAGTAAAAGAAGATTGTAAAAATAACAAAACGGGCCTGAAATGTCTGAATTTGGGCCTTAGATTCTATATTGCTCTATCAAGTGGTGTGTCTTATCCATTTTGTCGTTCCGCTTCCAGAATGGTAGTATAATAGGAAATTTGAGTTTGAAGCCGAAAATTAGGCCCATTTTGAATCATGCCAGACATCCACTCTTCTTTATATTCTTGGACATCAAATAAGTTTCAGCATCATGAAATAATACAACCACATGAATGTTAATTACTGTTGTATCTTATTTCATACAACTAATGAAACGATGTTAAGAAAACAGAAATCCATTATGCTAAGATTTACTCTTTCTTATATTAATTAAATGATATTATAATATGTAATCTTGTTATACAAAAATTCTTCATATATGTACAGAAGGGAATCATGAATTATGTACCTTTTCATTGAATATGTAGTCTTTTATAAGAATCATGCGTATGTTAGAAATATTGTATCGAACGAAATACATTATCTCTAGTATTTTTCCTTAAAGATCGATTAATAAATGATTTGGCTTATGAATAATGGGGCTTCCACAAAATAATATTTGTGATATAATCTTATATAAATTTTTGTTTGTATTTACATAAATATATATATATATATATATGTATATTGAATTGATGCTTAATGATAAAAATTAAAATTATGAATTATGTTACTTATGCACCATTTTTTGAAAAAAAAAAAAAAATTCTTAAAACCTTACCGTTAGAAAAATACTGAATCGAATGAAATATATTACACCCAGAATAATTATCCGCATATATAAATAAATATTCACAAATCCAATTTAAATATACATGTATAATTTTTTAAAAATATACACGTATAATTAATTAATAGTGTTTCACCATATTTTGATGCATCCATGTGGGGTTACTTTCATATCTCTGCATACCCAACTAAATCTTTGCATCTGTAAATGAAAAAAGAAAAAAAGTGGTGGCGTCACGGCGGCTCCACCGTCCTTGCGGTAGTGCTACGCTTGTTCCCTCTTGAAGACAAAAGTTAAGGAAGAGATGGGTTTGTTAAGGCAAATGTGGGCCCCATCTTGAAAGCCAAATCCATTGGCCTAACATATCAAAGATTTTATTTTTATTTATTATGATCAAGATTGATTCTTTCTTTGCCCCCTCTTTCAATTTTCAATTTGCCTTTCGGTTTTATCTAGGTTGGATGGATCAAACCCTTCCTTTTTTGGCTATAATTGTTTTATTAAAGATATTTTTTGTGGTCCATGCAATATTTCTAAAGATTTGAGAATTTAATAGACAAAATATGTCTAGTATGTTATAATCTTAACTTCATTATTACATATATAACATATGTTTGATTAACTATAATATTTTAGATATTTCATGTGAGACTTTTGAGAGAATATAGATTCTGAATTTGATGATATGATCTTGAAAATATTTGATGACATAACAGTTTAAGATATAGTTTCTATATTGAAAATTGGTAATTACAATAATATAGTATAAAATAATATGTATATGCAGCAGATTGTACAATTAAATAGTTATGAAACATAAAATCACATTAACTGTATTCAAGTATATTTTAGAAATTAAAAAAAGTTATTGTAGATACTGGACTCAATTCTTGGTAGTCAAATTGCATAAAATGATACAATGGACCATGTGAAAACATTTTGGATATACAACCCTTTAAATGAAATCACAATTAAATAAATAAAAAGGCACATCCCAAAATAAGCTAATTTACATATGGTGGACCACCAACAATAAACTGGCACCTTTAAATAGTGAATCCTTCATATTATTGTTATCTAATTTATTGATTGTATCATGCAAATGGTAACACAAATAACTTGATTTTCTTGGTCATTATACATAAGCTTAATTGAATTTTTTTTTTTTTCAAATTACACACCATTCATTTTTTGATGAAAATTATCAATATATCCAGCAAACTTTCTCATTTTGGATGTCACGCTGTCTCAAAATTTAAAAGAAAAAATGACATGAGATGTGTATCGAATACATAAATCTCCATTAATTAAATATTAAATAAAGCATAATTAATTTTATATTTAGCATTGCAAATGTACAAATTTTGTATAAATATATTATTACACTTTATATAAAAAATAAAAATAAAATAAAAAGAGGGAATGCATGGAGATAGCGTGAAAAAGGTGAGGGGACCTCAAATGCAAATGCAAAGAAAAAGTGATGAAAGGTTAAAAAGGTGTAAAGGGGAGCAGAAATATATCCAAAAAAGCTCCAAACATGCACAATCAAACCTTGCCTTGCTCTACAGACATTTTTCTGCTTTTGGGAAATCCCATTTTTACTATGTTGCACAATTCCATGCCCCAATTTAAGTAAATTGGGAAAAAGCAAACAAACTGGGGGAGAGAGAGAGACGGTCTAAGGATGGAAAATAGATGAGTGGAGCGAGGATTTGGGCGATTAATTAGATTCAGATTGAGGGGCAAAGCATTCAAATAGGATGCCTTAGATTTGCATTATATTTTTTCAAGTTTGAATTTTTGAAATGCCATTAAATATTGGGTAAAAAAGCATTATTATTCTTTCCTTTCGTTTCGGATACCACTGATCTGATCTGTCTTTCGGACAGCCTTAACAACGTTTGAGAAAAATCCTACTGTATATGATTATTTTGAGAGAGAGTGTGAGTGTATATGTGTGTATCTATTGTGTGTGCTTTGCAATCTTTAGTGAATTATGAGGATTTGTTCTTGTTTCTATATAATGAAAAAAGAGGCAATCTTGACCCATGAATGGTGAGAGATTTTGCAATCTACAAAATCTGGGTTATTTAAATTCTTTCAGATTTTCCATTTGTGTTCCTTTTCAAACCCAGATTTTGTGTTTTCCAGATTCTGGAAATCCCAGTAATATGATGGGTGATATTGGCCTCACTTCCCATTTATGATAATAACCCCTCCTATAAATCTCAAGATTTATTGTTGATTTTGATGGATACAAGGGAGGATGGCTCAAGAAGACAATAGTTTAGGGGGCAGTTTTAGCGGCGGCCGTGGCGGCGGCGGCGGCGGCGGTGGTGGTGGTGGTGCTGTTAGTTGTAGTAGGTCTAAGAAGATTAAGCAAAAGAAAGTGCCACAGAGAGGTTTAGGTGTGGCTCAGCTTGAGAAGATTAGATTAGAGGAACAACAAAGGAGAGAATCATTACAAGCTGCTAATATTTTGGCTAAAAATGCAGTTGGTTCATCCAATGATTCTAATTCATTTTTAGGTGTTCAGAAATTTAGGCCAAGTTTTTCCCCTTTTCATAATTCAGCTCCTCTTCCTCTGCCACCATCATCATCTGATCTCCCTCCCCCCTTTAGGCATATCCAATCAGTGCCTAATATTGAGATTATGCAAGAAAATTCTGTTCAAGCTTCTAAGCAATCAGATGGTAGTGGTGGAGGGGAGATAGATTCGAGAGCGATTTCAAGTCCTAGAGTGTGGGGTGGTGGATACAATCTTGTGAGAGAGAAAGTGAGGTCAGATCATCATGGATTTACATTTGATCCTCTAGTGAATGTATCATATGAGGATACTCCTGTTTTGCCTCTCCCTTTTGTGTCCCAGAGATCACACCACTTCCATCAGCCTTCGCCGCCTTCTTCTTCTTCATCAATGGTTGGTATATTATGCTTTTTTTGTGCTTGAGGGTTTGGATTTATCTTTGCATTGTGTCTTTTGATGAGCCTATTTGTGTGTTTCATTTGCAGGTGAATCCCTCTTCAGGGATTTCGCCGTCATCTGTAGTGAATTCTCAGATGGAGCCCCCTTCAAACCAAAGTTTTTGCGGCAACAGTTATGCACCTTTGTGGACAGAGGAAGACAAGGTATTCTTGTTCTCTGTCTTTTACTCACTCTTTAGTATATATCAGATGCCATCTTTTATGTTCATTAGTTAGTATGAATTGTGTACATGTTATCTTAATTTCGATTCAATATAGCATTAAGCTGATTGATTTGAGTTTATGATATATCTGATTTGGTTATGATGGTATATAGATGGTTGGTATGAAGAGATCATACCCCTTCGCTCTAGAAAGTCCACCCTTTCAACGTATGTATGATGCTTCCTCATCTAAATCAGACGATTTAGCTCTATGTAGCAATGGATACACTGATCGAATGGGTCAAAGAAACAAACCCATCAGGTACATAGACTATTAATTCATATTCTCGATGTTAAGAACATTGTGGGCTCCAAATTCTCGAGTAGGTTGACATCTTTTCCTTGACAAATTTGCAGAGGCGGGCCTTCAAGCTCGAGTCCCCTGCCTGAGAGAAAACCAAGTGAAGCAGCCATGGATGATGGGAGGCTCAATGGAGACTTTCTAACCCTGGCTCCTCCTTCATCTGCTACTCCACCTTCGAACGTGAAGCATAAACTTCCTTTAAGTTATTCGGGTTACCAAGGGAATGATTATGAGTGCAGGCCTAGTCAGGTTAGCTATGAAATCTGTTTAATTCAGGTTACAATCAGTTCTTTCATGTGATGATCTAACTCAAAATGTCACTTCTATTCTATTGATAGGAATATGCGAAAGGCCAAATCCATCGACCTGGATCAAGTGGATCTGTAGAACAGCCTTTCAGCTTCTTCCTGGTTAAGATGCAGAGCAACCAGACAACGAATGATGTAAGCAATGGAAATGGTGAAAATGCAGAAACAATTGATCTCAATCTTAAGTTATAGAACCTCGATCAAATCTTGTTGTGACTTGGTTATGTGTAAATGCTTTTCTTTGAAACTGTTTGTTAATTTTAATGATCATTGTCATCTCTTTATGATTCAGACGAATATGATACTCTTTATGTTGGATCCTTTGAAACAACCTAATCCATACTCTTGACCGTGTGAACATGGTTAATGAGATAGTTATAGGAAAGCAAATATGCTTTTGCTTTGGCTTTCTTTGTTACATTACTTCTTTGGATAAAGCAACTTTGGTGGTTGCAGCCACCAAACTTGAAGAGTACAAACAAAACTTGAGCATATGCGATTGTTGAGATGTGGTTATGGTTATTTTATTGTAGCTTCTGATCGAAGGTTGAGCTCAACCTCGAGCTCGTTTGTGTGTGGAATATATAGTAAAGTTCTTGAAAATGATTCAAATGCTAAAATTCCTTGCATACCAATTATGGGGTGTCTGAAATTAGAATGTTCTCAGCTTTGTACTAAGATTTTTCTTTTCAATTGAGTATTTTCTTTGCACTATCTTGAATTGCTTTTTCAAGAATCTTGTCCAAGATAAGAGTGATTGCTTGCCTTTGTATATAATATCTCACTTCATTGGTAGCAAATTTTGCCCCATGTTTTTATTAAGTGTTATTTAAGGGAAATCTAATCAGAATATATTGCTTGTGTCCTAGGTTTGTTCATGTTTAATTAAGAAAGATTTGACAGTTTTCTTCTCATGCTTCTGATCAGGGACGGATCCATGATTTAATGGTGGGGTGAGCTGAAAAGTAAACGTTTCGGTACATTAATATATACATATAACAAAATATTTCAATGTTCACTTAATTTATGTTCCACAAGACTTCAAAACATAAATTTTTTATCAATCTCAATTATTTAAAATGTATAATCTATTAATAAATATTTTTATTTCATGAAATTTATATATATAAATATAAATATATATATATATTTTAACTAAAACATAATTATATTATTCTAAATTTTATGACCGTGCATCGCACAAGGTAATATTGATGTGTTTGGATTGGGGCGTAGGTGAATTTTGCAATGTGAATTTAAATCTCAAATGAATTTTGATAATTTTGTGTTTGTTTTGGGACTGTATAGGGTAAGATTAAAGTTCAGATGTCATCATCACATTGGAAACCGTAGAAAATGTAATTTTTTTTTTTAGATATTTTTATTGTGGATTGTAGAAATAATAGAAAAAAATATGATAAAAAAAAAAAAAAGATTTGAGAATCACCCAAGATCCCATAACAAACAAATATTTATATTCCGCCTATCCAAATTTTGATGGACAAATCTCAATCCAAATATAAGGGTATTAAATTTGTGAGTGAGTTTTACCTTTAATTAGCTTGTATAGATTTTTAGATTTAGCTCAATTAAAAAATAAACTTTAGATATATATACATATAAGAGGATATTTTGAACTTGCACTGGGCTAGAGCCCAGTGTTGCCCTAATGAACATCCACCCATGCTTCTGATGAATCTTTTCATGCTCAAGCATAATCTTGAATGGTTGAAATTGCTGGTTTTGTTTGGAGTGAGCACTAGAAATTTCCTTTTACATTTTTATTGATGGATCCTAAATGATTAATTGGTACTCCATGTTTTATCTGATATTTCATTTAATCTTAAATCATTATATATATAATATATGTATATGTCAATCAAATATGTATGAAATGAAACATTTTTTAGATCTTCTGTATCATGTGTATTGTGTGGATAAATATTGCTCAATTATTATGCAGTTGTCAGAAAATAGTTTCAGTTTTTTAATATAATAAAAATTGAGTAAATACATTTACTTCTTTATTATAAGTCCTATTTTCATTTCCTACTTTATATTATATTTATATATATATCTTGAAAATATTATTTAATACATTTACTCTATATATTAGTAAAATAAAATTAAAAAAATGAAATGTTATCTGAAATAAAAGATCAAAGTGAGTTTCCCAAAAAGAAAAAGAGAACCAGGAAATGAAAACCAAAATTTCTTTTGCCTTAATTGAAAAAAGAAAACAATTTATTTTTTCTAATAATATTCGAAAGTCCGAAAGTACCCATACAACTTTATTTATTGACAATATTGCCCCTGAGAAGTCGCTATTATCTGAAATCGCGCTTACAGTTGCAACACCGCTTTCGACAGCGACGTAAAGAGGCCCCAAATTTGCACTTTGTAGTTCACATCGTTTTCTCTCACCTTCTCAGAAACCAACAATGGCGGCAGCTTCTCTCTCATCCTCCTCCTCTCTTATGATCCCCAGAACACCCCGACATAACTCTCACTCACTCACTCTCGGTACTTTCTTCAAACCGAAAAACATGATCAAAGTTCCACAACTAGGAAGCAGCCTAAACCCTCGGAGATTAGCAGCAGCGGTGAAAGCGGAATTCGATATCTCCTTATTTGAAAGAGATTTAGGTAGGAGCGACGAGCCGCCGCCTGAGTCGGGCTTCGATGACTCGGAGAATAAGGAGGTGCCTGAATGCCCGCCGGGCCTTCGCCAGTACGAGACTATGGTCATTTTGCGCCCCAATATGTCTGAGGATGAGCGCCTCGTCTTTACTCACAAATATGAACAGGTATTTTCCATTTTTCTTTTAGAAGAAAATATATTAATTTCCAGTTTTTTTTGGTGGCTTTGATTTTCTGCACATTGATCTGTTGAACTCTGTGTGTGTGTGTGTGTGTGTGCGCGCGCTGTTTAGGAAGATATGTTTAGTGATGAATTGAGGTTATTTTCTGAGATTAATTGTTTCAGCATGATGGAATGACTTTCATCTACTGTTTAGAAACTGTATGATTGTATACCCAAGATCCATTTCTGTAGTTAGTAAGTATGTAAGGTAAGAAGATCGATTAAGGTTGCATTTGGATCAAAGAATTTGACAATGGATTTGAAATCCATTACTTTCATTTTTGAACTAAGTTTTTAGGGATTTGGGTAGATGTATAAATTATATGGTACTTGAGTTATGCAGTGTATTGGTATATTACATTGTAATCATAAAGGGTTCAATGTCATTCTAGTGATTAGCAAATAAGATGACTATGAATTGGAGATAAATGCTTGTACATGACCAGTATGTAAGTTCATTTGAGCTTAAGTGACTCGGTGAAGTTTCCCATCTGGCTAAAAGAATGTTGAAATAACTCATCTAACTATAGACTATAGTACTACTTCATTGGAAACAATCAAAATAGAGTATGTTTTCATCCAAAATACATAGTTTCAAGATGTCGAATAATGTGGGGTCTGAGATTCAGAGTCGAACGAAAATGGTACCTGGGCAAGAGAGTCCACTTCCAAAGAACTGCTTTCACATTTTGAATGCCTAATAGACAGTCAATGTAATGTTTTTTTTGTCTAAAGTTTATCCTTGTGTGTTGTTTTTCATCAGTTCCTCGCTGATGGTGGTGCCGTGCATGTGGAGGTGTTGAACCAAGGGGTATTTCCGCTTAATTACAGCATAAGGAAGAGAAACATAGCTGGAGAAACCACCAATTACTTGGATGGTATTAAAATTCTGTTTACGTATTTCACCAAGCCTGAGTCGATATCGATTGTTGGGGAGACACTACAAAGAGATGATGATGTCCTCCGATCATCCAGTTTCAAGATAAGACATAGGAAGTTGTCCTGGGGAAAAACCTTTCACTGTAGCATGTAGTAATTAGTATAATTAGTTTAAGTATTAATCTTCATCAGCCTATCCCAAACCAGTTCGTCTACGGAACAAGATTTGTTCGTTTATTTTGTTGTTGAATGCAAAAAATGTAAAGGGATTTGGCTAAAAGCTTGAAAAAGTAGTGCTTTAATCTCAAATGAAGGGGAAGCAATTCGACATTTTCTTGTATTGTTCTTTTACATTTTTGCAACAATTTCTTGCCGTCAAGCTTGTATTTTCTTGGAACTTTTTTTTATACCAAACATATTTTCTATTCTGAGGGAAGAAAATCATTTCTGAAATGAAATTATTAAAGAGAGAAATAAATGAGGAAAATCTGGTACTACGACGAGTTAGGACAAGAGTGTAAGCTGTAAATGCGAACCACAACGAATTAGATGCGTTCTAACAATTGAAATAAGTAATCTTTCTAAACTTTATTTTTACAGAACCCACTTCTGTTACAACACAGATCAAGAATGGAATAGAAATTTAATAAATCAATCCAAAATTCATTAGACACAACTTATGATTACAATGAACGCAAGATATATATATTATGTTTAGAAATTCTTATGTTTCACTTAACAAATTTCATTGAACTTGTAAGATCTGTTTAAGGTTATAGGATAAGGATAACCAATCAGATTCTCCAAGAACATAGACGAAAACCAATGACAGGGGATACAACAGAAAAGCCAAGAATGATGTCCAAACAGGGAAAACAGTGCTGAAACTTGCAAGGCATCCCATAATGACAGATACAAGAAGAACCACCATAACCTCAGCCGAGAAATTCCATGATAATCCCCGAAAACAGATCAGGGATAGAAGAACAACTAATCCCAAAACATTGTTTGTGAATACGGTACCATATATCTGCATTAATCAAAGACAAGTTAATTTTTCAAACCAAAAACAAAAAGGTATTTTGAAGTATATCAGTGTGCACAAGGAGAAGAATATAAACCTCAGATAATGTCAAAGAATTGGTATGTAGTTTTTTCTTGCGGGCTTCGCTGATAGCAGATACTGCCATTCTAGCATTTGTAGCCAATGGGACGAACACAAATGCAACGTAAAATGATGGCATATTTGCAGCGGCTGAAAAATCGCGGACACTATTTGTAAGAGGCTCAGCTAAAAGGCCAAGAATAACAATCCCAAGAACTATGAGTGTTATAGCTTTTGTCCAGGCTAAAGGTGATTTATCGATGAACTTGTCTTTCACCAGCTTGTCAGTTTGTTCCCATGTTTTCTGCAAAATTGTTGTTTAACGTTATAATCAATAAGATAATGGCAATCTCAACTAGAGTGGATTAAAAAGAGGCTTGATTTACTTGGTAATCTTCTTCTTCATTCTCTTTTGTGTCATGATGTGTATTATAAATTGTATTCAGCCATTTGGATAATCCGGTAACAAACTCGTCCTCACTTATCAGATGATCTCCACTTATATCAAGCTCTTTCATTATTTGTGATGCTGCTGTGTCAGCATCATATGGGATTATGCCAAACTTGATATTGGTCACCAGCTCCTTCAGTTCGAAGTATGATAAACAGTTGTCTTTATCAAGATCAATGTTATTGAACAACCTGCAATGCAATCAATGTATTACCCACTGAGCTATGATTTGAATGATATGTTAAGGACACTGCTCTTTCATATGCAAGGTTTTACTGGAACCCAACTATTTTATGGACATACATTTGATTCTGATACAACTAATATATAAGTCATATAGAATGATTAAAAAGGTGTACCTTTTTATGGCAGGGACATCTGGAGTCCCGTCCTCTGTCAAAAGACTCCCATAGGCAGAGTTTTGGAGATGTTCTAACATATCCGGAACTAGATGTCTCATCATTTCACGCTCTTCCCTTTTCTTTTGAATCCAAGGTTTAAGAACCTGCAATGGAGGATGATTAATGAGTTTCAGGCATGTAAATATTGTGGACTCCAATAAATTGTCTCCAGCTACCTTACTCATTTCTCGAAGAAATTACCTGGTACATGTCCTTCAACGAGTTAACAGAGTGATATCTTTTATTCATTGCATTTTTTGTATCATCCAGCCATTTTTTCATTCCATTGACAAATTCATCCATGGTTATTTTCTCATCGTTGTCTATGTCAAAGTCCTTCATAATCTCATTGGTTGTAGCATCCTCATCTGAATTAAGTCTTCTAAACTTGATTTCTTGTAGAAATTCTTTTAGCTCAGATTGAGAGATAACCTTATCTCTATCTTGATCCCTCTCTAAAAACAGCCTGCGAAAAATTAGCACTAAATAAGGAATTCTTTCAAAAAGTAAGAAATCATTTAGACTGCATTTCTAACCATGTTGAATCAAAATCATCTAAAGATGTGCTATAATTTCCTGTCATCCATTTTACATCCTCAGCTTCAAAATTATCAAGAAAAGCATCAAAGTAGAATCCATTGTCAAAAGGTACCTTCTTATCGTTGATACATTTGGCGAACCATTGTCAGTTAAGAGTTTTCCCTTTGTCTGATTTTGCAGATGCTTTAGAACATCGACTACTAAATGCTCGTGCTTTATATACAGTAAGCGTCTCCTCTGTATCCAAGGCTGAAAGAACTGCTCAATACAGCAACATTTGAAACAAAGATGGGAATCAGAAGCATAGAAATGGAACATTTAAGTCTATCATGCTACAATTATGCAATCATTCATTTAGATAATGAGTTCACTAAAGGTGCTAGCATTGTGAAAGGAAGCAAACCATAGTGTGTGTGTGTGTGTGTGTATGAATCAAATCGAGCTCAACAACATAATGTGCATAAAATAAAGACATATGAACTAGATAAAAAATCGAGAAACCGAACCTGATAGAAGAAGTAACAAAGCAGAAAAGCAGCAGAAACAAAAAGAATGAAGAGCAAATAATCTCGTTCTGCAGGAGATGAAAATCCAAAAACTCTCGGAATTTGGATTAGTGCTAATGGAATCACAGAAAGAAGCATGATCATTGCAGTGTAGCTGGTGCCAGCATCCGTTAATACACCATAACCTACGACAGAACAAATTGACGGAACAATTTAGCAAAATATAAGATCTGAATCCATAATCGGAGAAAATTAGATTAAAACAAACCTGGCCATATCGAAGAGAAGAGTTTCTCAAGAGGATTTTGCTTTTTGGTAGAATCCGAAGGATTGGAGTGAAATTGATTTGGGAAATTTTTGCTGCCGAGAATAACGCAGGTGCCCCAAATTAGGGTTAGGAGCAAGATGGTGGATCCGGCCAGCAACCCGACTCCGGTTATCACCAATTCTTCTGTATTTTCTTCATTGCTTAAAAGCCCCGATGCTGCAAAACATATTTGAGAGGGAAATTTTATTACAAAAATTGAAATATATAAACGCGCGTGTACGTCACATTCTTTATATATATATAATATAATAAAATAATAGACCAAATAGCATAAAATAATAGGTAAAATGCATCTTTAGATCCATATTTAATAGGCAAAAACTCATGTGCAACTGTCGTATCGTGGACGGTTGCACTTATAGCACAAAAAAACACTTATAGCCGTAAAAGACATGCTTGAATAACTCATGTTTATATTGTAAAAAAACATACTTATAAAACACATACTTATAGCTAAAAACACATACTTATATATGTAAAAAACATATTTGAATCTCGTCGCATGTGAGACGGTCTCACAAGAGACCAACTCTATTTAATAATTATTGTATACAAAAACTCATGTGAGACTGTCTTACGAATAGTTACCGTGAAATGAAGCCCATCACCCACATACAACATATGAATTTTATGGTTTGGGTTGTGGGTGATAGGATTGTGGATTGACTTGTCTTATACAATGTAATAAATTATCCGTAAGATGGTCTCATAAAAGACTCACTCATTATTGTTTGAGTTAAAAAGGATATTGTAAGATAAAATGAATAATAAAAAATTTATGTGAGACGGTCTCACAAATAGTTTCCATGAAACGAATTCTTATTACTCACAACCCAAACTCATTTTAACAAATTTACATGTGAATTATGAATTGTGGATTGACTCATCTCAAGTAAGAAAATCCGTGAGACAGTCTCACATAAGACTAACTCGATAAATAAAAGGTTAAGGACCAACTAAAGCAAAATATTTCAATTTTTCGTCATTTAATTTAATCGTAAGCAAAATATCAAGCACTTGTAAACATATGTTTAACCGTATTATAGTTATCTAATTATATTTAATTAAGCCCAACAGCCATCCGTTATTGACATCTAACCTGCTCCAAGTCAAGGTCAGATTTCATGGCCTAAATAAAAACATATATGAAAAAGTTTAATGACTTTTATCACCACAAAAAAAAAAAAAAAAAGAATGAAATATTACGTAGGCCTTTACGAATTCAACTAATCCTCTTCAAGTAAAAGGCTATAAGCCTGTGCCAAAAAGGACAACATTTATTTTATTAATACATGATAGTACATAATAATGAAATAAAATATAATACCTTTGCATACCAAATAAAACATAATACTAAACACATGGGAATAATAGATTATTGTGAAATCATAAAGCCTAATTCATGTGACAGACGATATAAATCGTGTACGTAAATATTTGCTTAAATTAATAAGTAATAATAAATTATATATATATGATAGCTGTAATATTATCTAATTAAAATATTATGGTGGAAAATCAAATAAGTAAGTGTTACTTAATGAGGTTCTAATCACGCAAATGAAGTATGTATTATGGACATTAGTATTATTAATATGAGCTGTCTCAAAACTACGTAAGAAGCTTGTAATTTGCTTGTTTGAAAATTTCCACGTCAAGAAATCTTTTATATCTTTTATGTCTTTCTTGTATATTACTCCTAACAAAGGTCTTTCTGCAAGATTTTGTTATTTTTCAAAATTTATTAATCTAGTCATGATAAGATACTTGGGTTACAATCCTGGTCAATCTTTCAGACATATCAATACTAGATTATAGGTTCAATGACATCAAAATTGCGTAAATATAATTTTAAGAAATCCAGCTATAGACATCATTTAAATGTAGACTTGTTATCATAAGACAATATTATTACCAGTACATTACGTTACACTAACTTGTGTCATAACTCATACGTACAATTACTTATTTTTGTTTATATATATGTAATTCCATACATGTAATGCCATAGTTTTCGCAATACAATAATTAACGATGCAATAAATTAAACATGCAAAAGAAAATTCAGTCTGATTAATAATTTTGATCCATCCATCTCATATATTTTATTTCATTTCATGCCACACTAATAATATTATGAATTTATATATATACATTATCATATATTTAAAATAAAATAAAACACTAGCTAGCTAAGACATCATATTTTCATAATTCATCACTCAATGTCTTCATTAATTATTAGATCTGATTAGACTAAAACCCATGTTCCCACTAATCTTGTATTGAATTATATAATTGATAGTGTTCACATGAAATAAAATATATATAGAATAAGAATATAGGAAAAAATCGAGAATCCAACGTACCAAGAAGAATGAGGGCTTCAGGCAAGGATCCGATGATCTGAAAAGCACTGGCACCAAAGACACCAGGGCCAAGTATCTTGAATATTCTCTCTCCACCAGATGCCACGTAGGATTCTCCATGAAACAGCAGAAATTCATACACCACTATCAAGAACAAATGCCCTCCCACACTTTCTGAACATGGCAAGAATCCATACATTTGATCACACATCTTCTCTTCTGCTTCAATCCCTTTCAATCTGATCAAACCCTTTTCCGGCCCGATTCCGGCCACCCCATCGGAAATCAGTGGCCGGGAAACGGACCCGCCTGCGAAGAGGATGATCGGAAGAAGAAGAAGATATGGAAGAAACTGAGTTTTCATGATCATCTTGGTTAATGAATAATATAATGTGTGAATTGATTGTTAGGTTTATAAATATTGGGGGGTATTTATAGTGAGATTCTTGAATGATTAGGTAATTTGTTGATATTTAATCCTACTTGTTGAAAGAGATTAAGATGAATGGTGCATGTTAGCACTTAGCAGCCATGGAAATTTCGTTGTTTTACTCTTTCTTTTTTGTTTGATGTATGCAATATCATTGACCATTTTTTCTTGGCGACTTTGGAAGGCTATTACGAAGACCTAATCTAATTTCAACATGTTGTTATTAATTATAATTAATATTTTTTATTAATTAAAACTTGTGAGTTGCTTCGACTTTTCTTAGTTTTTTTCTTGTAGAAAAAGTAAGTAATTTTCTAAAGTGTGTTTATAACAGATCAAAATAAAGAAGTTTTAATTTGGGGATGACATAAGTCACTTTCACTTTTGATACATGTTGAACTTATCAAATAGTAGTATTACTTAATTTACTTTGAAAGTGATTGAACTATTGTTTAGGAGAGAAAGGTCTACTACATATATACGTGTTTTATAATTTATATACTTAATAATGCCTTAGTTGTAAAATAAAAGATGACACATAGAATTTTAACAATTTTTTTATTTTATTTTAGCAAATTAAGACGATTTTTTTTTTATTATTCAAATCACACGCCATATTTATCCAGAAGAATTAATTCTGTACTAGCCGTCTACTACCACGGTCTACCCCCTCAAGTCTAGCTGAGTATCATTTAATTATTTCATTAATTAGCTTCTATCTTTCTTTCTTTCTCTCCTTTTTTTTTTAATGATACTCAATGCGAGTTGTGGGTAAATTAGAAATAACCACTTTTCTGAAAAATGCCAAAGAAAAAGGGTGCGGCTATCCGCACTCCACTAATTACTAAACACACCTCACCTCAAGTATTACTGTTCATATATGATGTGAACAGTAACATTTGAGGTGGGATGTGTTTAGCATTTTTTGTGGTGCGGATAGCCGCACCGAAAGAAAAATATATTAAATCTTATTTTTACCAAACCACTACAGCTCATGATTAAATTTGCAAATAGGACTAAATAATCAATGAATAATAGTACTCTAGTCAATAAACAACACAGGTTTAATTAGTCAACTTACATAAAGATATTAAAATCACATGTGGCAGGATGTCATATAAATATAGAATAAATATATATTTTCTATACATATATATATATATATATATCTAATATAGGGAAATTAGCAGTGTCTTTATAATTTTATATCGAATATGGCTTTATGAAACTATTTCACCGATTTAATTTCTTAAAAAAGTTAAATTGACTCAAATTAAGGACTAATTTAGGTTATTACCCAGTTAAATGTGGAAAAAAAAAATCCTTTTTTTTAAGCATGAAACTAGGGATAAAATAATCTAATTAAAAATTTTGTAAATTATACACCTTTTTTTTTTAATTTTTTCAGATTGAATTGAGTTGGAAACCAGGATAGCCTAGTCTCTTGGGCCTTTTAATTATTTGGGCTCATGGAATTTATGGACTTATTTGTATATGAATTGGGCCGAAAATGGACCTTTTTTAGGCCGAATTTGAACCATGCGGCATCCATCATGGTTAGTCATTTGAATTTCATTTCTGTTAACTAAAATAATAATGATTTAAATGAGTTTATACTTCGGAAAATTATACATGTAAATTGTAATCAAATAATTTTACATTTTGTAAAAATTTAA
Organism: Scutellaria minor; assembly: GCA_954870855.1. Classification (NCBI taxonomy): domain Eukaryota; kingdom Viridiplantae; phylum Streptophyta; class Magnoliopsida; order Lamiales; family Lamiaceae; genus Scutellaria; species Scutellaria minor. Next base: position 8,846,258 of record OX940727.1, read on the forward strand.
ATTTAAATTTTATTTTATAATTACAATCATCTAAACATGTAAATAATTTATTTATTTAAATTCATATAATTTTTTATATGGGAAATTATAGTATATAATTGCAATAAATAACTACATGCATTCTATATTATAAAATTTGTTAATTTAAATTATAAAAATTAGATGTTGGCTCCTAATTTATTACATGTATTTTAATTTGTACACCTTTGATCTCTTGTGTAACGTTTACTTGGTTTTTTTTTTGAGGGGGGGGGGGGGGGGAATAATAATAATAATAATAATAATAATAATAATAATAATAATAATTCCTTGATAAAAAATACGATAAAACATTCATTAATTTATCCGTTTGCAGTTTGCAAGTTCCTCTTGGAATATAAAACTCAAACCATCATCTTAATCTCCAAAACTGTTGGTCTGGAGAATCTCTTACTACTTCCATGGAAGTTGGATTATAGGTTCACTGCTTCCATTGTTGAACGACCACCATCAACGACATACCTATGGACGCAGCCGCTTCGTTGCTCCGTTCAAAGGTCACCCCTTTCAGCTCTACTCTCTCCCAATGTAGCCACTTAACCTCACTTGGACATTTTAACAAACGGGTTCAGTGCAAGAATTTTTCGGCAAAATTCTCCTTGGACCAGAACAATTCAAGGCTTATCAGAATCTCTTCCACCTCCTCCCACTCAGTTATCTCCAATTCTGTTAGTCCACTGCGCCGCGACTCGGTTTTTTCCCCGTTGCCCAATTCAAATTCAAGAATCACTCGCCCTCTTCGCTCTATCAAATGCGCGTATTCAACTTCTACAGATTCAGATTCACCGAACCCATGGCTGAAAAGGATCAAAGAACTCTCCTTTGACTCCCTGAAATCCTCCCTTCTGCAATTGACCCCCATCGACATCTGTAAGTGGTCTCTGGCATTCGCTGTTGCCATCGCTGCGTCAAAATGGAGTGTGAGTTTGTTGGTGAATCCATTCTTCTGGATGTACTTTAGCTGGACATGGCTATTCTGGCCATGGATGGTGGCCATTGCCCTCGCCATCTACGGTGTCTACAGCCTCACCAGACACATGAAAGGTGAATCCACCTCACTCGAGCAACTCGCCATTGTCACCTCCTCTTTCACATGGCTAACCCTAGTCCCCCCTGCCCATTTCAATGGCTTTCTTGAAGGATGGCCCTTCGTGTTCTTCTTCATCTACCACTACTTCTTCTTCCTCCATGTCAGCGTTCGAAAGCGATTGTATGGTGATTACTACCCCAGAGAGCATGATCCCAAATGGGACATCAGTTTACCTAACTGGCAAAAGCTCTTGTTCTGCATTGGAGTAATGGCTGCTCATTGGCTTGCAGCTTTCGAGGGAACGGAATTGCATCTCATCCCTGGTGGATTCAACAATGTGGCTATCTGGGGTTTGATCATTTTGACAGTGTTTATGCAGTATCATTCGACGTTGTATTTGGCTAAGTATTCGGAGAAGGTTGTTGTGCCTACAGCTGTTGTTCAGTTTGGGCCTTATAGGTTCGTTCGCCATCCAATCTATGCATCGACAATGCTGCTGTTTGTTGCCTATTTTACTGCTCTCAGAGCACCGGTGAGCATTGCGTTTGTTGTGGCCGTGTGTTTGATGTATTATGGGCAAAAGGCGAAGATGGAGGAGGAGGTGATGATGGAGACGTTTGGGAAGAGGTATGGGGAGTATATGAGTAAGGTTCGTTATAAGTTTGTTCCTTTTGTTTACTAATTTGAAGAAGTTGTTGAGAGTTGCTGCTTTGAATCTGCTGGTTAGAAGAGGATTGATATTTTATCTGCTTCTTTTGTTTAGTGGTTGGATTTATGTTTCATAGTTTGTTTCAGCAGGAATGTGATGTTTTTGGATATTATAGGACTTCTTGAAAGGGAATGAGAATGCAGATGTTTTTGCAAAGATGCAGAGTTTATTGTTATGAGTTAATTTGATATTGTGTTTTAGCTTGGTTTGATTATTTAACTAGTACAAACTCAGCACAAATACATTTTGATTCTATGGAGTACCATCTATTGATTGTTACATAAATGAGTTAAACACAAATCATTTTGTCAAACAAATAGATATATTCAGGCTTATTTGATGTTTTCACTCGTACTTCCACCCTTCTTGTCCAAGTTCCATCATGTTAAGCTTTGTATTGAGGTATTCAATACACAAGAATTTGAAATGCATAGATCATACATTCAATATATTATAGTGGATTAGATTGCATTCAACTGACAAAAATCAAATTAATCCAAACAACCATTAGTCAACTTTGTTATAAGTCCAAACACAATCTAAGAAAATATTACAGATTACTTACTATAATAGACCAATATTGAAGTCACGCAGAGATGGATACAAAACTATTATATCACACACACACATGCACTCTCCCGCTGCAAAGAAATTGAATATAACATAAAATAAATAGATGACATACTCTGCTTAAGGAAGCAACTCTCTGTCCAAGTCAATAAAAATGGAAGCAGGGGCCTAACCGTCAATATAAATTAGCACTGGCAATATAATGTGTGAGATCAGTAGAACAACTCTAAAAGACCGCCATAAAACTAAATGAGTAAAAATTTAGTAGCTACAGTGTCAGAGCTAAATGTCTACAGTATACAATGTGATGCTTTTTAACGATAGCCCCCCCTTCCTCTACCACGTCCCCTCCAACCTCTACCTCGTCCAGAACTTTTTGCATTATTCAAGCCTTCAAATGCTCGGTTAACAAGTTGGTTTTGTACGCCTCCTGCTCCTCTACCCTTCTTTGTTGCATTTGTCCCGGATCCATTGCCAGTGTTAGCAGCTCTCTTTTGACTGCAATGATGAAAACATCATGCTTAAACAACAATGAAGTATGGTAGCAATAGTGGTAAATACTGCAAGGACGAGTGTGTTCTAATGCCATACCCAGCTGTAGCTGCACCAGACGTTATTGCAGCCTTAGTTGCTTCTTTCCAGGATAAGCTGATCCTTTTCTGGTCCCCAATAAATGAAGGTGCTTTCGAATGCAGAGGCTACAACAACCAATTAGAAAGGAACAATTGTCAAAATAAAGAACAGGCAATAGGCCAGAGAAAAATGTAAAGACATTCATTTTCTCCACTATTTTACTGTTTGGATAGAGCAGAACTTAACTAGACTTTACGTATCTCTAGTAGTTTGTTGAATTAACCCGTAATAATATAACCATATCCAGTCCTTTTTTTTTTTTTTTTAATAAAGCTTCTCTGAGAAAGTGCTATTATCACATTGTGGTGCTAGGAAAAAGCATTCACCTGAGTCATCGCAAGTATATTGTTGCAGGTCCGAAGGCCAGCTGTGGCATTCTGCCTCTGTTTTTTCTGCAAGATATGAACGAAAAAGAAGAAAATAAAGAATTAATCCAACTTAATTCCCTAAAGATAATTTCCTTTTAGAACAACAGGATGTCTACTAAGGAAAAACCCACAATTGTTTCTTTGTCCTCTTCTGTTTTTGCAGCTGCCAGTGCTTTATTGTGCTCTGCCATCCCCTGGGTCAATTTCTTATTCATCGTCTTACCTAATTCCTCAATAGTGCTCAATCTATTTCATCAAAAAAACCAAGTTACCAATCTGAACTCCAAAAGAGAACCAGATTTTGGTGATCATGAACACATAACCGAATAGCGTGTTTTCAATGTAGTTTTCAGTTCATGGAGTACCTCTCAGTAAAGTCTTTGAACTGTTCAGAAAAATCTTCCCCAAGCCTATCTGAAGGCTGTCCTGTAACAATCTTGTAGCCACAAAGGCTATTTGTGGCATTGGGAGCCTACAAAATTCAAGCATATAAGGAGTGTAGTTCCATAATATAATATAAATACTCAACATGGTCAAATACAGCATAATTCTTACCTTATGAGCTAAATGGTGAAATGCATATAGCAAGCACTCAATGTATGTGAAATTTATCTCTTCAACCTTTCTTCGAACCATGTATTTCTGAGAAAGAAAGGGCACTATAAATTATACTGAGAAAAGGTTCTACATCATTAACATAAAAATCATATAGCAAAACGTCGAAAGATAAGTCATCTTAACTACACTTGATTTGTATATTTAGCGATGTGAACATTCCAAAGTGAGTTGGTGAATCTCCTATTCACATGGCCACTAGCATTTGTATTTTAGAATCATAGTCAACTAAAATAGGTTGCAGTAGAAAGGATCAAATACTGGTATCTATGAAATAGTGGAAGATATGGATAAGGATAATGGCAGGTAGTTGAACAGGTACCCAAACTGTTAACATTGCTAATAAGACGTCGTATGACCAAAATCTATACAAACACTAGCATAATCATGTCATAAAATCATCAGTTAAAGAAATACTGCAAAGCATAGATAATGTTTCCCAGACTAAATTTGGATTGTGCGCTTTATTATCTACTTGGGAAAACAATGTACCTTCAGAAGTTGAACAACTGATGGCAGAAGCTGTCTTGAGTCTTGTGGCTTAGCATACAATGAACATTCAGCAAGGTTCTTGAGCAAGTCTAATTTTCGTTCATCAGGAAGCTGATGGAGAAAAGGTAAAAGAGAAACCCAACATAAATTCCAAACAGTAACCATCAAAATCATAGAGAAGCAACCTACTGTGAAGGGAACATTATTGTATTATGCTGCAAACATTATTTTAAATGAAACTGTAATAGACATCAAATGAAACTTCAAATGAACTTTTGACCAGACAAAAAGCTCAATGCTGTAAAAACTTATGTTTCCTAACATGTGTTCCTTTACCATCAGAATAACCCAGCTTTCACAGAAGGGTTATGATAAATCTTATCGATTACACAATCAATGGGAGCCAAAAAAAAAGACTAATAAGAGACAGGATAAAGATAATGTGGCAGAGTCTAAGATTAAATGCCGAAAAGAAATTGTAAATCAAACACTAATATTGCCAATTCTAGGGTCTCTCAACTGAGGTAAACTGGGACAAGGATAGCTAAAAATGTTCGGTAACTAAATCATCCAGAAAACTAGCCAAAATTTCAGTTTCAGCAGTACCTTGTCAAAAACTGGGATAATTTGCTTCGTCAAATAATTGAAGAACTTACTACTCGAAGCACCCCTCTGAAATCACAAATATGCTCAATGTCAGCATAAGCTCAGAGGTCATATAGTTATTCAAATATTAGGAATGTATATACCATGAAAAAGGGCAGGGCCATCTGTAGGCAGGATATGAATCGGTCAATGTGATCACCATCTGAAACCTGTAAGCACATAGGGAAAAAGGTCAGCAAATAAAAGTAAAAAATACGCTTTCAAATTAATTCTTAAGCCATACAATATATCAGCATTTCCATGGGAAAAGGTATCTGATAACCAAGAAGGATTCGGAAGGGTATTGTAACAAATATTAGAAAATAAAAAATATCTGAAACTACAACTGATATTATTCAAAGAAAATTACATTCTATATCCAAAATCAGGAAACAGTCTCCAGCCTGATTTTTAAAATACAAATCTAAGGAAATGGACCATTTGTTACAGAGACAAGGAGAAAAGAGTAAACCTAGACAAATATATATAACGGAGTAATGATACAAGAATATGGAGATGGCAACAGTATCAAGTCTGTAATTTTAGGACCTGTGCCTTAAATAGAAACCTTTAAAAGAGGTGGCAACAAACAATCAGCTAGAGAAAATCAGATAAAGACCAGCTGGGAGGGCAAGATATGCAACATACATTAAATTGAGCATCCAGATCAGCCTGGCCTTCAATTATCTCAACTAGTTCTTGAACACGCTCCACAGGAGCATTCTGCCCAAATAAGGTCAAGCTTTTCAAGAAGTCGATGAACAATTTAAACTCAGCACCCGTCACATCTTGCAGGTTCTGAAACAGAAACATGTCAGAGAATGTGCAGTTGGAGTAATTAGAGGATGGCAATTCAGATATTATGAATCTTGAAGCCTAAAAGAAGAAAAGGGCCCTAAACAGACTATCAGGCATAAGAGAAACACAAACAATCAAATTTTCAATGCTACAAATGTAATACCTGCTTCACCAAATTAGTGATATGCCTCTCCATTTCATCCTTTGGCTTCAACAACTCTTCCTTAAGAGGGAACACCTGAAATATGGACTCATAAATAAGATTTGCCAGAATCTCAGTAATGAAAAGTCACTCTTGAAAGTAGAAAATATCATACCTTATCTCTAATAAAGCAGAGCACCTTTTCGCGAATGCTCTCCCAAGCACTGAGATCCTCTGAATTGCGATCATCAGTGCTGCCAATGTGCTTAAACAAAGCTGTTAATGAAGCTGCAACAAACACACCCAACAACTTCAAAACCACGTACTCTGTCTGCAAAACCACTTGTGCACATTGTAAAATGAATTAAATGTATTCATGGTTTTAGGTTTCTTAGGTCATGAAACTCACGTAAGTGTCATGAAAGTTTGTATCAGGCAATATTGGTAAAACTCTTACTATGACCATGCTAAAAAATGACTAATCCAAGAAGTCGAATTCATAATTTTCTTGAATTAAGGTTTGTTCACAAAAATGCTTTAAGAGGTACACCCTACACACATGCATATGACCCAGATGCAGATGGAGCAAGCCTGGTGGCATTTCCATGCTACAGCACTTGCCATCAATATGCGTTCCATGGATGAGCTTGTAAATTCTTTCACAATTATTCTTCAAAAAATTACTATAGCTCCAAGCCAATTTTCCTTCCATCACCTTCCAACTAATCCTCCAACACAATACTTGAACATCTTAAAGACTATCATCAACTAGATCTTAGCATTATCAAAGGACAATGCTCATTTCTCATGTATAATCTGCTTGTGAGACTCTCCATAACGTGAAAACATTAACTTTGTATTTGATAAAAGAGATACAAACACAGTTAACAGAATAATTGTTAGAGATTGATGTTATGCTGCAACGCTTGGATGGTATCGGCAAAAAATAAAGAATAAACAAAAAAGAAAAAACAAAGATGCATTTTATGGAAAATATAATTACAGAAATTTAAACCGGGACTTACTCTTCACATCCTGTCGCAACAGAGACATGAGAGCTTTATGCACTGCATCACGCTCTACATTATCTCCTATCAAAACCATAAAGAATGTTTAATAAAACTAAACTGTTCAGATAATCTGTTTAAAAATCCCAATCTAGCATCAAAGACTAAATTACCAGCAATGAGGAGTTGACCAAGGATGTCTACAATTTTTGCCAGATGTTCAGGTGTATCCCTGCAGAAAAGAGGAAGCCCACGAATAGCTTGCACACGCACCTTCAGTAATCAACAAAAACAACCTTATAAATCTCTTTCAGACATGTATAATTCTTAGGAACATCAACAGTCTACTAATCAAACTCAGCATACACACAAAATGCCACGACATGAAGAATTTGATTGGCTCTACAAGATTGACAATTTCAAACATGGTAGGAACAAAACAAACCACCACAAGAAGGGTCGTGTATTCTTGTAATTTCCATTCTAATCTCAATATTCTACCTCATCAAACAAAATATCATCTATAATCATACAGGTTTAACAGAAATCACATCTTAGGACAACGTTCTCATTTAGATTTACTTCCTTCTTCTGTTACCATGATATCCAATATCCAGACGAATGCAACAAAATATGGAGAGAAATATTCATTCCCTGTGCTACTTCAGAACATGAACTAGGCAACTCCAGACACACTCACAGACAGCGTAGCTGTATGTGAGCTAAACTTTACCATAACCATACCACTTGTAGCACTCCAATCAAAATTGGAAAAGCACCAATCAGACAAACATATTATTTTCTTCAAAAATGCACTTCAAATACAGGTATGGAAACAAATAACTGAGCAAAATACTTCAGAAAGACAGTAAATCGCTTACCCCAAGCTCCTCGTCTTCGCACAGATACAGATGCTGATCTAGCGCTTGCTCAGAAAGCTCAGGGAAAAACTTGAAAAACTTCGGTATCATCTGCGCAGCCAACTGCTTCGCCTTCACGCTGCCATTAGCTGCAGCAATTATCCCCTCGTAATCCTTCTGATTCTGCTCCCCGTTATAGAAAAAAATATACGCAGAACATAAGATTCTCCATTTGCTTCAACAAAAAATGATACAATGCGCAAAGAACACAAGAAATGTCGAAATATGTCGACTAACCTGAGATTTATCTTTGGCTTCGTTGAGTCTTTCTCCATACTCGTAGAGCTTCTCAATGTCTCTAGAATCGTCCGTCACTTCCGCCATAATTCAATTAGAATCTTGCAAAACCTCGATCTTTCGCGTGAGAGTGTGTGGGAGAAGGGGTTAGGGTTTCTTTATTGAGGATAGAAAGGGGTTAGGGTTTTGAGAAGGTGGAAGGAGGGAAATTCAGGTGATTTAGGCTGGAAACATGTTATTTTAATTTTTAATGTAATAATATAGGGTCAAGGACACTCGAATTTCTTTATTTGCCCTAATTTTGTATGAAAATAAAACTGTGGGGCAATTATGGGCTAATTTCACAATTTAATTTTTAAATCAACGATAAATGAGCATTTTTTCCTTTGAATGGGAACGTTGTAGTTTCCGTGTGATGTTATTATTATGATAATAATGTATGTGATCGATTATAATATATATATATATCATAAAATAATTGTGTGCTTCTAGGTAGTAATCTTGGAAGATGATAATGGACATTTTTTTTAATTTCAAAACCAAGTTCTTATTCACTTAATTATCTTACTTTTTTTTTTTTTGCTAAGAAGTAGCTCTTTGATTTATTTATATATATATATATATATATATATTTTTTTTTTTTTTTTTTTGAAGAAGAAGTAGAATAAAAAATTAGGTAGAAGTAGAAGGGTATAATTTAGAAAATAGAATAACTTCTAAAAGTATAGAAAATTATAAAATTGATTCAACAATGAACAAGAGAGCTTGAGAGAGAGATTCAAAATATTGTAATTGGCAAAGAATTGGTGTATCATGATCACAGACAAAAAAAGTGTCGATTAATCGTCAGTTCTGATTCGGTTAAATCGACAGTTCAACCAATTGCAGCGGTCGATCTTCAATGACAATAAATCTCGATTTTTTATTAAAAAAATCTCAAAAATAAATCTCGATCGTTGATCACCAACAATCGATAATTGTCCACATGGCCGCGCCATTTTTTTGGAATTAAAGCACAAATCGGCGGTTTGAACCACCTTGAGACACCGATTTCTTTGTAACAGATACGAAATGACATTTGTTCGATTGTTTTGGCCAACACATTTCTGTCGTACACGTGGCATATAAAAAGGGAAAAAATCGGTTGTTTCACAGTTCGAAAATAAGTTGAAGCGAAACCAGGTCAATAATTTTCCACATCGTTAATCTCAGTTCTAATTCAGGTTTTTAAACCGTTTGAGCATATTTAGATGCGTCGCTTGGGTGGCCTTTTGCTTCAAAATTTATATTCCTCCATCTAAATTCATGATACTGTTGTAAATAATTACGATAACTATAAAATAAACTAGAAGTAAAACAGACGAAAGTGAACGAAAATAATGCGTAAAATAAAGACAAGACGAGAAGAGAAAATTATATGAGAGAAGAGAATTTGTTGTGTCTTTATTCCATATCATTACATGTATATATAGAAAAAAAATGATAGATAAGCCTTGATCACCAAGTTAGCCTTAATCACCAAATTTACTTAATCACCAAGTTTATATTCAATATTATAATACTTCCCCTTGAATTTAATTTTTTTATGTCATGTGCATAAGTTGTCTCGTTAAAAACCTCAAACCAGAAAAATTCATTGGGACAAAAAACTGAGATGAGGGAAAAAGAGTACAACACATATATGCAACATTTTCGCTTCCCCTGCAGCGATTAGCATGAGTCTGGAAGTAAACTTTCAATCTTATTTCTCGTTGGATCTTCTCATACCAATGTCGTATACCAATTTCTCAAATGTAGATGTAGGCAGGGATTTTGTGAATAAATCAGCAAGATTGTGACATGAACGAATTTGCTGAACATTTATCTCTCCATTTTTCTGAAGCTCGTGAGTATGGAAAAATTTTGGTGATATATGTTTAGTCCTATCACCTTTTATATACCCGCCTTTAATTTGTGCTATGCAAGCAACATTATCCTCGTAAATGATAGTAGGCGTAGTGGTAGTCAGTTTTAACTCACATACATTCCTTATATGAGCTATAACTGATCTTAACCAAACACACTCTATATCTGCCTCATAAAGAGCAATAAATTCAGAGTGGTTGGAAGATGTGGCAACCAATGTCTGTTTAGTAGACCGCCATGAAATGGTTGTGCCATTATAACAAAATAAATATCCAGTTTGTGATCGAGCTTTGTGTGGATCAGATCTATATCCCGCATCTGCATAACCAACTAACCCCGAGTTAGTTGTATTATTTGAATATAACAATCCCAAATTTATAGTACCACAGAGATAACGGAAAATATGTTTAATTTCGTTCCAGTGTCTCCGGGTTGGCTCAGAATTATATCGAGCAAGCACATTAACCGCAAATATGATATCTGATCTTGTACATTGTGCTAGATACATCAATACTCCAATAGCATTAAGATACGGCACCTCTTGGCCAAGTATCTTTTCATCAAACTCTTTAGGTCAAAATGGATTTTTATTAGGGTCTAAACAACGTACCACCATAGGAGTGCTTACAGAATGAGCACTCTCCATATTAAACCTTTTGAGCAGTCGCTTAGTGTACGCAGATTGATGAATAAAAATGTCATTTGCTCTATGCTCTAGCTGAAGACCGAGACAGAGTTTGGTTTTCCCAAGGACTTTAACTTCAAACTCTTTCTTCAGATATGCAGTAGCATTAGCCAAATTCTCAGGAGTGCCAATGAGGTTCATGTCATCTACATAAACTGCAATTATAGCAAATCTGGTTTCTGATTTTCTAATAAAAACGCATGGACAAATTGAATCATTTTTGTAACCTTCTCTGATAAGGTATTCACTTAGTCTGTAATACCACATGCGACCAGACTGCTTTAGTCCATACAATGATCTTTGTAATTTGATCGAGTATAGCTCACGGGGATTACCCATTTTTGGTATTTTAAATCCATCAGGAATTTTCAGGTAAATATTAGAATCAAGTGAACCATATAGATAAGCTGTTACTATGTCCATAAGACGCATGTCCAAATTTTCATGGACAACAATACTAATGAGAAAACGGAAAGTGATCGTATCCATTACTGGTGAATACGTCTCATCATAATCAATCCCAGATCTCTGAGAGAACCCTTGGGCAACAAGTCGGGCCTTATATCTTACAATTTCATTATTCTCATTTCTCTTACGGACAAATACCCATTTATACCCAACATGTTTTATATTGTCCAGAGTTTGAGTGATAGACCCAAATACATTCCATTTATTTAGTTAAGCTAATTCAAATTTGATTGCTTCCTCCCATTTAGGCCAGTCATCTCTTTGACGACATTCTATTATGGAACGTGGTTCACTGTTACAATCATCGCTCAAAATCTCTTGAGCAACCAAGAATGCAAAAATATCATCAATAATGATCTCATTTCTATCCCATACATAATTGTAGTAGCTTATGGAATTCTCGATATTTTCTGGATTTGATATCATCATGATTGTTTTACTAGGCTCTAAAGATTCACCTGGAGCTTGCTCATTAGAACTCACTTGATTAATGGGCTCATAAACCCCTTTCTTGGTTTTTCGAGGAATAGAGTCCTTTGAGCTAATGGGTCGACCCCTTTTTTATCTTGGTCCATTAGAATTCATTTTCATATGTTCATTAGGAACATCGATCCTAGCTGGAGCGTTCACAGCTGGAATATGAGACTACGTGACTTTACTGGTATCATTAAATGCGTCAGGAAGTCTATTAGCAATATTATGTAAATGTATGATTCTATTGACCTCATTTTCACATTCAAGTGTGCGTGAGTCTAGACAAGACAAATTCTGCTCACACCATGTGAGATTCTCAACATGCATAGGTTTATTATTATCAAGGATTGTCTTACCGATTGATGGAGATGTCGTTTCATTAAAATGACAATCCGCAAACCTAGCGGAGAATAAATCACCCATCATTGGTTCCAAAAACCTAATAATCGATGGTTAATCAAACTCGACGTATATGCCAAGTCGGTGTTGGGGACCCATTTTTATCCTTTGTGGAGGTGGAATTGGCACCTGTATAGCACACCCAAATGTGCGAAGATGCAAAATGTCTGGCTCAAAACCCAAAGTTGATTGCATTGGGGAATGCATATGATACGCACTGCGACGTAATCTAAGTAAAGATGATGCATGCAATACGGCATGTCCCAATGTTGTACTAGTGAGCTTTGATCTCGCTAATAAAGTTCGAGCAATAATTTGGAGTCTCTTGACAAGAGATTCTGCCAATCCATTTTGAGTATGAACGTATGCTACTGGGTGCTCAACATTAATTCCCAGTGCTGCACAATATTCATCAAAATATTTTGATGTAAATTCTCCGGCATTATCCATCCTTATATTTTTAATAGGATGATCAGGAAAATGTGCTCGGAATTTAATAATTTGTATAAGCAAATGCGCGAATGCAACATTGCGCGTAGATAGCAAGCATACGTGAGACCATCTAGAAGATGCGTCTATCAGAACCATAAAATATCGAAATGGTCCACTTGATGGGTGAATTGGTCCACAAATATCACCATGTATCCATTGTAAAAACGATGGTGATTCATAACCAACTTTTGTCACAGAAAGTTTTATAATGAGCTTTCCTTGTGAACATGATTCACAAAAATAATCATTTGACATCAATATCTTTGTATTCGTTAAAGTATGTCCTTTAGTATGTTCCACAATCCTACGCATCATAGTAGTTCCGGGGTGACCCAGACGATCATGCCATAATCCAAGTATATCAGGATTAATTAGTTTCCATGACATGGTGGCATAGGATTCGAAAGCTCGAATTATGACATAATAGAGCCCAGAAGCTGTTGCTTCAAATTTCTCATGAATATTCCTTTTGGTATTTTCAACCAATGTCTCTATATGGTATCCATTGCGTCGAACATCTTTAAAACTTAGTAGACATCTTTTTGATCTACCAGATAAAAGTGCATTTTCAATATGCAGAGTGGTACCATTAGGCAACACGATTGTTGCATTCCCGGATCCATCAATAATCTCAACGGGTCCTGATATGGTTCTCACTTGTGCTTTGCACAATGTCACACTCGAGAAATATATTTTATTTATGAATATTGAGTGCGTTGTCGCACTATCGAGTAGACAATGATTCATTTTGTTAGTATGCTCCATGTACTGCCTGATTATACAAAAATATATTAATACTGGAATCACTATAATAAAATAACAATTTCATAATATTATATAATATAAGGTTAATTTCAGGAATTTATCATTTAAGAGATATGTACATTGCTGTTGACAAAAAAATAAAATTTACTCGATCTCGAGTATGCCATTTTCCGAGAGAGGTCTATACACAAAATTACCAAACTCTAAGTTTGGATCTATCACCACCACTTGACACTTTATACAATGGGATCAAGGTCCTAAAAAAAATTTGATAGTTCAAGAGATTTCCCATCTTGAACTTGATCATTCATGATTTGAGGTGTGGCGTCTCGAGGGGTAGTAAATGACATTTCTGCCTCAATGGCGTGTGTCTAGACTCCTTTTCTTTTGTTTTTTATCGAATCCTGGTACAGATCCACCAGATGTTGGGCAGTCCTGTAGACTTTAGCCCAATGACCAATCATTCCACATCTATTGCAATTATTTTAATAAGATTTCTCTGTGGGCACCTTGCCCTTGTCACGGTTCCACTGAAATCAGTTTCCCTGATTGACCGGATAATTATTTGGACAAGAATAACCACGTCCGCGTCGGTTATCTTTATTAATATCATGACGTCCGCGTCGGTTATCTTTATTAATATCATGACGTCCGCCTCGGACATCATGATGGGGACTACCACGTCCACCGCCTCTCCAGACACCACTCCCGGATCTTTGTCCACGACCTCTAGATTGACCCATAGGTTTGTTAGCATGTGCTTTTGACACTGCTTGGGACCCACAAGGTCGCAAATCATGATTTTTCAATAACAACTCATTTGTTTTTTCTGCTGTGAGTAGTACAGAAATCAACTCTAAATATGTTTGAAATTGGTGTTGTCTGTACTGTTGTTGTAGTACCAGATTTGAGGCATGCATGGTGGAGAATGTTTTCTCTAATTTGTCATATTCTGACAATTTTACACCACACAGAGCCAAACGAGACTCAATCTTAAAAAAAGCCGAATTATAATCGGAGACTGATTTAAAGTCTTGCAGTCTTATATGTTGTCAATCATACTGCGCCCGTGGCAGGATCATAGTCTTTGTGTGATCAAATCTTTCTTTCAGTTTTTGTCATATCTCCAATGGTCTTTCAAACTGTATGTACTCATCTTTCAAATCCTCCGATAAATTGTGGCGTATAAAGATCATGACGTTAGCCTCATCTTTCCTGTTAGCCTCCTCGATATTTACTCTTTCAAGAGTTTTTACAAGATCCAACCCTTGTAAGTGTAGTTTAATATCTAGGCACCAGGACAAATAGTTTACGCCAGAAACATCGAGAATTTGAAATTTTTGATTTTCAATTCTAGCCATAATAAAACACAGAATATAAAAATAACGATATAAATTTACAAACCTTTTTTTTTTCTCGAGCAAAAACTTGTGCTGCTAACGTGTTGTAAATAATTACGATAACTATAAAATAAACTAGAAGTAAAACAGACGAAAACGAACGAAAATAATGCGTAAAATAAAGACGAGACAAGAAGAGAAAATTATATGAGAGAAGAGAATTTGTTGTGTCTTTATTCCATATCACTACATGTATATATAGAAGAAAAATGATACATAAGCCTTGATCACCAAGTTTACTTAATCACCAAGTTTATATTCAATATTATAATAGATACATATATGTAAGAAAAAAGTTTTTTTTTTTTTTGGAAACCATGTAGGAAAATATTTTAGGTAGTAATAACCTCAAGATAAAACTTAAAAAGTTGTTATAATGTAAGCACCATAATAAGAAGACTAAATTCGCAAAACTTTTTGAATTTTGTTGACAAATGTGTCCCTAGCCTCAAGCCCTCGACTACATAGTACATAGGGCCAAAGTGCAACATCTTCCTTATTTCGAGCAATAAGAGTAATTATCTTTGATTTAGGGGACTAATATGAAAAACCCGAGGTTTTTTTAGAGGTTCGAAGTGCCGTTTATACCCATAAACGAAACTCGAGTTGAAGCGCCTTATAACCAGGATTTCCCGCCGCCTCCTCCTCCGCCGCCGCCGGCAGCTTCTGTCGCTCCTCCTCTTTCCCAGCCGTCTGCGGTGCACGATCGTCAAATAGCCCTTTCAATAAGACCCGTCAGATAGCCAAAGTGCCATTAATGGAGCCCAAACGCGAGAATGAAGAACCCGAAACGTCAACGAAAATCAATCTGAAAGCCGCCAGAAAGCTCCGTGAATTCGAGGGCCACACCGCCGCGAATCCTTCATCGAGAGCGAAAAAAGTCAAAGAAGCAATGTTGGCCAAGAGCAAACCTAGCTATTGCCTGAAGAAAGGCGTTGGGAGTTTGCAATGTGGGGGTGAAAGCATCCGATTTCAGCACCGGAAGAGGCTGTTTTGGCTCCTTAATCAGTTAATCCGGCAGCGCAATTGGACGGAGGCGAGTGGCGTGTTGAGTGTCTTGCTCCAAGGGACTGTCAAAGACGCTTCTCTCTCAGGAAACCGCGCTAAGTATACGGTATTGAATAATTTTCTCCTGCTTCGCTATACCATTCACGTTATGTTTATTTGTTTTTATATTAAATCTTGTTATGATTCAAGAAATTGTTATCGAAAATCAGGTTTTATGAGTGTAATTAGTTACAACATATAACTGATTCAAATTGTAATATGTACTACCAAGTGGAAAAGAATAAGTACAGAAAGTTATTGTTAAGTTTAGCGACAGAGTAATTGATATAGATGTGGAAATAACAATAATAAAATTGGTAGGGATAACTGCAAGAATGTTTAAAATTCATCTCAATGTGGGACTGCAGTATTTTGGCCAGTGTTTATTTTATCTTCCGCAGTTACTTCTCCTGTCTAAGATATAATGAAATAAGAGTTTACGTAACAATACCAGGATTTTTTTTTATCCGATCATCTCCTCAAATTGCCTCCTATGGACTTTTTTGTGTGATGGACTTCTAACAATTTATATGTTACTTTATCATTGAGGCCATGTTAGTTGGCCTTTCATTTGTTCATTCACCAAACTTTCTTTTGCTATAATTCTCTTGAGATGCCTATGTGCTGAAATTTATACAGGCGTCATTGGAGCTTCTTAGTGTAATAAGATGTGAAAATATCAAATCCAGAAAAATCCAGAGTGTATACGAGCTATGGATGAAGAAGCTTGGACCTTTAAAGTATTGGTCAACAAAGGTACAACTATAGTTATACACGCACACACATATATATTTTCCTGAGATGCTTGTCAGCCCAAGCGTGATTATCTGAGAGGGCTTCCTGTATGATTTCTGTCTTAAAATCATGAATACATGACATGTGAAGTTGCACACCCTCAGTTCCTACACTGTTTAATTTCAATTTATTCGATATTGTGAAAGTTTTTTCTTAGAATTAAAAACAAGATTTTATACCTTGGTAAACTTGGTTATGTTAATGTGTGATGGCCCTGCTGCATGTGCGCACGGTTAGAAGAAATCAATTTCAAAATTCTTGATATCTGTATGCAAATTCTGAAATTCCAAAATAAATTTGATAAAACATATTAAATGCTGATGACAGGATAAATTTGCTGTGCAATTGGAATTTATTCTTACTTGTTTACAACGTGGGAGTTTGGAGGATGCATATCAAGGTGCTCTTTGGTAAGTTTTCTGTCTCCATATGCATGGGTTTGCATTAGATTCAATGCAATGGATGCCTCACCAACTGTAGGAATTTTCTTATCACTTTATTATTAGCATCAAGAATTGATGGCACATAAATCTCCATAATATGTACACGTATGCTCAATCTCATTTTAAGGTTCTCTGTTATCAAATGCTCCTCAGTCCTCACCATTGTAAACTTCTACTATTCTTGTTAGATCCCCATTGTTCATTTCTTTTGTTTTCTTTTACATATACATTTTTGATCAGTCTCATGCAGGAGCGTGGTTTTGATGGCGATCCTGTTGCAAATTTGGTTGTTGGCTTGACATTTTCTCAGCTGTGGTATTCTGGGATTCCAAAAGAGTTACAGTTGACAGAGCTGGACTCATCCAGCACCTATATGCAATCAGAAATTCCACTTGACGTCAATCATGTGCCAGTTGAATATTCTAAGGAACATGATGCCCTTGAAGCAGGAACCAATTCTATCATACAGTGTGATTCCTACACCTCTGTTGCAAATGATAAAGAATTAGTTGGATATGAGCAGAAAGAATCAATGGACATTGATGGCAAGGTGAAAAAGGAAATTTCTGAAACTAGTTTTGAGCCACAGGAGTTTAATGTGAAATCAGCTGAGGCAAGTGGAAACAGTTATTCTTCCTTGCCTAGCTATAGTGGTGACCTTCCCCATGCCTCTATTTTTTACACTCAAGGTGAGTTCCAGAGCCCTTATTCTCTTCCATCTATCCATCAACAGTACTAATAAGTGTTGTTCTGAACCAACAACCTCTTATTTAATGAAATCAACAAAAAACTAGCAGTTATTTTGTGAGTTTTATGCCATTTTATAACTGTGGTCATGGTTTGGAGCTGTTGCATGTTGATACATCATAAGATGCAGCAAGAATCCACAATATCAAATTTTATTAAATAAATTGGATATATATATATATATAATGAATAGGTTTTATATATCCCATCATTTCATATATAGCTGGATCAAGTACAATCAAAATCTAGAATCCCACTCTTGATCATCATCATCATTTACTGTTATTGTTAATTATTTATTTGGCATTTATAAGGGAACTCGGTGTATCTTAGTCCACCTGTCCATTACAATGTAAGGATTGAGTACTATTTTGCATCAACAAAACATGAGTTGATAAAATTATATAGTCTCTATATTTTCATCAATCTAGAATCCCCCAGCAAACCAATGTTCTGTCTTCATTTAGTTGTTTTAACTCTCAGGCTGCTTAGCTACATGCTTCTTGAATTTGTCTCTTCTGTTGCCAAGCCACTATTTTTCTTATTATTTCTGATAAATATTATCAAGCTCATCTACACATAGTTATATAGGATAGGCTGATATTTTCATAGACAATGAATATTTACAGTGCAAATATCATTTTAGTGGGAGTGATGTGGAATGCTTTACAATTGCAGCATTCATTATCATTCTAATACATCCTTTTTTTAATTTTTTTTCTAAGCAACTCCATCGACTATCTGATCCTTGCCATTTGTCATCTTGGAAATCATGTAGCTCTTTATTGACTAGTTTTTAATATCACATTCTAAAATCTTCAGTACCATCTCCATTTTTCAAGATTTTGATCACCTTCCTTTCGTGGTATATTTCCCTCATATTCAGTAAGCTAGGTCCATGAGGATTTCTGTAAGCTAACTTTTTTAGGTTTTGTTCAATATAGGGCTACCACCATGGTTATTGCCCATGAAGTTGCCCAGTTCTCATGAAAAATTGGAGGATGCTATTTATATGCACAGAAAATTGCATAACAACTACTATAAAAGTGCATTAAAGCACTTACGTGTTGCTCTTTACTCAACGCCACCGGTAGCTGAGGCTCTCCACCCTTTGATACAGGTACTAACTTATATTTATTTGGTGAATGAGAATGCCTATCATTCTATTTCTTTTGGAGAAATCATATAAATGAACCTTATAGATCATAATGTCAATCACACTTCTGCCTCTCTCGTTCTTGTTAAGTTCACCCCATAATAATACGCTCTTGTATCTTTGATATGAAGTTAAGTTAATGGGGATGTCATGCTGTGAGGTTCACTGTGTTTGCCTTCAAGTTGTATCTTGTACTGTATTTGATATTATTATGCTATCGCGCTACCTTTATTTTTAATTTTACTCCAAATGTTTGTTCTGAACTCCCTTTACATGATTACTGTTTTTAGGCTTTTCTGAAATGTTGATAATGATTACAGAGGAGATGTAAAAGTGCACCAATGTATCAGCAATCCTATACATACAATCTATATCCTATTACTACTGTATTTACTAAACAATTTTTCATTTGGCTGAAGCCTTCTACCCTAAGGGCCATCTTTTTTTTATATGTTGCCAGATGCTGATTCTTGGAGATCAGGTGCATGAGGCCCTTGATGAAATTGACACTTTATTTCATAGCTCAGATACGGTACTCCAACTAAGGTAATGGTTTTTTTCCCTGATTCAATTGCTAATTCCTTGCCAAAAATTTGATGGACTAAGATGATTTTTTAAAGGAACATTCAAATATTTCATTCTGCTAGTTATAAGAATTAAGCTATGCAATGCTGTTACTAGATAAAAGTTTTTATACCTGTGGACTGTGGTTAACATAGGGTATTGGTTTCATAGTATATCTTGAAATTGATAAAGATGTACATAATGGTGCCTATATATGCTAGAATTGGGATAATACAGGATGGGGAGGGATATTAATTTTAATCTTCTACAGTCTCCCATGCAAATTCCTTTATCCTGTCTCCTAGATGATGTAATATCTGAAGTCTGAAACATTTCTAAGATTTAGTGCACCCATATTATCTTTTATGAAACTCACTCACAGTTTTCTCTATATAAACATCCATGTGATATGCCTGCATGTGTGTATTTATGGAATTTATTTGTTGTACTACAGATTGAAAGCAAGTCTATTGGAGCATTTTGATAGTGGCAATTATGTCAAACTTTGTACATGCTTTGAGGACATTTTGAAGAAGGATCCGACATGCAGTGACTCCTTGGCAAGACTCATACTCCTACATCAGCGTGGTACACTATCAGTTTGAACTTAGAAATATTATCTTTCTAAAATATGCTTGTGATCATACTTGCTTTATCATCCAGAGGACTTTCAAGAAAAGTTACTGTTGAGTAGTTTAGATGATTACTTATGCACATCCAGTGCTTAGGTTTAACATTTTTGTTCCACAGAGTCAGACACTATGATAAGTTTAGATTATAAATACATGTGGTTTCTCCTCCTTTGTTTTTTACTTTATTTTTGGTTGGGGGTTGTGTTGGGAATTGCTGGGGTTGTCGTTCCTTTTCTATTGGTTGAATGAGGTTTTTATGTTCTGAATGCCAGGAGATTATGACACTCAGAACTTGGTGGAAATGATAGCCTTGCACTTAGATACTTCATATGGAACAAGTGAGACGTGGCAGGAGTTAGCTTCTTGTTTTTTAAAACTTTCGGAATGCGAAGGAGATAGAATATCCACCTGTAAAGGTGGCAGTGATCCATACAGTAAAGGATGTTTAGATGATTCAAACAAGATTCCTGAAATATTTACCTCCGGTGAATCTGGAAAAAGCTGGAGATTACGTTCTCGATGGTGGCTGAACCGTCACTTCCACCACAGGATAATGGTATCAGATATTGCTTCAGGTAAAATCAAATTCAGTTAAAGTTTATTTCTGTTGCTTGATAAAGGATTATTACTAGGTTTTAAATATCCCTTGTTTGAAATTGAACAGGTGATTTGAAGCAATTGACGTACAAAGCAGCAGCAGCTTCACATATATATGGAAGACGTTTTAAATATGTGATGCAGACCACTGAATGTCTGGAGAAGGAAAATGATATGGAACTCTATTCTTTCTTACAAACACACATTCTTAATTCTGTTGGATTCTTTTCTTCCGTCTTTAAAGTCACTACTTGATTTTCGTGATTTGTTAACTACTACTGATCATAGATTCATAGTGCGTTGGAGCAACTATAACACACATTTATGCATGTCAATTTTACATTTCAGGTTAAGATTGAAAAAAAGTAATTAAAGAAAACCAGAGTAAGAAGAATAACAAAGAACTGATATATTCAAACAATAATGAAAAAACGTAATATATCCAAAATAACAATACTAAAAAATTATAACCTCCCAAAATGATTTGTAGTGGATGCCATACGATATTAAATTAAGATGATTTTATACTTATATATATATATATTTATTAATATTAATATTAAAGTATCTACTGATGATGTGTCAGATGTTTAATATATTTATTAGTTTTATATTCTATAATTTCAAATGGTCATAATAAAAATTGTCCATGGTAATGATGTGTCAAATATCTATTATGTCACATTTTATAATTTCAAAAGATGGGATCATTATACATCATTTGTGGACATTTTAACATTTTCATATATATATATATATATATATAATATTATTCAAAATTCAATGTAAAGCTTAAAACTCTAAACCTCACAAAGTTTGGTCATAGTGTTTACTTCAACACATCCAAAATAATAATAGTAATAATCTTATAAGATTTTCCAAAACTATGATAAACATTTTAAAATATATTCCTATAAAATTTCCTCATATTTTCCACATACATGATTGCAAATTTTATATGAATAATTATTTTAATATCTACTCGAGTAATTTTTTAAGGATAATTTTTTTTTAATATAATCACATAAAAAAAAATCACTATTTACATGAAAAAGCAACTTTTAATGAAAGCACTTAACGTGTTGGCATTTATTAGCAGAGCTGGAAAAGCAGAGAAATTGTTTACCATATTTTCGCCTTTTGTTTTTCATCACTGCTAACGCCACCGCACTGCCGTCAAGCACCACCACCAGCAACTTGTCTTCCCCCAAAATTTAACGCGTAATGATGATACAAAAACCTTGAAATCTCCCGATTAGCTTTCATATACCTGCGTATCTATATACACACACTTACATACTGAATAGTATCGAGCCGAGATGGCTGGGGGATACAGGGCGGAAGACGACTACGATTATCTCTTCAAGCTGGTGCTGATCGGCGACTCCGGCGTTGGTAAGTCAAATTTGCTCTCCAGATTTACGCGGAATGAGTTCAACTTAGAGTCAAAGTCTACTATAGGCGTCGAATTCGCCACGCGGAGTATTCGCGTCGATGATAAGATTATCAAGGCTCAGATTTGGGATACCGCTGGCCAAGAACGGTATTATTTTTGTTGATTTTAAAAATTTAACCTATTTTTGCTTACATTTTTCTCCTTTTTTTAGTTGTTATATTGAATGGAGGGAGTTATGCTCTTAGTTTTAGGGTTTTTTGCTGCACGCTGTAAATACTTAATTAAGGATAATGAGATTGGGATCATTAGTGAGGTGGTTACACTTGCAAAGTTAAAACACCAGCAGATCCATTGGGCAAAGTGATCCTGCGTGTTAGAAGTTTGGTAGATGTTCAAGTATTTGTTAATGCCAGGAAATCTGTGCCTGTGTAAGCTGCTAATCAGAACAATATAGGGAGAATTCTGTGAGAATATTCTTGGATTCTTTGAGATGGACTTTATAGCTGTAGTTATAAGTATGCTTGCTGCTATAATTATGACTTGTAAAGTGTAATGGACAAACCTCAATTTACTGATGTGATTTGGGATTTGTTCGTATTTCGCTCATTTTGTTGGTGTGGCTTAGAATGACACTTTTCACACTTGTGGTTTCACTTGGTTTGTAATAAAAGATGAAGGAAAGTATAACACAGCGACTTCTTCAAAACGTCTGCTTAAGTATATTTAGATCGTAACCATTGTGTTTGGATCAAGCATTAACCACTCTACCAAAAAGCTATAATTGATGCTAGATGCAAAACTTTATTTGTTTAAAATCTTTATCAAGGGGAGTGGTTTAGTCAAGGGGTGCTGCTGAAAATCGTTTTCAAGTTGTTCTATCTAACTCTTGCACTTAATTGAATGTGACCTTTTACCGCATTTTGAGACATTGGGACTGTCTAATATCAGCAGTTCAGGAACTGTAGATTGTAGAATTAGTGGTATGATCAGAAGGGAACACAATTTCTACTTTCAATCTACTGTTTATTTGTTACAATCTTGTGTAATCAATAATGTATGTTTGATTTTTAAAATGATCTTTAGTTGTCACCATCATGAGTATTACATGTTTGATTTTCAATGTGTTGTTTATTTGTTACAAATTTACAGTCTTGTGTAATGTATGTTTGGTTTGTTGATATTTTGTGTGCCTATTAGATACCGTGCAATCACAAGTGCCTACTATAGAGGGGCTGTTGGTGCGTTGCTCGTTTATGATGTTACTCGACATGTCACATTCGAGAATGTGGAAAGATGGTTGAAAGAGCTAAGAGATCACACGGACCAAAACATTGTGATCATGCTCGTGGGCAACAAGGCAGACTTACGCCATCTACGTGCAGTTTCCACAGAGGATGCTACAGCTTTTGCCGAGAGAGAAAAGACCTATTTTATGGAGACGTCTGCCTTCGAGTCTATGAACGTTGAGAACTCATTTACAGAAGCTCTCACCCAAATATATCATGTGGTTAGCCGTAAAGCGCTCGATATTGGAGACGATCCTTCTGCTTTGCCCAAAGGACAAAATATAAGTATCGATGATGTCTCAGCCGTGAAAAAGGTTGGTTGCTGCTCTGTATGATTGATCACAAGATTCAACTATGAAGCGAGCATTGGATTGTCCTTGAATAGGTAAACACATATCTTTGTGGTTGGGTTCTTTAAGGTTGATGTTTCCTTTCAGTGATTGGGTGAAGTTGCTAAGGTTTTGGAGTTAGCAATGATGCCTACGTACTAATGACTCTCAAGTGTTTTGTGTTGTATTATTATGTTGCATTATATAGGGTTTCTAGGCCTTTTGCTTTCTTGTTATAAACCATCTCAATGTCTATGGCTTTCATTTAGTTTTACTATTAATCTTAATTTATTAACTCAAGGTTGAGATTTTGAAGATTGATTCTTTCAACCTAAAAAAAAATCTTGTTTATTTTACTCAGATCTAACTTTTAAGATATTATCTCTAGTAATACTCAATTTATGAATTTTAAAAATTGAAAGTTCATATGTTGCTATGTTTGTAAAGTAAAATTGTTCATTTTTTGGAATAAGATATTATGGCTGCTATTTTTGCTATTATTTTATCATTAAAATTTATAATTGATTTAGAACATGTCCAATACAAGTAAATTAATTATTTTATATAATATAATACGTTTTTAACAATATAAATATATTAAGATTGCATAAGAAACATGTGAATAATATTTTTATTAAAAGATTATGGTCAATTTGTCCTCAAACTCAACTCAAAAGTTGAGAGTATATTGAAAGAAAACAAAAGGCCAAAAAACTTAGGCCTATTTGGAACCCAACATAGAAGTTAGATACACGTTTGCCAAGAGAAAGTGATCCAGACCTTTGAGGAATTTTGCTTTTTTTGGCCAACTTTAAAAAATTTCTCGATTCAGTGATGATCTTGTCAATTTGGCGTAATTTAGGTTAGGTTGTGAAATGGGAGTAAAATTATGTGACATATTCGATGACATAAAATCATGATGCATATAATGGATTCTGCATTCATCTCACAAACCAATCAAAAATTCAAAACCATCTAATTAACAAGATGACTGTTTAATTGACAATTTTTATACTCTACCGAGTAGAAAAATCTTGCAAAGTTCGGATTTTATTCTCTTGTACTTACTTAATATCAGGGACGGAAATATCGCGATTTATCGGCGACTCCGATACAGATTTCAGCTGTTAAAAAAATCCATCAAAATATCGGCGATTTATCGGTAATTTATCGGAAAATGTCGCCAAAAAATCGTTATCGGAAGAGTTGTATATAGATTTGTCAGTTTATCGAGATTTATCGGCGATTTATCACCGATAAATCGCCAAAAAATCGGTGAATATCGTGTCGGTGAGCTGCAAATAAATTTTTTTTTTTTTTAAATTGATTTACAGGTTGTTTAGGATATGATATGCCAAGTGTGATGATATTATTGCACATACATATATTTTTGTCCCCCATTTGAATTTGTAAATTATTATTAAATGGTCAAAAGTTATGGATAAATAGATCCCATCCCATTACCCATATTAGTTTGCTTCGTATAGTTTTATTCAACTCTAGATCACTTCTTTTGCTTCTATTTTTTGAATCGAAGTTTTGTTACTCATTTCGATTTTTCAATTCTCTTTCGATTTTCCAATCATTGTTCATCAACATCAAGAAGGTTCATCATTGGAAGGTTAGTTAATTTAAATACTTAACTACATATTTAATTTGTTGAAGTAATGTTGTCTTAAAATACATATAAATTATGCTATATTTTATAGTTTTAAGGTATGTAGCTTTTGGATTGAGCTATAGTTTTAATTAAAAAATTGTTCACATATATCATGAAATTATGCATAATAAGTTAATAACTTGAAAGGAATTTCGCCTCCTGCTCCAAATCGAATTTGTCTTATGCACTTCCATACTTAAAGCATGATTAGAATTTTTCCATATTTAAAACTTAAAATTGACTTAATTAAATATAAAAGTTATTGATTCAAGATGTTGAAAATGAAATTATCACCGAAAGATTTATGAAATTAAGATTTTATTTGATATATTACAATTTTTTATTATTTAAATAGATTTTTCTAATGATAATCTCAAAATATAATTGATAAACTACACATAAAAAATTATATAATAATAATACAACTAAAATATTTATATACCAAATATGATCTTATTTTTATAGGATTTACTGGATTCTTTATGATGCTATATTACTGTTAATCTATATATAGGACTACTATAATTTAGTGATTGTAAATGAAGAAACATGAATGAGTCATGTGAAAATTATACATTTAAAGAAGTGGAGATATATAATTTTGGGAATTTATTAAATAAATAGAATTTTATTTGATATATTTTTTACATTAATTAAGAAGATATTGTAATGATCAAGATATCAAAAAAATAGATATGTTTGATACCCTTAATTAAGAAGAAATCTTCCTTCATTAAATATAATTCGATGGAGAGTATAGATTAAACATAGTTGAAGCCTAAAACTAGATAAGGTAGATAGATATAAAATTGATTATTTGACCCAATATGTGTACCACACTACCACTGTACCCACAATTACTTATTATAAATATTGTAGCTTTTATTAATTATTAGTTTGTTTATGAAATTTAATAATAATAGCATTAAATATATAGTATAGTACAAAAGTTCACTAGAATTTCTAGACTATCCATTCACACACACATGCATGTCTTTGAAAAGTAAGATGACCACATATTATATAAACCTTATTAGAATTTATTCAAATCAAGTAAATGAGCTATATTGGTAAATGAGCTGTATTTCGCGATTTTCTTATATGTTATATTTTCTTATATTTGAATAAGGAATGACAAGTGAAAGTGGTGCTGCCGGAAGAGACCTTGCATGGAAAGAATTACGGAAGAAGACATGCTTGGAATTGGAACCAAGGTGAAAGCTCAAACACTGATATTGAATCACTTTTTATGAGTCTTGACTCAATGAATATGAGCAATGATCCGTACAATGAATATCAACCGTCGTATTCTCACGACAGACATAGCACTTCACAGTTTGATTGGTCTAGTCAGAATCCATTTTATAACCCACTACCTCAATCATCACATGAAGGTTCAAGCATGCATCAACATAGTCAACCATATTGGGTCAATCAACATTATCCGATTTATGGAACTACAGTTGGAAGAAATAAAGAAACATATGAAAGTTATCTCCATGATTACGCTGAAAATTGGTCTGGTGTCTTAAGTTGACATCAATATTGTTTGACTCAAGATGACATGTCATCTCATACATTTGAACCTCATAGGAGTTCAAGCTATTACTAGGTCATGTATTAATTTTGTGTGATAATTTGTCATGTTAATCATATGAGACAACATTTATATAATAGTTTATCTCTAAATTTATTGTCAACATATCTTTTTATTTGAAATTTAAGTTCAATATATGTATTAATGTTACTTATAATATTATATAAAGCACCAGATATTTTTTTCTATTTTTTTTACAAATTTTTAAATTTTTTTGCGTAAAAAACCGATATATCCACCGATATCGATATATCCGTCGATATATCCGTAAAATCAAGGTACCGATAATTCCACCGATACCGATATTTTTATCCTTGCTTAATATAGATACATATTAAAATATTTATAAATTTATAACTATAAATAAAATGAAAGTGAAATAAAAAAGAAGTAAATTGAGATACAAGGTTAAATTGAACCCATAATTGATCAATTTTAAATTTTAAATCTAGAATTAAGAACTAATATATAAATTGAATATTATATGAAATTTATCCAAAAACTTATTATACCTATTAATATATATTTTTTTATAATTTTCTACAAAAACTAATCCACCTACCTCATCCCATATTTTCACAACTATCGACTTTTTTCGGTATCAATGTGTTACAATCATCATAAATCACACAATCTCATACCAAACATACAATTTCACTATTTATCAAGATCTCAATTCCAAAATTTCAAAGATAATATTTCCCTCGACCCACATAAATCTTATCCAAACATACCTTAAAGAATGAACATTCTATTGGTCTCTCTCACAGCTTTCTTTGTTTTGATGTCCCAAACAAAGAGAAACCTCACCAATCCATCATGAACTTGGTCGTTAAACTCAACTACGATGAAAATATAGGGATGTCCTACGAAAAAATAGCTCAACACCAAAACAATAAAATTCCCAACACCTCTCATTCTAAATGTCTCAAATCGAGAGACGAAGAAGAATGAGTATGAAATTCAATACCTTCTCCTTTCATTCAGCTATGAGTTATTATATCTACAAGACAAGGCAAATCCATAATACAACATTCCATCCAATGTAACATATAACAGAACAAACAAATAAACAAGTCTGTACAGTTTGAGCGACCCATAGATGGCCAAATTTCAGAAACCAGTCACAATCATCCCTGGGCTGCAAGTATATACATAGATATAATACACCAAGAAAAACGTTTTTTCCTTGTGGATTATAAATTAATTGGTCCCATTTAACAAAAGCCAGTTTTTATGATCGGCCTTTTTTTTTAAACAACAATTCGCCACCCCTCCGTTCACAAATCCTTAGACTTGCGGAACAAGGCTGTGGATTTGCATACGGGGCAACTGTTTTTCATTACCAGCCACTTGTTCACACACTCCCTGTGGTATTCATGCCCACAATCAACGGTCCCGATTTCGTCCCCATGCTCGTAATCCATCTATGTATAGTATAAGCTTGAAATTAGTAACGATCCATTCAAATACCAACAACATGTAATTGGCCACATTCAACAAGATATCAAGATTTGAACTTGAAATTCCACATATTAGACATGAATCTAAGAAAGCAAAAAAATCTCAAGTTCATTTGCATTTGGTGGGGGGTTGTTGGTTTCATATAAGCATGCAAATCAGATGGAGAAGGGTAAAGTGTTGGCAATATATTGTTACATAAATAGTAATCATGAACTAGAACAACGTAATATTAAATGCAACCTTGATGAATATATATACATAATATAATTGCGTGGGGTGTTAATAAATGTACCTGGCATATAACACAGAAGTTTCTTTGCTGAGTTGCATCTTCAAGATTCACACAATCTGCTGATGAGATAAAAGTTCTTATTTTCAAATTATTTTGAATGAGTTCCTCAGACAATCCAGTGCCAACACTACCAATCTGCTCCCCCAATGCAAGAAGCTCCTGCCAAGAAATATCAAAATTCGGGGCTTTTTAATTACAGGGCATATTAGAATATCAGATACTTCTAGAAAACTACCATTCTTGGATGGCTACGCGTGTAAAATGAGCCATAACGAGGGCAAGTGTGACTAGCTAATTACCTCATAAGACATATGGTCTATATCCAAACGCATGTCTCTGTGCTGGTCGATATTATCTCTTGCTTCATGATAGCCAGGAAACCCTAGTATGGCAACTTCCTACACATTTACAGGAATCACTATAACTTTTAACTCATCAGATACACAACCACTAGAAATAATGACAAAATGGCAACTTTTTATCTTTTCGTTTTTGGTTTGGGGGGGGGGGGTGTTGTGTGGAGCAAGAAATAAGAATGTTACATCTTCTGGCAGAACTCTCATGTGAGGAAGGGCATGGTGCCTTGAATCGAGTATGATTTCCCTTCGATGGGGCCGATGTGACCGAAAATTCATTGGTGGAATAGGCACCAGAAATGATGAGCCACCATCTACAATATCCTGGAAATGGTTGACGCCGGTATTTGAAGAACTAACTGTCGAGATTTGACGGGAAGGTGCAGCCACTTGTGATGGGTGGTTAATGCTGTATCCTCTGACTCCTTGCACGGGCGGAGGTGGATTATGAGCACTGGGATGTCCTTGAGGAAGTGGAGGATGGAGAAAACCATTGGAGCTTCTGTTACTAGCTCCATTAACACTAGCTGACATATCTGGAACTAACATGAGAGAGAGGGAGAGAACAAACAGAAAGGAATCCACAATCAACTCATCACTAAATAGCCTAATAAAACACAGGATATACATTCAGATTTAACACTTACCATGGGGATAATGTAGAGGAGCGTGTGTCCATGCAAAAGAGCCAACGTCACCATTATTAGCACCGAAATGCATATCCAACCACGGATTTCCAGGCAACTGAACAGGTGGAGCAGCAAAATTTCCTTGGACCAAATGGCCGGTGTTATGCGCCAGCATAGGCTCATGAGCAATCATATGGGGCCTATGTCTCGCACTTCTCTGAGAGCCACTTTCGACCACTAGCGCTGGATCATTACCACCATATTCAGGTGGAACAAAAGGAGCCGCATCTAACATAGTAATATTGGATTCAGCTGTCATAGCAGACACGGGAGCAATAGAAGAACTGGGACCCGCTGAAGCATTATGATACAGGAAACTCCCAGAACCCCCCTCTGCGTTTTTTCTCTTAACTCTGAGACTATCCATGTAGGGTATGCTCCTACTGTATGTGTCTGTAGGAATACCAACAACTCTATGAGTGCTTGACAGAGACATCTGATCATGAGTCCCATGATTAACTTGGACAGGGAAATCTCGAACACCAGATGGGGCAGCCAGATACGGGTTATAATGGCCAGATGGTGCACCAATAGCTAAGTCGAGATTTGGGGATGGATGCTGATGCTGGGTCCCGTTTAACGGTGGCATTCCATAGAATAAAGCACTGCCATGACGTTCTGGCATATGGTGAAAGTTGAAATTACACTGGCTTCCTGGGGCAGGAATCATCGGATGATAATTAGGGTGAGGAAAGTTTGTAACATTCCCGTAAAAAATGGCGGGCTCAGGATGCAGATGGCTGCGGCCTTGCTGATCTGTTTCCATATCGGTCATGTTACCAGTGAATTGAGTATTCCGGTGCCCCATGTTCAACGAGAAGCCTGCATTAGATACCATATAAAGAAATTCAGAAAAGCTCAAAGTTTCAAGTCTCCATGATAATCCAAATGCAACATATACCCTGAAAAGCTCTATTGAAGAGGAGGATCAGATTTAGTTAATTCCACATCTCCAAGATAAACAGATTACAGATCATGTGATATTTTTCGTAGTTGTACAACAAGTACAAATCCGGAAGAATGGAAGGCTAAATCATTAATTTCACACTGCAAATGGCAACACGCCAAAAATGGCATATTAGGAAAGGAAAAACACTCTGCAAGTCAACGGAAAATCTGAACATTGATAAAGTAACTATAATCATAAAATCTTTATGCCTAAAAGCGGATTGTATACACGTGGAACACAAAGACGTTTATCAACAACAAGCCTACCATTCGTGATCGGTGGGAAGCCCTAAATACATCTTTATCAATTAGAAGTGATTGTAACATACATTAATTAACTAAGTTAGAACAGCCAAAAGAAATTGATATGCCTCAAGCAAACGAAGATGAACTAACTGCCACATTCTTTCGAATCAACAAAATGCAAAACATCATTTCCAAATAATTTGAGTACAAAAGGCGCAAACAAAATTAAACCTTTGTCCCTCTCCAAAAAGAAAAAAAAAAATTGGACCTTTCAGTTTCCATTACCAAATTGCTTATCATTTATGAGAAAGATATAATAAAATCAACTGACATTGAATTTAAGTTCATAGATTTTTCACAGCAAACAATATTGATAAAACCCACCAACCCAATCAATAAATTTGTTAACTGAAATGTGGCCAAACATGCAACTAAAATCATAAAGCCCCCAAGCAATCATCTAGTTTCAAAAAAAAAAAAAATGATAATAAAATAATAAAAAATGATTAAACTCTAACCTTTTTAACATGAAAAAGTTTCGAAATTTCGCAAGTTTCCACCTTTGATGATCGCCGGCAAGAAATTCTAAGAAATTAATCGTAACTCCTGCAAAAAAAATCAGCAAAATTAAGGCAAAAACCCTAACCTTGAGACATGTATTAAAAATGATCAATGATCATCACAACTGCAATCAAATAAAAAACCCACCAAGATTGTGCCTCTAAAACCAAATGTATATGTTGCATGTGTAAATTTTTGTGTACAAAATTCAAGCCCCAAAAACCATCAAAACTTTGAAAAAAAATATTGCAAAAAATTCTAAAATTCAATAAAATAATCAGAAAAAACTAACCAAGTTGAGGGATTGTGAAAACATAAAAGGTCAGGAGATCTGAATAGAAATGAACAGAGATTAATTTCCTGGCAATTTAGAGAGAGAAAGACAGAGAGAGAATTTTTTTGGAAATCACCTGTAAATGTTCTTTCCTCCCTGTAATAATATAGTAATATAATTTCCATTTCTTGCTATTTATATATTGTTACCGTTAACAGCTAATATCATTTTATCTCCACGATTAATCCTTGAATTCCCATGTATACCCTTTGGTTGGTAAATCTATCGTGGGCTATTTCGTAATAATACCCCAAGTCATGTCGAATTCCAGGCAATAAAAAATGTAGGAAATTCGAGGATATAGTATGTAATAATCATTTAATAAAAAGATTTAAAGATTAATTGTTTTATTTCTTTGTAATTGTTTTTGCTAAGCATTAGCTGTAAACCTGCGAGATTAGGCTCTATTATTATCGTCACGATGCATTACAAATACAATTATTAAAATACCATCTCAACATAATTTGATTGAAATTGTGATTTATAATTGTGTTATATAATTTGTATCGCGATAAAAACTCTATACACTGCATCAAGTAAGATATATAAAAAAATATTCTAAATCCACAAAATGCAATTACTAATCAAATATTATGATGCAAAATAATTGTTCACACGAACAAAATAAAACCTTAATTTATTATAGAGTCCTCTCATGTGCTAGTATTTTATTTTGTAGATCTTACGTATAGAAATTATTGATAAATAAGATAATGATATTTGAACCCGTACCCTTTCATATAACCTGATTATGAACTTTGTTAATGATCATCTCATTTAAAGTTTTGAGTTAGTTGAGAAATGTATCATTTTAATACTTAGTTATGTTGATCATGATCGTTGTTGGTTGAATTTACTACCACTTTTCTTTGATGAATTGTTAGTAGTTTGTACAAGTAAAGATCGTGACAGTTAATAGAAAGATGTTTTTAATATATGAATATAAACAATATTTTTTTATTAGCATGTAGTTTTTATTATGGTACGAAAAAGGAAGGAATAAATAAATGTTTATGCTTCAAAAGAATAATATATTTTTATTAACATGCAGTTTTTATTATAGTACGAAAAATGAAGGAATAAATAAATATTTATGCTTAAAATGAATGATATCGATTTCGAGATTTGAGTGTTCTCACAAGATAATAATACGACAATTATATTTTAAAAATTCGAAACTCAGTATTTTTATATAAACTCACATAGAATTACTATTTAAGTATTTAATTTACATATATGGACTTTGTATTTAAGTTTATCAATATACAATATTGTGTAAATTGTATGCATCGTGATATAAAAAATTCATCATTCCTATATGAACTTACTATTTTTCCTACATGAAAAAATGGCTACAAGCATTTATTTAAATTTTAAATGTTGATAAATAAATGGTAAAGACTGATAAGGTATATTAACTAATAGTTGACTTGTGAGCCTAACCCTGAATTTGAAAGTGGGTAGAATTAAAGTTTGAAATGATTGTAATTAAAAAGATAATGTAGCGTTTGGATATGTCTAAATTGTTTAATTGTTGTTCAGAAAAAGAAAGCAAAATTTGATAGCCGCCAAATAGGGTAAGGTAGGCCCATTGCTTCGTGGTTGACGCCTGCTTGTTTTCGAATATTCTGTGCTGAAACCATTAAACAAATATGACATATCCATTTTCTTCCCTTTTTTAATCGACATAACAATTTTAATATTATGTCTCTTCAAAAAATATAAATTATATATATATATATATATATATATATCAAAGAAAACCTAATTTAATGTGGGGAAAGAGATTTTGATTTTAGATTGTAAAAATATATTCTTATAGATGTCACCGGATTAATGTTTTTCAATAGCGTTTCAACTTTTAATTATCCATTGAAAATTTTGTATTATGTCACTAAATTATATTGTTACAATAATAAAAATTATAAAGTCAAGATAAAATATAATTGTACAAAAGTACAAATTTAGGGCATATACCTTTCATGAAAAATAAGTAAATTATAGATCGTACATTTGAAAATATTCACGGCCCATCATAAGATCGAATGATCTGATTTTCAAATCGAAAATTGTAATTATTGTTGTTTTCCATAGACAAAAAAAAAAAAAAAAAAACAATATTAAAGAGATACAGTCCTGCTTTAATTCTGCTCAAACGAAGAAATAAAATTAATTGGCATGGCTACATTCTTTAGTTTCAAATATATGCTAAATTGTGACGGGTGTATCTTTCACATTTTAGTATATCAATAAATATTGAATAAAGTAGACTGTATTAATGCCACTATATTGCAACACTACATCATTGAGAAGGTTTGCCTAGTCTTATCTCCAATTGTTTTTTTTTGTTTTTTTAGAATTTATTTAAATTATTATATTAAGATATAAGTTTTAAGCACAATTATTTAATTGTAGGATTTTCTTAAAGTATTAAAAAACCAGTTTTAAGAGTTTCTTAATTCTACCATATTATATAGCTTACTCAATATGTATGAAAATGATGTATTAAAATATAAAATTAATATAATAATACAACCATACAAGTCTAAAATTTCAAGAAATTAGGTGGTTTGCTGTGGATTCTCGTGAGGCATAAGGCTACAGCTTTTTGTCAAGCTTCTTATAGACATTCTATTGAAGTTACCATTACGTCGTATCAACAACACATTTTTTGATCTATATGTTCTATAAATTTGTTATGCATAATGAGGATACGAACTCAATACAATTTATAAACATAAATTATAAAGATAAATAACATGAATATGATAACGTGTTGTATGGTGTTAAAACATGCATGAGTTCTTGAATTTAATTTATGTTTACAAAAGATTTGATGGTAATAGTACGTTCTTCATTAATTTTCTTCAACATACACTTGCAACATTTATATTAATTTTGCGAATAATATAAAAGAGATATTTATATTACATTTGACTAAGGGATAGTGCTATAGAGATAAAGAAAAGTACATGAAAATCCAAGACAAACTAATATAGTTTATTAGGATGTTAGCAGATTAATTTTTAATATCTGTTTAGTTTTTTTTCGTGGTTTATATATATATATATATATATTATGATACTATATTGTTATAGAAATATTTTCTGACAATTCATGCAATATCGTGTTCCCACGATTTTGGAACCTAATTGATTAAAGACGACAATTGATAAGGTTTTGCGAGTATATCAAGTAGTTGATATTGAAATAATATTTAACGAGAAATAATATTTGAGTTGTTTGCTGGTGATCAAAATGATCAAGTTATATAGATACCCTTAAATTCTTTTTATTAGAATTATTATTAACCTATTTTATGGAAATTAAATTTGTGAAATATCTTATAATAATACTAATACATTAAATAATTTGTTTTATTTTATTTCGCAAATAGAGAGGAGTTGATAGAACGAAGCCGCTTGGCGTGAGACGCGCGGCGCTTTTATAAAAACCAAAACCAAACACGCCCTTATTTAGGGGTTCTGTCAATCGCACACTCGGAATTTATATTTTTCTTCTCTCCGATTTTGCAGGAAATTAAATTCGAGTTTAATTGACGGAGGAAGCCGATGGGTCGACCGCCGAGCAACGGCGGCCCCTCATTCCGCTTTAATGCTGTCGAGGTCCCTCTCTCTCTGAACGAAAACAATCATGTTCACTTCTATCAAGCGACTGTGATACTTTAAGTTTTTCTTCTTCTTAATTTGTTGGCATGATTAATTCCACTTATATAGAGTTATTGCGATGGTCATGAATTATGGTTTTCTCTGGATGTGTGGTGGTTCAGTAATTTTTGTTTTCTTGTAAATGCAGTATTTGCTACTTTCAGATGAACTTAGTCAAATTCAAGTGGTAACAATGTATTTTTTGTTGGAAGGGAATTATTACTTGTGGAATTTACATTATGTTTTTGGGCAAGTCTATTTATAGGTTTTTCTTTATGGAATAAGCAATTTTGGGGAGTAGTTCTGGAAATGAAGTATTTAGCTCTTTTTTCTATAAGAGAATGCCCGCATATCATCACCCTGGGTATTATGTAATATAAGTTTTTGTGACTGCATATGTTTTGCTAAAAAGTACGCTTGTGTTGATTTATTTCTGGTTATCTAGGTGCTTTCAGATGCAAATGAACAACTTAATGTTATTATGTGTATCAGCTTCAAAAAACAATGAAACCGTATAAAAAGTTGAATCACAACTACAATTGAACTATTTATTATCCCTTTCCCTCATGCACAAAGTTTTTCAGCATGCCTTATCGACTGCTTGTACAATTCAACTTTGTTTTTAGGCAAATGGAAGTCAAGTGAGGAAGAATTTGTATTTGCAACCTATTTTTATTTATTTATTATTAATTTTGCTTTAAAGGTTGGAGAAATGGAGGCTATTCTGCAAGCGCACAATTATACAGTGCCTGCACGGGAAATACTTGAAGCTCTTGCTCATAGGTTTAGGTAAGCAGATACTGTACAGCTGAGACTTCAATTAATTGTGTTTCTGTCGACCTTATGAGTAACTAAAATTTGAGCAATTTTTTTGACAGTACCTCTACCGAAAGAGCTGGAAAGGTGGAAGTTTCAGCGAAACAAGTATGGAGTTTTTCCTGGTCTTAGTTGCTTCTAATTTCTGTAAGAAACCGTCAATAATTGTGATTTTATGCTACAGGTGTGGAACTGGTTCCAAAATAGGAGATATGCTCTTAGAGCTAAAGCATCCAGGACTTCTGCTCCTGGCCAAGTGAGCATGCCACCCGTACCTCGAGATGATCAGGCTGTAGTAAGAAATGTGCCTCAGGCTCCTCAACCTCAGCCTCTACTTCAACCTCAGGCTCCTCAACCACAGCCTCCTCCTGCTCCAGCAAGTAATGCCAAATGCATCTTATGTTAAAAACTGAAATTGCTTACTGAGTTAGTAGCAAAATATATTTAATCATTTTCAGTATATGGTGCTAATTATCATCGTGTTTTCGTTCAGGTACAGTGAGAAGTATGCCTCAAGTCCCTCAATCTCTTCCTGCTTCACCAGGTAAGCTGCCAAGATTCTGGAGATGCTCTCTCTCTCTCTCTATATATATATATATATATCTATCTATCTATCTATGTATATATGTGTATATATATGTATATATGTATATCTGTTTGTCTATCTATGTATCTATCTATCTATGAGAATATCCTTGCACTCCCGCTGGACACAGGGAAAAACAATTCTTCTAATCATTATTTTTATATAAGTCCAGATATAGGAATAAAAGAAACACTCAATGAAAAAACACACGGCACAACCCCTCAAAAACTAGACGAGGGTTTATATGCATAACTATAATAAATATGGGAGTATTAGTCCTCTTTATTTAGACTTTACAAACTTGATCCATTGCTATTTATTTACATACTTTTCGGGAAAAGTGCAATCCTCGCATCTGCCGTTTATTATTAGAGCACATAGTTAATCTCCATGCCTTTGTATAATAGCATTTTAGGCATGCATGAGAGCTTTTTGAGAGTTTGTCTAATTGTTAGATTCATTGCCAATGTGGAAACACATGGATGATGGATGATAACACCCCTCTTCCCTTTTATCAGTCAACCTCTGTTATGCACGATGCTTTAAATTCAACATTTTTTTTTGGGCTTATTTTCACTTCTATCACCAAAAGTTTTATCTTTCACCTTTCGTTATTTCCAAAACCCAAATACGAAGAGGTCATACAGAACAGAATCATTGGATACCGTCTACCAGGTAGTAGTTTTTAAGCTGTTGACTTTAGTAGCGAGAGGAATGGCGGAGCAATAAACATGTTAGCTAAAAATCTAAGCTATTAGAGAGTGGAGTATCATTTAATATTTTAATATCTTCAATACACCTTCTCACGTGTTGGTGAGTTACTTTATATCAAAGCAGTATACTTTTGGCAAAGTTTTTTGAAAAAAATAAAATAAATAAATGGCTCTGTTAGAAGACTACATCTTCTAAAACTTTAAGCTAATAGAGAGGAGTATTATTTAATATTTTGTTATCATCAACATTTCAAGCATGGTTACTTTGTATCCATAGCCTTCCAAGTGGAGATCTTTGATAAATGGATGACATTAAGATCTGAATATAGGATCTATTATTTTACCTATCTCTGATACTATACCA
The DNA here is from genome assembly GCA_954870855.1 of Scutellaria minor. NCBI lineage: Eukaryota > Viridiplantae > Streptophyta > Magnoliopsida > Lamiales > Lamiaceae > Scutellaria > Scutellaria minor. Next base: position 8,884,337 of record OX940727.1, read on the forward strand.
TGTTGAACGCCACTTTGATCCAGTATCTGTGTTTTTTTTCCGATGCACAAAGCGGTGACTTTCTGCGGTTAGAATACAGACACTGGGATAATTTTTTTTGTTTTTAAATTTTTTATGGAGTTAGCCCATAACTTTTCTATAAAGCCCATATTCTAACTTGTAAAGCCCAAGCAATTTAAACACAAACTAGGGAATTATTAGGGCAATTATCACATAAGCAAAGGAGCAGAGAAAATTTTCTTCCTTTTCTTAGAAAAAGGCGTGCGTAGTTCTCTTGCCTCTGCAATTCTGAATGCTCCCCAGAGGTTCTTCTTTGTTTGTATTTGCATGAATTATCAATTTATTTAATATCATGGAACATGGAAAACTTCGTTCATGTTTGTCACTTTGCCTCCTGTGTTTTTTTTTGCTATGTGGACTAATTTATGTTATTGGTGCTTATGAACTTATCATTTTTATTTAATCATTTTTTTTTAAAATTGTATGAGAATAGTATACAAAATGATTTTAAAATTTTACGCACCACTTCGGTTAAGCGTGCGCTTCAAGCTCTGGAGGGCCTTTGCGCTTGGAGTGCGCTCTTTAACAAAATGTTTACGTTTTTGCACTATCGTTATGGGCTAAACATTTCTATACTGATTTTCTTATTACCAGCACCAACCGCTGGCAGGAATGCTTCAGAGAATTTTCAGATGGAGTTTGAAGCTAAATCTGCAAGAGATGGTGCATGGTTAGTATTTTGAGACATATCTTAATTAATGCTTCTAAAGTTTCATTTTCTAAGAAGTGATACCTGCTGGTTCCTATCATTGAAGTGCTGTAATACTTAACTGATGTTTCCATTTCAGGTACGATGTTGCATCTTTTCTATCACATAGATCATTAGAGAGTGGAGATCCGGTAATTCTTGAAGCATTTCACCCTTTTTGAATACTTGCTTATTTGATATTTTACTTAATATAGTTGTTACTGGATTTATGGCTGTTCTTTGTGCTTTGTACATGAACCTGCCAACTTGCTGCTTTTCTTGTCCTCCATTAGGATATTGCCACTCATTGGTGTTTGGATGCTTTTCTATCTGACCCTACTTTTAAATGAATTTTAGCAGGCTTTCCAACAATAATTATTTTATTTTGCTACCTGATTTTGTGATTTGGAAATCTACATCTAAATGCTGAAGTCACTATTCTTTCAGCATTTCAGACTGTCAATTAATCAAGCAGTCTCAGCTCATATGTGCTTACATTCTACTTGAACTAATACAAACATTTTTTCTCGAGGCTTGTTTTGTAAGAGTCTTCTTTTGTAAATATCATGTTTAATTGGAAACTAAATAAAAGTTTCAAGCCAAAAGCTCTGAAAGGTTCAAGTTTTATTTTTATTTAAATTTTTTTTTTTTGGCTAATTTATTATTGTTTGAAAAAGTTAGCATGTTGTATAACAAATATTGCATGAAATTAGGGAATTTATCACAATCAATCATCCCACAGTTAGCTGCCATAATTTTATTAAAATCAATCAAAATCTTCTCTGAAATAGATCTTCATTCAATCTCAAATAAATCTTCAAAAGTATTTGAAATCTTAGCAAGCTTGGTTTGAAAATTACTGAGTTGATCATGGTGCTTTGACATGTTTTGATAGTCTCGGTAGCATTTACTCATTGTAACTATTCTAAGTTGTGGCCACCTCAGGAAGCACTGGTTCGTTTTGCTGGTTTTGGACCAGAAGAGGATGAATGGGTCATTATTCGCAGGCACATAAGACAACGATCTCTCCCATGTGAATCATCAGAGTGTGTAGCAGTTCTGCCTGGAGATCTAATACTGTGCTTTCAGGTGCGTTTATTGCAGCAGTATGATATGACTTTGGAAAAAAATTACAGTTCAATATTTCATGGAAGGTTATTTTGCCAGATTATGTGAGGTTATCTTGTTATGATCCTCTTCATTTTTAGGAAGGGAAAGAGCAGGCTCTATATTTTGATGCACATGTTCTTGATGCACAAAGGCGGAGGCATGACGTAAGAGGCTGCCGTTGTAGGTTTCTGGTGCGATACGATCATGACCAGTCTGAGGTACAATTTCTTATTTCTGCATCTGGAGATGTATAGTAATTTTTCTTGATTGCCATCCAATGGTGGAAACCCAACTCGTAATCATTATTTCGATTTCCATAATTGGTTCATTGCTTTTCATGTTTACTGATTGATACCCCACGTTTTCCCTCTCCTTCAGGAAATAGTCCCGCTTAGGAAAATTTGTCGTAGGCCTGAAACTGATTATCGGTTACAGCAACTTCATAGTGGGCAAGTGAACATGAATCCTCAGAAAACCAGCATTGAGGCTCAATCAGGGAATAATATAATGAAAGTTGATGCTTTTGATAGACTGGTACAAAAGCAGCAGCCGAAGCTGGAGGAGCGCATAGATAATATATCCATGACTATTTCTGCTCATCCTTCCAATTTTTCTATGGTCAACGAATCTAAAACACCATCACCTAAGATTGCCGATACTGGAAATGCAAATGCTGATGGAAATATGAATTCTTCCAACACTGTTACAGTAAACACCACTGCTACTGATGGTTCAAACTCAACTACTAAGCAGGGGTAGAAGGGGTAAAATTGTGTTTTCTGTCAAATTACCATATCTGGTATTTTGTTCGTCGATCTTAATTAAGCATTCGATTTCTCTGCTTCATCAGATTTAGGTTTAGGAATATGAAGTAGAAATCCTCATTGGCTTCTGGAGTTGTTTTTTCATTATATGAAGATCTTCATAGAGCTTACCATTAGTTTACTATGATTTGCACAGTTGTGGTATTGCACATTATTAGAGAAGTTTAGGTAAACTATTTGTTGTTGATATGACAGGATAGATTTATGGATTAATTATATACTCCTTTTGAGGTTAGATTTATTAACTTGTTTCTTAAATTTGTAATTTATCTTTGATATTGGGTTGTCTTGTGTATATATAGTATATATCATCCTAGAAATAGGAAATTTTCATTTCTTTGGTTGATATTAATACGAGGAGTATCATTTTTGTGTGAGAACGTTTCATAATTTTGTAAGATGAGTTAATCCATATTTTGTAACTCATAAAATAAAGATTCACTTGTAAAAATGAGTTTGTGTTGTGTTGTTGGCAATTGAGTTTTGTCTTATAAAATCATATTTATGAGAGATGCTACATAAGTTTTATGTGTAATTCTATCAAGCAATAAGTCTAATATGTGAAGTAATAAGTGGATATTTGTTCAATGAAATTTATAGTACTTTCTGTAAATGCATTAAAAAGTTATCTTGACGTTGGGAAACTGTTCCTTGTATTTCGATGTGAGATTGAAAATTTATAGATAATAAAACTGTTTCGATTTTCTTCTTAAACATAAGATATTTTTTTGGAAGTTCTGTGAATATTATTTTGTTGTGATTACAAAAAATGCTTTCAATTGTAAACGTCCTGTCGACATATAATTTCGTAATAAATTATTAATAATTTAAAAGAAAAATAACAGTTTTTGAATGTGTTCGTTCCAATCCAAGTTTGGATAATATTTGCAAAATCGTCAATCTTTACTTTACTTTTTCTATGATTCTCAATAAAAAAAATATTTAATTTTATCTATTTTTTATAAAATACCAACAAACAACAAATATTTTTCCTATAATTTTTAATTTTGAAACGATATCTTAACTAAACCCTTAAATCTTAGAGAATCCCAAAACAAGCTCAAACTTTCAAAATCCATTATCACAAAATAATCCTAAATCTAAAATCCAAACTTGCAAAACATAGCCTAACTAATTGGCCACAAAATATATTCTCATTTAATCTTTATATTTTCATTTAATTGAAAAATTAAAGAATAAGCACGATTTTTATTTTTAATTTTAAAATCGCATTTTGGTGGGGGTATGCTATAAATAGACCTAAAACTCGACCATCTCGTGGTTAAGATTGTGTCTACGATGCAACAATAACGAAATTGCAGAGCTATTCTGATTATTACTAGAATTTCCATTAAATTAGCTTGCAAAAATCTTCAAAGGAAGTTCAATCACCATTAGTTCTCACATTTGTCTAGTTCTAATTACAACTAATAATCACATTCCGTTCAATTTGTAACATCCAGCATGCAGTGGCTATTGCGGCGGAGCGGTGGCAATGTGCTGATCGGTGGAATGTCAAAAGTAGGGTTTAATGAGCTGCGGAGAGCGTTCACGATGACTGGTAGAGCGGTGCTGCTGCCGCGGTTCGGCGGACCGGAAGTACTGGAGCTCCGAGAGGATGTGATTGTTCCTAATCTCAAGTCCAATGAGGTTCTCGTTCGCGCTCGCGCCGTCTCGGTCAATCCGCTCGACACAAGAGTCAGTTTGCGAATTCTATCTCTCCTTGTTGTTATCTGAATATGTGTTTTCTGAATTGCGTTCTGTTTGTCTTTTCATATTTCCGGTTGAAAGTAAATGTGTTTGATTTATTGTATGTATGTTTGAAACATTGAAGAGTGCTCGATTGTGAATTTTTGAAAATTAAATGCTGTAGCTACTAATTTTAACAGCTTGAGGTATTCACTTGTTATCGAGTAGTGTGTTATGTAGTTTTTGGTTGATTATTGTGAAAATTATAGATTGAATGTTACCACAGACATGAGTCGAAGATGATTTACACATCAAGAAGTGTAGAAAGCACACCAGAAAAATCGGGATTCTTCTGATGAACCAATTTATCCTTTGTATTTTAATAAAGGAAATCCAGAAGATATTGTAATTGTCTTACTTGGTTGAAATTTATTAACACTATAATTTGTTTCATCGATTATTTTATATTTTCTGCAATCTTTCTCTTAGTTTGATGAAAACATAATAAAAATCTAATTTTTTAACAATGAGGTTGCTTTTTATGACAGTTGTCTTTGGTCATTACTACAATGTTTGTTGTATTTGAAGTCATAGTAGACACATTTTCCTATAGTTTCAAACAGTGACCAGTTAGTCAATTTCACCAATCTAACTTCTTTCAGATCAGTAACTAAGAATTTGGTTTCTTTAAGTGTCTGTTGATTTGAAACTCATTTTTTCCTTGGCAGCGATAAAATGTAGCTCAGCAAATAGTTCAATATCATTAATAGAAATGTTAATGTGTACACTTTCACTACTCAGCATTTCAATTCAATGGTTTTTTCCAGATGCGCTCAGGCTATGGTCGCTCGTTGACTGAACCACTTCTTCCATTGATATTAGGCCGTGATATTAGTGGTGAGGTTGTTGACGTGGGATACTCTGTCCGCTCAATCACTTGTGGGCAGGAAGTGTTTGGTGCCCTGCATCCTACTGCAGTGAGGGGTACTTATACTGACTATGCGATTCTTGCTGAAGACCAACTTACCCGAAAGCCAGAAACAATTTCACATGTGGTAGGTATTGTAGCATGCAGCTATTTACAGAACTTTCAACTTTCGAGAATTGTCTCTCTGTCTCTCTGTAGCTTTACAAATAGTTAACAAATTCATCAAATCTGTGTTGGGCTTAACAGTGGAAATTTCATATGATAAAATTACATAACTAGTAAGAAAATTATATCCTGCATTTCTGGGGCCTGTCCTATCATATGCTCTTTCTACCTGTTGCTGAATTTTGCTCTCTTCTGATTCCAGGTTGTTTACTAGTAGTCAGCCTTGCATTTTTTCTCAACTAGATAATACACACATGAGCATGACTCTTACTTGGTCTCGAATTTTGCAATTGACAGGAAGCTAGTGCTATCCCTTTTGCTGCCCTGACTGCTTGGCGTGCACTGATGGGTACAGCGAGAATAAAAAAGGGGTATGTCAAAGTATATCATCTCTTCATGGGTTCTCTAGAGTACACTAAGGGTGGGACATGTAGGTAGTGAACCAAAGATCAAGTAGGAAAAAGTCCATGTGTGGTTGCCATCCTGAACAAAGCTTCTGAACACTTCTCTAAATTGCATAGATCACAAATTTGATCAATTTTCTTTGTTTATAGTTGCTGCATCCATTATGTTTTTAAAGTTTATGAGATTAACAATAACCAAAGGAGCAATTTCCGGTTCATATTGGCAAGACCGTTCAATTCTGCCATTTACCTTCCTGAATTAAACATCTAAGTATGGTGTAGTTGATTAATGGATATAAAAACTTGAAGGCGTGAATCACTTTCAGCCATGACATAGTCATGCACAGTCACACTCTATAGAATCATTACATCAATCATCAACTTCTTTGTACTTCTTTGTACTTCTTTGTACTAGCTAGTCGAAGCATAACAATTATATCTTAAATAACAACGCATCAACTGGAAATGTACTTGATATGATCCATTTTCTACTTAGAACGAGTAATGGGCGACTTTAAGTCATATATGATATTTAGAAGTGTGGCATGATCTTGTTGAGTGCAATTGTTGATATCAAATTAGCTCATCACCAGAAAAACTGATATGGTATTATGTCCAATAACATCTCCCAATCTGTATTTTTGTTCTGGATTTACTATCTTGGTTATATTGTCACAGACAAAGGGTGTTAGTGTTGGGTGGAGGAGGAGCTGTTGGCTTTTCTGCAGTTCAGCTTGCAGTAGCTGCTGGATGTCATGTCACAGCAACGTGTGGAAGCGAAAGTATAGAGCAGATCTTGGCTGCTGGTGCAGAGCAAGCTGTTGACTACACCTCAGAGGTGAGGGAATTTACATCTGTACTGATAGCTGAGTACATCCTATTGCATAACTGCATATGTTTGTATGTCCTAGCTATCTTCCTTATTGATTCATCATAAGCTTCAAATTTTACAGGATTGCGAATTATCAATAAATGGGTACTTTGATGCTGTACTGGACACAATTGGCAGGCTTGAGACAGAAAGAATGGGTATCAATCTTTTGAAGAGAGGTGGGCACTACATGACATTGCAGGTATAAGAAAGCAGAAATAAGGAAAGATTTCCTCAGTAATGTTGATCATTTGGTTACTCTTTGATTGTAATTATATTTTAATTTTGCGGTCTTTGATAGGGAGAAGCTGCATCCTTTGCTGATGCATATGGAATGGCAATTGGCCTTACTGCTGCGGCAGCAGTTTTACTGCAGAAGCAAATCCGATATCGTTTTACTCATGGAATAGGTGTGTTAAGCATAATCATCCTTCATTTTGTCTGGTCAAATAGAAACAAGTAAAGTGTTGTTGTACAAGTAATTTTCCTTTTCAATTGAATTAGTTTATACCGTGGCTGATTTGCAATTATATTGCATTGAAGAACAGCAATTTATTATGGATGCAATACCACCACAGTCAGTAGAATTTTTTTTTGCATAAATCTGATACGAGATGTCACTGCCAGATTTTGGCTAATTTAATTGTATGAGTTCTACTCACATGTATGGGTAGGACGAAGGCGATTGTGGGTTTTGCTTTATGTAAGCTCATTGCACGATCAGTGCAATAAAGAGAGCTAAAAGGAGTAAAATAATATGATAATTATAAGCTTGAGATCCACCATAAGCTTCTCATTAGTCTTAAATCTTCTTCCATCTTGTTTTGCTCTTGATCTGTCGGTAGTGGTGTTGCAGAGATCTATTTGTTTCGTCATGCATCCAAATTGTTTATGCTTGGTCATCATTGTGCACGCATTAATATTACTTGCAGATTTTCTGAATCTGATTGTGGAGTTGTTTCTGTTTATGATATTATGACACAGACTATCAGTGGACTTACATGAGGACCGATGCAGAAGGTTTGGCTGAAATTCGCAGGCTATGTAGCAATGGCAAGCTGAAAGTAGCTGTTGAAAAGACGTTTCCATTTGCACAGGTGAGAGAAGCCCATGAGGCCAAGGATAAGAGGATAGTTCCTGGTAAAGTTGTTCTAGAACTCGACTAAGCTCATACAGTTCATAGAAGTCGGAAAGCTTGAATCTTTCCTTCTGTAAAGTGATAACATGAATTTTACATGGGGTCAATCTAGACAAGATACATATGGTGAAACAGGGTTTGATGATTATAAAATTCGTAATCTCAATCAGTACATTCAGAGGTGTAGTTTTCAACATAAAATAATGAAACTGAATCAGCTCTCTTAAGTGCAGCTTGAATATAGTCGTCACAGGTCATGGAGAGAAACTGCACGTGCTGTTTTTCAACACGGAGCTTTGCATTAGGGTCAAATCAGGTATGAAAGATGCAAATATTCATACCACTCATTATATGCTATTTCCATAATCTAGAGGAGATACCAAACGGGATGAAAATACAGATTAGTTGAAATTCCTGAAATTTGGATTATCATATTCTCTCAATTTCCAAAATCTAAACATGGTTCTGTCTCTAGCAGCCAACTCCACTTGTTCTAGTCTTTGCTTCATGAGCTTCAGTTCAGCTGCTAGTGCTTCATTCTTTTGCTTCATTGCCTGTCATTATTATTTGCATTTGATTATGTAAAACCCCTAAGTAGAGAATAAGTAATCATACAAACAAAGATTACCTCCAATTCTTGCTTTCTCCTTTCCTCTTTGTTGGCCTCTGCTCTTGTACTTCTTTGAACTTCATACAATATAGCAGATCCTGCAACCTATGAGAGAGAGAGAGAGAGAGAGGTTGTTGATGCACAAGAATTAGAATTACAATTACATGGCAATAATACTTACAGTGAAGACAAACAATTCTCCGAGGAGATCTGTGGCAGATTGAACAGCTCTCTCCTCGTTGAGAGGTCGAATTTCCAATGATGATGAGCGCCCAAGGATATGCCTTTCAATTGTAGTCTCTATTCGATGGTAACCCTAGTTTTTAACAACAAATATTTTGCCTTTTGGATTGCCACTTCCAAGATATGAATTTTATATCCGTAATAACAAACTTATTGAATTTACAGGAGATTTTTGTTAAAACTAAAACAAAAGAAAAGAGTTATGAATTAAAATCAAAGAAAAAAACCTGAGCAAGATCGATGATGAGGCGACGAAAGGTAGGGTGGTAGGCGGCAGCAAGTTTGAGGCGATTGGCGATGGGCTTTGATATTGTCCTTACGAAAAGCGATCCCAGTTTTATTATAGGCAATACCATTTTCCCACTCTACTCTATCATCACTCTTTTCTTTTCTTTGTTCAAAATCTATTAATTTCTTTGGTTGCTTCACTAACAAGTTTGAAACTGCCCCCCTACAATCTCGCTTCATTACCACTGTTGCAGCTAATTACTATCCACACTCTCTCTCTATCACTTTAGTAGCCCTACTCTACTTTCAATTTTTTGTTTATTTGGCTCTCCATATTACCGCTTGTAAATATTGACTCTATTTACCTTGGATTTTGTTTAATATAGGCCCTTTTATCATCGTTCATGAAAAATGAATGAATCTAGAATTATAACACCACATGTCAAATATATATAGAGTTTCACTTATGCTGTTTCACGAATCTATAATCTATATCATTTAAAGTAAAAGTTAACTTGTGAAAGAAGTTTGAATTGTAACTAATGATCATCAATCTCACGAGCATGGAATAGTCTTGTGTATTATGTGTGTGTGAATATATATTTTGTTAGTTCTCTTATCTTAGGAAGTTTGTTAGTTAATTTTCCTAAATAAATATTTATCTTTTCTAAGTAAACATTTATCCCTTTAGTTTATTCTTCTTGTTATTTTCCGAATCTACATGAATACTATGGTGATTGTTATTATCTACCTATTATTCAATTTGAATTCTTTGTTATATTTAATATTTTATCTCGTATTCCACTATTTTAGTAGTACACATCATATATTGATGACTAATGTTATTTAATACAACTAAGTTTGATAGTTATTTTAAAATATTGAATAAAACAGATATTAAATAAAGAATATTTTGTAGGTCTCTTCAGACTATCACTCCCATGAATTATAATTATGACTGCCTTCTAACTTTGTACTGTAAATTAGTGGTCAAAGTGTACATTTACTACTATCTTGAACTATTAAGACTAATTTAAACCAAATTGTGAGAGAGATTATTTAAGTCTCGAGATAAATCATAGCTGGCTTTATATTAAAAATGAAAATAGGAGGACAAAGATAGGTAACTGAAACAGTTATTATATATTTAAAACAACTGTAGCATATTCAGTACATTGGCTACAACATACAATCAATGCCTAGCTAGTGCCTAGACCATTCATGTGGTAACGTCACCTAAAAAATTACATTAGATCATTCCTTGTCTGTGTAATTTATATTTATTAATCATAATCATAAATTCATTGATTCGTATAATAATGTATTGCTGCATAATTTTTAAAAAATACAAAGAAGAGTCAAGCTAGTTTATAAATTACAAAGCTAGTGATGAATTGAAATTTCTATAAAGATGTTTAAGAGTAGTAACCATATTCTTTTGAATAAATGAAGACGCATTAATAAGAACCCGTGGTTTATAAAAGATTCTACATTCATTTAATTGGCTAAAATTGTATAGAAAGACTGATACTTTAAAATTAAACACTCTTATGATTTAAAAATTCTACACGACTTTTATTTTTTATTTAGAACTAATATGAATAAATTATTCGCAGTAATGAATATAAATCTATTATCAAGTATTGTATTTGCTAATAATTCGATTTAAAAATCAAAAGAATCACCAAAACGTAAATAAGATAGTGTAATTTTATTTGAATAAAATTCTGAAATGGCAATTGACCTAATAATTGGACAAAATATTTTGGTTGGCAGTGGTAGAGATTTGAAAGGATTTTGAAAATTGATGAATAAAGTCTGCAGTGATGCGTGGTACCCTGCGCTTGTCACGTGCGTTCTTGGATTCCTTTTGTTTCCACGTGGTCTTCTCATTCTACCTAAATGCCCTTCTTTCATCTTCACATATATCAATTTAACTGAAATATATAATTTCATTATGAACCAATTTTTGTATTATGAACTATGTATTCATCCACGAAATTGAATTTGTGAAACAGTGTTAATAAAATCAGACCCACACATCATCAAGATATATATATATATATATATATATATATATATATGAACTCTCAACATCAAATATTAAATGAGTCAAGTCTAAAGTGTTGAAATGAGTAGGGGCCTTCTATTCTCACTTCAGCCAATTGAATTTGATATTAATTGATTAATTTGAACAAAATATGAAGTAATATGATCAGCTTCATTGCACAAATAAATTTATCTTACTTTGAATTTTAAGTATAGTGTTACCTAATTAGTCTGTAATTTAGTTTTACTTGATTGAGTCACTTTTACCGTCATATACGTACCAATTTCAAAATAACTGTTCATACTCCACATTGTTTTACGTAAAGAATAACATAAAATAAATAAATTTTGATTTTCAAATTTACACAGTCCATATATAATAAATGTATAAAAAGTATCAATCGATACAATTAAATGAAAATATCTGGAACATGAAATAGCATGGTGACTGAGTGGGGGGGGGGACCCAAAGGACAAATCCCCAACCACAAGGCTTATTGAAAATCACAGTTTCCAAGACAGTATGTAGTTGAGTTGACTACCAAGGCTCTGTTTGTCAATCCTTTTCTTTAATTTTAGATTTATTTTCTTATTTGTATATGTCTTTTGTGTACTAATTTAAACACTAAAATTATCTTAAATATGTCTTCATCTATTTAAATTTGTTTACAAAATCGAAACATAAATTTATAATTATATCATTTAATTATTTGATGCTGCTTGTATTACAAAACACCACATATTTTCCGTAAAACAATGTCTTTTTTAAAACTAAAACCAACCAAATATCCCAATTTCTATAAGCCTTTTCAATATTTGGTGTTTGATTATTAGATTAACCTTTAATTTGGGGAATGAAAGATTCAAACTATTCAATAATATTTTTAGAATATTATATTCCGAAAAATATGATTGAGGAACTTCAAACATATAAAAAATAATAATAAGACTAAAGTTTGTGAAACGACAAACATAATTTTACTTTTTTGTAAATCTTTAATCAATAATAATACTTCCTCCATTCCTTTTTAAGTGTCTCATTTTATCCAATACGACGTTCCTTTTTAATTATCACTATGTCATTATTGATACTCTTTTACTTTCTTTTTTTCAAGGGAGTAGAAGTAAAAGAGAAGTAATTAATGAAAAAATTGGTTTGTGTGAATGAATAAAATGGTACACTTAAAAAGGAACGGAGGGAGTACCATATATTCGAGATCCTAAATCGATTGTTTTTATTTTTCAAACTCCAAACTAATACTTAACGCATATTTGAGCTCTAAATTGACAATTTTTGTGATTTTAAGTTTTATCACTTTTTTTTTTAAGAAAACATTGAAATTAATTAAAGGGAAGTAGCTCCAAACACAGCCTAAAAATCTGTCGTGTCTTTGGTGTGAAGATATTTAGGATCCATTGTAGTTAATTGTGTGAGCATCATTTGATCTGGACACGTTCAGATATGAAGACAAGGAAGAAGACACTACCATTTTAATCATGTTGTATCCCATTTCACTATCCCAATCATTCATCATTGAAATTTCTTTTTTTTTTTTCTTTCAAAACAAAATTACTATTTTTTATAAAGAAATTTAGTTTGTGGATAATAAACTTGATTTCATAAAATTATAAATGTAAAATGATTTTATATGAGTTTTTATATACTCACTAATATTCATTGTGTAAATGATACACACCTATAAAATTTCGACAAAACATGTCTATATCATGTAAGTTTCATAAAAAATGTGAGATTTTAAAAATCAAAAAAGTTAATTTAGTTCTAAAAAAAGGGTTAACTATGATTTAAGAGTTTGCTTTATATACTAATTCTGCATGTAAGAGTTAACCAGAATGAGGGAAGATAACGATATCGTCATCTATCAAATTAAGGTAAAATGTCATTAATATGACTAAATGAGATAAATAAGAATTTTTACCACATAATATAATTTCTTACTTTTCTGTCTTAATTTTTTTGAATAGTCAAAAATAGTCATTCTGATAATTTATCACCATTATATATTTATATTTTATTAATTAATGTAAATTTGTCATTTTATGGAATTGTATTAGAAATATATATTATTTAACTTGTAGGGTAGAAATGAATGTTATCCCATGCAATATATAAATTAGTTTAGAATGAAAAACATATTTAAATTCCAACAAAAAAGAAAAAATGGAAAAGAGTGGAAGGAGCATGAGTTGAGAAAAAACACACACACACGTACACCACCTACATCATTGTTACTCCTCTCTTTTACTTTTACTGCTTCAATTAATTATCAATCAATCATCCATGGCTACCTCGAGCAGTGAAAACTATCTTAATACTAAAAATGGACTTAATAAATATCATTTCCCACAAGTCTGCCATTTCCAGCACAAACCCATCTTCCTCCATGAAATTCACCAAATCCATCCTCCGCCCCGTCAAAGGCGGCGCCGCCTCTCTCTCCTTCCTCCGAGGTGGCCGCCATCAAGCCTCCAAGAAAAGAGGCGGCGCTTTCGACACACACGAGCCCTCCTCGCCCAAAGTCACCTGCATTGGCCAGGTCAGGGTCAAGTCCAAGAAGAGAGTCAAGCAGTGCCGTAGAAGGATTGGGGAAGTCAGTTTCAGGGTGGCGGAGCAGTCTCACGGCGGCCAACAGGCTCGCCCCCAGCCGCAGAGGTTTTCGAGTTCTAGTTCGAGCTCGCGTTCTCACAGGGATCCGAGATGGGTTCATTTGCCAATGTCCGCTTTGCGTGCATTCGGGGCGGAGATTTGCTGCTTCTTTCCGTGCAGATGTTCTTGTTTTCCGGCGAGGCAGAGAGAGACTAAGAGTAGTGCTGGGTGTGGGGCGGCGTTCACGAGGTGGTTGGTGGCGGTGAACGGAGGGAAGAGGAGGGAGATTGAGGTGGTGGTTGGCGGAGACGCGCAGAGAAGTTTTAGGCATGTTTTTGAAGATATTGAGGTTAAGGATGATGGTGATGATGATGAAGAAGAAGAATCATCTGGAAGAGCGAGCATTTGTATACCTCCCAAGAATGCCCTTTTGCTGATGAGGTGTAGATCTGATCCTATGAAAATGACCGCTCTTGCCACTAGGTTCTGTTTGGATGCACCTAAATATCAAAATCCTGATATTCAAGAAGAAAATGATGATTTCCTAGAACAAGTGGATAATAGTCATGTTGCAGAGCAAAATGCTGAGCAACTCATGGAAGTGGTAGACAATGGTTGTGGTGGTGAAGAGAAGAAAATCGATGAATCTGCAGAAAGAGTTGAGGAAGAAAAAGAAGAAGAAGAAGAAGAAGAAGAAGAAGAAGAAGAAAATGTAGAGGAATTAACTGAAGAAGAAGAAGAGAAGAAAGCAGAGGAACTAACTGAACAAGTAGAAGCAGAGAAACCTAAAAATGGAGAAATGGCGATCATCAATGGCGATATCAAGAAGGAAAACAATAAAGGCGGGGGATTGCCGGAATGCTTGCTGTTAATGATGTGTGAGCCGAAGCTATCAATGGAGGTTTCTAAAGAGACATGGATACGCGGCACCGACTTCATCAGGTTGTTGCCGGAGCGGCCTCGGAAGCCGGCCAAAACCGCCGTGACCGGCGAACAGGAGCAAGTCAGGAGGAGGCCCAGTGTTGACTCAAAGTCAAAGCCGAGGATTCCTGCGCCGCCGAGTAAGCAGCCGGCGCGGTCGTCCTGCTCCCTGCCAGCGACGTCGATGGCCGCCGTGATTGAGAGGAATCAGGTGTGCGAGGGGAGGTGCCAGCCGTTTGCGCTGACCAGATGCAAGTCCGAGCCGATGAGTACGGCGGCGGCTAAGCTAATGCCTGAGTCGTGTTGAAGAATAACGCTTGGCGTCGGCGCGGCTGGAGCCGGGTTCTGAGCTGTCAAAAATAAAAAATAAAGAAGGGATATATGTTATAGTGTATAGTATTTTACTGCTTCTATTATTTTCTCCATGTAAATCCTTATTTTTGCCCTTTCTTGATGCTTGATCAGGGCCTGTCTTGCATTTTGATATTTATCTTATATTATATTATTTTTATCTTGCATATTCACTGTTCAGGATAGATTAGGTTAAATGATTGATATAATTGGATTGAAGGTTCACAATTTGTTGGTTGATTTGACTCAACCTACCTGTATTCGGTTTTAAGTAGTTTTATAAATAGTCTAAAATTAGGACTTTCGAATTAGGTTTTGTTTACAAACAGTATTGGGCCAACTCAGGGCCCATAGGCTAAATATAATATATGCAGAGGAGTATGAGTATAGGAGAAGAGAAGATAGCAGGAGAGCACATACTCTTATCTAATTCTCTTCATCACTAGCGTTTTTTTCATCTAAACTTTGATCATCAGTTGCAGATTTATTGAGATGAATGTGGTCTCGAGCAAGCTTCCCGGAATAAAGGAACAATCCTAGAGAGTTGAATCCGAAGATGAAGGTAGCAAGGTAACACAGTCCGTTTATGATAGTCCTGCATCCATCCACTTGATCATATAAAAACATTGAATGCATCAAACAGAGTACAACTCCAAATTACCTTATGCTTATGGTTATTTGCCGGACCTGGTAAAATCAACAATGCGATCATCAATATCTAAATGATTTCTCACAAGGAAAGAGAGATATTTGGTTGAAGAACAAACCGAGTAGTTATTGGAGAGGACTTGGTGGTTTAGAGTATATTCGACACTGGTTGTGAATTTGTAAAGAACAACTCCAAATGCAGCTGCAATTAGGGCTCCCAGAAACGCATCATCAGCTGAAGGGGGGTTCCTTTTGCTCTTCTTCAAACTTTCTATTCCCCCAGATGCCCTCAATCTCTGATTACATGGAATTAACAGAGTAAATTAGTAGACAGAATAAACGTGCAGAATAAATTAATGAAGAAATATACAGTTTGTTTGGCACGCTTGGCGCGGCGGCGAAGAGAGCGGAAAAGGAAGAGAGCGAAGGCGGCGGAGACGAGGATGCTGGTGGTGGTCTGGAGTGTCGGGTCCGCGGAGGCGGAGATAAGGGACGATATTGAGGAAGGGAGTTCGATGGGGCCTACCTCCGGAGGCGCGGCGGCGGTGGCGAGTTCTTCTGATAGCCATGGTCTGTGAGCAGAGCAGAGAGAAGAGTGATGATTAGTGGGTGTGAAGGGGAATTTGAGATGGTGGGTAAATGGGAATGGGGAGAGAGAAGGGAAGAGGAAGTAACTGGCGGAGGAGAGACGGCGGAGCTCCGGCTGAGCGTGCATCTCTTCGTCGGAGAGTAGGAATCTCAGAACTTGTGATGAATATGTTGAGATTTTTGTTCAACTTACCAAAATATCTCCGCCACGGTGAGGCATACCTGACTTATTTAAGTATAACAAAAGTTTATACACTTTTTTTGCTTAATTAATTGAAGAAAAATAAATCTAAAACTTTACTATTTTTTTCTTTCTATTATTGTTAATTGATTTAAAATTATATCAATTTTAGTTATCATTTGATCTATTGTTTCACTTTAATCAATTTGCGATTTTGATTAAAATTAGATTGCATGGTGATGTGATAATAGGTAAATTATGATACTTCATTTAAAATCAACCCATTTTTTTGAGAGGTAAAATTGACCAAACTATGATTCACCCATTTTAAATCAACCTAAGCAAATAAAAAAAATAAAGAAAGAAGAAATTATGAAATCAATAAAATACAACAAAACTACTATATTAATGTTAGGCAACAAACAAGATTAAATAATGTGCATCTTAAATCGAAATAAGATGAAAATGATAAAATATCCTCTTAAAATGTCCACCGATAACGTGTAATGATCACATTCCTAATTATATGAAAAGTGAAATTAATAAATTTACTGAATATTTGACACATCAAAGGTAGACACAAGTTAATATGCCCACCATGGATTGAGTAGCAAGACAAATAAACAAGATTATAAAACAATATTGCGTTGTTTTCATTATTTTATTTTTATTCTTTTATTTGTTTAGGTAAAATGTGTTAACCCACAATTAATCATTGTTGATTAATTTGAGTGATGTATACAAGTCTTTAGTTATTTTTTGCATACGTTATAAGGTGCTCATCCAGTTCGGAAAACTGAAACCAAATCAGGGTCAACGATATCGTTGACCCAATTTCGATTCCAAACCGAAAACTCAAACCGTGGTTCGATCAATTTCAATTCGGGCATATTTCGAACCGTCAAACTGGCGGTTTAACAAAAATTATATTTTACATAAATAATATTATGTATTTATGTTATTTTACCTGTAATTTGAAGTTGTATAGAATATTATTATTAATTTGTGTTGTAAATTGTAATTTTTTTAGGTTTATGATTTATATTTGATTGCATATTAATTGTAATTTCTAATTTTTGAACTTATAAGTTGTAATGTTGTTGAAACTCGTAAATGTAATTTCTATTTTTAAATTTATATCGAATTATTTACTAACAAAAATTGTTACTTTGTAATATATGAATAAATGTAATATGCAAAATTTAATTTTTAAAATTTTTAAAAAATTATAAAAATTAAAAAAAAAAACAAAAAACAAACCATCCAAACCAACGGTTCAAACCAAAACCGGCAATTTACCAACCAAAACCACAACTAGAATCCCCATGGTTCGATTCCGCTTTGACCCTCCACGATTTTCCAAACCGACGGTCGCAAACCGGATCCAACGTTTGAATGGTTTGAGCACCTCTAATTTTATCATTGAAAATGTATCTTTCTTATCCCAAAGTAAAGGATAATGAAGGGTAAGCAATACCGAGTCTAAAATGAAAAATCAATTTGATTATATACTAAATTTAAAGGATTTCAATTTCAAACTTTTCTATTTGATTCAAATTGTTAATTCAATATTTTTTAATTAATCTTTTTTAGATCATTTTAGACCAATTGCCACAGAATAACCGTATTAAATGACTTTCTCCATCTTGCCCCAGCCCCAGTAAAATGCGAAAATGGATCCCCTTTTGGTGCCAAAAACCCAACATGAGGTGATGAGGCAAATCAGATCTTCTGTACCATATATCCATGTACCACGTGTGTACCACATTCCAAAACACGTTATATTGATTTTCAAATTAAAAACGGTTATAAAAAAAAAAAATTACAAAAACGACGACGTATGTACCCAGCATAAAATGCTGGATTTTTGGCCCTAGCAGGGGATCCATTTCTGTAAAATGCACCAAATGGATCACTACATCATGATAGATGTCCATTAAAATTTAACTACCCAGTGCATTTCACCCGTACACAAATACATGATGGAGGAAGTCATCGCCATGATAAAAGTACAGAAACATAACACGATTAAATAAAGGTCCCGTGAATTTTCTACCATTTAACATATATCAGTATACTGTTCTACCACAAAAGATAAGAAACTTACATTTCTACCACATTTCAATTGAACTTGCTATATGCAAAATCTCCAACTCTACTCATCCTATTGTAAAATGTTACGAAGGGTTTATTAGGGAGACATTGGCATAGGAAAAGCATCTAAACTATACACAAACCAATTAGGACTGGAATTCTGTTAAACCCGATCAACATATATAATTTAGCCAACTGAACTAATAGAACAAAGAACAGAAACACACACGAATAAGATATGGCATTCTATATACAACAAAAAAATACAACAATTATATCAAGAGTACGACATTCTAATCTCTCAAAAAGCAACATATAAGATTTAACCCTCAAACACAGAGATCAGATCAATCTGTAATTGATAAGATGCTCGGAAACATAAATAGCCAAACGAATAGGTCAAAGGGAACTATGAAACAGAAAAACATAATCAACAAACAAATGAGTTATAACAATTCTGGTCACTAACACACAACGACAGAAGATAACACAAACTATGCTCCTTAAATGTTAGAACTTATCAACAAAAATGAGATGGTGCCACCAGCCAAGTGGGTGGAATAAGAATTAATAAGAAGACTATGGAGTTGTCAAGTGTGATATCTGCGGCCTTCACAAAGAAGGACGCATATTTCTCATTCATGAAATATGCTATAAAATCATTAAGCTGATGAATAACTTTTTGACAGTTGACAGTAACTACACAACTATACATGCAGAGAAAGTTCCATTTACAAATCATACATATACTTAGCAAATAAACATGTAAGTATGTTATGGCAAAATAGCTAGATGAATATGTTATCATAAGCATGTAAGTATACTATGCCCATTTTTTATGTTGTATTTTTATATGCAAATTCCAGCTTTGACAACAAAATTATATGGAATCAAAAAAGGGAATATTTACTGGCATGCATAGGATCTGCATTGTGAAATTCAACAAGCATTACTGTTCAATGTAGTACTCAAGCATACCCATTAAAACAAATGGCATATATGACAGAACCCACAAAAAAACAAAAAAAGGTTGATGATGTAGTAAGATAATAAAAGGAAAAGTCCTCAATATAATTTATATTTCAACAAATTCAAGTTCTCAATGGAAAATATAACACAAAATGATAATTAAATCTAAGTCAATGCTAAACTGATAGTTAAAAGGGGAATATGCCCATCACATGCTTCCCAGATTTTCATTCACTATAGCTAAACCAGTTAATGATAATCAAGTACGCAAATAATTTATTCTAATAAATATTATAAGAAATGGGTGAGGCTAACCACACCCCCACCATTTTCTAAACAGACCCTATTTAAAAATAAAAAAAATAAAAAATAAAAAAAATCCCAATTTTACCTTAAGGAAAAAAATGAATTTTTTTGAAAACCTTATTCTCCCTCCTCCCCTCTCTTCCTCCTTTACCCTTTCTCTCTTAAATTCTTGAAGAATGAATGAAAATCTAACAAGGAGCATTTCAAAGATTGGTCAGATGCGTGAAAATCATGTGAAAAAATAATAAAAATTGATTATACCCGAAAATTGTTCCATTCAATCATGGTTTGTCAAACATATAGAAGTATGTTCGACCAACAAGAACAAACGGAGCAATGTTTAGGGAAAAAAGATTTTTACCATTTTTTCAACACGATTTTCTCAAATCTAACCAAGAAATGTTTTCATTTCATTTTTCAAGAATTCAAGAGAGGAAGTGAGGGTAAGAGTGGAGTAAGAGGGGGGAGGGAAAAGGGTTTCAAATTTTTTTCCAGATAAGGGTAAAATTGAATATTATTTATTTTTTAAATTAAAATGTTTTATAATTGGGGTGTGTTTACGAAAGGGTGGGCCAACCCTAAAGGAATATACAAAGACTATACGGCACAAAAACTCATCCCAAAAGGAAAAAAATTAAAAATAGCAACAACGAAGCATTTCAGGAGTTGTAAAAGAGTTAGGGGTGTCACAATTCGGTTAGAACCTAATTAACCAACCAAACCAAAATATTAAATTAGATTCTGTTTTTTTAATTCCACTTCGGTTTCAGTTTTTGAATAATTTGGTTTGTTTTGGTTTTGAGTGAAAAATAACCGAACCGAAATATATATCATATAAATATATTATACATATTTTTATAAAAATACCCTAGTTACCATATATTATATATATCATTTCCACTTTCACATTTACCACCACAATGGTGGTGGATTATGTATTGAAGAAATTGTAGTTTGTTTTGCTACTTTTGTTTAAACTTTGATATTATTTTAGACTTTGGCTTGATTTTATTTTGCTACTTTTTCAAAATTAGACTTTGATGGTTTGAGTATTTATTTTATTTAAGAATTGCATCTTTAATTACTAAGTTTTGACTAATGAGAAATGAGAAGCAATGTAAATTTTGGTTTTTTTCAATTTTGTACCGAACCGACTATTTCAGTTCGGTTTCAAATCGGTTTTCATCCCAATTCGGTTCGGTTCGGTTCGGTAGCTGAACTGACCGATGCACACCCCTAAGAGTAGGGAAATTAAAATCTTCTAAGTAGATTAGTAAACTAAATCCAAATATAACAAAAAGAAAAAAAACTAAAAAAGATGTACCGATCAAATTTACAAATTCTGGATGCAGAGTGTCTGTCGCTGCATCGTTCAGCTCCAGTGATCTTTTAACAACAATATATGACTGCACCTCATCTAAACACTAACAAAGAATGCAAAATATTTCATTGTCTCAACAATCAAAATCGTGAAAAACTGTAGTCGTCTGCTAACCTCAAGATTGTTTGGGATATTCACAGCAGAATCTTTGATGGTAAGTACTGAATACAATCTACTGAGCTTTCTGCAGATGTATTATGTAAAAGAGTATGTGAGACACTTAAAATTTTGACATATTCACAAAAAAAAAAATTTAGCACAGGTGGTAGATTATTTTACACATAAACCTTGGATAGAGAAAAAACAAAAGAAAAACAAGGCTCAACCATTCCCAAAACAGATTTAGAATGAGAACAACAATTAGAGGCTTAAAAACTCAGCTAATGGGCATGGAACCAACACATGAAACTACAGTTGGGATATCTTATCACATTTGGGAATGAGGAACAACAAATTGGGCCCATAAGCAATAGTGGTCCAGAGGGTTACTGGCTTCGGACACACAATTTGGGACATTAGAATATATCAGATACATGGCCACAGCAAAGCTGCAATGGGAAATTAAATTGGGGCCATAGACTAGAATTGAAGGAGACAACTCAAGAGGGCAACTCAAGAGGGCACTTTTAAGAGTCTCAACTCAACCTGACTGGCTATTCAATTCACCCATCGCACTTGCAGCAACACAATAATCCTGGAAAGCTGAAATCCAAGAACCATGATAAAGGTCCAAACGAAATATATCTCTTTAATTTCTTTTTTTTTTTTAACCAAAGACAACCACTTAATATGTACGGTTTTTATACATCTCTGCAGAAAATACAATTAACTTCATGGACATGTTGCCAACATTTTGGACATGTAGAACACATTAAAAGACCATTGTAATAACATGCAAACCTGAAACATCATAAGCAAGAATATCCAAAGATGATGAAAATTGTGATAGAGATGAAGAAATGACCTGTGTTCAACAAAGGATGTTTTTCCACAATTTCTGAAACATCATAAGCAGGAATATCCAAAGACGATGAAAATTGTGATAGAGATGAAGAAATGACCTGTGTTCAACAAAGGATGTTTTTCCACAATTTCTGCCTCCTCCCGACATTAGGACATTCTGACAAACAAGAGAAACATTAACAATATCCATCGTCATGGAAAGACCTAGCAGACGCAACATATGATCTGCCACAAATCAGTGGGGGGGGGGGGGGGTTGATAAAATCGAAAATCTAGCCAAGAAAGTGTCAACTAACAATTCAAGCACAATCCACTTTCTTGATACCGAATAAAATTGCATCAGCAATGACTCAACATGCCTAAATCAGTTGTCTACTAAATCCAAAGTACTTATCCAAGGAATTTTCGGTAAAACCGAATCGAAAAAGAGTACTCACTAAACATTCAAATACACGGTATACTTTAAAGTTATCGGCAAATTCTCAAAATCCTTGAGTTAACACAATTACAGGGCATACATCTAATTACAAAATACCCATGATTCAAAACTAATGATCATAGCCCGGAATTGTCAAATAAAATTGATATTTTAATATAGCAAACAGAAAGAAAAAAAAAGTGAAAAACATGGGGGCGAGTCATCAAGTTCCCTGTCAAATGAAGTTCAACAACTAAATCATGTTCCCAGGCAGGTAAGTTTAGTAAAATAAGTCTACAGAAAGGAGTTTCTTCCAAAATAGAATATGAGGCATCAGCAAATATAATGTGAAAATTATGTAAAATCAAGTCCATGTCACAAGATTGTTTGTGATAAAATCGAAAAATCGTTTCATACCTTGGAACTCAGTGCTGGCTTCAGGAAAAATATTGAACCTTTGCATCACAGACAAATAAGCATTATTAAACACAAATAAAAATGAAAAAAAAAAAGGTGAATCAGAGAATCATAAATCCATTGTATTTAAAAGAGTATTATGTGGGAAGCTTAGAAATTTAAAATATTCATAAAACATTTTTTTTTATCACAGGAGGTCGATTATTTTACACATAACCTTAAGATAGAAAATTACAATAGAAAAACAAGGCTCAACTATCCCCAAAACAGATTAAGAATGAGCACAACAATTAGAGGTTTAAAAACTCAACCAAAGAGCATGGAATCAACACATGATACCACAGTTGGGATACCTTTATCAGATTTGGGCATGAGGACCAACAAATTCGGCCCAAAACCAATAGTGCCCCAGAGGGTTATTGACTTCAGACACACAATTTGGGACATTAGAATACATCAGATACATGGCCACAGCAAAGCCGCAATGGGAAATTAAATTGGGCCATAGACAAGGATTGAAGGAGACAACTCAAGTGGGCACTTTTAAGAGTCTCAACCCAACCTGACTGGCCATTCAATTAACCAATCGCACTTGCAGTAACACAATAATCCTGGAAAGATAAATGCCCAAGAACCATGATAAAGGTCCAAAAGAAATCTCTCTTTAATTCCTATTCCTTTTACCAAAGACAACCACTTAATATGTACGGTTTTTATACATCTCTGCAGAATACAATTAACTTCATGGATATTTTGTAAAGATTTTGGACATATATTACACTTTAAAAAACCACTGAATAACTTGCAAACCTGAAACATCATAAGCAGGAATATCCACAGACGAAGAAAACTGTGAAAATGATGAAGAAATGACCTGTGTTCAACAAAGGATGTTTTTCCACATCGGTTGCCTGCTCCCGACTTTAGGACATTCTGAAAAACAAGAGAAACATTTACAATACCCATCATCATGGAAAGTCCTAGCAACTGCAATAGATGATCTGCCACGAAACAGCCGGGGGGGACAAGAAAATAAAAAATCTAGCCAAGAAAGTGTCAATCAACAAAGCACATTCCACTATCTGGATACCAAAGAAATCAGCAATGACTCAACATGCCTAAAATAGGTGTGTAATAAATCCAAGGGACTTATCCAAGGAATATTCGGTGAAACCGAATCTAAAAGGAGAACTCACTAAACATCCAAATACACAAAGTATGCTTTATAATTCTCGGCATATTCTCAAAATCCATGAGTTAACACATTTACAGGACATACATCTAACTAATTACCAAATGACCATGACTCAAAACTAGAGATCATAGCTAGGAACTATCAAATAAAATTGTTTTTTTAATATAGCAAATAGAAAGAAAAAAAAAAGTGCAGTACAAGGGCCGAATCATCAAGTTTCCAGAAAAAGGAAGTTCAATTACTAAATCATGTTCCCAGTCAGGTAAGTTTAGTAAACTTAAGTCTACAGAAAAGAGTTTCTTCCAAAATAGAATAAGAGGCATCAGCAGATTTAATGTTAAAAATATGTAAAATTAAGTCCAGGTCACAAGTTTGTTTGTGATAACATCGAAAGAATGTTTCATACCTTGGACCTCGGTGCTGGCTTCAGGAAAAATATTGAACCCTTGCATCACAGACAGATAAGTATTATTAAACACAAATAAAAATGAAAAAAAAAATGTGAATCAGAGAATCAAACATCCATTGTATTTAAAAAAGTATAAGTGGGAAGCTTAGAAATTTGACATATTCACAAAACATTTTATTTTAGCACTGGAGGTCGATTATTTCACACATAAACCTTAGATAGAGAATTACAATAGAAAAACAAGGCTCAACCATCCCCAAAACAGATTTAGAATGAGCACAACAATTAGAGATTTAAAAACTCAACCAAAGAGCATGGAGCCAACACATGAAACCACAGTTGGGATACCTTTATCAGATTTGGGCATGAGGACCAACAACTTGGGCCCAAAACCAATAGTGCCCCCCTAGAGGGTTATTGGCTTCGGACACACAATTTGGGACATTAGAATACATCAGATACATGGCCACAGCAAAGCCGCAATGGGAAATTAAATTGGGCCATAGACAGGGATTGAAGGAGACAACTCAAGTGGGCACTTTTAAGAGTCTCAACCCAACCTGACTGGCCATTCAATTAACCAATCGCACTTGCAGTAACACAATAATCCTGGAAAGATAAATGCCCAAAGAACCATGATAAAGGTCCAAAAGAAATATATCTCTTCAATCCTTTTCTTTTTTACCAAAGACAACCACTTGACATGTACAATTTTTATACATCTCTACAATTAACTTCATGTATATTTTCTCAAGATTTTGGACTTGTAGAACACGTTAAAAAACCATTGAATAACTTGCAAACCTGAAACATCATAAGCAGGAATATCCACAGATGAAGAAAACTGTGATAAAGATGAAGACATGACCTGTGTTCAACAAAGGATGTTTTTCCACATCGGTTGCCTCCTCCCGACTTTAGGACATTCTGAAAAACAAGAGAAACATTTACAATACCCATCATCATGGAAAGACCTAGCAACTGCAATAGTTGATCTGCCACGAGTCAGACGGGGGGCAAGAAAATCAAATAACTAGCCAAGAAAGTGTCAATCAACAATTCAAGCACATTCCACTATATCTTGATACCAAAAAAAATTGCATCAGCAATGACTCGACATGCCTGAATCAGGTGTCTACTAAATCCTAGGGACTTATCCAAGGAATCTTCGGTGAAACCGAAACTAAAAAGAGCACTCACTAAAGATTCAAATACACACAATATACTTTAAAGTTATCTGCAAATTCTCGAAATCCTTGAGTTAGCACGATTACAGGACATACATCTAACAAATTACAAAATTCCCATGATTCAAAACTAAAGATCATTGCCTGGAACTGTCAAATAAGTTGTTTTCTTAATATAAGAAACAGAAGAAAAATATATATATAAGTGCAGTAAGAGACCATTGTAATAACTTGCAAACCTTAAACATCATAAGCAGGAATATCCACGGACGATGAAAACTGCGATAGAGATGAAGAAATGTCCTGTATTCAACATAGGATGTTTTTCCACAACGTTTGCTTGCTCCCGACTTCAGTACATTCTGAAAAACATGAGAAAAAGGTAGGGCGGCTGGTGAAGACGATTAGAGAGAAGATAGGGCGGTGGCTGAGACGTGAAAAAAGAGGCGAAATCAATGAGAAAATCAGGGGCGGTGGCGGCTATCGGAGAAGGCGCGGTGATGAAGACGAGGTATGGGCAGCTAGGCGCAGCTAGGGTTTGAATATTGCAACTGTGCGTTATTTACATATTAAATAAGGGACTATAAGCACAACTCCCTTCTCAAAGAGCCAACACCAATTTTTAATATAATTTAATAACTTAAAAAATTTTCACCATTTGACCCCTCATTTAGTGAAGAAATATACAATGACGGATGAAGATTCATTCGAGACAAACAATGTAAGATTTCGGTTAAATGTAAATGGGTTTTATGTTTCGTTTTTTCAATTTCACGAAATCGCGCAGAACTTGCGCGTTCGGCCAGCACAGACCGAACATAACCGCGCGCGTTCGGCCAAGGCCAGCAGAACATAACCACGCGCGTTCGGTCAGGCCAGCCGAACTTTTCACTACATGGTAATATGGGACATCGACATAGTCCATCGATGGGCTACATCGTTGCAACTGTGCGTTATTTACATATTAAATAAGGGACATATTACATAACCGCGCTTGTGTACGATGTTCGGTTGTCTTGACCGAACTGTTTCAGTGTTCTTCGGTCAATTTGGCCGAACTTTTCACTACATGTTCGATCATCTTGGCTGAACAGTGTGTTCTTCGATGTTCAATAAATACGAACTTGTTTTTTATATTCTTATGATGTTATTTACTCATTTATAACAGGAATACATCTCATATTCCATTGAACTAAGCCACATAAACCGAATGGATGTTGAAGAACCGATGGATGAAGAAAAACCAATGTATGTAGAAGAACCGATAGATGAAAAAAAACCGATGTATGTAGAAGAACCGATGTATTTGGACGATCTAGATCCTCAGTATATGCAGATTGATTTTACTGCTAACTTTACCACCGATGAAGTATTTGAGTCTCAGAGTTTGATGATGAAATGGATAGACGGTGTAGCCCATCGACATAATATGGTAATATTAGTTGTACGTTCTCAACTTGGTGGTCAGAAAGGTTGTCAACCTCGAGTTGATTTGGGTTGTGAACGAGGTGGTGTATATCGTGTACGTAATAAGGCGAAATCATTACTAAATTCAATTGACGATGAAAAGATTGTTGGAAAGAAAAGCTCAAGAAATACAGCCACAAAGAAATGTGAATGTCCATTTCTTTTAAAGGCTATTCAATTGAACGAGTCGGGACAGTGGTTAGTATCGGTCGTATCTGGTGTTCATAACCATCCAATGGGTCGGAACTTGGTGGGTCATTCATATGTCGGTCGACTAACAACGGTTGAAGATCGATTTGTAGTAGACTTATCCAAAAATAAGTGTAAACCAAAGGAAATCCTAAGTATTTTGAAAGAGACATTTATTCGGAATGCATCCACTTTGAAGACTATTTATAACGCTGGTCATAAGCATAGAATAGTGGAGCATGGAGGTCGATCTCAGATGCAATATTTATTAGAGAAACTGAAGTTTCATAGTTATTATTACCTGGTCAAAAGATGCGAGAAAACTGATAAGGTGAAGGATCTCTTTTATGCCCACCCGACTAGTGTGGAGTTGTTGCGTGCATTTCCATCCATGATAAAATGTTACTTCGTGACGTAGAAATGCATCTCGTATACCCACATATGGAGTCCAAACAACCTAAAACACAATGCATGGTATAACATTTAAATTAACGACCAATCTATATATATTAACATCTTTAAAATCGAGACGAATAGTAAAACATAAACTTACAGAATTCGGTGCACATGTATCTAACATCTCCCTCCAAGCAACTAAACGATCGAGGGAACCCCCGGGAGAGGCTTGCCGGGCCAATGTCAGAGGTTCGCCAAGTATATAATTGATATTGTGCATCAACCCTGTAATGGGAAAATACTCGTATATCCATGCCTGGAGAAAAAAAATGAAGGTCAATATAGTAACATAAAGAAAATACAAGAAAATAGAATTTCAAGCGGTAAAAATTACCTCCAACAATGGTTTCCTTTTTTAAATGTTGGAATTCCTTTTATCCGATGTTTTGTAATCTTATTTATGGAATGAATTTTTAGTGAACTGTTAAATTCTTCTTTCCCATGTTTCTTTTTTATGTGATTTTATTAGAATGGAAATTTTTGCTAACGGTCAAATTTTTTTAACACATTTTTGTAATTTTATTTTATGGAATAGATTTTCTTGCTAATCGTTAAACTTATTTAGTCAATGATTCTTTTCTTTTTATCTTATGTTTTGTAGTTTTATTTTATATTGAACTTCAAATTAGGCTTAATTAATTATGGAAGTGATATGATAAACTTTTGAAGTATAGTTGTAAATATAAAAAAAAATGTAGATATTATCTTAACAAATTATAAAATTGTTGGTGGACAATATTTCTATTAATTTTTCATTTTATTTTTAATGTTTCAGTAATCATTAATTTTAAATGATTTGAGATCCAATGTTAGTTGGTCTAGTTATCTAGTGGTATGTTTTTTTTTCCTTTTTTCATTGGGTAATGTGTTTTTTTTAATATAAGCATGATTATTTACATTTGTTCAAATGTTTTTTAGTTAAGATAAATCGATAAATATATACACATAAATGATTTATTTTTGATACTTAAAAGAGAAATCATGAATCTATATATATTAAAGAATATGTTTAATGATTGAGTTTCTTTAACAATTTATTGGAATACTATTTTGAATGTCATATATGTTGGTTGATATTTAAAGACTAAAATATGATTAAAATTATTAATATATTATATATTGTAAGAATATATATGGTGTGTTGTTATATATGAGTTGAATTAAACATCATATTGTATTAGCGGTGTGGTTTTCTTTTATAATTTCAAATTATGATTTTCTTATAAATTGAAATATACGGTGTGGTGTGGTACGGCATGAACGGTTGGTGCAGTTTTAGAATTTTTTTTTATCAACAGTAACGGTGAAGATGTGTTTGTTTCTTTAATAAAAAATGCCATATGTAATTTAAAAGGAGTTTTAAATTCTCTGATAATGAGAAACTCTTTTAGACAGAGATATAAATCCTACACGTAGAGGCCAGGCTAGAGAGGCAAATATTCCACGATAGGCAATATTATTAGAAAAGCATGTTACAAAATAAGCTAAACTAATATATAAAGACCTCCTCTTTAATTTCACATTCATCTTTGCTTTCCCTGAATGTATATTTGTTTGGTTACTGAACTCTTTTCATAATGCATATCACCTGATTTTTTTATTTTTATTTGACTGTAATTTCAAGTTTAAAAGTTTCTTAAGTAATAGCTAAAAAAATTCTTCAACAACTTTTCCGATAAAATACATATCACATGACTTACATATGATTTTTAGAAAAATAAAAACAATTTTCAATATGATAGTTTTTTAATTTGCAAGTTGAAGTACGATTTTCTTTTTTGCATGTGACATTTAAACGTTTTTTAAATGACAAATTTATCTTTATGAAAATCATGTTTTGTGCATTTCATCAGAAAAAAATTTAGGTTGCACTTTAAAAAAACTTCTAATGGTTGCAATTGGATAAAAAAAATGTTTATATTGTAAATTAAAAAACAATCATACTTTAGATTTTTTTTCCATTTAACCCTTAAATATATTATTTTTAAATAAATTTCCACTTCCTCGATTTTTTTATCTACACTTAACATTCAGTATGACTAACAACTTTACATTTCTATTCAATTATTTAAAAAAAATCAATATAAAAATATTATTTACCCAAAAATATAGAATATTTGATTAAAAAAAAAATCGAGTCTGATTGACATTACAATGATCACTTCACCCTAGTGCCTCCTTTAAACCAAAATTGATACCCCATTTCAGAGAAAGCAAAGCAAAAGTTGCTGCAATATCATTAAGCTTTTTTTTTTTTTTTTTGCTTTTCTTTTCATTAAGATTGTTACATAATGAATGGTTATTGGGAAAAAATGTGTTACAAAATCAATGAAATAAATTCTATATACGCCCAAGCATGATTCTCAATTTAACTTCAAATATGAATATTACGAATTCAATTTGATGACCGCTTGGATCAACACTCCTGGCGCACGTTAGACGCCACCGCCCTTGCCCAAAACTTAATCTGCGCCTTCACATCCTCCTTAGATCTCTTACCACCACCCCACCGCGGCACCGGCGGCGCTGAGCTCTGCGCCGCCCATGCCTCCGACAAATACGGCCGCGATGTTCGACTCACTTCATCTTCTTCGATTCTCTTCTTCTCTTGCAAGCCTGGGATTATGCTCACAACATTGGGGCTCAAGTCTTTTTCATCGAAATCAAACCCCAAGTCCTTAAACCCCTGCAATTCTTCCGATTCGAGATCTTTCAAGCTCTTCTGTGTCTTAAGCTCTGGTTTCCTTCTCGATTTCGACCTCGATATGCTTGAGGTACTACTTCCCTTCACACCCTGCAAATTCAATTCACGCTATTGTAAGTCTCAGTTGCTGAGAAAAAGTACCAAATTGAAAACTAGGTTTCTGATTGAAATGGGATGATAATACCTTAGCAGCATGTTTTCTAGGAGGTAAAGAGTCTGAATAGCTAAGAGAAGCTTGTCTGATCAATTTCCCCATGGAGAATTCAATCTCATCATCATCTTCAGTTTCCAAGGTAGTTGGCAGAGATGGAGCTCGAACTAAGCCGTTAATGGAAGATGTTTTTCTGATGGATCTGCTTCTTCGAACACGATCAGTTCGATCAGGTGTTTGATCCTGTTTCTGCAAACCAGATGATGAGAGTTTACTGATCGAATCATACGTCTCTTCATATGATTTTCCAGGGAAATTCGAGTCTTGGCTGTAGTTTGAAGAAGAGCAAGGATCAGAATAGCTTCTAAGCATTCTTGATTTTCTCTGAAGCAAGTTTCCAAAGAACCAGCAATCTTCCAATAGCTCACCAGCCTCAATCTTCTCATTATCATCATCTTTACATGTTTCTTGGAAATTAGGATCCATGGCTATGATTTTTCTTTTTCTTTCCTTTTTTTTGGGCAGGAAAATGGAGATGGGTTTTTCTTTTTGGTGGGAAACCAATCTTATATGGGTGGTTATGTTTATAAATTGCCAAAAAGAAAAGAAAATGGTAATATTGGAAAAGCTGTCAAAGATGTGTGATTGGGAGGGCATGTGGGACTGGTGTGTCATGTGCTCCAAGATTGCTACACATTAATTACTTGGTGGAATGGGACTCTATCTCTATGTATGAGGTGTTTTAATTATTCAATTTGTGGACATAAGATGTATGAGGTGTTTTAATCATTCAACATGAGAATGCTATGGGAGGGTGAAGTAAAGAGACAAACTAATATATTTTCTTGTCCCGATCCGATTATTTAGATGAAATTTATCTGATGTAGCATGTACTAATTATTTATGTATTTATTGGTTGTTTGTGTATATTATTTTTGGAATTATGTGATTTTTTATAATCTAAAATGAAGTTAGAATTTTATGGAGGATATGAATTATTACATTTGTAAGAGAGAATATATGGTGGTTAGTGAGTGTTACAAGGCAATATATTTGAAAAGACTTTTAACCAATAATGCCATACCACTTAATCATAATTACACGTCTAAATACATTAATTCAAGTGCCAAAATATTTAAATCCATAAAACAAAAATTGCGGTGGCTAATCACTTTTATACTTGTACGCATCAAATATCAATGTCAATAAAGGATCGCCTGTCTCAAGCCTCTATCACACTTTATTTAATTTTTGGGTGTAATTTTTGTGACAATATTCTATGAATTTGTTTTTATAAGATGATTAATATATAATTTATTTTATCAAAATTATATCTATGAGATGATTTGATATAAATTTGATTTCACTTTAATTATTTTTAAATGTTTAAATGTATTTAATACTCCATTTTCAAAAAAAAAAAATGCTTCAAATAAGGTCATTTATATGCAATCTTATTTTCATTTTATCAATAAATAATACAAATAGTATAACAATGACATTAAACAAGACATATCATAATTATCGAAATTCAATCCCATTACTTGTGGCTTCAGCAATTATCATCATATTGCCTAATTCATACATTGTGTTTTTATATGTTGCCCAAATATTGTGTTTTTATATCTTTCAATTTTATAGAAATTGGGTGTGTTTAGTAAGTTATGAGGTGAGTATAGAATCGCACTAAACTTCACAGATATAATATCAAAAAGTACAATAAAAAAAAAAAGAGGGATTGGTAGAAGAGGTGGATGCATTTAATTGGAACACCTAAGGACTATGGGGAAAGATTAGATATATATGCCAGCACATCCCATGTGCTTGTCTGAAGAAGTCATCTAGTTTATTCATTACCAAACCAAGAAACAACTTTCTGACTATTTCATTTTTCCTTCCAATTTATTTATTATATTTATAGTACAAGTTGTTGACAGTAGATGACAGCTACAGGATACGATGTTAATTTATTTGGATAATAAAATCCAAAGTTGTTCGCTAGTAAATTCGATTGGTTGGTTATATTATTTGCGGAAATAACAAATATTATCCTCTGTTTGTTCAGGTAGATTGCTTCATAGTTTAGTAAAATGCTGGAACTTGGCATTATCCGAAATTGAGAGATGTGCCAAACAAGGCTTAAAGTTTAATACGGCGTTACATGTGAGTTGCTGATTAAATAAATGGAGGTGATAAGAATCATATCTCATTTCCCATCTTCTCCAATTATCATCATATTGCCTAATTCATACATGCTATCCAACTAGTTATGTGAGAGAGACCAATCCACAAAATAAATATTGGTTTGTAAAATGAGTTTGGTATTTCAGTTGGATAGTGAAACTACATCTCACAGAATTATATAAATATAAAATCAATTTTTTGTGTTTATCTTAGGCTATAAATATACATACTTGAACAGCATGTCATGTGATTGTTTCTCTCTAAAAAATAAATAAAATTTTGTCTTATGAATTTTAGAGGTGATGGTATTTTTCTAATTCGTCCCATGATTAAATCTAAATAGAGTCACAACTCAAAGTTTATGTAGGTTCTAACTCCCTATTTATAAGTAATTGTTAAAGATATCCATTCTTTTTACACTAGGTTCTGAATTTCAAATGCAGTTATCTCTACAAAGTCATAGAGAAATTAACGTTAATAAGCTGAATAGGAAGAAATCAGAAAAGGGACAAGTTTACGTGGGGTTTGGTTATAGTTGAGGAAGAGATGGTGGGTCAACCATGTTTATCATGTCAAGTGTGAATGTTGGAATTGAGAAGAGAGAGAGATGCTCTGAAAAACCAATTGGAGTTTCAACTCAACTATCATTCCAATTTTGTCCCCACCAAAATAACACTTGTTCATTGCAACCTATGGTGTCATGCGTGTGGGAACAATCCATGTGTCCCTCCGATTATTATCAACTTTATTATATTCTTCCATCAATTTTATTTTTTGTATTATGTTTTTATGCATTGAAGAGAAAAATTAGATAAAACAAAACGTGAAATAATAAACTAATTACATTCATACTAATATACTAATATTCATGTATGCTTTAGTAATTTCGCACATCAGAACATGCAAAACGGTACCTATGCCCTTATAGATATTGTAAATAATTCAATCAAGAACATAAAGATCTCTTTTGAACCAGGCGAGAATGACAATTAATCAACAATTATTGACAGGAAACTGAGTGCTATTCATTCAAAACAAAAAATTATGGGAAAAAGAGAGCAGAGGGTTAATACTGTTTTGCACTTTATAGATCCAAGATCGAACCTATATATATAAGGAAACAGAATACTTCACCAAATCCCCCAGTCTTGCTCAACTAAGGAAGCAAAAAACTAACCAAAAAATATATAGAAATTAAGGAAGCAATATGCTGGAAAAACAAAATTTCAGTGTTAAGATGAGTGAAGTAGCACATCTATAAATTCCGCAAGTGCATCAAAATTTGCGGAAACCACAAGTATTGAAGCTATTATATGGTATCAATCAAAAGCCTCCCTGCTCGTTATCAACCACTCTATAAGAAAACAAAGGCATAATTTCTCATATTTACAATGGTATGAAACATCAGTACCTGTGTCCAAAGTAGTCAGTACTCCTTCCTTGAATACAAATCTACAATCGAGCCCTTGAGAAATCGGGGAAGATTGTCTTGCATGACAATCACAATCCTTCAACAATTTCACCAATATTTTCACCTCTGTTCCCTGAAGTTTCCGACACTCACAGTGTTTTCTATACTGACTGCCACCTTCTTCACCTATCATACCGTAATTTTTTTCACTTTGGGACACTTTACTAAATGACAAATGAAGATTTGCAGAGAAAGAGGCAACAAAATCATGAACATCTTCAACGGTTGATTCAATTCCTCTACGTCTCCACTCTATATTGATAATCTTCAGCAGCAAATTATTGAGTGTGACAAAGCATTCAGAACAACAATGGTAAAAGCACATGTTAGGTGAATCACTTGCAAGACTTTTAGAGTTTGAGACAATATTGACATCAAGATCATTTCCACCTGATTTTTCACCAGTATCTTTGGATAAGATACAATTATCGGTTGATAGACCATTAGGCTTGTTACCAATTTCAGCAGTAGAACGAAGCTCAAAAATTTGCTTATCATCTGATCCACAGGGGCCATATGCATACACATTGGAACTATTCCCTTTGAAACCATTGGAAAGTTTGGGAGATTGAACATGCACCAATTCTGCATGATCTCCCGCAGCTTCTACCTTAGAAGACTCCATGTCAACTTCATCTGGTGCTAAGGTGGGAGAGCAACCATCATTCAAGACAACCTGAGGGGAAGGCTCTTCTACTGTAACTGCAACATGATCCTCTGCATTTGCACCTTCATAATCAACATCAGTTGGATTAGATTGTTCAGTAGCATCTCCAGCGCCAACCTCATGGGAACTTTTTTCCAATGGTTCCGATCCATTTACATTTATATTTGAATCGCCAAGCTTGTGGCCATCACCTTCAGAAATATCTCCCTTGCAAACATGATTATCAAATGGTCCTGTAGCGGCACTTGCCTCGGGAATAGGAGTATCGACCTCTAAACTGAAAATAAATTCTTGTTTTAGTACGAATCTATGGACAGAGAGAGAGAGAGAGAGAGAGAGAGAGAAGGGGGAGGGGGGGTGAATACCTATGTAAGGTATGAGCCCAATTGCTAACCATGTCTTCAAGATAAGCCACTTGTGATAGAACACGAACAAACTGGGTTCTGTCTTTCCCAGCTTGAATTTTATCATCAATTTGCCTAACAAGAGTTTCCAAAACTTTCCGAACCGCAGAGCAAACTTCCCTTAGTGAAGTGTATTCACCTCTATATGCCGATAAACCTACAGCAACAAGTCCTCTAACCAAACCAGATTCTTTGCTTTTAATATTGCTGGAACTTGATGCAGCAGTAACATTCTCTGTTGAGTTGATA
Source organism: Scutellaria minor (assembly GCA_954870855.1). NCBI lineage: Eukaryota > Viridiplantae > Streptophyta > Magnoliopsida > Lamiales > Lamiaceae > Scutellaria > Scutellaria minor. Next base: position 8,919,922 of record OX940727.1, read on the forward strand.
GAAGTAGGACGAACAATGCAAGAATTGAAGGGCCAGCCTTTCCAGGGTCCACTGGTATTGGCACAAGGACCTGCTTTCAACTTGGATGTTACCCAACAAAGTTCAGCAAAATGAGGATAACAAAGAATCTGATAGCCAACTGTTGATATTGCCGACAGCAAGTTTGATTTCCCTTTCAGAGTTTTATTCATCAAACCAACTGAACTGACAGGACTGATATAGCAAGACTTACTACAATGGACTCCATCAGCATCATTGTCAGCTGTATCATAAGCTTTCACCTCAAGTGAGTTAATGTCAATATTCCCACCATGAAGTGACTGTATAAAGTGTTGCACCAAATCCTTCGTCACTTTACCAGCAAAAGCACCAATTACCTTATCATGATCAAATTTCCCATCAAGCTGCATACAGAACCGTGGCTCCTTATGGCCTAGTGGACTTGGAAGGCTGCAATTCAAAGTTTCGTTCCCAAAAAATTGCCTTACTCTATTAGGCAGTAAAGAAAATGGTACTTCTGATGTGGCCTGTTAAAAGAAAAATTCGCAATGAGCAATTCTCAAGTATTAATATGCTAAATAATATGAAAAGAAGAGGTAAAAAATAGAATAACAATGGGAAAAATGCTGTTACTACAGCTTAAAATGTAACTGCATTGACATAGGATGAAGACACAATTAGTAGCTAAACTTAGGTGGTTTAAATGAATCTCTAGTTGCATCACTAGCATACAAGTGAAATAGTTAAATGCTGGAAATCCTCACCCTAATAATATCGGGGGCCTAAACAGATAAAGAGCAGGTTGAGATAAAACCCACACATGGCACAAACAGGACACATTAACACAAGAATACTTGCGGCCTTATACAACATTACTCAAAGACTTTTTAACAGCCTACATAAGTTATTAGAAAGGTGAAGGATGGCAGCATTCAAATAGTGCATTAATGCCTCCCCTGCTCAAACTCCAATAATATAAGAAATTAGTTATTTCAGCATCATTAGTAAAATGAATGTAGCCCTTTCCTCTAACCAATATTCAAAATCCCTCTCTAAATCAGCACAATGTTATGGGTCGAAGTTAAGGTACTCTGATTTATCCTTCTATTTTAACTCCATTTTTTGGCCAAGATCTTCACAATATATATGATGTTATGCTTTGTATAAAAATTGTCTGGTGCACTTGATTCCCCATGCCCTCACAAAAGATGTATTGTTCATGTTTTAAGAGAGGGGGGGGGGGGGATTGGAACTCCACCAACACTAATCAGACTTAAAGGGTCATAGGTAATGAAGACTTACATTTCTTTTCTTTTTTAACTTTTATTAGTTACTCGATGTTGAATGATAAGCTAATAGTTAGCATAAAGTAATCAAGCAACAACAATTTAATATCAAACTTAAGGACTTTATAGGAAGAAGCCGTCGTACCAGAATTATCAAGGAGGTATTTACACGTATAGACTCCACCTGCTCAATGAAAGAGGTCCAGAGGTATGAGGACTTCATTACAGCAGTTTGGGACTCTGCACCCTCTCCATCAGCACTTGGGCTCGGCCCATGTTCCATGTCGACCTCGACGTCCCCATCACAAGATATCACTCCAGAAGATTGAGGTTCCATTGAACATGGCTCATCATCATCTTCAGAGACATTATTATATGCCTCAACAGCCCATAAATCAATTGTTGGCATATATAGCATGCACGCATCTGCACCGGCAGATCTCACTGCCACAACAAGTCACATAACAATTATATTCCTCATCCAATCACACACAGGAAAATGAAGGACAAAGGGTGAGAAATCCAACAGGAAGAGAAAAGGAGACAGAAAAAGCAATCAGAGATGAAAAGAAGAATGCTTAAATCTTAATGTCATGCACTCTATATAAGCAGATGGATGCTACCAGTAAAAGTGGTTCTGGTTCCCAACATGAATTGAACTATCTATCTCACAAGTTAAATTAGGCCTAACAACTTTAGCAGGCAAGCAAGCAAACCATATTTCAGTAACAATTTTCATAATTCCCTTCAATCCAACCATCTGCCTCATTTTTATTCCGAGGACTCACCACGATCCGCATAACCTTCCACTAATTTCCATCATTCCAAACACATATATACAACCATCAAACGAAATGGATATAAATAGATTTCCTCAGTAAAATTGAAGTAGAACGAACAATGTAAATGAGACACAGGGATACCCACACTATGGTGGACAGCAACAAAATAATCAAAGAAAAACAAGATACTGGAATTGAACAGAGGAGCATAACTTTAAAGGAATGACCAAGAAAACCTATTGCATTTAAGCAAGTTCTTAGAATAATGATGAAAATAAAATGATGGGTGTGAAGGGAAAAATATTGTTATGAAATACTCTCGAACGCAACATGCTTATTCATGGCAATATCTAAGAAATACAACCAACTTCAACACATATTCTTTGCAAGTCTCTTGCAGATTCTACAAATTGACTCTGATATCAAATCCATTGAGTAGAATCTATCTTTAACTGAGAATGCACAAAAATAATTCAATGTAAGATACTTTGAATATTTCGAGTGGATTTTGAATAAACTTTAGCACAACAACGTGAAACTGTGTCTAGAATTAACATCAGTTTGACTCATTATAAGAAGACCTAATATTAGAAGTCTTTTGCTGGAATAAACTTGAACCACATGAGAGACATATTGTGATGGAAACAAATGGGGTTTGGAAGAGGAGCTCCTAATTTGTGAGAGAGGAGACAGAAAAACTAATTGTAAAGAATTCTGCAGCCAATCAAGGCAAGCAAGGGTTTTCAGATTAGCATAAATAACAATTTTGCTGCATTTCTGCTGAAATTCACTAATTTCAGTAAGTTCAAATGGAAAATCATGACATACTCAGTATACGCGTGAGCCCATGAACCATGTCTCCACGTCCTTCATGGGAGATACTGGCCAAATCAACTTTCCATACATCCAAATTGCCAACAAAACAATGGAGAAGGCATGAAGCAAGATGCCTCTGACCAGATCTTGAATTTCCACAAATCAACACCTGATATCCTGAATTGCAAGATGATACGGAAGACAAACTTTGTGGCAACTGAGTGCGAGCACCCATAAACACAGACTTGGAAGTGATAGTTTTTGAATATTCATCAGTATTCTCCTCCGTTACATTAGAACTGCAAAGGTTATTATCTCCAACCAGAACATTTGTGAGCAAAAAGTTCTTCTCTATCTCATCAGCAACATCCACTTCTTGAAGCAAATCATCCACTTGCAACCACCAATTATCACTCTGCACTTTCCTCCTATCTAAAGCAGAAACAATAACATTTTTCACCAATGTAGAAGCCTTATTGAGATGCAGTGGCAACAAGATACGCTCATCCAGATACAAACAAACCAGCAGTCTCGTAAGTGGCTGGATAAGGCATGGAACAAGATGAGATTTAAGAGGTGAACAGACCACATCATTTAGAGCAATTCCACTTTCTCTTCGAGAACATGGAGGCGGGGCACAGGAGAGAGCCTTCAGCCAATCTCTCTCCTCCACAGAAAAAGCAGGAATAGCAGGGCATTTCCTGTTAGTAACACTAGTTTCAGCCGCTGAGAGAACCTTTTGCAAGGGGAAGCTCCTCCTTAGACTAATTATTGCTGCTTGAGTACAAAGAGACTGCAGATCAGCACCAGCAAATCCCACAGTTTGCTTTGCTACCCACTTCAGTAAGGATCCTGTCATTGGTTTGGGCCACTTCTGAGTATGCAACGAGAGGATTGCTTCTCTGTCCTTGACAGAAGGCAGTGGAAAATAAATCTCCCGATCAAATCTCCCAGGCCTTCTTAGAGCTGGATCGACCGCATCGGGACGATTAGTTGCTCCAATTACGACAACTGAACCTCGAGATTTTAGGCCATCCATCAATGCAAGCAACGTGGAGACAACTGAATTATGTGTTTGATCTTGCTGCTTGGTGCGACAAGGAGCCAAACCATCTATCTCATCAAAGAAAATTATAGAGGGTTGAGATTTCTCAGCAACTTGAAAAAGAAGTCTAAGCTGACGCTCAGCATCACCAACATATTTGCCAAGACAATCAGCACCTTTGCGTGCAAAATATGCAATTCTCCTGTCACCACGAGCACAAGAACCAACTAGTGCACGCACAACCAATGTCTTACCAGTTCCAGGATGTCCATGCAACAGAACTCCCCTAGGAGGTGTAAGACCTAGATTATTAAAAAATTCAGGGTATAAGAGTGGTAAAATAACAACCTCTTTCATGCATCGAATGACATCTTGCAACCCAGCAACAGATTCCCAGCCCTGGAATTGTCTCTTTTCTTCAGAGTTTGCACCTCCAATGTATGTAGGTGCTATTCTGCACAAATCCCTTTGAAGCCTCTTGCTCTCACGTTTCAAAAATTCTTCATCCTCTCCACAGTTCTCCAACCATTTTTCTTCAGCTTCAATATCCTTACGGCATGACTCAATAGCCGTTTTCCGCAATTCTAATTTTAACTTTTTGGTTTTCATTTTCTTCAACCGCAATGTGTTCTGTATTCCATATGGTTGAAATAGGTGTCGATGATCGGTGCAGGCTATAAGAAATTTGCGATGATCAAAGATGCAACTTTTGGCTCTTGCACATGGCTACAAAACCAAACAAATTAAACTTACCCAATGAATATGATAAAATGTACATATGCAGCAAGAAAATTCAACAAGAATGAAAGCTGAGAAATGAAAGACAGCTAAGATACAAAATATTGACAAACCACGCACTAGGTGGTAGGTTTTTGGACATCGATCAACACGACAGCCAATGGTAGCTCCAGGTCTCCTACAGCGAGTACATTTCAGCACCCTTCCTCTATAAAGAGCAGCTCTGACATTCTTCAAGCATCCCAATCCAGCAAAATAAACCTGAAAACAATTATACGATTAGCAGATAGAATATAGCACTAGCATACAAGAATAATATCCTATAGTCAGATATTTTTAACAAAATAAAATAGAAAGACCAAGAACATGCATTGTGCATAAAAAGGAAGTTACAAAACCATTTTTATAATTGGTTATGTACAAAACCACAACAGGCATGCACATATGTGCACATACTTAGAGAAAGTTACAACTGTAAACAAAAAAAAAAAAAAAAAAAGAAACAAAGTAAGCCAACCAAGTGCTTCCCTTTTTCTTCAAAAATAAACCAAATGCATGTTATTAGCAAGTCTTACACAAAACGAAAAATATACTGCAAAACTTAGAAATCAAGTCTTAAGTTTTGGAAGAAGCATGAATTTACTGAAAATTATTTCCTCACACAAATAGGACCCATCATCCCCAGCAAGGATGGCCTACATGCCTAAGAATACTATAAACTCCAATAAGCAATTAAACCCTAACAGCCTGAAATACAAAATCCAGTATTAGTAGACTCAAAGCATACTGACTGCAATAACCCAAAAAAAAAAAAAAAACAATTATAATCAATTAAAAAAGAAACAAGAAAGAGCGAATCAATTAATGTTGTCATCGATGGAACTTGAGTTCCAACCTTTCCCTTTTAGGAACATCCTTTCATCATAAATCAACTTTCCAAATTTATACTTTGCCAAGTCGGCAGTCAGAAAAAATGATATTTACATCAAAGAGGTAATAAAACAACAGGAACATGACATTCTTTAGCTTAATACTCATACCAAGTAGAACCATAAAAGAGATAACTAATGCATGAAACAAAGCAAAAAGTCTAAAATAGAGGGAATTTCCAAACAAAAATAACCATCAGACAACTGAAATGCTATAAAATTATGAAAATATAAAACGCACCTCAGGACTCCATACAGCACATTGCTGATGAACCCAAATTCGTGCAATACCGAATCGATCATTAATAGGTCCGAGGAGCCGCCCAAGCCATCCAGATTGATCACCAAAACCATCCAATACATCATAATTAGGTTCCTCTGAAGCAGATGATCCACTATATGCCTCATTATCACTGTCAGCACCTTCCAGTACGAGTATTTTTGGAGGCTTGCCATCAGTACCACCCCCACATAAACCACATCGTCTTCCCAGTTTTATTCTTGGTTTTCTGTCTGCAACAGCTGAAGCATTGTATTTATCTTTTGATTTTTTACAGGTGTCATCTTCAAGAGGCTTATCAGAACATCCATCTTCATTTGCTTGGTCAGCTGTAGCAAAATCAACTTCAGCGACATTTCCTTGGTCAGATACAGTACCACATGCTGATTTTTCAAGCCCCATAGGCTCTTCCCTTGTTACGACATTGCCATTGTTGTGGCATTCTTCCAATTCTGAATCCCTTTGAACTGCAGCCTCCTCGATCTCAGCCATCTGTGAAGCCACATGGCAATGTTCTACTACAATTTCACTTCTAGACTCCAACTTAGTCTCCAACTGTAATTTTTCTGCCTCATCCATCACTTCTAAAACTTCATCCCTCTTCTTTTCTTTGCCATCCTCCACCCCACCTCCCAAATCAATCTCCTGGTCGTTATTTTCCAAGATATTTGAAGCTTTAATTCTTCCTGGCCTCTTTGATTTAACCACTGTTGATTTCTCACCCATCGAGCACTCTTTCTTACCATAACACTGAGGTCCCATGTCATCCCTAAAGCCATCAAAATCCTGAAATAGTTTTCTTTTACCTTTCAGCGAAGACCTCCCCCTCTCCCTTCCTGAAAAGCCACTCTTTTCCCTAGATCTCAACCTCAACCTCCAGCCATCATTTTCTCCATCCAAATCTCTTGAACTTGAGCATGGTATTTCACATTGCACTCGATCTTCTCTCCTAACTTTCTCAACACTATTAGTCACACTCCTGTCATCAACCTTCCTTCGCTTTTTCGGGGGCAAAGGTGATGAATCAAGCACCACAGGGGCTCTACGAGCCCTACTGCTCCTACGGGGCTCCAATTCGTTACCTCCATTACTAAACTCACTCGAATCAACCTTTTCAACCCCTATATGGCTCCTGTTATAAGCTTTCTCACAGATTGCGTCTAATTTCTTGTGCTTTTTCTTGCCTTTAGACTTATTCCTTAACTTCTGATCCTTCCTTCTCTTGATAACTGAATCAGACCGCGATAATCGCATAGCAAAAATCCTCCAACACAAATATGAAAATAGGAATTAAAACAAACCTAACACCCTAGAAAATTTCTGCACCTAGTGCCAAAAATCTTTGGCACACCACACACGTTGATTGAAGAATCAATTTCGTTTCTCTTCAAAGGGTTTTTAGCGCATTTTAAGATAAACAAATTAGAGACAATGAGGCTGATGAACAACTAACCTTCGATTAATGGATCATGCAGAAGAAACGTAAAAAAGAAACCCTAGAAATATCAGATTCAACATGAATTTACTCGAACAAACCCAAAATTGTGGGATTGAAACTCTGATTTTGTAATTATACAATGAGATTTTTTATCTTAATTTTTGGAATTTTCCCCCCACTTTCCAAGTGTGTTTAGGGCTTTTCTCAGGCTGTTGCAGACGACTATTAGGGCGGAGGTATTGAGAAGGGTTCTGAAATTCACACTGGAAATACTATATACAGATATCTGAGGGTTAAGAGCACTCCCGTTTTAAGCGCGTGTTTTGCACGATTCAGTAAAAGGCATGAGAATCTGGGCCCACGTGTGTTTATTGGTACGTGGCGATGATAGAGTTGATTACTATGGATGATTACCGACACGCGCTATTAATGAGAATGTGGTATTTGTCGATCAAAGTGAATTTCTCAATTTTTGTTGATTTTTCCCACCAAACGTTACCGCCAAAATTGGAGTTTTTTTATTTTTTCATTTATTTAGGGTTGTGAAGATTTATATAGTTGGTTTTTGGAATGTATATATGTTGAGAGAGAAAGTAATTTGATAATTTAAGTAGAGAAAATGGTGTAAGGTTTAACAAAATATCAATTGAAGAAAGAGTTTCGGACAATTTAAATTTGATCTAATTTAAAGATAAATACTTTATTATTTACTCCTCAGCGACCTATTTTAATTTGTTCAATGTTAAGGCCACATAAATTGATATGTTAAGTTGTGCGATCATTTCTAATATAACAAATTAAATATATAAAATGATTTTTTGAACTAATAAAATTTTAATGTTTTTTTTTCTAAAATAAGTTATTGATGACTTACAACAACGTTGTGTGCTTGTGTTTGAACTAATGAATTTGAATCATATATTAAAAAATTAATATTGTATGTCTTAATTGATATTTATGTAATTGTTAAAAAAGGAAGAAGAAAAATGAAATGTACAATTTGTCAATGTATTTTGTTCCGGTCAAAAATCAATTGTTCTAAATTTAAAATACCCTAAGAAAAAGTTGTAGAATGTATTTTGTTCCGGTCAAAAATCAATTATTCTAAATTTAAAATACACAAAAAAAAAGTTGTCTAATTTGTTGAAATAACCTGAATGGATGAGATATTAAAATTTTGGAAATGAGAGAAAATTTGACTTTTTTCTTTCTTTTAATCAAAACCTAACCTAGTACGTATCCAAAATCCAATTTCCAAAATGTAAAGCATTTATATGTGCGAATAACAAGTGTTTTGGAAATTGTATTATATATATAGTTTAGAACTTACACAATATAATAAGATATTTTGAAAAACACACATACATGTATATATGTATAAAGTACTATAAAGGGGTCTAAAATTAATAAAAAATTAATAAAGGGGTCTAAAATAGATAACTTTGATTTGGTGTCACAGTCTAAATGAATTAGCAATACCGCCCCTCTATACATGGAGAGAAGATAAAAAGAAAATGAAGCCCTAATCCCTATAATTTGAAGCCGCTTTCATGAACGAGTGAGAAAAGGCTAAATTTGTGGTTGCTTTTGGTATAAAAAAGTCAATGGTAGGAAAATTTGTTTGATTAAATATAAGTCAACTAAAAAAAATGAAAATTTCCTTCCAAAAAAAAAAAACATTTCTACTTTTCGCATCTGGATTATCGTCTTTTAATTCGTTGCAATAAGGAAAAAGAAATTAAGATCCACATTTTTTGTTTTATTTTCTCAATTTTTTTTATTTCAGAAAATCCGAAAAGGCATTTAGTTATTTTACAAGTAATAAATATTCTTTCTCAAGATTTCACTTTCTGATTTTAATTTTTTGTATATAAGGTTATAAAAACAAGTCAAATTATGTGGTGTGTACAAATGTATAGTTGAATTTCACTAGATAAATAATAATTGGAGAAGTTGATATTATTTAGAAGTATCAAGTTATTAGTTTCATAAAAAATGATTTGGATATTTTGTTACTTTTTTTTGTTTCATATTATTATTTCGTTATTTTTAATATACTACAAATTAAATAATAAAGTCATCTATACATATATGTATGATAATTATTTTGAAATGATAGATAAAACATCCTAAAATATTGATCTCTTAAAAATGCATGAATTGAATTTTATAAAACCTAAATCAAAATAGATTATTTGAGAAAAGTGAGTGATGCCAATCTATTTCACTTCAACGTGTCTTCTTTTATCTTGTATATAAATTTGTCAGATTTGATTATCTGGATAGATTCTTTGAAATAAATTTCAATGAATTTGTGAAATGAGTGCAAAATTAGGTGATATATACAAGAGTATGGATTACTCAACATTCAATAGGACTTTTCTTTTGGAAATTATGCTTCATCTCCATATCAATCTATTAATTATATTGTTTGATAATTTATGTATACAATAATAATACAAAATACAAAAGGAAAAAAAAATAAATTATTATTTGAAAAAGAAGGGGTCTCGCGTTCTTCCGCTTACCATCAAACAACCATAAAGCTCTTCAAAGGGCAACACTTCTCCACCATTCGCCACGTCATCATTCACTCCATCATCGCAGAAACTTGATAGAGACGAAACCGGAGGGGCGCAGGCTTGATGGGCCTGTGATTGTGATTGGGCCCGGGTCCATGTGCAGCCCACCAGCATGTCTCGAGCCCGTTTAATCTCGCCGCGCAAAATTTGGGCTTCTTCCTCCAGCCGCCTTTTCTCGGCTAGAGCCGCGTCGAGCTGTGCCTGGAGCGAGCCGTAGCCGAGCTCCAGGCTCTGGTTCTTCCAGCGAGCCCTCTTGTTCTGGTACCAAACAGCGATCTGCCTAGGAGGGACACCGAGCTCGCTTGCCAGCTTCAGCTTGCGCTCCGGATCAAGCTTCTTGGCGGCGTCGAAGCTGGCCTCCAAGAGCCGAACTTGGTCGTGGCTTAGCCGCTTTTTGAGATGTTTGGATGTGTTGTTCATTTGGTTTTGTGAAACATTCATTTTTGTTTCCTCTTTTAGGTGTGACATTTAAACTGAAGCTCGGATTTGTAGTATAGGAATGCTGTTTATGGAATTACATGTATATTTATATACACACTACATAATCAGTAATTTAATATTTGGACGACCCTCGACTATATATTTAATCAATCTAGCTATGAATTTATCATTAAATATATTGATATAGGATAAAATAAAGTATGAAATTGAAATATAATAAAAAATTAATAGATGGAAGTAGGTCCTGGTTATACTTTAAAACTGCAATTCACTTCTTGTGTATTTAATTAATGTGTAAATATAATGTGTTTTTTTATATATAATTTTTTTACTTAACATGCATGCATTTTTTTTATTCAATATGATATATATATATATATTATATAATTTTAAAAAATTAAAATTCCAAATAAATAAACTATTGTCAGAAATTTGGTTTATTCAAATGAGTGTACGCTCGGTTTTTTGTTTTTGTTTTTTTTATCAAGATTTTGATGGCTATAAATTTAGTTTTTTTTAGGAATTATTTTCTTATTTAAACATTGTAATTCAAGTGATCATCGAACTTTATGAGGATAATAATTGAGATGTCAATATTCATATCTTAAACATTCAAACTTTTATAGTGTTTATTGTCTCTTCTCACTCATTTAATAAACATGTATTCTGCCGGTGGTATATATATCTTATTACAAAATCCTGATTTAAATTTAATTAAAAATATCATTATATATATATATATATATATGTTTTACTAATAATATGCAACACCGTATAACATAGATAATACAACACCTAATTCGAACCATTGTTTGGTCTGAAATCACGTGGCTTTGGTCCCACAAATTAAATGTATGTGAAAATTATTTTATTTTAGGAAAGAAATGTTGATCTGATTAAAAAAACATATCCTTTTATCGATTCACAACTTAAAGTAACGAAAAACAGGGCCAGCTCCAAATTTGGGGCACGAACTTAGCTGTGTTTTTTTATTGCTCCATTGAATGTTTCATTACGTGTTTATTTGAATTAAAATAATATGTTATTTGTAAAGATAATGATTCTCTTGTTGATGTTGATCAATTTTTGCGATAATCAAATTCACACAAAACTCTATAGTTCACAACTTCACATTGATTATGCTAAAACATGACGAGAAACACAATTTACAATTGAATATTTGTCATAATCAACGATTGTGAATCAAAATATTCGATTTTGGAACAAAGTTTCATCATGCTATTTGCTGAAAGTTTAGAATGGGTGACAACATTACAAACCAACATATAGTCAAATAGTTCACAAATTAAATTTATGAGATGAAAAGAAATACTTCAAGGCTGTTGAGATGTGTCCTAATCCATCCTACGGTGGTTTGGCTCCACATTATCTCTAATTGGGACATTAGAAATTAATCAGGTTAATAAAAAATAATTAGAATGAAGTACAGTTAAGGTTGTCTCAATCCATTGTACCTAAAAAGAGAAATAAATCCAACTGTCGAAGGCTATAACTACTTTTATTTTGTATCCTCTACCTGAAGTCAGACTTCGTTTATCTTCCTCATGAGAATTTAGCAACCATGAACTTATTACAATGTTTCTCATATAGGATTTGACTTTTTATAACTTAATTTTCAGGTTTTAATTAAGTCTAGGAGCTAAAGTGAAACTAATGTAAGAATAAATTAAATAATTAAAGTGTTTCATGTACTTATAAACTAAGGTTCGAAATTATGGAGGGCCCCACCCTGTTTTTCTATTCTAATCTCAATTCCTTGTTTTCTTCTAGTGATTATTACATACCTATAAAATGTTTTCCACATTTGACTTTTGGCAAGGATTCATAAATTGATAATTGGACACAATCAGTTTCCAAACTTCACAATCATTCGATATGGTAGAGCCTTGACATAATAATTTTTGACTTTTCTTCACTACTTATACGGTTGATTTTGCCATTTTGGATTGAAGAGCCTAGCTAGCTTCTCTATTTCAATATTATTATTTAAACAGAGAGATTATAATAAACCACAACACACAAACAAAACGACAAAACATGGTTGTTCATCCTCAGAAGAGAGGATTCTATAATTAATATTTCGTAACATTGTTTTGTACATGCCATCCCCCAACAGTCTATAGAGCTTTCTTTACCTGCTGAATCACCCAAACAAAAGATTCCCAGAATTTGTTTCAACACCACTTCAATGATACCATATCCAAAAAGTAAAACCACAGCCAAAATAGACAGGTGAAAGCATTTTTTAAGTTAGATGCAAAAAGACCTCCCCCCCCCCCCCCTCACTCTGTTACTCGTCCACGACATTTACCAGTTCATACTCAACAAGCGAGAGATTGTTATCTTCTTTCACAATGAAGGTAGCAGGTTCACTGACCTCAATACGACCCCATTTGTCCACAGCCAGCCTCATTGATCCCTTGAACATGTCGATCTTCGCGTTTCTAAGGATGACGTATGCCCCAGGTTTCATCAAATCAACTGAAACACAAAGCCACAGTCGAGAAGCAATCAGTTAAGATTAATGAACAACTAGTTGAAGTTGTGACAAAATTTAAACATCAATATGTGTAAAGATGAGTTCTTTTGTGAGATGAAAACAATTGCATGTATGATTTTATGTAGTATGAAAGATGATTAGCTACTCAGACTAGGGAAACAAGACATCTTGAGACAGAGTTGGATCAAACATATCTACTAAGTTCCAAGCAGCATCAAGCATTTGGTTAAACAACATGGACACATCAAGAACAAGACAAGTATACTCACAATGCCTTGATCAAATTTGGAAGTAACATGCCTAAATTCATCCCATCTGATTATGGGGTTCTTAATTATAAACATTCACATTTCAACTCAACATATGGTCCAAACCATGAGGTCCTTACAAACTTGAACACCATTCCCCTGTTTTCGTCTTATGAGAGAATTAGCAAATTTGACTTTGTAGGAAGTAAGATCCAGCAACTCCAACACTTTGAAATCAAGATCAAAAAGAGTCGTTCTCAAACTATATGAAAAAAGATTCTATATTGAGTATTTCTGCTCACTTCCAATGATTAACCTGGTCACTATCAGCAAGACAAATACATAAACTACCAACATTTGTGAATGCTACTATGTGGCTTTCACTTGCATATGGTCAATATTACCATTCACATTAATGTTTCAACAAATCAGTTAACCAGGAGCTTTAAACAGAAAATATGTAGCATTCTTTTGACAATCCTCATATAAATTCTCTAATTTATACTTCAGAAATATTTTTTCATCTATTAAAATACTTTAACTATTCATACTTTTCCAGAGATGATTTTTGACATAATAAAAATGTAAAATTCAACAAGTGCCAATTGTAAAATGTAATGTCACTTGGAAAAATGAACCACCAACTAGAAAGAGAACAAGACAAAAAGGAAAAATCCATCTTGATATTGGAAGATCACAAGTCCAGTGATTCACAACAAAAACCTGAAAATCTAAACAAACAAAAAATTAAGCAAAATAATATCATTTTCCACATGTGTATATCCACTATTAATGTACACGAAATCACACTTTTTTTTTTTTTGAGAGAGAGAGAGAGAGAGAACACGCAATCACACAAAAATCCACGTATACAGGTGCAAATACAGTGCAGATAAGCATAAAAATTACACTAGTACATACATATAAGGATACTGGATATATATATATATATATATATATACACAGAAATGCGACACCTTGATCGTTACGAGCAGTGAAGAGGATGGAGGCGGTGTCGTCTCCGACGAGGCACTCGGCAATGCGGGTGTTCCGGAGGTGCGGAGAGGCGGCGGCGCCCTTCTGCAGCACGGTGTTGGAGTTGACGACCTTCACCACCAGCGTGTGGCCGTTGGTCCCCGGCTTCAGGCTCTCCACCTTCACAAATACAGGCTTCCTCAAACCGCGACCGCCATTAGTCGCCATTTTTTTTTTTGATCGTAGAGGAGAAACAAAACCCTAGTGAGAGAATTATGCGTGTGATCGTACGATGATATGAGTGAGAAAGTTCCCTGTTACTGGAGAAGATTGAGTTTTGATTTTCGTAAAAAAACTGTTGGGTTCCGATTGAGTAAAACTGGGCTCACCGTGACTCTCGTGCCCATTCACCTTCTACCCAATACCTTTGTCTTTGTGTATCACTTCAACATCATATTATTGTTATATTTTTATTATTACTATTACTATTATTGAAATAATAATAATATAATTTTTTTATTACTGTAAACATGTAAAATTATCTTTTATACATTAATTTTTTTTATTTTACATGCAATTCATAAGAAAATATGTTCATTACCTATATCAATTTTCAAGATTTTTGGGACTTGATCGATCTTGAAACTCTAGGCTCTATTCATCATCAGAATTTACTGATTGTAAATCTTTCTTTTTTTTGAATCAAATTATAAACCTTTCTTAATTACCGATAAATGAAAAATTAACTAATGCAATGCTTCTACATTTATATTAATTATCATCACCATTTAATTACTCTCTCATTAATGATGAAACTAAAGGATTATGGGTGGATGTCAATTATCACCATCAATTTTTTAAGGAGAATGAGTTTTTACCGATTTCTGTGACCAATCAAAATTCAGCTGCACCATATCATATATGGTAAAAAGAAAAGGTCGTGTTACGTTTGAAATAAAACAGGAAATATGACAACCTTACCTAATTTAAATTTGTTTGCTTATACATATGTGATGTGTGTTTTCTTTCATGAAAATCAATTCGAATATCTCTTCTGCATGTCAAAAATAGATGCAGAAAACAATTTTTTAATTTAATACTAAATCTTATAATAAATGTAACAAATGTTTTGAAAATAAGGGTCCGAAGGATTTCTTAATCCTGCCTATTCAGACATAGTAAAGATGTTACCCACAAATATAAAAAATATATATATTTAATAAATTTCTATTACTATTTTTTTGGACAAAAATACCCTTCAATTTAAAATATTAAAAAAAAATCTTTTGAAAAGCAAATATTTTAGTAGATGTTGAATCAAGTACTTTTATTTTAAGTAAATGCAGACAGGGATGTGCTTGTGATTTGAAACCTAACTCCACTACTAAATCATCAATCTAATTCTTGTACATCCGAATCATCCCAACCGTTGAAATGCATACTTCCATCATTCTTTGTAGGCTACTGATTTCTTCTCTTTTGAGCAATCTGAACTGATATCAGCTTTTATAAAAGTTTGATAAAGTTGTTACAACTCATTTTAAGAATTCCTTTACTATTTAACACATCATAATTTAATGTATCAATAAGAGGAAATTATTGCATCTTCTGAAACAACAGAAATATCATTCCAACCGCTTATTTCTCCATTTTTATTGATGACAATTCTTTTATTCATACTACCTACAATGGGGCAACAATGTGACCATAAAAGAAGGCAGCTCTGCAACAATCAGAACCACACTTTGCAAATCCAGCATAGATTAAGTGGCATAGATTTTCTGCACATAAGAAACTGGAAACCTTTTTGTTTCAGGGCCAGAAACCATGTCTTCCCAGAGCAAATCCGAAAGTGCCATTGTCAATTCTCCCACATTACCTGTAAAAGAAATTATTCAGTCATGTAGATGGATTACATGGAGTGGTTAACATTTATCATCCATTTATGTACTATCAAACTCAATCTTGTGTGTAAAATGGACGATGAATGAAACACCGTTAAAGACTTTTAACTAAGCATGTTACCATCTCCAATGGGCTTCTCATCCCAGGTGATGATTGGCAATATGGGGAGTGTGCTTCCTACATACATCATTTCTGCAGCTCCTTTGGCTTCTTCCACAGTTAGATTGCCAACTCTCACACCCTTCAATCGCCCTTGCTCGACCAGCTTAGGTGCGAGTTCAAGTAGCCTCATAGCAGTGCAACCACTTAGGATTTTATCAAAGAATGGCAAAACGAGTTCTTTATCACTACTGATAAAGGCGACGTTTACGTTTGGACCCTCTGCAATATAGCCTTCGTTGTCAACCCATATAGAAGCAAATGCTCCCACCTCTTCAGCTTCCATCACAGCAAAGATATTTGGAAGGTAGTTTACATTCTTCATGGTAGCAAAGAGGGGTGGTTTCATTGGGGTTTTAGATGTTACCACTTTGACTCCCTCTTTGCACTGAGAGAAGGTATGCTCTATGACAACTGCATAGAAGGCGGATGACGGGCATCCTGAAGGAGAGAGTAAGAAGTCACCAGGCCCTGCACTAAGCCAGTATCTAAGGGTTCCGTTCTTGCATTGTGATGCTGCTGTGAGCTGAATGAGAATGCTTTTGAGAGTAGATTGAGAAAATGGAGAAACAATTTTCGCTTGTGATGCTGATCTAAGAAAACGAGCAAGGTGGACATCCAACTCGTAGAGGTGTCTGTGGGTGAGAAGCAGACAATCAATGTTTATCATAGAAAAGAGAAATCTAACATATGTGAAACTCAATTCATTTGCAATCATTATTTTCTAACAGAGGAACTCTTCCATTTAGATAGGCTACGAACATGGTCGGTAATTAATATGAGCACTAGACAGTAAGGCAAAATAAACTTATGCTAGCATTGAAGGCCTGATACACTTCAATCTAAGAGTGGAGCTGGGAGTTGATTCACTTAACGATCGTATATACCTTGAAATATATATACTTATCTAACATTGAGAGAATATTATAGATAAAACCCACTACTTCTGTAAACATTGATGAAAATGAATTAAAGGCCACAGGGAATGCACTTACCCATTAAGAATAACAGCTGTGTCAAAAACACCATGCCCTCGATGAACCATGTGATCATCTATTGGGATAACCATCATTGCTGGATCCAGAATAATTCCACCATAAACACTGGAATACATTGCAGGGTAGGGCTTTGGCTTACCCAACCACTTCTCTTGCAGTTTTGAGAGCAACTAGACAGAAAAACAGGAATAGGTTATATACAGAATTGCAAAAAAATAAAATTACAATTAATACATAGAAATATAGATATACCAATCAAGAAACGAGTCAAGATATTCATTAATTTTTTTTTACAGAGATCCTTCACTTCAAATTATTTCCTTTATAATATAATGTTTTTCAATCTCTGGAGATCACAGATCAATCAACTTCAAATGTACTTTGACTAAGATATGTACATGCACATTGGTGTGAATTTGTTTTCTCACACTACTGCAATACTTCTCTAGTGAAATGGTTTTAGTATCTATTGAATGAAAATTTGATATACAGCATATTCAAGTAACAGTGAAACTAAGAGGTGAGGGAGTTGCAGATTATAATTAAACTCAGACTAGAGAAAGCCATTCAAAATAATCATGCTATAATGACAAGGGGCTTCAAAAGATACACCTCTGAAGATGATGAAAACACATCAACTTTGAATTCTTCACCATTTTCTACCTGTGGGGTGATCGCTGCATCTCAGAAGGGAAAGAAAAAAAAAACATTAAGAAGTTAATTCAACATCATTTCGATCCAGTAATTTTGCAAAATTAATACACTAGAGCAGAAAAGGAAAAAGAATGAAAAAATTACATAAAAGAATTACCGGATTTGTCACCAGAAGAAGAGTCGAATGTTGCCATAGTTCTCAATGGGAAGATCAGGAAATCAACAGAAAAGGAGGTATTGATGTTGAAATTCTGAAAGAATGGCAAAATGTACTGCACTTTTATGAATGAAAAGATCTTACTTTAAGACAAAATGATCCCTTATTTAAATTATATATGTGAGAAGGTATATTTTACAAGCAGATAGAGGTGGAAACTCTAGACAAATCTCAGAAAACAACCCATCCATCTCTTTAATATTGTTTTGTCTTGTACCTTTTTGGTAGTAAGCATCCAGCCCTCTCTATCTCTCTCATATAATATATATATATATATATATATGTGTTTGTGTGTGTGTGTGTGTCATAGAGGAGAATCTATAAGGATTGGTCCTAAGTTGAGAATTAGAATAACAAGGAATCCTTCTGAAGCCCACAGTCTTGATTCAGCCACACATGAATAAAGTTCTGAATATATGTAAACCAGTGGAAAAAGAAAAAAAGATAAAGTCAACAGACTTGCCAAGGTAAGGAATTGTGCCAAACAGACATAATTAGGTGCAAGTATTTTTTTTTTTGTGAAGCAGTTAAAAACACATGTTACTACAACAGAATACAGCAAACAGAACAAAGCCAAATGGCGAATTGGAAGTTTTCAGGGTAGTTAGATATAACAAAAGAAGACAAACATCTGCAGACAATGAGACAAATCAAATGAAGGCTATTGATTAAAATATTTATATTTCACCAATTAATAATCAAATCATTTGCAGAGTACATGATTCATGAACCATAGCATCATCAGTTCACAGTGGGTGAATTTGGATAAAAGAAAAGGAAAGAAGACCCTGTTAGGCTTCTCTGGCTATTCTACATATGTTATTCTTTCCTTTTTCCCCTCTATTTTTATTTTTATTTTTTTCCTTCATGTGGACCAACATGAATTATTCTCCAAAATTTAAAAGGTTAGAAGTAACTCAGCTCTATGCTTGGAGATGTGTTGCAAATGACAACTAAGCTCCACATAGATGATCCACTTGACGGCCGGTGTATCCATTTCATCGACAGGAATGCCGTTGACAGAAAGACTTCAGCCTCTCCATCGCTTCTTCAAGAGAAGATGGTTCGACTGCAAACGTGATTCGGATCCAATTCTTTAGACCCACACCAAGTCCTGCAAAACAAGATCCAATACTTAAACAGAATTACCTCAGTTGTCCAGACTTCACTATATAATATATACTCCCTCATAGCATTCTCTAAATTGAGAGAAATGCACTAGTAGGTTTGAAAAGAGATATATATATATATATTACTTATGTATTCACCATGCATGAATAATGATTGTCGATCCATTCTAATGAACATGAAGCAGTCTATATGTTTTGCAATCAGGATGTATCCTCATCATAGCTGCACCCACCCAAAAAAAAAAAAAAAAATTTGAACTTTTCTTAACCCCCTAAAGTCATTATATGTAATTTACTATAAATGTTGATTTTTATTGTTTTAGCTTCTAAAATTATTCCAAGCTAATTAACCCACTCAATTGGATTTTCCTAGCTTGGTCCCTGTTTGCAGTTGACAATTTTGATTGGATTTCCTCTAGAGAGCTTCTGTAGACTACTTTATGGATTAGTTTCTCTACAGATTTGTCGATTGTGTACCTTTATTTGTAATCAAATTTTTACCTAGCCTAAAAATATAAAAATAAATAACTGAAGTAAAAGTCTACTTTCAAGTTTCAATAACATCAAATCTTTGGAATAGGTCTATGAACATACCTGGAAGAATTATAACAGATTCCTCTTTGGCCAGCTTGAAACAGAAGTCCATATCATCAGTAATATCTTTCATCATGGAAATATCCAGCTTCACCTATATTTCAAAAAATGCATTTAGAAAAATGATAAGCAAGAAGAAAGTATCTCTGAGGTCACTTTTTCACTTCATTTTGCAGGTATCATACATACCATGAAAACCATTGATCCTTTTGGTTTGAGAGGACAACTTATGCATTGGATCTCTTCAACCTTTTTGTAACAAATATCAGAAGTTTGCTTCAGTGTTTTATTGGTTTTTCTGAAGAAAACTTCTTGTGTTTCCTCAATAATTGCCGGGACTGCAGCCTGAAACACAATTGCTTATCATTTACATTGTTGGGCATGCATAAGACATAATGGTTAAGTGCATTCACAGACAGACATACTTTGCAATATCCATTGCTTTATGCAGAAGATTAAGAAATTAAGTGCAGCGGCAACTATAGTAGTGAGGAAAATATACAAACAGAGGAGAGGAAATAAGTTAGCAATACGAAAGCCCACATCTTCCTAGAGGGAAATATGAAAGCACCTGGGAGATGGATCGGAGGCACACAGTTGACTGAAGAATCAACTGTGTGGCACTTAATATTATTAAAACAAGGTGCCATTTGCAAGGACGAGAAATTAGGCATTTCTCAAAAATAGGAATGTGAAGTACATAAGAAGAGAGTAAAATGACTAATTTTTTGCCATTCATTTCCGCATATATTCAATACCCACCTGTATAAATGTAGCAGGACCTCCACAAATGTCACAATACTTCTTTAGGCGCTCAATAAACTGAGATATTAAAAAGAAAGGTAATGGTTTAGAAGTAAAAATACTCGGAATATCTTCGCAGTGCAAAATTAAAATAATGATATGGCTTGCAAAATAGTAGGTGTCACCGTGATAAGAAACATAAAAGGTCATTCAGACAAAGGGAAAACTTAGGCTAGCAATCAAAGCAACCTGAAAGATACATTGTATACAACTTCATTGGAAAAAGAAACAAACCTTTGGGCTCTTTAAGCAGCCATCAGGATCATTTATGACCAACCAACCAAGGCGCCAACCAGGTACCAACCATCTCTTTGACAAAGATCCAAGTGTAATCACTGGTGCTACAGATCCAAAAACTCCCATGGGAACAAAAGAATTCGCATCAAAAGCAAGATGGCCATAAACTTCATCGGCAACCACCACTATACCCAGCCTCTTTGCAGTTTCAGCAATCTGATTGAAGTTCATAACATTCAAAGTTCTATAGTGAACTCAACTATAAAATGGAAATTTTGAACATTTGCATTTTTTTTCCTCGTAATTATGAAGGTAAGTAACTGAAGGCTGGGATGTCAAGCAGGCTTTATGAGCCAAGCTTAAGATGGTTCGAGCTTATACAGCACCTGGATGGATAGTTCACAGGTTATTTTTAGCTCACTCTTCTTTTTTTTAATGTTTGCCACTTTTGGGTTGATCATGGACTAGCTCATTTAAAAATATTTGATTAATTAAAAAATTTAAAATGAACAACAAAGTAATTCTGATGAGACTAGCCTTGCAATTTGTATTTGGTGATGACTTTCTCTAAATCAAAACATGCTATACTACAAAACTCACTCCTATATTTATTTGTAACTAAATAGTAGATAAAGTTATTTCCTAAGTCAATCTAGTGACCTCTGTCCTATACATGGGTGAGTCTTTTTCTAACCAAGCCTTACGGCTTAAATTTAACAGAAAATCGAGCCTGATGCAATAGTTCCTAATTAACCCTGCTCAAATTTAAATAGGCTCAGATCAAATAAAATATACTAGGAGAACCAGTTACTACCTTGCCAGATAATTGAAAATCCTACTAGAGGCCAGTGCTAACCTTCTCTAGATGCCGATATGAATAAATGTTTCCACATGGATTCCCAGGATTTATGATCACCATTGCAACTGTATTATGATCTGCCAAATCTTCTACTGCCCTGAGATCAACCTCCCATCCCTTCTCAGGGAGAAGATCAAAATAGCGAGCTTCAAGATGCCTAAATGAGGCACAAAGTCCATAAATTGGAAAACACGGTCTTGGCAGCAAGATATTAGCACCGGGCCGAGCCAAAACCGACAATGCTATTTCAATGGCTTGCGTACAACCAGCTGTGATGTAAACACAATCAGGTGGTAACTTATAGGGGAGATCACATGACAAATATTCTGCAACTGCCCTGTTTGAAGCAATAATGTGGAATCAATATCATGGCAATGGACCAAGTGAATCAAAATACTGAAATACAAAAATGAGTCTATATGGAGCAGATGCAAAAAGTAAAAAATGTATATCCAAATAATATTATGCAACACCAATATGATGCTGCTCTTCATGGTTTCATTGTGGGGGAGGGAGTTTCAAGAATTTGAGAAGGATTCATGGGACGGCGACACATAATTATGTAGAATCACAATGAGAATAATGATGAGCACAGAATCCTCAATCAGAAATACAGGAAACAAAATTCACAAGGAAGAATCAGAAGACAGAGGCAAATATTGAAGACTGGTATAAATTGAGTCTGAATGTAAACTCAATGGAAGCAACATACCATGTCCCTCCATCCAATGAAAACTTACTCTGCTAGCAATTAATGAAGATCTGCATATACAGATGAAATTGAATTCATGTGAAAAATTAAGAGTAGATGTAGGTCACGGCTCAAATTTCTCTCAATCTCTTTCTCAAAAACCATCATCATAAATTCATTCTTGACAACTCAAACAATACGTATTTTACCAACTTCAATTATATATTATTCACATCTTTAGACTATTATACCATGCATTTCTTTAGCTATAAAGTGTAAGCAATAAAAAAAAAAAAACCATCGGAAAACCCTGTCCTGAAACTTTCAAGCGCTCAATTTCCCCAAAAAAATAAGACAATATAAAAAAAAAGGTCACCAACGAAATAAAGAAATTGAGAAATTACTTTCTGGTTTGAGGAAGACCAGCAGTGGGAGAGTAGCCATTGAATTTACCAGAGCGCAGAGCCTCCATAACAGCCTCTTCAGCAGCATAATTAGTGTGAAAGCAAGAATAGGCAGTTGGATCCCCTATGCCCAGAGAAATCACTCTTTTACCATTTTCATCAGAATTTGTGTTGGCCATTAACAAACTGAGAATTCCTTTGATTGTAATGTTATTAGGCGCTACAATTTCAGAATTGTGAGACTCCATTGTTACTACCGAATTTGCAAGACCTGAATTCGGGGTTTAGTTATTAACGATGAGAGTGAGAGTGTGCAGGTTTTGTGCGGTGGTGGTTTGTGTGGGATTGAAATTTTAAGGCCTCAATTTAAATTGAGAGCACGAAATTCAGCTTCTACATTGTGCATGGAACCAAAATGAAAAAAACACACGTGTACAACTTTTCATGATTCATAATTTTTTATTATTTTTTACTTGGCATTGCCTTGATATTTAATTTTGACACGTGATACCTACGGAATTTCTATAAAATAAATGGGTCAATTCATTAAACGCAGTTAATATGAATCTCATATTATAATATATAAAGTTCTGTCTTATGTAATATCTTATGTGAGATGTATTTATATGATCTCATGCGAGACTAACATCAATTATGTTGAATATGTTAGACACACTTTATATATTCATATGAATTTATCTTACATAAATTTCACATGAGATTGTCTCATACAAGATGTACTCTTTTATATACAATATTTACGAAAAATAAATCGATTACTATATGGAAGAAAATATATATATGTATGTAAAACGGATAAAAGTGACTTCTTGGTAAATTCAGATTAATAAAATAAATCAATATTCACGATTTCCTTAAAATGAAATTCATTTAAATCTTATAACTCAATTGGTTCGGGTGATCACGGAAATGTTGTGATTGTTAGGTTGGACTTTGGAGTGGATTAAACGATTCATTTTAAATGAGTTTAAACTAAGCTATATGATTAGATTTTTAGTTTGATACGGGTTTATATTTAGAAAAATATTTTAAAATACAAAAAAAAAAAAAGTTTTAAAAAGGACTTTTCTACCAAATTATATAATTTTCTTACTTTTCTATCATCATTTTTTTTAAAAAAATGTTGTTCTACGGCAAAATGCTTTGAAATGCCTCTTATCAATACTTTAAATTTGAGAGTAAAATCATTATTTTATTGAATTGCGGTAGAAAAATATATTATTTATCTCATGTGGTGGAAAAATAAACCATTATATTAATTGTGGTAGAAAATGATGTTATCCCTTTAAATTTATTTACATGTCAGGATTGATGGTTCAAATATTTTTTTGACATGATTTAATTTTAATTTTTTTTGCTTGGATCAAGTGTTTAGATAATTTCACATGATAAATAACTATAATACTCTCAATCATTTAAATTTTATTGTTTGTTTATCAATTTAAATTCTTCTTTCTCGTCTATTTCTTGAATTGATATTTCCATATACTTAACGTCCCACGTAAAATAGTACAATTTAATTTTTCACACAAATGAAGATAATATATTTAGTATATTTGGTAAAAACAAATTTCATCCGTAACTTCCTTTTCATATCCTTATTTATCCACTGAAAAAGTATTAATAACAGAATTGGTATTCTTTAAAAACCAACCATACAAATTTCATAGATTTCAAATAAGAGTAGTTCAGAGAAATTGTAGTCGTTCTTGTTTGAAAAGTAATTCGCATTGCCAAAATAATGAATAATGAATAATGATCTATCCTAGTGCTAACAAATAAAATATTGGTTTTACCTTTCTTGAAACAATAATTTGCATAGATTGACGAAAGTTGAAAAAAAAAAAAAAAAAAAAAACCTTTAATAAGTTGATATAAAGCATCATTATTTGATTTTCATTTGTTACTTCATCAAATCAAAATTTAAGAGAAAACTGAGTGAAAGATATATTCATTAATTCTTTTTTAACAAGTTGTAATTTATTTGATTTTTTTTAAGCGGTGTAATTAATAAAATTATTGTATGCCAATCAAGCCGTGTTTTAAATATTAAAAACTTAAGAAAAATACAAAACATAATTAAATATATATATTTCTGCTAAAAGTTATAACTAGATGGTCACGCAATGGCATGTAGATTGAAGAGATGATTTGATGTAAAGCCTGCACATCTCAAAATGCGAGCATGAGTACTCATCCAAATCTGATCATTTGTTAAATTAATTAATATATAGATCGGGATATATAGTTGAATCTTGAAAACAATAAATAAATAAATATATATATATATACACACACATCACACTTAAATTTATTCATAATCTCAAATCTTTTGTTAAACTGAAAAATATTTATTACCTGTAGACCGACTATAATATTATTGTATTTTTTAATTGACTTGCACTGAATTCTCCCTAGAAGAGAGAAACCTATCCCAAAAATTAAGGCAGTGATAACATTAGAAAGAGAGGCTTTTAATTTAATTTTTTCGATAATTTAAAATCGATCGAGACAAATAATAATAAACCAGATTTTATTTGGTAAAACGGGAATATATATTGAAATGTTACATTACAAGAGCATATATTGAAATGTTATATTAATCTTCGAAATTTTTGTTGGCCAAATGCATTATTAAGTTGCTTAGGTCAAAATTAATCAAATTTTGGATGGAAAAATTTCACTATTATTTATATAGTAGTATAAGAAAACGTCTTCTAGTCATTTTTTCACTTTTAAGAATATATCATTTGAAGTTGATTTAAAAAGATTATAAGAAAACATATTTTTAGTCATTTTTTCACCTTAAAATTTTATAATGTAAAGAGAATTGCAAATTCACAAGTGGTTGCACAGACTAGAGAGAAGAAGGTGCTTGTCCAGTGTCAACCTACTACTTAAATAAAAGTTATTTTTGGTAATAAAATAGTGACACCAATACATTTTACTTCCTTTTTTTTTTTTTTCTCCATATTCTTGAAAGCAATATATTTTACTTATCAAAGAAAATCCTCATCGAAAATTGTCTTTTTAAATCAGTCAAATCAGTTCAGAGATCTTTTGATTTTTATTGAAATTTACAGTATACTTTAGGGCAAAGGTCATGAGATCATCGCAAAAAGTCGCATCAGATTTATATTTAATAAAACTAAAAAGAAAAGAAAAGAAAAATTGGCGAGGCGAAGGCCCCCACGGCCCCATCCATGTACTTGGCTACACTAGATTCCAATCCGATCCTCGATTTCAGTTGGACGAAACTCAATTCTCAACTATTGATCCATTTGCGTCAAGATTTGGACATATAAAATAGATATAAGGTGGTCTCTTTCTATCAATCTTTTGGCTTAGTTTTAGGCGATTAGAGATTTTATGGTTTGTTCGAGTTTTACAAGTTGAAAAATAATATTAATCCTATAAAATAACATAATAAGAATTAAATAGTATATTCTATATATTTTTAACAAGTATCATATTGTTAAAGATTTTCATCTATTAAACTTAAATAGAGGAATTTCCATGGAAACTTGAACCAACTATACAAGATCGGATCTTTTGCAGATTGGTTCAGAATTATTAGGGTGGGAGGGTTGATTCACCCCGTGTCCATAAAGCTTGTTAGTTCATATCGTTGTGTCAGCATAGTACAAGATTAAAATGAAAATCGTGTGGAAAGAGACAAGGTAAATCCACCATGCATGTCTTTTTCCTTAAAAAAATTCCACCATCTCTTTATTTTTCACTTAAACCCCTTTAGATTCACTTTGTCTCATTTGCTTTTGGTTAGACGAATTAAGAAGCTGACACCATTTTTCTTTTACATTATTTCTGATTTTGTTCACTATTTTTACATAAAATAAATATAGACAGCATGCTTCAAGAAATATAATGATTATTATACAGTTTAATTTCCAAAAAATTAAATATCACGTATATTAAAGTAAATAATATTGAGGTGAGAAAGGCTAGTTACAAATATAAATATAGTAACACACGGAGGAGGCCTAGTGTGTAGGGATATGAATATAATAAGGGAGTGAACAGAGAGCGCAGGAAAGTTCAGAACCCACAGAAGAAGACGACACCCCAAATCTGCAGATTTCTTTCCAGCCCCTATTGCCATGAAATATCTCCATCTTCCTTTTTAACACTCCACCTCCTTACTTTTCTCTCTCTCAAATCTCACACTCAACTTTTTTCTCACTCATCACCATCAGAGCTAAACAATTTCTTCTCTGTGGATGATTATTTCTGCTTCTTATTCTTGAAACTCGCCATCAATGGCTGCCATTTATAATTGCTTCGAAAGAGATGAAACGCACTTACCTCCAGGGTTCAGATTCCACCCAACCGATGAAGAACTCATCACTTACTATCTGCTGAAGAAGGTTCTCGATTCCAGTTTCACCAGCAGAGCCATTGCTGAAGCCGATCTCAACAAGTCTGAGCCATGGCATCTTCCAGGTTCTTAATTATTTTAATTTCTTCTCACTCTAAACCCTAGATTCTTTCTAGTCTATTTTTTTTTTAATTTCATGTCTGTGCGCAGGTAAAGCGAAGATGGGGGAGAAGGAGTGGTACTTTTTCAGCCTGCGTGATCGGAAATACCCGACCGGGTTGAGGACGAACCGGGCGACGGAGGCGGGTTATTGGAAGGCCACCGGAAAAGACAGGGAGATTTACAGCTCCAAAAGCTGCTCTCTCGTGGGGATGAAGAAAACCCTAGTTTTCTACCGGGGAAGAGCTCCTAAGGGAGAAAAGAGTAATTGGATTATGCATGAGTATCGTCTCGAAGGCAAGCTTGCTTATCACTACTTGTCCCGAAATTCCGAGGTACAGATTCAATCTCAACCGCTAATTTTATTTTTTGTCTCTCAATTTGATTGAATACAATTCGTTTCACCTTTGATACAGGACGAGTGGGTGATCTCCAGAGTGTTTCAAAAGACTGGATCTACCGGCGCCGCCGCATGCGGCGGCGGCAAGAAGAGGACTTCAGCCGGAATCAACGCAGTAGTGGCTCTAGAAGTGAGCTCGCCGTGTTCAGTATCGCTGCCGTCACTCCTCGAGCCGCCGGCCGCCGCCGCCGACGTCGACTGCTGTTCCTACGATGTTAGCGCCTCCAACTCCAAGGAGCACGTGCCCTGTTTCTCCATGACCATAGCACCAGCTTTTAACCCTAGCTCTTTCTCCGATCTCCATCCTCCGCCGCCATCCTCGCTGATTCACGATCCGTCACCGTCAGCTTCTCAATTCCCAAAGCACAGCCTTGGACTGTCGCCATTTTCAACACTCAAGTCACTCCAGGAAAACCTCCATCTGCCTTCCTTTTTCTCCTCGGTGGCTCCGCCACCCATCCACGGCGGCGCTGATCAGTTGTTTACTGACAGCGGTCTTGGCCAGTGGCCTGCGTTGGAGAATCAGAAGAATATATGCCCTAGTGAACTCCATTGCATGTGGAGTTAGCCTATTTTCAGTTAATTTGGCTTTAATTTCATGCATGCATATGGAATTTGTATTAACCATTTGATTTCCGCTTATAAGCGTTAACTATTGTTATCTTTTTAATTTTATATCATTTTTTGTTTGTGCAAATTAAATGAATATTCGGGGCAAATTAAAAATAATGTTGAACAGGCATGGAATTTGTGGCAATTTTTGAAATATTTTACTCTCGCTAAATGCTTAAATCAGAACGTGCATGTGAGCTATAAATTACAATAAAATTGAATAAATAAATCCATAAATACAATAGTATCATACAAATATTTGTCACAAGAGAAACTTATTCGCATTTGATATCTTTGATGTAAAAATTCATGTCGTTGTCATCTGAAAGATGTGTAAGTTTCACAATCTTTAACGAGATATTCTTATTATGCAATAAATCAAATTTATAGGAAATTTTCTTAGCATAGAATAAATGTAAGACGTAAAATTGCTACTAATGTTACATCTTTAATCAAATATCCAAAAACTATTGATACGTGTCAAATATAAAATCAAAATGTAATTATGTCATTTCTTTAACTCATACCACTAAACTTTGAAGGACTCAATTGACAAAAATAGATAAAACAAGTTTGGAGGTTTCACCCAAATCATCAATAAATTAAGTGTATATATATACCAATATATTTAAATAAAAAATAAATAATAGAGTAAGAGGCAGAGGTGATTATTGAGTGTATATAGGTTAAAAAAGGGTGATGCAATGAGATGATAGAATTAGTAGTGTAGTGATGAGGAAGAGTGGGGGATGCAGATGGAGTGATATGTAAAAGAAGCAAAGCACGCCAAGTACCAAAATGGTGCTACATTTTTGGAATTTGGTAATGATGAAAAACTACCCAATCTTTGCAGATACCCATATATATAGATATATGGATTCACTATATCCCTTTTTTTTTTTGCTTCTTTCTAAAGATGTATATATATGGCTGTACAAGGCTGAAACTTCCATACTTCTAAAGCTGCTATTTCGAATTTGTCTTTCTCACCATCATCGTTTTTTACTTCAATTTTCTACTGCGTGCATTGGCTACAATGATGCTATGTTTTGATATGTTTTTATTTTATTAGATTTCAAGCTAACTTGGAGTTCGAGTGAAAATAGCCGGTATGTGTGCCAAATATTCAATAGTCTAACGTCAATTGGCTAAAGCCAAAATCGTAGAAGACTTGTCTATAAATCGTCAATAGTCCAACGTCAATTGGCTAAAGCCAAATATCATAAATTATAGAATGATTTATCTCTTTTTTTTTAAATAGTTTATTGATAATTATGTGGGATTGAGAAATACCTAGACACATTTTTTTTTAGTGATTGCATCTCCCTTTTAAAAGAAAAAAAAAAGGAAATAATTATGTATTTATTTAAATATGTTAGTTTAAGTATTGTACGTACTTAGTTTAAGTATTGTACGTACAGAAGTTCATGTAAACTGAATAGATTTAATATTTTTTGAGTTAGTTGTACTTTGATTTATGATTTTTAATTTTGATGCATTTTTATGTATTTGATAAATTCTAATCTTGAGATTTGGTCAAATTATCAAATAGTCCCCAATAATATAAGTAAAAGTTACAATCAAACCCTTAATTATAAAAAAAAAAAAAAAAAAAAAACTAAAAAACATACAAAACGTTTCAAAACTAATTTGTATGAATAATTTGATTTGGTGAACTCACTCATTTTTGAATCTCATATTTTAAGTGTATCTTAAGTGTAAGATGATCATATGTTATAAGTTGAGGTTTAAAATTGATGAATATTAGACCAAGACATGTTGGTCATGGTAGTCTATTTCGAATTTGTAATGGTCGAAGGAGTAATATGTTGGATTGACAAAGGATATGATTTATTAATTTATTGATTCAATAATTTTAATTTAATAAAAAATACAATCTTATAGTGGAGTTGAACGAAATTAATAAGTTGTTTTGACTAGTCAATAATTGATTAAGTAAAAATTAATTTAATAGAGCTTAATTTAATAGCCTCCGATTAGATTCCTTCAATGATTCTATTATAAACTCAATATATTATAATTATTATAATATATACTATAGTCTAATTAGTTTTGTTGGATTATCTAGATAAAAATAAGTTTAATAATAATTTAACCTTAATTGTAGTAAATATAATTCACCCATAAATATAGTCTCTAAGACCGCATTTTTCAGTAAAAAGGAATTTTTTTTTTTTAGATTTCATTAGAATATTATGTACAAGTCAGATTGGATAGAAGAATTGATGATATGAACTGATGGGATTACGAAAATAATAAAAGGATTGAATTGCAATTATTCCTTTACAAATTTAAGTATATAGTTCCTTTCCGGCTTTCCCCACAGATAGTTTCACTTCACAACACTAGTAAACTTTCGCCGCAAGAAATGGAGGAAGGATTCTCCGTCGATCCCTCTCAGGTACTCGAAGCTGCTTCCATTTTCGCCAATCAACAAGCTTCCTTACATTTCTACCTCTCCTTGTTGATTTTTAATCTCTATAAGTTGTGTGTTTATGTGTATTTGAACTGTATTTATATCCTTACTCCATGGTTCCAGGTGCTCTTTCCGACGTTTCAGCTCAGGAATTCCTCAACCGCTTCCACCTTCCTGCTATTATTAGGTAAATCTCGAAAACCTCTCCTCCTCTTTTGGATCCACGTTGTTGTATGTATAGCTCATTTCTTCTGGAGAAGTGTGTATGTGCTTTTGTATTTTTTTTGTGAATTTTGAGGTTAATGCGTTTTTTTTTATTTCGTTGAAAATTTTGAATAGTGCTTTGCAAACCAATGCGTATTACCCTAGCCTGGAAAGTGCTTTGGTGGACTGTTTGGAAAGGATATTCAGAACTAAATATGGAGCATCACTTATTCCGCATTATATATAGTATAATTTTGGTTCTTGCCAAATTTGCTTGTATTTTTTTCTTTTACTATTTGTTAATTTCTGGAATCAATTATTACAAATTTTTGCCTGTGCAACCTTGAAATTCAGCTGGCAGGTCGAAGTAATTTTTGTAGTTAATTTTCTGCATCGGTTGTGTTCTCAGATGTGTGTTTGGTACTAGGCTTGATGCTTCATCCCTGTAACAACTCTTTGATATGCATTTGCTTGTGATGTATTAGTTGAAAATAGCATAAACCCTGTCAAATTACTTGCCATGTATTATTCCTAGTTATTTTAGTAAGTATTGTTCCCTTTAACTTATTTTCTGATTCTACGTGCAATAATGAAGATGAACTCCTGTTCTTTTCTTATTCTATAGCTACATCTATATCTTCTAAATGTATACTTTCCATTCAGTCATTTAAGGGTGATGTTACTCAATCTTAACATTGGATTTTTTTTTGTTTTGACATTTGTGTGCTTGATTTTTTGGTGTTTGTTCTTTTGTTTTCTTCATGTCTCATGCCTATGTGGATACTGGTATTACCTTGTAGTTTGAGTGCTTGCATTTGTTATGTTTTAGCCTTTCATTTTAGTTGGTCTGGGGGACAGATTCTCAAAAAGCCAGATTCTAAAAAAGTGAGACGGCTGGCCTGTATAGCAGTAAGTACATGATCTGTCTTAACTTTATTCATCAAGATCTTCAATTTAGAAGAAACAGTGTACAATTTCTATATTTGTCCTTCTATTGCTCTTTTCGTGTTTGTTGTGGATTACTGAAAATGTGAATTCCAAATCTGACTTGCTAAATGCCTTTTCAGATCTCATGTCTATTGGAGAATACAGATAAGAGGATTGCTGCGCAATTAGTTCTTCAACATGGTGTTTATCCCCTTCTGCTTGGTTGCTTGATTGATGGGTATTGAGTTATTAAACATGTACTACTGTAATTCAATTTTGTGTCATACTTGTTAATGCACCCTAAATTCAATTGTCTGGCCTAATAAAGTGCATTACAATGATATCAGTTGATTTTGGTAAAACTCTTCTGTTATTTACCAGTTCATTTGTTGAGTGATTAAAATTTACCTTCATAGATTGGAACCGGTAAATGCTGATTTGAGAAAATAATGTGTAGTCAGTAATGTTATCTGCCAAAGTTTTCTAGTACTGGGATCCATCCTTTGGTTTTGTCCGCCTCTATATCTCTCAATGATAGACTAATTTATTGGGGAGTCAATAATACGGTTCCTGGCACTGGTAATATGTGGAAATTATTTACCCTTCTTCTTGCTTTCAATGTAGCTGCATTTTTGTTCAACCTTCTTAACAATAGAATCACTGGTGACTTTGGACATGGATTTTTGTTAGCTCTTGCTTATCTTAAAAATTTATACCTTATTTGAGCCTTTATCATGGCTGCTCCAAACGTAGTTTGTGAATCTAATGCTTTTCCTTAGTCTTGAGAAATGAATTTTTTTTGACCTAATACATGCTTCACGATTCCTTATTTTAGCAACAGATTCTTAATATAGTTTATTTAGGTTTGTTTATATTGAAACCATACACTAATTTACATTGGATTGAAGAATTCATCTTCCTCCTTATGTGATTAGAAGAGCAAATGGAAGAGTTGTTTCCATTAGTACTTTCCTGTTGACTCCGAATCCCTTTCTTAATATATCAATTACTATGGATGTGTGTTGGATTTTTATATGACTGTTTTTATGTTTAACTAAAAATCTTATTGGTCTTAGTAGAGATGGTATTTTTCTTGTTATTTGAATCACACCAAACCAAGTTATTTAATTTCTGTAGTGATGAACAAGTGGCTGCTGCAACAACACATGCAATTAAGAATTTGGCTGGCTATCTGGAGGGCTTGGTAAACACCTCATTGTTGCCCCTGGTTAACAATTTTCTCTAATCTTATGGTGAATAATTTGGCACTTAATTGTACTTATGATAATTCTGAAAATTTCTTAAGGGGGTTGTCTTTCCAGAAAATGTTAATGAATTTACACGTCTTGAAAGCTTAGCAGAAAAATGTTCATCACTGGTATGTTATTTGTACTTAGTCTATTACCCATGCGATGGACGGGTCTTGTTTTTGTGCCTTATATTGTTTAAACTTCTTATTATCATTAGTTCATATCTGAAACACTATCGTAGAATCTATATGAAAGAACACTATATTTAGATCATATTAAAAAATAAATTCAAAAATTGAAGCATACTACATTATTCATTTTTAGTAAATAACATTTATTAAGAAATAGACAAAACAATTTCTTTCAACATGCATTGACATCATTACTTACTTTGTTTTAACTTATTTGAATATAATTTAAAGGATTAATATCAAGATGTAAACTGTAATTTAGAATTTGATTTAATTTGATGCTTAAACAAAAAAAATCAAATTACACTCATACTTATTACAAAATTTTAAGATTACTATCCAAACTCAAAAATGAAATCCACCTTGTAACATCAATTGAGATGGTTTTGTTTTTCGTGAAAATCCCAGGGCAGCAGAATCTTGGATTTCGAGACGATCCCAATAATGGATTTTTAGGTAATTTTTTTATCTTTCGTGATAATTTCGAATTTCTTTTCCAATGAAACTTTTAGAATAGAATTTCGAGACGATTTTGTTTTTCGTGAAAATCTCATGACAGCAGAATCTTTGCTTTCGAGACGATCACAGGGACGGATTTTCAGGTGATTTTGTCTTTCTTGATAATTTCGGATTTTATTTCAAATGAAACTTTTAGAAAACAATTTTGAGACAGTTTAATTTTTCGTGAAAATCTAGAGTAAGGAGAATGTTTGGCTTTTATGATGATTATGGGCAGGATTTCATGTAATTTTTTGTATTTACTCATAATTTCAGATTTTCTCTACAACGAAACTTTCAGAATGTAATTCTTAGACGGTTTAATTTTTCGAGAAAATCTCGGAACATGAGAAACTTGGCTTTTGTAATGATTTTATGACAGAATTTTCAGGTGATTTTTTGTTTTTTCTCATAATTTTTTATTTCTTTTCCAATAAAATATTTAGAACGTGATTTTGAGGCGATCCTGGGGTAGGATTTTCAGGTAATTCTTTGCATTTCCTCATAATTTTGGATTTTCTTTCAACGAAACTTTCAGAAAGTAATTCTGAAACAGTTTAATTTTTCGTGAAAATCTCGGAACAAAAGAATCTTGACTTTCGTGAGGATCCTTAGGCTGAATTTTCAGGTTATTTTTTATTTTTTCTCATAATTTTTTATTTCCTTTCCAACAAAATATTCAAAACGAAATACAAAGACAGTTTAATTTTTTGTAAAAATCTCGAGGTAGGAGAATCTTTAATTTCGTGATGATTTTGGGATAGAATTTTCAGGTGACTTTTTTGTTTTTCCACATAATTTCAGATTTCTATTTCAACAAAACTTTCAAAATGCAATTCGGAGAATTTTTTATTTTTTGTGTAAATGTCGGGAAAGAAGAATCTTGGTTTTTGTGATGATATTGAAGCAGAATTTTCAGTTAATATTTTGCATTTCTTCATAATTTTGGATTTCTTTTCTAATGAAACTTTCAGAACGCAATTTTGAGATTTTTTTTTTTTCGTGAAAATGTCGGAGCAAAAGAATTTTGATTTTTGTGACGATCCAGAGGTAGAATTTTCATGTGATTTTGTATTTTTCCTCATAATTTTTTATTTTCTTTCCAACAAAACTTTCAGAACGCAATTTTGAGACTGTTTAATTTTCGTGAAAATCTTAAGTCTGGAGAATTATGGTTTTCATGACGATATTGAAGAACATTTTTTAGGTGATTGTTTGCATTTTCTCATAATTTTTCATTTTATTTCCAACGAAACTTTCAGAATGCAATTCTGAGACTTTTTAATTTTTCGTGAAAATAGCGGTACAAAAGTATCTTGGCTTTCATGATGATTCCAAATCAGAATTTTTAGGTAATTTTTTGTTTTTTCTCATAATTTTTGATTTCATTTCTAACGAAACTTTCAAAACGCAATTTTGAGATGTTTTTATTTTTCATGAAAATCTCATGGCATGAGAATCTTTTATTTCATGACAATTTTGGAGTAGAATTTTCATGTGATTTTTTGTTTTTCCTCATAATTTTATATTTCCTTTACAACGAAACTTTCAGAACGTAATTTTGAGACAGATAAATTTTCGTGAAAATCTTGAGGTAGAAAAATCTTGGCTTTCGTGTTGATATTTAGGAATATTTTTCCAGTGATTGTTTGCATTTTCTCATGATTTTTGATTTCCTTTCTAACGAAACTTTCAGAATGCAATTCTGAGACTTTAATTTTTCGTGAAAATATCGGTACAGAAATATCTTGGCTTTCGTGATGATTCTGGAACAGAATTTTTAGGTAATTTTTTATTTCCTCATAATTTTTGATTTTCTTTCTAACAAAACTTTCA
This sequence comes from Scutellaria minor, assembly GCA_954870855.1. Taxonomy (NCBI): domain Eukaryota; kingdom Viridiplantae; phylum Streptophyta; class Magnoliopsida; order Lamiales; family Lamiaceae; genus Scutellaria; species Scutellaria minor. The sequence continues at coordinate 8,955,526 of OX940727.1, forward strand.
AAACGCAATTTTGAGACATTTTTATTTTTCGTGAAAATCTCATGGTATGAGAATCTTTTATTTCATGATGATTTTGGGGTAGAATTTTTAGGTGAATTTTTTGCTTTTCCTCATAATTTGAGATTTTCTTTCAAATGAAACTTTCAGAACGCAATTCTGAGACATTTTATTTTTTCGTGAAAATCTTCGAACATGAAAATTTTGGATTTCGTGACGATCTTGTGGCAGACTTTTCAAGTGAATTTTTGCATTTCCTCATAATTTTTTATTTCCATTCCAACGAAACTTTTGGAACGTAATTTTGAGATTTTTTTATATTTCGTGAAAATGTCGGGTAGAAGAATCTTGGCTTTCGTGATTATCCTGAAGCAGAATTTTCAAGTAATGTATTGCATTTCTCCATAATTTTGGATTTCCTTTCTAACGAAATTTTCAGAACGTAATTCTGAGATTTTTTTTTATTTTTCGTGAAAATGTAGGGATAGAAGAATCCTTGCTTTCGTGATGATTTTGAAGCAGAATTTTCAGGTAATTTTTTGCATTTCCTCATAATTTTTGAATTCCTTTCCAACGAAACTTTAAGAATGCAATTCTGAGACTTTAATTTTTCGTGAAAATATTGGTACAGAAGTATCTAAGTCTTTCATGATGATTCTGGTGTAGAAATTTCAGGTAATTTTTTGATTTCCTTTCTAACGAAACTTTCAGAATGCAATTCTGAGACGTTTTTATTTTTCGTGAAAATCTCATAGCATGAAAATCTTTTATTTCATGATGATTTTGGGTAGAATTTTCAGGTGATTGTTTGTTTCTTCTCATAAATTGGAATTGTCTTTCCAACGAAACTTTAAGAACGCAATTCTGAGACGTTTTAATTTTTCGTGAAATCTTAGGGCATGAGAATCTTGGTATTTGTGACAATCCTAGGGCAAATTTTTAAGGTGATTTTTTGCATTTCCTCATAATTTTTTACTTCCATTCTAACGAAACTTTCAGAACGTCATTTTGAGATTATTTTATTTTTCATGAAAATATTGGGGCAGAAGAATCTTGGATTTCGTGATTATCCTGAAGTAAAATTTTTAGGTAATGTTTTGCATTTCCCCTTAATTTTTTGATTTCCTTTCTAATGAAACATTTAGAACGTAATTCATAGATTTTTTTGTTTTTCGTGAAAATGCCGGGATAGAAGAATTTTAGCTTTCATGATGATTTCGAAATAAAAAATTTTAGGTAATTTTTTGCATTTCCTCATAATTTTTTATTTCCTTTCCAACGAAACTTTCAGAATACAATTATGAGATTTTTTAATTTTTCGTAAAATATCGGTATAGAAGTATCTTGGCTTTCGTTATGATTTTGAAGTAGAATTTTCAGGTAATTTTTTACATTACTCATAATTTTTTATTTCCTTTCTAACGAAACTTGAAGAACACAATTCTGAGACGTTTTTATTTTTTATGATAATCTCATGGCATGAAAATCTTTTATTTCGTGACGATTTTGAGGTGATTTTTTGTTTTTCCTCATAATTTGGGATTTCATTTCCAACGTAACTTTCAGAACGTAATTTTGATACGTTTTTATTTTTCGTGAAAATGCCGGGATAGAAGAATTTTGGCTTTTGTGATTATTCCGAAGCAGATTTTTCAGAACATTTTTTGCATTTCCTTATAATTTTTTATTTCCTATCCAACGAAACTTTCTGAATGCAATTATGAGACCATTTAATGTTTCGTGAAAATATTAGTACAAAAGTACCTTGGCTTTCGTAATGATTCTGGAGCAGAATTTTCAGGTAATTTTTTACATTTCCTCATAATTGTTGATTTACTTTCTAACAAAACTTTCAGAACGTAATTTTTAGATTTTTTTATTTTTCATGAAAATGTCGGGGTAGAAGAATCTTGACTTTCGTGATTATTCCGAAGCAGAATTTTCAGGTAATTTTTTTGCATTTCCTCATAATTTTTGATTTCCTTTCCAACAAAACTTTAAGAATACAATTTTGAGACTTTATTTTTTCGTGAAAATATCGGTACAAAAGTATCTTGGCTTTCGTTTATGATTATGAAGTAGAATTTTCAGGTAAATTTTTACATTTCCTCATAATTTTTTATTTTCTTTCCAATGAAACTTTCAGAACGTAAGTCTGAGATTTTTTTATTTTTCGTGAAAACATCGGGATAGAAGAATATTGGCTTTCATGATGATTCCGAAACAAAATTTTTAGGTAATTTTTTGCATTTACTCATAATTTTTTATTTCAATTTCAACGAAACTTTCAAAATGCAATTCTGAGACTTTTTAATTTTTCGTTAAAATATCGATACAGAAGTATCTTGGCTTTCGTTATAATTCTAAAGCAGAATTTTCAGGTAATTTTTTTTTCATTTCCTCATAATTTTTTATTTCTTTTCTCACGAATCTTTTTTAACGCAATTCTGAGACGTTTTTATTTTTCATGAAAATCTCATGGCATGAGAATCTTTTATTTTGTGACGATTTTGGGGTAGAATTTTCAGGTGATTTTTTGCTTTTCCTCATAATTTTTTATTTCCTTTCCAACGAAACTTTCAAAACGCAATTTTGACACGATTTTATTTTTTGTGAAAATATCGGTACATAAGTATCTTGGCTATCGTGATGATTTTGGAGCAGAATTTTCAGGTAATTTTTTGTATTTTCTCATAATTTTTTATTTTCATTCCAACGAAACTTGCAGAACGCAATTTTATTTTTCGTGAAAATGTCGGCAGAAGAATCTTGGCTTTCGTGATTATCCTGATGCAGTATTTTTATGTAATGTTTTGCATTTCCCCTTAATTTTAAGATTTTCTTTGTAATGAAACTTTCAGAACGTAATTCTGAGATTTTTTTATTTTCGAGAAAATGTCAGGATAGAAGAATCTTCGCTTTCGTGATAATTCCGAAACAAAATTTTCAGGTAATTTTTTACATTTTCTCATAATTATTTATTTTCTTTCCAACGAAACTTTTAAAATGCAATTCTGATACGTTTTAATTTTTCGTGAAAATATCGGTACTAAAGTATCTTGGCTTTCGTGATGATTCTGGAGCAAAATTTTCAAGCAATTTTTTTGTTTTTCCTCATAATTTTTTATTTCCTTTCTAACGAAACTTTCAAAACGTAATTTTGAGACATTTTTTTTTTTGTGAAAACCTAATGGCACGAGTCTTTTATTTCGTGACGATTTTGGGGTAGAATTTTCAGTTGATTTTTTTTCCTAATAATATGGGATTTCTTTTCCAACGAAACTTTCAAAATGCAATTTTGAGACGTTTTAATTTTTCGTGAAAATCTTAGGGCATGAGAATCTTGGTTTTAGTGACGATCTTGAGGCAGATTTTGTAAGGTAATTTTTTGCATTTCCTCATAATGATTTATTTCCATTCCAACGAAACTTTCAGAACGAAATTTTGAAATTATTTTATTTTTTGTGAAAATGTTGGGGCACAAAAATCTTGGCTTTCATGATTATCCTAAAGCAGAATTTTCAGGTTATGTTTTGCATTTCCCCTTAATTTTTGGATTTCCTTTGTAATGAAACTTTTATAATGCAATTCTGAGATTTTTTTATTTTTCGTAAAAATGTCGGGTAGAAGAATATTGGCTTTCGTGATTATCTTAAAGCAGAATTTTCAGGTAATTTTTTGCATTCCCTAAAAATTTTTGTATTTCTTTTCTAACGAAACTTTCAGAACGTAATTCTAAGATTTTTTTTTATTTTTCGTGAAAATGTTGGGATAGAAGAATCTTGGCTTTCGTGATGATTTCAAAGCAGAATTTTCAAATAATTTTTTGCATTTCCTCATAACTTTTTTTTTCCTTTCCAACAAATCTTTCAGAATGCAATTTTGAGACTATTTAATTTTTTTTGAAAATATCGGTACAAAAGTATTTTGGCTTTCGTGTTGATTCTGGAGCAGAATTTTTAGGCAATTTTTTTGTATTTCCTCATAAGTTCTTATTTTCTTTCTAACGAAACTTTCAGAACGCAATTCTGAGACGCTTTTATTTTTCGTGACAATGTCGGGTAGAAGAATCTTGTATTTCGTTATTATCCTAAAGCAATTTTAGATTTCCTTTCTAACGAAATTTCATAATGTAATTCTGAGATTTTTTTATTTTTCGTGAAAAGGTCGGGATAGAAGAATCTTGTCTTTCGTGATGATTCTGAAGCAGAATTTTCAGGTAATTTTTTGTATTTCCTCATAAATTTGGGTTTTCTTTCTAACGAAACTTTAAGAACGTAATTCTGATATTTTTTTATTTTTCGTGAAAATGTCGGGACAAAAGAATCTTGGCTTTCGTAATGATTCCGAAACAAAATTTTAAGGTAATTTTTTGCATTTTCTCATAATTTTTTATTTTCTTTCCAACGAAACTTTCAGAATGCAATTTTGAGACTTTTTATTTTTTCATGAAAATATCGGTACAGAAGTATCTTGTCTTTCGTGATAATTCTGGAGCAGAATTTTCAGGTAATTTTTTCCATTTCTTCATAATTTTTTATTTTCTTTCTAACGAAACTTTCAAAACGCAATTCTGAGACATTTTTATATTTCGTGAAAATCTCATGTCATGAGAATCTTTTATTTCGTGATGATTTTGTGGTATAATTTTCAGGTGATTTTTTTGTTTTTCCTTATAATTTGAGATTTTCTTTCTAACGAAACTTTCAGAATGCAATTCTGAGGTATTTTAATTTTTGTGAAAATCTTAGGGCATGAAAATCATTGTTTTCATGACGATTTTAAGGTAGAATTTTGTGGTGATTTTTTTTTTCTTTTCCTCATAATTTGGGATTTTCTTTCCAAAGAAACTTTCAGAATGCAATTTCGAGACTTTTTAATTTTTCGTGAAAATCTTAGGGCATGAGAATCTTGTTTTTTGTGATGATCCTGAGACAGATTTTTCAGGTAAGTTTTTGTATTTCCTCATAATTTTTTATTTCCATTCCAATAAAACTTTCTAAACGCAATTTTGAGATTTTTTTATTTTTCGTGAAAATGTCGGGATAGAAGTTTTGTAAATGAAAATTAGGGATAAAATGAAAATTTGTGTAAAATTTAAAAATGGGTTTACATAAAAGTTATGTAAAATTGTGGCTTTCACAAAAATTCTGTAAATTTTTTAAAACAAATTGTAGCTTACACGGAAATTCTGTAAATTTTTTAAAACAAATTGTAGCTTACACGGAAATTCTGTAAAATTAAGGTTTACACGAAAATTTTCTATAAAATTCATGTAATTAAGGTTTACACAAAAATTCTGCAAAATTAAGGCTGATACGAAAATTTCTTGTAGAATTCGTGTAATTAGAGTTTACACAAAAATTTTGTAAAATTAGGGCTTACATAAAAATTTCGTGTAAAATAATGTAAACAGGGCTTACACAAAAATTCTGTCAAAATAGGGCTTACAAGAAAATTTCATGTAAAATTCATGTAATTATGGTTTACACAAAAATTTTGCAAAATTAGAGCTTACATGAAATTTTATGTAAAATTAGTGTGATTAGGGTTTACACGAAAATTCTGCAAAATTAGAGTTTACATGAAAATTTTGTGTAAAATTCATGTAATTAGAGTTTATACAAAATTTAGTGTAAAATTCATGTAATTGAGGTTTATATGAAAATTCTGTAAAATTAGCGCTTATACAAAAATTTCATATAATTAGGGCTTACACAAAAATATTATGCAAAATTAGGGCTTATACGAATTTTTTTTGTAAAATTCATATAACTAAGGTTTACACGATAATTTGCAAAATTCGGGTTCGCACGAAAATTTCGTGTAAAATGTGGGCTTACACAAAAAATTTATGTAAAATTCGCGGAAATGTTCTTTTAGTACTTCCCCCTGTCATCATCATATGTTTTGAATGGGGAGAGGGGGTTGATGTGGTTGGCCTCAACATTTTGAATATTCTGAAAATGGACCATAAGGTCCCACTATCAAAAACTTGGTCAGTTTTTGCATTGATGATAAGAAGGGTTGCTTTACGAGGCTGTATGTGTAATGCTTTGTACTCTCATGTGGTATTCTGTGTTATAGTTCTTGTGCTTGAATTGTGATTTCTCAGTTGTTGTTCCCTGATTTTTGTTGGTACATGTTAAGGGAAAAGTCCGAGTTCTAGCCTTGATCGTGAAGCTTTTCTCTATTTCAAAGTCAGAAATACAAATGACACTCTGTCACTTTGAGTGTACTGCAACTTATATATGAGGTGTGGCTCTGATTCTGTGTGAAATATAGTGTCCTCATTTTTGCTAACTTTTCAGCCAATCAAGATGAATTGATATTGTGTTTAGTAAAATTGTCACTTCCATCAAAAAGCTTCTAAATTGATCCTCATAATCTTGGCCATTGTAATTTTCTGCTGTAGTTTTACATTTTACTACATATAATATCAATTCATCTTGATTGGCTGTGGTTGGATTGCTGTATCTGAACAGATCATTGTAAGCTACTGTCTTGAGTTATACACATATTTGGACATGGTTCTCTGGCATCCACGGTTTAAGCAAATATTCCCAAGTGCTTGCTATCATATAAGCTTATTTGACGGAAACAAACCCAGCTATTCATAATGAACTTCTACTACACAGAGATGCAACATGAAGCTGTTTAATGGTGCTATAATTGATATCATGAACTTCTACTACACAGAGATACAATACGCAATTTCTCATCTTCCTTTTCTTAAAGACTCGTGCACCTGCAAATCAATGCACTATAAGTTAGTTTAATGATGCTATAATTGATATATTTTCTATGTTTTATTTTTTAATCCTTGATTTGAGGATCATCCTTCCTTGAATGTCAATTTCGAATGGCTGAAGGCAAATCAATTTGTTGATTTCCTTCATCAAGGATTGATTTTCCAACCTATGTTGTTTTTTAGACATTTGCCTTTGAATAGCTGTGTCAAATTGACTGATATTGATGTGAGGTTTTTACATTATCCTACTTAGTTGTTTATATTTGCTACTGCTCTTTCTTCATTATAGGTTTTAGAGATGTTCTTTCAGCCATTGATAAGAGATTTGAATCTCTGGAAAGTCAAGATGCAGACCAACAATTGTAAACTTGGCAGGTATGGAAGCTAGACATAGATTTTGTGAAGGGCCTTCACATCTTCTAGTAAAACTTACCAGAGATAGAAAGCGTGTATGCTTTTATATAAAGTTTTGGCGACTACGTTGCCCTCGACCTAAAAAATAGTAAATCAGTTGCTTTCATTTTGCATTTTAATACTCTTTGATTTTTTAACTTTTATAATTTGTATGAGACGATAAATGAGGTTTGTATGATGCTGGAGCTTTTGTTGCAATTTGTATTGATATTGTTATAATTTATATATGGTTTGTATAATTGTATTGATAGCATTTGAATAGAAAGTAAAATATTATTTACAATGCTGATTGTTACGTAATATCTTGGAAATAATTGAATGAGATTGTCGCAAGCTTGTGAAATTAGAATCTAATCCATCATAATTTCTAGAATATTTGCTAACAAATATCTAGAAATTGATTAAAGTAAAAAAATGAAATGGGGAATACCGCTTGGATTTAATTTTAGTTGGGAAGATGGAAGGAGGTGGAGGAGGGAAAAATTAGGGTTTCTTTGAAAAAGAAGGGTAGAATTGGAAATAACCTGGGTCTATTTCTAAATGCGACCCATTAATCTGTAAAAGCGTAACACGCTTTGTTATCGGTGGTAGAACGTTTTCTCTAAATCTTAAAAAGGCAAAGAAAAAAGCGCAATTGGCGTTGGATAAGGCTGTTGAAGCTAAGGTTTTCTTCTTCATCAACTCCTCGCACACAACCTTCTTGCTGGTGACATGGCTGCAGCGATGGCGCACTGCGTTTCCTGTTATGGACTGCCGATAAAGCTAAAAAGTCTTTCTCTCACCAACACGCCCAACGCCGCGTTCAGGCCGCTCAGCTTTTCCTCCAACACTTCCTCCTTCAATCTTTTCTCTAGAGGTGAGCTTAACTTACAATGAGAATCTCATTGTTCAATTCCTCTTTTTAGTTTCAACTTTTCGCCGCAAGGGTTAAAATTACAGTCGTGTCGCAACGCTCTTTCTCTTTGATTTTTTTTTTAGGAGAAGTGTCCGTTCGCCCAGTTCAAAAGAGCTCTAATCGGGGCTCAATTGTGTGCGAAGTGGGGACGAAGAAGGCGGATTCGGCTGCGAAGAGGGCGCGCCAAGCCGAAAAGAGGCGGGTTTACCACAAGTCACGAAAATCTGAAGTCAGGACCAGGATGAAGAAGGTAAGTTAGGTTGCGTATTGATATTCTGAATTTTGGTTGCTTGCATTTCATAGTTGTTTTAATAGAGGGAACACGTATAAATTAGGATTGATGTGGATAATTTATTAATTTCTGTTAGCCTTGGAAAAGTATTTTTAACATGGAAGTTTGAAGGCATTAGTTTCAGAATGAGGCACTGTTTTTTTATGTTATGGTGAATGTTCGAGAACTAGGACGCCATTCGTTGAGCCCCTTCTGAATTTTGACCAGTAGAATCCTTTTCATGTGGAGGAACGGCTAGACATGTAACTACATGATTCGAGTTCTAGTTCTCTGGCTTCCTTAGATGGAGTGGCCTAGTTAGTTTATAAGTTTATATGTTCATGATGGAATAACATTTTGAGCTATTTGTGAAGAAAAATTACAACTCAAAAGTATATCATCAATTTTGCTATTATTTATTGCAAGTCAGAACCATGGAAGGCAACTGAACTGGAGACATTCATTAGTGGTGAAATATGTTTTAAGAACAAAAAATTGGGATGTTCATATGGTTCTCATGAGTCCAAGTGACAGTTTAGTGCAGACTGGAAAGAATAATTGTTAGAACTGGGCCTGGTAAAGGCATGCAAATGAATTTCTGAATTTAAGATATGAAATCTTTGAGGATTAATCAATAGAATTCATTTGATATGTACTGCAATAGTCAATCTCGATTGAACCTTCTTTGGGGATTTCTTCTGGCAGTTGGGTGGGTTGTTCATAATCTGAATAAAGAAGTATTGTTGTGCCAACTTGGATCATCCTTATACAAAACCAAGAAAGAACCGAACCAAGAAACGGGCTATAAATGGATTAAGTATTGATGGAGAAGAGATGTGAATAGACTGTCATATATAAAGATAGCTACTCAGTAATTTAGACACACGCTTATTACTGAATGTCTTGTTGATTTCATTTGACAATAACGCCTATGCTTTATGATCTAAAAAAGTATTATCTATCTGATATGGTTGACTCATGATCTGAGCAATGCTTTATGATCCAAAAAGTATTATCTGTTTGACATGGTTGACTCATGATCAGAGTAATGTTTGAGACACATTGCTGTGGAGATGGAATTTATGCCAATTGACATGTACTTGTTTCCACATTCATTTAGTTAGTTTAATTTAAAGAGGTGGTGTGCCATTTATTCTAATGTTGCGTTTGAATTGTCCTGTTGCTGATATAATCATCATTGCCATTTTTAGGTCCTCGTAGCTCTGGAAGTGTTGGTAAAGAAAACTGATGCACAACCCGAAGAGGTTCTTCCAGTCGAGAAACTGATTGCAGAGGCTTATTCTATCATCGACAAAGCTGTGAAAGTAGGAACACTTCACCGGAATACTGGGGCAAGGAGAAAGTCTCGGCTTGCTCGAAGAAAGAAGGCTGTTGAGATCCATCATGGCTGGTATACTCCAGATTCTGCTCCAGCCTCCTCAGCATAATACCCATTTCTTCTTTTATCTTTTAGTTGTATATTGGTTTGCATTGATTTACAATGGTTGCCTATCTCAACATGTTAATCAATTTCATCTGGTATTGCTCAGAGAAAAGAGGAATATATTGTATTGAATTATATTTTCATCTTGCAGACTGGTGGATGGGCAATAATTAGTAAATTTAAGTTTTGAGTACCTTCTTCATTTGTATTTTTATTCTAATAATATTAATATTCGATATACAGTAACTTTATCTGATGAATACTACAGGATTCATCAGAGGAAGTTACCTAACTATAACTTTGTATAAAATGTATATTCTGTATTCATAAAAAATATGCATATAGAATTCAGTCATCTGATAAATGATCGAGTCTAATCACATGAAATCTGATGAAAAGATTCACATGGAATCTTAAAAAAAAATAATATTATTATTATTCAAAGTTCAAATTGGGCTAAACGAACTCAAATTTAAGTTTTTATTCAAGTTGAAATATGTAGATACGACTAGACTAAGTTTACAGGTGCATCTATATAGAAAAAAGAAAAAGGTTCTATATAGAAAAAAGAAAAAGAAGAAAAGGTTGATTGAAGGATTTCAAAATGAACTTGAAATCCAAAATGGTGAAATTTATCACTTATTTAAATTATTTTGGAGTGAATTCAGTGGTTTAAAATATTCTTCTTAGTTTAGATAAATATAAAATTCATGTTATCCGATCCTGGGTGCTGGGCCGAAAATCATATAAAAAATTATTCTTAGTGATTTCGGCCCACTACCACTAGAATCTGAAATCCTGGAAGCCCAATGAACCGGACATTTTTGAATCCTTATTCCATTTCTTAGTCAGGTCGGGTCATCTTAGAGTTGATCTCAGTTTCCAAGTCGAGCTTTTCCTTTGCGGAAAATTGTCTATTTTGATTTACATCAACTAGTAGAGAGAGAGAGAGAGAGAGAGATGGGAAGGAAATTTGTGGTTGATCTGGAAGGTAGAAGCTACAGATGCAAATTCTGCAAAATCCACTTAGCTCTTGCTGAAGACCTAATCTCCCGGGTAAGTTTACATTTCTCCCTAAATTGTGCTTTCAATTTTTCTTATTCCTAATTTGGTCGTACAAATTTGTTTTTAATTCATACCTTTCCGAACAAAATTATTTCGTCGAGACTTGATTTTGATTTACCGGCCTTTTTTATTATTATAATATAGTCTTTTATTTGGGACTAAAAATATCAGCAGAAAAATTCAGCTTTTGTATTCAATTTATTATTTATGGCGACTTTGGAGGGTTGTGTTTAATTTTTATGAACGTTTCATATTCTTCTCAGGCATTTCACTGTCGCACGGGGAAGGCATACCTTTTTAATAATGTGTAAGCATCTTACTTTTTCTATACTTGATATTTGTTTATGATGAGCATAAATATACTTTTACCTAAGAATTTAATATATGCTATTGCTGCTTGCTTTGTATCTTGACTTAAGGTGAATAGCAATATAGAGCATAGTGTTTGGTGGTCTCGTAAATCCCCTTATTTTCGATTAATTTGAATTACAAGTTCAAAGATGAATATAAATAAAGTCTCTTGCGACCAATTAAGGTCAATCAAAACACTTTGTAGCATTAAAGAGATAGGTAGTTTGCTGCTTATTTGTAAAAATGGAGAGGAAGTTTCTGCTTATTTATGTAATGGATGCATCTTATGGTAGAGGAGAAAGCAGAGTTCCTCAAGACTAGATAGAGTTGATCTGAATGTTACTATCGAACGTAAACCTCATAAACCACTCGAATGCAATGCTGTGAGTTATGAAGAGAAAATGGTCTGCATATTAGCTGTCTAATTGTTTACAGCATAGGACATGTTCCTGGATTAGAAGCATATGGCTCTTCTTTATGTTTCTTGTTCTAGATCTTGAAATTGAACCATGTTTTCTTTCCTTTTCTTTCAGAGTGAATATCACTGTTGGATCTCATGAGGAAAGGATGATGATTTCTGGGATGCATACTGTAGCTGATATATTTTGCTGCTCTTGTGGGCAATTAGTTGGCTGGAAATATGTACGCACATCTCTCACATCATCGTTTTCCTTAGACATGTTTTAGAGCATCGAAGATGAGTTTGATCGTCTTGCTTTTGCAGGAGATTGCCCATGAGAAGAGCCAGAAATATAAAGAAGGAAAATTTGCTCTTGAGAGGTATTCTAGCAATGCTATCTGTTTCCGTTCTGGCTTTCATTGGATGGCTTATTTCTTATCTATTTTAACGTTGTTTTTGTTAAAATGTGCGTGGAACAGAGAGGGGATAATAGATGGAGGAGCAGAGTCGGAATTCTATATTGACACCCGCCCTTCTATGAGTGACGATGAAGATGCATAGGCTTTTATCATCTTTGTATTAGTAGATAATAAATGGTTGCTGCTATTGTAGCACTTGTCTACCTTGTAGATAGGAAAGTGTTCAAACTGTTTAGATCTTACTTTGATGAGTAGTTTCATTGTGTTTTGCTCGTCGCGTTCTAGAAGGCCTGCCAACCCGCCAATGTTCCTTGGCCGCACTACTTTTGCCAAAATCGGTTCCACTGCCACTTGCATGCTAGAGCTCTTGTTTGCCACCATCTAACATCTTTTAGAACTTTGTAGTTTATGGTGATTTTGATAAATTTAAAAACCTCTTATTATGAAGCTATTTGAGATTCTCAAATCCAAATCTAAAGTTTGCTATTCATGTTTTCTTAGGAATTTGGGATTCTTGTATGATTGATTGTTGGTCAAATATCTTAGTAATATGTAAACAGGCACTTGGGTAAGCGTGTGTTGGGTTAAATTTATCTAAGATAATTTAAAAATTCTACTGAACGCTCTACCAAACACCTTGTTTAGCAATCGAGAGTGATTTAAAAAAAAAAAAAAAAGGATTCATGTACACTTCAAATCAAGAGACGGTATTAGTTGGAATAAATCACATTCATATAATTAAATAATTGATATTCAACCTTGCCAAATACATTGTTCTTATTACTCTTTACAAATTGCAACCATCAAACTGGAAACCATTTGTCACACTCACTTTGTCAAAAAAAGAAAAGAAAACATGATATTCATTTAAACAAAAAAAGGTCAATGGCAAAAGCTATAAATAATAGTTTCCTTAAATGTTATATACATTCACTCGATTAAATAAATAAAAAAGGGGGGAAAAAAAGAGAGACGTCCACTGAAAAATATTATCTGACCTCATTTTTCAAGAATTTAGATCTCTGGAAGCATGGCCCTGCCATCTGCATCAATAAAAGGATGCAGTTAAACATCAGTATTTGACTCAATGTAGTAGAAAGAGATCAAGAATTAACACAAAGATCTTCACTCGAACGGGGTTCAAACAGATAAGGATCAGATATTCAACTAACCTTGAGAGCAAGAACCTCGCAAGTGGGCTCATTTTGGCATTTGAATGAAGCTCCTTATTTGGTTGCTTCTTTTTGCTATCCGATTCTGCATTTGTAGCAGATGCCTCTATCTTGCCTTTTGCAAAGATCCGAGCTGCTAGCTCCTGGAGGTCTTTCAAAGAACCTTCCTTTGAACTGCACATTTTTCACTCAAGTTGAGAAAGCACATCATACTAAGTTGGTTGAATATTTCTTACATTCGAATATGAAATGCTAATAAACCTGGCCAGTTGGTGAAGCAGCTTGGTGACAAATAGTTCAGAAGACCCAGGCTTAACACGCTCCATATCCATTAAAGAGTTGGACACTGTCTGAAAGACTGAACCTCCTGGATCATCAGCGATTGCCTGTTTTAAAAGAAAAAATATATCAAAGAAGTTAGAATGGAGAACCAAAGTATATCAAGTAGTTGAGGTCTAATGCATTTTCGACACTTATTGGCCCAGATAAGAGTCATCAGAGCTCTAACTTGATTAGAATGCAAATTTAAATAACTCGATGATTTTCATGATTGAGCTCTAGCTGACACATTTTTGGCGTGAGATAATTTAACAGTTGAGAAAATTCAAGAAGCTAGCAACCAAACAGTGATCAGGCGGTACTTACATCTTTAAGTGAAGGAATTAGAAGGAATGATAACGAGCCAGACAAAGCTGCTGCAGATCTCCTTGCACTATCCACATCCTCACTTGCATGCTGTGATCTTGAAAATGCTTTTTGTGCATCAAAATAATCACGAGAATATCTGGATTGAATTTTTCATGTTCCACAATAGGAAAAAGAAACATGAAAAAGATTAATGTAGAATGAATCTTTTCCAACGGAAAGGTTCTGGTGCTCCTTTCAAGATATTGCACTAAGGAATAGTTTATACCTTGATGAATCAGAGCTTCTTGCTGTTTGATCCGTCTTTCCACTCTCTTGCAAATCTTTGTTACCCTTGCTCAATGCAGACCTTCCCCTAATATTTCCTTTTCTTCCTCCTTGAATTGCAGCCTTGGCCTAAATGAAATTACAAATATAGGCTTCAAAACATAAATCATACGCTGAATCACAATCCTTTAATACTAGGAAACTGCTAAGTTGATCCATGTGATAATAGCCTACTATCATATCCAGATAAATTCCTTTCAATTGTAAGTGTAGCTATTACAGGAAAAAAATTAAAAGCATCATAAATCTGCCAGAAAAGCCAATCAACAAGATGGTATAAGCCTTTTGTAATTTCAAATATGTTGAATGGAGCTTAGTAATAATTATAAATTAAAGGGAATAACAAACCTGCAATATATGGTTCATGTTCGAAGCAAACAAGCATGGATAAGAAATTCTTTACATCTAGAATACATGAAGATAGCAAAGTTAATCAAAAGTAAACCAACCTCAGCAAGATTTACTTCACTGTCTTCAAGAACTGCACTAGAGGTTCTTTCTTGAAGTCCCAGCATGGACTTTGGGGTTCTAGGAGAATCTGAATCATCGTGCTGTCCTCGATAAACAACAGTACCACTGATGGAAGCATCTTCAGCAGAGGCATACGTGCTACTAGACTAGAACACCAATAAATAGAAGCCTCTATTGATATCATTGTAACACAGCGGTAACCATATGACAATTCTATAGAACACCAAACAATTCTATTTAGCTTAACCATATGACATGCATACATACCATGGAACCTTGGCTGCTGAACTGAGGGGATCGCTGAACTCCTTTTGGAGATCGAATGACAACAGTTCCTGACCCACTCACATCTTCCTGCATGTCAAGAAACAAATATAGGAAAACCTGGTAATCTATTCTAAAAGTTTTTCTTTCAAGAAATTACGACTTCTATCCAAGCCATCTATGAAGTTTTATTTACCCAGTTTGGGTTTTGAGTTTTGAGGGCTGTTCACAATAATATATTGACCACACATTACATGAAAACTTACACGAGGCATTACTCTCTAAAACAATAACTTGGGAAATACGAAAGTTTAAGTAAGTTTAACAGGTTCAAAGTGCAAGAGACCGGCTAGCAATATTCAAAGACCCAGTCCCAATCAACACAAGTTTGGTCAACAACCAGGTATGAATACAGATTTGAAGCACTTATCACAACACGACATTGAGAAAAATTTGGACAAGGGATGTACTACTGGCAATATGAAGTTTGCTGCAAAACAAACAGTCTAATCGGAACCAGAACTGCACGAACCCTAAACTTGATCCAATTATCAAAAGCATCATCTTAATAACAAAGACTGATGAAGTCAAGTGTAAGGATTGGAAACTTTCCAAGTGTTTGCTACCAAAGAAAATCTATTATATGCTTATAGCTCGGGAAGGCAATAAGTTCCCGAGTACATTCATAAGCTTAAATATTTAAATTCATTCATATTCCTTATCTTTAGATTGAATTTATACAGTTGATTAAGAATCCAAACATTGGGATTTTAGCCATGAGTAACAGAAACAATGTGGCCAAAACCTGTAATAAACACACACCAGCTAGTAAGTACATAGAAGGGAACAAGAATACCATACATCTTCATGATAATTTTCTTGCTTGGCTAGATGGGTAGCATCTTTCCTTGTGGAGAAGTCTGATGAAGTATGAAGCATAGTTCCAGAAGCAGAAGACCGCTGGTTACTAGTATCTAATATTTTTCTAGTAGACTGATTTAATGGAACCTCCGGCTTCCTTTCTCTCACCTGAGGTGGTCTTACAGCACTTCGAACAGTTCCTGTGCTACCTGATCCACCAATACTGAAGTCCCATCCAGTGTTTCTCAAACCCATTCCCTGATTACTGTTTTAAGAACACTCAGTGCAACATTCAACAACATTAAACAGGACCCACAACGTATCAACAGATTTGACTGACCTCGCTCGAACTGTATCTTCAAGTTCAATCTCTCTAGTCACCTTTACAGTTCCAGATGCTTCTGCCAATGGTGTTGGGCCATCTTGAGTCTCTCCATCCATCTGAAACTTTGGGCGCTCTCTACAAAGTTGAATGATTGCAGGTTATCTCTTTGTACATTAAACATGATGTTAGTTATTGAGGTTAAAAGGAAAGATCTTGACGTATTCCTCTAGTTTACAGAGGTCCAAAGTTTTGGAGGTAAGCAGCACAAACACACAATATGCATTGTATCAATAAAACTTAACTTCTTGAGCACAAAGGAATAAATGTCCACTTAAGTATTTAAGCTTGAGAAACACAATGTCTACATATGTGATTATATGGGAAAACTAATGATTACATCTGAAAACATCAAGAGGTAGTTAACTGACATAAAGGCAATGATTTTATATATATATATATATATATATATATATATATATGTGTTCAGATTACGATGATGCCAGTATACTATACATTGAAATGCAACATTGGAAAAAAAAATCCACAGAAAAACAGTACATAGAAAAAAAAAAAAAGAACACACCTGATTCTCTCCAAGAGCTTTGGACTCCTTCTAGCAGTTCTGATTAAACGGTGCTTAAGAAGTTCCTTAGCACTTGTCCTCTAAAATTGAAAATGAGGGGAAAAACAGAACGAAAGTATAAGAATAGACAGTAAAAAGAAAAAGAAAAAGGAACAGTTATTCACCATAATAGCTTACAAAATGATAAGTTACTACATTATCAGCACCAACTAGTTAGTATTTGTCATCAGCAGTAGGAAGAGATGAAATGGCTCATCAAGGAACCAGAGCATAAAATGTAAACAATTAAGAGATCCACACAATATCAGATATGTATAATTAAAAAAAAAAAAAAACGAGTTCAGACTTTGGCTAGTTTTCAAGCACTACCAACATGCACATATGCATGTGGAAGATGGAAGAAGTTCATAGAGCTACCTCTGCCGGGTTCTTCTTCAAACAGAGGGAGACAAATTCTTTCAGAGGACGAGAGAAATGCTCATCTAGCTGAATGAAAAAAACAACATTATGAATTCCACAGGTTGTATGAAGAACACCATGGGATTAACTAACAATCTGGAATTACGGGAAGATTATGAAAGAGCACCTGAGGTGGATTTTCTCGGGGAATGATGAAAAGCACTCTCATGGGATGGAGATCAGCAAGTGGAGGTTCACCCTTAGCCATCTCGATTGCAGTTATACCTAGAGACCATATATCTGCCTGTTCCAAGCCAGTGCACCCAATTATGATGAGAATTGGCAAAATTACCGTAAGGAATATCCACTAATAGTAAACCTCAGAATAATTCATAGGGGAGGGAGCGGCTGACATAAGACATACCTTCTCATTGTATCCTTCAGAGTTTTGAATAACTTCTGGAGCCATCCAGAATGGTGTTCCTACAAAAGTCTGTAACTTTTAATTGCATTAGCTTGAGATTTGATGACTCCTTTGACAGTTCCATCTCAGCTTAATAAGAGCAACAATTAGACCATAAACATCACACTCATTTTACAGAGAAAGTATACTTCACAACTTGTCCATTCGGCTCATTGCAACTAGGAACAGAATATAAAGAAGGGTAAAGATGATGCTACTGTAGCATGAAGCAGAAACCACCATGGAAACAATGTCAAAACATCCTGAAAAAACTTAGGGACAACTCTTCAAGAGACAATAACGAACACAGAAAAGGAGGTCAGAGAGTCAGAATAATTAATTAAGGATTTAATACCAAAGTGAAAGGGAATTAGTGTAGATTGTCAAATGTGATTCACAAGAAAGTCACACAAAATGAAGACAGTGGTACCTTTCTTCTTGAAATTGTTCGCGTCAATTGAGCAGAAACACCAAAATCTGCTACCTGTATCATATGAAAGAAAATTAATTGAAGCAAAGATATTAACACAATTTACCATCCAAAGATCTCCAATCTATAAAATTATGTACCAAGATAATAATACCTTAACATCCCCATTCTCTGTCAACAAAATGTTTGCCGCTGTCAAATCATAAGCAAAGTTTATATTATGGACAAAAAGGGAAAGCAGAAAGAAAAAGGAAATGCTCATAGTTAAAAGTTAGATGCAATAAAGCAATCAACAAATGAAGACTACATTTGAGAGATGTAGAAATACATCATTACGCTTTCTTATTATTATATCTCATAAGAAGGCATTCACGATTCAAACACAACCATGTTCAAAAAATTGGAAAGGACCTAATTTGGCCAAAATAAAGTGTGCCTGATAATGTACCTTTAATATCTCTATGGATTTTTCCCTCATTATGGAGATACTCAACTGCATGGAGCAAATCACGTAAAATCCAAGCTATCGAAACTTCATCCAGAGGTTGATTTGGCTGAATCTGTAGAGGAATAGAACAGTATCTGTATGTGAGCCAACAATTTTTAGCAACAAATAAAGCACCTTCAAATTTCATCACAGCGTTATAAGAGTTTTGTTTCATGGTCCTCTCGCATGGTACTATAGATTGAAAGATAATGGTTTTCCACCTAAGGAATGCTTTTCTCAAGAGATTCCTTGGGAAAAAAAACCTTGAATGTCCATAGAAGGAAAAGTGATGCTTCAGTTCGTAAAAATTACGTTTTCAAGGGAGGCTTGACCAGAAAAGAAAATGAACCATAATGTTTATGCAAGGAGAAAGAAAGTATGATCGTAATTCATACATAATATGGGAAAATGAACCAGCTGATTCCATGTTCAAATGTGAAATTGAAGATTCAATTTATCTTGGAAAAAAGGTCATGGATTGATTACATCTGTTTCATCCAATTCAGAGGAACTTTTATTCTGAAGTTCTAAACCAATACAGAGTTACAAATATAGGGAAATAATTTTCGGAAGATTGAATTATATAAATAAGAAAATAGAAGGATCTGAAGGTCACTACCAGATCAGCAACAGAACCACCAGCCATGTACTCCATGACTATCCACAGCTTAGTTTGATGCAAATAAGAACAATAATATTCTGTAATATAGGGAGATCGGCATTCTGAAAGAACTGCAATTTCCTGTCAGCAAAGAAATTGAAATTACAAGAAAAGTAACCCTATAATTTCAATTGATGAGTTTCATACAGAAATATCAAATGTACCTTCTGGATGTCCTCTATCTCATCCTCCCTGAGAAAGAACAAGCACTTATAAGGTGAAAGGAAGACGTACTTATCTTCGAGTACAAAATAAGAAACTATTGTTAAATACCAAGCCAGATGTCTTGCATTACCTCGGAACTGATTATAGTTCCAGAAAAACTAGGATTGGAATGTACTGCAGATTGATCTAACTCAAAATACATGTATATCAAAGAATTGTGTTTCAGAACAACTTGGTATACACAAATATCAAGTCAATTTCCTTCACTTGGAGCATGGTTGATGGATTGATAGAAGTGAATACTCTCAACATTTTACTTTTAACAAAGTTACACTCCATTGTTTATCATGGTATACTACTAGTCTAGACCTGGACCAACTTGAGCTAGAATCCCTCCAATATCTTTTTTAAGGTAGCTCATTTTTCATCCATGATGTCGACTAGTTTAAAAAACTATGTTGGCTTAATGGTTTTATAGGATCTCCAATAGAATGGGTTTTAGAGATAGATTGGTGCAAGAAGTTGAGTCAAAAAATCAATCAATCTCTGCCCAACCTTGAGGCTAAGAAAATTGAGTATTCTTTGTGTAGCACTTAAGTTCCACAACAGTCAACACTGAACTCAGATTCTATAGATCATGAAGAGAACATGCTCCAATGAACCTTAAAACATAATATCAGGGATTTTTACAATAATACCACAATACTTCTAACTGCTCCATTCTTCATGATTATCCAACCAGCATTCAATTCAAGAAATTAGACTCATCCTGTGTCATTCCATGTAATGTGAACTAAACAAAAAAACTAAGACCATTACAACTTAGAGACAGCAACTCACTAATCTTTTTGCAAACCCAGCTCAACCAAACTATCAAATTTTCTCCATTACTTAGAGTCAACAGATCACAAAACAATTATTTCACATGAATACTCTTACAGAAGCATGCCTGCATTCCTCAGATCTGGATTCATTATTGACCAGGAAGATTCTAAAGTAAACTAGAAAAGAAATCACATACAACAATTTTTTGCTGTACATTAACCATGGTGAACGACACATCAAACATTGTAAAATAACATATATAATTCCAGTTTAACACTCACGATTCTTCCAAATCAATGACCTTGATGGCAACATCCCTTTTTAATTCCTTATCATACCTGCAAAAGCAAAAAACAAAGAAAACATCAAATTAATCGAGTAAGAAACTATTTGCAGTTAAATACCCAATAGAACTAATATGCAAAGAAAAAGAAAAAAAGCAACATGCAAAGTGAGGATAAATTTTTTTACTTTCAAATAAATCAGAAATCTAAGAGGAAACAGTACATAAAATTTAGTAATAAGAAGAGGATTTCGCCGCAATTATCAACTTTTTTACTTCAAACAAAGCAATGTGTTAAATGCAACCACCAATGGAACATGGCCTCACCTGAAATTCCGTACAAACATGAAACTCATGGTGATTTTTTTTTTTTAGGGTGGCGGGAGAACTCAGGGTGAGTTATGCATACCACTGTGAACAAAATCTCTTCTTCAAGTGAATGAAATTTGTTCAGGTAAATAAAATTGGGACTCAAACAGACATACTTCGCACTCAGAGTACCTTTTCTCTAAAATGAAGAAGATTCTTTTTTTTTTTTTTTTTTTTTTTTTTGGGTGTTGGAAGAAGTACTAGATTAGATACATACAAGGAAGACCAGAGTTTTGCATATTAACATATGGAAACATTACAAACTTCATGTCAAATCATAATTGGTAGCAGATCCAGCCAAACCTAACATAAATGACAATAGGTGTTGAATGATTACCTCATCTAAAAGCGGTTTTTAGAGAGGGGTATCAATTTAACATTTCAGTTAATATGTTCAACATGCCCCCTCACGTGCAGAAGGATTAATTACTAAAGCCTCACACATCAATTTATTTTTTGAAATGGCTATGACAGTGAGATTTAAACACCGGCCTAATACCATGTTGAAACACTGACTTGCCGCCAGTAATTCACGGCACTATCACATTGAACTCTAATTTTTCAGTATCTACAACCTATTCTACCGAGAAGACGGCCTAAACTACATCTTGAAGCAAGAAAGTATAAATAAGTTAACTGTACAAATTATGAACTCATTTCCACATGCAGTATAGAAACTTCCCACGTGGATGGACAATACTAGTAAATCAAGCTACCACTTTTACTATAAGTATGACAGTTAAAAAGTTGATAAAACGACAAAAAGTAACAAAATGATCCTTTAACACCACCCACATTCAATTCAACTGTAAAACTTATGATATCTCTAGTTCTTCTAACTAAAAAATCTATTTAATTTGCGTATACTACATAAATTCAAAAACATTAATGGCTTCATGCATTTGAATGGGACCTGGAATCAGCTATGCTCAATGTGTCGCAAACAAAAAATACATGCTGAGTTTGTCGGTAACATTTTCACCAAAACCTAAAAATAAAATGCATATAAATTGTATTGCAAAATTACCCTTTATAGACATCCCCAAAAGAACCTCTTCCAATAAGCTCCAAATCACTAAATCTGGACCCTGAGGCCTCTAATAAAGCTTCTGCATCAGCCATTATGGGTATACTACATCAGGCTCTCTTCCTCTTCATACTCTTGGAGGAGAAAACAAATGCTCCAACCAAATAATCATAGCCTCATAACACTAAAGAATTCTGCAAACATCGTGGCATGGGCCAACTGAATTCCACTCCTTTTTTTATCTTTTAATTTCCAAAACCACTCATAGGTCTGCAAGAAAGCATAAAAACAACAAAGAATAAAACCCGATGAGATTGCATCAACAAGGAGATCCAACAAATAAATAAAAATTCAAAATCCAATCTGTAAGATGGGAATACAATGGGACTCTTAAATGTGCTGAAAATACCACAGTTAGGTGAAGTGGAGATGCTAAAGTGACTGCTCAACAAATTTCATTCAATTTTTCACACAATTAAAATTCTTGAACCCCAAAATTACACAACGATTGCCATACAAATACTCCAGCTATGACTTTAATGCCAGGCATATTGGTTTCCTTCCAAGAAAAGAATTAAAGATATTAGTTTAAAACAAATTAAAACAAAACTAACCTTGCGAATGCGGATTCAAGAAATGTTCTCAAAATTAACGGCTTTATACAAGAAAACAGCCGAATTGAAAAACAAAAGTGAAACTGTAGATCCTTGAGCGTATATCAGTATGCAGATACATGCATGCAATTGCCTTTTTTCTTCTTCCTTTTTTTCTGTTCGTCTCTGGTTTTTTGCAGAGTGAAAAGGTATCGATACAGAAAACTTACTATCGTTGCTTTGTTTTCTAATGATGTGAATGAATCGCAGCGGAAATAATTATTAATCATGATTGTGCATAAACAAGAAATTGAAGGGTTGGGCCGGGGGCTTCTTGAAATGGGCCGGGGCTTCTTGAAATGGTACATGCGCTAAATTAAATATGATTTTGAGTAGTAATAAGTTTTTCTTTTTTCTTTTAGTCTTTCTTTTTGTGCATGATTTTTTCTTTTTTCAGCAAAAAATCATGGATTATTGCAATTAGAAATTTGAATATGATTAGCACCAATTTTTCTGAAGGGAATATTAACAAAAAAAATTCTTATGTAATCTTGATAGTTTATTTATTTAAGTTTCCCAAAAACTTTGAAGACGTTAGTTTGAATCCTATCAAATGGTTGCGTGTACTATTATAGAAACATATTACATTAAACTTAAATCATATGTTGATTTCTCAGAAATTATTGGTTGTACTTAATACTTTATTTCATTTTAATTTATTTTTTAAAAGGCATTAAAAATATAAGTGATTTCATATGTATAAACTATATTTTATTTTAGCCTCTTTTTTTTTTTTTTTAAATTATGCCTACATAATTAGGCGGTCCTACGATACTCCGAGAAACAAATAGAGTCCAAATAAATCTTGAATCCAGCCTGGATGTATTGGTAGGCCCAAATAGGATAAATGCATTTATTAATGAGCCATATTCTCAGTTGCTTAATTTAAGCTTCCTCATAATGGGCTGTCTTCTGAATTTCGGCCCATAATTTATACAACAGGCTAAGTTGCCAATGCCAATTAGTAATGCGGCTAGTGCCAATAAGATTTTCTCCAAGTGAATTTATATTCTAAATTTAAGGTTTAATCTGGGTTGATTGACACTGAGATAGATATTTTAAACTGTAATGAATTATCTGCTCGTTTGGATGATTTCACGTTACAACTGCTCAATAAGCTTTGGGTAAAACTTATTCGAAATGTTAGTTAAAAGAGAAAATAATTATTTATAATAAAATAAATCAAGTATGATAAGTTAAGTTAAAAAATAATAGATCTTTTGAAATATTTAGTAGGATGTAAATTTGAAAGAGATATTGGATTATAGCTAAAAACACAAATACTTTGAAACAAATTCAACCTTTAGAAATTTCATTTCGATCAAAGGGGAAATATTAAATAATAGTAGTGGTAGTGAAGGAAATGACATATGAAATTTTGGTGTGGTGTATTATTGGATGAGTTGGTAGGGAAAAATAAATAGAGATTGGCATTGGCATTATTAAAGAAGGATGTAAGGAGAGAGTTAGGTGAGAATGAGATTAAGGTTGGAATTATGCGGTAAGTGTGGGCCCCACAAAGATACGGTTGTGTGGGGTGGGGGTGGGGTGCATCCGAGCCCCCCGGGGCGGTCAATGCGGAGGAGCTGATCAACACTGGGGGCGTAGATTGACGTACCCTGTGCGCCACCACTTTTTTTCCTTTTTTTTTTTTCCCTCTAAAATCGATCCCTGCACACTGCCACTTCTCCACGCGCCGAGCCATCGCTTGCCTTGCACGAAGGTCAAAACAGTCAAGTTCGTTTAGTATTAATTTCCTTTTATTGGTTTGGTTTCAGGACCATGGTGCTTTTATTGGGTTGAGTGTGTTTCAATTTTTTTTTTATTCTAGTTATATGCAACCATAACTTCTTTTTACAAAACTAGAATGTTATATGTATCTTCCTCAACTAATATGAGTTGGTTGAATCTTGAATTTTTACACGTGGAGAAACATGGTTTATTTTGTGATAAGAAGGTGATGAACAAACATGATCATAAAAAATTAAAAAAAAAAAAAATTAAGGTGGATGATATTAGTTGGCACATAATATAGTGAATTAAGGTATCGGTTCAATAAAGAAACAATGCAATAAAGTTCAAAGACAATATAGCAAGATTAAACACATGAAACACAAATATTTATTTATTTATTTGTTATATTTGTTACCTGTAACACAAATTTAATAATAGAAACAAAAAAATAGCTATCAACTAATATCCACGAACTGAAAAATTAGATCGTTTTAAAACTAAAACTTGTAGTTATATTAAATTCGCTTACATCAAAGTCAAGAGTTAACTGGATTTGTCCAATTTTGACACAATCTTTTTGCCTTATTGAATTTGGCCCAATAGTAGTCCAAACTTGATAAAATTAAACCAAACTAGATAATTTTGTGTCATTTCCATATCGTGCATTTTATAAATTGTTATTATTTAGTGACAAAGAACAATCATTGAGCCAAAATCTAATAAATTGGGTTGAGTTTTAATTAACTAGTAACAAACTTTGAAACCACTAACCTTCTAATTTAAGTGGTATTTCATTTTTATAATGATGTGTATTCTCGTTCCACTCCATTTAACCTATTAAAAAATCTCTATAGCTTATTTAAAAAAACGAACTTTAAAATTCATGTATTGGTTGAGTTTGAATAGCTTTTAATGAATGGGGTAAGATACCCTTAAATGCAATTAATGATTGGCTTAATAGGGTTGGGGTTGGAGCACGCGCGAGGTGGGCGGGTGGGTGAGAGAAAAGTGGAGATGCGGAAGAGAAAGGGTACAGTGGTCCGCAATTCGTGCGCTTCTCTTTCTTTATGAGAAACGATGCACCGACTCACTGCCCTCTCACGTGCTCACGTGACTCCTTAATCTCATATTCTCTTCTTTCTTTTCTTTAATCCCCATTTTTTATTTAATAATTCATAATACAACTAGCTTTTCTTTTCTTTTATTTTATTTTAGTTTAGTTTTCCTGCTATTTCTACTGCTACTTTGATCTGGCCACTCCACTCCCTCTCCTCCAACCCAATCCTAAGTCAAAAGGGTATAATTGGACATCCAAGTGAACCTTTTGCTATGTTGAATAGCAAGTGTTGGGAATAAGAAGAGCAAAAATGTTAAAAAAATAAATTAACAGTAAAAAAATATTTTCCTTCTCATTTACTTCATTTTCCACACGAAAGAAATAAAATGATTGCATAATCCTTGAATATTTCCCCAATGACAATCATGCTATGGAATTGGTGTGCATCATCATCGCTCTACATTGATATAGTACATGTATTTGATGTAATTGTCTTCTTTTATGAATTAGTTTCTAGAATAATATCAATTAGACAATTCATCTATAAGAAAATCGAAATATTTTATTCTCACATAATAATGAACTTGTATTTTTACTTATTTGCATGCCAACTTTGATATGAAAACAAATGTTAGAAGTTCGATATGTCTCATATTATATAAGTTAAAAATTATATATATCTTATTTGTTCACTATATTTCTATTTAAACTATTTTTGCACTGAGTTATGATCAGAACTTAGATCTTATTATATACTAATGGAGATGAAGTTACCGTGAATTACCTCAACAAGCTCGATCCACTCTTGCCCAACAAGCCCAACTCTTGGGTTGTTCAATCTTTTATTGTTTTATTTTATTATTTTCAGATCTTTAATTCCTCTGATGTCCAAACTTTATTTACGGGCTTTATGTTATTTGGTCTTTCATCTTTGATACTTATACGTTATGTTTGAGAATTTTTGAAACTTAATGGATGATTATTAAAATAAGGGTTTTCCCTTCTATCTATTTTTACGATATTCTCTGGAATCAACAACAGATAGAAGATGTTTCTAGTTTCAATCTATAAGCCAGTTACATTATGTAAAAAAAAAAAAACCACAGAATACATATTAAAAAGAAAAAAAAACCCAAAAACTCAAATATGTAGTAGATTCTTTAAAAAAAGACCTGCTATTAAAAACGAATTGTCATAAACATCTATTCACCCAATAAAGTGAATACATTTGAGTAGATACCTTTTGATCTTGTAAAGTATGGGCATTATCATTATTTAATGAAGATAAAAACAGAAACACAAGTAAACAAGTCGGCAAAAAATTGGATCTTTTTGCAGAGTGACATCAAATTTTGCACAAATGACTGGGTAGAGCCGTAGAGAAAGCTACCTTAGCCTTGAAGGGAGGTTTGGCAATATCAAAAACAGGAGTGCCCAAATCTGAATTCTCTTCCTAAACTATGATTACCCCCAAGTCTTTCCAACTGACATATTAATATTATTCTAATGTATTTATCACTATGAGCTCAGGGTGTCTCCTACTGCTTTTTGACTGGTAAAGATTCTGTCTGTTTAAAATGCCTATAATTTTGTACCTCCATACTCTTTGTCCATTGATAAGCTACTTCATATTTATCACAATAAATATTAGACAAAATATCTTGAAATACTATTAATCAAATAAAGAAGACTCTTTTCATTATAATTTGGTGAATTGTTAGAAATCGACCATGATCATATAAAGAATAGTGCAAAAAGGCTGATATGATTGATACATAGTAAATTTGTCTTGTAATCACTTTATGTATGTCTTATCAGTAAGGATGAATTTTTTTCACTTTATTGGATTGTGGAAAAAAAAAAATTATATATTTTATGAGTAGAAAAGTAAACTACTGTGTTAACTGCGATAAGAAGACCGATGCTATCCCATAAATATTATTTTAGGATTGAATTTGAAATATGGTAAGAAAAACTCAGTTAAATGTTCATATTAAGACTGAATAAACAATAGCATATCCAGATTTATCTATAAGATAAATGGAAGATTATTTTCTCTTGGATTAGCAGTGTTAAAAACTCCGATTGATGGATTTTTTTTTTTTGCATTGTGTAATTTTAATTTCTTCAAATTAGTAATAGGTATAAGAAAGTGATATGTAGTTCTCATATTCGTGGATATATATTCTGTTAATGTTGTTCTTTTTAAGGAATACAATTTGTTTCTTTCTTTTTGTATATAATAGAGGGAGGAATAATGGTAGTGCTAAGATATTGACTAACGTATTACTATCGATATCGACTACATATGTATCTATTTAAACTCATTCTTTTTTATGTTTTTCAATGGTAACATAAAGATATGTAAAATATTTGTTGGTGTTGATGAATTCGTTTATTCATGCATGTAATTGTCACAAATTATCAATAATGATAATTAAACCAATATTAAAAAATCCTTATAAAACGATTTTATAATATAATTTTGTGTGTGGGACTTTATTATTCAAATTCAAAATTTTTGTTATAAATTTATATATATATATATATATATATATATATATATATATATATATAACAATTAACATCTCTACCACAGTTTTCACAAATTACCACCTAATTACCAAAAAACATCAGCCTTTGAAGGGAAAAAAAAAGGAGTAGAACTGGTTAAATATATATTTAAATATAGAACGAAATCCTCAATCCATACCCTAAATTAAGTTATCATACCTAGCATGGATATTTCCTTATTGAACCATCCTGAGCTTTTGGTTCGATTTATAAAGATCTAATTTTAAAAATCCCCAAAATTGAGCATGGTTCCAAAAATTAATCTATAATCCTCGAATTTCCTCATATACGTATACATCCCTAACTAACATTCCAAAAATATATATATAAATAAAAAATTAAAAAGAACTAAAAAACCGCCAATGAAAAATGAAATTTACATGAGAAACTTTTGTTAGAAGTGTTATGATGGATGAA
Organism: Scutellaria minor; assembly: GCA_954870855.1. Lineage (NCBI taxonomy): Eukaryota > Viridiplantae > Streptophyta > Magnoliopsida > Lamiales > Lamiaceae > Scutellaria > Scutellaria minor. The sequence goes on from OX940727.1 coordinate 8,983,725, forward strand.
AGTGGTAATTTTCCTTTATATGTTGTGTGATGATTATGTAAAAAAGTGAAAGATTAGAAGAAGTAGTTTCCACATTAGATTCCTTTTAAAGAATAATCAAGAAATCAGGGTTGTAAGAATGTTGGACCATTTGAGTGGCATTCTAGAGCGAAAACATAATTAAGATTTAAGAGTAATGATGGTTATACTCTATGCTTATGTTACTGTACTCAAGTCCAAACATATGCTAATTATGAAAAAAAAAAAAAAGTTAAATATGCAAATCCGCTTAAGGATAACTCATGACATATTAAAAAAAAAAAATCCAGAATGCTGGTAGTTTCATGACAAATGAGGTAATAGCAGGTCATGTTGTGAATTTGAGATAAAGATTTTAATAGTGATATTAGTAGATCCAACTTTCACTTGAATATTTATATGGTAGAAACTTATATAAATTTGGTTGCTAAGTTGGTCCACATAAGCGTTAAATTGAGTTATAAAAAAAAACGTAAAGTTTTTAAATCACGAATACCTCATTTCACAATTAATGCAGTATAACTAACTAATGTTTCGATTTTTACATATTGTATGTACTAGTATCACGGGTATAAAAATTCTACTATTTTATTATTGATATAAAAATATTTAACATATAAAATAATAAATATTTTGAGAGTAATTTCAATCTAATTTGTTACCCGTTTGATGAACGATCATAAAATTTTAATATTTCGAATTTGATGTGATAATGGTAATTTACAAAAAAAATCAAATTCTTAATAATATTTCATTTATTTGACACCCATGTGATGCATGAACAATCTCGAGTGTAGTAATTTTTTGATATAAAAATATTGTCGAGGAAAAACAATATAATTCTTTAGATGAGTTAACTTAATTTAATTAATCTAATACCCATAAAATTTACAAATTTTCGATATTTCTTATATTCATCATGATATGTTCTCTACTAATTGTATATCAATTAATTTGTTAATTAGAGTGTCAATCAAATATGTTTTAATTAATACTAATTAAATTAATTTTGACAAAAGTATATCCGTATTGAATAGAATTCAGTCAATCTTTAACAATGTATTTATCTTTTAAAGGTGATTCTATACACAACCCATAATTTACTAAACACACCCAATTTCTATATAAATGAAAGATATAAAAACACAATGTTTGGGGTGTGTTTAGTAAGTTATGGGGTGTGTATAGAATCACCCATCTTTTAATCTAGATCAAAATCATAAGTTTTTGTTATTTTAATATTGTTAAACATGTTTTATTTTTTAAACGTTGTTATTTTTCTTTTATGTATAAATTTTGATTTTTTTTACCAAATTGAATTGTAGTTATTATTCAATCATTCTATATCAATATATATATATATATATATATATATATATATATCAATCTATATACATTCATAAATTTAGGTGATAATTTTTGAAGAATTTTTTTTTACAAAATAATGCTTAAATTTAGATCTACGTGGATAAATGAAAAATGTGAATGAGTAGTATGATATAACTAATGGTGAGTTCAAATTCCATATAGAAGAGATTACATAATACATATTTTTTGCATTTAATAGTTATCAAATATTAATTAATTATTAATATATTACATATTTAGCAATTGAAATGTATAGAAAAATAGCCTCATTTTCAGTATTTTTTATTTTGGATAATTGTTATTATATATATATATAATATAACATTCTTAAATATTTTGTTACATAAATATATTTAGAGCTTTATTTTGCAAAGGTGCCCATTAGGAAATGGTCATAATAAAAAAATATTAACAACTAATAATTAAAACAAAAGAAAATCAGATTGTAATTTGATTGTATAGCAAACAAACTAATTTGAATAATGAAGTTGGATCAATTATACCACACCTATCTATAAGTAAGAATAGATTTATGCATAAAAATTCACAAAGCTTATTCAAATTAATATGTAATCAGATAAGTAGAAAAATTGAACTTTATAACTTTACATATAATATTTTGATTGAAATAAGAAGAAGGTTAAGGTGATATCATAGATAATTTGACATTCAATCTGGTATAATTAATTACAAAAAAAAAAAAAAAAAAAAAAACTCCATAGTCCTCGTTCAGAATTTTAACCAAAGTTGATGGTAGAAAATTTGTATCATTTGATAGGATTTATATACCACTGATAATCTATATGAATACAAAATCGTTATGGAAATTTACCATAAATTCATCAACTAATGTAATTAGAAAATAAAAAATAATTAATGATATTTTTAATATTAGGAAGTGAAAATGAATGGGAAAATATTTGTCATTTATATTTTGAGGGGTAATTGTTATTATATATATATATATATAATACAAATCTCAATTTTATTTTTTTTCGTATCTTAGTGGGGATATTATGAATAAAAATATATAATTAAGGGATTTCAAGATTGGAGATGGTGGGCAACAATATAGAATGCCAAATTAATGTTGATTAGCAACATCAAATTATCTACACAAGTTGCATACAAGATACATTGGATCCACTTTGTGCAGGTCAAGCCCATATGTGTGACCAGTGATTTCAATACGATAACACAGGAAAATGTGTGTTTTAATGGGTGGTATTTTTAACGTTTTATCAGATTTTTTGAGCACGTGATAATATATAATAATACAAATTAAATACTCATCATATTCTTATATATGGTAATAAGTATGCAATAACCAATCTTACTTAATTATAACCTCATTGGTTCTCGATTTAATCTTGATTTAAGCTTTGACAAAAATTTATGTATCAAAACATTTTAATTAGAAGAAAATTGAACAAGCCCTATATTTTGTCATAAGTTTATTAAAAGGTGTTTGGTCAAATTTATTTAAAAAATATGATTTGTTTTTTTTTTCTATTAAAAAATAATAGTTAATTTTGAAGTTTGTTCAGATACATATGTTACATTTTATATTTAATGATATTTAATAAATATTACATGTTAATTAATAATATTATTTAATATAATGACGCGCGGTGATTAATTTAACGCACATTGATTGTTACTGAGAAGATAAGGTTAAAATAGACGAGAATGGTAGTAAAAGATAGTGTGTGGTAAAACCTACCAAAATGAGGAGCTATAATTAGGGTTGGAGTGGATGATCCAAAAAAATAAGAAAAGGGGCAAAAGAGTAAATAGAGAAGGGGAGGCCACGCCATCATCTCCTTTTCTCTTCCTAACCTTTCTCGCGCTGTCTGTTGGTGCTTTGTTAAGGAGGATAAAAAAGTTGTCCCCACTCTCATATATACACATACATACTCGGTTAAAAAATACACAGTAGAGAGAGAGAAAGAGGAGAGAGAAAATCTGGTTCCTAGAATTCTCAGTCTCATTTGCACGCACTTTCACTCTCACTGCGCGTCTGATATCTCTGCACCCACCCTTTTTCCTCCCCCCAAGTAACCGGGTAATTAACAAGTAAAGTCAGTGCGTGTTTCTGTGTGTGTGGTAAAACAAAGTTGAAAAAGAAAGAAAGGGATGAAGCGAGAAGCAGTCACCTCACTCTCTCTCTCTTCTCTCTCTCTCTCTTTGTGGTTGATATTTGACAAGCATTCTGCAGTGCAGTTGTGGGCAAAGTAGATAAATATAAAAAGCAGCACACATATTTATCTTACTATATAGCTAACTTCTCGGTTACTAGTGGATTAAGGGCAAATTTTTAGAAAAAGCAAGAGAGAGAAGAAGAAGGGAGATGGTGGGCTCAACAGATAGGAGCAAAGAAGCTGTTGGGATGATGGCCCTTCATGAGGCCCTTAGAACCGTCTGTCTCAACTCAGATTGGACTTACTCTGTCTTCTGGACCATACGCCCTCGCCCGTATCTCTCTCTCTCTCTCTCTCTAAGTTCCTCCATTTTCTTGATTTCTGAATCTGTTGTGTTTGTTTTTGGTGCAGGAGGGTTAGAGGAGGGAATGGCTGCAAAGTTGGAGATGACAACGGAAGCTTGTGAGTAGTGATTAATAGCTTAATTAATTTCGTTTAGCTTTGATCAAGGCATTGTGTTGTAGGAAAGAAGTGAGTGAGTGAGTGAGAGATGATATTATTAAGGATAGCGAGTGACAGGTGGTGGTGTTTAGAGGTGTTAAATAAGGTTGTCTTTATCTCATATCCTTTTTATCAATGTTTTGTAATTATGTGCAGAATGTTGATGTGGGAAGATGGGTTCTGCAGAGGCAGAGTTGCAGAGTGTTTGGATGAGATGGATGGAGAGGATCCTGTCAGGAAAGCCTTCAGCAAAATGTCCATTCAATTGTATAATTATGGAGAAGGGTGGGTACTGGGTAGGTGCTTTAAAGATTGGATTTTTCTCTCTCTCATCCACCCCTCTCTCTCCTCATTTTGTGTGAGTGTTTTTTTGTTTTGTTTTTTTGTTTTTCACTTTCTTTGTGGGTCTAGCTTGATTGGGTGAAAGATTAATTGCAGATTGATGGGGAAAGTTGCTTCTGATAAATGCCACAAATGGGTATTCAAAGAGCCAACAGAATGTGAACCAAACATTTCCAACTACTGGCAGAGTTCATTTGATGCTGTATGTCATTAACTTAATTGAGTTTGATTAAACACCACTAAGTAGTTGATTTTTCACCTTTAATGGTTTTGTTTCTGCTAACTCTTGGTGGTGTGTTAATGGTACAATCAAAAGAAAATGGACTTTCAATGTCCCAATTATTGTTCTGATTAATAAAGTAAAACTACTCACTGTGTTTGAATGATTGATGATCTCTTCTGATTTGTTTATTTCAGCTACCTTCTGAGTGGACTGAACAGTTTGATTCTGGCATTCAGGTTACTAATTAGGCACTTCATTCTCAACAGTAATTATTTGAGTTAAAAATCCTTAATTTGTCTTTGTTTCTTTTAACCTTAGACGATTGCTGTTATTCAAGCTGGACATGGCCTATTGCAGCTTGGTTCTTGCAAGATTGTGAGTTCAATTCTTGTTTTAAAATTTTCTCTTTAGTTGAAATCATTTGATTTGACTTTAGAATATCTTTCTTGATTAAATTCAGATACCAGAGGATCTCCACTTTGTACTAAGAATGAGACACACATTCGAATCCTTAGGTTATCAATCCGGATTCTATCTATCCCAGCTGTTCTCATCCAATCGAAACGCCTCATCATCCTCCACGGCTCCTCTAAAACAGCCCGTGATGCCGGTCCGGGCCCCGCCTCCCCTGTTCAACTGGGGGACAAGGCCACTTCCTTCAACCCCATCCATGTTCGCATCTCCGAGTTTCCAAAACTCAGCTCGACTCGGAATGCCGTTCAAGGATGAGACTCACATGTTCTTGCACCCTCATTCGAACGAGTCACGTATGGATGACATGATCGGGGATCATGAAGCCGACATCAAATGGCCCAACGGGCTGAGCTTCTTTAATGCATTGACTGGACGAAGCGATGAGGCCAAGCTCTTGTTCACCCCAGATGGGCTAGGAGGAGGCAACTCGAAGGATCCTGGTTCGGATCCTTCGAATTTGCACAACAATTGTGGGGGGAACCCTAATGAGTTCTTGAGCTTGGATAGCCATTCAAAGATGGATGGTGGCAAGTTCAAGAGGAGCTTCACTTTGCCTGCGAGAATGGCGACTTCGTCTTCTTCTTCATCGCTCAATCATTTGTCCCACAATCCCGGGGAATATCGGAATGAAGGGGGAATGTATTCTGATGTAATGGAAACTTTTTTGGAGTGATTTGTGTGGAGTGAGGAAATGTGAGAAGTTGTACTTAGCTAAAAAAAAAAAAAAGAGTTGTATTGGGTGATGAGATTGGATGCTCACCTTTGTTTGTTTTAGTACTCTATTCTATAACTTGTTCATCTTTCATATGCAATGTTAGTTATAGACTTCATGTTATTAAAGAATTAGAGCAAAAAATTAGAATAAATTCTCCAGATTTCATTGCTTGAGTTAATATTGCCTAACAGATTTCTTCTGTCTTGATTCTGGATTTATGACTGGTCAAACCACATGTGAACAAAGCAGTTGTAATTAAACATTCTTTATTAGGGAAACTAATAGTTTTTGCCAACCATTTTTTTAGTCATTTTTCATGAAAAAAGAAAAAAAAAGGCTTAATTAATATATCTACTTGGCCTATTCACTGCACGTTAGACTGATAAAATGAAATATAAGATTGAATTAGAGAGAAATCAATTTAATGAATTGCTAAGTTTGTTTAAATTAATAAAGGCTATGAGAAACAAAGGGGTGCAGTAGGGGTGCAGCCCAAATGGTAAAAAAAAATTGTCTTGCCTGGTTAAAAATAGGAAAGACCAAATTGTGTTTGCATAAAGCACACAATAATAGAAGAGTGAATCATATGCATCCAGCAAGAAAAGTATTTGGTTCCAAGTTTTATATTGCTCCCTGTCTGATGTATCAAGTCATGAGTGGCCTCAATCCTATTGCCTTATTTCCCCCAAACTCTCCTACAAATATTAGGTCATCTACTTGCCTATAATACCACCCTTTTTAGGTATAAAAGTGTCAGTTTTAGCTTTCCAAGGTGTGCCTAAGTTTTCTCCTTTTTAAGAATAGTGGACAGCCTAAAACTCATATCATTGTTGATCCAACTTTTTAGATATAAAATAATTTTTTTATGTTAAGTGAAAATAAGTTGTATGTAGCTAACTCCATTGAAATAGGGGGAAGACCATCCATTAGCTGTGGGAAGCTAGAATGTTTAGACTATGTTAAAAAAGGATTGTTTCATTGCATGATTAATTATTAGATTCTCCATTCACTTGGAATGGTCTCTGAGTGTTTAGAGCACAAATCTGGCCTAAGGTTGGCCTCCCTTTGTTCTCATCTACTGTTTTTGTCAACTTTGTATTGTTGTGAGATTATTTAGTGCTACTATAGTGTTATTACTAATTAAATATGAACAAATTGGGGTTGCTTGCTTGCTAAAACACCATCCTAATTTATCATTTCAATTCCCAAAAAAGAATTAATGAATTATAGTGTGTGCTATTTCAGACGGTGAATTATAACACTTTCTCCAAATCTATTACTGGAACACATTTTAATATATCAATTGTTGACATATCTCATATAATTATTAGTACTATAACTATTAATTTTATATCAAATAAGTTAAAAATGTGATCTTTACCCAAACAAACATTGGGAACATACTTTTACGCTTTTTCTGTTCATGTGGAATCAGTATAAAAGTATCCTCAGTTACTATAAATCCAATTAGGCATGAAGCCCAACATGATAGCCCAGGAATAAAGCTAAATTAAAATTAAAACTAAACAAAAGTCTAGTCCATCATAAAAAGGAACGGAGGCCCAAGCCCACCATAAGGAAGGCGGGTTTGAATAGATGATAATTTGACGTAACCCAACCCAATATTTCTATGGGCCCATTAAGGTTTTCTGGTGAAATTCCTTCAACACTTTATTAAAGACGAATAAGAACAAATATTTTTTTTCCTATCACAAGTGATTATAAAAAAACATCATCAAATTAAATAAACCATAACCTATAAAAGAAAGCCATTCTAGAAATTATTTAAAGAAATTAACAATATGAGAAAGGAACAAGTAAACTAAAAGCATTAGACAGAATAAAGAAGAAAAACATAAAACTCAGAGAAAAAGATAAAGAGAAAAAAAAGCAAAAGCCACAAAAGCAAACACCGCCATATACTTGATCTTCTTTAGCTAATCAAACAACACTTAACTTGAATTCAACTCGAACAAAATCCCTTAAACAAAACCATCCATGGCTTCTTCTTCCCCTACATTCTCTCTCCTCCTCCTTTCTCTCTCCATCCTTCTCTCACACGCCAAACCCCAATGCAGAACCTCGTGCGGTCAAATCCCGATCGCCTACCCCTTCGGCATCGACGACGGCTGTGGCAGCCCTTACTACCGCCACCTCCTCGTATGCTCCGAACCCGACCACCACCTCCAATTCCGAACCCCCTCCGGCCACTACCCCGTCCTCAACATCTCCTACTCCGACCCCCACCTCCTCCTCTCCGACCCCTTCATGTGGGCCTGCTCCGACGGCCCCCATTTCCGCCCCACCAGAGCTTTTAGCCTCGACACTAGCACCCACTTCCGCCTCTCGCCGCAGAACGACTACCTCTTCTTCAACTGCAGCGAGGATGACGTCATCATGGAGCCCAAGCCTGCCTTCTGCGACCGGTTCCCCGAGCAGTGCGACTCCACCTGCGACACGTCGAGCTACCTGTGCCGCCAGCTGCCGGAGTGCGGGGCGGCGGCGCTGGGGCGGAGCTCCTGCTGCTCCTACTATCCCAAGGGGAGTGAGTCGCTGAGGATGATGCTCAAGCACTGCGCCACGTATACGAGTGTTTATTGGAGGAATCTGGGGATCACGCCGGCGTTCGATCAGGTGCCGGAGTATGGGATCAGGGTGGACTTCGATATTCCGGTGACGGCGCGGTGCCTGCTGTGTGGGGACGGCGGCGCGTGTGGCTTTGATACGCAGACTCAGGATTTCTTGTGCTTGTGTGATCACAATACTAATGTTACTACTTCATGCAAAGGTAATCTTCTCATGCATGATTCTTGGTTAATATTTTTTTTTTGGATTGGATTTAGGTCTTATATTTTGAGTTTTGATGAATGTAGATGAGAGTGGTCGGCATAGCAGGCCTGCAATGGTGGCAGGTTGGTTTCTTGATTCTTCAATAGCTAAATTATGATGAACCAATTATTGCTATTAATGAATTTTGATAAAAAAGATTATTGAAACTTTATTTGGTTATAGGGGCAGTGACAGGAGTATCAGTAGGAGGAGCATTGGTGGGAGTTGGAGTTTGGTATCTGCGAAAGGTGAGAGCAAAAGCTCCAGTTACTCATGGAGTTCAAACCAATGACAATAGACTCTTTTGATGGACGATTCTACCCTTTTGTTAGTCCAATTACCACAGAGAATGTTGTGTTTAGGGGTGAGCTAGGTTGCAATTGGAATTTGTATACATACATACATGTAATGGTAAAATGGTCAAATTGAGCAAGTTCAAACGGCTACTGATATTGCATGAGATTTCCGATTTCAAATGATAATTTTTTTTTTTAAATTTATGTATATTAAATGACATTATTGATTAATCAATACCATGTATTGAAAATTAATGAATGAAATATAAAAGGAAACATCAATTATATTAAAGGATACCAACTTGATATTTTAATTCATAGTGAGTTCAAGAGATAAAATAGTTCATATAAAAGTTGAGGGGGGAATATTTCGAGAGATGGGGTCCACATATGTATTCTATCTATAATAACAACTTAAAACGAAGGCAAGAATTAGATTCTGTCTCCTACAAACCAAAATTTGAACAGTCAAGGGGATCATGACAAGAATATGATTGCGAAAAAAATAAGAAAACAAAGGACATAATAATTAAAGAAAAATCCATTTGAAACCAAAGTTGTTGAGAGATATATAAAACTTATGTTGAACCTTTTCCTATCTCAATTGCTTGCAGCAAAGAAACAACTTCATCAATTGAGGGTCTTTTTCTAGGATCCTGCTCTATACATTTACAAGCTATATCAAGCAACTCCCTTAACTGTTTTTCACAATCTTTATCACGTATAGATGAATCGAACACCTCCCATTCCCTCTTCTCCGACTTCATCTGAAACATCCACCCAACCAAATCTCTGCAGTTCTTCCCTCTGCACACCTCAACGGGCCGTCTTCCTGTTATAAGCTCCAATAGAACCACTCCAAAGCTATAAACATCGCCCCTGAAAGTAGCTGTCAATGTCTGGCTATACTCAGGTGGAATATATCCCAATGTGCCAACCAAATCTGTTGTTACATGAGTATCATAAGGGTGAAGCAATCTTGACAGCCCAAAATCAGCTAAGTGAGCCTCGAACTTCTCATCTAATAGTATGTTGCTGGTTTTGATGTCTCGATGGACTATGTTTGGCTCTTTGTGTAAATAAGCAAGTCCACTGGCAGCTCCTTGAGCTATTCTCAATCTGGTGTGCCATGTGAGAAACAAGCTCCCATCTACTCGTTCGTGCAACCAATAGTCCAGGCTTCCGTTTTCCATGTAAGAGTAGATCAATAGTCTGTCATTTCCATAACGACAGTAGCCTTGAAGAGAAACAAGGTTCTTATGCTGAGCTCTAGAAAGGGCTTCCACTTCGGCCTGAAACTCACGTTCCATCTGTCCACAATCGCCTGAAAGCCTCTTGATTGCAGCTTTTGAGCCGTTAGGTAGATCGGCTTTGAAGACTAGGCCAAACCCTCCACAGCCAACTATGTTTGATTGGCTGAAATTGTTTGTGGACTTCAATAGGTCTGAGACTGTGAGATCCTTGCAATCTGCATTCTTGAAGATAACCAGCTTTGGAGGTCCAAATGCATCGGAAAATCTTGGTTCCCCATTGATTTCATCCTCCACATCTCCAATCGGAACCCCAACATCTCTTCTTGATATCCTGATCAAAAGAATAGCCAAGAGCAAAGCAATTCCGACCCCAATGCTGATTGTTACTCCAAGAATAGTTCTCTGGCCGAACTTGTTGTCTTCCCGGGATGGAGTTGGGGGTCGTATTCCCATATTATTAACAGCACAAGGAGAAATCAGCTTCCCACACAGTCCAGAATTACCTTCAAAGCTTGAGCTGGAAAAGCTCAGAAATTGGCCCCCGGTTGGAACTGCTCCTTCGAGATGATTATAAGCGACGCTGAACTTTGACAGGAAGGTGAGCTGGTTGAATGAAGAAGGGATTGATCCAGAAAGATTGTTGTATGACAAATCCAATGTTTCCAGGTTTATCATGTTGGAAATGGAGCTAGGAATGGTTCCTGTTATGCTGTTCCTACTCAGATCCAAGACATGAAGCTGTTTCAGTCGTCCAATTTCAGACCAGATCGTTCCGTTTATCCTATTATTGCTCAACAAGATTGATGGAGGAAAGCTTGAAGCTTTATTATACTGCAATCCATTAGCACTCTTGTTTCTCTTCACAAAAAGTGGAATACCAGTTGCAGTGTTGAGAATGGATGTGTAGCTCTTTGAAGAGATCAAGCTCTTAAGCTCTGTGATGCCCTTTGGAATTTTTCCAGTGAGTGAATTATTCGAAAAATCCAAATAGAACAAACCCTCCATCTGCCCTATCCATGAGGGAATGGTGCCTTCTAAATGATTCCAAGACAGATCAAGAACCTGCAACTTCTTGCAATTCAATAGCCAATTTGGGATGCAGCCGTTCAGGCCGCAGTTTCCAAGAGCAAAGATCAATAAGCTCTCGAACCCACTTACATTTTTGGGAATTTCCTCACCATGAAAATTCTTAGTGAGTATAAGTGTGGTGAGATTCTTGCAATGCTTTAGAACAGATAAGGACCCTGATAGGTTGACAAGGCTGTTATTCGACAAGGAAAGAAATACGAGAGATGAAAGATTAGCATAATTATCAGGGATTTGGCCTGTCAATTTGTTCTTGGCAAGACTCAGAATTTTCAGTTCTTGGCAGCTAGACAGTGATTCAGGCAAGGGGCCTGAAAAACGATTGCTAGCAAGATCAAGAGTACAGAGATTAGAAAGTTCAGAAAAATCGAGATCAATAGGGCCATTAAGAGAGTTGTTCCTAAGATCAAGCACTTGCAGCTTAGAGCATACAGACAGAGATGAAGGCAGTGGGCCAGAGAGTGAATTTGAATTGGCATCAAGATGATTTAGTTCAGTTAAGTTCCCAAAAACATCAGGAAGGTAACCAGAAAATCGATTCCCTGACAAAATCAAGGTTCTAAGACTGGAAAGCTTACAGATTTCACTACTTAGTTGGCCTGAAAAAATATTGTAAGAGATGGAAAGCTGTTCTAAAGAAGACAACAAGTACAATGAGTTTGGAAGTTCACCAGAAAGAAAATTGAAATCCAAATGGAGCTGCCGAATAGCTGGGCCGCAATTCTCCAAGCCCTCAAGCCCACCAATAAATTGATTTGATGAGAAATCAAGAGCTTGAATTCTCTTGGAAACACTGCAGATGTTGGAGCTGATTTGGCCTGTGAACAAATTGTTACTTATGTTCAAAGCCACAAGATTGGGATATATTCCAATGTCAGTGAGATTTCCAGAGAAAGAATTGCCAGAGAGATTGAGAGATTGAATTGATTTCAATCCAACGATCGCCCCAAATGCCTGCCCAGCCAGCATGTTGTGGCTGAAATCAACAACTTCAAGGTGCTTCAAGTTAGAGAATTCCAAGGGCAATTCACCATCAAGAAAATTGTGTGAAAGATCAATCAGTTTCAATTGATCCAGTTTGCAGATAGCCTCTGAAAGGTTGCCCTTTAAACCTTTTCCAGATAACTTCAACATAGTAACTCTACTTCCACCATCATCACACACAACACCCTCCCAATTGCAGCATTCCTGTTCATTAGACCAAGAAAATTTCACAGTACCATTGATCAATTGGCCTGCGAATTCCTTCAATGCCGATAGATCATATGGATTACAGTCTCGTGCAGGAGTTGAAATACTGACGGATAAACAGAGGAAACAGGCCAAGAATGCCAAATTCAGGAAATTCATTATGGGGGATTTTGGAACCACCATTGATGATCCTAAATGTGATTACCAACTCCAATCAGGGCCAATAGAAACCATAGGCTTATCAGAAAATTTCTTAAAGATCGATCCTTTTGCGATTAAGCTACAAAACACTCACATCCCAAATACAAACACACTACTTGTAAGTACTCACATTCACTAACACCAAGATCTCTTTTTCATGCTCTTCCACATGGCTTCCAATCCCTAGAAACAAAAGGACAAATTCAACCCTTAGTTGAGAGCTTGATTCAGAAAGAGATTGAGAACTCAGAAACAAGCTAAACCCACGTTCCAAGATGAGAGAAAATTGACCAAACTATCAACTTGCAAATCAAGAAATGAGCACTGCAGAAACCCCACTAAGATTTACAGTCCCCACTTAAAATCTTGCTTCAGATACACAATTTCTTAGCGTAACCTAACGGAAAGAAGCAAGAATATTCCAAGAAAACTCACACCCAGTTCCCAAAACACCTCAAAGATCACAAAAAAAGAAAAAAATATATATAAAAAGAAAATCTCAGTTAACAACTTGTAACTGAAGGGAAGTTCTCATGGTTTCAGATCCCAAGTTCCAATCTTCAGACTTAAATGAGGGGGAAAGAAAAAACCTTTCTTTATTCCAAACCCACAAACCAAAGTTGAAAAAAGTCGTGATTTTTGAATGCCTTATCACTTGCAAACGAAGCAAGAAAAAGCCCACTGGAACCCTAAAAAAAGCATGCTCTTTTTCTACAATGGCAAGTGCTGTTTTAAGAGTAGAAGTAGTTAAGGAAAAGTATACATACTCATAGAATCCAGTGATTTCAAATCAAATGAACAGGGATGAAGAAAAAGACTGTCCTTGTAGACGACAGAAGTAAAAGGCAACTCACTGAACATTGATTTTTCTTCTCTGCGTATGTTTAGGAAAAAAAAGACCCCAAATTTTATTTGTGGACAAAATGGGCTGGTGGGGCTGCTTTGAAATGATGACACAAAGAGCTGACTTTTTTCATGAATTAAATACTAAAATATTAAGCACCATAAATTTGGTTTGGATTTATCTGTTGTCACAGTTAATTTGCCATATCACAACTCTGACTCAATTGCCAATATCCAAAATGAAATTTGTCTCTTTCTTTATCTGTGATTAGAAAATGTGTTTGCAGTGGAAGTGGGGGATTTGATGTGGCTTTCCACATTAATTTTTGGTGCCTTCTTACCTGGACTATCGCTTCTTTCTTCCTCTGTAATTCCACTCTTTTTTTATGCGAGTTGAGACCACACCACAAACAGTGTTCTACCTAAATATTTATTATTATTTTAATATATTTATTGCGAATAATGTTCTATCTTATATTATTCTTTTGTTTTCTAAGTTTAATACATGTTAGTTTATATGATTATAATTAGCGAATACATACAGAAAACAGTAAAATGATTTATCCATTGTAAATATATCTTACATACTCATTAAAGGTAAAAAAGAATTTAAGTGAACAATCAAAACAAACATCAAATCGTCTAATTATCTAAGAAGTCAAAAGTTGGTGCAATATTTGTTTAACTAAAAATTTTGGTACAATTACTACACAAATAGACACTCGCGGCCCTACATTGGAGCCAAGGGGCACTAGCCCCCTGAGATTAAAAAAAAAAAAAAAAAAGGTATTTTTATATTTTTATTCAAAAAATATGTATATTAATTAATTTTACTTGTATATATTATCAAATTCTTATTAAAAATATCAATTTTTAAGATTTTTAAAGTAAACTGTTCATATATCTAAACTCATTATTTGTTTTTCTTCATTGAGTAATGATATTATTTTAATTTATTTGATTATCAATTGTTATGGAATATATAATATATTCATTATTTTGGCTTAATAAAATATGAAGTGATTGTAAAGAATTATTATCATTGATTATTATCTTATGAATTGTTAGATTTGAGTTAGCGTTGTTGTTAAGTTAGATGTTGATTTATAGTTTGCATAATAGTAATGTTAATTTAATGATATTTAATAATTCTAATTTTATCTTATCTTTCATAAATAATGAAAAAGTATTATAGAAAAATATCAGTACTAATATTAAAAAGTATTTCAAAATGAACAATATTCATAGTTCATTTTTGAATCCAATGAGCGATATATTATTGAATAATTATTTAATAATACATCAGAAAATGATGTATTTGGAAATGTTAGCACCTAAGGTATCTTGCAATGATTTCAAAATAGAAAAAAATACAACATAAATATTGTAATCGTTTTTTTTTTTAATTTGTCATGTTGAAATGTTATAAAGATATTGATTTTAGATATTATTTTATAATGTGATTCACTGACTTTATCGTAATTTTATGATTTTATTCTTAGAATTGTTGTTATTTTTTTATTAATTGGACCCCCTCAATAAAAATTCTAGGTCCGCCACTGCAAATAGGGATTCTGTTGTTCTTAAATAAGGGGTTTTACAATGATATGTCTGAATTATCAATAAAAAATGTATTCTTTAAGAAAAAAATGAATAATATTGTGCAATGTAGAAAAGGAGGAGATTGGGGAAGGCGCGTGGGCTCAGGGCGCGTGGGAATCAGCGGCGGGTTAGGCGGAAGTCACGGATAATAGCGGCTATATTTGTCTTAATTATGACCCAAAATAATCCATTGGAAATTGCATTGAGGCCAATTACATGTGAACCCCACCAACCAAAAGCCCCACTTACCTATTTCTACTTTTCTCATATAATCCACTATACTCTTAATTTTGACTCTTCCACAAATAATAATAAGATGTTTTCTCGCCCTTTGATTTTTAATTTCATTTTTTTTATAGTAATCTTATTCTTATACCTTATTCATGTGCAAATTGAAAATATTACCATCTTGATACTAATAAATAAGATAAAAAGTATTGTGAGATAAACTTAGTCATTTATAAAAGTAAAATATTATCTTTTCGGCAATTGAATTATATTATTTTCCATGAAGTGAGACATCAATTTGTCGGGTGTTGTAACTCTTTAACGTTGAGACACAAGCATGTTGTGCTAGCCGGATACTAGACATGTCCAAAGTTGAGTTATAAATGTACTGTCACACCTTTTGATTAAACTATCGTTAAATTATCAATATATTTTTCATATAAGACATCCCAGAAAATTGTTGATTGGAGAAAAAAGAAAATTGAGTTGCAGCTGAAGATGAAGTTTTTATTTCACAACAATTTAAGGTTTATAATAACAAAAAAAGAAAAAGGGAAAAACTTGATTAAGAAGTTTTGGAAGAGGAAAGTGGGACTGAAAAATCATAAGAAGTGGACACAATGATGCTTTGTGGCTTTAAGAGGTTGACAATTTGTTGAATGCAAACTTTTCATAAAGAGCCTTACTCCCTACCACTATCATTACCCCACTAACTTATTTCTTCCTTTATTTATTTTTAATCTCTCTCAATATGCAATTATTTGGCATTGTTAATAATAAGGGATCAACATGATTATAAAGCTAGGTCCATTGACTCAATAGGGAAAAATAAATGAAAATCTAGGATTATCAAAATCAACTTACAAGAATAGTAAACATTTTTGGATGTATTTTTTTAACCAAAAAAACTTCAGAATCTGGATAAGCAAAGTTTAGGATGAAATTTGACTAAACCTCTACAATCTCTTGTCACCTTTCGAAAGCTCAGCTTGGAGTCGTCAACCTATTTATATTTCTTTGTATTTCATAATTTTTGTGTTATGTGGAGTAATATTAATATGATTCATTATATGCTAAAGTATCAATTGTTATTTTATGTTTGTATTACTTGTTTATTGTTAATGTATCATTTATTATTCAATTTCAACATAATTCTATCAACTGAATACCCATGTTAACCTTGTATTTACTAAGAGAAAGAAAACAAGATACAAATACCCAAACATATACTGGGCTCCCTACCATCACAAGGAAAGAGGAATTGGACCAAAAGTAGTAAAGCCCAGAGATATAATTGGGCCTGGTCCATAGTAATTAACAACTCTCCATAAGTTGGGCCTTTTTCAAAACATAAAATTCAGACCTAATCCTGGTGGTCTGGCCGCTACGCGGTAGTAACAGGTGGTCCACAACCACAATGATAAATTTTCTTAAATATGTTTCCATTTATATCAGTAATTTATAAGTTACTGCCACGCTACATCTTAAATAATCACATTAATATATACAAAATTTAGGCCCCCAATCTATTTTAGTTATAGTATAAGCAAATTGTCTCTTAAAATAAGATCTTTGATTCATTGTGATTCAAATGAACTTATCGGTACAAACCAGAAGTTTAGACTTGTGGTGGTGGCAACGGGGGCACGACATACTGCCACAAGCGGTCTCTAAACTCATAAAGCAGTCTACTTTCAGTGGTCTCTAAACTTATAAATCAATGTGTGATTTAAAAAAAAATTATGTTTTGATTACTAGAATCTACAATCATATATATTAAGATTTGCTACCTAAACTATTGAATTTTTTTTCAATGGGTACCTAAACTCAAAAACATTTTAGATTACTATCCATTCTCTTTAAAAAAAATTCCGGTTGCTACCCCAAACTCATTTTTTGCATATTTTCCAGCGAAAATTCGCCGAAAAATTTGAAAATACAATTTACCTCCAAATATTAATAAAAAATGCATGATTCATATGCCAAATGACTCTTATTTGAAGCCTAATTATAATCCCAAATCGATTTCATGAATCTCATTCAAATCGATCATGAATCGAACAAATATCATTATAGGGTTTTGAACAATTTTTTGTTCGATTCAAGTTTAAATCAAACAAGAATTGTTAAATTAACTTAGAGTTATAATTCGACTTCGAAAGAGGGTCATTTTGACATATAAATCATGTGGTTTTGGCTAATATTTGAAGGTGAATTACATTTTCGAGTTTTCCGGTGAATTTTGGCTAAAAAATATGTGTTTGGAGTAGTAAACGATTTTTTTTGAAGAGAATGAATAATGATTGAAAAAAAGTACAATAGTTTAGATAGCAAATTGAAATTTAAATAGCTTCATAATAACACACAATGTGTGTTAAAAATAATAGAAATCAAATCAAATATCGAATATTAACATAGGACCCCAACTTGTAGCTAGTAGTGGCCTACTAAAAATTAAAATTTCCATCACTTTCAGATTATATTTTCCCAGAGCAAAAGATTTCAAAATCCGATCCAAGATGTCCTTGTCCAGTTTTGAAACCTCAAGACTAATTCGAATTGAATATAAATTTGATAAAAATAACTAAAATGAAACATGTACATCTCCAATGCATTCTGAATTATCATTTGTTAATTTTAGATCTCCCTACCTCATTTATTTCGAATGGCTTTCTTGTAATTTGATCAGAACCATTGATTCATACACAAAGAAATACAAGGACTCAATTTTCATTTGTATAGTATGAAGGCATAATTTCAAAAAAAAAAAAACAAATATATAGTGACCTTATCTACTTGAAAGTACAAGGACCATATAGAATCGAATATTTGACACTTTTTTATTGTAACAAGATGCTTCGTAAAAAAAAAAATGATGCAGTTTGCTACACAATACTAGTAATATATTTCATGAATAACCTGGGTTTAATAATAGTTATTAATGTTGGTTTTTGATGCCTCCATGGACACAAATTATTTGTAGTCTTTAATCAGAAAATATACCATATCCTATGATTACATTATTTATGCTTTACAGGGTATTTTCTCGATATAATAAACATCCTTTCTGGGTAACAAAATAAAGGTTGAAATTGTTTTACTATTATCTTCTGCACTGCACTGAAATTAATATTGTTACTCATTAAACAACATGCAAAGTTACATTCTCCACCCATCCCAACATAACTGTATTTTTAGAATATTCTGCACACATTTGAGGAATTAAATGATCTAATTTGTCATCATCAAATTTAATTAAAGGTTCAAATTTCATATTTAATTATTTTTCTTTTTCGTTATAATTCATTATTATTAAGAGACTAGTACTGTCAAATCCAACTACCCACAACACAAACTCATCTTTCATAGAGCAAAATCTATTTTTATGGATCGTTGTTTAATCCATCATCATCACAAAATTAGAGGCATGAGACGATCACATCAGAATATACTTTAATTATAATTATATTATTGGTTGTTATGAATGTTAGAACATCGTACACTAGACAGAGAATTGTTATAATTAGAAAAAGGTGCATGTAGACAGCAGTGATATCTGATTCACAGTTGTCTTATCTTACAATAAATTCAGAACATGGTTGTGTTCCCTCTTCATGGCCCATCCATCTAACACATTTATACCACTGTTCATGCTTCTTTTTTCCAATTCTTCTCAAAAAAAAAACTTCACCTTTAGGCTTTAGCTATTCAACTTCTTTACCTAAATGCTTGCCAGCCTGGAAATCTTTCAAATTGAGACAAATAAATCAGTGAAGTCCATTTTAGTGGGCACAACATATGTCCCACTAGAGACCTTATAGCCTATTAATCTTGTTGGGTGACTTTATAATTTCTACTCACTGTTACATCCGGTGAAGTATATCGAAAATAAGTATATGATTCATTTAAAGATTGGATACTACATTAATATACAAGATGGTGTAAGTGAATTAAGGACCACTATTTTACCTTGAGAGCCACCACTCCCTGCCTATGGTTTTTTTTTTCCCTGTGAAAGTGACTAAAATGGAATCCCATAATGAAAAGTAAAAGAATATTAATTTAAAAAGAGATCTAGTATATGAAAGAATATAAGGAAGGAAGCCTTAACACTATATGAGAGGCATTTAAGATTAGAGAGAGAGAGAGAGAGAGAGAGAGAGAGAGAGAGAGAGAGAGAGGAATGAAGTTCTTATTCCAGTGTCCTTGCTGTTCATGTTTCTGCTTCTTGAAGCCCCAGAAAGGGAAACCAAAGGTGAAAGAAGCCCCTAAAGATAAAGAAGCTCCTAAGGTGAAAGAAGCCCCTAAAGAAAAAGAAGCTCCTAAGGTAAAAGAAGCCCCTAAAGATAAAGAAGACACCAAGGTAGAATGAATGAATGATTTATTCTGCACTGCAACCACATCACTAGCTCACATCAAACATTGCCAAATTATGATGACGACGATGATATTACATAAACTAAATCACTTTCTTGATGTTTTCTATATCCTTTCTATTTATTATTGATTTAAGGTCTCTGTCTTGTATCACTAAATGTACTTGTTTTAGCAATATTTAATGATTTATGGATATTCTTGATCCAAGGTGTTTGTCTTAGTGGTAACATGGACAAGATCTCATAATGTACCAAGTTACCGCCTTGAAATGCAAATTTATATATGATCTCCTATTTTTCGTTTCTTTTTCTTCTCTTCTTTCTTCTTCTACTATGGATTTTATTGTGCTCATCAAGTAGTTCAGATAATGTTAGGTTGTAGTTGTAGTAGATCTTGGGATTCAACGAATTAACCAAGATCGACAAAACAATCGTTAAGCTTATTAGAATAGTTTCTAAGTAAAATCATTTGATGGATGAGACTAAAGTAAATAAATTAGGTAAAAGTTAACACTTGAGCGTATTTATAGTACCCTACAAGTGGACAACATTGGAGAGGTGAAGTCAGACCCGATCAGAAGATCTAGATCGAATTAGGGTTTATATTAATAATGGTGTGAATCATTTGTTATGTTGAGGTGTTCTAAAATTTCTTAAGGGATGAATAAATTAATCCATTTATCATAGTTATCATATTCATATGTAATTTGGTATCATGAGATGCCCTAATTTCGGAATTGATGTTCACTTGACTTACCAGTCATTGGGCACAAGTTCAAGAATCATTCGCCAATGTGGCAGCGCCACATAGGCACTAGGCAGACCATGAATCGCTGAGTCATCATGTTCTTCCAATTTGATTGGCTAATTCATAACTAAACGAGAAGAAAAGCCAATTCGTGGCGCACAAACTAAAGTGTAAGAACTAAGAATGCTTTACAGAAAATTTTAACGAAAATTTTCTTTAAAAAAAGAAAAAGAAAAGAAAAGAAAGAAAGAAAAACTTTACAGCGTGATTCATGGTCAGCCAATGATTCAATTCGTGGGTCTAAAGAAAATGAAATGAAAGTACACGACAACAAATGTCACTGTCCACTTGTGAAAGATTTCACACCCATGGAATTACTCGCTCCATAGTTTAATTTCATTTGAAGTTTTGTATATGAATTAATATGATTCATGTTTTTTGCTTAATACTGATGGTTATTTGAGGCACGATAGAAAATTACTCAATTTGAACCTGTCATTATAATATTTAGGCTGTTATAATATATCGAACTAATCTCATAAGACATCTTAGAAAGTTGTGTTAATTAAAATCGTACAGCTCGATATACTCGTCAAGGCTTCGAAAATGTGTTTTTTTTTCTTCAAATAATCTATTTATAGTAATTATCTATTTAGAACCTCGTCTATAAATTTGTTAATTTGGTTATTGAACTTCATTTGTGCTTGTTTTAAGATTTCTCAATAATTGAATTCCTCGACCATTCTTAATTAGACCTACTTGGTTTTGTAGTAATTAACAAAAATCTACAATTTCAGCAGTCCAAAGTAAGAGAGACGTCCTTTTTCAGTTTTTTTATTTTTTATTTTTTAAAAAAATGAAAAATTAATAATTGTTTCTAAAGTTAAAATGTTTATAATTGAAATCTCTGTAGCACAGTTATGACAAAAAAAAAGAAGGGGGGGGGGGCAATTGATGAATAAATAAAGGATATAAAACCATTAATTACTATTTTTGAGACAGTTTCATGAATTTAATTTCATGAGATAGAATAATTGGTGGTTTATATGTCATATCAAAATTCTACTATACATTGTTTTAAAAATTTCAATGAAAATGTATATTTTGATTGTTTCCAAAATTTTGGTATGACAATGTCATATTGAAATTTTGATAGGACACATAGTGTATATCATTTCATATCAAAATTTCGATATATTAAAAATATAGTTACATCGAAATGAGAAATATTAATTTTTTAAAATTTCAGTGCCATACACGAAATTTACTGATTATCGGTATTAGGATCAATTATTAATGAATATTAATTAAAAGGGATTTGAGTATAATGTTAGTACGATGAAATAATGAATATATTAATCAGATCCATAAAACTCATATTAATTAATTATTAATGACACAAATCAATATCATCAACGTGGATGCTCTGAACCAACCAACTATACAACTTGGCGCCAACCTTCGAGCCAACCCTAAGAACTTGCAGAGAGAGAGAGAGAGAGGTAGGAAGTGATTAGAGCAGGTGAGATGGACTCCAGCGGCGGCGCCAAGTCGGCAGGTGGTCCGCTTCTGGAGAGGAAGGCGGCGGAGCGGTGGCTGAGCAAGTTCATCGACGTGGCGGAGTCCAAGGATCAGATCCTTTTCGCAATGCCCATGATTCTAAACAACGTTTCCTATTACTTCATTCCACTTGTCTCCGTCATGTTCGCCGGCCACCTCGGAGAACTCGACCTCGCCGCTTCCAACCTCGCCAATGCATGGGCCGCTGTCTCTGGTTTCTCTCTCATGGTAACATGCATGCATCCATACTTTCAATTGAAGACATCACATGATCATGATCATTAAATGTTTGATAGTTGGTCTAAGTGTTGCACTTGAGACTTTATGCGGGCAAGGGTTTGGCGCGAGGATGTATGGAATGTTGGGAGTGTATCTCCAGGCATCGTGCATCATATCCATTGGCTTCAGTGTTGTGGTCTCGATTCTCTGGTGGTATTCTGATCTTGTTCTAGCTTTGCTCTTTCGCCAAGATCCTCTAATAGCTGACTCTGCTGGTCTCTATTTGAAATACTTGATTCCTGGATTGTTTCCTTATGGGTTATTACAAAACATGTTGAGGTTTCTTCAGACACAATCTGTTGTCTTCCCACTTGTGGTCTGCTCGATCCTTTGCCTATGCTCTGGTCAATTGGACCGGGCTTGGATTCAGGGGAGCTCCTTTAGCAGCCTCGATTTCGTTGTGGATCTCTGTTTTCATGCTCGGTTTGTACGTGCTCAAGGCGAAGAAGTTTGAGGAAACATGGAAGGGGTTCTCATTGGAGTGTTGAGTCATGTGTTTACAAACATGAAGCTGGCTCTGCCTTCTGCAGCTATGGTGTGGTGAGTGAGTAATTAGTTAATTTCTTGTTGATTTACTTTTACCTTGTAATGATTAATTGAAAGTTTGATGATTGGATTAGTTTGGAGTATTGGGCTTTTGAGATTCTTGTACTGTTGGCTGGGCTGATGCCAGACTCGAAAATTTCCACTTCCCTAATAGTAATGTGGTGAGTAGTTTCAGCGTCTCTTTTGCTCGTTTATCATAATATTCTTGTTCATTAATTCCATATATATTTGTAAGTTATTGGGCCAGTTCTTTTAAGTTTTTATCTGGGCCCATGCTTCAATCCTTGGCGACCCAAGTTGAAGCTCGAAGGAAGCCCAGACCCAGCTCCCACCACTTAAGCTGACTCTTGATCTGAGCTATCCATTCCTGATCCTTGATCCTGACCTTTGGCTCCTCCATATATATTCCTTCCCCCTTGTCTCTGCTCACAAACCCTAACTCCCCTTCTCTCTCTCTAAACCGCGGCGCCCCCTTCCCCCTCTCTCTCTCTCTCCAGTACAGTGATAATACTCTGACCTGCGATGGCTGCGCACCTCCTCCGGCGCTGTCCTTGGACCTGTGCTGGCTGTCCTTGGCCGGGGTTTGTTCCTTATATAAGGGTGTTTTGTAGAGAGAGATGTAAGGTGAAGAGAGTGAAAAAGAATGAGGATTTCCTGACCTTTTCTGAGTGAGAAACTAGCCATTGTTTTGTGAGATCTTTGAGCCTCTTTAAGTGAGTGATTCATGTGTTGAATGCTGATTTGTTCATTCCTTGAGTGCTTAGTGGTTTAACCTGGGGCTTGGGTGAGCTTGGATCTGGGGCTTTTCATTGGGCTCCTTGGAGCCACCGCCAGCTGTGGTGCTTTGTGTGTCGTGGTCTAAGGAAGAAAAGGGGACTGAACCGAAGTCTCGAGAGTTGACCTGAACTCTCTCTCAAATCCATGTGTTGGATCTTCTGGTGCTCTATTTGCTTATCTCTTGGTGTTTATTTTTGTTTTAGATTTGTTCTTGGAAACTTGTATCTCAACTATACTCAGTGTAATAGTTATATCTGTTCTTTGTATTTGGACCGATGCCCAACAGTGGCATCAGAGCCTTGTTGTTGATAAAATCGGTCCAGTGGTGCTGAGGCGGTCTTGGCTTTACCCCTCTCTTTAGTGTTGGATCCTGTGGATCTTCTCTCCGCTGTGTTTACTGTTCTTTTTTTAATACAATGTAACATATATTTTTTTTGTATGATTTTCTGTATAATTTG
Organism: Scutellaria minor; assembly: GCA_954870855.1. Lineage (NCBI taxonomy): Eukaryota > Viridiplantae > Streptophyta > Magnoliopsida > Lamiales > Lamiaceae > Scutellaria > Scutellaria minor. Next base: position 9,007,780 of record OX940727.1, read on the forward strand.
AAAGTAAAGATAAGAACTGAGAATAAGAAAATTAGGGAGGATAGAGAGAGAACAAGAGGGAGGATAATACTATTTTTCTGATTATTCCTTTCTTTGCCAGAAAAAGGCATTTTGTAACAACTAGTGGGGACCGCACCCAAAAACAGCAAATACATAAACAACAGTGGCTAAAATAGAAATACCACCAACTTTAGGGGAATTTAAATAAGCTGAAAATAAAGCCACGTGTATGGACGAGATTTAATCTATCAAAAAGGTCTCCACCATCAGATCTTTGCCACGCCTAATCCCCTTTTTCAGACACAACTTGTACTTGTTCACTTTCCTCATTCTCACACCCTATTTCCTCACCTTTCATTTTCTCGAAACCCACTGCAACTACTCCACTGTTCTGCACAACTCCTCCGGCTACATTTTCCGATTCGTTTCGCAACTGCAGATCTTCCAACACTGGTATTCCCGTGACAATTCCCCCTGGTTCAGATGATCCTTGTCCCCAAGGATCCAACGAAGGATACCAACGCTTGATTAACGATAAGTCTTCCCAACTCTCTACCTTCCACTCCTCTGCAACCCACATAACTCGAACCTCTATTTTCTCTGCATAGGTGTCCAGAACCTTGCGGTGGGCAAGAACGCGAACCGGTTGGATCTGGAAGTTTCCTTCTTCATCAACGTCGGGTAACTTGGTCGAAGGTATGTGTTTCGCTCCAATGCACCTTTTGAGTAGTGAAACGTGAAAAACAGGGTGTATCTTAGATCCCTCTGGTAGATCTAGTTTGTAAGCCACTTGTCCAACTTTCTCTAGGATAGGAAAAAGACCGTAGTATTTTGATGAGAGCTTCAGATTCTTTCGGAATTGCACTGAATTCTGCCGAAATGGTTGAAGCTTGAGAAATACCAGATCCCCCACTTCAAAACTCCTCTCTTGTCTCTGCTTGTCTGCGTAGTGTTTCATCCTCTCTTGGGCTAAGTGTAGATTCTTCTTCACTTGTTCAGTAACCTTCTGCCTCTGTTGTAGACACTCCTTTACATCAGTATTACTGGTATCCAGGTAGGGATCTATGGTTATGGTAGGTGGTAGATAACAATAGAGCACCTGAAATGGTGACATCTTGAGACTGGTATGATAGTTGGTGTTATACCAGAACTCAGCTAATGGTAACCATTTCAACCAGTGTTTAGGCTGATCTTGAACCATGCATCTTAGGAACTGTTCCAAGCATTGGTTGACTCTCTCTGTTTGCCCATCAAACTGAGGGTGATAGGCTGTGCTCAAGCTCAGTTTAGTACCAATCAGTTTAAACAATTCCTTCCAAAAGGAACTTGTAAAAACCTTGTCTCTATCAGAGACTATACTTACTGGGAAACCATGTAGTTTATAGATGACATCTAGGAAATGTTTTGCAACAATCTGAGCTGTGTAAGGGTGTGAGAGAGCTATAAAATGGGCATATTTGGTGAACCTGTCCACAACTACCCAAATGACATTCTTACCCCAAGATTTAGGAAGACCCTCTATGAAATCCATAGAGATATGTGACCAAGCTTGCTTAGGGATGGGTAATGGCTGCAACAATCCTGGGTAAGGAACATGTTCAGACTTGTTCCTTGCACAAATATCACATCTCCTTACCCATTCCAGAACATCTTTCTTCTGATTTGGCCAGTAGAAAACCTTCTGTAACCTGTAATAAGTGCCATAAGAACCAGAATGCCCTCCAAAAGCAGTGTGGTGGTATTCTGCAAGCAAAAGTTCCCTTACCCCATGTGATAAACCTACTACAACCCTGTTCCTGTATCTTAGAACCTCACCCACCTTCTGGAAATCAGGATAAGAATCAGGATTTGCAGATTTAGTACTGATGATCTTCTGCACAAAATCATCTCCTTGATAACTTTTCACCACTTGTTTCACCCAATCTAGAACAACTGTGGAAACAACAGCACACTGTACCTCTTCTCCTTCCTTTCTAGATAAGGCATCAGCTACTCCATTGTCCCTTCCTTTCTTATAGTGTATTTCATAGTCAAACCCTAAAAGCTTGGCTATCCATTTTTGTTGTAGAGGTGTAACCAACTTCTGATCCATCAAATATCTCAATGATTGTTGATATGTGTTAATGATAAATCTTCTACCTTGTAGATAGTGCTTCCATTTCTGTATGGCCATCATTACAGCTAGGAATTCTCTTTCATAGACTGATAGGGCTTGATTTCTTGGACATAATACCTTACTCAAGTAAGATATAGGCCTCCCCTCTTGCATGAGAACATCCCCAATTCCTTTTCCACTAGCATCAGTCTCCACCACAAATTCCTTACAAAAATCAGGTAGAGCTAGTACAGGAGCAGAAACCATAGCCTCTTTCAGTTTGAGGAATGCTGCATCAGCCTCAGGATTCCAGCAGAAACTGTCCTTTTTTAGAAGATTAGTAAGAGGCCTACTAATCATCCCATACCCCTTAATAAACTTCTTGTAGTAGCCTATTAGACCAAGAAACCCTCTTAATTGCTTGACATTCTTAGGTTGTGGCCACTGAACCATGCCACCGATTTTGTTTGGATCAGTTGCCACTCCTTCTTGGGATATAATATGACCTAGATATTCAATCTTTTGCTGTCCAAATTGGCACTTGCTCTTTTTTGCAAAAAGATTGTTATCCTTAAGTAACTGTAAGACCAGCTCTAAGTGTTGTAGATGTACCTCCCAGCAAGGACTGTAAATTAGAATGTCATCAAAGAAAACCAACACAAACTTCCTTAGATAGTCCCTGAACACCTTGTTCATCAGAGACTGAAATGTAGCAGGGGCATTACACAGCCCAAAAGGCATGACAAGGAACTTATAATGGCCATTATGAGTCCTAAATGCAGTGAGATACCTATGTTCAGGTGTCATCAATATCTGAAAATACCCTGACCTCAAATCAATTTTAGAAAAGAACTTAGATCCATTCAGCTCATCTAACAACTCATCTATGATAGGAATTGAATAGTTGTGTTTGATGGTCAGGTCATTTAGGTACCTATAATCCACACACATCCTCCAAGAACCATCCTTCTTCTTTACCAATATAACTGGTGAAGCAAAAGGGCTCTTGCTGTCTTGAATCACCCCTGACTGTAGTAGTTCCTTAACAATCTTTTCTATTTCCTCCTTATGGGAATGTGATGTTCTGTATGGATACTGTTGCTTTGGGACACTTCCATTTTTGAGCAAAATCGGATGCTCTACCCCTCTCTCAGGAAGTAGCCCTACAGGCTCCTCAAAAACTTCCTTAAATCTTTCCAGGATGTCTTGTAGGCCAGGAACATCCTCAGTATCAGTCATACGTGCTGTGACCAGGTAAATCTCTTCTACATCAGTGGCCATCTCTTGATGTCATAGCTCATTTAGGCTGATATCAGAAATTAAGTTACAATCAGTTGAGGACGTAATAGCCTGTAACTTAACCTTCTTGCCCAGAATAGTGACTGTGAAAGACATGTTCTCATAGTCCAATTCAATAGGAGTGCAAAATTTCATCCAATCTCCTCCCAAAATCAAATCACAACCTTCATTTTCTAGTACTCTTAGTGGAAAAGAGAACTCATGCCCTTGCATCTTCCAACAGAAACTATCCACCTGTTTTGCACTTACCAACCTCTGTCCATTAGCTACTCTTATAATCAAAGGATTGATTGGAGTCAAAGGACATCTCAATCTTTTGGCTGTAGCAGATTGAATGAAACTGAGGGTACTTCCAGTGTCAATTAGGATGTGTAGCCTTTGTCTGTTATACTCACCATACAACCTCATAGTAGTCATACCCCCGTCACCTTTAATGGAATCCAAGGACATTTGGACTTCTTCCATTGCTTCAGTGTCTGTTTGGTTTGGAATTTCCATTAATGGACCACCAATTTCCACTTCCTCTTCCTCTTCAGTGATAAGCATATATGTAACTTTCTGTTTACACTTATGCCCATAGGTGAAGGGTTCATCACAATTGTAGCAAAGCCCCTTCTCCCTTCTAGCAGCCATTTCAGCAGCTGTCAAAACCTTCATTGGTGGTCTTCCTCCATTAAATGGTGGTTTCCCAGCATTACTACCAGAATTATCAGTTTTTTTGAAGTTTTGTTGTGAAAAACTGAAACTCTTAAGAGTAGACTTAAGCTTCCTAGTAAGTGCATCCATAGTCAATACTTGTTGTTTACCCAGATTGATAGTATGTTGTAAAGTTTTGGGATCAAACATAGAAATAGCAGATTGCAATTCCTCATTAAGCCCACTAATGAAACTAGCAACAAAATAACTTTCAGAAAACTTTTCTCCTTTAATCAACTGCAAACAAGCCTTAAGCTCTTCAAATTTATCAACATAATCAGAATATGTTCCAGTTTGTTTTAGCTTATTGAACTCAGCTATAACCTTAGATTCCCTCAACTCTTCAAATCTAGCAGTAAGCACCTCCACAAACTGTGCCCAAGTGAGTTCAATATTTTTTTGACTATGATTTTGATACCATAATGCAGCTTTTCCATCAAAATGCATGGAAGCAAGAGTTACCTTGTGGGAGTCTGAAACAACAGGTACAAGCTTGAAGTACGAGTTGCATCTCAAGATCCAAACCCTAAGGTTTGATCCATCGAATCTGGGAAAATCCACCTTAGGTAGGGGTGTGTGAACTATAGATCCAGCATACTCTTGAATCTGTCTTCCCTTGGATGTTTCTTGATTTTGTGAAGTTTTTCCATAGTAACTTATGGGATCTCCCAATATTGAATCCTGATTTAATTGAATTTTTCCTTTATCCAGGTTCATGAGTTGTAGCTGGAGTGCAGCCAAGGTGTTGGTAACATGATCCAGCTTCCCCATAATTTCTGAACGCTGATCATCAACCTTAGAGGTAATGCCGATGATTGAATCCTGGAATTTTGCCTCCATTGCTTCCCATTTCAAAGTTTCTGTTTGAATTTGTTGTTCTAACTTCCTCTGCGATTCTTGCAGGTCCTTAAACCTGGTAGCTTCAGCCATTTTCCAGATCAAGATGGCTCTGGATACCAATTGTTACAATTTAATACAATGTAACATATATTTTTTTTGTATGATTTTCTATATAATTTGAAAGTAAAGATAAGAACTGAGAATAAGAAAATTAGGGAGGATAGAGAGAGAACAAGAGGGAGGATAGTACTATTTTTCTGATTATTCCTTTCTTTGCCAGAAAAAGGCATTTTGTAACAACTAGTGGGGACCGCACCCAAAAACAGCAAATACATAAACAACAGTGGCTAAAATAGAAATACCACCAACTTTAGGGGAATTTAAATAAGCTGAAAATAAAGCCACGTGTATGGACGAGATTTAATCTATCAAAAAGGTCTCCACCATCAGATCTTTGCCACGCCTAATCCCCTTTTTCAGACACAACTTGTACTTGTTCACTTTCCTCCTTCTCACACCCTATTTCCTCACCTTTCATCTTCTCGAAACCCACTGCAACTACTCCACTTTTCTGCACAACTCCTCCGGCTACATTTTCCGATTCGTTTCGCAACTGCAGATCTTCCAACACTGGTATTCCCGTGACATCTTTGTGGTCTCTTGGTGGTCTTGCTGCTGGTATTGAGTCTGTCTCTGTGCTCTCTTGCTGCTGTTGTTTTCTATATCTCTGTGTGTTGTGTTTTTTCTTCTCATTTGTTCCCCTGGTTACTCATCTTGTCCGGACCACTTAGTGTCCCTAGAATCTGGGTTGAGAGGGTGAACTTATCCCTGTGTTTTGCTGCTGGTTTTATCCTTCTTTGTTGCTTGTGTATCTCTTCTTTCTTTGTGCTCCTATATCTGTTTTGTTTGCCTACTGTGGAACCATGAACTCCTACCCAATTGCCTCCTTTGATGGTAAGAGTGATTTCTCTATATGGCAACAAAAGATGAAGGGTGTTTTGGTGCAATAAAAGTGTTTTAGAGCCATAACTCTGAACTATGATGATAAAACTGGAGATGATGTTAAAAGTGAACTTGATGAACTTGCCTATTCCCTTATCATTTTAAACCTTTCTGACTCTGTGATTAGAAAGTTGGGTAAGCTTGAATTTGCAAAACTGTTATGGGATAAACTGGAAGATTTTTACACTGAAACTTCTCTGCCTTCTAAGATGTTCTTACTTGAAAAGTTCTTCAGATTTAAACTTGACATGCATAAAGATATTGATGAGAATTTGGATGTTTTTACAAAACTTGTGCAAGACATAAAGTTAACTGGAGATAAGAACATTGATGAGTATACCCCCATTGTCCTGTTGAATGCTATTCCTGACACTTATGGTGATGTGAAATCTGCTATTAAGTATGGTAGAGATAAAGTCACTCTTGACACTGTGATTAATGGTTTGAAGAGTAAGGAACTTGATTTAAAAACCAGTAAAGGAAATAGATCTTTAGGTGATGTTAATCATGTGAAACACAAACCTAAAAACAAGCCTCCTAATCATGCTTCCACCTCTGGTAATAATAATCAGAACCAAACTCCTCAAAAGTTAGGAAAAAATAAGGGTAAGCAGAGATTTAAAAATAGGAAGTGTTATAATTATGGTAAACCTGGACATTATGTTGATAAGTGCACTGAACCTAAAAATGAAAGACCTAACAATCAACCTAATCATGCTAATAATGTCACAGATAATATGGGTGATGTGTATATGATCTCTGACTGTGGTACCGACTCTGTGAACTCTGTGCTTGATTCTTTAAGTGATAAAATCTGGCTTTTAGATTCTGCATGTACCAATCATATGACACCTCACATGAACATGTTTTCTACCTATGTGAACTTGAAAAATGGATCTGTTTTCATGGCTGATAGTAGTCAAAGGCATGTTCTAGGATTTGGGACTGTTAACCTTAAATTTGATGATGGGTATGTGTTATCCTTGAAAAATGTGAGACATGTTCCTAATTTGTGTAGTAATCTGATGTCTTGTGCTCCTTTGGAAGATTGTGGCTTTAAGAGTGAATGGGGGAATGGAAAAATGAACTTAATTAAGAATGGCTCTGTTGTTTTCAAAGCTAATAGAAATCAGAATATATATGTTGTTTATGCTGAACCTGTTATGCATGCTAACTCTGCCCAACATGATGTAACTGTTTTATGGCATAGAAGACTTGGTCACATCAGTAGTAAAGGTTTGGATATTCTGCATAAGAACAAGTACTTGTGTGGTGATATTGTTTCTGATATGCCTATGTGTGATTCATGCATTATGGGTAAGCAAATAAAAGTTAAGTTCCCTGTTTCCCCCTTCCCTAATTCAACTAAGTGCTCTAAAATTCTTGAATATGTGCATTCTGATGTCTGGGGTCCTGCCCTTGTCTCTACACCTAGTGGAAATAGGTATTTCCTATCTGTGATTGATGATTTTTCCAGAAAAGCCTTTGTCTTCTTGTTTAAACAGAAATCTGATGTGATTGGTAGGTTTAAAGCATGGAAAATACTAATTGAAAATCAAACTGGAAAGAAAATCAAAGTGTTAAGGACAGATAATGGAACTGAATTTTGTAATCATGAATTTGATGCTCTATGTGCTGAATCTGGTATTAAAAAGCATAGGACTGTTGCTTATACTCCCCAACAGAATGGGATTGCAGAAAGAATGAATAGAACCCTTCTTGACAAAATGAGATCTATGTTATGTGCTTCTGGTTTGCCAAAGTTGTTTTGGGATGAAGCTGTTCTAACTGCTGCATATCTGATTAATAGATGTCCTTCTGTGCCTTTGAATGGTGATTTGCCAGAATCTGTATGGTGTGAAAAACCTGTGGACCTATCTAATTTAAGAGTGTTTGGTTGTACTGCTTTTGTGCATCATAAAACTGATAAATTAGAACCTAAGTCTCTAAAATGTGTTTTCCTTGGTTATCCAGATGAGGTTAAGGGCTATAGATGTTGGCTAAAGGGTGAACCTGGTTTTAAAACTATCATAAGCAGAGATGTTGTGTTTAATGAGAATGAGTTTCCTTGTCTCCCTATGCCTGCTTTTATTGTTCCTGTTGTTGCTCCTAATGAGGTGGAACATTCCCCTCTTGAATCTGATGAAACTGTTAATGAGCATGAACCTTCTGAAAATGTGTATGATCAAGATGTTGAGTCTTCTATACCTGTGTTGGATGATTTGAGTGATTACCAGCTTGCTAGGGATAGGCCTAGAAAAGATGTTAGGAGACCTCACCATTTTGATGATTTTCAGCTTGCTTCATATGTGTTTAATGCTTTTGAAAGCCTTGATGAGAATGAACCTAAGTCATATAAGCATGCCTTGCAATCTGCTGATTCTGCTAAATGGATTAATGCCATGAAAGATGAAATGAAATCCTTGCATGTTAATGATACTTGGTCTCTTGTGCCCAAACCTGCTAAGTGTTCTCTTGTTGACTGCAAATGGCTATTTAAATTGAAGCATGAATCCGACTCTGTGAGATATAAGGCAAGACTAGTGGCTAAGGGTTTTACACAAAATGAAGGGATTGATTACAATGAAATATTTGCACCTGTTGTGAAATTCACTACTGTTAGAATCATGCTTGTTTTGACTGCTCATTTTAATTGGGAATTGAAGTAAATGGATGTTAAAACTGTCTTCTTGCATGGTGAACTTGATAAGCAAATTTTCATGAAACAACCTGAGGGCTTTGTTGATAAAATGCATCATGTTTATGTCTGCCTCCTGAAAAAATCCTTGTATGGTCTTAAGCAATCACTTAGACAGTGGAATAAGAAGTTTGATTCCTGCATGTTGTCTCTTAAATTCAAAAGAAGCTTTTATGATCCATGTTTGTACTTTAATGAAGATGTTCAAACTCCTATTTTCTTGATGATCTATATGGATGATATGCTGTTGGCCAGTCCCTGTGTGAATGTTATAAATCATGTCACTAAGTGTCTAAGTGATAATTTTGATATGAAATTACTTGGTGATGCAAAAAGGATCTTAGGGATGGACATTATCAGAAATAGAGATGCATGCTCCTTGTCTCTTAATCAATCTGTGTATGTGCAAAGGATTCTTGATAAGTTCTCTATGAATGAAGCTAAATCTGTGACTGTTCCTCTTGCTGCTCACTTCTTGCTAAGTAAAGACCAGTCTCCAAAGACTGATCTTGAAAAAACTGAAATGTCTTCTGTGCCTTATGCTAGTGCTATTGGTTCTGTGATGTATCTCATGGTAAGTACTAGGCCTGATATTGCTTATGCTGTGAGTTGCTTGAGTAGATACATGTCTAACCCTGGTATGCCTCATTGGGAGGCTGTGAAATGGCTTTTGAGATATCTGAAAGGATCTTTACAAACTGGAATTGAATTTGGTAAGTCTGAAAATGGTGTTAATCTGTGTGGCTATGTGGATTCTAATTTTGCAAATGACAAAGATAACAGAAAATCTACAATCTCCTATGTGTTTACCTTATGTGGTGCTTGTATCAGTTGGAAATTTCAATTGCAGAACATTGTTGCCCTATCTACTACTGAATCTGAATATATTGCTGCAACTGAAGCTATTAAAGAGGCTATTTGGCTTAAGGGTTTATTGTCTGAGATTGGTTTCCTTAAGAAAAAGGTGGTTGTGTTTTCTGATAGTCAATATGGTATTCAGCTTTGCAAAAATCCTGTCTTTCATGACAGAACTAAAAACATTGATGTTAAATACCATTTCATCAGAGATATTGTGGAAAAATGTATTGTTAACCTTGAAAAGGTTCCCTCAGAATTCAACCCTGCTGATATGGGAACAAAGTGTCTTCCTGTTGAAAAGTTCAGATCTTGTTTAAGGATCTTGAACCTATCATCTGCCCCTTGATTTCTTGTGTTCTTGGTTTGAGCAATCTGTGTGATTGCTCTGTTACTCAGCTTTGTGCTCTCTGTGTGCTATGTGCTTCTCTACCTGCTCTAACTTGATGTTTCTGTGTGTTTGCAGGTGAGAAAATCGGTGATGATGACCCCTTTCCTGTGCAAGAGACCACAAGACACCATAATCTGGCCCAAGGTGGAGGATGTAAATTATTGGGCCAGCTCTTTTAAGTTTTTATTTGGGCCCATGCTTCAATCCTTGGCGGCCCAAGTTGAAGCCCGAAGGAAGCCCAAACCCAGCTTCCACCACTTAAGCTGACTCTTGATCTGAGCCATCCATTCCTGATCCTTGATCCTGACCTTTGGCTCCTCCATATATATTCCTTCCCCATTGTCTCTGCTCACAAACCCTAACTCCCCTTCTCTCTCTAAACCGCGGCGTCCCCTTCCCCCCTATCTCTCTCTCTCCAGTACAGTGATAGTACTCTGACCTGCGATGGCCGCGCACCTCCTCCGGCGCTGTCCTTAGACCTGTGCTGGCTGTCCTTGGCCGGGGTTTGTTCCTTATATAAGGGTGTTTTGTAGAGAGAGAGGTAAGGTGAAGAGAGTGAAAAAGAGTGAGGATTTCCTGGCCTTTTCTGAGTGAGAAACTAGCCGTTGTTTTGTGAGATCTTTGAGCCTCTTCAAGTGAGTGATTCATGTGTTGAATGCTGACTTGTTCTTCCTTGAGTGCTTAGTGGTTTAACCTGGGGCTTGGGTGAGCTTGGATCTGGGGCTTTTCATTGGGCTCCTTGGAGCCACCGCCAGTTGTGGTGCTTTGTGTGTCGTGGTCTGAGGAAGAAAAGGGGACTGAACTGAAGTCTCGAGAGTTGACCTGAACTCTCTCTCAAATCCATGTGTTGGATCTTCTGGTGCTCTCTTTGCTTATCTCTTGGTGTTTATTTTTGTTTTAGATTTGTTCTTGGAAACTTGTATCTCAACTATACTCAGTGTAATAGTTATATCTGTTCTTTGTATCTGGACCGATGCCCAACAATATTCAGTGTGAATACAGAAGCCATGATTGCTTATGGTCTAAGTGCTGCACCCAGGTAATCAACAAGAACATTCATCTCTGTTTCTTAATTGTCATCATAGCTATACTGAATCAGTTCATCGTGTTAGCACGAGGGTGTCCAACGAGTTAGGAGGTGGAAATCCAGATCGAGCAAGATATGCCATGGGTGTCACTCTTAAGCTAACCGTTGTGCTTGCAGTGTTCGTCGTTTATTTAGGAATAAAGATGCAACAAATCTCCTATTACATTGAAAGAGAATAATTCTATTCTTAGGACCAAATTAATTAGTTGTAGAATTCTTCGTAGATGACGTAGGTTTAATACTATTTATACACAAACTTATGACTTTATGAATAATATTTTTTTGTTTGATAAAATAAAAGGAAATCCTTATATTATCGTTTAAATCAATTATTTAACTGTGATATCATGAAGAAAAAATAAAGTACAAAAAAAAAACGTCAATTTTTAATAATATCCCATTTTCATAAAGTTGGGCCAACTAATAAAAAAAATACATTCATTTTAGAATAAGAGTATAAATTTTTAACAATTTAGATGAAGAAGAAATTGAGAGAAAGAATAGGAGAATTTAAAATTAGTCTTTTTTCTCATTATTATTTTGTAGTTAATTTCTTTTTTTGGCTAAAACACATCATGGTTTGGATAACTACTATATATTTACAACATTTTCTCATATTTTTTGTCGATTCGAGCAGCCTTAATTCTGTGGGTCTCATGTTATAATTAGTTTAATTGGTAGTTAAAAAATAAAGCAGTTGCTCCCAATAAAATTTCAACTGAAGTTGGATTAGAAATTGAGTAGGCATCAATACCATGTTTGAAATTTTGAGCTTATTCATGACTTTCCATGTTACCCAAAAGTCAAATCACTTCGTTGACATCTCTTAAACCTTTTATTTAACTAAAAACCACTCATAACCTCAAATTTCACAATCCAAACACAACCTCGAATTTAATGCAAAAATACATGCGAAATAACCAGAAACTTAACCCCTTATTTAAATAAGGAATTGTGTGCTAAAAAGATCACACATTTCGCATCTATTTTCCATCAAACTCAAATCAGTACTTCCAAGGCTATGCTTACATTTTTTAGATCACTAATCCATTAGACAAACATCCCAATTCCCAAAATTGCCAAACAAACAACGAATTTAAAAAGTCATGCATGAGAGAATGAGAATCCAAGATTAGTAACCAATCAATGAGTAAAAGTCCAAGAAAGTAGTATACAATTAATCATCATCACGAATGGGACACAACTGCAGGGAACGATAATGGAGAGAGGGACCATATTTTTTGCAATTCACAAATTCACAAATTTTATTTTTTTAAAATTAAAATGCAAAATTACGAAAACACTCCTAAATATATTTATTTTTTTGCAATTTTGGACCCCTTGGCCCAACTATGAAAACGTGATAATGCAATGGAAAATCATGTTCACAATATGAGGTTTTCTATTATACGTAATGTTATATTATTTATTCCAAATTAATTATCACACCACGTATATCATATAATATCTATAAGTGACACGTAATGTGTGTTAAATATCATGAAATATAAGATGTAATACCAAATATATAGTTAAGCGTATATATATGTGAAATTGTCCCTTTTTGAATCGAACTTTGCAAGATTCTCCCTGTCATTTAGAATGTAACAAATGCACCCAAAAACATGAAAGTACTTCAAATTAGGTTTATTTCCTTTCAAAATTTCATAAGGTGTCATTTTAGTACCGGGTCTAAGGTAGACTCGATTTCCTATATGACAAGCGGTGTTCAAAGCTTCTACCCAAAATCGTTTGGTTAGCTTCTTTGAACTTAACATTACACGGGCCATTTCTTGAAGAGTTCGATTTTTCTTTTCCGCTATACCATTTTGTTGAGGAGTTTTAGGAGCCGAAAATTCATGGAAAATGTCTTTCTTTTCACAAAATGCAGAAAACAAGTTGTTTTCAAATTCCTTACCATGATCAGATCTTATGCCAAGAATTTTCATGTCAAAGAAGGTTTTGATACGCATGTAAAGAACTTTGAAGTATGAAAATGTCTCAGATTTTTCTTTTAAAAAATAAATCCATGTAAATCTAGAAAAATCATCAACAATCACATATGAGTATCTCTTACCTCCAAGACTTTCTACTTCTACTGGACCTATAAGATCCATATGCAAAAGTTGAAAACTGTGTGTTGTACCTGAATGTTGTTCCTGATGCGACACAACATTATGAGGCACACGAGTTTGTTTACCTACTTGACAGTCCCCACAAACAAACTTACTCTTATGATTTAAGTCTGGCAAACCTCTGACAGCTTCAAGCTTCCTCACTTTTTCAAGTGTTTGGAAATTCACATGGCCTAGCTTTTTATGCCACAAAATTGTGTCATCAAAGTGTGCCTTGTTATTGTAGTTTGCTGCGACAACTTCGGCAGCAGTCCATTCACTTCTTGGTTTGGAAACGATATCACCATCTCGTTCATGGACCTTCACAGGATGAGTAAACTCACCCAAAACAACATCCCAGACATTTGAATCAATGAACTTGATTTGAGATCGTACTCGAATCTTCCATTAAGAGTAGTTTGATCCATCAAGAATGAGCAACTTCCTTTGTGGATTACACCAATCCATCTTGCACGAGCAGAACCAACCACTTAGTATATCAAGTGGCTAGCTCTGATACCAATTGAAACTGTCCCAACGCTCAAATGCAAGATAAACAGTAACAGTGAGTTTGTGTTGTGTAGAATATTGTTAACACCAGAGTTAACACGCAACGGTAAATAACAAAGATATAAAACAAAACGACAAGAAAATTATCCACGAGTATATAATGATACTCATGGAATGCCAGCAGGCAAAAATATCTTATTAGTATATCTTTGTAATACAACACAATACGAGGACTTTGTGAAATCCTCTAAAAGGACACTCTACACGTCCAATCTAATGTATGACTTCAATGGACGTTTAAACAAAATCTTGTCGATCAATCAACAAATCCTACTTTACTAGAGACCTATTGGAGAATAGATCTATGGAAAATAAGTAAGACGTTGGTAAAAAGTGATCGACTAAAATAAAAACAAGAGAGGAAAATAATATGGAAAAACTTGTTTGATCTCTCTTGAATGCAAAGGTGTAGTGTATCCTCAATCTCTGCAGATTATCATCTATTTATAGAACTCTTCGAATACACTTCTTCAATCTATGATGAGCACAATCTTGTTGCAATTCTTGCTCTCCAAGTTCCTCCATGGACTTGGTCTTTTCTTGCTCATCAAGTTCGATCTTCTTACTTCAATTCTTCATACTTCACTTCATCACGTGTTTCTCATGATTTGACACAGTCATCTCTCCTTTGTGTTTGACGTAGTCTTCTCCTCCTTTCTTTTTTCTTGTTTGACAAAGTCTCTTCACTTCACGTTGAATTAGTCCTCATCTCCTTCTCTTTGGAACGTACGGATCGTGAGTCTTGTGGACAAAGAGTCACATTTTCTTCTCAAACTAATGTTGGAAAATTAGGTGGTTAGGCGTATTGAAAAGATGCACAACAACGGGGTTAAGTCGAGGCAAGAGCTAGGCTCTTTCTCCGTAAGACGATATTGCCCCGTATCCAAGTGCTCACGGTTAACGGCAATCGTCCCCAAGATACAACGACTTCAAGCTTAAGGATTATAGCACAACAACCCAAAAGCTATCGGCGAACTTACTCGATATTCGAGACTTTCTTAATATTGACTATGCGTGATTTTCTGAATGAACGTTGGAAATCTGAATGTTCGAATGAAATGAAATGAAATGGGGGTCTCCTATTTATAGGAGTAAGGAGATGTATCCTTTCCCACAATGGACACCACCATTGGATCCAAAAGGTGTATTCACACCTCTTCCCAAGGGTCAAGCCATTTGGACCCAAGGGTCACACCACTTAGTGACACCCTTTCACACCCAAGGGTCACACCACTTGGCTCGACCCGACCCGCGACCCGACCCCCGACCCGACCCGCGACCCGGCCCCCGACCCGGCCCGGCCCGCGACCCGACCCGTGACCTGGTCCGAATCCAACTTGGTCCGGTCCGGACCCAACCCGAGTGTGATGATGTCTCGTGCGGTTCGGATGGTGCGTGAGTGTTTAGCCAACTAGGTCCAAAAAATGGCACTAGGTTCCACCATAAGGAAGCACACATGATTATTTCTTATACATGTGCTCCTATTAATAAAGTGAAACTTTTCCTTCCATTTTTCCTATGTGGGACAACTTCATTTTTCTCCCACTTTCCTTCACAAGAAGGATCCAAGTTGCCAACTTTGTGTATTAATTTCTCATTCACCCGAAATTGGAAATTCGAAAGTAAATACACTACATTCATCTACACGAAACGTAGATTCCGATTTAGCAACTTATTTCCATTTATTTAAAATGGAATCAACATTAAAATTTGGTCAAAAATTGGTCAAAACCAATCTTCTCTTCCAATTTCCAACAACTAAAAGTCATGTTGCTCCACAAAACAAATCCCATAGATATAGGAATTTGTTACTTTGAATAATTCAAATCTCCAATAAAGATCCTGCAATTTAAGATACAAGATATCCAAGATTCATTCTAAATAAACTAAATTCCTATTTTCCAATAAAGATCCTGCAATTTAAGATACAAGATATCCAAGATTCATTCTAAATAAACAAATCCCTTAAAAATAGGAATTTAGTTTATTTGACTTATTCAAATATCTTGATCATCAAATCTGCAAAATAAAACACGTGAAATAAATTCTAACAAATTCAAAATATCATGCAACGTGAATCTTAAATACATCTTTAATAAATCACTTGATTTAATTTAAAGAAAAAGAAAAAAACAATTAATGTTAAAGTCGATGTTACAACATCAACACTAACAATATGGATTTGTCATATTTGTAAAATATGTATTGCTTTATTTGAGATTTACATAATGTCTTGTATTTCTAGAAGATATTGTGTATAAACAAATACAATGTAATTAAGAAATCTACCGTAAAAGCTTCAATTTTCTATGAACATGGAACTTTTGTGCGATCATATATACCATAAAATCAAATTTGTGAGATAAATCAAGTTAAAATCTATAAAGTAAAACTTATAAAAATTAGTTTGGATTTGAGTAGCAAAGTTCTATCTCATGATAACCTTAGGACAACCTATAAATTTGTATGTCTATAATAATATAAACAGTACCAAGAATAATATTTAAATATGATTGTTATTTCGCACTTTATTATAATTTTGTATTTGTTGGAAATTACGTATGCAATTTCTTTTGAAGTTACGTAAATTTAAATACATAATTAACGTGACAAAAATGCATCAAACCCCTTTTATTTTGGAAATTCTACATCCATCCTTCTAGGATATCATAATGATAAAAAAATATAATTAACGTGGACAATCATGGTCTTAAACTTTCCATAAATATTTGCTTCCAAAAAAAAAAAAAACTTACATTAATATTATATTTCCAATATTTGGGAAGACTCAATTATTTAAGAGTACATCTTGTGTGAGATCGTCTCACGGATCCCATTCCGTGAGACAGGTCAACCCGATCTGGTCAACGGTCAAAGTCAAAAAGTCAACGGTCAACGTCGGTCAATGGTCGGTCAACATCGTTGACTTAAAAATATTACATGATACACATAAAAGTATTATTTCATGTACATGAAAATATTACATGATACTTTTATAGTTATTATGTGATATTTTCAAAAAGTATTATATGATATACTTTTATTATATTTTCAAAAAGTATTATATGATTTAACGTAATATGCAGCCATGGATATTAATGATACAGTGTGAATTACAATATGTCATGATGTCGTTTTTTAGGAGAAGATTAATGTTGGATGGAGTTGGAAGTACAAGGGGAACAACGAAAAGAATTTGACACTGCTCTTGATTTCGATGCACATATTGTTAATTTGGAAGCTTTGACATGCACATGTAGACAATTTGATTTGGAAAAAATTTCTTGTGCACATGCTATTGCTGTTTGTAAATATGATGGATGTGATGCATATAAGTTGTGCTCCACCTTTTATACAACATCGTTTTAGAGGAACTCTTATTCTAAATTTGTGTACCCATCACTTGCTCAAGATGACTAGCAAATTCCGAAAAATATTAGTTCTAAAGTTGTGTTGTGTCCATCAACGAAGCGACCAAGTGGACAACCACCAAAGCAAAGGAATAAGTCTTCCAGAGAGTTACACAAGTACAACAAAAAAAACAAGTCCACCAAAGTAAGAAAGTGTAGCAGATGCTCTGGCATAGGCCACTACCACAGTACATGTACCAATCCCTTGATTAGATCAGAAGTTGAACAAGCTATATTGATGACTCTTTGTACATGTACTTTGAATATCTTATGCATATTTAAATAGGATTTGTGGATAGTTTATCATATTTTGTTTGATTTGAGCCCTTTCGGGTTTTGAAGGTTTTGTCTCTCTTTATGTGGTTTTGTGATGATGGGATGCAGTGAAATTTGATCTTTCATTTTTCTGGATATTGATAGTAGCATGAAGTGGTATCCTTATTCATTATAACTTTTTTCGCCCAATTATTAGTCATATATATAAGCATTGTTTTGGTTGATAATTTGTTACATTCAACAAGAAAGTATTAATGATATGCTGATTGTAGTTTGTATGTGCATCTTTTTTGATATAACACTATATGTTTCGTTATAACGAAACTATTATAGTTATTGAGTTCTCAAGTAAATTTTGAGCTGAAATTTACCATTAATTCCTTGAGTATATATCTAAGATGGTTTTGAGATTATTCCGCAAAACTAATGTTGATTTCGAGCTTTTTATTGATATAACGCTATGTGTTTCGTTATAACGCTACTTTTATCGCTATTGAGTTATCGAGTGAATTTTGAGCTTAAACTTGTCATTAATTCCTCGAGTACATATCTAAGATGGTTTTGAGTTTGTTCCACAAGACGGTTGTTGATTTCGAGTTTTTTATTGATATAACGTTATATGTTTCGTCATAATGCTACTCTTATCGTTATTGAGTTCTCAAGTGAATTTTGAGCTGAAATTTATCATTAATTCCTCGAGTGTAAATTTGAATTGATTTATGTTAAGTATAAATGAATTGTAAATGTAAAATTGTTATTCTTGATAGATCTCAACAATTTATATCATACATGAGTAAGTAGAAGAATTGACTATAAGAGAAGGAAAACATATTAAACAAGATTACTTACTTTTGAATTTCTTTTCATACAAGACCTAATTAAATAAACGTATATCGACTGCAAGATATTTTTGAGGTTATCCCGTAAGAAGGATGTTGATTTCGAGTTTTTTTATCGATATAACGCTATATGTTTCGTTATAACGCTACTTTTATCATTATTGAGTTCTCGAGTAAATTTTAAGTTGAAATTTACCATTAATTCTGTGAGTACATATCTAAGATGGTTTTGAAATTGTTCCACAAGACGGATGTTGATTTCTAGTTTTTTATCGATATAACGCTATGTGTTTCGTTATAACTCTACTTGTATCATTATTGAGTTCTTGAGTGAATTTTTGGCTGAAATTTGTCATTAATTCCTTGAATACATATCTAAGATGGTTTTGAGATTATTTCACAAAACGGATGTTCGAGTTTTTTATCGATATAACGTTATGTGTTTCGTTATAACGCTACTTGTATCGTTATTGAGTTCTCGAATGAATTTTAAGCTGAAATTTATCAGGAATTCCTCGAGTACATATCTAAGATGGTTTTGAGATTGTTCAACAAAACGGATGTTGATTTTGAGTTTTTTATCAATATAACGCTATGTGTTTCGTTATAACGCTACTTGTGTCGTTATTGAATTCTCGAGTGAATTTTGGGCTGAAATTTACCATTAATTCCTTGAATACATATATAAGATGGTTTTTACATTATTCCACAAGACGGATGTTGATTTCGAGTTTTTTATCGATATAACGGTATGTGTTTCGTTATAACGCTACCTGTGTCGTTATTGAGTTCTCGAATGAATTTTGAGTTGAAATTTATCATAAATTCCTCGAGTGCAAATTTGAATTGATTTATGTTAAGTATAGATGAATTGTAAATGTAAAATTGTTATTCTTGATAGATCTCAACAATTTATATCATATGTGAGAGTAAGTAGAATAATTGACTATAAGAGAAGGAAAACATATTAAACAAGATCACTTACTTTTGAATTTCTTTTCATACAAAACCTAATAAATAAATGTATATCGAACTCCAAGATGTTTTTGAGGTTATCCAGCAAGACGGACGTTGATCTCGAGTTTTTTATCGATATAATGCTATATGTTTCGTTATAACGCTACTTGTATAGCTATTGAGTTCTCGAGTGAATTTTGAGCTGAAATTTACCATTAATTCCTTGAGTACATATCTAAGATATTTTTGAGATTGTTCCACAAGACAGATGTTGATTTCGAGTTTTTTTATCGATATAACGCTGTGTTTCGTTATAAAGCTATTTGTATCGTTATTGAGTTCTCGAATGAATTTGGGTTGAAATTTACTATTAATTCCTTAAATACATATCTAACATGGTTTTGAGATTATTCCACAAAATAGATGTTGATTTCGAGTTTTTTATCGATATAACGCTATGTGTTTCGTTATAACGCTACTTGTGTCGTTATTGAGTTTTCGAGTGAATTTTAGGCTCAAATTTACCATTAATTCCTTAAATACATATCTAAGATTGTTTTGAGATTGTTCCACCAAACGGATGTTGATTTCGAGTTTTTTATCGATATAACGTTGTATTTCGTTATAACGCTGCTTGTATCGTTATTGAGTTCTCGAGTGAATTTTGGGCTGAAATTTACCATTTATTCCTCGAGTGCAAATTTGAATTGATTTATGTTAAGTATAGATGAATTGTAAATGTAAAATTGTTATTCTTGATAGATCTCAACAATTTATATCATATGTGAGAGTAAGTAGAATAATTGACTATAAGAGAAGGAAAACATATTAAACAAAATCACTTACTTTTAAATTTCTTTTCATATGAGTCCTAATAAAATAAACATATATAGAACTCTAAGATGTTTTTGAGGTTATCTCGCAAGACGGACGTTGATCTCGAGTTTTTTATCGATATAACGTTTTGTGTTTCGTTATAACGCTACTTGTGTCGTTATTGAGTTCTCGAGTGAATTTTGGGCTGAAATTTACCATTAATTCCTTGAATACATATCTAAGATTGTTTTGAGATTGTTCCATAAGACGAATGTTGATTTCAAGTTTTTTATCGATAGAACGTTATGTGTTTCGTTATAACGCTACTTGTGTCGTTATTGAGTTCTCGAGTGAATTTTGGGTTGAAATTTACCATTAATTCCTTGAAGTACATATCTAAGATTGTTTTGAGATTGTTCCACAAGACGGATGTTGATTTCAAGTTTTTTATTGATATAACGCTATGTGTTTCGTTATAACGCTACTTGTGTCGTTATTGAATTCTCAAGTGAATTTTGAGCTGAAATTTACCATTAATTCCTTGAATACATATTATAACGCTACTTGTGTCGTTATTGAGTTCTCGAGTGAATTTTGGGTTGAAATTTACCATTAATTCCTTGAATACATATCTAAGATTGTTTTGAGATTATTCCACAAGATGGATGTTGATTTCGAGTTTTTTATCGATATAATGTTATGTGTTTCGTTATAACGCTATTTGTATCGTTATTGAGTTTTCGAGTGAATTTTGAGCTGAAATTTGTCATATAAAATAACATGACATATTTTATATACATAATCATGTCATTTTTCATTTGCATTTCATCATAATGCTAATCGTACCAAATTTACAATAGTTATAACCTAATTAGTTCCATCTAGAGATACAAAAAATGGATTTGAAATATCAAAAAGGGATCAACTTGGATATACATTTTTTCTGAACGACCCCATGAATTTTTAAGCTGCACAAAATCATGATATTTGTTAGTTCTTTAATTCCAAACCTATTCATTGAATTAAATTCTCATAACATATTAAATAATTTAAAAGAATTACCTAAAGATCAAAATGTTGTGTAAAGATTTCAGCCGCAAGTTTTCTTCTCCACTCTTTCATGTGATCAGAGCGAATGTGACCAACAACTTTTCCAGCCATAAAAAATTCAATATGCTTTGAGGTGAACATGCCACAATCATTTCTATAATAAAAAAAGTGTTAGTTTAATAATATAAGCATATAATATAATAACAAATAAAATGTTTTTCAAAATGCTTACCCATTTTTCTGTTTCGGACAAGTAAAAGATTTTCTTATTTGTAAATGAAAATATCAATAACTGGTCAAGCTACTTCAATAGCCATTCTACAACAACAAAACAAGATAGTAGTCCTTTCCCCAATCTTAGTTTACAAGTTTTGCATACAAAGTTTTCCTAATCATATGTATGCATAAGAGACTACTCCTTTCATATTGATTTTAGTTAAATATATTTTGCACGAAGCCATATATTACTTGTCTATAGATGTAATTTCACTTTTTTCTATTTTTCTACAAATGCAAATGTCAGTTGCACTGTAGCTAATAACTCGTCAACGCATATACTTTGTTCCCTAATTTTAACTAATTTTCCACCTTAACTTATATACCATTAATTCATCTAGTCTAGATCTGCCAACCTTAATGCATCAAATTCAAAATTAGATTTTTCATTCAATAAAAAACCTAAAAAGAATAAATCAACCATATGAAATCTGATAGAGTAAATAGATGTAAACACACAATAATTCTCAAACTATGATAGATAAACTCATAATTACGAGATGCAATCATGCCAAAGCAAAAAGCCACAGTAACTAACTCACAGATCACAATACATAATCTGCCCAAGCTGAAGCCGTGCTAATTACAATACTCAGTGACGGATCCAGAATTTCGACTGAGGGGGGCCCAAGTCAATTAATAAAAAGATACAATAATATTAGAGAAAAAACATATATATATCGCAATCTCGATAAAATCAATGTATTACAACATTTCTCTTCTATTTTTCATATTCTGAAATCGTTGCATAATAGTTTCATTACTAACATTTCTAAATACATCTTTTTCAATGTATGCAACTAAACAATCATTCAACAGTGTATCACTCATTCGATTGTGAAGAGAACTCTTAATGATCTTCATTGCTGAAAAAACTCTTTCTACCGTGGCAGTGACGACCGGTAATATCAACGAGAGCTTAATCAACAGATAAACCAATGGAAAAACAATGTGCTTCCTTGTAGAGACCATTTTCTAAGCAAGTCCGCCTATTTCATTTACTTCAGAGAAGTTTTTATCCAAGCGCATATCAAAAACAAAGTTCTCAAGTTGACTCTCAAGTTCATATAAAACAACTGCAGAAAATTCAGATGGATAATATTTTGCAAGACGAAGCAGTTTGCTTTTATCAAATGCAGCAAATGAGTCTCTAGGATCAAAACATGTCATACATAGAAGCAATTCGGTGTTCACTTCATCAAAACGATGATTTAGCTCTTGAGCTTGCATGTCAATCACATAATAAAATAACTCAACTCTGTAATGGTGAAGATTAGTGAACCTTTTAATTCTACGTCTTGATCTTCCCCGAGGTGCATATATATCTTCCATGTTTAATAAAACTATCTCATTTTTGCTACAAAATTCTGAAACTTCAGTCAATAAAGTTTCTCAACCATCTTCTCTCAATGCTTGCAAACGAGCTTTGGATACTTTAACAAGATTCATTGCATTAACAATATCTTGATCCTTTCTTTGGAGAACTTGTGATAGTTCATGTGTGATTCCCAAAATTTTTCTCATGAGATATAAATCAAATATAAACTCAAATTGAGTCACGATATCTAGCAAATCAATTGCATCGGCCCTTTGTGAATCATCATTGTCATTCTTTCTAACATACTCAAGAACATCAACAATAGATGAAAATAAATGCATCAAGTTAATGAGAGTACCATAATGAAAACTCCAACGAGTATTTCCCGGCCGCTTTAATGTCATTTCTTGATTCAATCCTCTCCCGGTCTTGACTTCATCATTTGCAATGCCTTCAATGATCTTTTCCATTTGCTTTTCTCGAAGCATATCCATGAGCTTACAAGAACCTCTAACAACATTACATACACGTATCACAGTATTGAAAAAAAAACCAATACTTGTATGTTTTTTAGCAACGGCAACAAGTGTCAGTTGGAGTTGATGAGCAAAACAATGAACATAATAAGCAGCCGAATTCTTCTTGAGGAGTAAACTTTTTAGACCATGAATTTCACCTCTCATATTGCTAGCTCCATCATAACCCTGACCCCTCAAACTAGAAATACTCAAGCCATAAGTGGAGAACAATGATTCGATACCTTTCTCAAGTGAAGCTGCAGTTGTGTCACTAACATGCACAAGACCAAGAAAACATTCAATAATACATCCATTCTTATTCACATAACGAATAACCACTCCCATTTGCTTTTTGATGGACACATCTCGACACTCATCAACTAAAATGGAGAAAAAATCATTTTCAAGATCTTTAATGATGGCATTAGTAGTCTCAATTGCAGCTGCACTTATAATATCTTTTTGAATCGACGGAGATGTAAGCTTGAGATTTTCAGGAGCATTACGCAACACAACATTATTGATTTCTTCATTACATGAAGCAATAACTTTCAAAAGCTCAATAAAATTTCCTTGATTCAATGATTTTTCAGACTCATCATTTCCTCGAAAAGTCAATCCTTGCATAATGAGATAACGCCAGCAAACAATTGATGCATTTAACCTACAACGATATTCAATCTTTGACCGTTCTGATAACTTAGAAAAAGATACTTCAATGTGCTGACCTTGATTCATCAAATCTTGACAAGCTAATCTACATTTATTATGATCACTGTTATGATCTCCAACATGATCTCTCAATCTTTCTTTCTTATGCCAAATATTAAACCCTTCAGACACAAAAGCATCATGTCCTCTTTCACTACGTCCCGTAGAGAAAAGATAACAATATAAACAAAATGCCGCATCTTTTGTGATGCTATACTCCAACCAATCATTAAATTCATCAAACCAAGATGCAACAAATTTACGTTTTCATTTTCCATCTATCTTTTGAGAAAAATCATGCTCACGTGGTTGACATGGACCTTTTAGTAAGTAAGCTCTACGAACCTGTTGAATTAAATTAGGTGGATAACTCACTATGATGGGTCGTAGTCCTGGATCACTTGGAAGATTTTTCATATCAATTTTATTATTCTTATCTTGACTCGATGATAGTTGAGGTTGAACAAGTGGTGCATTGACAGAAGATGATGATGTCTTCATAGTAGGTTGCATTTTTCCGAAGTATCTTTCCATTATCTATAAAAATAAGACAAATATTAGACGACCATAACCAAACTTATAGGATAAATAACAACATATCAACTAAATATTTGCAAACTGTAATGAAGTTAAGGCCACGAGTAAAAAGTTGAGGTTACTTGTATTTTTCACTCAAGTCAACTACTAGTTACTTTTGAACAAGAGGATATTCATAACACTGTCAATTACGAAAGAATTCAATTTGATAAATCCAATGCCAAGGTTAATGTCATCATATTGGGGTTTTACTACAACTATTAAATTACAGATTTGGTGTTAAATTTTTATGGTTTAAGGCATCGGTCATCTGATACTCGTGATGTACTTAAATGCAATTATATGTACTTAAATCCCATTTATACTCAACAACACATTAAATGTGATTTGGATAGAGCAAAAAAAAAAGAAAAGAAATTGATTTGTTTCCAAATAATCTCATTTCCATTTATGGAGCATATCGATTGAGCATAAGATAAATAAATTTGAAGTTGAATAATAAATTTCAACACTACTACATCAAATATATAACTTAAGACATAATAAATCAACAATAATAATGAAAACAAAAAGAAAGCAAATAAATAATATAAAGAGAACACTTTACCTTAAAATCTATGGAGAAATAATTGAGAGAAATCAAAATTAGGGTTTATATGTATGAGAGAAAGAGGAGAAATTAAGGATGAAGACAATTGAGAGAAAGAGAGAAGAAATCTGGTCACTGTCCTCCTTAGACGCGCTGCTGCCTCTTTAGTCTTTACTATTTTTTTTTTAATAAAAAATGCAAAAAGACAAAAAATACCCTTAGTTTTTTTCAAAAATTTCAGAGGGGCCCAGTGCCCCCCTTGGCCCCCATGTGCCTCCGTCACTGACAATACTTAATGACAATTCCCAAAAATGATTAGGGTATTTAAATACTAAACATTAACCCCAAACCCTAACTCAAATCCCATAGACTAAAGACTCCTACTACTTGAAAGACTTAAACAGATAAAATCAATTCAAATAACATAAAAGAAGAGCAGAATGTTGCGTATCAATATCCTCTAGAAATGAATGAAATACATACTTGAGATGGAAAATTCTACAAACACACAACAGAAAAGTTACAAAACGGAACAAAACTGAGATGCATTTGAAGAAAAACAATAGAAACTAGCAAATTCTTAAATTATTTGAAATTGAATGCTAAAAAATGAAAAAAACACACTTGCAATTGAATACAGTCTCGGAAGCTCGAGTCGATTAGAAGAAGCAAGACTTAGATTACCAGGAAAAATGACTAGCTTGTGCCTTTCTTAATACCCTTATTCCCCCTTCATCAGGTCGCAATAAGTCACTAGTGGAAAGTTTAGACCAATTCATCACTTGTTCATCATGTGGCGAGCGAAGTGTACCTCTGTGCAGATGTATGCTATCGATCTATATCACCTCAGGATTCCGCTTGAAAATTGAGGGCTTTGCTAAGTAGAAGACATGGAACTAACGTTTCGCACTTGACCTTTCCTGCAAGAGGTCGGAAATCAGGTTGTTTCTGATGATTTCAAAGATGGGGATTGAAATTTTGATCAATTCAATTGTTGGGTGTTTGAAGAAGATAGAGATTGAAGATGAGATTCGATATGAAGAAGAATTTGTTTGAATAATAATAGGATTTTCTTTTGGGAGGAAGTACTAATTTGTAATTAATAAAAACTATGTGGGTCTAAAAGCATGAGCTGAAAACCATAATGACAAGGTGGCAGTGATCTTCACCGAATACATCTCCATCCAAACTCGGCTTTTCGTCTGATAAACCAGCACCTGCTTATGAGTTGCTAGAAAAACGTAATTATCAGTTTGACTAATCGAAAAAACACTAGGAACCATTCCCCTTATGCATCGAAGGCTAACCCTATCCACCATCGACCATTCTTCCCTCTCGTAATGTTCCATAATCCAAATACTCATCAAAAAATCCAACATTTGAATGACCAACAACCTCCCATCCGACTCAAGCAAATAAACCCAATTTCCACTCCCACACACCACTTGATTAGGCAGATGGATTTTCCTCCACGTTTCCGAATCCAAATCAAGAACGAGCAAACAAGAGCAACTAGCAGTTAACCAATGAAAGACACCATTAGTAAACACAACTTGGTTCCTATTCATATGTGTAAAATGGTCATCTTGCAAAGTGACAAACTTCCTCCACTTGTTCGTCTCCGAATCAAACACCATATATATGAAAGTCCTCTCGGACTTATGCTAGAAAGACCTATGATTCCCAATCAATACTACATTATACTTTTGTGTCATCATATTGGAAACCAAGCCCACAAGAGTGGCTTCTCCATCAGGATAAAATCGAGTAAGGGCCTGTTCACGAGTTATTGGAAGCAACCTATACTCCTTAGTCATAGGATTACACATATAATAATCACCTTTATCGGAATGCTAGAACAACACAACAATTCATTACAAGATGCTCTAACCTTGACTCTATCTTTAATGAAATCCAATAAAAATTCAGATACACCTCTCAAATTATCAACAAGAATCAAACTTGGTCTCGATTGTGAAGATGGGTTAGTAATTTCTACGAGCACCATGGGGTTTCTAACATAAACCTCACTGTAGAGCTTCATGAAGTATTTATCAGAAATTAGCTGATACCAAGTTTTGGACACACATTTGGTTCTAAAGAGGGATTTTATAGGCAACCTCGCTAGAATCTGAAACACAACTTCATCGGGGAAAAACCCTGATTTCAAACTGAATGAATTCATCTTGTTTGCAATTTTTCAAAGAAATTTTCAGCAAAAACCTTTAAAGTAAGAAGAGAAATTGAAGTAATTGAAGAAGGGACATACCTGACAGAAACGATTGATAAATAATCTCGAGGACGGCAACATCGGTGCCAGCGATGGTGGAGTAGAGGCAAGGTGGTAGGTTCTAGGTTTTACTGTGAATTTGGGGAAAATAGATCAATTTTGATGTTTAAGTTAACGGGGTTAATGTGTAATTTTTAAAAAATATATGGATCTAACTTAAATGTTTGTTTTGAATTTCTTTTTCTATTTAATTTTTTTTTCTTAAATTGAGTCAAAGGGCTATTCCCACAATTTGTTTTGTTGAGGGTGTTATCTCGGCTAATTTCCCTTATTTAATTCGTGCTAGTATCTCTTCATGGCATATATGTTGGTTGTTGACTTGTTGTGTACATAAATTAATGAGCAGTTTGTTAGGTGGAGATATGGATAGTAGACGCGGCGCAGAGGCGGAGAAAAACCCTTTGCTTCATACTAATGCGGCGGCGGAGCATGGGTGGTTGCACAAGTTAATCGACGTGGCGGAGGCGAAGGAGCAGATAGTTTTGGCTCTCCCTATGATTCTTACAAATGTTTCTTTCTTCTTCATCCCTCTCATCTCCGTCATGTTCGCCGGCCACCTCGGAGAACTCGAACTCGCCGCTTCTAACCTCGCTAACTCCTGGGCCGCTGTCTCCGGCTTCGATCTCATGGTCTCTCTCTCTCTCGTTTTTAATTAATTTAATTTTATTATTAGGTTGGGTTGAGCGGTGCACTTGAGACTTTATGCGGTCAAGGATTTGGCGCCAAAATGTACAGAATGTTGGGAGTATATCTCCAGGCATCCTGCATCATATCCATCGTCTTCACCATCCTTGCATCGATTCTCTGGTCGTATTCTGAAATCATTCTGATATTACTTCATCAGGATCCTGAAATTGCCAAACTGGCTGCTCTCTATTTGAAGTATCTCATTCCCGCCCTATTTGCGTATGGGTTATTACAAAACATATTGAGGTTTCTTCAGACACAATCTGTTGTGTTCCCACTTGTGGTCTGCTCGATCCTCCCTCTTGCCCTGCATCTCGCCATTGCCTATGTTTTGGTCAATTGGACTGGGCTTGGATTCAGGGGAGCTCCCTTAGCAGCCTCCATTTCGTTGTGGTTATCTGTTTTCATGCTCGCTTTTTACGTACTCAAGTCCGACAAGTTCGAGGACACGTGGAAGGGGTTCTCGTTCGAGTGTTTGAGTCATGTGTTTACAAACATGAAGCTGGCTCTGCCTTCTGCAGCTATGGTGTGTTGAGTAATTAATTATCATTGCTTTACTTTTGTCTGGTAATAGTAAACTGAGAGTTTGATGATTGGATTAGTTTGGAGTACTGGGCTTTTGAGATTCTTGTATTATTGGCTGGATTGATGCCAAACTCCCAAATCACTACTTCCCTTATTGCAATGTGGTAAGTATTGTATTGTTATTCTACATCAAATCTTGTCCTTAATTTGTTAATTGTAATAAAACACTACAAACTGAGTGTGAATGCAGAATCAATTGCCTTCATGATGGCATATGGACTCAGCGGCGCAGCCAGGTAAAAGAATGAACAATAGTTGTAATATTAGTGGGTCCCATCCCATCCCATTTATGTTTTGCATTGCAGCACACGGGTTTCGAATGAGTTGGGAAGTGGAAATCCAGAGCGAGCAAGGCATGCCATGACTGTCACTCTTAAGCTAACCTTTGTGCTTGCTCTTTTTGTTGTCTCTGCCCTGTCTTTTGGTCATAATCTCTGGGCTGCTTCTTTTAGCGACAGCCCCCTAATAGTTAATGAATTTGGGTCGATGACACCTCTGCTCTTGGCATCTATCTCCTGCGATTTTGTCCAAGGAATCTTATCAGGTTTGTGTCTTAATTCACTCTTAAAGATAATTTGATATGTATAGTTGGTTGAAGTTGGTTAAATTGACAGGGGTAGCAAGGGGATGTGGTTGGCAACATTTTGTTGTCTACATCAACTTAGGAACCTTTTACTTCATTGGCATGCCTCTTGCTACTCTCCTTGGATTCAAGTTCGAACTCTATGCCAAGGTGACGTTTATATATTCTATTTTTATTTCATTACAAGTTGAAATTTTGACACAATTGATTTATTGGCGCAGGGATTATGGATTGGGTTGATTAGTGGGTTAGCAGTGCTGATGATTGGTCTATTACTCCTTTCCAAGTTCACAAGATGGGTAAGAATAAAGCTGCCTCTTCAATCTTGATTCATCACCCAAGACTCTTCATACAGGTGTCTGACTTTCTCTACATATTTACCATTTTACCCTCTAGAAAATGTGCTAAAGTGTTAGTACAGTAAACGATTTTGAACAAACTCGATCGTATCGAATAGATTTTTGAATAGTTCACAAACAACTTTGATTGCTTTATATTCAACAATTCAATTCAACCCAACTCATCTCCCATGTAATGCATGCTTTTATTAAGGAAAAAAAAGATTTCAGAAAATAAATTCATATCTATATTTATATGTCTGTAGATATTATCAAGATAAATTATTTATACCTCTTGTAAATCACAAAGTGAATATATCAATCTTTTCCTTTTCCTATAGCTTTCTCACAAATCCTTGTTTTAAATACTAAATACTTTTTTTTTATTTTTTTTTATTACGTGACGTGATATGTTGATTATAATTCTACTGTTCATACCTCATCATAAAACACACGATTTTCAAAATTTAAAATTACAAAATTTTAATCCAAATTCAATATCCAAACTCACAAAATTCATCAACATACAAATTCAAACACTAAAGGAAATTCAAAACGTTACTTTCTCATAAATCACTTTTGTGACAAATTTATTATCGGTGGGGGGGACTACAATAGTTCTTCGATGACAACATCTTTGTCGCTTGAAGCATGCAGATGGTTCCCATCAAATTGGTCAGCATTCGAGACCCTTTTCTGGTCATCACAATTTGTTATGCTAAATAATGATCAACATTTTTGCATGTGGGCCCGACTTGCTTAAGCATTTGGACCTAACAAAAATTAAACCCAAAAGTTATTAGGCCGACGGACATCCTGGGACACAGACTGGGGCCCAATAAGATATATGGAGGATTGGGCCTTGTAATGGCTCAACGGCCCAAAGGAAAAAGTTTGTTTGTTGCCTATGGAATTAGTGTAACATTATAGAAACTAGTTTATTGTATGTCCTCGTAATATAATGAGAGTTATATTACATTTTAATTTCATCAAATAGCCATATATATATATATATATAAAACATTTTCGATCTATAAGTTTGAATGTCAAGTAAATAAAATAGAATTACTAATTAAAAATTAAGTTAATAAAATTATAAGACTAAAAATTGATTTGAAATCTAATTAGAAAAAATTAGACAACCAAAAAAAAAAAACACGTTTCCCTAAAATTAGTGATGAGTGAGATTTGTACGCGTATTTGATTATAATAAGAATAGTGTAGATAACTCCAAATATAAATAAGGCAAGATGAATTTATTATGGGAAAAAAGCAACTTTATTACCAACCTTAATTTCTTCATATCTTCTCGTACTTGCAACGGTCATCTCATCCTCTATATAACAATTCACATCCCCCTCCCTAAAATCACACACACCTTAATTCCTCTTTCAATCCCTTGTCTTTTGAACCAGAAATTAAGAAGATTAAAATCCTCCATGGCTGATCATCAAAGATTAGCTCTTCTTCTTGTGTTGTTTTCTTGTTTTCTTTGCTCTTCATTTGCTTATCAATTTGTCGCTGGAGGTAGAGATGGATGGGTTCTTAACCCTTCTGAAAACTACAGTCAATGGGCTCAAAGGAATAGATTTCAAGTCAATGACACCATATGTAACTCTCTCTCTCTTGATTTTTTTTGTTTATATGAAAGCCATTTTTATTTTCTTATTAAGGTGTTTTTTGGCAGTGTTTAAATACAAGAATGGATCGGATTCAGTGATGGTGGTGAACAAGGATGATTACGATAACTGCAACACTGGAAATCCTATTCTTAAACTGGACGATGGAGATTCAATCTTCAAGTTCGATCGTTCTGGCCCTTTCTATTTCATCTCCGGCAACAAATCTAACTGTGATCAGGGCCAAAAGTTGATCGTCGTCGTCATGGCTGTCAGATCACCGCCGCCTCCACCAACCGTTCCTTCCCCCACCGCCGCTCCGCCGCAAACCTCCTCGGCTCCGTCTCCGTCTCCGTCCACCGGAGCTCCTTCAACTGCTAACTCGCCGCCGTCTCCGTCTCCGTCTCCGGCAGGTGGAACGCCTACACCAGCTAACTCACCGTTTTCTCCTTCCGGTGGAGCTCCCACACCGGCGAACTCACCGTCATCTCCTTCGCCGTCGGGTGGAGCTCCTGCACCGGGAAGCGGCGGGTCAGCGCCGTCTCCGGCGGGGTCTTCTCTGGAGCCACCTTCATCATCTACAACGCCGGGATCACCCGGTGGTGCTTCTACGCCGGGAAGCGGCACGCCGGCGGATGTTAATGGGTCTCCTCCCCCGCGGCGTTCATTGGCGGCGCCGTCGTTGACTCCGTCGATGGTGGTGATCTCCACTGTGTCACTGGTCTTGAGTCGTGTAGTTTTGGGTGGGCAGTTTATGGTTTAATTGTAACCTTAAAGATTACAGCTTAGGTTGTTCAAAAATTTGCCATTTTATTTATTTTTGGGAGGAATATTTTGTGAACTATTATTATTATTATTATTTGTCTTATAGTTTGTGATGGAGTTGTATTTATTTATTTATGAATTATGAGGAGGGATATGGGTGTATTCATGATCAACCTTTTCTTTTGTCTTTTTTCTCCTTTATTTCAAGTTTTTGTTATGAAAATCAGTATCAACACTAATAACATATCCCAACAAATTTCTTGTTGACTCAATTCATGTTTATTATTATTGTTGTTATATAATACCTTGTATATTTTAAATAAAGATCACTTATTCATTGAAACACTTGAAACTTTAAAAAATGATATGATCACTATGACTAAAATAAAAATATAAGAGAAAAATAATTTTTTTATTAGAAAAATAAAAGATCCTTTATTCACCAAAACACTTGAAACTTTTAAAAAAGATATGATAATTAGTATGTATGGGCAATCATGCAATCACATTTTCCAGAAAAATCCACGAGTTACATTACTTGGCATTATAGCGGGGTTCCTTATTTTAATTTTTTTTAATAAAATATAAAAGAAAATAAAAGATCCCTTATTCATCGAAACACTTGAAACTTTTAAAAAGGATACATGATCATGCAATCAAATTTTCCATAAAAAAATCATGCATTTACGTGGCATATAGGTTCCTTATTTAAAAAGTATATATTTTAAGAAAATATAAAAGAAAAATAAAAGATCTCTTATTCATCAAAATACTTGAAACTTTTAAGAGTAGTTTTTATGTGAGACAATCTTACGAATCTTGTTGTGTGAGACGGGTCAACCCATAACCCACACTTCACAATTCATATAAGAATTTATGAAAATAGGTTCAATTCATAGGTAATAAGGATTCATCTCACGGAAACTATCCGTGAGACCGTCTCACATGAGTTTTTGTAAACTTTTAAAAAGGACATGATTAGTATGTATGAGCAATAATGCAATTACATTTACTTGGCATTATAATTTCCTTATTTAAAAATAATAATTTAATAGAATATAAAAGAAAAATAAAAATCCCTTTATATATGCGTCGAAATACTTTAAATTTTTTAAAAGGACATGATTAGTATATATGTATGAGCAATCATGCAACCACATTTTCCTTACAAAAATCATCCAATTACATTTACTTGGCATTATAGCTTCCTTATTTTTAATAAAATCAATCACATGGTTGTTCATAAAGGTGGTTGATATGTATTTAAATTTTAACATGTTTTTTTTTTTCGGTTGAGAGAGGGAGAGAGAGAATTTAAAATGATTATGTGTGTGTGAATATATGGCATGGACGCCCTTAATTAAAATCTTGCAGTGTATGTAAGGTATTTTCTTTTTAAATGTACAATAAATTAATCTATTAAGCTTTATCGATATGTATTGAGTATAAAATCACATCATCAGTATATAATTTTCAACAAAATCAAAGCGGTTTCAAGAAAAGAAAAAATTAAAAGTGTAAAAGACTTAAATATTCCATTAAATATAACGTATTAATATACTCCAGTTATATAAGGAAGGAACATTGATGGAGAAGTAAATGCTACAGTTATATAAGTCCTGAATCTTTTGGTTAAGGCAAGTAAATATATTAAGAAAAGGAAAACGTGATCATAATTAACTCGTGGCATTAATTATGGATTAGAAATTAATCTCTTCCACTACTTTACTTTTTATTTGTATTTACGGGCAAATGAGGTCAGGGAACCCTTTTAAATTATGATGACAGATCTTGGTTAAATGTCCTTTTAGAATTTTAATTTGTCATATATTAAAAAATAAATGATGGACAAATATACATTTAACTAATCAAAGAGTTTAAAAATTAAAATTGGAAGAGAATCAAATTAATTTCAAAAAAATAGGTCCAATCAAATTCCTTAATTTAAATTAGGAAATAATATTAGAAACAATTTTTGAATAAAAGTGAAAATACGATTTTTTTTTCTTTTAAAATCACATTTAAGTCTGCTCAATATTTATAATATAAAAAAAATTAACTTACCAATTAATTTCAATTTTGTTAATTATAATTTATAAATTGTGAGTTGACTCTTTTTTTTTTTGTTTTTTTTATATTTTTGATATATAGGTGTCTTAAGAGGACATGTGTACTGTAGAAAAATGACGCGAAATAAGAAAGCAACGGCCAACGAGTACTAAAAAGGACATATATTTATATTGGTCGACACTTATCCATTAATTTCATGAAACGTGTTGCCAATTTTAATTCTCCTAAATTTAACGTTTTCAATCATTTTTATCTAAACAAGGGCAAGTTTGTTAATGGTCATACAAATTATAATTGATTTTTGGTTTGGCACGTAACTTGAGTTTTCTATGTCATTTGATCAATGTTATCTGATTTCATGATATTAATTTAAGTATTTGAAGCAAATCTAGTCATCGACATCTGTCATGGAATTAAAACACTAATACTTCATTCTAAATTATATGAAAATACATCAAGTCGAAAATCGAATCTTGGGGACTCAAATAGTCAAATACACTGTACACATTTTTTTTCTTCATATAATACATGTAAGAAATATTAATGTTTTATTGTTTCAATCTGTAAAATAAGTCAATCATATCAAGTCATAATTAAAAAAAAAAAAAAGATAATTTAATTTATGAACTCATCTATGTATAAAATAAAATGTTGGTTCATCATGCTACAAATATAATTCAGTGGGGAAATAAAAATCATGTATTATAATTAATTTCGAGATTTTCTGTATTATTATTACAAAGTTGCCAACGTTTGGATTTTGGATAAGCTTTTGGTCTCAACATCAATATTCACTTAATAACAATGACATTTTTGTATTCTGAAATTTAAAACTTTCCAAAGTTTGAATATTCCTACATGATTACAAGTGTATATATAAGTCGAAAGAGATATATACTTGTTATTTAAGCTTTTCAAAATTTTAAAATTACATTTGAGGATATTAATTTGATAAGTAACTTGTCAAACTCTAATCGAATTTTGAATCTTGTCCAATTAACTAAAAATCAGTTGTTTTATTTATCAAACAAATTGAAAAAGCGTCTCATGTAGGATCAAGTATAAAAGAATTTAATATATGTATACGTTATTTCACATCAATATCCACAACTAGAACTAATTTTTGTAAGTGAAATTTTATTTTTTACATTATCATTATGGTTTCACAAATGTAACTTGGTGTAAGTCTCATGAAATTAGATTTGTAATGATTTCATAAAATTCCACTCAAATTATTTTACATATATAACAATTTCTCTATTGATTACTATATTTGGATCTAAATTACTTTTAAGAATTCTTAAAAATTTGATATGATAGATAATATACATTTGATTGCTAAAAAAAAATAGTGCAGTGCGACGTGTCTCGCGATTTCCCATTTCAACGATTTTAATGAGAGCAACATTTAATTTGTCTCTATTCAATTCAGAACTTTTGACCATTTTATGTCGGCAAGAAGATGAAATCATTTGTAATTAATAGGCTGATGAAACACTATATCAGTATTCAACATATTCGTATCATTTATACTTTCATGATATCATGGACTTCAAATAAAAAATAATAATAAAAAAATAAATAAAAAGAAAGATATTCCCTATGGACATGGATTCATTAGATGATGTTCTCATGGGCTTACTAATATTACAAGTGTAAATGTGAATGGCCCAACTAAATATTAATGGGCTGACTTACATAGGGAAAATATATATTCTTTCATTCTTATTTCATTTTATTTAGTTACATGCATTTAAATATGTATTACATATTAGTAAACTAAAATTTGAAAAAAGAGTGACTAAATAAAGTCAAATTCTCAAACTATGTATGCATACATTTGCTCAAAAAATTAGTAATGAAAACTCGAACCTTCAAAAATGCCATATCAACTAATAGAGACTACCATCTTATATAACATACAATTCGTTCGTGTCATTCCTTTTGACTCATTAATCTTGAGTATTTATTTAAAAGAATTTTGATTTAACCAAAAATGGTTTTTTGAAGCTATTTGATAAGATCATTGAAGAAGAAGGGCCCTAAAAATATGGTTGGCGGCCCATTTCCCTCTCACAAATCGCGCTCTACCCCAACTCTGCAATCTCCTTTTCTCCTCTAATCGAACCAAATAATAATAATATTTTTTATTAAATAAGTAAAAAAAATTCAAACACCAATAAAACTAAAATAAATAACATATATAACAGAGAAATCAAAGAAGGTCAAAAAAAACAAAAAGTTTTTACATTTTGTAAGTAATTTAGTTACTAATCTAAATTTAGCGGCGAGGAATGGGTTGCCGAGTAGGAATGGTTTTGGTGGTGGTGGCGCTGGCCGCCGTGGCGACGGCAGCACATCCGATGCATCACGTCATCCACTTTGGGCTAGGCTCCGCTGACAGCGGCCAGGGACTGGTCGGCGACTCCATGGACCAGGTGGAGCAGGAGATTATGATGGAATCAGACTCAGCGCGCCGACAGCTGAAGCAAGCCGGCCACATCAGCTACGGCGCACTAAGCCGGAATAGGATTCCGTGCGATCAGCGCGGCAAATCGTATTACAATTGTCGTGGCCATCAGAAAGCCAACCCCTACACCCGTGGCTGCACCAGGATCACCAACTGTGCTAGAACTAATCGTTGAAACCTTTTTTTTTTGGTGTTTTATTTAATATTTCGTATTCACGAAGGTGATATATAAGATTTAGATAGGAAATTGAATGTAGATGAGAGTGGTGCATGCAATGCATGAGTGCCATTAGAGAAAGCTGTAATAGTGATAATTTTTTTTTTGTTTATGTTGATTCAATATATTTATTCAATTTTCCTGTATGCATAGAGATCGAATACGGATTTCCAAAAAAAATGTAGAGGAATCGGAAAATGAATTTTGATGAAGTGGTATGACAATCCAAAACCATCCATAGAGAGAATTTGAAGGACAAAAAAGGGGATCAAAACAGCCACCATCTTCGCCTGCCCTGATTTTTCTGCAGTAAATGAGACAATTAAAACCAGGTATTGGTATTCAAACATGAAATATTCAGATATTGTCCTCCCAACCTTTTGGTTTGGATCCTGTGGCGATTGCATTACTATAGGCTTAGGGAGAACGCTGTTGTTGATATTTTGCATGTAGGGCTCTACTTTCTCTTTCAGCATCTCGTTTAACTGAAAAATGTGATCCACGAATGAAGGATGCAATAGTAGGTTTATCGACAGAGATTCATAAATGCAGTAAGTTTGTTCGGGTGTTCCTTGAGGATTAGTCTCTCAAAATCGTGTTATAATCATGCAGATGATTGTGGAGAGCATGAATAATCAAGAAACTTCCAGGTTAAGAGGGACTAAAGCCCTTCAGACTGAACTAACCTTCTCTTCACGCCACTTTGTTTCCCACTGCGCATCTAAAATTTTGTCAGCAAATTCTCTTTGTGCGTTGAGAAGAACTGTCATCTCATAGAGCTTCTTCGGATCTTTAAGGTCTTCCTCGGTCCAAGAAGAAGCATTTAGAGGAAGCTCCAACTCCTGCATGGGAAACAAAAGTGTTTACATGGTTTATAAGTCATAAGTTTGTTACTTGGTAAATAATTTCTTTACTTCTCTCAGAAAGAAAAAAATAATATATACCAGTCTTACATGTTCAATGATGTAATAACCCAAAGAGTTCATATTTATAATAGAGGATGGATGTTATGACATGGACATGCAAAAGCACATGACTGGTTTTATCAAATAAATTTTATAATAGAATTTTTTTTTATGTAATCTTCTGAAATAAGAAAAATTTCCATCACAACTATTACGCGAATGCTGGCCCTTGAAGCCAATTCCCAGTTCCAACTACTGATACCACATAGTAACAAATAAGAACTCGAGAAAAACAAACATACCCCCCAACTGTGAGGCCTCGGGGGAGGATTAAGCTTCATTACTTCGGTCTCCAAAGCTTTCTTGGCCTTGTAAAATGGAATGTTTTTCACAATGACAGGATCATCTTTTGCACGAATGGGATCAACAGAGATCAAAGCCTGTCAATTTGATACTGTTAGCAGTTTAAATAAACCCTTGATCAAATTTCCTACATTGTCGAGGACTCTGAGAAGCCTACACAAAGTCCTATCTTCTTGAACCAAAGAGAGAATATATCATTCTCATAATGTCATCTACTTATGAGGTTTCCTTTATAAAGTGCATGAAAACATTAGAGGAATCTTGGATGATGGATAATAAATTAAAAATGGAATAAGGATGATGTTATGACTTATGGTGATATGCTATGTCAATCCCACTGCAATAACCTGAGAGAGTTATTCCATAGAAATCTATCTTCAGGTAAAAGCGTAGAAAACCATACTACCTCCTGCAGATACTCCCAACCAGGCTCCCGTTTAGCAACTTCATCGCGGAGTTGATCGTATCGCATAGATTCCTAAACAATGGTAAAGAAAATAAGAAATCACAAAACCATATGAAATCATAGTTCTCAGAGCACACTAGAAGAAGCAATGTGATGGTTCATAGAAACTGAACCTTGTAGTCCCACCAAATTTTCTGCTTGACATCATCATCATACTCAATACCTCCCACAATCTGAGGAAAAGTTATCAACCAGAAAGCAGCGATGCTCGGGTCCTTCATACTGTGGACTATATGCTGCAAAAGTTCAAAAATATAAATAAATCAAAAAATCAGTAGTACTGCTGGTAATATATTGAATGTAAGCCAACCAGCACTGCTGGCAATAAATTGAATGTAAGCCAAGTTTACATATTGAAATATGGTTATATTACTTGTAGAAACACCCATCAAAATTCCATATTACATGATTGGATTAAGAGAAAACCAGCACAATCCAAACAAACTCACACTCTACATTATCTAATACAGTAATACAAAAGTAACACACAGATTAAATAGCACTAACCTCATAAGGATAGTCCATCTTACGCATGATGTTATAGGCTTTCCATGGAGGTTCCATTATCTGAGAAAAGGAGACAGAAGAACTGAATCACTAACTAATAAATTAGTTACCTGGAATGCACTGCATTCTGAATCGTTGTACATAAAATGGAACATGGTATGCAAAAATATTTATTTTTTTGGAACATTAGGGATAGGCTTGGTTTTTTGTGTACCATACTTATTTGGGTCGCCATTATTAAATTTTACTTCACTAAAATTTTAGTTTGGAGTTCCAGGATGCATTTCATGGCGTTCCTGTTGCATTAGGGAACCGCGAATCATGACACATGCCCGAACATGGTACTATGTGGGTAGGAGTGAGTTAGGTCACTATGAATAAACCTATAAGCTTAAGCATGATATATACAAGCTATATCATGTGCATGCAACTGAAATCATAATCTACAAAAAAGTCGGAAAATAAATCCGTGAATGAATATAAAAGCACCAGATCTTACATCATCAGCAGATATCCTAATTGGTGACTTGCCTTTGCATTCTGGACATTTCATCACCCCCTGCAAAGGAAGATAAGAGACCCATGATGATGGATACCAAAAAAAATCCTTCTAAACCTTTTACAGCTCAGTCCACAAGGAAGTAAATAGGTACAGGATGATTGCATTATGTGGACCATGATGGCAACTCAGAAACATTGTTAGGTCACTATATCTTAAAATACATAGTAGTAAATGTCAACTCAGAATCATTGTTAGCATGAAAAGGACCTCATTAATGGAAAAACTGAACTTCAAACATTATGGGCACCAGTGCATCACTGCACATGAATGCAATAAAAATGGTCATATTTAGGATTGGAACAGTTGCAATATATAGAATTATGGTTCTTACTGATCCATCACAATTTGGACATTCTTTAGATGGCAATGGCAAGTGAAGGTCAACACTTGAGGGAAGGTGAACTAACTCTGCTCGGTTCTCAGCAATGGCATCAGCAATATTTTCAGCTGTTGCCTTCTCTCCACTACAAAAGTATCAAAATATATTGAAGTATCTTGTCAGCAATTGAGATGTATAAATTCAGTATTCACTGATAACAATAAATAGCATCAATATTTATGATGGAGCTGAACAGAAAAACATAAGGACACAAGATCTAAATATTGCATTATGCATGCTGCAATTGGTTCAGAATATCCCCATTCTTCAATATGTATCAATTGGAAGACAATAAGGCATCATGATACCGCTAAGAGATAGCCAGAGAAAATAAATAAAACATATGTGTGTTAAAATATAAATACACCAAACATAACTGGCTCTTTCAAAAGATGAACCATAGAAAAATCCAGTATCCTTATACTGCAACAAAACTGGTAAAGAATCATATAACCCATATATTTTAATCTCCTCATGCTAAAAAAACATATGGGTGTTGACCTACCCTCTCAAAGCATAATTTTTCACTTGGTAATGCACACTTCCTGATCCTCTGCACATGGTGCATTGCATGGCCTGCCATCCGGTGCAGGTTCGACAATTTCTGCATTTGAAAGATCGAGCATCCAGTTTTATCAACTTGTGCAATTATATATAAAACGAGTTTTAGATCACGTGCGTTGCACGTGGAGATCAATTCAAATTAAGGAAAGAAATAATACAAATACCTTATATATAACACTTTTACATTAGAGTTCTAATTGTAATGAGATTCTATAAGATTTTGAATTAGTTAGGATTCTAATATAAAATTATTTAAGTATGAAAATCCTAAATTACTATTATAACCTTAAATAATAATCTTTGATAGAGATATATTCAGCAATCCATATTTTGTAAGAAACATCCACACTTTTATATAGGTAATAGATATGTAGAATAAGTAATTATTGTTGGTTTTCCCAAAAGTTGAATAATAAAACTCTGTTCAGTTCACACATTGTAATAGTAAAAATAATTTACGATGGGATTGATCACATGCACATTGAAGATATGAACCTTCCAGAAGCAAAGCAGATATGCTCATTCTGTACTAAAGGACCTACATTTTGTCTAGTTGAGGTGAAAGTAGAAAGCTTAACTATGGGAAAGTATAAGTAGAAGTATATAAATACATCTACTCGTTTGGGTTAGAGATGATAATAGGTGAAAAAACTAAGCTACACAAGCTATAAATCTTCATCGGCTAAATTTTAGTGTAAAATGTTCATGGTTCCAACAATAAAGCCCTCCAATCCAACATGAACAAGTAGAAAGAAAATTTGAGAAAGCCATGAAACTTGGTAATTCATTCACTTCCCATAAGTAAATTAAGCTCCACACCCCTCTCATTCCTCTTCATAATCAATGAAACACAGACATGATTCTAGTTATTAGCTTGCTGAAATTAAACTCATTAAATTCTATTAATACTAGTTGCATGGTAAGAGGGAACCAAAGCTTAAAGCATGAGCTAAAATCACCTCTGACACAAAACCTTCTTTCCCAGTTCGAATGCAATATCATAAGTCCCAAGAGTAGCAATGGCCTGTAACAAACTCAAGGATTAATGAACATACACATCAAATTCATTAGAGTATTAAAAATATTACATTAAAAGCCTCTATTTCTCCAAAGAGAAAGTAAAATGCTAAGCACTTGACCAAAACTAGATGAGTTTAAGCTTCTCTTATGGAGCCCATGCATAATAATATATCAAAAGTAGCACATGAGAAGTAGGGCAATTGGTAATTTATTAACACACAAAATTTTGGAAGGTACTAATGTTCTAGTAATACTAATACCCAAGCAACAGCAGCATGAGAATTTCATTTGTAATCCAACAGTCCAAGATACAACACAAAAGGTTAGAACCAAGAAATAATCCCCGTTAACACTATAAACAACGAAACCCAAATGCTAAATGAGCAAACAGTCTTGCAGGAGATAGCTCCATCGCCTAATAGCCACTTCAGAGTTCTGATGAAACAAATGTATCCTTGCATCTTTGCTTGTACAATCCTATTCTAACCAAACTCACTCACCTATGTAGATTGTGTATATCCAAATGAATAATATAGCTAATAAAATTTCACCAGGCAAAAATATCAAAATAACCCAATTTGGAAACCATAAAAACCATAATAATGTCGGCAATTTTCCCCTAAAATCAACAGAATCTCTTAGACGCACAGCCCACGAACACACAGACAGTAGAAAATAGATTAGGAGTGGGGCATACGAAAATGGCGGAGTAAGAAAGCTTGGAGACGAATTCAGGGACTCCAAAGCCGCGCGGCGCAGAGCCAGCGATGTCGAAGGGGAGAGTGAAGGGCGAAAGCACCACTTTGACGGGGAAATCGAGAATGTCCATCAATTGGGTTCCATAGCGGCGCGAGAGGAACTTATACTGCAAGTCCAAGAATTTTTTGACGCTCTTCACCAGCTTATCTGTTCCTCGAGACATTTTTGGGCGGCTGTAGCCGTTGGGCTAGCGGAGTAGAAGATGATGATGATGCAGCGCGGATAATATTGTGTTCGTTTGATGGATATGGTGCGCTCTCTGGGTGTTTGGTTTGGGTTTTGGGTTTATCGGATGCAACATTATTCTTGTAACCAAACACCATATCCGTCAATATTTTAACCAACTAAGGGCACTCACATTAATGGATTTTTAGCACATCATTTTAGTATGGTGTTCACATGCCAATACACTAATTAAAAACATCTACTTTTTTAAAACACACATCTATATCAATTTAACACAAGTTTACATCAATTTTATCTTAAACACAATCATTACATGTGGGTCTCATTACCCACTAATTTTTATTATATTATTTTATTTTGAAAAAAGACATTTTTTATTGGTTGCAAATTAGATCACATTAATTACAATCATTAGCCAATCATTAAAAAGGGGACAATAATGCATTCTTAGAGTTTAACACACACTAATTACACAAAAATACACACTTAAAAACACACCTACATTAATTAACACATTTTTTGTTTTAATTAAAAACACATCAAAATAAATCAATGTGGTTGCTCTAGGGACACCCACATTAATGGATTATTAGCACATCATTTTAGTGTGAGACTCACATGCCAACACACTAATTAAAAACATCTACTTTTTAAAAACACACATCTACATCAATTTAACACAAATTTACATTAATTTAATACAAATACAATCATTACATGTGGGTCCCATTATCCACTAATTTTTATTCTATTATTTTTATCCACTAATACACACTCAATCCAATCATTAGCTAATAATTAAAAAGGGGACAAGAATGTTATTTTTACATCTTAACACACTCATACTTACACAAAATCACACACTTAAAAACATCCTCATATTAATTAACACCACATATGTTTTAATTAATAACAACTCAAAATGAATTGGTGTGGATGCCCTATGCAATAAAATTGAAACAATAACAAAATCAATTTTTTTTTTTTTAGGAAAAAATAAATTCAAGATTTTCAAGAATCAATCATTCTTCAAAAAAAAAAAAAAAAAAAATTCTCAAGAACCAAGATCGGGTAAAAAAAGGGGGTAAATTTCTTCAGTGTACAAGTATCTGATGCCACTCACGCCTTATTGCTGACAACTTTTCCTCCATTAAAAAACCTTAAAAAAACATCACAAAGCATAATTGACTGCGCTCCTTGTCCACACCCAGATACACAAACATATATACGCCTACATCCATGGCTACAGCTTCAGCAGACCCACCCGCCATTAACGGAGCTGCAAAAATGGGTACTACATCACAGGCATACTTGGAGGGCAGCAAGGTCAAAGAAACTAAAGCCCTGGTTACAGAGCTCTGCCGCCATTTCTATAACTTGGGTTGGGTATCCGGCACTGGTGGAAGCATCACCATAAAGGTTCACGATGATTCCATTCCCAAAGCAGAGCAACTTATTGTCATGTCCCCCTCAGGTATTCTGATACATACAAGTGTTTGATGTATTGCTTATGTCAAGATTTGATTTATTTATGGTTTTTCGTTGGTGGGTTTTTACTTTTATAGTGTTGTTTTGGATGAATGATGGTTGTTGTGGGTGTTTTGTAGGTGTACAGAAGGAAAGGATGATGGACGAGGATATGTATGTGTTGTCTTCAGATGGGATTGTGTTGTCTGAACCATTGGCAAAGCCTTGGCCAAACAAGCCTCCCAAATGTTCTGATTGTGGCCCCTTGTTCTTGAAGGTATATGAATTATTGATTGATTATTGTGGATGTTTGATGGTTTTGGTCCTGATTATGGGGTTTTAGGGTTGATGGTCATGCTAATTGGGGCTAAAGTTTGAGCCTGTTGATTTGCATCAACTGCAAAATGTTCCCTTTTACTTTGTTTGGCCTATGACTACTCTCAGCACGATGAGCCAAATAGTGGGATTAAGGTTTAGTGTGTGGCTGTTTTGTATGATTCATCTTAGAAAAGAAGAGTGGAATCATCAGCTGATTATCGATAAGTTCGAGTTTAATGTTTTGAATTATGGTTTTTTTGATCTTGCACGTTTGTTTGGAAGATTTCATCTGCATGTTAACAAGCATAAGAGTTTGGGTGGTCTGGTTT
Organism: Scutellaria minor; assembly: GCA_954870855.1. Lineage (NCBI taxonomy): Eukaryota > Viridiplantae > Streptophyta > Magnoliopsida > Lamiales > Lamiaceae > Scutellaria > Scutellaria minor. Next base: position 9,052,173 of record OX940727.1, read on the forward strand.
GGGTATGGAGCTGAATGATTTACATAGTATTTGAACGACCATTTTTACTTCTGCTATTATCGGAAATTATTGACTTGCTGCAAACAAAAATATATCTACTAAAATGGAGATACATGTCTGACCACTGGCATTCACTGAAGAATGAATTTGGTTATTGGTTTTATAACAAGATGTCAAAAAAAAAAAAAAAAACACTTTATTTGCTATTTGTTCCTCAAGAAAGATCTCGACCCTTTTTTTTTTTTTCCTGTTTAATCTTTTAATACTGTTTCATTGCATTTTGCAGGCATATGAAATGCGTAATGCAGGTGCTGTTATCCACAGTCATGGAATGGAATCGTGCCTCGTAACAATGCTCAATCCATCAGCAAAAGAATTTCGAGTATGAACTTTGATCCGTCTATCCTAGAATGAGGATACAACTCCATGTTATCTCACACTGCTTGTACTGTGCCTTTTCCCCTTTCAATTTACAGATTACTCATATGGAAATGATCAAAGGAATTCAAGGGCATGGCTACTATGATGAACTTGTTATCCCAATCATAGAGAACACTGCTCATGAGAGAGAGCTTACAGAATCTCTTGCAAAAGCAGTATGAATTCTTCTCTCTTTTGCATGATGCCACTCTTTATTGCTTGTGCAATAGCATGTATAGGTTAATTTTACAAATTTGACCAGTAGTGATGGTTTTTTGCCCCATTATTGTTTAAAGTAGTGCCCATACTTAGCAACACCAATTCGTTAGCATAAGCTCCTGATCTGAGCATATGATTAGTTTGTTTCAAGTGTTAAAAGTAGCTAAAATGGTAGCTCAAAGTAGTGGATGGTTTCATGGTTATCCAAATAGTGGTTTGTTAAAAAATAATTAAAATCCTCTTATTGCGACCCCAAATATGAACAATACATCTTTAAAATACCGATGAAACTGTGATTCCCATGTTCTTCCCAGATATCAAGTTGGTCACAGAAGGGTAATAAGTGTTAAAGCTTCTGAGATGTGTATGATGTCTGTTGCCTACCTGTGTGTCTGAATGAATAATTCGATTTCAATTAGTACCTAAAATTTCAAAATATACTGCAATTTGAACTAAATATGATTAAATCTTCCAATAATCAGCAGTCTATAAAATTGTTGAGAACTAGATAAGTTTATCGTTGCTGCAAATCTCTGATATGATCATGTGATTCATTTGTTTTACTGAGTCAGTGGAAACCAAGAAGAAACTAAATGAGATATATCAACCTCTGTCTAGTGCTTTGAATTTGGTGCATACCATATGGTCAAAACTCAAACTATTGAATTTCCTTTATTTTCAGATAGAAGCATACCCGAAAACCACTGCAGTGCTCGTTCGGAACCATGGAATATATGTCTGGGGAGATTCATGGATCAGTGCTAAAACACAGGTAGGTGTGTTAAACATGATTCTTGTATTATACCATGAGAAAGATGCATCTGCATGTGCACAAACTTAGCACATAACTTTTTATCCAAGAATACGAATAGCTAAACAAGTGATCATAAATTATCCAAGTAGATGGGGATTTGTTTCTTTATAGGTGTCAAAACTTTTAGCTTGATTTTCATACTCCTTTTTTTTTTGCCTTCTGATCTCATCTGGGGATTAGTATCATAGCTCTGTGTAAAGTATGTTTATGCTAGCTTTACATTTCAAATTGAATAGATTTTTGTTTGGTGTGATCACATTTTGACTTAAGAAAGTGTTTTTCTACAGTCAGAATGCTACCACTATCTCTTCGATGCTGCCATTAAACTCCATCAATTAGGCTTGGACTGGTCAACCCCATCTCACGGTCCCATCCGTAGTCCAAATGGAGTGCAAGGCAGCCACACAAATGCTCAAGTTGCTGCAAATGATGATATTCAACAATCAAGAGTAAATTTTCCGTATTCTGCTATGACTACTCTGGAATCGGCTTTGTTTATGCATTTTAATTACATAAAATAAGTTTATTGCAGCAGTGCATTGTACTGGATATTGAAGGAACTACCACTCCCATATCATTTGTCTCGGATGCTCTCTTTCCATATGCTCGTGAAAGTGTGGGAAAGCATTTGGAACTGACTTATGATACTGCAGAAACTCAAGAGGACATCAAGTTACTAAGTGCACAAGTAAGCCAAACCATTTAACAATGCTTTTACTGAAAACTATGCAGTTTTCTAGAAGTTCTTGTTGGTGTATAAAATTCATTGGCTTCAGGTAGAACAAGATCTAGAAAACAGTGTTGCTGATGCTGTTCCCATTCCGTCTGATGGAGGGAAAGACGAGGTAATCGCCGCTGTAGTTGCAAATGTGAAGGCGATGATTAAAACTGACAGGAAAATTACTGCCTTGAAACAATTACAAGTAAGACCAAACTCTTTCTTCTTTTGGAGAGCCTTTTTAGAATGCATGAAATTTAATATTTGAATTTACTTTGATCCAGGGTCATATTTGGCAAACTGGATTTCAGAATGGTGAGTTAGTGGGAGTTGTATTTGATGATGTTCCTGAAGCTCTCAAGAAGTGGCATTCTCTTGGAATAAAGGTTATTACTTTTTCGCCAATCTCTGACTCCATGGATGTGTTATAGATAAACCCTTTCTTTGGCTAAACTTAAAAAGAGGCGAACATCAATAAACGGGTCTAATGTCCTAAAAAATGGGCATACATTGGCTTCTTAATCCACACTATCACTATTTGATCCATGTTCTGCTTGGAGACAATTGTACTCTTTCGTTTTCTGAGCTCTTCCTTGTGTGTTAGGTGTATATATATTCAAGTGGCAGCAGATTAGCTCAAAGGCTTTTGTTTGGCAACACAAAATATGGGGACCTCCGAAAATACTTGTGCGGATTTTTTGATACCACAACAGGGTAAGTTTATCCATCTTAATTGAAGATATTCTTGTTTCAATTCCTTACATCTTTTCATGTTTGTCTTTCTATTGCATGAAGGAACAAGAAAGAAACGAGAAGCTACATTCAAATCACGGAATCTTTGGGAGTTGATGATCCATCACACATTTTATTTCTCACCGATGTGTATGAAGAAGCTACAGCTGCAAAAGCAGCAGGTATTACTCATCTCTTTTTGACTTTTATGCATTTGCCGTGTGGTTAAATTACCAAACGAACCTAAGGTTTATTGCTAATATGCAGGCCTGGAAGTCATGCTTTCTCTTCGCCCTGGAAATGGACCTCTTCCAGACAATCATGTCTTCCCCACAATCAACTCCTTTTTGGAGATTTAAGGTTGGATTATATTTAGTCCTTTGTAAACACTTGTGATTCTTACCATCAAATAAACTTCAGCACTCTCTCTCTCTCTCTCTCTCTCTCTCTCTCTCTCTCAAGAAAGATTTGTCACATTTCTTGTTTTTCTAACAGAGTTATGAAGGATCCATGATCGCACTTTTTTAACATTAGCAGGGAGCTTAATCAGAGAGAGAATACACTTTTTATTCACATAAGATCTATTTCACAATGTGTTTCATTGAAAAAAAAAAAAAAGAGAATAAGAAGAAGAAGAAACTAAAAAAAAACATCATTTACCAGAGATGGATCCACTTCTCCTTTTGGGTATTTCAACAACAGCTGGTTAGTCAAACTACACATGGAGTGCTTTTTGGTATGGCATAAAGAAAGACAATCTTTAGCTTAGCCCCATTTTGAAGGGTCACTCAAGATATCTTTATTTAATCTATTTGGGCCATTTTGTTATTATAAAAATATAGTATTTATCATCTATTATTAAAATGTATAAATAACTTTATACTGATATGTTAAAATGAACGATAGATTTTTTACACAGATTTTGTTTTAAGCAAATGAGTTGGGGGGGGGGGGGGACCAATGATAATTTAGGGCTTATCTTGAGACAGTTTTCACCAATCATACAAAATTAGGCTAAATTTTCAGAGTAATCACTAATTTATACTCGTTTAAATAAAGACAGTTTATTACGAAATATTAATTATAATTGAGTATTCTACTCTCTCTAATCATTTACACGGGTGAAAGTCATACACAAAAAAAACATATGAATTGGGAGTACGAGTAGATATGGTGCAAAGTGCAATGATTTTTCAATTGACTAAGAAAAAGATCTTGTCCCAATGAAGTTGAAAGTTGAAACTTATAAAGTACTTCCAACAAAAGACTGTGTCTCTCACACTAACACACACACGCAAAATATATATATATATATATATATATATATATATATACACACACACACACACTCACACACAACATAAGTTTATACAAAATCATCTTAAATAGTTATGATTTATATGATTTTATCCAAACTCAATTTTATAATTCAATCTCTATTTTATGAATTATAAGTTGAATATGAAACCGTCTTATATAATCAATCCATTTTGTTTTTTTCTTTGAATATTATCAGTACTATGCTCATACTATACTTCAAAGTTCAACCTTTCTTTACCTTTCAATTGCATATACTATATTCTAAAAATATAAACAAATTGAGCCCAAAATGCTGCTTTTTAATTAAATGATTATAAATATCTTAGGTGATTCAAATGATTAATGTTTGATACACATAAAAATAATATAATAAAATAAATACAATTATATAAAAAAACTGAAATTGAGATATATGCAAAGAATATGAATACGATCCCCATTAGCGTATGTTCCCAAAATTTTATGCTAAATGAATAATTCTTCTTTATGATGGAGCATGTTTAATTTCCAGAAACCAAATAATAGCATTTATTTTAATGATAAAAATATTCGAATTTGGTGAATTAATGTTAGAAGAGGACGATATTCACCGCTTTTAAAAATGTCGTTACGCCTTTTCAAGAAATTCTTTTGCTGATGAAAAAGGCTTATTAACGTTTTCTTCCTTTTGCCCATTTCTTTCTCAAAACTGTCATTTTTCCTTTAAATAAATTATTTTAAAAAATAAACACCAATTGATGTCACATTTTAAGTGAGAAACGATAAAGGTAAAGAGACATAGTCAACAATGGAGTTCTAAGTCGAACCAGTCAGAATTTAAAAAACACAAAAAAATTAAAAAATTAAAACACTAGAAAAATATCACAAATGATGAAAAATGAAAATGTTCCTTCTTTTTTCCCTTTTTTTTTGAATTAATTTCATCAAGACTAGACATGGAGGAAGAAGAAGAAGAGGAGAGAGAAAGAAGAGAGAGAGAGAGAGAGAGAGAGAGAGAGAGAGAGAGAGAGTAAATTGTACAAATGCAAAGATGATCGATCTCTCATACTATACCAAACCCATTATGAAGGATTAATTACTTAAATTTCAAAACTGAGTTGAATCAAGACGAGCCCGAAACTCGCGGCGATGTTACCGGAAAAAGCGGCAAGAGCTGCGGCTCGGCGTCTCTCGGCGTCGTCCTCGGCGATGGGTGGAAGTAGAATTTCTTCTCTGCAATCGCCTTTTCCTCTTCCGACGAGGACTTGCTCAGCGTGTCCTCATTCATCGGCGTCACCGGGCTAAGCACCAGCGACGGGAAATCGAGAATGCTCGGCGACAAGATCTCGGGCTTCCGGGGTGAGAACCCCGATTTCTGCGAAAGGCCCGGAATGAAGGTGTTGATCATGAGCCCGTTCTTGAGACTGTTTCTTCGCTCGTAGAGCTTGAAGCCCTGCTTCTTCTGACCGGTGCTTTTGATGGGGGGGATTCCACCGCCCCTGGCGGCGGAGGGCGGCGGAGGGGGATCTGATCGGGAGGCGTGCTTGGCGGTGTCGGAGGAGCCGGTGAGCATTTGCACGACCTGCTTGAAGGTGGTGGTGTCGGCCTGGACGAAGGTGGTGGGGTAGGGATTGGTTTCGTGAGATCTGGAGATGGCGGGCTTGGTGGGTCCCGGCCCGATTGGTGTGGGGGTGAGGGGCGGGGTTGGGATCAGGTGCAGCGAGGATCCATTGCTGCTACTGGTGGAGCTGCCATTGCTGTGTGGGGAGTTTAGGGGAGATGGGTTCTCTCTCTCTGGAGGCCTTGATGAGGTGGTTTCCATGAGAGAGAGAGAGAAGAGATGAATGAGTGGAAAACAAGGAAATTGAAAAGGTTTTGGTGAGAATGGGGTGGCTTGTTTTGCTTTTGTTTTTGTTGTCAAGTTGAGATCATTCTTCTTTCAGTCCTACTTTCTCTCACTAGACTATAGTTAGGCTTAGACTTATTGACTCTCTCTCATGTTGTTGTTTGATTTTTTGCATAAGATGGTGGGGTTAGAGAGAGAAAGGGAGAGAGAGTGTGTGATCGGGCAAGCCTCCATTGCAACGGTCTTCTACATAAAGAAAAGGTGAAGTGGCCTTTAATGCAATAAGGAGTAAGAGCGAGGGCCATTACTTGCAATTTTTAAATCCCTTTTTTTAAACCCAAAACTGAATTCATGCAAACTATGTACCACACTTCTATTTCTTCACGCATTAACTCTCATTTTTTCCTCTCTTTTCATTTCATCTACATTTTTGTAGGCTTTTGTCCTTTTCCTTTCTAATTAGATCTAAATTTATACGAAAAATAAGTCCTTTTCTTACTTAACAACTATTGCATTCTTAATTTTGGGAATAATTGCGAACCAGAACCAACATAATTAGGTTGGTTGAGTGCAATCAACTTGTGTATATTATTACTCACACCAATTCTATCACAATTTCAAATGGATACTCATACCAAAATACATGTAAATAGATATTTTACATACTTAATTCCCCTTATTATACATGGACAACATAATAGTTTCAGACATTTACTCTCCATAAGTGAAGAGTTGCCACTTGCCAATAACATCAACTAGTTTCACTTCAAGGGTTGTTAAATATTAGATAATATATAAAGGTTAGTAGTAACATCTAGAAGATTTGATTTCTACCATTCAATATATGTAAAAAAAATTTAAAACGACACATTTACCCTCTATTTAGTTACTATTCCATCATTTAAAGTACTATTCTACATGTCAAATTACCATTTTTGTGGTAGAAAAGTAAGAAAGTTGTGTTGGGTGGTAGAATAAAAAATCAAAAGCAAGGAACATATCAATTTCAACTTGACCAAAAATTGATTTAAATGAAGTAAAATAAGAAAATGTGAAAAAGAGTTGGTATGAAAGAGAGAGTGGAAAAGGGAATTTGGAAGAAGAAGAAAGGCACATTGACTTCAGAGCCAGGCAGAGTGCAGGGCCTGACAGAGTAATCTGAGTGTGTGTGGTGTGATTGCGACTGGGATTGGGATTGAGGATAGGATAGATCCATCATAGATACTTACATTTCACCATTTTTTATCATCACTATACGACACCGTCCGTGACTTCTCCCTCAACACCTACTCATCTCATGCATCCTTTTATTTTTTTTATGATGTTTTGATTGAGTTTTTCATACTTATAATATCTTTTATTTTCTTTTTTAAATAAGTTGTTGGATTGAACATTCGATGATGGTAATGTTAATTGTATAATTTAAAGATACAATTCAATGGATTTTAGTGTAAATTATTATTTCAGAAATTAGATGATATTTTCTTATGATTTAAAAAAAAAAACTCCCGAAAGTATTTATTTAATAAGCGATCTTGAAAATGATGTTAGACTTTTATTCTACACCGACAACTTTGCTTATTGGCTAGAATGATTCGATTTAGGTTGGTCCAAATGATCGATTTATAAGATATCTGATTTGCTGAGGTTTTTAGTATGACCTATCTGAATTGAGCTACAAATCATCAAAATTTTATTGATTTTATGAGATGATTCGATTATGGTGACGTGAATAGGATTACTGACAAAAAAGTACATAACAATTGAATGATTGTCTGGTTCAATCTCATAAGGACAAGAATAACAGTTACATGTACTTATAAATTGCACGTGTAAATAACTAAGTAAATTAAGATAATATACTAAATTTTGCAACATAACATACCAAAAGGTTGTTCATTTTCAAGAAAAAATATATTTGACATAGGAGCATACTATTGGTTTTGGTAATAACAACCTAATAAATTACAAAAATCGCACCAACGGTTATTTTCATATTATTTTTAATGTTATTTATTTGATCCAACCAGTTAAAATTTAGAAGATAAATTATTTTTAAAAGAAAAAGAAAAAATAAAAAGCGATAGACTGTGGTAGGATTGTTTAGATGGGACTGTTGGTCACACTAATACACCTGTTGGGCGTGTGCCTATAGTGTTTAATTTTTTTTAAAATTCGTTTAAAGCTATTTGAATCCATTCTTTTATGATTTGAACGAGTTATGTATTCTAAACTAGTAGCAAATTTGTCATATCCCTGATTAAACACCTTCTTCATTAATCGAGTATATCTTTGAGCATGCCACCTTGAAAAATATGCAAGACCTTCATGCTACATCGACAACTTCGTTTATTGGCTAGAGTGTTAAAATTCAGGTTAGTTCTGATGACCAACCTAAAAAATATATAATTGATTAAAGATTTTTAAATTAATTTGTTCGAATTGAGCTACAAATCATCCAGAAAAATTGATTTATAAGATATATCAATTATGTTGAAGAGAGCAAAATAACCATCATACAAGTAATAAAAATAAAATTGAGTTAAGATTTAAGTTTCATGACATGGTAAAATGACCTATTTGCCTCCTCGTAAATGGCGTAATAGAAGATCTAATTCCATAATAGTTACTTGTTTTGCTCAAAAGCACAACTCTTGCATGCACAACTTACTCAACTGCTTAAATATGCCAATGAGATTTTGCCACCTTTTATCCCTGCATTTTTATTGTCTTTTGCTCCTTGCACTTTCACTTTTTACTTTTTTGCACCGTGTAGTTTTAATTTTTTCGGCTTTTGCTCCATAAACTTTATTTTAGACTTCTTTGTCTTTTGATTTCAAGTTAATGAAATTGTTGGTATTTAATTTAGATTAGACTTAGTAAATTCTAATTTGATGATCAACGCTTTACCTTTTCCTTAGGTCAAACAAAATAGGAGTTAAAACAATGTTGCTATTTAATAAAAGATGTGATATCCAAAGTACTTTTAAACTACCTAATTGAATGATATAATAATAAGAAACTTTCGTGGCCACAAATAAAGAGTTACTTGTCAAATATATATTCAGGTTTATTTGCAGTTTTATGCCTAATTCTAGGCATGTTTCTATTTGGGTCTTGGCCTTTGATTTTGACTCATTCCTATTTATTTCTTTATTTGTAATATTTTGACTAAATAAAAATAACAATATTTGTTTATTTAATTTTTTATGGACCTGGTAAAAAATTAAACTGCTTAATAAATTCCAGTTGTTAAAACTTGAAATAGTATTAGCTGGTAGTTCTGTTTTTTCTATATTCTCCACATCTTTAGTGGAAAAGGATATATAAAAAGATAAAAAATGGAAAACAAAAGGAATTATCAGTTTGGAATTGTCGATTAAGTGGTTTGATTTTATTTTCAATCATCTTGAAATTTTGTATTTAAAGAATATTAGATATTAGATAACTTTCATATCATGCTGATTGATATTCTTAACATTTATGCGGAATATGCTATAGACAAAATATTTTCCGACATATATGTTTGTTACTTTATTCACTCAAATTTGTAAATCTATCCCACTAAAAAAAGTATATATGCAAATTACTCAGTCTCCTACTCTCCTTAAACCCATTAAAATACTCATTTTGATTAAACTGGTTAATGCAGACAAATGAATAATTTATTAATTTTTTGAAACAAGGTTAATTATAATTAATAAGATATAATTTAATATCTTGCCTATAAAATATAATACTCTCTCTATTCTTTTTTAAATGACGTCCTATAGCTCTACACACAGATTAAAAATAATTTTATTTTCTTAATATACCCCTCATTAATTAAGTTTTTCTTTGACCATTAATTATTATTGGTGCATGTCTCTATTGAAAACATGAGTACTATACAATGTATTTAATTTAAGCATTAATTAATCATAGGGGTATAAATGAAAATAATGCACAAAACGTCAATTAAATAGGAAAAAATTTAAAGTTTCAAAACGTCACTTAAAAAGGAATGGAGGGAGTAATGTCTAATCAACTGACTTAATGAAATGAAAGAAAATGAATGCTTTGTCCAATCAAAATCTCTTGTTAAAAAAAAAAAAAGAAAGAAAAAGAATCGAGTTCCCATTAGTATTTGAAATAAGGTGGGAATCCAGTTCCCATGGTTTTTGGCATTTTATATTTCATCATATCATAAATAATATATAAGAAATGTTATATTAATATGTTCAATTTTACTTGAAAAGCCTACGTAATCCTATTTGGAATCTCCCTTTATGTTTATGTGTGGATTGTAGTAATTCCTAAATGAAAACCATCTAAAGTGACTTACATTAGACAAGCATAGTAAAATAATTAATAATCAATACCAACAAGATTATATTCTAGGTGTAACTAATTAATACCTTGAATAACTTTTAAAGTGTCACTATTTATGTGGTCCAAAATAAGGTCTAACGTGCATGTAAGTTATCTTTAGTTAACTAGTCATCGTAATTTTACAAATTTAATCTACATGATTAGAAGAAATTAAAGGGACGTTTAAATGATTTTTTGTGCATATAAAAAGATATAGAGTTTGCTTTATCTTCAATTTAAGTCAAAAACGCTCAAGTTCCATTTGATTATTTATCAAACTGAACTCAAATTTAATTTTTGAAATCCGATAAAATATTTAGACCACTCACTCCCAGCGATCCATTTACTTTCCAATACTAAGTCTCAATTTACTTTGGAGATTTTTTTTTTTTCTCACTAAATTTTATATTTTATCACTAGTAAATGACACATAGGTAATGAATAAAACAAATTACAAACAATATATATATATATATAATTATGTAATAAAATAAAAAATAAAAAAAATACCTATATTGACCTCGTTTGTTGGATGACTGGCTTGACTTGGACTCACAGATACAAATATATTTTGTTATATATGATAGTTAGGTGATCGATGTTAAAGTTTAAATAAGTTGCTTTTCGTATTCTAATTTGCTTGAAATTGGATATTTAAAAAGATATATAATTTTTTTTTATTAGCTTCAAAAGAAGAATAGATTATAAATAATGGTGGAATACAAATTGAGATTACAAAAAATTATTTAATAATAATAATTAAGATCCAATTAACTGTGGCAGAATAAGTGAATACTAGACCATCCACAGCTGACCTAGTGCTCTTCAATCCTCTAATTGCATCATAATTACACCCCACTTAATTGCCACTAATAATTATGCTTCCACTCATTAATCAATTTACTAATAATTCCTCAAATTAAATCCATCCGTTTTAATTGTCTTTATGTAGATCTAAGTCTTCTGTTTAGGATTGTAGTATTTTTTAATCTTGCATTTAATTATTTTATAGAATACATATTACAATGTGTGCATATGATGTACATTCATAAACCCAAATACAAAAATAGAAAGACAAATTATGCATGTCCAAATATAGGCTGCCTTAAAAGAGCAAACAATGTTATAAATTGCATTTATGTCTTGGTACCATTTGTGCAGTATTACCATTTTTATTTTTATTTTAAACAGACCCACTATTATTTTTGTACCATCAATACACATCAAATTTAGATTAAAATGTTGGTTTATCACTTTATATCAATTAATAGTATTGGAAAAAAAAAAACATGTTGCCTACAATATTCTGTAAATAATGAGCCAAAGATTGATAGCAAAGATTTTCATACGTATATCATTAACGGCATGATTGGTATGATGAAATGAAATTAGGTGGGAATAGAATGAACTCAAGAATGGAATGGTGATGGGAAATGAATAGTATAAAAATATTGATTCATGTGATTGGTATCACAAAGGAATAGGAAATGAATGAAATAATTATTATAATTTTATTTTATGATTGATAACTATAAATAAAATTTATAATATTAAATAAATCTTTATTTGACCAAATTACCTTCCACTATAATTTTATTTAATATTCATATTCAATATATCACTCAAATTTAAAATATTTGGCATATTTAAATTTAAAAATAATTCTTTTTATAGAAAATTAATCATTGTACTAATATTAAGATATATTATATTTATATATTTTATTTTTTAATCTTATTATTAGTTTACTATTTTTGTATTATTTACATATTCTTAAAGTGTTAAATAATAATATATTTTTCATATTTTTTATTAATTATCCTATATGATTTTATATTATTAAAATCTTAAAATCTTATTTTATATTTCTAAAAAAATATTTTAGTTACAATTTATTTATATTTTTTAAATAATTTATTATCTATACTAATATTCATTTATCTTATAAATATATATATATATATAGATAAATCAATATCAGAACTAAAATTATTTGTATTATTAAAATTATATTCATATTATTTTATTATGTTTTTAAGATTTTATATTTATTAATTATTTTTATACTATTTATGTATTTAATTTTTTTTTGCTATCTTTTATAGTTTTATTTTATATTTATTTTAAATTATTAGTTATTATTTTATAATTTTTATAAATAATTTAATATTATTTATGAAATTTTATATAATAATTCGACTTTAGTAAGTTAATTTGTGAAAATATAAAATAAATATGATAATTGTCAAAATTAATAAAAAAATGTTCATTTTCTTCACTACAGGAATACGTAATACCATGGGGTAGGAATGAATGGTCATTCCCTCATCCATGGTAATACCAATTCATACGGGAATCACCATTCTCACCTATAAAACATATCAATCAAAGGAATATGAATGAAGGTAAGAATGATGATTCCATTCTCACCTCATTCCATCATACCAATCATGTCATAAGCGTTTCAACTGTATTGTGAAATTGCAACTAGATTTCTCAACTGAGTAAGCTTATACTGGTTTATTAAGGGTCATACTACTTTGATTGTGTATTAACATTTATAAATGAATGATATATATCAACTTAAAAAAGAATTCTAACAATTAAATATTTTTTATTATTTTTTGAAATTGACATATATAACACAAGACAATAATAACAAAAAAAACACACCTTATCCTTGACGAGTTAAAGTATAATCGATGAAGTAGTATTAGACGTGCTCACCTGGTTCGAAAAATCGGGAACCGACAGTTCGAAATCGGTCGGTCAACGGTTTCGGTTCGAACCGAAACCGGGAATCGGCCCCAACCGGTTTGGTTTCGGTTCCAATATATACAAACCGCCGAACCGGCGGTTGGAACCGCCAGTTTACCCTAATTTTTTTTAATTGATGAATGTCATGTGGACGACCCAGATTAAAGAGCCGTTTGTGATCAACGGCTCAGATTAAAGAGCCGTTGGAGCCAAAATAGCTGTTGGAAACCGGTTCAAAAACCGACGGTTCGGGTATGATTTTGAAATCAACGGTCGTGATCACATGACCGTTGATGATCGACCGCCTAGATCGTTCGAACCGACGGTTCGAACTGGCCGATCTTTTTTTTTTTAATTTTTTTTTTGAATTTTTCATGCTACATCTATAAATACCCCCATTCCACCCTTTGATTTCTACACCAATGTCTCTCTCAATTCTATAATTTCTATTCTCTAAAGCTCACAATTTCAAGTTTCTAGTCTCTCAATTTTAGTTTTTGTAGTTCTTCAATTTGCAATTCGATTTCATTTCAATTCCCACAAAAAAATGTCTCGAAGTGTTTCTTCATCCGCCGGTTCGTCTCATGGGAAGAGAAAGAGTCCGATGCCGCCACCACAATCTCTCCACAACGATGAAGATCTTGATTTCATTGATTCGTATCAATGTAATCAAGAAGAAATGGAGGTGATGTTGGGCCCTAACACCGCCGCCGCCTTTGCCGAAGAAGAAGAGGTGCCGAGGGGAGCAACGCAAGAGAGTGACAACACTACACAAACCACTACTCCTCGACAATCTTCTCCCTTCGGAGTGACATTTTCTCCTTCCAATTTAAGGAGAAAGTGTCAAATAGCGCCACCGACTACAATATGACGTGCAACCATTGTCCGAAGGTGTACAAGTTCAAGCATGGAGGAGGCTACATGGCTTTCTCCAACCATGTGATCAAAAAGTATCCCGACAAAGTGGGGCTCGATCGAGGGCAAACGCAACTTCGGGGGGCCTTCACCAGATCTTCTCCAAGGTGGAGGTATGAATGAAGTTACTTTTAAATTTAGTCAATTAAATACTAGGAGAGGTGTAGTTGAATTCATAGCCGAAAAACATCTTCCATTTAATTTTCCAACTGATGATGCTTATGAAAAATTCACTAGTAAATATATGAATCCAGCAAGTAGAAAAATCTCTAGAAACATCGTTACTAGGGATATAGAAAAAACCGTATTAGAATATAAATATAAATTAATTGAAGACTTAAAAAATTTAAAACAAAAGGTTGCTATATGTAGTGATATATGGAAGGATCCTTATAAGACACATGATTATATGGGTATTACTTGTCATTTGATAGATGATGCATGAAATCTTAAAAAATGTTTAATTGCATATATAGAATTTGATATTAAACATTCGGTACAACACATTGCACATAAAATGAGACATGTTTTAAATGATTACGGTATTTTAAGAAAAGTATTTTCGATAGGATTTGATAATGCTAGTAATAATATGGCAGCTTTACCTTACTTGCTTGAATTTTGTCAACCTCCGATTGAGGGTAATTTTTTTCATATTCGTTGTATGTGTCATATCCTAAATTTATGTGTTCAAGATGGATTAGAATCATTTGAAAAATATATTAAACCTATTAAACAAACAATTTATGAAATTGTTAGGTCTACGGTATTGCATAAAAAATGGGCAAGATTTTGTAAGAGACATGGTCTTGAAGTTAAAAAATTTATAATTGATGTTAAACATCGTTGAAATTCTACTTTTTATATGCTTCAAGATTCGTATGAATATAGATCAATGTTATGTGAATTTTATTTAGAAAATCCAAATGATGATGTTATTTTATTTGAAGCTTCATGAGATGCATGTTTTAATTTAATTCGACTTTTAAAAATATTTGAAGAGGCCACTAGAGAATTAAGTGGATATTATTATCCTACTTCTCCTATAACTTTATATAATTGTGTTAAGATTGCTCTAATTTTAAATTCATATTCAACATGTCCAATTTTAGGTCCGTCTTAGTAATGAAAACAAAATGGTTAAAATATTTTCATGAAATACCCGATGTTTTTTTATGTGCTAAGTTATTAGATCCTAGGATTAGAGAAGATGGATTAGAAGAATTACTAAATATATATTATAATGCATTGTTTCCAAATATGATATTAAATGATTATGATATGTGTGATTATATTCATATCCTAATGAAGTTGTAAGTAGAACTAAGAAAAATGTGTATAATTTGTTTAAAGAATATAAACAATTATTAGGTGGTGATTGTAGTTATGATACAAGTGAACAAAATGTAGAAGGTAGTAGTCAATCATCTAGTTTTCAACCGGCTCAAGCACTTAGTAAATTTTACAATTTTTATGATGTTAGAACACAAAAAAGACCTAGAGGTTGTAACCCTTGTCAAGAATTAGATACTTACTTAGGTGCCACATTTGAACAAACTGTATTTGAACATCATATGAATTTATTGAAGTGGTGGACAAGAAGGACCACCACTTATCCTATACTAACCATTATTGTTAAAGAAGTGTTTGGATGTCCCGCTTCAACCGTTGCGGTCGAACATGTTTTCTCCAAAGGAGGACATATGTTGAATCCAAGAAGATCGAAGTTGACGAAAAAGAATGTGCAAAACATTACTCTACTTGAAGATTGAGTGAGAGCAAGCAATCGTCAACAAGATCTCAATCTATCCAACTTAGACTCCGATGGAGATGACCTCTACGGATATGATTCAAACACGTCCTCCACCGGAACCAATGAATAGGTAAGTTTCGATGAGTTAGAGAACTACGTGAGCTTTGATTCCTTCGTTTTGAAAATGATACGTAGACAATTTCATTTTAAGTTTGGAAGTTACACTTTCAAACTTAGAATGAAACTCAAGCTCTTTCAAAAAAAATTTCCCTCTTCTTCAATCTTATAATTGTAATTTGTAATATATTTTATTGTAATTTTTTAAAAATTTGAAGTTGTAAATTGTGTACATTTGTAATGTTTTACTTGTTCTTGTAAATAATTGTAATACATGTATTTTATGAATGTAAAGATGAGTTTATTATGTTTATAAAATTGTAATATATCTAATAACTTCTTTTATGCATTGGTTATAAATTATAATTAAGTGATTATAACTACATTTTTGCCACATTATATAAATGCTCTAATTAATAATCAAATTCTAAATAAAGAAAATTATTATAAATAAGTATTATATCATGCAAAACGTAATATGTTATTTTAAAAGAGGAATGTGAAAATTTAAAAATTCAGTTATGTCATCTCTGTTGCGAGCTTTAGGTGAGAGGAAATAATAAACCTCTACGAAGAAGCAGTTATCCTTCAATCACTACTTACTCGGACTCTATACTCTTTTGGTTTCTCAAGTATTGCTATGATTTTCGCTCAATTTACCTTTCTTTTCCTCATTTTTTCGTGAATTTCATTTTCTTTCGAATTTATGGACTATTAAACAATTTTTACAAAAAAAAAAAAAAAAGGAAAAACCGGAAACCGAACCGGCGGTTTTGATTTAACCGCCGGTTCGGAACTAGAACTGAAACCATAACCCCCACGGTTCGGTTCCGGTTTGGGGGTTGGCGGTTTGCCGAACCACCGGTTCGCAAACCGTGATCACGTCTAAGTAGTATAGAATGTAGTAATTATAGAAAATGTGAAATGGTAGTAGAGGTAGAGCTCTTAGTGATTGACTTTGGATATGTGCACATTGTCCAAAACTTTCATTGAAATATTTAGGTATCTTTTGCCACTAATCAATCCCCCTTAATGATTTGTGCATTTGGTCGTCTTCTCACCCTGCAATCATTCTAACTCTTTATTTTTTACTTCCCATCATTTGTCTCTGTGTGTTTCTGTGTGTGCGCCTCTTTTTTTAAAAAGAAAAAAATATTATTAAAAAAGAGACAAGAAAAATAATCAAACATAGACCAATTTTCAATTCGCAAAATGGGAGATAAAATCATTAAAAGAAAGTTCCACATATTATCAACAATTTTAGATTAGAAAATTGTTGCGAGTCAGATATGTCATGCTATTCATTACTTTACTTCAATTAACAACAATTTTTCAAAAGAAAATAATTTTCTAAACATTGTCTATACTCGATAGCCGACAAGACACATTTTCTTTTTCCTTTAGAATGAGAATTTTGTACAATAAAATATAATTATAAATATTATTTCTTAAGACTATAAGTCCCATAAGTGTAGGGAGATGAAATAAAATAAACAGGGTACCTCTCTAATCAAGCTTTCAGGTTCATGAATAGTTCTAAGTTATATAGCTGTCAGAATTTAAATTAATTGTGATTTTATCATAAATTAAACAATACTAATATCCAATACTCATTCTATATTAATTATCACAATTTCAAGTAAGCGATAAGGAAGGTGACAACAACTTGTACTACTAATAATCAAGTTGTACTTATGCAGTCTAAAGATTCTTTCTTAGGTTTAAATTTAAAGTAAATATGTTGACTCTCACATCATTAAAATACTATTGCAAATGACAATGAAATGCTATGGATTTGTTGAATAAATTATCTTTCTATGCTTTCATTTACTTTTCAATGTTCTCCTACCATTCCGAGTCCTCTTTTTATATATTAATTTAACTATTTATTATTCATTATAAAATATAGGCTTACTTTACTTTTATAAAGGGTTTCTTACCTAAGCTTCTAGAATTTATATGTAATTAACCATTTTTAAAACAGTATAAATGTATTGAGCTCAAAGATGCACATTGTTAGTGGGTTAGAACTTAGAACAAGTGAACAACCTCCAATTGATTTTCCTCCTAATACATCATTTTTTTTAATAGTCATTTAAATTCTTCTGCCAAAATTTTGTTCCAAAATAATAAAAAGCCATCTAAATATTTCCTAAGAAAATGCACAAGTAGAACTCAACCAAAAATAGAAAATAAAAAAAAGACTGATGATTTACAAAAGTGTTGAACTGGGATGTACATTGCCAAATCATGACAGTTTTACTTACTTAACAGAGAGATCATATCTATATTTCTTTGTTCTAGAAATAAAGAGAATCTCTTTTTGAGTACCAGGCAGGATTACCTTTAGAGTGATGATCGTTAATCCGATGGAAGAATCTCAGACATCATAAAAACCGGATGAGCTCGACACCAAACTTTCCCTTCCGAGTAGAGTTTATTTCTCCAATCTGAAGAACATGAGAATCGAGTAAGAGGTGAGAGATGGTGTAGAACACTTACCTACAAATACGAGTATATATAGCTTGATATGTGACTTTGTGATTGTATTCTCCAGAATTTATATTTATTACTTGAGCTCACAAAATGATGTTAAAAGTACTATTATAAAACAGGTTGGAAACATTGTGGAAGAAAAAAGGAGATGCAAAAGGCATAAATAAGATAGCATAACAAGAAGGATTGAACTCTTTTAAAGGGCTGTGCTGTCACAATTTTAGGCTAAAACTCATTGAATTATATCTAATGTCCTTAGCTAATAAAAAGATGACTTACCTTTAGTCTACCTTTGCCACTAACAGAAACGATGTCTCCTGTTTTCAACATTGTATTGCTTTTCATCACAGTTGCCCAGTTGACACGCACATCTCCGTTGCTAGATGCCAAAAGTATACAGTGAGTACAGTTAATTGTACATGTTATCTGTGAAGCTCACAATTGGTTCAAGTTTAAGATAGAACTTCGTTTGACCACAAAGAAAGCAATTCCGGGTAGATAATAAGCTTTTGCATTAAATTTCATGATTTAGCTATGATGTGAGATTCAGGCACATATAGACAAGAATGTTGCTTTGTGGAACTGTTATATTGAAGTGCTTATAGGTGGAGCAAGAGAAGTTTTTTCTTGCCTAATCTAAATATGAAAAATTCAGAGTAGAAGATTAAATGAAGAAAAAGTTGTTGGGGGGGGGGGGGGGTGTCAGAGATTTAATAAACCACCAGGCCTAATAATATCACAAACCTGAAAACTGCTAATAGCTCTTTTAGTTTTGACTTACAGAAGCACAAAAAAACGGAAATAAGAGAAGAAAAGGGAAGCGTCGTATACCTGATCAAATTAGCCATTTTAGATCGTGATATTTTGAAACCGGCACTAGCTATGGAATCAAGTCTTAGTGATGCTTCAACTGTTTTCAAAGTATTGGTCCTACAAGAAGCAGTGAGCATGATGTCTCTGTTAACGATGTCAATTTTTTTTTTTTTTTTTTTTTGTTAATGAAATTAAAACATACACTATGTAATTAACCTTGGAGGTTGGTATTCAAGAGCAAGCAATGGAATCTTTTTACAGGTCACAGAAACATTTCTAACCTGCAAATTGACAGGAGTACACACACAAAATCAATGTTTTATTTGAAGAGGAAAATGTTAAACACTAAGATGCATCACTGGTTTCTTGGAATTCTTATTCTGGTTTTTAGCCGAATTAATTTAGTTGCACAAGACAACGAGACATGCTAAAATACCATCTTCAAATTTACAGCTGAGCATGTCAAACAAATTAGCAATACATAGCATTGAATAGAACACTTACCTTGTCCAACGACGACACAAGGAAGTCAACAAGTTCAGGAACAACAAGAATATGAGCCCCCTTTTCTCCCTACATAACCAAAATAGATACAACAGAAACTTAGTGCCCTTCAAAGTTAACATGCTATATCATCATAGTAAAAATAACAACAATGTGTAAAATCCAACTGTGCGTTTTAAACACCAGAATATCCTGAACTCTCAAATCCCATAAAAGGGTAGTAACAAAATTATATTGATCACCTCGAGCATAACTGATTCACCAACAACCCAAGGGTATACAAATGGTGATGCTGATTTGTCATCTAATAATTACTGATGAGATTTCCGAGTTAGGAGTAGATCCGATCAATGCTCTAAGCCATGCATCACCCTTATAATGGTTAAAAGTACACTTATACTTCTCAAAATCAGTTGGCTAGTCCAATAAGATTGCACAATAAGATATGTATATAACATATCAGAGGTAACAACAGTTTGTGATAATTATTTTGTTTTCTCTCCATTAAAATAAGTGGACTACTATAAGGTTTCTTGCATCCGACAAAAATAATATTGCTGAAAACAATTTCAAATTCTATGATATTTAAGTTAAAATCTGTTAGTATGAGGAGCCAATAGAAACACTACCTGCAGTATAATGTCACCTAGCTTATCCCTCACTATCCCTGTTCCAAGGACTGCCCCGAGGAAGTCACCATGAGTACAAGCTTCAAATCCAAAGTTCCCTGAGATACTGCCAAAGGAAACAAATTCAATCTTCATAAATAAGATATTGTGACCTTCATAGTATACATATCACAGAAAGAAACACAGGATAACAGGGCTTATCAATTAACTGACCTCAATGCTGCAACAATGTTCGGATCAGATGTCAACACATCTGGATGTCCAACTGAGAGCCGGCAACGCTCAGCCTTGAGGATTTGATATGAACACATTTAAGCATAAGATACTTTACCATGTAACAAAATCTTAAAAAAGTTGTGGATTCCAAACCTCTGGATATCCTCCCTGAGCTACCATCTTGATGTCGGCCATCTTTGCTAGAGCGAGCATTGATTCTTTCACCACAGGAGGCGTAAGAAAGTCAGTATGTAAAACTTCTCGCCTTAATGATGCCCTCTTCGCCTAAGACACACATGACATAAGACAGTACAATCATCAAACATTATGGTTGTTAAAGAGGAAAAATCCGGATTGATATTCTCCTCACAGCAAGGAGGGAAAAGGAATAAAATAATAGAAAATGGTTTGCATATGAAAGAACTTAAGAAGGTATGTATACCATATCAAGAATTCTCTTGATAACTTCAATGGTATCCTTGTCTCCCACTCCTTTGAGGAACACATCAACATCACTCTTCACAGCCTGTGGTGGTGAGTGGCAAACATCCAAAGCTGCGTTGCAAGAACATCAACAACTGTGCAAGTCATCAAACTGTATTTGAAATAAATTCAGCACCAAGATAGTTGAATCAAACTTATCGACCACACTTCTAAGAATTAACTCTAGCCAGCACCATTAGCATAGTTTCTTATAAACTAATCCACTACAAGATAACCTTCCGTGTAAACTGCAATTACTAGCATTTTCATCCATATTTTGCTTCACAAAACCATAACCCTTAACTTCAAATTCTACTCATAAAAAGAACGTAAACTTGATCAATTCCTCTGTCAAACCACACAAATTAAGATCTATCCGCTCATCTAAACATAGCAAAACCGTCACAATCCACACGGAAAGTTTTGTCAAAAATATCAAACAACAAACAACGTTAAATTAGTTAGAGTTAAGAGCAATCTATGCTATCGACAAGGAAACATAATGGAAAAAAAACAGACAGTAAATGAAAACGAACCTGAGGAAGAGAAAGGAGCGGGAGAAGGGAAGGTTGTTATGGTAGAGAGGTTAGTTTTGAGATTAAGGGGAAGAAGAGAATGAGAAGAAAGAATTGCTCCTCGAACGAAAGCTTGTGCGGCGGAGCCACCGGCGGCCATGGCCGGTATGCGTAGCGCCCACATTCTGCCCCCAAACAAAACCGGGTCGTATCTAATGTTAGGATTTTGAGATGAGATCTAGAGAATTTAATATGAATGAAATACAACATACTTTTGTTCACCCAATTCGTGTTCATCAATTGACAACGTCTGACACTTAACAAGTTAGGAAAATTTATTAATTTTTTTATGTTAGACAAATATAATGATTACTTAAATTTATTAACAAGATAGGCAAAATCGGGATGCAGTCTTAAATGTCTTTCAAACTAGGAATCCAAAGTCTTATTTGATTAGGGGTCCTAAGTCCTATCTGACTAGGAATTCTAAAATCTATCTAAATCAGATTCCATAACCCAACAATCTCCCATCTGAAGACTGACTTCAAATTGTAACTTGTCTTATTCATTTCATCAATGTCTCTCATTGGTAGTAGTGTCGGGCTTTCATCTCAGTTTCCAAGGCCAGTTGAAGCCATGCATGACTTCAACTTCTCTAAGGTCACAATCTTAGTCAACATATCAACAGGATTCTCACTTCCTCGAATCTCCATCAGCTGCAAGATTTTATTCTCTTCCATCGTAAGTTTCCACTTGCTCACGTGTTTACTGCGTGTTGCTTCTGCATAACATTTTGGTTGACCACCATCTGTCAACAACAAGTAATGAAGAGAAGGTAAATACCTATCGGTGATTTATGTATTCTGGTGGACCTTCGCAGCGGAATTATTGGCTGTGGCGTATATGGTTCCTCGTCACCTGCCACCTCATTATCATCAGTCACTTTGCTCCCACCCGAGTTCGAGATGTCTAACTCGACAACTTATTTCTCAGAACCAACTGATTCAGATGCACCCAACCTGTCTTTGTACAAGATCTGTTCATTAAATATGACATCTCGACTACAAATTACCTTTCGATTCTTCTATCCCAAAATCGATAGCCAAATTCATCACCACCATATCCAATAAACGTACATTTAACAGATTTAGCATCCAACTTACTTCTATCAGCAACATCAATATGCACATATGAAACACAGCCAAATACTCAAAGAAATGACATATTTACCTTTTTACCGCTCCAGACCTCCTCTGGTATGTAATTTTCCAAGGGAGTTGAGGGCCCTCTATTTATTAAGTAAGTTGCAGCATTAACTGCATCTGCCCAAAACATCTTCGGCAGCCCACACTTCAATCTCATGCTTCTAGCACGTTCACATAGTATTCTGTTCATACGTTCTGCAACACCATTTTGTTGAGAGGTTCCTTTCACAGTTTTCTTCATGCGAATTCTATTTGCAGCATAAAATTCTTTGAACTCTCGGAGCTCGTACTCTCCACCATTATCAGATCTCAAACACTTCACCTTGAGACCCGTCTCAGTTTCTACAAGAGCCTTCCACTTCCTGAAAACATCAAAGGCATCAGATTTATTTTTCAAAAAATAAACTCATACCTTTCTCATTGAGTCGTCTATGAAAGTCATGTAATAAGATGCTCCACCAAGAGATGTCATTGGTGCTGGTCCCCACAAGTCGCAATGGACTAACTCCAATTTTTGTTCCTTCAAGGTTCTGCCTCATTTCGAAAAACTCACTCTTTTCTGTTTTCCGAATACACAGTCCTCACACAACCCGATTTCAACTGTCTTGAGGCCTGACAGCTTACCTTTCAAACACAACACTTTCATCCCCTTCTCACTCATGTAGCCAAGACGACAATGCCACAAATCTGCATCATTCTTTGCACATGCAAGAGCAATGTTGTCTCGAGTGTTGCCTGTAATATACAATGTTCCCTCTTTATTGCCTCGAGCCACCACCATAGTTCATTTGGATATCTTCTATGTCTAACCTTCATTATCAAGCTACCCAACGGAAAGTAAATTCCTCTTCAATCTAGGAATATGTCTCACATCACGCAGCTGCAAAATAGTTTCATTCGATGTCTTAATCCGAACATCCCTTTTTCCCACGATTTCCAAAGGCTCATCATCTGTAAGATAAACCTTCCCAAAATCTCCAAAGGTGTTATGTTCCATTACGTCAGCACTGTTGCATGAATGAAACGATGCTTTAGAATCTAATACTCAAGATTCTAATGGACTGCTTATGCTCGGGATTAACACATCTGCGTCCTCCTCAGTGGTTGCGTTTGCTGATTTATTATCCTTATTTGGTGTCTTGCACTGATTTTTATAATGCCCGAGTTCATGACAATTGTAGCACTCAATCTGACTTTTATCTTTCTTCGGCTTATTTCTGCCCTTCGACTTCGATCTATCTCGATTCAAACTCGATTTTGATTCTGATATGCCTTTGTTTTCTATACTCAAGGCTGATCCTACTGTCACACCTAATTCTTTTCTGCGAATTTCTTCTCTTATGATCAGGTCTCTAACTTCATCAAATCTAAGTTTCACTTTCCCTGATGAGGCACTAACGGCTGTCACCGTCCCACCCCAACTTTCTGGTAGAGAGGATAACAAAATTAGGGCTTATACCTCATCATCGAGATTGATCTCAACTGAGCTCAATTGGGCAATGATCATATTGAACTCGTTTAGATGATTGACCACCATAGCACCCTCTGTCATCTTTAGGTTAAACAATTGTCGCATTAGATGAACCTTGTTCGCGGCTGATGGCTTCTCGTACATCTCAGTCATAATCTCTAACATCTCCTTCGTGGTTTCTGCTTTTACCGTGTGGAGCGCAACGTTCCTGGATAACGACAGACGGACTACACTCATCGTCTTTCTATCCAACAACACCCACTCATCGTCCTTCATAGATTCAGGGCTTTGTACCCAAATGTTGATACAGATCTTTACCGTATAGGTAATCCTCGATCTGCAGTTTCCAAAATCCGAAATCTGATCCATCACACTTCTCAACAGACGATTTCCCTTCAGCCATCGTAATTGCTCCCACCAAATCTACTGAACCCGATGCTCTGATACCAGTTGTTAGGATTTTGAAAGCAATTATAGAGAATTTGGTATGAACAAAATATAAGAGACAACGATTTGTTCACCCAGTTCGTCAATTGACTACGTCTGGGGGCACTACCAAGCCAGAAGAATTTACTAATTTTCTTGTGTTATATAATGAGGCAAAGGATTATTTATAGGCAAAACTGGGATGCAGTCCTAATGTCTTTCTAACTAGGAATCCAAGTCTTATTTGACTAGGAGTCCTAAGTCTTATCTGACTAGGAATCCTAAAGTCTATCTAACTCAAACTCCATAACCCAACATCTACCTCAGAGTTCAGTCGATTCGAGCGGGTCGGGTCAAGGCCCGATAGTGATAAAACTCGAAGATTTAGCTTTGGGCAGCCTGGGTCGTTGTGGACTGGTGAAGAAGGGTTTTGGAAACTTTAGGGAAGTCAAATGATAATTAGATTAAGTACAAGGACTTGGTTTCAACTTTCAATTACTTATTTTCTAAAACTTCCACATTAAATCCTCTTATTTTCAAAATGCTCCCAAAACTTAAAAATAAATTGTTTTAATTTTAATTTTTACACTTAAGGATAACGTTGTCAACATAAAAGAAAGGTTATTTTTGTCTTTAAAATTTGGTGGGTGTATTAATAAAATATGGGGTGTTAATATCCTCACCCTTTGTGTAATCTGTCCATGTTTTTTTAGTGACAACATTAATTTTTTTTTTCAAATGATTATGTTTTTGTTTTAAAATCTTCAATTTAACTAAAATTTTATGGGTTTGTACTTAAATGATATATGGACTTAACATGATAACACATAAACATTATATTTTTAGACTTTTATTTAAATGATTTATGGACTTAACATGATAACACATGTGACGCTTATACTTTTAGACTTTTATGCCAACTAAGAAAATCTATATTTGATTTTAATACATCAAGTTCTACTAATATTAGAATGTTTTTAATACCCGTTAATGCCATATATTTTTACTAAATTAACATTTTATATCTAACCCTCTTCTTATCCGTTCTCTCTTTAAAATTGTTCTTCCTCTTCTATTTCTCCAAATTCTTAATTTTATTAATGATTAAAATAATCGGCAAGCCAAGAGAAAGAACTCCATCTTGGATTATTCAAATTAAGATCAAGAAAGTGAACTTAAAAAAAGAGCATTCACTAGCAGTAATGGTTGTCAATGATTGAGCTATAAACAAAAAAGAAGGATCAATATAAACAAGTCCCATGTGATGAAAACGAAAAGGAGTATCTCAAAAGTTGAATCACATTCAAAATTTTCAGTAACTAAACTATCCATTCACAATAGTCTTGAACATTATTTAAGCAACTTTTCCATGTTATCTAATCATCCTAGCAAAATGAGAAACCATGGTTAATACTTTAGTGTCAACTTTGAGGCTTCATTGACAGATTAGTGTCAAGCTCACTATCAGCTACATCTAATCTGAAACTCTTCAGAGTAATGATCCGTCCTTCTATATACCATAACTGAGCCAATGTGCGTTAAACTCTTGACATAAGATAAGCTTCAGGTCCCGAATAAGAGAAGACTGAATAGCAGATTAAAAAAATCGCGAGAAAATGAAAACATGGGAGAAGCCCATCCAGCCACTGGTTAAACAATCTGTAAGTATTTAGCAGAATTGGATGTGCCTTAAAGCAGAGTATATTCTATTTTCCAATGAATTAACAGGAAGAGATAATTGTCTCCATTAAATGTTTCACTTCATGGAATATAGATCTATCTACATAAATCAACAAGAAATAATTGAAATATTCACACAAGGTTGCAATAATCAGTACTTGATATAAGATCAGTAGTAAAATAAAACAAGTAGAATGAACCAAAATTATCAAGATCATCGGAAATAAATAGAAGAAGCATACCCATTCCTCTCGTTGTTTCCTCTTTGCATTAATACTGTCTAAAATCCTGTCCCTCTTTTGTGTGATTGAAGTCAACACTTCTTCTAAGACATTTATTGCTTTCTCTACAGCTAATTTTTCTTCATCTAGCTGCTTAATCTTGGCGAAGACAACTTGTTTCTCCTTTCGAATTCCATCAAGATCAACTCCTTTTAACTGAAATTGCATAACGGTAAGTATATTGACACTGGTTAATGCAAGAGTAAAAACATTCAGCAGATTACTTAAAAAAGGGCACCAAAACATAAGTTTTTCATGAGTAGCTTCTTACTTTGACCTGGTCCTGGATGGCGTCCTTTTTGCCCATGGATTCCTGAATTTTAGCCCTCTCAGCAGCATTTGCAATTACCTTATCCCTTATCCCTTCAAGTTGCTTAATTTCCCTGAGAATCTGTTTCTCTTCACTGAGAGGAATGCTCTCAACTTGCCCAGAGCCTATTGGAGAGGTTCCATTTCTTTTCTCAACCGACCTAAACTGTTTGTTCTCAACACTCAAAGAGTGTATTTGAGTTCTTATCTGCGCTCGTTCAGCCTGCAAAACATGAAATGACATTTAGTATTTTACGATCAGTATAACAGCAAAGAGGCCAGCAAGCATTCATGTTATTCAACAACACAGTTTTGTTTGCTTATATTCACTGAAGTGCTGTAGTGCACACTCCAAACTAACCACACTCTGAATATGCGATCAATAATGTAGAGATCAAGAAAGGATGAGACTCTAAACCCTTGTGAATCAGACGACAATGAATCCGCCTGCAATGGTTTGAATCATCTGGTAAGCGAAACGAGCTCAACAAACTATTATAAGTAACATGATTCGCCTTAAGACCAGAACGAAACATCTCCTTGATCAAAATCATCGAAATTTTAGGGCAATGGTTACAAGCATACCCAACTATCATTGAAGTCCAATCGACAACACTCTTATCAGTTAATCCATGAAAAACTTTCATCGAATTTTCAACATTCCTACATTTCGCGTACATATCAATCAAACCACTTCCCAATACAATGTTGAACTCCAATCCTTCTTTCAAATTCAGGCAGTGTACTTGAGCCCCAAGTCCACAGTCTTCCAGCTGCGCACAACCAAACAATGCAGCTGAAACACCAAATGACGTCAAGGAAATATCCTTTCTCTTCATGTCAATAAACAATTTAATAGTAGTATCGGGATCACTGCTTTGGCATAACCAGAAATCAACACGTTCCAGGTAACTGAATTTCTATTACACAAAAAACATGCATTTACCATACATATCAATGATGGAAGTGTTGATATAGACATTATGGTGAAACCCCACTTTAATGACATAGGAATGAAGCTGAATTCCCGCACGAATACTTTAAGGATTCTAGTATATTAGGTCTACTAATCATAACATTATACCTTATCAGCAGCCATAACCATATCAGATAAGTACACGCATGGAATTATTATTTACATAAAACGCAAAGTATCATACTCACCCTTTTTACTCTTCAATTTTTAAAAAATCTGCACATTTTTCTGAAGCTCTTTATCAGCTGCATCAGCTTGGCCCTCAGATTCCGGTCTTCAAAATCCCTCAGATTCCACTTCAAAACTCCTATGAGATACAAAAATACAAACTAGAGTCTCGAATCCTGAAGCAAAACACATCAAATGTTACTGAAAGATACAAAATAGATTGGTAAAAAACAGAAAACCCCAGAATTAAACAAATGATTGTGTGTACACCCATAAGAAACACACAAGCAGTAGATTCAATGGGAGCAAGACAAAAGAATCATAAGCAACCCTAATAGATCCAGAGAAGTAATCCCCAACACAAACACACAATCCATGCATCTCAATTTGAAAAATGAAAATTAAGAAAGCAACATAAACACAAAATCTAAACTCAATTTTAATCGATCAAATCATGAAAACCCAAATTCAACTAAATATAACCAATTCAACTACATATAATCAATATTTTAACACAATACACACAATTAAACATTTATATAAAATTAACGAGAATTCAATATAATCTAACAAAAATTAGTCAGCATTTCAACGCATGGATTTTCAGGTGATTTTTTGTTTTTGGTGGTAATCTTGGATTTCTTTTTCTGTAAAACTTTCAAAACGGAAATCTGGGAGGTTTCGTTTTTATGAAAATCTCAGAGCAGAGAATCTTCGTTTTCGTGATGATCTCAGGTAGGATTTTCAGTTGATTTTTTTTTTTTTTTTTTTTGATAATTTCGAATTTTCTTTTCATTGAAACTTTAGAAATGAAATTCTACAACAGTTTTATTTTTTGTAAAAATCACAGAGCAACAGAATCTTCGCTTCCGTGATGATCTCGGGGCAGGATTTTAAGGTGATTTTTTTTTTCGTGGTAATTTCAGATTTCCTTTTCATAGAAACTTTCTGAACGAAATTCTAAAACAGTTTTGTTTTTCATGAAAATATCAAAGCAACGGAATCTTGATTTTTGTAACTATCTCAAGCAGGATTTTTAGATGATTTTTTATTTTTGGTGGTAATCTCGGATTTTCTATTCATTGAAACTTTCAGAACAGGATTCCGAGATGATTTTGTTTTCGTGACGATCTAGAGATGGGATTTTCACGAAAAATGAAACCGTCTCAGAATTTCATACAGAAAGTTTCATAGGAAAGGAAATCCGAAATTATTGTGAAATGCAAAAAAAAACTGAAAATCCATGCCCGAGATCATCCCAAAAGCAAAGATTCTGCTGTCATAAGATTTTTACGAAAAACGAAACCGTATCAAAATTTCATTCCAAAAGATTCATTAGAAAGGAAATTCAAAATTATCACGAAATGCAAAAAATCACCTGAAAATCCATCCCGAATCTTCCTGAAAACATAGATTCTGTTGTCTTAAGATTTTCATGAAAAACGAAATAATCTCGAAATTCTGTTCTAAAAGTTGTGGGAAAGAAAATTTGAAATTATCATGAAATACAAAAAAATCACTTGAAACTCCATCCCTGAATCACCCCGAAAGCAAAGATTCTACCGCCCTAAGATTTTCACAAAAAATAAAACCATCTCGAAATTTTGTTCTAAAAGTTTCGTTGGAAAAGAAATCCAAAAATATCACAAATCGTAAAAAATCACTTTAAAATCTATATCCGAATAATGCCGAAAGCCGAGATTCTGCTGCCTTGGGATATTCACGAAAAATGAAACCGACTCGGAATTCCGTTATAAAACTTATATTGGAAAGAAAATTCGAAATTATCACAAAATGCAAAAAATCACCTGAAAATCTACCATTGGATAGTCCCGAAATCAGAGATTCCACTACGCTGGATTTTCATGAAAAACGAATCCATTTTAGAATTCCGTTCTGAAAGTTTATTAGAAAGAAAATTCAAAATTATCACGAAATACACAAAATCACCTGAAAATCCATCATCGGATCATCCCAAAAACAGAGATTCTGCTGCCCTAAGATTTTCACAAAAAACGATTCTCAGAATACCTTTCTGAAAGTTTCGTCAGAAAGAAAATCTGAAATTATCATGAAATAAAAAAATCACCTAAAAATTCATCCCCGGATCATCACGAAAGCTGAGATTCTACTACTCTAATATTTTCACAAAAAACAAAATCATCTCGAAATTTCATCATAAAAGTTTCGTTGTAGAGAAAATTTGAAATTATCACGAAATGCAAAAAATTATCTGAAAATCCAATCTCGGATCATCACGAAAGCCGAGATCTTGCTGCCCTTAGATTTTTACGAAAAACAAAACAATCTTGAAATTCCATTTTGAAAGATTCGTTAGAAAGGAAAATCAAAATTATACGAAATGCAAAAAATCACATGAAAATCCTTGTCCGGGATCGTCCCAACAGCCAAGATTCTACTGTCGAAATCGTCTTGAAATTCTATTCTGAAAGTTTCGTTGGAAAAAAATAAAAAATTATCATGAAATGCAAAAAATCACCTAAAAATCCATCCCCATAATAACCCGAAAACTGAGATTCTACTGTCCTGATATTTTCACGAAAAACAAAACCATCTGAAAATTTTATTTTGAAAGGTTCGTTGGAAAAGAAATCCAAAATTATACGAAATGCAAATAATCAATTGAAAATCCCTATTCGAGATCATCCAAAAGCCAAGATTCTACTGTTTGAGATTTTTACGAAAAATGAAACCATCTTGAAATTCTATTCTGAAAGTTTTGTTGAAAATGAAATCCAAAATTATCTTGAAATGCAAAAAATCACCTGAAAATCCGTCCCCAAATATTCCAAAAACCGAGATTCTGCTACCCTCAGATTTTCATGAAAAACAAAACTATCCTGGAATTCTGTTATAAAAGTTTCGTTGGAAAGAACATTCAACATTATCAAGAAATACAAAAAATCATCAGAAAATTTGTCCCCTGGATAGTCCGAAAGTCAAGATTTTGTTGTCCTGAAATTTTTACGAAAAACAAAACTTTCTCAGAATTCCGGTCTGAAAAATTCGTTGGAAAGAAAATCCGAAATTATACAAAATGCAAAAATTCTGCTACCCTTAGATTTTCACAAAAAAAAAAAACCATCTCGAAATTCTTTTCTGAAAGTTTCGTTGGAAATGTAATAAAAAATTATCATAAAATGCCAAAAAATCACATGAAAATCCATCCCCAGAACAACCCGATCGCCAAGATTCTGCTTCCCTAAGATGTTCAAGAAAAATGAAACCGTCTCAAAATTCTGTTCTGAAAGTTCTGTTGGAAAAAAAATCCAAAATTATCACAAAATGCAAAATTTCACCAAAAAATCCATCCCCGTAACAACCTGAAAGCTAAGATTATGATGTTTTAAGATTTTCACAAAAAACAAAACCATCTCGGAATTTCGTTTCGAAAGTTTCATTGGAAAGAAAATTCGAAATTATAACAAAATGCAAAAAATCACCTGAAAATCCATCCCTGGAACAACCCGAAAACCAAGATTTTGTTGTCTTCAGATTTTCACGAAAAATAGAAACTATCTCAGAATTTTATACCTGAAAATCCATCCCCGGAACAACCCGAAAGCCGAGATTCAACTACCTTGAGATTTTCACGAAAAATGAAACCATCTCGAAATTTCGTTTTGAAAATTTCATTGGAAAGAAAATCAAAATTTATCACAAAATGCAAAAAATTCCTGAAAATCCGTATCCAAATCGTCCCGAAAGCCGAGATTCTGTTGTCCTTTGATTTTCATGAAAAACGAAATTGTCTCGGAATTTCGTTCTGAAAGTTTTGTTGGAAAGGAAATCCGAAACTACCAAGAAATACAAGAAATCATCAGAAAATCCATCCCCGGATCGTCCCGAAGGACAAGATCCTACTGCTCTAAGATTTTCACGAAAAACGAAACTATTTCGGAATTATGTTCTCAAATAAGATCTGTATAATGTAAGGGTTGGAGTGCCCCTTGATCCCGATGGATTAATGGAACTTCTTTTATAGAAAAAAAAGGTTTATATTGAATTTCGTTAGATTTAAATGAATACTTAATTTTGTGGATTATGTTAAACTATTGATTATTTGTAGTTGAATTGGTTATATTTGTAGTATTGTTGGGAATTGCATATTATTTTATTGCAGAAACAGAAAGTCGAAAACTTGGTAGATTAATGCATGCGTCGGAATCTTCTGAATTTCCATTATGTTATATTGAATATTCTGTCATATTTATATAAATGTTTAATTATGTGAATTGTGTTAAAATATTTATTATATGTAATTGAATTGGTTCTATTTGTCAAACTGTTGGGAATTACGTGTTGTTTTGTTGCAGAGACAAAGTCAAAAACTTGATAGATTAATGCGTGCGTCGAAATACTAATGAATTTTTGTTAGATTATATTGAATATTTGTTAGATTTATATGAATGTTTAATTATGTGAATTGTGTTGAAATATTGATTATATGTAGTTGAATTAGTTATATTTGGTTGAATTGATTTTATTTGTCGAATTGTTGGGAATTGCATGTTGTTTTATTGCAAAGGTGGAGAGTCAAAAACTTGATTGCCGAATTTTCATTATATTATATTAAATTTTCGTTAGATTTAAATTAATGTTTAATTGGGAACTGTTATATTGAAGTGCTTATAGGTGGAGCAAGAAAAGATTTTTATTGCCTTATCTAAATATGAAAAATTCGGAGTAGAAAATAAAACAACGAAAGAGTTGTTAAAAAAGGGGTCTGAGAGATATAATAAACCACCACCAAGCCTACTAATATCACAAACCTGAAAACTGGTATTAGCTCTTTTAGTTTTGACTTACAGAGGCAAAAGAAAATGGGAAGAAAGGAAAAGAAGGGAAGCATTGTATACCTGATCAAAGTAGACATTTTAGATCATGATATTTTGAAACTGGCACAAGATATGGAGTCAAGTCTTAGTGATGATGCCTTGACTGTTTTCAAAGTATTGGTCCTACACGAAGTAGAAAACATGATGTCTTTGTTAGCAATGCCAAAAAAATAAAATATTAATGAAATGAGAAAAGATACACTAATATGTAATTAACATTGGAGGTTGGTATTCAAGAGCAAGCAGTAGAATCTTTTTACAGGTCACAGAAACATTTCTAACCTGCAAATTTACACACAAATCAATATTTTATTTGAAGAGGAAAACGTTAAACACCTTATGCATCACTGGTTTCTTGGACTTATTATTCTAGTTTTTAGCCGATGTAATTTAGTTGTACAAGACATAGAGACATGCCAAAATACACATCTTCAAATTTACAGCTGAGCATGTCAAACATGTTAGCAATACATAGCATTAAACAGAACACCTACCTTGTCCAATGATGACACAAGGATGTCAACATGTTCAGGAACAAGAAGAATATGCGTCCCCCTTTTCTCCCTACATAACCAAAACAATAGATACAACAGAACTTAGTGTCCTTCTAAGAACATGCTATATCATCATAGTTTAAATGTAAAATCCATCTGTATATTTAAAACACCAGAATATCCTGAATTCGCAAATCCCATGAATTGATCACCTTACGCATAACTGATTTGCCAACAACCCAAGGGTATACAAATGGTGATGCTGATTTGTCATCTAATAATTACTGATGAAATTTCCGAGTTAGGAGCAGATCCGATCGATGCTCTAAGCCATGCATCACACCTTTAATGGTTAAAAGTACACTAAGGTTTCTTGCACCCAACAAAAATAATAGTGATCAAAGTTCTATGATAGTTGAAGTTAGAATCTGTTTGTATTAGGAGCCAACTGAAATTATACCTGCAATATAATGTCACCCAGCTAATCTCTCACTATCCCTGTTCCAAGAACTGCCCCGAGGAAGTCACCATGAGTACAAGCTTCAAATCCAAAGTTCCCTGAGATACTGGCAAAGGAAACAAATTCATCTTCATAAATAAGAGTCCCAATTCTTATTTGCACAAGAGGATAAGTTATTGTGACCTTCATAGTATTCGTATCACGGAAAGAAACACGGGATAGGAGGGCTTATCAATTAACTGAACTCAGTGCTGCAACAATGTCCGGATCAGATGTCCACACATCTGGATGTCCAACTGAGAGCCGGCAACGCTCAGCCTTGAGGATTTGGATGTGAACACATTTATGCATAAAATACTTTACCATGAAACAGAATCTCAAAAAAGTTGTGGATTCCAAACCTCTGGATATCCTCCCTGACCTACCATCTTGATGTCAGCCATCTTTGCTAGGGAGAGCATTGATTCTTTCACCACAGGAGGTGTAAGAAAGCCTGTACGTAAAACTTCTCGCCAAAGACGCACATGAGAGAAGACATCTTACAATCATCTAATGATCAAGTATTACGGCTGTTAAAAGGGGAAAAATCCGGATTGCTATTCTCCTCACAGCAAGCAGGGAAAAGGAATAAAATAATAGAAAATGGTTTGCATATGAAAGAACTTAAGGTATGTATACCATATCAAGAATTCTCTTGATATCTTCAATGGTATCCTTGACTCCCACTGAACATATCAACTTCACCCTTCACAGCCTGTGGTGGTGAGTGGCACTGTGGCAGACATCCAAAGCTGTGTTGCAAGAGCGACAACAACTGTGCAAGTCATCAAACCGTATTTGGAATAAACTCAGCACCAAGATATTTGAATCAAACTTATTGAACACACTTCTAATGTCGCATGAATATCAAAAGATTTAACTCTAGCCAGCACCATTAGCATAGTTTCTTATATGCTTATCCACTGCAAACAGCTATCACTAGCATTTTCATCCACTGAACATATTTTGCTTCACAAAACCATAACCCATAACTTCAAATTCTACTCACAAAAGGAACCAACGTAAATTTCATAAATTCCTGTCATACCACACAAATTAAGATCTATCAGCTCATGAACATAAAAAATCCGGCACAATCCACAAGAAAATTTTTGTCAAAAATATCAAACAACGTTAAATTAGTTAGAGTTAAGAACAATCTATGCTATCGACAAGGAAAATAGTGGAACAAACAGGCATAAAATAGAAAGGAACCTGAGGAAGAGAAAGGAGCGAGAGAAGGCCCGATAGTGATGAAACTCGAAGATTTAGCCTGTCACGGGTCTTGGATCGGCGGAAAATAGTACGGCCATATGGAAGCTTGAGAAGGAAGCCGATGGCGGCGACGAGTCCGCCGGTGTCGGAGTTGGAGATGATCGGAGGGTTTGTACAGATAGAGTGAGCTGAATGGTAGGAAATGGTGAGGAGGAGAAGGATCGAGAAGAAAGAGGATGTGAAGAAGAAGAAGACATGGTGGGTTTCAGCGGACTAAGCTCTATTTGATTTGCTTTGTGCTTTTATGCCTTCTTCCTTTGTTTTATATTTTGATTATTTTTGGATGAATTTGGTTGCTTGTGTTTTTCTTTTTCTACACTTATTCAAATGCGATGGTCCACTTAGGTTTTTGGAAACTTATTATAATTATGATGGGTACGGATGTAATTCAGTAAATTGTTTGTGAGTTATTCGAAATTTCATTTGATAAAATTTAGTTCGAAATTGTTCATTGTGATTGTTTAAAATCAACAAATAAGTTCAAACAAGCATGTTTTTTTTATTCATCTTATCTCATGTCATATAAATTATAGGATTGTATAATCAGTCCTTTTCTTAAGTGACAACATTAGTTTTTTTTTTTTTTTTAATGATCATGTTTTTGTTTCAAAAATCTTTAATTTAACTGAAATTTTACGTTGTGGTTGTGTAGTCGTATCAAAATTATATAAACTATACATGATAACAAAGTAAATGACACAATTATATTTTTAGACCTCATTAATCAAATAGTTGTAATGTCAATTTCATATTATTTTGTAATTGATCATACCATCTAAAATAATTAGAGTGTATAAATTTGGCTAAATAAACAATTTTGATTATGGGATCAGGTGGATTTGTACTCGATCATGATTGAAATAGTAAATTTGTTTATAGAAAATTATAAAAAAATTTAAAAACTGATCGGATCCAGTGTATTATTACTTGTATTATCATGGGATCTGGTGTATTTGTACTGGTATCATCATGAAATCCGGTAAAATAATACTTGTATGATCATGGGATCCGGTGCATTTGTATTGGTATGATCATGGAATCTGGTGTATTAGTACCAGTATGATCATGGTATCCGGTAGAGTAATGCTGGCATGATCATGGAATCTTCCGGTGCATTTGTGTTGGTATGATCATGGAATCTGGTGTATTAGTACCAGTTTGATCATGGTATCCGGTAGAGTAATGCTGGCATGATCATGGAATCTTCCGGTGCATTTGTGTTGGTATGATCATGGAATCTGGTGTATTAGTACCGGTATGATCATGGTATCCAATAGAGTAATGCTGGCATGATCATAATATTCGGTGCATTTGTGCTGGTATTATTATGGGATCCGGTGGATTAGTGTTCGTATGATCATGATTGAAATTTAAAAAAAAAAAAGACAATTACAATGAAGGGGGTTAATTTTGTTACATTTAAAAGAAAATGGTGCCAAACTTTAATGAGATAGATCAGTGTAGTTATCAGAGTCATGCCAACCAAAAAATATATATATTTGATTTTAATACAATAAAATTCTACTAAATTAATTAACATTTGATATCTAATCCTCTTCTTCGTTTTCTCTTTCAAACTACTTAATTAATGGCTTAAATAGTCGACACACCAAGTTAAAGAATTCCATCTTGGATATTCAATTAAGATCAAGAAAAGTGAACTTAAAAAGGGAATAACTCTTGATTACCAGATCAGGGCCCAGGCAAAGCAGCACTTTTCCATATGTTTTTCATGTTTCGTACTTGTCTTTTCAACATTCACAACACAAATGTCGATTCCTCTCTTTTTCTGTCTGTCAAAATACATTTTTGTTGCTATGAATGTAAGTAGTGTCTAAATCCAAAATATGGTGCCTTTGAAAACAAACACATGCAATACACTTCTTTTCCAAAGAGCACATGCATAAAATGACCGGCACAGAACAGGGGAAACACACAAAAAAACCATAAGCATAAATAGTTTCCTGATTGTCAAAATTTTGCAGATACACTAAACCCAAACAAAGGTTTAAAAAAAAAAAAAAACCGTGTAGTTCCGCTGTAGTGAAGAGTTCACGTTCACACCTATCTGTTCTACAAGGCATTCAAGTTCAAAGTATCCATCCGAAGTCATAGGATGCTACAACACAGTGTCGGGCCACCCGACAATAAAAGGAGGGGGAAAGAACCCTTTTCAAAGGGCTCAAGAAAGGGGGGTTCCTTACTTTGTTTCACTTCAAGACGTTGCCTCAACTAAGATAGTTATAGCCAATTACCAGAAGCAAAACCAATACCAAAGCAGCAGGACCAGCCCAAAGCCAATAGTTGGTTGCCTTCTTGCGCTTGAGTATAGCTTTGGGAAGTGAATCAGGACCTCCTCTGGGGCGTCCTCTCTGCCTTACTGTGTGTTCTTTCCGTTCCTTGTTCTTTTGTGGAGCTGGTGTTTCTATGTTCTCCTCCACCTCTGGTTCAGTGACCTCTGCAGCTGTTTCAGTTGGTTCTTCAGAGTCGAGTGCAGCAACTCCAGCTCCGTTTTTCTTCCTAGCTTTCTTCTCACGCTCCTGTGGATGTTGAGACAAACAGCTTTTCAGTATAAAAGTCACAAGGCAAATTTAATTGAAAAGCTTGAAAACGAAAGAAAGCAATTGTTTCCTTGAGCTTCTTCTCAGCTTCCTTCTGAGCTTTCACTGCTGCTTTAGCAGCTGCTTTCTCTGCCTGCTTCTTCTTCCTCTCCTCAGCCTGCTGACGCTTAGCTATCTCTTCCTCTCTCTTCAGCTCCTTCAATTTTTTCTCATCAACTTCATCCCTCTTTGGTAGAGAATCTTTTTTCAATTTCTCTATAGCAAAGTCATCCTGTTCGTATTCCCGGTCAATTTTCTCTGAGGTGATTTCAGTTTTCTTGTTTACTTCCTTATTGTTTTTAGCACTCTTTGCTTTTGAAGCTTTCTGCTCAGTAGAAGCACCAGCTTGAACAGGGGGGGCAACTTCCTCCTTCGGGGGCTGTTTCACACTTGTTTTCACAACCTCAGTTTCAGATGGAATGGGTGTCTCAGCTTGCACCAGTGGCTTTTCATCAAAATTCCTTAAGCGGCCATCCTTACTCAACTGCCTCATGTCAAGTGATTGCAAAATTCTACTTTCATAGTCATCTCTGAAAGCCTTGTTACTGTTCCAGAGGACCATGAACTTCTCAACCTGGCAGGGAATATGTCAAAGTCAACATTCTGCTAAATTGTGGTGAATAATCTAATTGACTGATGACAAGCATCAACAAGAAAATGATCCACCATACCTCTGAACTGCAAAGCTCTTTCACAGCCTCCACATCTTTTTTCGCTGCAAGCACTTTAGCTTTGGATAAGAGTGTACGGTTTTGGTAAAAGGGGGAATTCTGCAAGTCAGAATACCAATTCCATAATGAATTTCTCAAAAAAAAAAAAATTATGCTTGAATTTATACAAAATGGCTAGAAGAATACTTTAAGGCCAGAGTTACCCAATTTTTCAAGAGAGAGATCCAAATTTGAAATAATTGAAATATTAAAGAATTTACCTTATTGAAACAAATCAACAAGATATAATTGAGATATTCACACAAGGTTGCAATAGTCAGTACTAGATATAAGATCAATAGTAAAATAAAACAAGTAGAATGAACCAAAATTATCAAGATCAACGGAAATATAAATAGAAGAAGCATACCCCTTCCTCTCGTTGTTTCCTCATTTCATTAATACTGTCTAAAATCTTGTCCCTCTTTTCTGTGATTGAAGTCAACTCTTCTTCTAAGACATTTATTTCTTTCTCTACAGCTAATTTTTCTTCATCTAGCTGCTTAATCTTGGCGAAGACAACTTGTTTCTCCTTTCGAACTCCATCAAGATCAACTCCTATCAACTGAAATTGCATTATGGTAAGTATATTGACACTGGTTAATGCAAGAGTTAAAACATTCGGCAGATTACTAAAAAAAGGGCACCAAAACATAAGTTTTCCATGAGTAGCTTCTTACTTTGACCTGGTCCTGGATGGCGTCCTTTTCGCCCATGGATTCCTGAATTTTCGCCCTCTCAGCAGCATTTGCAATTACCTTATCCCTTGTCCCTTCAAGTTGCTTAATTTCTCTTAGAATCTGTTTCTCTTCACTGAGAGGAATGCTCTCATGCTGAATGCGATATTGCAAACTTTTGATCTAATGTTCAGTGACAGTAAGTATTAGCTTCTAAAGTTACGACTAATAATAGAGTGAAAGTCATACTAAACAAAATATAGTTCTACTAGTACTTACAAGGTTATTGAGTTCATCTTCAGATGAACACACACCCGAACCCCTATTATCTCCTCTACTTCCTGAAGAACCTCTCAATTTGCCCAGAGCCTGTTGGAGAGGTTCCATTTCTTTTCTCTTTTCATCCAAGACTGATCTAAACTGCTTGTTCTCAACACTCAAAGAGTGTATTTGAGTTCTTATCTGAGCTCGTTCAGCCTGCAAAAGATGAATGACATTAGTATTTTATGGTCAGTATAACAGCAAAGAGGCCTGCAAGCATTCATGTTATTCAACAACACAGTTTCATTTGCTTAAATTTACTGCAGTGCTGTAGTGCAAACTCCAAACTAACAAGTAGGTCTTCCAATCACAACATTATACCTTATCAGCAGCCATCACCATATCAGATAAGTACACGCGTGGAATTATTTACACAAAACGCGTTACAGATCGTGTTTATGAGAGAAGAAGGAAGAAGGTGATGGGCTTCAGCCCATCATAAGTTGCTGATGTCTTTAATTAATTATCCTTAGGCTGTTAGTTTATTTAATTAATTTAATGGCTGTTTTGGGCCTTGTTTTTTAAGGCTTTTTAGACTATAAGTACTTTGTTTTGATTCTAGCTTAGGGACGTTTTTTTGGGATCATTGGATTTGGGCAGCCTAGGGCTGAGGGAGATTTTCCCAGGAAATTATTATCTTGAGTTATCGTTATTCCTGAGTGCTATCTCTCTGTCTCTAACAAATCTAAGTATCATACTCACCCTTTTAGTCTTCAATTTTTCAAAAATCTGCACTCGTGCCTGATTCTTTTTCTGAAGCTCTTTATCAGCAGCATCAAGTTTGGCCCTCAGATTCCGGTCTTCAAAAGCCCGGTATTTAAAAATATAAAATGAGTGTATTTGTGAGGGTTCAGGCCACTCATCAACCGCATCCTTGGGGAGATTGGAATCTGAAAGCTTCAGTTCCCCTTTAGCTGGCTCATCACTACCATGCGAGCCAAATTTTATGCTCACTTTTTCTGCAGACATGTTAGCTTCACTCCCGGCTTCCAAGGCTAAGTTAGATTGGACAACCTCCACACCCATCAGATACAAAAACTGCTAAAGAGAAACGTACAAACTAGAATCTCGAACCCTGAGGCAGAACATAGCAAAATGTTACTAAAAGATACAGAAAAGATTGGTACAGAGTGGCACATTAGACCAGCAATAGTCACCACCTAGAGGAAAAATAGTATGATAAAATGAGCATATGTAACTCAGATCAACGAATATTCGATTGTTGTAATTACAAGTTATGTTGTTGGAAAAATTGGGGAAAATCCATAGAATTGGAAAATTTGGCAATTAAAAGCTTAAGTTTTCTACCTTTTGATGCATCATTCTTGTAGAAAAACTAGAGTTACAGAAACTAACAATTCAAAAATCCCATCTTTTATTGAAGAGGCTTCAATTCGGAAAAAGACAATAACAACTATAACTTTCTTACAAGCTCACAGCATGATCCAAAAAAGACAACCTTCGATCAAGAAACCAAAGGGTTCAGACTCATCCATAAAACAAAACGAGCAATCAAGGTTTAACCTTTAAATCAAATTATGACACACCAAAAAAAAACCCTAGAATTGAAAAAATGGTTATGTACACCCATAAGAAACACACAAATAGTAGATTCAATGCCAGCAAGACAAAAAATAAGCAATCCAAATAGATCCAGATAAGTAACCCCCAACACAAACAGACAATCCATGCATCTCGATTTAAAAAATGAAAACAAAAAAGAAATCAACACAAACACAAAATCAACACTCAATTTTCATCGATCAAATAATGAAAACCCAAATTCACCTAAAAGGATCGAGATCAGTAGATCAGGCAATAATACATAGAAAAACAAAGGCCAGTGATGGAGAAGAGGAAAATCAAGCACGGCGAAGATTCAAATGTGCGAGAAAATTAAGGAAACGAACAAACATGGCGCTAACATACCTGCAAACGGGGCAATAGCAGTAAGCGGAGAATTTGACGGGACTGTTATGAGAGAGAAGGGGACCCCAGATCTCCACGCCTTTTCAGAGAGAGAGAGAGAGATTGAGAGAGAGAAATATCTTTTTGATTGCTATGAGATAAAAGATTTTGATGGAAAGAGGGTATAATAGAGATTTCATTTGTGCTGTGGAGTTGGTAAAAAGAAGAAGGTTATTATACTCGTAGATTGTATTTACTCTATTTTATAATATTAATATTAATATTAATATTTGGATCACATTAGTTTAGTCTCAGATTTTATTTTTCTGGAAAAATAAATATAATTAGTCTTTAAATAAATATATATTTTTGAAGGAAAATAAATAAATATTTTCTTGCGTGTTATGTTTCATGAGATTGAAATATACCTTTTTATTTTTGTTTTATGAGACTTGAAATTGACATGATTTTTAAGTTAGAAGATATTAATCAAACTCATATTATATTCATATATATATATATATATATATGGATTTTGTAATGGTACAAATTTTCTTATTAGTTAATTATATTACAGATACTAATTATTTATTACATTTGAGAAATTGAAAAACCATTGATGTCACATCTATTCTAGGATGGATATGTATAAATAATATAGATATTTGTTGCTATAATTTTGAAATTCCAAGCTTAAAATTCATAAATCCAAGTGCATCTGAGTAGTGAAATGACTAATAGATGAAATGAAACCACGGAGATTCGAATCATCATGAACTAGAAGTGAAATCCATCGATTTTTCTTAGAAAAAAATATTTTATATCACAATAGATTTTATTTTTTACAATAGGAGACACACTATATAAAAGATACAAACGAGTGACCTAACAAAAAGATGATTTGTTTGTGATAGTATATAAGCCTTCATCATCTTTTCTTTTTGTTTTTCAAATAAAATATGCATAAAATTATTAATAAATATTATATTTAATTTAATTTTTAAAATGATATCCAAAATACCATTATCCAAAATACAATTATACATGTATCATGTTAAGATATATCATATTTTATTACGCAAAACGAATATCTCTACCTCAATTAGACATGTATCATGTTAAGATATATCATATTTTATTATACGAAACGTCTATCTCTATCCAATTGAACATTTATTATGTTAAGATATATCATATTTTATTACACAAAATACATATAGTTCATTTCATTTTATTATTAACTCAAAACAAATCATTTAAATTCAAATGTTTTTAACAAAGCTATATATATCACAAATCAATGTGAGTAAGGAAAAAACATATAGAAAGATAAAAGCTTGTTAGGAGAAATAATATAAAATAAAATGAGATGAATTGTTGGTTTGTTGGGTAGTGGGGGCGTTTGGAAACACGTGTTTGGGTTCAAACAACACGTTGACTTCATGACAAGAATGCAGATATTATGATTTTGGACCACATTCGATGATCACGATGAGTTTTTACCGCGGTAAAACTCTTCCTCCATCTCCCAAATTTACACTTTGCCCTTCCAACTCTTGTCAGTTTATGACTGTACACATGCTTTAATATTTTTACCCTTCTTTCAATAGCAGCAACACACCAAAAATTGTCATTTTTTGCAAAAATAATCGATGTTAAATACCACATTCATGAACTTTTTATTGGCACTTAACCAATGTTGATATCATTAAATTACGTAAAGAATAACATATTAAATTTGAACACATCGTTCTGAAGTCATTTAGTTTTAAATTTACGTCTATTAATCATTACTAACTTTCAACATGACTTTGCATCCATTTTCTTTCACTTTTTCATATTGAAGATGTGAAAAGGTGAGATGGATACAATTAAGAAAATTATTAATTTAATATTGAGAGATTTCAAATTCATGTCATCATATTAAAAATGCTCTAAAAATTTAAGCCACTAATTTGTAGATCTCACGACATAATTATTTGGAATTTTAAGGTGAATGAAAAAAAAAATTAATTTAATTTTAAATATCTATGCATCAACAAATAAATTATAAAAAATTACCAATAAAAGTAATAATTATAATGTTAATATACTGGTCAATATTATTTACACTTACTTTTTGGCCAACTTCGTTGTTATTATATAAGTATAGATGTGTTTGTAAATTAGTGTAATTCAAAAATTGTCAACATTCATAAATAATGTGATAAAAATATTAAATCATGTTTTTCCATGAAAACATGTGGTTGATTGGTTTTGTTTGATGTAACATGAATAAATGGCTGCAGACTTCTCTAATTGAAAATTGAGTGAAACTCCTATGCACAAGGTGCACAAATCCAGATTTGTGCACAACAATACTGTTATATTATATGAGTGATACTGTTATATTATACTGTTAAAATTATATATAATATAACAGTATCATTCATATAATATAATA
Source organism: Scutellaria minor (assembly GCA_954870855.1). Classification (NCBI taxonomy): domain Eukaryota; kingdom Viridiplantae; phylum Streptophyta; class Magnoliopsida; order Lamiales; family Lamiaceae; genus Scutellaria; species Scutellaria minor. Next base: position 9,096,071 of record OX940727.1, read on the forward strand.
GTATTATTTCATATAATATAATAGTATTGTTGTGCACCGATTTGGATCCGTGCACCTTGTGCACAAAAGTTTTTGCCTTGAAAATTTCATCCACATTGCATGGATTGCACACCTTTGATAAAAAATAAAAAATAAAAAGAAATGGGGATTTTAATGGGCCGAAACTTATTATAAGGATACCCATATCTGAATATGGGCTGGGTCACAATTTCCATGTAACCAAATGGGCCCAAAAAATTTATACTGAATCTGATGTCTTCTAGAAGCCCAAATTGAGCTATGTACTGTGAGAGTTTTACACAACGAAGCAATGAATCAACAATAATTAACTGTTTAACAAAATTTAATTTAAAAAAAAAAACCTATTTTTTTGGTGTGGATCTTGTCCATTAATTATTTATGGTAATATTGCAACTTATGTAGTTTAAGTGTACATTTAGAAAATTAGATTTCTACTTTTCTAATGCTGAAGTTAAAACCATGAAATCCTTCGAAACTAGAGTTAAAACCATGATCTAGAAAAATATAAAGAGAGTTAAGAACATCCTCTTCAAATTTATTTATTTATTACTGAAAGCGGATTTAAACGGAGACGTGTAAAATTGTCGCACAACTGCAAAATTAAAATAATAATTTCTTTGTTTCTAATTCATTTTTAATGGATGATATATTAAATAAATTCCCTTTTTACAATTTGAATTCAACATCATGTTGCAATATATATGCATTAGCATATATTCACCATGTAACCCATATTCGAAAAATCTCAAAATTTTAATAGACAAAATCATGTGGCGAGATTTATTATGGCTAATTCTATAATTTATGTAAATATTATCATAATATCACTTGATGTGATGTGTGACACGTTTAAAAATAATAATTAATAATGTTTTGTTTTTTAAAATTGTGCTATCAGTTTGCTTAAAAAAGTATTAAGTCTATTAACATTATTATTGCGGGCTTGCGGCCTACCCCTCAACGTGAACCCATTTAATTCTAACTGCCCTACACCCCTTCATTTAATGCCACCTCTCACCATTTTTCTCTTTTTTTTTCTTTAATTATAAGGCTTTTTTTTTTTTTTTTTTCTTTTTGGGGTGAGAATCAATTTACTATTTTTGATGGAGTTTTTGAGATACATATATTTATTTATTTATTGTAATTTTCATTTTTAATTTTGTTGAAACACCAATGGCTGGGAGATTAAGGGAGTATTTTAATTTTTAGAAAGCTATTACTTTAATTATGATGGATTTAACCTTTAATAAATTAGTTGGGACCTGGGGCAGATCTATACACGATTAAATATATTTTTTATAATAGGAATAATAGAATCTATTAATGGACTCATAGGGCACCAATATATTCAATATTCATTTTCTAAACCAATAGATAATGTATTATATTAAATTAAGATTTAAAGAAACTATTTGGAAATAGTCTGACGGTTTAAAATATGTTTCTATAAAAAAAATACATCAAATAAAACTCAAACGTGTTGGACCTGTGAATTTGTGGAATGAGGTTTGAGAGTGCGTAAAGAGTTGGTGCAAATAAAGAGAATATAGGAAACGATCATTTATCAATCATTAATATATATTAATATTTGTATTATTGATAGGTGACACTTTACACTATAAAATTTAGTTATATTATTTTAAAACTTATAAATAATTTTGACACGTAATTCTGGAACACATTGACATGTATCTACATTTAGTTGCTAATCATTCCAAAAAAAAATATATAAAAGTGAATTGAATTTATCATCATTGTGATTTGGGCAAATTATTAATCACTAGCACACCCGCGCACGCCCCGAGTTCTAATAATACTTCACGTAATAAATAAGTATATATATTTATTGTTAAAGAAAATATTAAATCATGACATTAGAGAATTCATTAAATTATAATGTGATTTTATTTTTTAATGCTTTCATTTTTAGCTATTAATAATTTAGGGTAATACAATTTATGGTATTGTTTTCTAGTAACATGAAACTATGTCCATTTTTTGAAATTTCAATCATTTAAGTGAATATCAAGGGAATTAAAAAAAATAGAAATTATTGTTATTTTCTCAATTGATATTGATAATGACAAATTTTTGAGGAAAAAAAAATTAAATATCAGAAAACATCAGAAAAACATTGAGAAATTTCAAACTTTTTTTTAACCTACCAAACATATATTCTATAACATAAATTTTAATGATACAAACTGTTTATCTTTGTCATAAGGAAATTTTGTGGAACATAAAGAAACATTTTTTGGAGGAAAAACCAATTAAAAAAAACAACCAAAAATATACAAAGAGGGGAAAAAACAAAGTTTATGGAGCATAGAGAAGCATTCTTTGAGAAAAAAAAAATCTATATATATATAATAACAATTACCCTCTAAAAATAGAAATGATAATATTTTCCCTCCCATTTCCACCTCTCAAAGGTAGAAATGCAATATTTGTTATTTCATAATTTATAATTAAAAAATTATTGTATTAAATATGATTATATATATGGTAATAATAGCATCTATGATATTGACAAAATCTTAGAAATTATAATCTATATATGGTATATGAATGTTAATATGATCTCATCTAATAAATGCTTAATTATTGTCACGCCCCATTTTCTTTCATAAAATTATCAGAGTTTTCCTTGCAGGCGTGCAAGAAGAAATGGTAAAAGACATTTACATAAACAGAAGAAGGAGGTAAGAAACAGTTATCAGAAGAATGAGGTAGGAGACGAATAGAAGAATGAGATAGGAGACGATCAGAATCATATTCATATCAACAATCGGATTCAATCGATTAACAAAAATATTCACAGCGGAAATAAAACATCAGGATCCATCATCCCAAAACATATACAAGATTATACTTTACAAAACGTGAATTATAAAAAATCATTGTTTAATTGTTGTGAGACATCAAACTTAAATACACAAGTCCGGATAGAGCACCACTCCTCTCCCTCTAAGGTTCATCATGCTCGTTAAGAAAAACAACAAAAACATTGTTCTTAAAATTAAATGGAAAGAGAAAAAAATAATAAAAAGATTCAATGAGTGGTTTCTCAACAAATACAAGTATGATGCTCAAAGAATTGTCATACCTATCTAATTCACAAGGTACTTAAATAAATGTCATACTTATCTAATCTGCAAATTTTATCAAATTGCTAAAAGGATTCAACTAAAATTTCATCCTCTACTCTCCACTTAAGATATAAAAACTATGATAATCTCAATCTCATTTAGTGTTGTTCACGGTTCGGCAAACCGTCGGTTCCGGTTCCGAATCGGCGGTTCGGGAAAGCGGCCACCATGGAACCGGAACCGAACCGGGATGGTTCCGGTTCCAAACTGCCGGTTAAATCGGAACCGGCGGTTCGGTTTTCGGTTTTTTTTTTTTAATTTATTTTGGCCAAAAAAATTTGAACATTCTGTTTCTCGGTACCGCGGTACCGAGAAGCAGAATGTTCAAAAATTGCATGAATTGTAATTTTAGTCTTGTAATTTTTATATAAAGTTTTGAAGACTTTTAACAAAGTAAAATGAGTGAAAATTAATAAAATACAATCAAGTTTAAAATTACAATAAAATATTAATAATGTATAAATACAAGTACAATATATGTTCCAAAATCCAAATCATATATTACAATGCAATATATTACAAATTACAATCATGATTTTTAAATCATACTACATAAGTCGTAACTAAAATATTTATTGAATACTTGAATTTAAAAGATTACAACTTTTTTATACAATATAATTGAAGAAGAGGGAAAAAATTGAAAAAGCTTGAGTTTCATTCTAAGATTAAAAGTGTAACTTCCAAACTTAAAATGAAATTGCCTACGTATCCTTGTAAAAACGAAGGAATCAAAGCTCACGTAGTTCTCTAACTCACCTAAACTTACCCTCACTCGTTGGTTCCGGCGGAGGAGGACGTGTTTGAATTGTATCCATATGTGTCATCTCCATCGGAGTCTAAATGTAAGAAATCGAGATGTTGTTGACGGTTGTTTGCTCTTACCCAATCTTCAAGGAGAGTAATGTTTTGTACATTCTCCTTCGTCAACTTATTTCTTCTTGGATTCAACATGTGTCCTCCTTTGCTAAAAGCGTGTTCGACCGTAACGTTTGAGGTGGGACTTGCAAAAACTTCCTTAGCAATAGTGGTTAGAATAGGATAAGTGGTGATCCTTCTTGACCACCACTTCAATAAATCTATAGGATTTTCAAAACTAATTTGTTCAAATGTGGCACCTAAATAATTATCTAATTCTTGACAAGGGTTACTACCTCTAGCTCGTTTTTGTGTTCTTATATCATAAAAATTATAAAATTTACTAAGTGTCGGAGCTCCATGTTGACTAGATGATTGTGTCGATTGACTACTACCTTGATCAATTATATCATTACTAGAATCACCTAAAATTTGTTTATATTCTTTAAACAAATTGTATAAATTTGTCTTAGTTCTACGTACAACTTCATTAGGGTTAGGAATAGAATCACATAAATCATAATCATTTAATATCATATTGGGGAACAATGCATTATAATACACGTTTAGCAATTCTTCCAAGCCATCTTCTCTAAGCCTAGGATCTAATAACTTGGCACATAAAAATATATCCGAAATTTCATGAAAATATTTTAACCATTTTGTTTTCATTACTAAGCAAGTGTTACCTAAATAATCACAAGTTGAATATTCATTTAAAATTAGAGCAATTTTCACACAATGATCTATAGCTAAGGGAGAAGTAGGATAATAACATCCACTTAGTTCTCTAGTTGCTTCTTCAAAAAAATTTAAAAGTTGAATTAAATTTAAACATGCATCCCATGAATTTTCAAATAAAACTACATCATCATGTGGATTTTCTATATAAAATTGACAAAGCATAGACCTATATTCATACGAATCTTGAAGCATATAATAGGTAGAATTCCAACGATGTTTAACATCCATTACAAATTTTTAACTTCTAAACCATGTCTCTTACAAAACCTAGCCCATTTTTTATGATAGACCGTAGAGTTAGCAATTTCATAAATAACATCTTTAATAGGTTTAATAAATCTATCTAATTCTTCTAATCCATCTTGAACACATAAATTTATGCAATGACACATACAACGAATATGAAAAAAATTTCCTCCAATTGGAGGTTGACAAAAATCAATCAAGTAAGGTAAACTAGCGGTATTACCACTAGCATTATCAAATCTCATGGAAAATATTTTTCTTAATATACCATAATCATTTAATACATGTCTAATTTTTTGAGCAATGTTTAAAGCCGAATGTTTTTCATTAAAATTAATGTATGCAATTAAACATTTTTGAACAATCCATGCATCATCTATCCAATGACAAGTAATACCCATATAATGGTTCTTTTTATATGGATCCTTCCAAACATCACTATATATAGAAACTTTTTGTTTTAATTTTTTTAGATCTTCAATTAATTTCAATTTATGTTCTCCTACCATTTTTTCTATATCCCTAGTTACGGTGTTTCTACTTATTTTTTATATGCTGGTTGTAAAAAATTGCTAGTGTATTTTTCATAAGCATCATCGGTAGGAAAATTAAATAGAAGATGTTTCTCGGCAATCAATGTTACTACGTCTTTTCTATTATTTAATTGACTAAATTTAAAAGTTAGAGAATTCATACCTTCCGGTTGCGTCGAAGAACTGGTAAATCCTCGAAGTTGCGTTTGCCCTCATTCGATACCCACCTTGTCGGGATGCTTCTTCAAGACATGGTTGGTGAATGTCCCATAGCCTCCTCCGTGCTTGAATTTGTATGGTTTTGCACAATGGTTGCACGTGACTATGTAGTCGACGTTGCTATTCGGCACTTTCTCCTTTTTAAAGTAAACGGAGAAAATATCCGAACGAAGAGTAGAAGGATCACGAGAGGTAGTGTTTCGAGTATTACCACTTTCTTGTGTATCTCTTACCGCCTCTACTTCTTTTTCGACTTCGGCAAAGGCGGCGGCGGTATTAGGGCCTAGAGTCTCCTCCAAATCCTCTTGATTATATTGATACAAATCAATATAATCGTTGTCGGCATCGTCGTGAAGAGATTGTGGTGGCGGCATCGACATCGGATTCTTTCCTTTTCCACGTGAAGAACCAGCGGAAGAAGAACTTCTTCGAGACATTTTTTTTTGGATTTGAAATGAAAGAGAATTGAAATAAATTTGGAAATTGAAGAACTACAAAAATAAAGAATGAATTGAAGTATAATTGAAACTTGAATTTGTGAGCTTAAGAGAATAGAATTGAGAGAGTGATTGAATCAAATTGGTGTAGAAATTGTGGGATGGAATGGGGGTATTTATAGATGTGGAATTGAAAATTCAAAAAAAAAAAAATTGTAATTGGGCGGTTCGAACCGCCGGTTCGAACGATCTTGGCCGTCCATCTCCAACGGTCGGTTGATCACGACCATAGGATCAAAATTCAGATCCGAACCGGCAGTTCGAACCGCCGGTTCAATCATCCAACGACTACTTTTTCAAACGGCTATTTAATCTAAGTCGTTGATCAAAAAAGGCTCTTTAATCTTAGCCGTACACGTGACATCCAAAAATAAAAAAAAAAAAAGGAAAACCGGCGGTTGGAACCGTCGGTTCGGCGGTTCGGAAATATTGGAACCGAAACCAAACCGGGACCGGCCGGTTCCCGGTTTCGGTTTGAACCGGAACCGGGTCAATGGTTCCCGAAACCGTTGACCGGCCGGTTCGAATCGGTCTGGTTCCCGTTTTTAAAACCGGTTGAACATCACTAATCTCATTCACCTAAGATATAAAAACCAAGACAATCTCAATCTCATATATTCTTAACAGACAATCTTGAAATATGAAAATCATGACAATTTCAAATAATGTGATATCTCAATCTGAAGAATTATGTCAATATAAATTTAAATTCACACAATTCATTAAAACATAGAATTTGGAAAATAATATCCACAACTTGTATACCGCAAAACCCAAATATTGGAAACGATTAAATTGAAAAATCTAAATATCCACAACTTGTATACAAATGGCAAACTTTTTAACAAAGGGTAGCAACGAAAACAACTAAAATTTCTAAATTGGAAAACATAAATCGAATAAATTTCTCAAACAATTAGGATATGAAGTTTAAAAACTCCATAAGAAAATAAAACGTTTGATTTACAATTCAAAGCTCAATCGAACCTAAAAACGCCAGGAGAAAGAGAAAATTGAATGAGTTCAAACAGAGAAAGAGAAGATTGAATGAGTCCAAACAGAGAATTGAAGCCACAAATGGAATCATCAAAAGGATTTCAATATTTACATTTCCTGCAATGATATTTACAACAAATTAAATGTCTATTTTGCACAAAATTCACAAACCTAAAATCAATCAGGATCTATGATCTTGCGGAGATTTAAAAAACTGAAGAGTATTGTTGGCGATAAAAGCTGAAAGAGATGAAACTGTAGATGAATTTGACTGAGGTTGTAGAGTAGACGAACATTTTCTAAATTAATTGAACCATCTCTGAATTATTGATTTTGGAGAGAATATTTTCTTTTGAAAAATTTGGTAGTAATGTGAAAGTGATGATCTGCCCTTCACCATTTTCATCAAAAAAAAAAAAAACTTTTGGTAATAGACTGAGAGAAGATTTTGGGAGATATTTTTGTGAAATATACAGAAACTGTTCATAATATATATATATATATATATATATATATATTCAGAAATTAGAAAGAAGATGATTGCGGTTTAAATTATATAGATAGAGAGAAAAATCAGTTTTTTTAAAAGAAACGTGTATAAGTTTAAATTTAAAAAAATATTGAATTTTGTTTTTTATAATTTTTTATAAGAAGCTGTTGTAGATGACTTCTATTATTATATATATATAGATATAGATATAGATATAGATACCCAAGATTTGTATAAATTATTACAACCAAATGAAAAAAAAACCTAAAATAACAATACAATATTTCGATTCGGTCAAACCCGACTAGTTCGATTCGATCCTGATTGGTCGAACACGTAGAAGTGTATCCGATCACCATGATATAACATATAGAAACACGTTCAATCATTATGACCGAACACATAAAAGTATGTTCAAATGGAACTGTAGGATTTGATCTAAGAATAAAATTGATATTTCATTTTTTATATTTTTAATTGAAAATGTATGAATTGAAGTGTTGTAAGTAATTGATGGTGTCTTTTTAGTCCCACCTTAAATATAATTGAACACCACAACACCTGATTCCGGGTAAAGATCTTTCGATTTGCGTACCCTCACTTATTTTAAGAATGCAGCGTCAAATTCAACAAAACGAAGATAAAAGACATTAAATTAAAAATACTAAAATTGAAACTGGCATCCCAACTAGGGTTGTAAAAAAATCAAACTTTTTTTATTCGATTCGATATTCGAATTCGAAAAATTCGAATAAGAATCTGAATAAGAATCTGAATAAGAATATTTTTTTATATTCGAATATTATCCAAATACAAATATGAATATAATCATATTCGATTCGAGTATTCGCGAATATATTCGAATAATAATATATATATATATAATTTTAATAAATTGTTAATAAATATTTATTTATAAGTATATATCCCAGTCCCTAGGACCAGATTCCCAGATTTACAAATCACGAGTCTCATGGGCCCTTTTTGGTTTAATTTTAGGGTCTTGGCCCAAAGCTTTATATTCATGTATTTGATAAATATTTTGGATGTTAATTTGTAATTTATTAGTTTATGAATTATTGCACTTAATACAAATAATTGATGGATTTTATTGCTTATTATAAGTATTATATAGGTATTGTATCATATATGTATATGCTAGCTCTATGCAATTTGATATTATTAATTTGGAATTAAACAAATATTTGAAAAAAAAAAGTGAAACTTCCAAGTTCAAATTCGAATTCGAATACGAATATTCGAATGAAACATTCGAATCGAATACGAATTTTGTATATTATTCGAATAATAAACGAATACGAATACGAATATTCGAATAATAAACGAATACGAATAGAATGTGATATTCGATTCGATTCGTTTACAACCCTAATCCCAACTCCCAGGTTCCAAGGTTATTAATGTACTTTCACCATAACTTAGAATTTGCCCTTGAAATGATTTTTACTTTTTTTTACATTTAACTCACTAAAATTTGTGATTATTGACAAAATCACAAAATACAACAAAACTTAAAATTAAGGGGGTAAACCGTAAAGTGAAATAAAAATTTTTTTAGCGAGGTGAGAAAAAAAAAAGTATATATATATTGGATTACGATTTACAGTTGTCCGTATTTAAAGCTGCTCTTACTAATTAGTTATAAAATAAAATGTATAGATGTAGTTTGACATAAAACTTTCATGACATGTATTATTCATAGATTATATAAACCATGTCAGCAAAGTTTACATTCTCCCCTATAAGAATAACACTTTACGTTTTGACTTCAAAATTTGAATAAATGTTGGAGGTGACATCCAACGAGAGAGTAAACTTAGTATTTCCCAAATTGACATTAATATATTTATTACTAGTATAGGGCCCGTGTAATACACGAGATTTAATAAAAAAAATTAAACTTAGTGAAATTAAAAAAATTTAAATATCATTTACACAACAAAATTAAATTTATGATTTGTGCAATATATATCGTAATTTAACATTAAATATAATAAAATATGATCAAATAATTATTTAATTGTCAGAATATGGGTTGCATTTGTAGATGATCATTTAAAAAAAATATTATTATTTAAAAAAAAATATACATTGTTATACCTATTATATTATTCAACCCACCCACAATTTTTTTTTAGTTTGCTCTTTATTGTTTACATTTGTAACAATCCTCAACTTTTATTTTCAATTAAATGATACAAAATGAAAGTCAAAATTTTACAAATAAATTCCATAGTTTATTTTAAAGCATATATTCAAAAAATTATTTGATTTCAATAATTAATAAGTTTGAATAATAATTTTCAAGTTGTCCACCTCTATTTTAGTTTTTTTTTTCTTTTGTATCTATTTATAATTTTTCCTTACATTTTTAAATTTAACGAATTTCAAATATATAATAATATCTATCATTGAACTTTAGCATATGTTATTTAGATAAATCTAATTAATATTTCTATATTATTTATTATTTAGTAATAATAATATTTTTTATCAACATTAAATTTGTAGCAATTAATTAGCATATTTAATATGAAAATATTGTAGACTTACCATGTGGCACTTTGATCTTACTTTTATATATTTACTTTTATATATATAATTCATGAGACAAGTCAACACAATACAATAATCCACGAAACAAAATTTTGAATTATAAAAAATAATTTTGAGCCGTTAATTCTAATGTTTTATCTTATCAAAATTTCAATTATTAGATCGTTAAGTCCACCGTGTTGCATGGGCTTGTTTATTTTCTAGAACTTCTGAGATTATATTATATTTGTATTTCACATAAAAAAAATTTAATAATATTTGTGGAGTCGACAAAATTCCATGGCGAAGACTCCACGCGTCACCTGTTACGATTTGCTTCAAGTCTTCAACTATTGGTTGACTAGGAAATGACTATAATTACAAATTTACCTAATTTTTAATAAAATGTCAAATACACGAAAATTCCACACGTTATTGTACATGTTTTAGAAATTGTTGGTTTCATTGATACTATAAAATACATTTTTATTTTAATTCCTTTTCACTTTCTTTTTAATATTTAATTAGTTTCATCGATAATAGCATAATAAACTACCAAATTTAGCTCAATAAAAATTACATGACATTAATTGGTTCGGTATTAATGATATATTAGGTAATTTTTTTGTCACTGATTTAGATTTGAGTTTATTTGACTAATACCAACTTGAGATGGTTTTAATTGAATTGCGAACATGTTTTGTGTGGATAATTATGAATTTGTTAAATATATATATTTTTATTTTAATTAATAAATCCAAATTCAAGCTCAACTTTAAAATTTATCAAACACAAGGCATGATTGTTGTTTGTGAACAAATATTTAATATTTCAATTTTTAATTGAGTATCTAATAATTTAGTTTTCCTCTTAAAAGTTTAGTCACTTTAAGTCTTTAACCCATATATCACATATCAAAATATGATTACCAAATTTATTTGACTATTTCGATTTTATTTGCCGCCTCTTACACATTCATGATCAAATTTGACTTTGATTACTCAAAACAGTTAATATCCTTTAAAAAAAAAACATAATTAATAAATATGAGTTGCTATTTTTCAAATAGAATGGAGTGGTGACTAAATTGCCAATGATTCAACATACACAATAAGTGCATAACAATTACTGCCATAATTAAAGCTTTTACCTAAGAAATAGACACATTCATGTAGCCCCCACTTGTTGCAAATATGATACAGATCTTCCTAAGTTCAATATTTGTCTAGTTTCTTGTTGAACTGGTTGTCCCTTTTTGTCATCACTCCATTTTTTCCAAAATTTAATTATTACCTTTGCTTCCCTTTTTTCAAAAATAAAATAAAATAAAACTTGAAAAGGAAAAAGAAGGTGTGTATACAAGTACAAAAAATTGCATGCGACAGTATCCACAAATTAAACTTAGTTTTACAAACTTATTTATTTGTGGATTTATCATGAATTGTAAGTTGAATGTCTTACAAAATTTGATTTGTGGGATGAAGATGAATTATAAAAAAAAATTTAGAGATAATTATAATTTACAATGCCAAAAAATAATTTGGTGACTAGACTTAGCATCATAATTAATTTCAGCTGTTTCTAAAATAATTTATTGAACGATTAATTTAATTAGTAGTGCGGATATAAAAGTCAAGTTTTAAAATCGTTAGTTCCAAAGGATAAATACTTAAAGCTAGATTATTTGATAATGGTGATTATAAATATAAAATTATTGATTAAGCATATAAGTTGTACATAAACTTTAAAGTTGGGTCTATAATGCCATCACTAATTAACCTAGGAAACTTAGCAATGGATACAATTTATTGGCACTTTTTATAGCATATGTGTCACGTCCTCTTGATATTACATGTCTACCTAATTAAATGTTATCTTTTTCTCATAACATATTAGCACAATTATTAATATGGAGGATCTGGTTTGAATTTTCATGATACCACTATTTGAATTATAAAAAAATGTATAAATACTATAAAATGTTTGAAAAATCTCTAAAAGTATGTTACGAATATGATTTAATTGGGATTGAAGAAATCACTATTTTAAGATTTTCGATCTTGCGAAAAGATTATACAGTTTGAGATTATATTGTTAAATGAACAATAATGAAAAAGTTTAAATAAATAATAATGAACATGTGAAGTTTAAACCCAACAACTCTACATATTCTACCAATCTGAGCACATTCTTGTGAATCCATACCAAATTTCATAGTTGAGATTAATTTCTTTTTGTAATCTGATTTATTAAAAAAAAAATCTTTTGTTAATCCACATACATGATGGAGACTTTTTTTTTAAGACCAAAAATAAATATTATACTCAATCAAAGTGGATAAAACTGTAAATACAAAAAAAGATGAAGAAAAATAATGACATGATTGGTCATTCATACCAATAAAAAAATTAGAAATGATTAGTAAAATCCAAAATCTTAGAGACCAGTCTACTTAATTAGTTGAGATTGTGAGTTGGTTTAGTGTTGTTAGAAAAACACAAATATTGTGAATCTCATACTTCAAATGATTTTCCATGAAAGAAAAATCTAAATCAGGTCAACGATAAAGAGTACGACTCATATAAAACCTAACTTCATTGCAAAGAGTTATATTCGTGAAACAATTAAATTCACAATTAAGAAAAATTAATTGTATGGTGAGTAGAATATTGATCTCATAACTGATCATTTAATTCCGGAATATAACTTTACATAATTAGCACAAATCTAACAGAGCAATTCATTAAATTGTAACACACTAACTATATATATACACTGAGAAAACAGTATATATCATTTTCTAATTTCGTACATAATTTTAAATGAAATTCAAAAAATTCTGCACCGACAGTACGTGTGGAAATAAGAAGGAAATGGAAAAAAAAGTGAATGTAATAAAATTAAAAAAAGAAAAGAAAAAAAAAGGGAGATTATATATATATTGACGCAAATAAATAGTATAAACATAATTAGGAAATGTTTAGAAAAAAAAAAACATAATTAGGAAATAAATAATGAAAAAAAAAAAACATAATAGCAGATTAGGGTGCCGGCCGGTTTTGCGGTTCATGTGTATTTACTTTCCTATATCTATCTATCGACTGAAATGTATGTATCATTCTCTCTCTTCCACTTTCTCTCTCTATCTCGATCCTCACCTCCGTTCCTTTCTCCAACAAAACAGCAACAGAATTACACTCACACCGCATACCTCCACCACGATTTCAAATTCTGTGATTACTATAATCTCCAAAATCCAAACTCACCAACCATTTTTACGTATGTGAATGTGCAGCTCTTTCTCTGCTCTTCTCCATCTCTGCATATAAATAATGCTCTGTTTTCTTCCCCTGTTCTCTCTCTTCGACAGCGGCTTTGCAGAGGCGGATACGATCTCCGCCATCGCAATTATAAGCAGGTTTGATCCCTGTCTTGATCGTCGCAATTGGATCCTAGGAAACGCGTATTGTCGTGTGTGCGCTTTTGTTTTTGTGGATTTGTGTATGGTTGTGCTCGGACTAGCCCCGATTTGATGTTTTTGAATTCGTGTTTTAATTCACTTGCGTGAATCTGGAGTTTTGGGCGTCTGATCATTTCAGCTCCATGCAATTTGTCTGGTAACCGCTGTGTGTTTTTCGCCGTGATTGTTGGGGGTTGTGGTTTTGCTCGTTAATTTTATGATCTCAAGCTCTATTGCTTTATTGTTATTTGTTTTGTCGTTTTATTACGCTCAAATTAAAATACCGGTTGGTTTTCTTCGTTATATTGGGAATTCCGATTATATTTTACTAATTTTTGGCTTCGTTGGTGGATTGATCTTCGAGATTTATGTAATAATGTTGATTTGGAATTTGGATTCTTATCAATACGACAGAATGCTATTGGAAACTGGATGTATATTGCTTTTTTTTTTTTTTTTTTAAATAGAAGGGAAATGCATATAAAGCGCATTTCAGCCAACACTCATCTTATAAGTTTACTTCAAATTTGTCTGTACCGTTTGATTCTTCTGATGTAGCATACCTGGCCATTTTCTTAGTTCTTTACGGTACGTGGAGAAAATCAATATTTTACAATGAAAGTTCCTTTCATACTTATACTATGTATTAATATATAATCTCTGATGAGGGTGCTTAGTAGTGTATTATATTCTTTTTTCCTTCATTGTGTGAGTTCAGTGCGGAGTTGTCTGCGGAGCCTTTTATGTTTTTATAGGAGTAGCAGTATCAAGTTAATCGGCTGAGACTTATCATTATTGTTTTTCCTTTTGTGTTGAAGGAGTTCTCCAATTCGACGGTAGTTACGAATATCATAGAGCATCTTCTCTGGATTCTGGTCAAAGGAGGTGTCGTCCTTCTTTGAACAATTGCTGCCACAAGAGGGATCAGTAATTGGTTTATTATATATTAAGCCCTGTGGTCTGCAAATTGTTGAATCCATCAGAACAGACTCTGCTGTTGAATTGTGATGAGAATTTCTTGCTGAATTTCATGATCGTAAGTTCTTGCAATGGGGTACTTGAACTCGGAGAAGAAGTGGGTGTTCCCTCTTGTTATAAGTTCATTAGTATGTGTTTTCCTTCTGGCGACCTCCTTCAATATGGGGCTGGTGTCCTCATTGCACACTATCAACTCCATTCTTTCAATATTCCCTTCTCGTATTGCAACCAATGAAACTGGTTCTAATTTTGTTGAGGAAAAGATAAATCAAGCTCCACCACCTCCTGCTCGTCCTCCTGTCCCAAAATTTGCTTATTTGATTTCTGGATCAAAAGGCGATTTAGATAAACTTTGGAGGACTCTTCATGCGCTATATCATCCATGGAACTATTATATCGTTCATCTGGATCTTGAGGCATCAGTGGAGGAGAGATATGAACTTGGAGCTTGGGTGGCTAACCACACTCTTTTTACAAAGGTCGGTAATGTTCTTGTAAATAACAAATCGAATATGGTTACTTATAGGGGCCCCACCATGGTCTCTAATACTCTTCACGCATGCGCCATTCTTCTAAAGACATTTAAAGATTGGGATTGGTTTATTAACCTTAGCGCTTCGGATTATCCTTTGGTGACTCAAGATGGTGAGTTTTCCTTTCCTTTTTCCCTTGTGATGATGCTGCATGGATTTTTCAATATTTTGTTTTTTGTTTTACTGGTATACCTATGAACATTAATAGCTTCTTCTTGCAGACCTTCTATTTGCATTCTCTGATTTGAAACGAGATCTGAATTTTATGGAACATACTAGCCAGTTAGGCTGGAAAGCGTATGTTCTCCATGCACTATTTTGGGCTTGTTTAATTGTTTTTTAGGGGACCACAAAATTTTAATCCTTTCTATTCTGTTTTGTTACAGTCCTGGAAGGGCAATGCCGTTGATTGTAGATCCTGGACTTTACCAGACAACCAAGTCCGACATATTTTCAGTTGCACCTAAAAGGCCTTTACCAACAGCATTCAAATTGTTTACTGGTTAGTTCATATATATCAGATTCCATCATCTGGAACATTTTGATAGTGTGAACAAAGGGTATTTCTCATCTTCCTTGGCTTTCACTATATCTCTTTTTGATATCTGTTGTGATTTTTTCAAAACTATAGGTTCATCCATGAGCTCCTAGTCAATTTGCTTAAGACTAAAAGAACAGAGATGTTTTTAACCATGTTTCTTACTAGCTTCCTAAAATTCTTGCTTCTATGTAGGAATAATATCTGTTCTATAGTTTTCTATGTGACATTTCTTTTCTAATCAGCTTGTATTAGAGAAGCTAACAATTTTCTTCTGCCAAGTTTTAGACTCATTTAATTTAAACCAAATCTATCGATCTGATGGTGAAGGCATCATGAATGACAGTAAAATGCTTGCTTCTATGTGTGGGAACAATATTCTGCTTCATAGTCTTGTACATGATATTATATTCTACCACCATAAAGTGTTTCCTCTCTGTTAATCTCGAACCAACTCTATCAATCCTTGCAGGTTCAGCTTGGATGGTCTTATCGCGTGCATTTGTAGAGTACTGCATATGGGGTTGGGATAATCTCCCAAGAACCCTACTCATGTACTACACCAATTTTGTCTCCTCCCCAGAAGGCTATTTCCAAACGGTCATCTGCAACGCTCCACAGTTTGTCCCAACGGTTCTCAACCACGATATGCACTTCATTTCATGGGATAATCCCCCACAGCAGCATCCTCATTCACTCACCCTCAATGACACTACAAATATGATTGAGAGTGGTGCTCCATTTGCTCGTAAATTCAAAGAAAATTCTCCAGTGTTGGACAAAATCGACACTGATTTGCTCAGGAGACAAAACGGGAGCTTCACTCCCGGTGGATGGTGTGCAGGGAAACGTCGTTGTACCAAGGTGGGAAACCCGACCAAACTTAGACCGGGCCCCGGTGCTGAAAGGGTTCAGCGGCTCATAGAAAGACTAGTTGCCTCAGCTAAAACAGATCAATGTAGCTAGATTTTAACCCTTCTGAGGTAGAGAAACAGGAAGGGCAGAGTTATAGGCATAGAAAATCAATTAGGCATTTTCACAAGCACCAATAAGACATTAGAATACTGCATATAAAAACTGCTCTGTTAACCCCAGTAGGTTTTTGATACATAAATATACTCATTATATAGTCACTTACTTTCCAATCTTGTGTGAAGTAAATGGCTAATTCGAAGAATAAAAAAGTTCGACATAAAATGAGTAAAAAGCACAGGTCTTACAGTATATACAAAGATATATATCAATAATAACACACCCCATTTCAGACCTCTGCCTCCACTTTTATCTACAATACACTTTTGTCAAAGGATGAATCGCATATCCAAGTTAACGTATATCCACTACAAACTAAGGCAAAAATTTGTTTCACCAAAACCAATATTTCGCAAATTTCAGCTGCTATATACGAATGAGTACGAGCACTGCTTCCCAAGAGATCCATTTACCGTTGTATCTCAAGAGGACCGTGAATTGTCTTACAATATTACACCAAATTACGCCATCTCCAAAAGCTTGATATTTCCCATGGAATTTGCTGCTACTAAGGTGGAAGATTGACCACGCCAACACACGGACGAGATGAACTGTGCAGTGTCGTCCACTTCATCACCTGAAAGTGGATCCGTGTTGTTGAATTTAAACGACAGCACGGGCATTGGGAAAGCCTTGTGGTAGATAAAAACCTGCACAACAAATCTCAGACAAAAATCAGAGAAAATCTTAAAAGGTTGATGCATGGTAAAAGTGTATGATGGGATTGTTGGAAATTCAAGGTTACAATACACTATCTTCATGTCCATTATTTTATTGAACTTGTTACAATTCCAGTTCATGTTGTATTGTTAAAGGAGTTCTGTATGAGTTGAAATATAGAAGCTCCAATGGAATCTCAATCCACAAAAATACTTCGAAAGTAATGGAGAATTATCGTTCGACTTCATTATTGTCAGAGTCATTATTGTCAGAGTCAGGATACTTGTGGAAAGAAAATTGTCGCTTTCGAAATTAAATAGTTTTTAAGGATTACAAATTCACTCTCAAATCCTACAATCCAAATGCAGTCTTGGATCTCTAATGAAATAAAAAGAAAAAAAATATTACAATATAGTTGTTTTTAGTCAAATTCACAAGTTTTTTTTTACATATATTTGTTGAGGCATGATGAGTGAATAAGAAGATAAAGAAGCAAAAATCCATGCTCTTTTATGTGGAATTTACTTGATTTAATCACAAACATTGCATTCAAGTACTACTTAGATAATATAATAGTGTGAATATGATGTACAAAAAAGCTACTAAAACTTTGAATCATTCTTAGTGAGTGTATGCTTGTTTATGATGGAGAAAATGATCAAACACACTTTGTTTTGGAGGAAAAGAACACTAAAATTTGCTTTATGTGGCATTATCAACTAAAATAATAATATATGAAATTCAGTGAGCAATACTTAACATTTGATGCTTATATTTATATCTTCATTTTCTCAAAAGTTTTTAATTATATCAATTTACATACTAAATAAACTTAAAAGTAGAAGAAAAATACTAGAACATTGTACCACCACAACTGAAAATTAAATTTTATTTTAATAATTATGCTAATAGTCATTCTCGGTAGCCTATATAATTTTTACTAGTTCATCAGTTCAACTAAAGCACAATACAAAAGATCTTATAAAGATGAAGACTACTAAGTGAACTCAGAGTCAATTGTTATCAGAATTAATGACCACAATCGATCTGCCTAAATGTGTTAGAATGTGTTTACCTAAGATCGAACTAAGTGGCATCAAATTCATAGTCACTTAGATCTATAAAGCACTTCGCTTTTGGTGGAATGCTTTTTTTTTTTTTTTAAATTAATATCTATTAATCTTCCATCCACAGTAATCAAATGAGACTTCACTTCTAACATATAGAATGATGCATATAAAGAGTAGCAATAGGAAGCAAAAATGTGAAATACCTCATTTGTTTCTGAGCCAGTTGCAATATAACCATCCGAAACAGACAAGCCAACGAAATTCTGAAATAAAGTAATATATACCATTGATTATATATGTGCTAGATACATGGTCGTCTAATGGAGAAAAAGAAAAGTAAGTCGTTTGATGGTTTAAACATGGTACCTTCACATTCAGATGGCCTGTGAATGACTGAAGAGGACAATCAAGAACTCTTGATGTGCACATCGACAAATCCCAGAGCTTTAGTGTGTTGTCGGTGGATGCGGACACTAGGGTTGTCGAGTCGATGAACTTCACGTAGCTCACCGTTTTATTGTGGCCAACTAGAGTACACAGAGGCATCTTCGAGTTGCGAAGATCGTAGTAGTATATCCTATGATCTGCCGAACCAAACGCGAGAGTACGACCAGAATCGGTGGGGAATTGAACGCAGCAGACATTGGCCTTCGTCTTAATGGTGCCGACGCTGACTCCCTGCAGTAGTAGCCCATGTAAGAGAAGCAACTTATTACACATCCAGAATTCAATCCACAATCAATGATAACTAGATGCTTTAGTACGTTTAGTTTCAAAGCTTGACATCCACCAAGTGCAAAAATAGAATTGCCTGATTGATATTCCAAAGCTTGATGGAACAATCATCGCTCCCGCTCGCCAGCATTGTGGGATCCGCCACTGAGAAGTCTATAGACCACACTCGCCGTTCGTGTTCTCTCATTTCCATGAATGTCTGACTTCTTGTCACATCCCATACCTGCATAATATAAGAAGCAAGATCGATGACGATGATGATGATGATTATGGGATCTAGTGTGGAAGATATATTGGGCTAAGAGAGAGATCGACCTACCTGTACCACGCCTTCGAAGTTACTCGAAGCAATCTGGCTTTTTATGTAGCTATTCCAACATATGCTGCTGAGCTTTGATCCGCTGGCCATTTCAACGACTGGATAATGAATATCACGATCTTCGTTCAAGATTGAATTATACTCAAAGACTTTGATTTTCTTGTTTACACCGGCACTTGCAAAAAACTCCCCATCACGGTCAAAACTAAGGGAGCATACCAGGTTCGATGAATTTAAGAGATCCCCTTGCTTCAAATCAGCCTTGACTTTTAGCTTACTAAAGGATAGATATTTACACAATCCTTCTAGGAACGTATTTATCCATCCGCTCGGCTTTTGCTCGTTATTCCGATCTCTCGATGATTGATTACTGATGGAACTTCTTTCGGTCGCTAGAATCGATCCCCTACCACCACTACTGACCTGAGAATGTCTGACCGATGGCCGGCATGCCGGTCTTGCAGCTCTGCGCCTCGTTAGAAAGTAAGCTGATTCCAATTTCCGAAAATTCCTCATCAGTCGGGAGTTTTTGGAGAAAGTGCTTCCTTGAGGTCCAGCTGGCATCTCTGATTTCTGGTGTGCTTCCGTATGGTTGGATTCATCTGGGTTGATGGTATCGAGGCCTTGCCTGATTCGCTTTCTGGACCCTGAGCTTCCAGAATCATCATCATCTGCAACGTTTATCGAATGAGGAACTGAATCCGAATTCTTTCCGAACTCCAAGGTTGAACCTCCTTTCACCCTGAGAGATGTCTGCATCTTTGCAACTTCATCTATGTCCGAAGATATAAACGATATCGTCTCACTCAAATTATCGGCAGCATCCTGTTTTCTTTGTTGCAGGATCAGAAGAAATTCGAGCAGCAGCTCCTGCTCCTCTATCTTTTCTCGAAGCTCTATAGCAGCTTCACGTTCTTCTATGTCGTTTCTTGGTTCATTCAAGAACTCACTTAGCAACAAATCACTGATCAATTTAACAACAGAAAAAATATGAGGATATGCGAAGAATTGGCGAGACAAAAGAAGAAATAAAATTAAACAAAACCCACATATCCGAAAGATGAAGCACATAGCATCCTGAAAAGAGTTTTTCATCATCAAGATAACTAAGTTGATAACAAAACATATATATAATCAAATTCCTTTTCAGTAAAAATGATAGAGATGGAGAATAAATGAGCAAGAACTACATCAATTATTATATTCCACTTCATTGAACAGAAAATGTGCTTTTGAGTTAAGAAATTGGATGAACTAAAAACACTGAATAAAAGTTAATCTACATTGTAATTTTAGGACTGTAGATTGACAAAACGACTACTAAGACAGGCAATTGATTCGACAACCAACTAAACTATATCGAACATCAACATGTTCAAACTGTGCAATAAACTACACCAACTATGAAGTTCATTTAAGGAAGGACAACATAAACCAACTGATTAATCCGAAGTATAGCGAAAACCCACCTCATTTTAGGCCGGCTAGTCGGCTCTGGATGAAGCAGCCATAGGCAAAAAGAAGCTTCTTTAGGCCACTTAAGAAGCAACTGTGGAGGCAAGACACGGTGTCTCAGGCTCGCCATAGTCGTGCTTTTCTCTTCCAAGGAACCAAAAGTGCAAAACAGCTGTTCATAAACAAAACACCCGCATAAGTACTATTCAAGAGAATGACATTAACTAAAACTCCAAAATTCACTAACCTCAAACAGCAAGACACCAAGTTGATAAATGTCTGAAGCACAAGAAGCAGGCAGCCCAGAAGCCTCTTCTGGAGTGCTATACCAATTGCTTTCCATCTGCAATATCTGCTTCATTGGAAAAGACTGCTTCTTATCTCCTGTTCTCTCGTTTCTAGAACCTTCCAAAGCATGATCTGACCCTGACTGCAAGCAGCTGGTTTCAGAATTCATCTGTGAAGCCGCTGCTGCTGCATCCTGCAGGCCCGATTGATTCCTAGGAGAGGAAGAGCCCGAATCAGAGCCCGAATCGGAGCAGGAAGCGGATTCGATGAACGAGACACGGTTATACGATGACATGACGAAACAAGAAGGCCTAACATTGTGAACAACAATTCCCTGAGAGTGAGCAAGGTTAACAACATCCACAATTTGAGAGAATATGTGAAGGCATTCAAGAGCATCCACTCTTCTCTCCGGATTATCAAGCCACTGCCTCAGACTAACGTCGTTGCATTCGATAACGGCTTCTCCGGTGGCGGCGACGGGCTGAGCACGGTGGTGGTTGGGGTTGTGAGGTCTCTCTCTCCCTTTTCTCACAGACATGTAGACGGAATCATGGGATGTATTGTCGCCGGAGAATCGAACGGTGGTGGGCCTGAGAAGCCTGGGATTTCTGTCCAAGAATGAAGAAGAATTGAGGCCTCTGGAACTATCGGAGCGCTCCCAGCCCGACTCGGATGAGCCCTCCATAAAACTATCCAGCAAAAAGAATGATAATAATCCGAGGAGGATACACACATGAGTATGTGGAAGTGGAGCTAGACAGGGGTTTGATCCGTGCAGAATCTTGTAGTGAAAGCACCGCCATTTGCAGTCAAGAAAGCATGGTTTTTTTAATGGGGAGAATGAACGAACAGAGCCCAGTAGCCGCCTCTCTCGATCATATAAAGACGTGCAGAGACACCGAATAAGCAAGTGGAAAAAGATTCAGATCACTCAACAAAAACACTATGCACAGACAATTGCAGGACACATATATCTAGAGAGAGAGAGAGAAAGCAAGCGGCATCAAATGCTTAGGGAAGAGAGAGAGAGAGGGTAGCCGGAGAAAACAAAAGAACAAGAACCACATAAAACTGATACTCTTAACTTTTTCCTCACATCCCAACATAAATAAAATACAAAGAGTGCTTTTTCCTTAATGAAACAACCACAGCCTCACAAAATTCCCCATCCCTAATAAACAACAAACCAACTTCATCCTCCTACTACTTTCAAGAATTCACATTGCAAAAAAGAAAAAGAAAAAAAAGATGACGAATTTGTTTTTCTTTTTTTAGTTTTTTTCAAAACTCTGTGATTCTACACTAAACTATTGTTTTTAGAAACCCTAAACTGATCTTGTATTATCTACAACCACACTCATTCCCGCTCCTGTTCCGCTACGTGGCTCATTATTGTCCTCAACTCTAAGCTTTGTCCTTTTCAAAGAAAATTGCAGATATGTAATAATAGTCATTTCTTTTTTCTCGGTTTCAATTTCTTTCTTTTTCTTTTTTCAAGAGGAATCAAGATTTTTTTCAGCGTGGCCCACAAGCGTCTTCAATTACCGATGAATCGGACCCAGAAAACACCCCCAAATCGTCGAATTTTAATTGCAGAATAATAATCGGCCTTTACCTTTACCACCAACATACAAGTATTATATTCCTAATTGAGGCTACTTAAAAGAGCCCATTTATAATTGTTTAGTCTAATGTCAAAATGATTAAAAATGCACTTTTTTTTGCGGACAACTGATTAAATTAATGTGTTAATTAACACATTTGTTGAATGTGTTCAAAACGATTTCAATACGACAAAGCCCTAATCCATATATGATACAACGTATGCAGACTATGCCGACCCCTGCGGAAACGGAGCACTAACTCCAGAAAGGGGTTTGATTCTTGTAAGAACATATTACGAGGTTTATATTTTTGCCCTTTTTTTTTGTAAGAAAATGTTAACTTTTTATGAAATATTTGCTTTTATGTATATATCTGGCAATTTTAGTAACAAAATAATAACTATTAACGTTTTAGAATTTGCTTTTATTATTTTTTAGTAGTGATTTTCTCTAATTATATTCCAGGTACTTCTAGAATTTATTTTTTTAGCTCTTATATAATCCATATAAGACACTTGTTTCATGTTTATCAAGATTTTGAATAGAATATGTTATACTTTCGAGGAAAAATTAAGGTGCTCGGATATGATTCTTGAGTTGTAGTATATCTATATTTTATAACTTGTTCACTAATTCATCATGAAGTTCATATAGATGTTGTATAGGTTGTATGTGCAATTTGATTTTACCATTGAGTTGTTCTGTTATAATTAACTCTACACATTGATTGGTTAAAAAAAAATATATACACATTGATATATTATTATTTATTTCATATTATGATTGTAAGATTATTGAAATTTTTTTTTTTTTTAGGTCAATACTCTAGTTCACTGTAATAATTATTATTATAGTTTATAATTATTATTTTTCAAGAACATTACCGATTAGTAATCCTATTTTCACTCTACATGTATTACAATTATTCATGGGTTCTTTACTCCTAAGATTTGTAGTCATTATAATTGCATTAACGGTTATCAAGTCAAAAGTTAAAGCATGGAAAAAATTGAATCTCAATCCCACATTTTCTAAGCCTAATTAAGGTCGAGTCAGTTTTACATTTTCCAAGTCAAGTTAAAGGAAAGTCAATTTGGAGAGTATAGTCCGGGGATTTAAATATAAATCTGTATCAATTTAAATAATATGTTGCTTTTAAGTATTCAATTTGTACTCAGTTTTTCTTATTTGTTATTAGTAGACATGAAATTTGTTGTACAACTACCATTTCAATTTGACTTAAAAAATAAACTGCTTAGCCACTTTTTAAGGTATTTTAATAGAAAATGGATCCTCTGCTGGTGCCAAAAAACCAGCATGAGGTGCTAGGCAAATCAAATACTCTATAACATATATTCATGTACCACATCACAAAAACACGGTATATGTGCCCAGCATAAAATGCTGGGTTTTTGGCCCCAGCAAAGGATACATATCCATTTTAATATTAAAATGAAAAAATACTAGAAGACAATTTTTATGTTAGTGATTATGAAAGATGGACTACAATCTCAAAGTAATATAAACTATTATTTCTCAAATCGTGGGCAGATTACTATAATTAGAAAGCCCTAAATTGGGGATAAGCATATTATCTATCTAAATTAGAATAAATTATCATTAGCCAACGTATTAGAGATAAGCGATTGACGTGAGCACAGTGACCCCTTTGAAAATGTGCTTCTAAAGTTTCCCAATCCATAGGAAAATGCTAAATTAAATCACTCGACAACCAAAACCAATCATAGAAATCCTTTTTAATTAGCCATGCTTTATTTTGATTACTAAATTCCTGAGTTCAATTATTGAAAAATAACCAAATAGGTTCAAAAAAAAAATTCACGACTCGAACTCGATTGAACTGACAATCAAACTAAACTCAAAACACGAATTGTAAACTTGAATATCATCATATTTCGACTCATTTAATCTCTTAATATTCTCAGCATTGCGTTTGCTAAACTGCGATAAAATACAGATGATAAATAAAGCAGAGAATTGCTATTAAAGTCTCTACTACATTGGCCTGAGAACCTATTTCTGCAGCCCCTATACAATAATTCTCCTCCCACATATCTTCCACAATTTTAGAAAAATATAAATAAAAAAGGACACTAATTGTTAAAGAATCATGCTCGATTTCATGGGTGGTCTATGTGATCCGACGGTAGGGGTTTCGGGCCAAATCTGCTCTGTCAACGGCCCGAAATAAATAATGTATTCATTGATAGCTGGTTCTTTTCAACCTGCATTTTTCGCATTCTCTCCTTGTCCAGACGAGCCCGTCTAACCGCTTCTTGAATTTGGCGGTCATGATCCTTCAACACCTGGTCGACTTTGCCCGATGGTACGAGCAGTGGTCCAGAGTAGTGAATTTTGTTTCCCCTTGGCCCTTTACCCATCTGGAGATTAAAAGAAAAGCATCAAGTATAGATCAAATGCTTAATTAAGTTCAACATACTCACTTTTCAGTTGATGATTAGAAAATGTGCTAGCATCAGGATTTACTTACAGGAATAGGATTGTTGTTTGCTTTGTCATCTTCATGCTGACCGTTGCTCTTTTGGTCTTGCCTCATCATTGAATTTGAAGACTCCTTGAATGATCCTGGGAACCTGGCTATTAGCTTTGGAACATCTTGCTGAGAGTACGATTTGCCCCTATGCTCTTCGGACAACATGCTCCTCCTAGCAGCTACTAAACCAGACATGGCGGATAAGTCTGCCATGGCCAGATTCCTTGGAGCATCTTCCATGTTCTTTCCGGTCTTTGACCAGGCGGCCCGATTAACCAAGGGCCCAGAATGGGATGCCCTCTTGTGGGTTCCATGTGGATCGTTATTAGCTTCTTCAACAGATTGGGATGGTCTCGGTGGATCGATTGGAAATCCGGAAGCCACTTCTTCGGGATGAGAACTGAACATCTCGCTCCTGCTCTTGGGGTTGGACTGACCATGTCTTTTCTGTAATCAAACAGATGTCGAGAAATTAGGAACAACTAGGCTCAACTAGACAGCTATAATCCGCAGAAACAAGAGTATGAAGTTTTATGGAGCTAAGATTCGAGAACATGTAATATTAGTGAAAAGCTAACAAAATTTAGGAGTGGACAAGAAAAGAGAGCACGCTTCTTCCCAGCCTTCAAGATTAGAGACTCTACAAAAATGTTACAAAATTAGTTACCTGCATTGATGAGATCAGTTCAGCATTGGCATCAGGTGCTGGAACAGCACGAGAATCTCTTGATCCTCTCTTTTCAAGATCATATCTTTGACCTTTACCTCCAGCTGCCACTCTGTAAATTTTACCCAGTCAGGATTATAAGGTAACCAACTCACCTCAAAAAACCTACTTGTTTAACCATAACCGTTTTAGCATAGGTTACGTAATTGCATGTGTGTGCATTTATATCTACAACCACTCACCTCCTTGCTTCTTCATCTCGTACTTTAGCATCAAACTCTTTGCTTGGAGGATACTTTGGCAAGCTTGAGGGGTCACATGGATGTGGCCTCGTAGTAAAGAACTGTCAGAAGAGCAGAAACAATATAAGATTTCTGATTTTCTCTTAGTCTCTCAAAAACTTTTGATAACAGATAAGTTCTTCCTAGCTTGCTCAAGCACAAGCTTGCTGCATCTTCTTTTGTTCAAGACTAACTTCACACGCTTTTTCTTAGAAAGATATGCATGATTCTCTCATGGAGGCAACTATCTCAGGAAACAAAAATTCAACCAATAAGTGAGCATCTTCTTTTGTGCTCAAATGTAATCACATGTTTTATTTTGGGAATTTAAAAGGTTCCCATGATTCCCTTTTTCTAAAGCTAGCAGCTCTAGACAAATTGGGAATGAACAAATTATGTAACCATGCATGATTCACCACTAAGACAAATTATGTGAATGAACAAACAAGCACCAACAACTTACACAGCTGTCCAATATACCACTACATGCATAAACTTTTCCCACATATTCTCTGTTGTACTTGATTTGTAGTCTTCACATTGTTGTTTACACTTAGGTATGCACAATGTACTTGAACATTCTTTCGATCAATGAATTAGGACTAAAATCACAAGCAGATGTCTCCAACTTGATGAGCATGAAAAAGTCTCATTATAAAGTAAAACCACAAAATATGAATTCTTGAGAACATCTATACCTCACTCTTCAAAGCAGAGGCTGCGGATCCTCGATCTGCAGGATCTATGGACAGTAAAATCTCTATGAGTGCTAATGCTGGTAACGGAAAATCTTTATATGTTTCAGCAACTCGGCGTTTGTAAGGCTGTTGGGGTTTAAAAATTGTTGCATGAGGCAACTTTGATTTTCTCCAATACTCCTCTGAGGGTGATCCACAAAGTTTGAAAATTTTGTGTAACTGCTCAACCTACAAAAACCAACTTTGCAAGTTCAAAGTCATATTCTTCAGTAGGGAATACTTAATGATCTCTATGCTTTCGCTGTTTCACTTGTGAATTCAGAGACACGTGTCGCAAGCATAAATATGAGAAATAAAAATATAAGAATTGAACACAGATGTTTCAGGCTAGTGGTATCAGCTAAAAACTTAAATTCTCAAATGAACAAAACAAATATGTGTAACCTCGATTTGTCTTATTTAGCTTGACGTATTTTCCTCATAAATGATGCTACATGCCACTTCTAGTGGAAAAATTGTGGAACACACACACACACACACACACACATCAAAACCCCAGACAGAGAGACATCATGGATAGAGTTAGACCTCAAGCCTATGAAATCCTTCGAAAATGTCAACTGGAAAGAAACAACACTAATAATAGGATACCTCTGTTCTTCCAGGCATAATAGGCTTGCCGGCATATAATTCTGCAAGTATGCAGCCTGTACTCCATAAATCCACAGCCGTATCGTAATACGTCGCACCAAGTAGAAGCTCAGGTGGCCGGTACCACAGGGTCACAACACGGCTGGTCAGTGGTTGACTCTGATGAGGATCAAAGAAACTAGCCAGACCAAAGTCTGCAATCTTCAGGATGCCATTATTGTCTATTAAAAGGTTGGAACCTTTTATGTCACGATGAAGCACACCACAGCTATGACAATGATCAAGTCCTCGTAAAAGTTGTTTCATGTAGCACTTAACCTGAAGTAATTGAAAAGAGCAGATATATAATGATATCCTCTAGAACCTCAAAAGTTCATGTGCAATACAAATAATCATCAGGTAATACCGATGGTTCATTGAGAAAAAATCCAGAAAGGGATTTTTTTTTTGTGTGTGTTTTTATTTTTTATTTTTGGGGGGGGAGGAGCAGTAGTCAAAGAACTACTGTGGCTACCTGAGGTTCAGTAAATTTAAGCCCAGGGTGGGATGCAAGTCCAGCCAAATCATGCTCCATGTACTCAAAAACAAGGTACAAGCTGCAAGACATCCGTGAAGTGACCAGACCTTCCAATTTTATTACATTAGGATGGTTGAGCCTACGCAAAATATGAATTTCCCTTGCCATGAAACGAACACTTTCAGGTTCCAGGTTATCAAACCTTACTTTCTTTAAAGCAACAATCTTCCCTTCATCGAGATCACGGGCACGGTACACATTACTGTAAGTGCCCTGACCAATCTAAAGAACATCAGCACAAACAAAAAAATGATTAGCAAAGTCATGATATAGATGAAGATGTACAAGGATGTACCAGCATATAAATTACACACTTTTCCTCTTTCTTTTCTTAGCAAGAAATGTGGTGCAGGCTCTTTCTCAAATCAATCAGAAACAGAAATAGAAAATAAGAAAACACTTAAAACTTTAATGTATAAAAGCATATATGTAACTGGAGTGCCTGATACACATAAATGTATTACAGTCAATTATAAGGATTTCCTATTTCAACTATGTAGCTATCCGAACTCTGAATCATCACATATGTTTTCATTCAACAGGCAGATAATGTATCCAAAATCCCTCAGGTTTGATCTGCAACTAAAAGAAACCATCAGTTGAAGGAGACCTTGGACTAAATAATACTGCGGGAAATTTGGGTCATGAAGTAAACAGGATTTGTGTCAAGTGTTTCTAAATATGGTTATGTTGGGTTTAGATAGAGGGTCAAACTTGGGTAAAACATGGGTAATAAAAAGTTCACCAATGGATGAAATAAGACACATTTAGCTTTAACTAGGCATTATCTCCCTTATACCAGCACTCACAATCTGTCTGCTGACAGACTAACTCTCCAATCAAATCAGATCTCTTTCAACATCAAAGCCCACTCTTCATTGAAAAGGCATCCAACTGCATAATGATGGCAATGTTCTAGAACCTCGTGTATACTGAAAATAGACTTGGGCCACCTACTAATGTTGGCTGTAAGGCCGCAATTCCCACATTGGGATTCTAATAATTTAGAATTAGGGGTTCAAACAATCATTGCCAGTTTCTAGAAGGATGTGATCTTCCTCAAGGATTATTTGACACCATCAAGTTATAACTGTCTTCTAAACAGTTTTAGAAGCAGATGCAGCATTGGGTTGTTTTCACCTATATAATTGTTTTCTTCCTTTTTGGCATAATTGAATATCCTACCCCACAGGCAAAATGCAACACACATAGAGCACCAAGAAAATAAGAGAAGGGACAGCAGATAAGTAGGAGAATGATATGAGCTGTTTCCACTCTTAAATGACGAAGTATCTACATTCTCTGCATAAAGCATGAGTATCATAACCATCCAACAAGGAACTATAAATGTCTCCAAAAAGGTGCTGGAGGTTGTAAAATAGAGTTGCGTGCTAATAGGGAAATGATAAATTTCAAGCAAATTACAGATGATAACAAAATACAGGATGACTCTCTCCATGGTTTTACAAAAATCAATGCTAAAGTTCCAGTTGGAATGCAATTAAGGTCAGTCTGCCTATAAAAAAAGATGCAGCTCTTGCTATATTATATTTATTCATATCTGGAATTCAAAGTTGGTTTCAGAAGAAAATATAAATCAACTTATAGATTTTAAGTTGTCTTGTGAATGGTCTGAGTTATTTAACATTGGAACAGCATATAAATGATGTAAATGTGATCATTTCGCAATTACTTGATAGCCTTTAGACGATCATACCAGATCTTAGCAAACGAATTGCATTTCAGCTGCAAGATAGATCATTCAATTAACCATTTTCCAGTTTCCCGAATCCAGCATCCAATCATATAATTTTAGTCTCAAAATAGTAAAGCAAACTCAGTAGGAGTGTTAGATATGACATCCTCAATGCCATCACATAGATAAAAGAAACACATTAAATCACCATGGATGAGGTTCTGAATAAATTACAGAAATGGTCATAAAAGGATAACCTCAATCAATGTAGAGAGCTTTGTAATTTGTAAAAGCACGGCTTAATTGGAAGCTTTGTAATTTGTAAAAGCACGGCTTAATTGGAATTTTATCACTGTGTGAAAAAATGTCAATGACGAAGACAATGAAAAGGCATACCTTATCTAGCTTCTCAAAAGAATCTGCTCTCCTTGGCACCCATCCTTTAATAGCTTCACCAGCCACCGCAGCCAACCAAGGCGGCCATCCAGCCGCAACCTGTTCCCCTTCAATTGCTCTCGGTACCATTCCAGCCCTCGGATGGTGCCGTTCAGCATATTCACCCTTCTCTCTCTTCCTCTCAAAAGTCTCCCCCTGTAATCTAACTGAACCATTGACTTGCTTGTCTATCAATATCACCCTCCCCTCATTGCTACTATTAGCCAACCGATCCTTCACTGGGTAACTCTCCTCCCTCCTGGAGGATACAGACCTCGGGGCCCGTAAATCTGACGTTGCTTTATTCGACAACCTCTCCCTTGGACTCTCCCTACTATCATCAATGGCATAGGGCTTACCACAAACACAGCCCATTATACCTCAAAAGAAACTCAATTCCTCAACAATCCACCTCCAAAATCAGATTTCTGCTTGTTTTTCACTCAAAACCTCCTCTTCTTCCATTGCTCAACAACAACTACGGACTCTCCGAATAAATCAAATTTAAACCCGAGATTCAACTCAAGCAAAGTGAAAAGGCAAAATTCCAACTCGCACATCATAAGATGTGTAGCACAATTTTGTCAAAACGGCACTCAACAAGCCAAAAAAAAAACAAAAAAGTCACCTCTATTTCCACAGGGAAATGTGAAATTCCCAAACAAAATTTGAGAAAGTTCAGCTAAACAGTACCTGAAAAGAAGAATGGCGCATGAGTGAGAGCAGAAAATGTGAGCAATTGATGGTTGAAGATGGGTGGATCTAGGGTATAGATAGAGTGTGCAGAGAGAGATAAGAGGGGGTTAATCTTTTACCTTGCATATTCTTTAATTTCGAGGAAGAGTATATGAACCTATTATGAAGTTTAGTTATGGTGTATTTATATATTTTCTAACGGTTGAGCAGCTTTTTTATTGAGAGAGAGAGAGAGAGTGAGAGAGAAACTGAGAAGACCAAGGTGGTGTTCCGTTATAGACATTCTTCTTAACAGGTTCTCCCATAACCAATCGCTGTCAAGGGCGTGTGTCCCACGCGTATTATAATTTCCTTTATTATTTAGTTTAGCGTATAAAATGAGTATATATATCTGTTGTTCTAATTGAACTTAATTTACCTAAATATTGCTAAAACAGTAGGAGTAGAATTTTTTTTTTATGAACACTAACTCTACATAAATATATATATATATATATATATATATAAATTTCCCTATAAATCTCTTAATGTAAAACTAATTATTTTTAGAGCGTTATAGCTAAAAAAAAAACAAATATTATGTCATATTATTATAATTTTTTTCAAATTGTAAATTTATTCGTGATTTTTTATCCATTGGATGTGAGTTTGATTATTTTGTCCAGTGAGTGTAAAAATAGATGATATATGTAATGACGGGGAATACACACAGATTGTATTTGAAATTAAATTTACGTTCTTTTATAAAATATATTTAATTAGAATTCTTATAATCAGACCAAGTATAGATGAATTTTGTTTGTATTTCATTAATTGACTACAACTACATCGAGTTGTTAAAATCATTGTTAATCATTATATCTCGTCCAAAGTAATTTATAAAAGGATTTCCCTATAAATATTTATAGTAAGTAATTTTTATATTTGTAAATATGAATTAATCAGTATATCTCGTCCAAAGTACTACTAAAAAATCTTTATCTATCTTAAATAAACATTCATTTTTAATGAGTAATAATAATAATATAACAAAAATACAACATTATTGTTGTCGCCATAAAATACATATACACTCCCTCCGTCCCAAAATAAATGTCATTTTAACAGAAGAAATTTATTCTGAAATAAATTTCATATTGGGATTTCAAGATATATTTATCAATAAGCTATCAAAAATATCCTCAGGTACGCATACCAAATTAAAAAGGGTTGTTGGGAGTCAGTGGCGGAGGGACATGAGGTCCAAGGGGGGCACTGGGCCCCCCTGAGATTTTGAAAAAAATCAGGGGTATAATAGTCATTTAACTTATACCTTTTAATTTAATTAAAACAAATTATATATATGTAAAAAGTAAGAGTCTACTTCAAATTAATTGGAAATTGGCATTCTTCTCTCCCTTTCTTTTCTCCTGCGGCTACAGCTTCACAGGTAAGGGGCACCACCATCTTCATTCTTCAATGTATTATGTATATATAATTTATTTTACTTTTAGTTGTTTATTATATTCTTTATTTTTCTTTCATCTTACCATTAATTTATTTTTAATTTATTCCTATTTTTATTTTTTTTGTGGATTTAGGATTTGTCTAAATCATCAACTTGTCATCAAAAAGTTAAAAGTAATGGATAATTAATACTCTTAAAATTGTCAAAACTCTGCAGAATATGATATCACCCTATATATGATTGTGACTTGTGTTTATGTAATAAAATATAAAAAAAAAAAAATAATCATATATAGCCGATAATCATAAAATAAAATTATTGTTAGTCGGGCCCCCTGAGTAAAAATCCTGCCTCCGCCTCTGTTGGGAGTAAATAGAAAAACTATCACAATAATTATATTTAATTAGGAATGTATCAGTTTTTATATCATTTTTCTTAATCTATGTAAAACCACCTAATACGTCATTTATTTTAGGATGAATGGAGTATAATTTAACAACATACTCTTTAGAGAAGTCATTAATGCAAATAATGATTCCAAGCTAATTGATCATAATCAACCCCTCTAAATTCTCTATTGCAATTATTAATCTTCCATCATAATGACACTAATGCATGTCAAAATATACTTTATAGTTTGGTTCAATAAAAAAAAAAAAACTTTATAATATCAATTTTATTGGAGGAAGCTAACAATAAATAAAGCAATCAACAAAAAGCACGTATCTAAAATAAAATTCATATGAGATAACTTTATGTTTATGATTTAGTTAAACAAAACTTAATTATCCATAAATTAAACTTATTTTTATAAATTTATATTTAAATTATAAAATATAAATTAATTCATTTCACAATTTAATTCGTTAGAAGATTTCATATAAAATATACTCGTATATAAAAGGGGACAATAAAATTAATTAGCATTTAGGGAATATACGGCACGTGGGCTCCATCGCCATTAATTAAAATTAAGACATTACAATTTTGTGATTAATTATCCAACGGTTACATGCGATCCACGTAGTTTAAGGTGCGTGTAGATATAGTTTCACTCGTTAGTCGTTACACCATGTCTTAATATTGATGTAGAAAAGTAGAGCAACTTTACCCAACCATGGTTAAATAGATTAGTTTTAATAGTACTTTTTAATAAATATTGTTAGGTGAGATCCTTACCAATAATATTTCTGCAATTGTCACCAACGCCTTTTCTACCTCGTTATCTTCGGATGGGGGCCTCCCATGCACCCCAATATATATTTTCTGCTTTTTTTTCTCCTATTTATTTCAATAATATTTGGATTTATGAATTTAATTTTACAAGATTGATTAATCCACAAGCTATTATGGTTGTAAAAGAATCAAACTTTTTTAATTCGATTCGATATTCAAATTCGAATATACTTATTCGAATTCGAAAAATGCGAATAAGAATTCGAATAAGAATATTTTTTTACATTCGAATATTATCCGAATACGAATATGATTATAATCATATCGATTCGAGTATTTGCGAATATATTCGAATAATAATAAATATATATATATATAATTTTAATAAATTGTTAATAAATACTTATTTATAAGTATATATATACACATGTGTTTTTTATTACTTTCCATTCCATAAATATTTTGGATGTTAATTTGTAATTTATTGGTTTATGAATTATTGCACTTAATACAAAGAATTGATGGATTTTATTGCTTATTATACGTATTATATAAGTATTGTATCATATATGTATATGCTCTATGCAATTTGATATTATTAATTTGGAATTAAACAGATATTTGAAAGAAAAAAGTGAAACTTCAAGTTCAAATTTTTTGAATTAGAATATATTTTTTCGAATTTGAATCGAATACGAATTATATATTTGATTCGAATAATAAACGAATAGGAATACAAATATTCGCTAAATTAAACAAATACGAATATTTGCTAAATTAAATGAATACGAATATTATGATATTCGATTCGATTCGTTTACAATCCTACAAGCTATATATTGAATTGTGAAAATGAATTTAAATTGTAAATGGTACATCCATAAAACAGTTTCGAATAAGTTTTCGTATTTATGATTACATTTTTGAGTAAATTAATTATGTAATTATAGTATTATTGGGAATTTAATTACTGGAATCGCAAAAGCCCACATGTAATTACATCGAAGTGTTGTAAATTTTGTATTCATTGTCAATATATTTTAAGGGTCATTATTGATGACGACAAGCATTTAGCTATAAGTTGAATTCTTTTTAGTGATTAATTATTTTTGGAATTAGCTAGTAATTCAACACTATATTGGGTACTCATTTTACCTTCAACTTCTAAATTAATTTTATGCTTTGTTTTGATGAGATTAAAAGATTATTAATTTGGATGACAATCATGACATATTGCAAGTTATATATTATAAGATGTTAGATAACTTCTAAAATGTTGTAAAGTCTTCAGTAGGTTTTTCAGAAAATAAGCCAAAAAAAATTTAAAAATATATATAATATTATAATCTGTAGACTTTTAAAATGAAAGAATTTTTTCTAACTTGTTTTTTAGATCTTAGTTAACACCTCATTTTATTTTGCTAATGCAAATCTTAAAATCAGTATCATTACATTATATATGTGATGAGTACTCTCAATAATATTTAAAAGATACCAGGCTAATAATTTATTTAAATAAACTTATTTTAAAATCTTAAAATTTATTTAGGTTTGACCGTGTATAATATTGGCCAACTGTTTGCTCACTTTTAAATATTGCAGAAATAATACAAATATAAACCAATATAATGTCACATGGTCAGCAGTCTTTTTTATTTTATTTTTTTATCATTACATAATTTTAATATACAATTTAATAGTCCCTCAAATTTGATTCAAATAACTTTTCATAGTTTTTTATTATAAATTAAGAAACATTCAAATGTTAAAAAAAAAGTGCTTAAGCTTTCAAATATGATAAGTAGAAAAACAAGAGATAATTAATTTTGAGATAGTTATTATGATCAGTGGTAAACGTAAAATATATGTTGGGCTGTAGCTAAAAAAACAATAATAAGAAACGATATTTGACCTTTAAAAGATCTTTTAAATAAGATCGAATGAAATATATCACTGCATAGCATGAAATTATCAATGTAATAGAAAACAAAATCAAATTAAGGTAGGAGAAGAAACGTATCTGTCTTTGCAACTAGGTTATGCACTTTGGCCACATATTTAACTTATTTTCCTCAAAAAGTTTGAACCAAAAAAATAAAATAATATTGGAAAAGATACAGAAAAAATAAATAAATAATAGGTCTGTGAAGAAATAAAAGCAATTGAAAGGTGTCCCATATCCATAACTGTGGAACAGTTTATCCTTTAAATTATGCATGCATGAAAATTTATGGGGCATGTCTTGTCTCTCTCTAGACAAAGAAACAAATATGTAGGACCCATTAACTCAGGTTTAGTAGTCCTCATGTTTGGTCCCACTTCACGATGCAATCGGTTTGTTTCTTTCTTAATTCTTTTGTTATTTAGCTTCACTCACAAAATAAAAACAAAAAAATAAAATCATTTTTCTCTTTTAATTCCCAAATTTCAGAAAATATACATGTATACTTTCTATATTTTTTAATTGATTTTTATCCTCAATTTTTAGAAAAACACTTAAAACTATTTTTTTGTCCCTAACCTACTTTAATCGTTGATATTTATTGATTAATTCTAATTCGACCTAAATTACGCAAAGTGATAAACAAAAATCGATAATTTTTTATCGAATCGGATTTCTATACAAATATATCTATAATAAAAAGGGAAATAATACATAATATAAATCTCCTTATTTTCCACCCAAAAACCCCTTTCTAAATTTGGAACAAATATTAAATTTTTTGGTAAAATGCAAAAATCAACTTCAAGTATAGTTATTTTTCAGTTTGCAATATATTTTTTTTTTATCCGATTACAATTCAAAGTTCAAGATTTTTTCTAAATGTAACCTAAACTTTTTTTTTTCCAACTAAATGCATAACATGTGACTTGCACCACATGACTAATTTTCAATTTTGCAACCTAGACTTTTGTTTTTTTTTTTTAATAATATATCTTACTCTTATGAAAGTCAAGTGCGAGAACATGTTGTCGGAAATAAATTTGATGTTGCAATTGGACACAAAAAAATAGTTTATGTTGCAAATTAAAAGATGATTGTACTTTAATTTCATTTTTATATTTAATTTTAAATTTATTAATGTAAAATATTTTGATCCAACTATAAAATTATATGTGAAAATTATCCTTCTATTAAAAATATTTCCTTGGTTTTTTTATTAACCTTTTACAGTCGGATTAATAATTAACCAATATATTATTGATAACCCTATCTATATCTATAAATTATGCACATCATATTATTTAATTTTTTATCACGTACAATTGAATTAACTTTGATATTAATTTTTTATATTATTAATTAATATATAAAATAATTACAATATTCAAAACTAATAATTACACAAATAAAAATAAAAAAAAGTAGCGGTAAACAGTAATTTGATGAAAAAATTGCAATTCATTCACATTGGTGGAGAAGTGGAAGTGGCGTCGATCGCTATTTTAGTCAATCGATAAAGATACCTTGATAGTAAATTAGGGATTTTATTAAGTAATGTATTATCTACAATAAGCCCTAATACAATGATATCCAAATATATACAATTAGTATAAGTTCCTTGCGATACACAGACATATAAATTTCACTATTTATATATTTTAATATGAAAATATTGAACACGAAACATAATAAATTTTTTTGGAGAATTTCAGTCTAATTTGTTATTTCTGTGACTCACCATCATAAAATCTAAATATTTTGAGTTTGATGTGAAAATTTTAATTTAAAAAAAAAATTAAGTTCTCATAATATTTCAATCTCATTTGGTATACTGTATCTGTGTGATGTATGGACAAATAAATTTGAAGTGTTGGTAATTTTTTGATATAAAAATGTTGTTCATGAAAAATAATATAATTTTTCAAAGTGTTTTCAATTTAATCTACTACCCATATAATTTACGAATTTAAATATTTTTTATTTTCATCATATGTTGTCGTCACTATTGGCCTGAAATAAAGTTATGCAATTTTATGTTCAATAATTTATTCATAATGAGTATAAAATGGTGATATTATTGAACATTATAATCAAAGTCTTGATAGTATTTCAACCTCATTTGGTATTCGTGTGATGTAGTGAATAAATTTCATGTGTTAGTAATTTTTTGATATAAAAATGATGATCATGAAAAATCATATAGTTTTTCAAAGTTATTTCAATTTAATCCACTACTCATGTAATTCATCTAAATATTTATTATTTTCATCATATGTTGTTTAACTATTTTAGTACTTGTTTTTGTCACAATTGGTCTAGAAAATACTTGTGCAAATATATGTTCAACAACTTATTCATAATGAGCTTAAAATATTGATATTATTGTATATTACCCCAAAATAATATTTCTAAATTTAACACACCATCAAAAAATCTGTATAATTATTTTTTTCAGATGTCTTAAAATCAAAATTTATCTATTAGAAAAATCATATTGGATGGTAAACATTTCAAAATTTGATAAATCTAAAACCATGAAACTATATTACAACATAAACCAAATATATTTTATCATTGTTTTGTGAACTTCATGCTACCATGATAGTGAAATTTCAGATTTTTATTTACTTTTTAATCAATGAAGAAACATTATTTATTCTTACAAAAAAAAAATGATAAATTCGCTAATTTTTTAGTGGATATATAAAATGATTTAGATTAAAGTACAATTTTTTATTTACAACTTTTCATGACATGATATTATTACCATATATACACAAATCATACTAATTTTATAACATATCAAATATGATCATATTTTTTTTCCTCAATTTTCATATATATACAAAATGATTTTCATACCACGAATATACATAAATTATGAAAAACTAAATATTTACAATTTATAAATTTATAAAATAATAAATAATTGTATTTCTACTTTAAAAAGTAGAAATGAGGTTAGTTGGTTTTTATATATAAATGACAATGAAATTTCATAATAAAAAATTCAAAGTATTTAAAATATATATGTAAAAATTCATTATCTACGTATTATCACTCTTATAAATAGCATCAACTATCTATTTTTCATGATTAATAATGAAAATATATTTATATAATTTAGCATTATGAAATAGAACATATTTTTTTTATTATTTTTTATAAGTATAAGTATAAATGATATGTTTTTTTTTTTTTATCATTTTTTATACTTAATTTGTAGTTTTTAATAGAAAGTATATGAATTCATAAATTTTATACTTCCTAAATGTTATTGTGTGCAACAATATGTCATATGTATATTTTTTTATTATATTCAAGATATATTATAAATCTTTATGATTTTTAATAAGAATTAATATAGTATAATAAAATAAAATTATATAAACACTGTGTTATATTATTAACATTGTTACATAGAAGATATATAAAAATTGGAGTATTGTATACAACATATTTGTCAAATAAAATTGTGTGATGTTTATAATAATTTTACAATACATGTTTCGAATAAAATAAAAATAGTTAATTTATGACGTTTTATTTATGTTAGTTGACTTGATTAATAACTTACTTCTTGGTCTTCGACCCCCTCAGTCACTACGAATCCCCCGATCAATGCAATGATATATTTATTGAGGTGGTATATGTATGTGTGGGGTATAACATTAGAGATAAAAAAAATACTTTAATGATCTATAGTTCTTGAAATCTGATTATTATGTTATTTTAATTTATTCAACAAGCATATATTTAATCTTTAATTATATCAACAATTAAAAAAGTTATCAGATGATATCATATTAAAATTCATATACCATATATAAATAATAATTTCCAAAATTTTGTCAATATTATAAATAATATTATTACCATATATATAAATCATGTTTAATAGAATAAAATTAATAATTTATAATTTATAAATTATGAAATAATATGTTCTATTTTTGGGAGGTGGAAATGGGCAGGAAAAATTTAGCATTTCTAATTGTTATAATATATATATAGATTTTGGATCTGGCTGTCCACACCTCCAAATCTTATAAACACACTCCGTTTAAAAAATAGTAAAATTCCAATTTTACCCTTATGAACACCTACAGGGTTTATAAGAACACCCTGGAAGAACACCTACAGGGTGCAAATATATGAACACCTTATGAACACCTACAGGGTCGACCAATCTAGTTCAACCCTGTAGTATGTTAGTTTTATGCTGTTATATCTTTCATTGTTGTTATTACTTTCCTAATCGTTTGTCATTTGTGCTTTTGTTCTTTAGATTGGTCAGGGTAATTACAGTAATGTTTACCTTGCCCGTGATCTCTGTGTTGGGAAGATTGTTGCTTTGAAGAAAGTTAGGTTTGATAACCTGGATCCTGAAAGTGTTGGTTTTATGGCAAGAGAGATTCTTATTTTGCGTAGGCTCGATCATCCAAATGTAATCAAATTGTATCCCACGGATGTCGTGCAGCTTGTACCTTGTCTTTGAGTACATGGAGCATGATTTGGCTGGACTTGCATCCCACCATGGGCTTTCTTTTACTGAACCTCAGGTAGCCAAAAATACCCCTTTCTTGCTCTTTTTTTTTTTTTTTTTCCTCAACGAGCCATTTTCTCTGTATATT
Organism: Scutellaria minor; assembly: GCA_954870855.1. Lineage (NCBI taxonomy): Eukaryota > Viridiplantae > Streptophyta > Magnoliopsida > Lamiales > Lamiaceae > Scutellaria > Scutellaria minor. The sequence continues at coordinate 9,136,473 of OX940727.1, forward strand.
GTTTATAATTTTTCTAGAGAAGCAGCACGCTACATGATAATTGTTTGGAATGCACCTTTCATCTTTGAGCTCAGATTCTACATCAGAGTATATTATATAGATATATGTTTTTCCAATTGCTTCAGGTTAAGTGTTACATGAAACAACTTTTACAAGGACTTGATCATTGTCATAGTCGTGGAGTGCTTCATCGTGACATAAAAGGTTCCGATCTTTTGATTGACAATAATGGCATCCTGACGATTGCAGACTTTGGTCTGGGTACTTTCTATGATCCTCATAAGAGTCAACCACTGACCAGCCGTGTTGTGACCCTGTGGTACCGGCCACCCGAACTTCTACTTGGTGCGACGTATTACGATACGGCTGTGGATTTATGGAGTACAGGCTGCATACTTGCAGAATTATATGCCAGAAGGCCTATTATGCCTGGTAGAACAGAGGTATCCTATTATTAGTGTTGTTTCTTTCCAGTTGGACATTTTTGAAGGATTTCATAGACTAGAGGTCTAACTTTATCTATGATGTCTCTCTGTCTGGGGTTTTGATGTCTGTGTGTGTGTGTTTCACGATTTTTCCAGTAGAGGCGTGTAGCATCATTTACGAGGAAAATACGTCAAGCTAAAGATAAATTGAGGTTGCACATATTTGTTACACATTGTTCATTTGAGAATTTAAGTTTTTAGCTGATACCGCAAGCCTGAAACATCTATGTTCAATTCTTATAATTTTATTTCTCATATTTATACTTGCTACATGCGTCTCTGAATTCACAAGTGAAACAGGGAAAGCATAAAGATCATAAAGTATTCCCTACTGAAGAATATGATTTTGAACTTGCAAAGTTGGTTTTTGTAGGTTGAGCAGTTACACAAAATTTTCAAACTTTGTGGATTACCCTCAGATAAGTTATGGAGAAAATTGCCTAATGCAAAAATTTTCAAGCCCCAATTGCCCTACAAACGCCAAATTTCTGAAACATTTAAAGATTTTCCTGCACCAGCATCAGCACTCATAAAGATTTTACTGTCCATAGATCCCGCAGATCGTGGGTCTGCAGCCTCTGCGTTAAACAGTGAGGTATAGATGGTCTCAACTAATCATATTTTGTGCTTTTACTTTAGAATGCGATATTGTCATGTCCATCAAGTTATAGACTTCCTTCTACCCCTCCCCAAGCTTCTTAATTTAATCTCAGTCCACTGCATATGAGTCGAAGGTTTATGTGTATATTTCTCTGGGAGCAGTAACTTGAGCAATTGTATGTGAACATAAAAAAAGATGGTCACTTATTGGTTGATTCATGCTTATCTTTTTAACATTAGCTTTGTAAGGTTAGTAGAAGTTTAGGTGGGTTTGTTGATGAGCTTTACTACATATTTCAGAAATAGGATTTATGTACTTTTTAACATTTAGGAACTGTAACTTTTAATAAATCTTTATGAAATTCATTCAGTTCTCTCAGAGAAGATTGTCGTTTTCAAAAGAAGGGAGATGGAAAGACACAATATGCTTCTTCCATTGCCATTTTGAGCATATTTACATGATATTTCATGCATCATTTGAAAGAAAACTCTGTTGACAAATTTTGAGAGAATTAGAAGAATTGAGGTATCCTTTATTGTTTCTTCTCTTCTCACAGTTCTTTACTACAACGCCACATCCTTGTGATCCCTCAAGTTTACCAAACTATCCTCCCAGCAAAGAGTTTGATCCTAAAGTCCGAGATATAGTAAGGAGGTAATTATATAATATAAACATCTCATCCAATTTTATGACCTTGATTCTTAACAATTTTATAGTTAAACCAGTAAAATTTCGAGTTCTAATATTCATGAATGGTTGAAATTTGCAGAGTTACTGCTCCAAGCCATGGTCAAAAGTATGACTTTGAAAAGAGAGGATCCAGAGGATCTCGTGCAGTTGCAGCACCTAGAACCAATGCCAAAATTTGAACTTGATTGCTTATTTTGGTATCCAATTCCAAAATTTGAACTTGATTGCTTATTTTGGTATCCAATCTCATTTTTGAACTTGATTGCTTTACGCTAATTCACGTCTTCTTGTAAATCTTGATGTCTATTCCGTTACAGTAATGACATTGTCTGGTTGATCTCTACTTAATACTTCTTGCCTTTTTTCTTCGTTGAATCTTCAGCTGAGTAAAGGGCCAAGCAGGCTCAACTCTGGTAGCTCCATCAGGCTTAGTGGTGCAGATGTTGAAGGAACACGATACCCAACTCCAAGCTATTGTTCCAAGGGTTCGTCTTTGACAAGGAGAAAATGAAAACTCCAGCTTGAAGAAAACCAGTTATCAGTGAATAAGTTATTTATCAGATCACAAACAAAAATACTTAGATAAGGAGTCTGCTAAAAAGAAATAATTATAAGAACAATTTTGGAAATAAAGATAGTTTTAGGTGGGTTTTCCTAAGCCTTTTTTTGTTCTTTTTTCAAAACACAACAAAATATGTTCCTTTCTATTTCTTCTAAAAGATATATGTTCCCTCTATATATATATTCTCCAAAATAACTAAAACACTCTGATTTCAGTATTTTGATGATGACATTAGAGAAGAGAACTACTTGAGAATGTTTGTCGAATATTGAACAAGTAAATAGGGTGAATATTAAGTAAGATCCACAACAGTGGGTTAAATATTAAGTAAGATCCACAGCAGTGGGTTAAATCCACCCATAAATAAGGCAATTAAAAGCTGTTTAAGTCTACGCATCCAAATGATTATTTCTGGGCGAATCACAGAAATGCCTGATTTAAGTAAAAATATCACAAACCTTTATTTATTCAAAAATAATAATATACATAATCGCATGTGCAATTATACAATGCAATGAGTGATATTTTTTAATAAAATTGATGGTAAGTGGCATTTTTTACACAATTGCCGTGTCTTGGTGACATTTTTTAACATTTAAAATTTATAGTAATTATGGTTAGATTATTATTTTAACTTTATGGTTATATATTTATAAGATACACCATATTGGTTAAACTTAATTAACATTTGGTTGATCTAGGGGACAAATCAAGAGATTCCTCTTTATTCCTTGGGTTGCCATTATATTCCACTCTACGTTCTTTTGTTTTTTTAAGAAAATCTTATTGTTCAATATTTCATGGGATTAATATAATAATAAAACATAGCATGAATAATATAGAAGACATTTGGTAAATTTCTCCCATGTTGTGCGCTTTTTCATTGTGTCATGTCTTTGAAGGGAGTGAGGTTTTAGTGTGGACATAGTAAAATTTTTGGGTAAAATGTAAAGGCAAAGACAATCTCGCGTAATGCCTTGTGTGAGACGTTGGTACTTATAAGAGAAAAAAATATACTTATAGCTGTAAAAGACATACTTGAATAAGTTTATACTTATATTGTAAAAACATATAAATAGCTGAAAAATACATATTTATAGTTGAAAAACACATACTTATATATGTAAAAGACATATTTGAATCTTATTGCACGTGAAACGATCTCACAGGAGACCAATTAAAATGCAAAAACGACTTTAAGTATGACTATTTCAATTTGCAATCTAATATTTTTATTCGAGTAACTTTTTTTATGAAATGCATAGGATGTGATTTGCACATGACTTTCACAAGGGGTTAAAAAAGAAAACAAACTGAGGCATGATTATTTTTCAATTCGTAACCTAAACTTTTTTTTAATACCATATTGTGAATTTTGTTGGAAATGTTGTTGGAGAAAAAAATTAAGGTTGCAAATTCTTGAACTTCTAAGTTGCATCGAATACAAAAATTAGTTTAGGTTGCAAATTGAAGTTGATTTTTTACATTTAATCTTAAATTATTTAATGTAAAATATTTTGATCCAACTAAAAAAATATATGTGAAAAATCATAAATATAATTAATCATAGATATATGTTAAAAATATTTCGCTTTTTTTTTTTTTAATTAACTTTTTACAGTTGGATTAATAATTAATCATAAATCATTGATATAATTGATAATCCTATCTATATTCACATCATATTGTTTAATTTTGTCATCCCGTATAACTGAATTTAACTTTAATATTAATTTTATATTATCAATTGATATATAAAAATGATTAATATTCAAAACTAATAATTTAAATAAGTAATAAAAAAAGAAAACCAAAAAGTATATATTAACCAGTAGCGCGAAAAGTAATTTGATAAACTATTGCAAATTTGCAATACATCCGCATTGGGGAAAACGCGGTTCGAGACTTGTTTCTTGTTGCCTAATTGATTCAATACCTGCACAAGAAACAGAAAATGGATTCCTTTGTTGTTTCAGTAGTGTTTGTAGAGAGAGAGAGAGATGTATATGTCAACGAGGGATAACTGGGAAAGGCTGGTGGTGGCGGTGCTGCGAAGAGAGGAGTTGTGGCAACTTTTTCATCAAGACTCCCCAAGCCTTCACTCTGTTCTATCATCAGATGATGAAGATTCCGATGATGAAGATTTTGAGGATTCTCCCATGTAACTAACTTATCATCAACTGATTTCTATGATTTTTTAATTGGCGAAGTGTAATTAAAGTTTTGAAAAATAAAGGAAAAAGATTTTGAGGCATGAAAACATTTTCCCAAACTTAACCATTGTGTTTGACCTAAATTCAACTTATTTTGAGATGAAGAGAGAGAAGAGCAAGTGGCGTTGATGATAGCTACACGGTTCCGTGGTTGGATAATAGCAGCAATCAGGGGCTCAATGGTTCAATTGAGGAGAATTTTGAGAGGAAGAGAGAAAAAAGCAAGTATAACCCTAGGGCCGGCATTGTCCCCAAAGCAACTGAAGGGGAACAGGTAGCAGCAGGATGGCCGCCGTGGCTGGCGGTGGTGGCCGGTGAAGCTATTCAAGGATTGGTGCCCCGGAGAGCTGATTCTTTTAATAAGCTGGATAAGGTATGCCTTTTTAGATAGTTGAAATAAGATATCCCTACAAGCGTCACAGTGATAGAAATAGACACAGTATGTAACTTGAATACTGGAATATCTCTCATCAATTTTTTCACTTTCCTAATCGTTTGTCATTTGTGCTTCTGTTCTTTAGATTGGTCAGGGCACTTGCAGTAATGTTTACCTTGCCCGCGATCTCTATGATCAAGGGAAGATTGTTGCTTTAAAGAAAGTAAGGTTTGATAACCTGGAACCTGAAAGTATTCATTTCATGGCAAGGGAAATTCAAATTTTGCGTAGGCTCGACCATCCTAATGTAATAAAATTGGAAGGTCTGGTCATTTCACGGATGTCTTGCAGCTTGTACCTTCCTTTTGAGTACATGGAGCATGATTTGGCTGGACTTGCATCCCACCATGGCCTTTCTTTTACTGAACCTCAGGTAACCAAAAATTTCTCAACGAGCCATTTCCTTTGCAGATTGTTTTTATTTTTCTAGAGAAGCAGCACACCGCATGATAATTTCTTGGAATGCACCTTTCATCTTTGAGCTCAGATTCTACATCAGAGGATACTTTATAGATATATGTTTTTCCAATTGCTTCAGGTCAAGTGTTACATGAAACAACTTTTACAAGGACTTGATCATTGTCATAGTCGTGGAGTGCTTCATCGTGACATAAAAGGTTCTGATCTTTTGATTGAGAATAATGGCATCCTGAAGATTGCAGACTTTGGTCTGGGTAGTTTCTATGATCCTCAGAAGAGTCACCCACTTACCAGCCGTATTGTAACCCTGTGGTACCGACCACCTGAGCTTCTACTTGGTGCCACAAAATATGGTATAGCTGTAGATTTGTGGAGCACAGGTTGCGTACTTGCAGAATTATACGCTGGCAAGCCTATTATGCCTGGAAGAACAGAGGTATCACATAATTTTTTTTTAAAATTGTTTTCCTTATAAGCATTTCATACCATTGAGGCCAATTTCTAATATGTTGTGGATTTTTAAATGTGTGTGTATACGCATATGAATACATATGTAGATATCTTTCAAGATCTTACTACAGGAGGTATGCAGCATAATCTATAATAAGAAAACTTCCAACCAAATTAGACAACTTTTAGTTACTCATATTTGTAAACACACGATTAGTTTTCAAGAATTACAAGCTTTAAGCTACCACTACATGCCTCAGAATTTTATTTCTCATTTACATATTACTTGTTATGTGTGTTTTTAAATTACAGTTGAACAGGGAAAGCATATATTGTTTAATTTTCCCCACTGAAGAACTTCAAGAATTTGAAGTATATTTTCAATTTGCAAACTTGGTTTTTTTTTGTAGGTTGAGCAGCTACATAGAATTTTCAAACTTTGTGGATCACCCTCAGATAAGTTTTGGAGAAAATTAAAATTGCAAATTTTCAGGCTCCCATTGCCTTTCAAACGCCAAGTTTCTGAAGCATTTAAAGATTTTCCTGCACCAGCATTAGCACTCATAGAGATTTTACTGTCCATAGATCCAGCAGATCGTGGATCTGCAGCCTCTGCGTTAAACAGTGAGGTATAGATGTTCTCAGCTAATCATATTTTGTGCTTTTACTTAGAATTAGATATTTGTATGTCCATCAAGTTATAGAATTTTCTCTATCCCTCCCCAGGCTTCTTATTTTAATCCTAGTCCACTGCATATATCAGTCAAAGGTTTATGTGCATATAACACTGGGAGCAGTAAATTGAGCATTAGTACTTGTTGGTGATTTGTTCATTCACATAATTGATTGTGAACGAGAAGATGGTCTGATAAGAACAAAACCAAAATTGATAAGAACAGAACCAGAATTCAAGAAATCAAACGCAGTTCGTTTGCCAGCCTCCAGGCTCACACCAAATTCAATAATTGCATAACTGAAAATTAGCCCTAACAGGAGTATTTATACTAAACAAGAAATCAAAGCCCAAAAACAGAATTAAAGCCCATAAACAGAATTAACTAAAATTAATCACTCAGGTCCAGCCCACGAAAGTGGGCTCAAGCCCGACTACGCCGCCGATAGACCAGGAGCGGCCTCGGCTCAACAGCGGCCACCTCGGCCCGCTCCCTATCAACTCCATCCTCCTTCGAAACAACCTTGTCCTCAAGGTTGAAGTCTGGAAACTGGCGCTGAAGCTCCCCCTTACTAATCCAAGAGGCATCATCCTCTAACTGCCCGGTCCACTTCACCAACACCTGCTCCTCCACCCCACCATCCACGTCAGCCTCACGCGACGCCAATACCTCCTCCGGCTCGAATACCGGACCAACCGGTACCTCCAAAGAAGCGGGAAGCTCCGACTCAACTGGGTGGTCGCCTACCACACGGCGCAACTGGGAAACATGAAAAACTGGGTGGATACGGCTGGCTGTCGGAAGCGTGAGGCGATACGCCGTGGCCCCAATCCTTGCCTCAACCAAAAATGGTCCATAAAACTTCGCGGCGAGCTTATGATGTGGCTGCCGCTGCACAGAAGCTTGACGAAAAGGCCGTACCTTCAAGAATACCTTCTCCCCGACCTGAAACTCAACCTCCCTGCGGTGCTTGTTAGCCTGCTTAACCATCCTCTGCTGGGCCACCTCCAGATTCTGGCGCAACCTCCTGAGCATGTTGTCCTTACTTCCCAAAACATCTGCAACTGCTGCCACTTTACACTCCCCGGGTAGAAACCTTTGGATTGAAGGCGGCTCTCTCCCATAAACCACTTCAAACGGTGTCATCTTTGCAGCCGTCTGAAAAGCTGTATTGTACCAGTACTCAGCCCATGCCAACCATCTCAGCCATTGCTTAGGTTGCTCGCACGTGAAACATCGCAAATACGTCTCCACCACCATATTCAATACTTCAGTTTGGCCATCGGTCTCCGGGTGGTATGCCGAACTGAACTTCAGAGTTGTCCCTGATTTATCAAAGAGCTCCCGCCAGAACACACTCATGAAGATAGAATCCCGATCACTCACAATTGACCGCGGCACCCCATGCAATCGAACGACCTCTCTTGCAAACACCTCTGCTACTGAACGAGCCGTGATTGGCGGCTTCAACGCAATAAAATGGTCATACTTCGAAAGACGGTCTACTACCACCAAAATAGACGAGTATCCCCTGGATTTGGGCAAAGATGTTATAAAATCCATGGAGATATCCTCCCAAACCAATTTTGGGATAGGCAACGGCTGTAACAACCCGGCTGGAGAGAGTGTCTGATATTTCGCCTTCTGACAAGTGAGGCACTTGGCAACATACTCCTGCACCGCTCGAAACATACCCCTCCAATATACATTTGCTGTCAAACGTCTATAAGTGCGAAGTGCGCCCGCATGCCCCCCTGAAGGTGTATCATGAAACTCTCGAAGTAACTCCGCGATCCATTTAGAGTCTCGGGGTAGCACTAGACGCCCTTTGTAGAACAACCGACCTTCAATCACCGAATATCCCGGGCGGCTGCCCGGATCCACCTCTACTGCGGTAATGATGTCGTGAATAAAAGTATCCTGCCGCTGCTCGGCTCCAACTTCCTCCAACCCCCGCCATTCCGGCGTACTTACCGCGGCTAACTCCAGCTCCTCCCCCGTCTAGACAATGCATCTGCAGCTGCATTCGAAACCCCCGTCTTGTACTCAATCGAGAAATCATACCCCATCAGTTTTGCCACCCACAACTGCTGCGATGGTGTGACAATCTTCTGGGTCAAAAGATGTTTCAAACTTCTATGATCAGTGCGCACCACAAACTTCCGTCCGATCAGATATGGTCTCCAATGTTGTACCGCCAGCGCTAAGCCCATCATCTCTCGCTCATATGCGGACTTGGTAAGGGTTCGGTCTGCTAGTGATTTACTGAAGAAGGCAATGGGACGCCTATCCTGCATCAAGACTGCGCCAATGCCAGTACCCGATGCGTCACATTCAACCACAAACAACTTGTCAAACTGTGGCATGGCTAGCACAGGGGCCTCGGTCAATGCCCTCTTAAGACGAATGAATGTTGCCTCCGCCTCCGGGGGCCAATCAAATGCAGAAGGGGCTGCCTTCTTTAGTAGGGCTGTCAAGGGCCTCGATATCAACCCATACTCCCGAACAAACCTCCTATAATAGCCCGTAAGTCCCAGGAATCCCCGAACATCGCGTACCGACTTCGGACGCGGCCAATCTAACACTGCGCTCACCTTGGCTGGATCCATCGCCAACCCTGCTGTGGAAATTATATGCCCCAAGTATTCCACTTTTAGGCAGGCAAAAACACATTTCTTGAAGTTTGCCTTGAAGTGGTTGTTCTGTAACAGCCGCAGTGCCTGTGTCAAGTGAGTACGATGCTCCTCCCAAGTTTTGCTGTACACGAGAATGTCATCAAAGAAAACCAAAATGAATTTGCGCAGAAATGACCGAAATAAATCATTCATTGCGGACTGGAACGTGGCCGGCGCATTGGTAAGGCCAAACGGCATGACTAGAAACTCATAATGACCGCTATGAGTACGAAAAGCCGTTTTGTGAATATCTGAGTCAGCCACTCTGATCTGATGATACCCAGAACGAAGGTCAATCTTCGAGAACACCACCGCCCCAGCTAGCTCATCCAACATTTCCTGAATCATCGGAATGGGATACTTATCCGGTACCGACACCTTGTTTAACTCCCTGTAGTCCACACAGAACCGCCAACTCCCATCTTTCTTCTTGACGAGCAAAACCGGGCTAGAGAAAGGGCTGGAACTAGGACGAATGATACCTGCTGTGAGCATATCGTTGACCAATTTTTCTATTTCGTCTTTCTGAACATGGCCATAGTGGTACGGTCTCACTGATACAGGTCGGGAACCCGGTAGCAGCTCTATACGGTGATCTGTAGTGCGCTGCGGTGGTAATTCCGTTGGTTTCCCAAACACCTCCGAAAACTCCTCTAACACCTCCTTCACACGCCCCTGGTCAGCCTCTGACAATTTAACTACCTCTGCATCTACTACGACAGCCCATAATTCCACATTACTAATGCGCGTTATGGCGCGCAACCCCATCGGGCTGCGACTGATGGATGGGTCCCCCTTAAGAACCACCCTCTGCTCGCCATGTTGGAACGACATTGACATGTTTTCCCAATTAATGTTCACATCCCCCAATGTCGCCAGCCAAGCCACTCCGAGTATCACATCCACTCCCCCTAAAGTAAACACGAAATAATCCGCAGTCACTTCACAACCCGCCAATGTCATTGCCAATCCACGACACAACCCTTCTGATTTCTGACGATGCCCATCACCCAACTGCACCCCAAACTTTACTGACTCATCCGGTTGAAGCTGCAACAATGGAACCAGAGAAGAAAATATAAAATTGTGGCTCGCACCACTATCAATCAACACGGTTACCGTACACCCACGGAGCACCCCGTGCATTCGCATCGTTCCTGGGCTGGAAAGTCCCGCTATTGAGAACACTAGTAGGGCCCCCTCCTCTTCCGTTAATTCCTCCACCTCTGTAACCTCCTCTAGTCCTGTGGGCTCGTAGTACTCGTGGTTCTGCAGGTCCACTGTCTCATCCGGCTTGACCATCAACACCCGTAGCTCCTTCAGCGGACACACCCGTGCGTGCCCCGGTGTATAAGTCTTACGGCATCTAAAACACAACCCCTTTGCCCGCAAATCAGATATCTCGTTCGAAGTGAGGCGAGTGTAGCGAGATTTAGCCGTGGACTGCTTCGAGGTTGCCGGAGTGGCAACACCCCCCTTATCCATCAGCCGAGTTGCCTGGTTAACACTGCTGCTCCCTTACTGACCAAAGACAGCGCTCGACTGTCCGCTGGACGGCCTTTGAAACCCCGAGAATCGCTGTCCCGAGTTGCCCGTATTTCTTGCCAACCTGTCTTCCCCTTGCCAAGTTAGATTATCCTCTATGTCCCGCGATAGTTCGATCGCAGTTTCCAAGTCTGGCGGTCGAAGCAGACGCAAAGAATTGGCGATAGCAGTCTTCAATCCGGACATAAAATAGCCCAAATAATGGGCGTCGGACAGGCCCGACACTTGCCCCGCGAGTTGAATGAACACATTCACATATTCCTTCACTGAACCAGTCTGTCGCACCTTAGCCAGTCACTCATATGGACTCCCCTTGAATCGGGAATCGAACCTCGCCACTAGCGTCTGCGAGAATTCGCCCCAAGTCACATTCGGCTTCCTACTGCGCAACCACGTGATCCAATGCAGCGCGGAACCGTCCATGGCCACCACAGCAGCGGACAACTTAGATTCATCCGGTGTGCCGTGCATCTCGAATTGTTGGTTGGCGCGGGCCAACCACGCAATCGGATCGACCCCTTCAAACGTCGGCAGTTGCACCATGACAGGCGTCGCGCGGGGCGCCACGATAACAGGCGGCGCAACCTTCTCCACAGCCGCGACTGGCGATGCTGGAACCACCGGGGATGGCGCGGCGAACGACGCCGATCCTCCACCATGCGATTCGGCCGTCGCACTCCTGCCCCCATCGGCCCCCAAGATCGCGTGCGACAGGGCAGCCAGCGTCGCTGACATCTCCTCCAGTTTTTTTGTGTTGTCCGCCAACCCTAGCTGCAGTCCCGCAACCTGTTGACGCATCCCCTTCTGATCGGCCTCCAATTTGTCCACCTTCTCAGCAGTCTCAGCCGTTGATCGTGTGAGTGTCATGATCGGCGAGTCGGGATCCGGCAGGTCGGACCAATTTGATAAGAACAAAACCAAAATTGATAAGAACAGAACCAGAATTCAAGAAATCAAACGCAGTTCGTTTGCCAGCCTCCAGGCTCACACCAAATTCAATAATTGCATAACTAAAAATTAGCCCTAATAGGAGTATTTATACTAAACAATAAATCAAAGCCCAAAAACAGAATTAAAGCCCATAAACAGAATTAACTAAAATTAATCACTCAGGTCCAGCCCACGAAAGTGGGCTCAAGCCCGACTACGCCGCCGATAGACCAGGAGCGGCCTCGGCTCAACAGCGGCCACCTCGGCCCGCTCCCTATCATGGTCACATGTTGGTAGATCACCATCTCCTAAGTTAGCTGCCTCTGTACAAAGATATTTATGCATATCTTTCTAACAAAAGCTTGTAATTAGTAGAAGGACTTGTGCACTTTTAACATTTAGGAACTATAATGTCCTGTTATTCATGAATTGTTCTTTTTTTTTTTCAAAAAAAATCTTTATGAAATTCATTCAGTTCTCTCAGAGAAGATTGTCGTTTTCAAAAAAAGGGAGATGGAAAGACACAATATGCTTCTTCCATTTCCATTTTGAGCATATTTACATAATATTTCATGCATCATTTGAAAGAAAACTCTGTTGACAAATTTTGAGAGGATTAGAAGAATTTAGGTATTCTTTATTGTTTCTTCTCTTCTCACAGTTCTTTACTACAACACCACATACTTGTGATCCCTCAAGTTTGCCAAACTATCCTCCCAGCAAAGAGTTTGGTCCTACAGTACAATAGAGAGCAAGAATAAGGAGGTGATTATTTAATATAAACTTCTCATCCAATTATATAACCTGGATCCTAAACTATTTTATGGTTAAACCACTAAACTTTCGAGTTCTAATATTCCGACTGGTTAAGATTTGCAGATTTACAGCTCGAAGCCATGGTCAAAAGTATGACTTTGAAAAGAGAGGATCAAGAGATTCTCGTGTAGTTGCAGGACCTGAAAGGCTGAAACCAATGCTGAATTGATCTCATCAATGCAGGTAACTTAATCTTATCTCATTTTGAACTTTGGTTGCTTTACGCTAATTCATGTCTTCCTTCTTGAACCTAAGTCACGTGAGAAGCAACATACTTTTTCTTTGATTCTGCATATGTTAACAGTCAACTAAAGCCTAATTACTTGTAACTCTTGATGTCTATTCCCTTACAGTAATGACATTGTCTGGTTGAACTCTGCTTTATGCTTCTTGCTTTTTTTCTTGGTTGAATCTTCAGCTGAGTGAAGGGCCAAGCAGGCTCAACTCTGGAACGCTGGTAGCTCCATCAGGCTTAGTGGACCAGATGTGGAAGGAACACGATACCCATCTCCAAGCTATTGTTCGAAGGGTTTGATTTTACTCCGATCTGACAATCCTCTTCTCCTTATCAAGAACCGATATCTTCGATCAAAGTACCTGCAAAACAAATACCGGGAAGGATTCCCGGCGATGGGACTCCGATGCTTAAGTCAGAAAATTGGAAAACTGTATATATTTTCTCGTTTAATTTCACATGCCGGAAAAAAATAAATGAATGTAAATAAGTTTTATATACTCCCTGGAAGATGTGGCAGTTAAAAGTCTTCTAAAAGTGGGGGAAATGGGTTAGTGGCCTATAAACTGGCGGTTATTTGAATTCGATTTAGTTCGTTCAATTCCACCCAAATGAGTTCGTCAGTTCAGTTCACTACTCGTTGAGTTCGCACCTCAATGGCATACGATATAAATATAGTTCGTCTTAAATTGTATCATAATGTAATTCGCTCTATCCAAAGGAATCAAACACCTTTCTTTAAACAGTTCGTATTGATAACAGACCTTCCGAAACCGAACTACCTAAGAAAATCCGATTCACATAGTTCGATCATATCACCTCAGATGATACTATAAGATAGTTCGCTCCTTCCATAATTACCTTTCTTTAAACAGTTCGCGTCATTGGTTTATAATCCTGAATCAAACTAGCTGGTAAAAACCGGTTCGCTTAACTCAGCCATATCAAGTACTCCCCCCTTCATAGTGCATGTTTACATGCAATAGTTCGCATCATTTCTGTCGAACATCAAATGATCATTCTAGAAGCGGAACGTCCTTTCAACCGCTTCTGTAAGACACGTATCAATCGGCACGCTTCCCGCTGTGCGCCTTTTCATCTTCCATCGTTTGATCTTTTCATATCCAAAGGTCAAAAAGTCGCGACTTTTGGATACTTATTTTTCCCCCCCAAACATAGCGTCGTCTTTGAATTATAAATACCCTCTTTATTCTCCAAAAAACACTTCTGCAAATTTACTGTATATCCTCCTTTCCACAAGCAAGATCTTCTCTTCCACAAGTTCTAGGGTTTTTCCTCTCTATTCCAGGTACCATCTTCTCTCCTTCTTCTTTTGATTTCAATGGCTTCTTTCAACTCCTTGATTTGTCTGCGGGATGAGAGTGAGTCAGAAGATGGGTTTGAACAATTTCCCCTTCAATTTGCTTCTCCTTCCAAAAACCCTAAACTTTCTTCTTCTTCTACCAGCCGACAGATCTCCAAAGCTCCAAAAAAATCACGTAAAAAGACAATAGATACTATTTTTTCTGCCACAAAAGCTACTCATACCCATGTCATTCTCTTGAGTTCATTCACAGTGGGCGGTTATTCTATAATTATTCCTAATCCAGAAGATCGTCCTCACCGGGCTCCAAAAGGTTGTCAAATATGGTTTCTAAAACACATAACTCTAGGTTTAGTTCCTCACATCCACCCTTTTTTCCTTAAAATCGGTTCGGTTTTTGGAATCTGTCCAAACCAATTACACCTTAACTCCATTAGTTACATCGTCTCTTTTTACATGGTTTGCAAATGGATGGGAGTTGAACCCACTTCCGAACGATTCCGAACCTGTTTTGTACTAAAGCGTACTAACCCCTTCCGCTTCTATCTGAGTCCCCGTAGCGGTGGAAGGCAAGCTCAGTTTCTATCTTCTGGTGATGATAAGATTAATAATTGGGAGAAATATTATCTTTTTATCCGTACTCCCGAGAATGACCCGTTGCAATCACTTCCTTGGGCTCCAGATTCATCCCGAACAGATCCTGCTCCTCCAGGGGACTATGAAATTTTAGTTCTTAACAAAATCTTCCGAAAAGGATGGTTCGATATAGTACAGTTGAGTTCGTGTGAATCTCTGTTAGCCTTCTGGGGGTTTTTTCCAAACAGCCAAATCCCTTCCAAATTTGATCTAGGTTATCTTTGCTTTGATTATTTTTCTTACTTTCTTTATTTGATTACATCGAACTATATTTAATCAAAATCCCTCCTTGTTACAGATAGCACCATGTTGAAATTTTTCAACTTAGAAGACGAGATTCCCGAGGAAGAGCGAACTCCTATTCTTTCTGCTGAACATGGGGTAAACAAAGAGCTAGCTGTAGCTTTCAAATTATCCGAAGAGAAACGACTCGCCGAGCTGGCTAACAAACCTCCCGGTTCGACCGAGCATATAATTCAACAAGAAGATGAATTTTCAAAAAATTCTGAACTTGCTATATCTCCTTCTTCTATGACTTCCACTCTACCTACTCCCGAAATACCAGGCCCTTCCACCTCACTTATCATACATTCTTCTGAACCCGTTAACTTAATTGAAGGAGTTGACAAGGAAACAGTGACAAGGGTTATCTCCCCCAAACCAAAGAAAAGAGGATCCTCCCATACACAGAGAAGTTCAAACAAGAAACAGAGAACAAATGAGGAACCTGGTCCAATGGAGATAGCTGTTCATCCTGAAAAAACTACTGCAGAGGAGCTAGATGTCGAAGAGAGAGATCTGAGGTTAAATTTAGCTCGTGTCGCGAAGCTAAAAACTTGGTTGGAGGGTTTTGACGAGAGGGCTTTACGCCGCCGAGATCAGATCCAGAAGCAACGTGATCAGTTGAAAGAAAAAGAAGACGAAAAGAAAACTTTGCTAAGTGATCTGACTCTCACTGCCTCCAAAGCCGACAATATATCTGCCAGGCTGGAAGAGTGCGAGATGCAATTAGGCCTCACTCAATCTGAAGTGATGAAGAAGGAAGAGCTCCTAATTGCCAAGAAAAAATTCGTCGTGGAAAAACAATCTGCTCTGAAGGTAGCCGAGGCAGAAATAAACCAACTAAAAGAGGAACTGGAAATGGAGAGGAATTCCCGAGCTCAATTCGGCGAAGCCAAGTTTAAAGAAGGTTTTTATCGATTTGCTCGAAGTCCAGAGATGGTGCTTATAATGGAGAATTTTCGGGAAGACCTTTTTCATCGACTGTGGAATTCTGTTCTCTTCCTTTCAAAAGCAGCCCCAATGGCTGAAGCATACTTCAGAGAAGGTGTTCGCTTATGTCAAGAAGAAGTGAAAACGACATTACCTGAATCTGGACTTCAGTTCCGCCTCTCCTCTTTGGGTAAAAAACTCCAAGAATCCTTCCCCATTCCTCCCGGCTGGCAAGGGAATCCAAATGAAGAGGTAGATGCGAAGTGGTGGGACGAATGCTTAGAGCGAGCAATGCAAGAAGTTCTTCCTGATGAAATCCTTAACTTTCCAAGTACCAGTTCGTGCCCTACTCAACTTGGACCAATTGCTTCTAATTCAGCTGTCGATCTGCCAGAGGACATGTTTGATCCTCTTCCTCCGACCTCAACCGATGATCCGACTTCTCAATCAATTCCTCCTACCGACCCTCCTAATCAGGCTTAGATATTTTGTAATAAATATCCGATTTGCTTTCTGAACTGTGCACTCTGATTTTTCTCTCTACGTTTTATAAATGTACCTTGACTTGTCTAGAAACGAAGTGATGAGAATTGTTCAAACTTAAAACATTTCAAAGTATTTCAAAATATTTTGTAAAAATACCTCGATCTGCTAAATCAGAATGTTCAAAGAGAACACTTTAATTTTTTGAGCAAAGAGTTCTGTGAAAAACTCTTCAATTAATCTCATCGCAAAATTCCATGGGAACTCTTTAATTCGCTTAATCATAAAATTCCAAGGGAACTCTTCAATTCGCTTAATCATGGAGTTCCGAGGGAACTCTTCAATTCGCTTAATCATGAAGTTCCGGGGGAACTCTTCAATTCGCTTAATCATGGAGTTCCGGGGGAACTCTTCAATTCGCTTAATCATTAAGTTCCGAGGGAACTCTTCAGTTCGCTTAATCATGGAATTCCGAGGGAACTCTTCAATTCGCTTAATCATTAAGTTCCGAGGGAACTCTTCAGTTCGCTTAATCATGGAATTCCGAGGGAACTCTTCAGTTCGCTTAATCATAGAATTCCGAGGGAACTCTTCAGTTCGCTTAATCATGAAGTTCCGAGGGAACTCTTCAATTCGCTTAATCATTAAGTTCCGAGGGAACTCTTCAATCATATTAATAATTGTATGGGATCAACAGAATGAAAAGACAGAAATGAAAAGACACAGGAATTTAACGTGGTTCGGTCAAATTGACCTACATCCACGGAGTGCAAATATTCTCTTATTTCATTAAAGCAACAGAAATAAAAAAGGATGAAGAATAACATACTGAAATGTAGTACATCAAGCATAGAATTTCTTCAAATGACTGACATGCCATGGCCTTGGTAACACCTTTCCTCGTCCATCTGTTAGTTCGTAAGATCCTCCAGGCAGAATCCTTGAAACAGTATATGGTCCTTCCCAGATAGCATCCAACTTCCTAATCTCTACCAAAGCATCCGACTGTCTCAACACCATATCTCCTACTTGGAACTCCCTCTTTCTAACTTTTTTATGAAATGCTGACTGAATGCGTCATTTATAAAGTTCATGACGAACTCTCGCTTCATCTCTTACTTCATCTAAGAACATCATGTCGGTTTTAACTAACTCCTCATTCTCTTGAGGTTCGAAATTGGTAATCCTTAAAGCTTCTCCTTGTATTTCTGCCGGGACTACTGCTTCCATTCCAAATGCCAAATTGAAAGGGCTCTCTCCCGTTGTCGATCTAGATGTTGTTCGATAAGCCCATAAGACAGATGGAAGTTCGTCTACCCAATTCGACTTCTCAAATTCCAACCGCTTTTTTATCCCATCCACTATAATTCGATTTACCACCTCAACTTGCCCATTAGCTTGGGGATGTGCGACAACTGTAAACACTTGCACAATTTTCATCTCTTTACACCACTCAGTAATCTTCTTTCCTCGAAACTGAGCTCCATTATCCGATACCAAAATCCTTGGTAAACCAAATCTGCAACAAATGTTTTTCCATACAAAATTGATCATATCAGCCTCAGTGATTTTGGTTAAAGGTTCAGCCTCAACCCACTTGGTGAAGTAATCCACTGCTACAACCAAAAATTGTTTGCTTCCTCTAGCTTT
Source organism: Scutellaria minor (assembly GCA_954870855.1). Lineage (NCBI taxonomy): Eukaryota > Viridiplantae > Streptophyta > Magnoliopsida > Lamiales > Lamiaceae > Scutellaria > Scutellaria minor. The sequence goes on from OX940727.1 coordinate 9,154,510, forward strand.
AACAAATGGACCAACAATGTCAATTCCCCATCTGGCAAAAGGGCAGGGTGAACAAACAGTCAACATATCAGTAGCTGGTGTATGGATCCGCCATCCATGTTTCTGGCAAGACTCACATTTTCTTACTATCTCTTCAGCATCCCTCTTCATTGTAGGCCAATAAAAACCAGCCCGCACTACTTTTCGAGCTAAAGATCTAGCTCCTGCGTGTTCGGCGCATCCTCCTTCATGAGCCTCTTTTAGAACTTTAACCCCTTCCTCTTGGGATAAACACCTCGCATCTGTTGGTAAAAAGGTCTTTCTATATAAAATTCCATTAAGGATGTAATAGAAACGAACCTGTTTCTCAAGCTTATCGAGTTCTCTCGCTGTTCCTTCTTTTTCCCCCCCGAGAAATTTCAATAAAGGAGTTCGCCAGTCGTATATTACCTCGTCAACACTCATCACCTCTTCCTCTTTTCCTACTCCCATAACAGTAATACTTCTTCGCGAACAATCGTGTAGTGAGCTTCCTATCTTCGCTGGAAAATCTGCTTTCTGATTTTCACTCCGCGGGATCTGTTCAATCCGAAACTTTTCAAACTTTTTCTCCATATCTTTTACCTTCTGTACATAAGAAATCATGCGCCCCTCTTTGACTTCACACTGATTTTGAAGCTGCTGAGTCACCAACTGCGAATCAGACTTGATGATTATATTACGAGCTCCAACCTGTTCGGCTATCTTTAAACCCTGCAAAAAAGCTTCATACTCCGCTTCATTATTAGATGCCTTGAATTGAAACTTTACAGCAAATTCTAACTCGTCTTTTTCCGGACTAATCAACAATATTCCGGCTCCTGCTCCTTGTCGAGATGACGACCCATCAACGTACAGTTCCCACTCTGTTTTTTCCTGCATCCTGGTTGTCTCTTGAATAAAATCCGCTAGGGCTTGCGCTTTAACAGCAGTGCGAGGTTCATATTTAATATCAAACTGCCCTAACTCCACAGCCCACTTGATCAATCTTCCTGATGCTTCAGGCTTTCCAAGGATCACACTCAAAGGGTAATCTGTCCGTACTATTACCTCATATCCCAGGAAGTATGGCCTCAATCTCCTTGTCATTGTAACCAAAGCATAGGCTACTTTTTCAACTTCAGTATATCGAACTTCTGCTCCATGAAGGACTCTACTAACAAAGTATACTGGAAACTGATTTCTTCCTTCTTCTCGAACCAAAACCGAACTGACAGATTCTTTTCCAACTGCTAAATATGCTATTAACTTATTTCCTTTAAGTGGCTGTTTTAGCAAAGGAAGCGATGACAAAAATACTTTTAAATCTTCAAAAGCCCTCTGACATTCTGCATCCCATCCAAACTGTCTGTTTTTCCTCAATATCTTGAAAAAAGGTAACCCTTTATCCGCCAATCTAGATATAAATCTGCTCAAAGCTACAATACGACCAGTTAACATTTGTACTTCCTTTATTGTCCGAGGGGGTGACATCTCCTGTATAGCTCGTATTTTGTTGGGATTGACCTCTATTCCTTGTTCAGTGACCATATACCCCAAGAATTTTCCTGCCTTAACACCGAATACACATTTAGCCGGATTCAGACACATCCCATGTTTTCGAATAGTTTTCATTGTCTCCTTTAAATCTTCGGCATGTGTGCTTGCTCGCATACTCTTTACCAGCATATCATCCACATAAGCTTCCATATTTCTTCCCAACTGACCTTTGAACGCTTCATCCACCATTCTTTGATAAGTGGCTCCTGCATTTTTCAGTCCGAATGGCATTACTGTATAACAATATGTACCTGTAGAGGTGATGAAGGCTACATTGGGTTTGTCCTCCGGATGCAATCGAATTTGATGATATCCCTGAGCTGCATCCATCATGCTAAGTAGTTCGCATCCAGTGGTGGAGTCCACCAACTTATCAATTCGAGGCAAAGGATAATGGTCTTTAGGACAAGCCTTATTCAAATCTCTGAAATCAATACACATTCGTCATTTGTCCCCTGGCTTTGGCACTAACACCACATTAGCCAACCATCGAGGAAACTGGATCCTTTCAATATGCCCTATTTCTAACAACTTTCTCACTTCTCCCTCGATGACCTTGTTCTGTTGATCTCCAAAATGCCTCAATTTTTGCTTAATTGGCCGAACATCAGGTTTGATATTCAATCTATGGACCGCCAACTCTGGATTTATACCTTTCATATCTTCTGGCTTCCATGCAAATAGATCTGCATTCTCTCTTAGAACCCTCACCATCTCTTCTCTAATCTGCCTCTGTAACTGACTTCCTATGCGAACAGAATATCCTGGTTGTTCAGGAATCAGCTCAATACTCATCAGCTCTCCTTCTTCAAACTCAACTGTATTCGGCCCATCTCCTGTTTTTTGACTTTTATCCCGGCCTCGATCAGTATCATCTCTTTGTTCGGTACTACGTTTTCGCATTTCAGAATGTCGAATTGCAGCAACATAACAACGTCGAGCAGTTTGCTGGTCGCCATGAACCACTCCAACCCCAACTATACGTCCTCCTTCATCTTCCACAGGAAATTTCATCATCAGATGTGCCGGAGATATAACAGCAGCATAAGTGCTTAGCGAAGGGCGTCCCAAAATTACGTTATACTGCGAGGGTGCATCCACCAACAAGAAAGTCATGGTCTTAGTCTGCCTCCATTCTTTATCTCCCAAAACCATGGGAAGTTGAACCTTCCCATATACCGTTACTACTTCACCTGCAAAACCATAAAGTGAGGTTTCCACCGATTTTACCTCAACTGTCGACCTCATCTTCTTGAAGCAATCCATGAACATGATATCCACCGAGCTGCCTGTATCCACAAAAATGCGCTCCACATTGAAACCACCAATCTCAGCTACAATCACCATGACATCAAACTGCGGACTCTGGATAGCTACACGATCCTGCTCTCCGAACTTAATCACAACATCATTAAAAATAAAATGTATTTCATCTACCGGCTGCCGAACTGAATTGAGTCTTAATTTTCGGGCTCTATTGGAATCTCCATCTGTTGGCCCACCCATGATCATGTGAATAGTGGGTCTTTCTTCTCGTTCAGGTCGATTCCGAGGTGGGAGAGGTGGAGGCGGAGGTAACTCTTGTCGCTCTGGCCTTCTTTCTCTTCTAAGCTCTTCTCTGTTGTGCCTCTGCTCTTGATTCGGTTGAGTTCGACGAACAAAACGAGCCAATCTATTCTCTCGGATCAATCTCTCTAACTCATCCCGCAAATGCAAACACTCATCAGTCCCGTGTCCATACTCATTATGAAACCGACATAATTTACCATTACCAAAAGTAGGAGGCTTTTTCGGATTAGAACTCCAAGTTGATGGCCATTTCAGCTGGGGTAAATTCCATATCTCCATCAATACTTGTCCAGGTGACATGGTTATTGGAGTATATTGCTCATATCTTCATCCTGTCCTATTCTCTCTCAACGAAGGTGGTGCAAATCTCATTCGGGGCTCTCCCATCTCTTTCTTCCTGGTCAACTCTTGTTCATGTGCTCTGTTCGATCGACTAGAGCCTTCTCCCTTCTTAATCCGAACTGCTTCTTCCAAATTGATGTACTTAGTGGCTCTTTGCAATAAATCGTCAAAATCTCTGGGTGTTTTCTTGACCAAAGAGGTATGAAGGTCACCCTCTCTCAAGCCCTGAATAAAGGCATTAACTACCAAATCATCGGAAGCTTCAGGGGCTTCTAGAGTTGCTGCCGTAAATCTTTTAACATATTCCCTCAGCGTCTCTTCCACCTTCTGCTTAACCCCGAACAATGTTTGAGTAGATCGTCGCTGTCTTCTGGCACTAGCGAACTGATGCAAAAACAAATCTGACAACTGTCCAAAATCATGAATGGCTCCATCATTTAATTGGCTAAACCAAGTCTGGGCAGCCTTAGTGAGGGTAGTAGCGAATACCCTACACTTAATCCCATCTGAGTAACGATGCAGAAGGGATGTATTCTCAAATCTACATAGATGGTCCCATGGATCAGTAGTACCATCGTAATCGAAATTAACCGGCCGAAATGAAGCAGGTAGCTCGTCTTCCATAACCTCATCAGAAAAGGGATTTCTTCTTGAACTTCTTGGAACCCTTCGAACAGTTCTTTGTACTTCCCTCAACTCCCTTCTCAAATCATCCACTTTCTCAGATAATTCCACATGCTCTCGCTTCTGACCTCGAGGATAGTCAGACTGACTTTCTCGTTCACCTGTATCAGATTTATCATCCTCTTTCTCTTTTCTCATTTGAACATCAACATCACCTTGTTGCGATTCAACCCTTTGTTTGCCCAGAGCTTTTTGAACAGCCGTTTCTATCAAATTTGCTAACTCCTCTGACGTCAAGGTAACAGTACCAGGAGGATTCACCGGTGCAAAACTTCGACCCTCTTCACCATCATCTTGCATTCTTGAAGTTTCTCCTACTTCCAACCTTCTTCGCGATCCTCTAGTATTCACCATTTTCCAAATTCTCAACGTCTTAAAAACTCAAGATCTTTATTTCCCACAGACGGCGCCAATTGATTTTACTCCGATCTGACAATCCTCTTCTCCTTATCAAGAACCGATATCTTCGATCAAAGTACCTGCAAAACAAATACCGGGAAGGATTCCCGGCGATGGGACTCCGATGCTTAAGTCAGAAAATTGGAAAACTGTATATATTTTCTCGTTTAATTTCACATGCCGGAAAAAAATAAATGAATGTAAATAAGTTTTATATACTCCCTGGAAGATGTGGCGGTTAAAAGTCTTCTAAAAGTGGGGGAAATGGGTTAGTGGCCTATAAACTGGCGGTTATTTGAATTCGATTTAGTTCGTTCAATTCCACCCAAATGAGTTCGTCAGTTCAGTTCACTACTCATTGAGTTCGCACCTCAATGACATACAATATAAATACAGTTCGTCTTAAATTGTATCATAATGTAATTCGCTCTATCCAAAGGAATCAAACACCTTTCTTTAAACAGTTCGTATTGATAACAGACCTTCCGAAACCGAACTACCTAAGAAAATCCGATTCGCATAGTTCGATCATATCACCTCAGATGATACTATAAGATAGTTCGCTCATTCCATAATTACCTTTCTTTAAACAGTTCGCATCATTGGTTTATAATCCTGAATCAAACTAGCTGGTAAAAACCGGTTCGCTTAACTCAGCCATATCAGGGTTCGTCTTGATAAGGGGAAAATGAAAACTCCAGCTTGAAGAAAACCAGTCATCAGTGAAGAAGTTATCTATCTCAACACACACATACACACAAATGGTTTTAGTTTGGTTTTCCTAAACTATTTTTTTGTTCTTTTTTCAAAAAATAACTAAATGTTCCTTTCTATTTCTTCTAAAAGATGTATGTTCTCTCCAAAATAACTGAAAAAAAATCTGATTTTAGTATTTTGAGGATAACATTTGAGAAGAAAGCAATTAAATAGGATGAAAATTAATTAAGATCCACAGCAGTGGGTTAAATCTACCCAATAAATAAGGCATTTGCAAAACTATTCCTTATCCATATTATTAATATTATGCATGCATGAAAATTTATTGGGTATGGTCTTGTCTCTGCAAAGAAATGAGTGAGTAGGACCCATTAACTCACCTTCACTGCTCTTCATGTCCATGTCTTTGCTTTCTTTCTTGTTATACACATCCAAATCAATATTTCAGGCGAATCACAGAAATGCCGATTTTTTTAAATGCAACCTAAACTTTTTGTTTTTTTTTGGTAAGTTTACCGGTGAAATGAACAAATGTAACTCGAGGATGTTAAAAAAAAAAAAAAGAAATTGAGGTATAACAATTTTTTAATTTGTAATCAATTTTTTTTTAATAACATATCTATACTTATGAAAGTCACATGCGAGTCATATATTATGCATTTGGTCAGAAAAGTTGCTGAAAAAAAAGATTAAGATTTTACTTTGAAAAACTCTTGAACTTCAGATTACAATCATATAAAAATTTAATTTAGGTTACAAATTGAAAAACGATCATACTTTATGTTGATTTTTGAATTTAATCCCACATATTTTAATGCCAAATATTCAATCTAACTAAAAAAATGTGCGTGAAAATTATCCTCCAATAAAAAATATTCCCTTGCTTTTTTTATTGACTTTTTACAGTCGAATTAATAATTAACCATAAATCATTGATATAATCGATAATCTTATCTATGTCTAAAAATTATTTATTTAATCTTTTAATCACGTATGATTGAGTTAACTTTAATATTAATTTTATATTATTAATTGAGATATAAAAATAATTAATGTTCAAAAATAATAGTTTACATAAATAATAAAAAAAGAAAACCAAAAAGTAAATATTATTTGATAAACTTATGCAATTCATTGGCATTGGGGAAAACGCGGCTCCATACTTGTTTCTTGTTGCCTAGTGATTCAATACCTGCACAAGAAACAGAAAATGGATTTCTATGTTGTTTCAAAAGTTGTAGTGTTTGTAGAGAGAGAGATATGTATATGTCGACGAGGGACAACTGGGAAAGGCTGGTGGTGGCGGTGGTGCGTAGAGAGGAGTTGTGGCAACTCTGTCATCAACAATCAAGAACCCCAAGTATTTGCTCTGTTCTAACGTCCGATGATGAAGATTTTGATGATTCTCCCATGTAACTAACCTATCATCTATTCACTCTATGATTTTCTTTTTCTTTCTGTTTAATTTGAGTTTTTTAAGACTCAAGACATCATAAAATCTGTTTAGTGCGATAATATTTTCTTCTAACTTTTAGTATCTGTTCTTTTACAATACTGTTTTGATCACTCAACAAAGATCTATTCAAAGTAGAAAATAATCCGCACTATTTTTGTTAGAGGTTGAAAAAATAATTATGGGAGTGGCAGATTTTGGCGGGAAGTGTAATTAACGTTTTGAAAAATAAAGGAAATTGCGTTTGACCTAAAATCAACTTATTTTGAGATGAAGAGAGAGAAGGGCGAGTGGCGTTGATGATGGCTACACAGTGCAGAATTGGTTGGATAATGGCAGCAATCAGGGGCGCAATGGTTCAATTGAGGAGAATTTTGAGAGGAAGAGAGAAAAAGGCAAGTATAACCCTAGGGCCGGCATTGTCCCCAAAGCAACTGAAGGGGAACAGATAGCAGCAGGATGGCCGCTGTGGCTGGCGGCGGTGGCCGGTGAAGCTATTCAAGGATTGGTGCCCAGGAGCTTTGATTCGTTTGTTAAGCTGGATAAGGTATGCCTTTTCAATTGTTTTTTTTTTTTAAATCCTTGACATTGTTCCATACATGAACCTTTATATAAAAACACTATATAGAGATTGTTAATTATTGCCAATATTTGAATTGCACTCACTTTTAGTAGAAAAATGTGTCACTGTTATTTCATAATTTGGAAACATAACATTTTGTGGTATCAATCTGTCCAAAAATAATTTGACATGAGCATCATATTTCGAGAGCAATTATCAGATTTGAATGGAAGTGTTTTTTTTTTGTTTTGATTCTCAAAGTGCTTTCTTATTATTCCATCTTCTGTGTGTGACTAATTTGAGACAGTCTGTACATTTTTCATTGATATTATTACATTCCTAATCTTTTGTCATTTGTGCTTCTGTTCTTTAGATTGGTCATGGTAAGTACAGTAATGTTTACCTTGCCCGTGATCCCTGTGAAGGGAAGACTGTTGCTTTGAAGAAAGTAAGGTTTGATAGCTCGGAGCCTGAAAGTGTTAGTTTTATGGCAAGAGAGATTCTTATTTTGCGTAGGCTCAACCATCCAAATGTAATCAAATTGGAAGGTCTGGCCACAACACGGATGGGGTACAGCTTGTACCTTGTCTTTGAGTACATGGATCATGATTTGGCTAACCTTGCATCCCACCGTGGGATTTCTTTTACTGAACCTCAGGTAGCCAAAAATATCACTTTCTTGCTCTTTTTTTTTTTTTTTTAATTTCTCAATGAGCCATTTCCTTCCTATTGTTTTTATCTTTTCTAGAGAAGCTGCACACTACATGATAATTGTTTGGAATGCACCTTTCATCTTTGAGCTCAGATTCTACATCAGAGGATACTCTATAAATATATTTTTTTACCAATGCTTCAGGTTAAGTGCTACATGAAACAACTTTTACAAGGACTTGATCATTGTCATAGACGTGGTGTTCTTCATCGCGACATAAAAGGTTCTGATCTTTTGATTGACAGTAATGGCATCCTGAAGATTGCAGACTTTGGTCTCGGTACTTTCTATGATCCTCATAAGAGTCTCCCACTTACCAGCTGTGTTGGATCCCTATGGTACCGGTCACCTGAGCTTCTACTTGGTGCCACAAATTATGGTATAGCTGTGGATTTATGGAGCACAGGTTGCATACTTGCAGAATTATATGCTGGCAAGCCTATTATGCCTGGAAGAACAGAGGTATCAGATTGTTTTTATTTTTTATTGTTTTCCATGTAAGCTTTCATACCAGGCTAATTTCAAATCTGTCATGGATCTTCAAATGTGTGTGTGTGTGTGTTTGTGTGTAGGTATCTTTCAAGATTTTATTACAAGAGGTGTGCAGCATAATCTATGATGAAAATCTTCTAACTAAATTAGACAAATTGTGGTTACTCATATCTATAAACGCATGGTTGGTTTTCAAGAATTACAAGTTTTAATCTACCACTACATGCCTTATAATTTTGTTTATCATATACATATTACTTGTTATGTGTGTTTTTAAATTACAGTTGAACAAGGAAAGAAGAGATTGTTTAATTTCCCTACTGAAAAACTTCAAGAATTTTAAGCATGCTTTCAATTTGATAACTTGGTTTTGTTTGTAGGCTCAGCAGTTGATTAGAATTTTCCAACTTTGTGGATCACCCTCAGATAAGTATTGGACAATATTTCCTCATGCAAGAATTTTCAAGCACCATTTTCCCTACAAACACCGAGTTTCTGAAACATTTAAAGATTTTCCTGCACCAGCATTAGCACTCATAGAGATTTTACTGTCCATAGATCCCGCAGATCGTGGATCTGCAGCCTCTGCGTTAAACAGTGAGGTATAGATGTTCTCAGCTAATCCTATTTTGTGCTTTTAGTTTAGAATGAGATATTTTCATGTCTATCAAGTTATAGACTTCACTCTACGTCTCTACCCCTCCCCAAGCTTCTTAATTTAATCTCAGTCCACTGCATATATGAGTCGAAGGTTATGTGTATATTTCTCTGGGAGCAATTGGATGTGAACGTACAAGAAGATGGTCACTTATTTGGTTGGATTCATGCATATCTTTCTAACCAAAGCTTTGTGAAGTTAGTAGAAGATTAGGTGGGTTTGTTGATGAGCTTTACTACATATTTCAGAAATAGGACTTATGTACTGTTAACATTTGGGAACTGTAACTTTTAGTAAATCTTTCTGAATCTCATTCAGTGTTCTCAGAGAAGATTGTTGTTTTCAAAAGAAGGGTGATGGAAAGACACAATATTCTTCTTCCCTTCCTATTCGGAGTGTATTTACAGGAAATTTCATGCATCATTTGGAAGAAAGCTCTGTTGACAGTTTTTGAGATATCTATATTGTTTCTTCTCTTTTCACAGTTCTTTACTACAAGTCCACATCCTTGTGATCCCTCAAGTTTGCCAAACTATTCTCCCAGCAAAGAGTTTGACTTGTATCCTAAAGCGCGGCGGTTAAGAGTAAGGAGGTGATTACTTAATATAAGCTTCTCATCCAATTATATAATATGGAACCTAAACAATTTTATGGTTAAACCACTAAACTTTTGAGTTCTAATATTCACGACTGGTTAAAATCTGCAGAACTACAGCTCGAAGCTCCGGTCAAAAATATAAGTTGAAACCAATGCTGAATTGATCTCATCAATGCAGGTATCTAATTCACGTCTTCTTGATGTCTATTTTTCCCTTACAGTAATGATATTGTCTGGTTGAGCTCTACTTGATGCTTCTTGTTTGAATCGTCAGCTGAGTGCAGGCTCAACTCTGAGCAGATGTTGAAGGAACACGATACCCAACTCCAACCTATTGTTCACAATGGGAAAATGAAAACTCCAACCAGTCATCAGTGAATAAGTTATCTATCTCAACACACACAAATAGTTTTAGAAAGCTACTTGAAAATGCTTATCGAATATCATTTCTTGACCAGAAAACAATTAAATAGGGTGAAAATTAAGTAAGATACGCTGTAGTGGGTTAAATCCACCCAATAAATAAGGCACTTTCTTTGTTGTTATACACATCCAAATAATTATTTCAGGGCGAATCACAGAAATACTTGGGAGATGGATCCTCTCAATTTTGTTGATTGATAAATTTAGTAATTTTTTTTTTAATTTTATCCGTCTATTTCATCAACGAATAAGTACATATCACATCATTCATTTTCTCAAATGTTAGAAATTTCAGAGTCAGTTCTCTTTTTTTCTTTTCACAAAAAATTGTATACCCCCGGGGTACGGATCCTAGGATCCGTACCCCCAAACCGACCCGACCCAGTAAGATATGGGTTAATATATATATTAAAAAATGGCAGTTTCCACATTCTCTTCTTCTTCTATTTGCGACCTTTCAATTTCTCTGTGCAAGTTCTCTCTCTTTTTGCAATTTTCACGTTTTTTCTTCAATTTCTAGGTGTTTTCTTCTTTGTTTGTTAGTTCTTTGTTTTGGTGGAAAGATCATCGGTATTTGAAGTTGCTAACTAAAATAATTAAAATCAAAGTCGGAGAAATTCTCACCACCGGCAAAACAGAGCGGAAGCGATTGGCTTTGCGAAATCGGAGAAACAAATTACTGTAACAACAACAGTAAAGATGATGAATGAAAAATGGAAAAAGCAATCAGATCTCTTGGGATTTCAATTGGATTAGATTAGATTGAATTTTGTTGTTTTCTTCTCTCTGTTGAAAATGAGGAAATAAAAGTGATGTTGACTTTTCCAGAGAATTTCTTTCAATGGAGAAGACTTCAATATAATATTATTTTCTTTTTCTTGACTTAATTGAATGCAATCAAAGGTATTAATTGTTATAGTAAAAAGTATTACATATACACATTTAATGTATTACATATTTATTTTTAAGGTATTAATGTTTATAGTATAAGGTATTACATATGCACCTCTAAAATATTACAAATTTATCTTTAAGGTATTAATGTTTATAGTATAAGGTATTATATATGCGCACATTTAAGGTATTACACATTTACCTTTAAGGTATTAATGATTATAGTAAAAAGTATTGCATATGCACTTTTAAGGTATTACATATTTATCTTTAAGGTATATTAATGTTTATAGTAAGGTATTACATATTTACCTTTAAGGTATTAATGGTTATATAGTTAAGGTATTATATATGCACCTTTAAGGTATTAATGCAAAAATAGTGCCTTTTTTGTCTTCTTTTCTTCTTCTTAATCTATTTTCTTATTAATTTGTTATTTTGCTTTTTTTTTTTTTTAACATTCTTCTTCTTCTTCTTCTCTATTTTCTTATTTTTATTCTCCTTATTTACATATTTACTTTTAAGGTATTAGTGCTTATAGTATAAGACAACTCTTAAGGTATCAATTGTATGTTCTTAAGATATTAGTTGTATACTCTTATCAATTATATACTCTTAGGTATTACATATTACCTTTAAGGTATTATCTGCTAACCTTTAAGGTATAAATGTTTATAGTATAAGACATTAGATATGCACCTTTAAGGTATTACATATGCACCTTTTAAGGTATTACATGCTTACATTTAAGGTATAAATGTTTATAGTATAAGACATTAGATATGCACCTTTAAGGTATTACATATGCACCTTTTAAGGTATTAATATTTATAGTATAAGGTATTACATATGCACCTTTTAAGGTATTACATATTTACGTTTAATGTATTAATGCTTATAGTGTAAGGTATTACATATGCACCTGGTATTACATGTTTACCTTTAAGGTATTAATACTTATAGTATAAGGTATTAGACATGCACCTTTAAGGTATTACATATTTACCTTTAAAATATTAATGTTTATAGCATAAAGTATTAGATATGCACGGTATTACATATTTACCTTGAAGATATTACATATTTACCTTTAAGGTATTAATGTTTATAGTATAAGGTATGACATATTTAGTCTTAATGTATTAGTTGTTCATTCACTGAAAAATATCACTTGTATACTTTCAGGTATCACACATTTATTCTCCAGATATCACATATCTACCCTTAAGGTATTATGCAGAAATAGTGTTTTTTTCTTCTTTTTTTTCCCCTTATTTCTCATTCTTCTTTTTAATCTATTTTCTTATTGATTTGTTATTGTTCTTATTTGTTTAGTACATTCTTTTTCTTGTATATCTTCTTGTTTCTTATTCTTCTTCAAATTGCCATGAAATCATTTAAGGTATATGTTACTCTCAGGAATTATATAAATAACTTTCAGGTATTACACAAGTAACTTATAAGTATCATACATATTTATTTCAGGTATTACATAAATACCTTATAGGTATTTGTATATGTTACTCTCAGGTATTACATGAATTTCTACTATAATTTACAAAGCTCTAATTACACAATAACCAATGACCAATGAGTCTAGCTTCAAATCTTCAACAAGTCCAGCTTCAAATCTTCAACAGCTTCAACCAGCTTCTCTCTCGTATCTCCCCAATAGAGTTTCGTCACCACAATGATCTAATCAATCACATTATTAATCATAGATAAAAATCCCCAAAAAATGGCTTTGAAAACCTAAAAACTTTGAATGCAGTTTGTTTGGCAATTGAATTAGTCCCCACTTCTCATTCGTGTATGTATTTTTTCAATAGTAATAAAAATTCCTTCATGGCTTTAATAACTCATTTCTTCATCAAGTGCGCATACCAAGCTATTTATAATGACTTTCTTCATTAACCATACCAGTCTTTTGAAAGTCAAGACTAAAACAAATCAAGCATGTTAACAACGCAAAAATAGTAATTCCTCATCACCTCTGTTTCACGAAACTCCACCAATGGGATCAGAGTTACAAAATCGAAAAAGGATCAGAAAAAATGCGAAATCGATGATTTAATTTGATGATTCTGGATGCAGAAATCAAAATCGAAATAGGAGATTAAGGAAAAGGATGCATACGAGGACCAGATTGAGACCAGAGACTGTGGCGAGATTCGTCAATGGAGTCGGACTTGATGTGTAGAATCGGCGAGATTTAAGAAATGAAGAAGAAGAAGCATTCATTTTGATTTGGTTGCGTCTCACAAATCTCTCAAAACCACGCTGCATAAGAATGAAAAAAAAGTAAAAAAAAAAAAAATATATATATATATAGATGGGTCTGGTAGGCCGGTTCGGGTTGGGGGCACGGATCCTAGATCCATACCCCCGGGGTACAAGAGTGTTGCCCTTTTTTTTTTTCTATTTTTCTGATTTATCCAATTGTAAGTTTTTTCTCCTATTTCCTTACTATTTGTACTCTTTAATTAATTTAATTTAAGCCCTAATTCATCCATATTTCTACTATATTTTCTACCATATCAATTATTCTAAACCTTCTCAAGATCAAATAATTTGTTTGTCTTTATTAAATTATTATACTCACATTTTCTTTTCATTGATGTTGGAAAGTTGGTACGTATATTCTCTTGCTTATGTTGAGATAAATTTTAGTTTGATGACCTAAAGAATCAATTTAATAAATGAATTCATAGTGATGAGAACTTTAATTGAGAAAAAGAAAAAGAGAACATCGATTTTAATTTTGTAAGTCTTATGTCAAGTAATCGAAAACAAGATTTAAATAACTTTTAGTATTAAATAAAATTTTGGTCAAAATTTTGATGTAAATATCACTTTAATTGAGATGAACATAAATGATATTTTCTCTTTTTATTTCCCGATGCTTATTATCAATTGTGAGAGAATAAGAAATAACTCAATTATTATTTGGTGGGTTAATTACATTTAAGAAAGGGCAGGACTCTTGTACCCCTGGGGCACGGATCCTTGGATCCGTGCCCCCGACCCGACCCGGGTTGATTATGGGTTAGTATATATAGATTTTTTTTATTTACCTTCTCTCTGCACAAATCTCTCAATCTCTCACCCCGTTTTTCTTCTGCAATTCCTTCATATCCTCTACCGTTGCCGTCGCCATTGCCGTTGCCATTGCCGTCGGCTTCGTTGACAAATTTGTCAACGAAGTCCTAATATCCTCTGCACCGCCATCGCAAAGACCACCACCACACCAAAATCTCTTCACAGATTGACAATCAATTTTGGGTTGTTTTCATCCAAAACCTACGATTACTTTTCTCTTGCAATTAAAACACTCTCTCAAACAATGTTGGAAGATTTGAACAATGAACAATCAAATACAATTCTTGTATTGTCAAGTGAAGAAGATGAAGAAAATTCTGCAATATCTGCTTTTCTTAATCAAGTTATTCAGATAGTAAATGAAGGTAATTAACATTAATTTGTTTCAATTCACTCTGTTTATTGACTTTCCAGTGCATGTTTATTTATGATTTTATTGTTTCAATTCGATTAACTACATTGGTCACTGTTATACAAAAATTACATTTGAGGTATTAGTAATATGTTTTGTAGGTATTAAACATGTTCCCTATATGGTATTGCACAAATTTTATGCATCAATGATATATAATTTTTAGAAAATATTTTTGAGGTATTACTGAATTATTTTATAAGTGTTACATAAATAAACTGCAAAGTATTATATATATGAACTATTGGTATTAGATATAAACTCGCAGAATTACATACCTGAACTGCATGTATGTAATTTACTAAATAATGGACTTTAGCAAGTTGGACAATAATGTATTTAAGCTTACACATCATTTTAAGGACTGTTGGTATTAAATATACTCACAGAATTACAGGTATTAAACATATCTTCTAAAGGTGTTAAAATACTCCTCTACATGTATTTTATCTATGAAGTAATGGTATTAGATGTAGACTCCACATGTATTGCAGAATTACATACTTGAACTTCATATATGTAATACCTTTATGCTATTATAAAAATACTTTACATCTACTACTTATATGTTCTAAAAGTATTACAAAATTAAAGGGTCAATTACATGAAATTACAATTATGGTATTATATATCTATTCTATAGGTGTTGTAAAACTGCTCTAATGATATTGCAATGCTTCTCTTCCAGATGTCATGCCTGAGGAAATTGATGTACTTGGATTAACAACAAATACAATTAATGAAGGTAATACACTCTGATTTTGACTGTTCATGCTTTAAAGTATTATCAAAATCTTTTCACATATTTATAACTTAAGTTATGAGTTGTTATAGTATTACATATATATTTCTTTTATAGGTATTATATATCTGTTCTATAGGTAATGCATACCTGTTCTAAAGGTTTTATAATATTTTTTCTGTAGATGACATGACTGAGACAAATGATGTAAATGACTCTTTAATTGGACTAACAAGACATACAATTGATGAAATGTATGAACTTTATCGAAAACATGCTCGTTCAATAGGATTTTTCAGTTCGCAAATCAACTACAAGATACTCTTCAGATGATAAACATATAGAAGTTGCAAAGAAGTTTGTTTGTTTCTGTCAAGGACTAAAGAGGCAGGGGACTGGTTCAACAAAGAACAGAAAAAAATGCCCAATCACAAGAACAAACTGTAATGCTTCGATGAGAGTGAGAAAGAATGAAGAAGGCTTGTTCACAGTTGTAGAGCATGTGTTGTTACATAATCATCCATTAACAAGAGGACATCTCAGTCATCTTCATCGTTCAGAAAGAAAGATTGACGAAGAAAAAGACAAGACGATTGAGGACATGGTATCGTCAGGATTATCTGGAACAAATTCTTATAAATACATGGTAAACATTGCTGGTGGTGAGGAAATACTTGGGCATACGAAGATGGATCATATGAACTTTGTTAATCGAATAAAGATGAAAGCAATAGAAGCAGAGGATGCACAAACTGTGATTGAAATGATACAAGAAGAACACGCAAAAGAAGGAGACTTCTTCTATAGAGTTCGGTTGGATGACGAAGGGAGACTGAGTAATATTTTTTGGAGGGACTCTATGATGAAGGAAGATTATCAGATCTATGGAGATGTCATGGTATTTGACACTACATACAGAACTAATAAATATAACCTCATTTGTTCTCCTTTTGTTGGTATTAACAACCATCGAAAAAATGTCATGTTTGCTTGTGCATTTTTGTCCGATGAAAAAATAGAAACATTTGAGTGGCTTTTTGAAGTATTTAAAAAGTCAATGGCATGGAAATGTCCTATAACTATTTTCACAGACCAAGATCAAGCAATTGCAAATGCAATAGAAAAGGTATTCTCTGTTCATGCCTGTTAATTACTGATATCTTAACATACTGTATAAAATACCTGAAATTTTAATTACTGATACCTGAAATATCACAATACAGGTATTCCCTCAAAAAAGACATCGTCTTTGTCTGTGGCATCTGCAACAGAATGCAATTAGTAGATTTGCAGAGCTAAAGTCAGATAGGGCATTTAAGGCAACATTCAATAAGTGTTTATCAAGTTGTGTTGATGAGAACGACTTTGAAATCTGTTGAAAAACGATGATAACACAATATGGTTTGAAGAACCATTCATGGTTTACAAGACTCTATGGCTTGAAAGAGAAATGGTGTACAACGCTAAATAAAGACTTCTTCTCAGCTGGAATGTTATCATCTCAAAGAAGTGAAAGTACAAACTACGCCATTGGGTTCAATGTGAAAAAAACAACAAGCTTGACAGATTTTTACAAAATCTTCAAGGAGACATTGAAAACTTGGAGACTAAAGGAGCAATATGATGAATTTCAATCATCAAGATCAGATCCTGAATCCACATTACCAATGACGGGTATGTTAAAACATGCTTCAAGTGTCTACACATTACCAGTTTTCAGAGATTTTGAAGATGAATTCATAAAATGCATTTCAAGTACTTCAACAGTTTTAATGGTTGAAAATAGCACAATGGTTTATCATATTTCATCACTTGATGATAATGGTCCTATGCATCGAGTCATATTTGATTGTGAGATGAAACTGATAACATGTACTTGCAAGAAATTCGAGGAATATGGTATGTTATGCTATCATTGTCTGAGAGTGCTACATGTTAACTCTGCACAAAGTATACCAGATACTTATATACAAAAGAGATGGACAAAACTTGCCAAATCAGATGTTTGGGATAATTTTAAAAGTGTGACAACGACAACTGAAAAGGTAACATGGCGACATGATATGACACGAAAGTATTACAACCTTGTGTTGAAATGTCAAGGAAATGAGGAAGCAAGAAGGATTCTCGAAGAAAGTTATAAAAGAGATATTCTTGCAATAGACTATTTGATATCTCCACCAGTTTCTACAATTCAATCTGATACATCAACACAATCAAATATTGTTCTTGATCCAGCTCGTTCGGTTACAAAAGGACGACGACAAAGGATTAAAGGTCATTTTGAAAAGAATAAGAAGAGCAAAGATCCTACTTCAAATTCAACATTAACAAAGGAGTTTGGCTCGAAGACACCTACTGTTAGGTTGTTTTAATTTGATTTTGACATTGTAAATCCAGAATACTATTGATATATAATTGTTTAAAGTTTCTGAGGTATTAGAGAATTATTCTATAAGTGTTACATAAATGAACTACAAGTATTATATATATGAATGACAAGTATTAAACATTTGTTCTATAGGTAATAGATAAATTCTCCACAGGTATCTTATGTATAAACTAATGGTATTAGATTTAGATTCCACATGTATATAGAATTACACATTTATACTATTATAAAAAAACTTTACATGGACTAGTTATATATTCTAAAGGTATTACAGAATTATTCTATAAATGTTACCTAAATGAACTACAAGTATTATTTATATGAATGACAGGTATTAAAGATTTGTTCTATAGGTAATAGAAAAATTCTCTATAGGTATTTTATTTATAACCTAATAGTATTAGATATAGATTCCACATGTATATAGAATTAATCATTTATGCTATTATAAAAAAAACTTTACATGTACTAGTTATATATTCTAAAGGTATTACACTCTGATTTTTTCTATTTACGATTTTAAGTATTCATATTTTGATTATTCATTTTAATTCATATATATTTATATTTCTGATAATATATAGTTACATTCCTAATGAAAAACAAAATGTAAATACCTAAAGGGACCATATGTTATACCTATAATCTGTTAATATAATACCTAGACAAATTATTGTATGGTATTGACCTGAGATATACATGCGTAATACATATAATAAATTTATATAATACCTGAAATAAACATTTGTAATACCTAATAGGTATAATGTTATAATTAAAATGAATTTGCGTAATACCTGTAGTGAGTTCATGTAATACCTACATAGATCAAATATAGTACCTTTAATACATCAGCAACTGTGTATACAATATAGTGATGTATATAACATCAAACAACAGATTGTTATCATTTCCAATTGACCAGACCCATAAACTATATAACATTGTTATCATACCTAAAATACCAAAAATATAAAACATATAACATTGTTTTGAAGCCCTTATACCATAACATATAAACTAAAAATATTGTTAAAATCCAATCCTTATTACATCAGTTTGTCGCTTTCTTTGTACGAGCCTTGTATGTCTTTTGAACTGCAATTAATCTCTTCTTCAAACCTCCCTTCTTTGCTGCTTCCATCTTCTTCTTTTCAGTTATCTTCAACCTCAACGCAGGCTTATTTTGATAAAATTGAAATACTTTTTCCAATACAATCTTCTTAACCTCATTAATGTTAGATAATACAATTGAAGCACATAATTCAGCTCTGATAACTCGTCTTATACCAGCCTGAAAATATTAAAAAAATAAAAAAAATGGTCAACATATAAAATGATGTAAACAAATACAAAAAAGTAATTCAAAATACCTTGGTCAAGTCAGGAGAATAATAAACAACACCATCAAAATGCTTCAGGTGATGCATCATGTACACACCACAGTCTAAATCCTCATTTGATGTCTGCCACTTGAATTCCACATTCTCAAATCCATAGTTTGCCATCTCTACTATTTTTTCATGTTTTTGTTCAGCTAAGAATTTCAACATTTCAATTCTCTGAGAACATTCAAAAACAATTTTTTTTTTATTAAAATCAGAAATAGATATGTATATATATGTGGTATATAAAATGTCCTCAGTTAATACCTTAAGGTTATAACAATGATACCTTAAGAATATATACTTGATACTTCATTATTAGAAATATACATCTTAACTAAAATTACCAATATTTCAGCAGCTTTAAAAAATTGATCATTCCCATCTTCATACTTTCTGTTGTCTAGATACTGAAACTTCTTATCAACAGTAATAAAGACAACATCAGCATAATGATTTCCAAAGACAAATGGGACGAAAATCTGCAATTTCCACCAATATAAACAGTTATTAAAAATGTATAAGCAACTTCAATATAATAATCATATCAATTACTAAAACGTATTACCATTTCAACAGATTTAAGAAGATTGCTCTTGTTCGAAGCTAACCACAACTGCCAACTGTATCTCATTGCTCTTGAATTCTCTTCAAATGTACCAATATTCATCAATATCCTAAACAAGGAGTCCTAAACATATAAAAAAAAACATTAAAGTAAACCACAAAATCCACTTAACAAACAAACATTACCAGGTAGAAATTATTCATAACTTACACTGTGTTCCATGTTCAAAACAAAACAAGTTCTTTTATCATCAACCTTTACATCATTATTCAGCATCAAAGACCATGCAGTGATAACACTAGCATAAATCATAGTGTTTGGATATAATGATATAATGTCTTCTCTTGGTACAAAATGAAGATACCCTTTCCGAAATATATCTTCTCTGTTACAAAAATAAAAAAACACATAAATTAATAAATGATACTATAAAGTTAAACATCTCATACTTTCAAGGTATATAACTGATACTTCCTAGGTATACATATGATACATTAAAATTTTACATTTGATACCTTAAAGCCACATGTATAATACCTTGCGGGTATACATATGATACTTTAAAGTTTCACATATGATACCTTAAATGTACATAAATCAAATATATGCAAAACCTTAAACTTACACATATGATAACTTAAAATCACACAACTTAAACTTACGAATTTGAGCCATTTGTCTTCACTTCATAGAAACAGTAATCAACAATCTCTCTATGACCTTGATCCATTTCTTTCAAAAACTTCTTTGAATGAATAAGAAAATCTGAAACATAACCAACTTCATCTTTTATTTCCCAAAACTCACAATCATCATCCTCCACAAACTGCTTACCCTTTGAACCAACAGATCTCACAGCATCAACCAACTCTTTACTTGAAGGAATGTTTTTGTCAGCTAAATCTACATTCTCATCTTCATCATTTTCATTATGAGAAGTATGATTTTCTTCACATTCAGGATGATCTGGAGTTAGCAGCTCAAATGATGGCATTTCTGATGCCAATTTCTTCATCATTTTGAATTTTTCAACCACTTCATCAATATATTTATGAAGCTTCTCATCAGAAAAAAATTTCTGTGAATCAGTCATCTCTGGTGATGAGCTAGTAGTTGATTTATTCAAAAATTTCTTCTTCATATTCAGCATCTTGACCATGTGGAAATTCAAAACGATAGAAATATCTCTCTTGTAACACAGAAAAACTTCATGTAATTCCTGTAAAAACATATCAGACAGTTATAATATACATGATACTTTAAAATCACACATATGATACTTAAAACATATATACTAGATACCTGAAAAGAATATATTTGATACCTTAAAAACATATCAGACAGTTATAATATACATGATACTTTAAAATCACACATATGATACTTAAAACATATATACTAGATACCTGAAAAGAATATATTTGATACCTTAAAAACATATCAGACAGTTATAATATACATGATACTTTAAAATCACACATATGATACTTAAAATATATATACTAGATACCTGAAAAAAAATACATTTGAATCACACAGATGTCACATGTATGCCTTGAAAAATATATAAAACTTTAAGTATATGATATCATGCTTACATCTTTTGCCATCTTCTTTATTTCTCCTGTCGGCAGATCAAACTTGATGCATTTTCGTACTTCACCAGCCTTTTTAGGAAACTCCTCCTCTTCAATTTCTTTTCCAATCTTTGTCCCTACATTCTTTCCAACAACCTTACCCATCCTTAACAATGGGTACACATTAACCAGAATCTCACCTTCTCCATACTGTCCAGCAGCAACCTCCTCGGAACATCTCTTTGATATTTTCTCATCACACCAATGTTGTATCAGAGGCAATGTCCTAGGCTCTTCAACACCTTGCCATCTTACCCTTTGCAAATATAAAATTTGCAACAAAATTACACAGCCACTTACATACCTCAAATTATCTTCCTTAAAGGCCCTCATTGACTCACACAGCCTATCTAGAATATATGAGCACCAATCTAACCTAGAAATCATATTCACATCAACAACAGACTTAACAACAGTCATACTTATAAGCCTATTAGAAGAAGGTGTTAGAAAGGAACACATACAATACAATACAAACAACCTCTTGAAATCATCACCACCATCAACCAATTGTTTAATCACATCCACCAAAACCCTTAAGGGAACTCTAGAAGCAATTCCATACTGCTCACTAAGCCTATCACACAAAGGACAAGCTTCATCACTCTTGGTATAAGTTTGTACACGACAACCTTCATTCCTAGGTATCATAAAAGCATCATAAACATCATCAGCTGTAACAGTAAAACGATGATATTTATCTATACTAATAATCCTACTAGAACTGTTAAAATTTTTCAGCAACCAATTTAACATCTTCATATTACACTTCGTCATCTTCAAATGTAACAGACCCCCAAAACCAATACTCCTCACATCATTCTTCTATTTTTCAGTCAATGTATGCACTAGTTCAGTAAGACCATTAGGCCTACATTGACTGACAAAAGTACTGCCAATAAAGAAATAAAAAAATATATATTAAAACATTAACATAAATATATCTCATGCATATCAGACATATCAGACATAAATCTGATAACACATGATTAATAAATGTCATACATGATAGACAACAATGACAAACATTAGCCAATATATATCACCTTAAGACTATATATGTGATACCTTAAACACATAAAAATTAAAAGATAACCTAAAACTATAAAACATATACATATCATACATATAAGGTAATTCATCTAATAACAAATAAGAAATGAATATGATAAGTGACACACAATCATCTGATACCTTAACACCAACATATCTGTCACCTTCAGTATAGTCATGTGATACCTTAATATCAATATATCTGTCACCTTAAGTGTAATCATATAATACCAGACATATAAACATACCTTTTAGAATCCACACCACCATCAGCACACTTATCACCATCATACTTCTTAATTGCTTTCTTTTGACTTCTTGTACGACTAAAAAAATAATATACAGAGATGCATCACTCAAATACATAACTCAATAAAAGTAAATAAAAAACAAAACTCAGAACATTTAAAACAAATAAACTGAAATACCTGGCAATAGCAACTGAATTGTCCTTACTTTGTTCATCAGTAACAACAACAATTTGTTTTTCACTTCAAAAAAGAAAAAATAAAAAACAAACATATTAGAAAACCAACATAACAATACAATACAAAATACCTAAAAAATCACAGAAGTTCATTCAAAATAAGTAAAAAATAAACATATAAACATACATATTCATTTCCACATTATGTTTTTTCCTTCAATATACATATGATACCTTCACTTAATATATATAATACCTCGAGCATGTTTATGTGATACATTAAACATCTAAACAACAAAACAAACATAAACAACATATAAAAAAGCATGAAACCTTTGACATAAGTAAACATAATAATGAACTTTTACAACATATAACTAAAATTCTTATATTAAGCTAATATAATATATCAACATATCATATACAATAATGTAGTATACATGATACCTTAAGCTAACATATATAATACTTTCAGTTAAAATAGATGATACCTTTAAGGTTTTCATCTGATACCTCAAACACCTATTTATATATGCATGACATACCTCTCAACAACATCCACCACCTTCTCATTCTGCATTTTCTTCTTCCCAGCAACTAGTTCTTTTTTCAATTCAACCAAAATCTGATCCTTACTTCTTCTTTGCTTACTAGTTTTATTCATGATCACCATAGCCTTCCTTTTTCCTCCAGAAACTTTACTTTTATCCATTATACTAACACAAACAAAATAAAATTACAAAACAACATTATGAATAATCTACAGTATATTTCTTCTTCAACATCAATAAAATACCTGCAAAAAACAAACATATCACCAAAACAAAAACACACAACACCTAAAACTCGACAAAATGAAACACGTAAAACAACAAACTCATCTATAAACTCACAGGAAACAATTATTCATGCAAAAACCAAAAAAAAAAAATTACAAAAAAACAGAAACCCTAGATTACAACACACACACAAAACCACGAAAAAACAACTACATAACCAAAATGAAAACAAAAAATAACAACATTACAACACCTAAAACACAGACTACAACAAAAACCCTACACAAAACAAACAACACTTATCTCTGTCGACCTTAAGCGAAAATCTCCACAAATTCTTCGAAAATGTAGACAATGTTCAACACTTTAACAAGCAAAACAAAAGTAGCATGAGAAAACCGTCTGAACAAATTGAAATCAAACTTCAAATTTGAAGATACGAAACTGTATGAAACCCGCGAAGAGAAGAAAGAGAAGAGAAAAGGAAATTTTCAAAAAAAAAAAAAAATATATATATATATATATACAGACCCATATCTGCCGGGGTGGGTCGGGGCACGGATCCTAGGATCCGTGCCCCGGGGGTATACAATTTTTTGCGTTTAAGAAAATGGATGTTTTGACATGTTCTTGTTCATTGACGAAGTAGACGGATAAGATTTAAGGAAATTTACTAAATTTATCAATCAGTAAATTGAGAGGATCCGTTTCCGAAATACTTGATTTAAATATTCAGGACTTTTAAATAAATAAAAATATATGATAATGATTATTTTCAATTTACGACCTCAATTTTTTTTAATAACACTTCTATTCTTATAAAAAATAGGTGCAAGTCACATGTTTATTTCTTTGGAAAAATCGTCGGAAAAAAAAGTAAAGATTGCATGAAAAAATCCTTGAACCTGAGGTTGCAATCAGATACAAAATTAGTTTAGGTTGCAAATTGAAAATTGATCAAATACCTTAGGTTGATTTTTGAATTTAACCTTAAATTTTTTAATGTAAAATATTTTGATCCAACTATAAAAATACACGTGAAAATTATCCTCCAATTAGAAATATTTCCATTCATTTTCTTCTTGATTTTTTACGGTTGGATTAATAATTAACCGTAAATCATCGATATAATTGATAGTCCTATCTATATATATAAATTATGCACATTATATTATTTAATATTTATATCACGTACAATTGAATTAACTTTAATATTAATTTTAATATCATTAATTGAGATATAAATAACTAATAAAAAAAGTAGCGCCAAACAGTAATTTGATAAACTATTGCAATTCATTCACATTGGTGAAGAAGTGCAGGTGATGATGATCGCTACCTTAAGTATAATTTGTATATGGATAATGTTTTGGAAACAATCATTAGGGATTTATTAAGATAAACCTAAGAGAAGGACTAAGGGCACAACATCCATAGTTGACCCAGCCCTTTGTTGTTTGAAGAAACCCTCCACTTCCGGCTAACCTAATACAATGATATCCAAATATAAACCCAATATAACTTTAGATTCAAAGTTGACTTGGGAAGAAAACGCGGCTCCACATTTCTTTCTTGTTGCCTATTGATTCAATACATACAAGCAACAGAAATGGATTCCTATATTGTTTCAATGTCGCATTAAGGTGCAGTGTTTGCGTGTGTGTGTGTGTGTGTATATATATATATATATATATATATAGAGAGAGAGAGAGAGAGAGAGAGAGAGAGAGAGAGAGATTTATGTCGACGAGGGACAACTGGGAAAGGCTGGTAGTGGCGGTGGTGCGTAGAGAGGAGTTGTGGCAACTTTGTCATCAACATTCAAGAACCCCTAGCATCTGCTCTGAACTATCATCCGTTGATGAAGATTTTGATGATTCTCCCATGTAACTAACTGCTCTCTTATCATCAACTGGTTCTATGATTGTCTTTTTTATTTCTTTTTCTTTTTCTGTCTATATCTCTTCTTCTATAATACTGTTTCGATCACTCAACAACGCTTTGTTGATAGTGGCGCATTTGTAAATTCAGATTAAAATTTCAAAAATTAGTGATGTATTATTATCTATATATGGTGTGCATTGCGATTGACCTAAAATTCACTTATGTTGAGATGAAGAGAAAGAGGCGTTGATGATGGTGAGGAAGAGAGCCACAGAGTGAAGAATCGGTTGGATATTAGCAGGAATCAGGGGATCAGTGGTTCGATAAGGAAGTATTTTGAGAGGAAGAGAGGGAAAACCAAGTATCAGCCGAGGGCCGGCACTTTTCCCAAAGCAATTGCAGGGGAACAGGTTGCAGCTGGATGGCCGCCGTGGCTGGTGGCGGTGGCCGGTGAAGCTATTCAAGGATGGCTGCCCAGGAGAGCTGATTCGTTTGAAAAGCTGGATAAGGTATTCTTTTTTCTTTGTTTTATCATTGACATTTTTTCCATACATGAACCTCCTATATACAAAAACACTATTAATCTTGTTACCTTTGCTATTTCTGCTTCTTTATTAGATAGTTCAACGTCTCTTGATTTAGTTGCGGATCTAGTATCAGGAATTTTGAACTGTCTATGGAATGAAAATATAGGTGATGATTTTGATTTTTGAAATAAGTTATCCCTACAAGCTTCACGGTGATAGAAATAGAGATACTATGTAAGTTATATACTGATATATCTCTCATCAATTCTTTCACTTTCCTAATCATTTGTGCTTCTGTTCTTTAGATTGGTCAGGGCACTTACAGTAATGTTTACCTTGCCCGTGATATCAATGATCAAGGGAAGATTGTTGCTTTAAAGAAAGTAAGGTTTGATAACCTGGAACCTGCAAGTGTTCGTTTCATGGCAAGGGAAATTCAAATTTTGCGTAGGCTTGACCATCCTAATGTAATCAAATTGGAAGGTCTGGTCACTTCACGGATGTCTTGCAGCATGTACCTTGTTTTTAAGTACATGGAGCATGATTTGGCTGGACTTGCATCCCACCATGGGCTTTCTTTTACTGAACCTCAGGTAGCCAAAATTACCCCTTTCTCGCTTTTTTTTTTTTTTCTCAACGAGCCATTTTTGGTGTATATTGTTAATAATTTTTTTAGAGAAGCAGCACACTACATGATAGTTGTTTAGAATGCACCTTTCATCTTGAGCTCAGATTCTACATCAGAGGATACTATATAGATTTATGTTTTTCCAATTGCTTCAGGTTAAGTGCTACATGAAACAACTTTTACATGGACTTGATCATTGTCATAGCCGTGGTGTGCTTCATCGTGACATAAAAGGTTCTGATCTTTTGATTGACAATAATGGCATCCTGAAGATTGCAGACTTTGGTCTGGGTACTTTCTATGATCCTCATAAGAGTCAACCACTGACCAGCCGTGTTGTGACCCTGTCATACCGGCCACCTGAGCTTCTACTTGGTGCCACAAATTATGGTATAGCTGTGGATTTATGGAGTACAGGCTGCATACTTGCAGAATTATATGCCGGCAAGCCTATTATGCCTGGAAGAACAGAGGTATCTATTTTAGTGTTGTTTCTTTCCAGTTGGACATTTTCGAAGGATTTCATTTACTTGAGGGGTTTTGATGTGTGTGTGTGTGTGTGTTTCACGATTTCTCCACTAGAGGCATGTAGCATCATTTATGAGGAAAATACGTTAAGCTAAAAAACACAAATTGAGGTTACACATATTTGTAACACATTGTTCATTTGAGAATTTAAGTTTTTAGCTGATACCACAAGCCTGAAACATCTATGTTCAGTTCTTATATTTTTATTTCTCATATTTATGCTTGCTACATGTGTCTCTGAATTCACAAGTGAAACAGGGCAAGCATAGAGATCGTTAAGTATTCCCTACTGAAAAAATATGACTTTGAACTTGCAAAGTTGGTTTTTGTAGGTTGAGCAGTTACACGAAATTTTCAAACTTTGTGGATCACCCTCAGAGGAGTATTGGAGAAAATCAAAGTTACCTCATGCAACAATTTTCAAACCTCGACATCCTTACAAATGCCGAGTTTCTGAAACATTTAAAGATTTTCCTGCACCAGCATTAGCACTCATAGAGATATTACTGTCCATAGATCCGGCAGATCGTGGATCTGCAGCCTCTGCGTTAAACAGTGAGGTATAGATGTTCTCAGCTGATCATTCTTTTACTTTAGAATGAGATATTTTCATGTCCATCAAGTTATAGAGATTCTCTATCCATCCCAGGCTTCTTATTTTAATCCTAGTCCACTGCATGCATGAGTAGAAGGTTTATGAGTATATTACACTGGGATCAGTAAATTGAGCATTAGTACTTGTTGGTGATTGTTCATTCACATAATTGGATGTGAACCAGAAGATGGTCACATATTGGTAGATCGCTATCTCCTAAGTTAGCTGCCTCTGTACAAAGATATTCATCCATATCTTTCTAACAAAAGCTTGTAAAGTTAGTAGAAGATTAGGTGGGTTTGATGATGAGCATCACTACATATTTGAGAAATAGGATTTATGTACTTTTAACATTTATGAACTATAAACAATGTCCTGTTATTTATGTATTGTTTTATTTTTTTTTAAATCTTTATGAATCCCATTCAGTTCTCTCAGAGGAGATTGTTGTTTCCAAAAGAAGGGAGATGGAACAGCACAATATTCTTCTTCCATTTTTATTTTGAGCATATTTACCGGAAATTTCATGCATCATTTGGAAGAAAACTCTGTTGACAGTTTTAGAGAGAATTAGAAGAATTGAGATATCTTATATTGTTTCCTCTCTTCTCACAGTTCTTTACTACAACGCCACATCCTTGTGATCCCTCAAGTTTGCCAAACTATCCTTCCAGCAAAGAGTTTGGTCCTAATGTACGAGAGAGAGTAAGGAGGTGATTATTTAATATAAACTTCTCATCCAATTATATAACCTGGATCCTAAACAATTTTATGGTTAAACCACTTAACTTTCGAGTTCTAATATTCACGACTGGTTAAAATTTGCAGATCTGCAGCTTGAAACCACAGTCAAAAGTCTGACTTTGAGAAGAGAGGATCAATAGAGTCTCGTGCAGTTGCAGCACCCGACACCAATGCTGAATTGATCTCATCAATACAGGTAACTTATTTTGGTATCCTATCTCATTTTGAACTTTGGCTGCTTTACGATAATTCATGTCTTCTTGAACCTAAGCCACATGAGAAGCAGCATTCCTTTTTTTTTTTTGATTCTGCATATGTTAACAGTCAACTAGAGCCTAAGTAGTTAACTCTTGATGTCTATTCCCTTACAGTAACGACATTGTCCGGTTGAGCTCTACTTGATGCTTCTTGCTTTATTTCTTCGTTCAATCTTCAGCTGAGTAAAGGGCCAAGCAGGCTCAATTCTGGACCGCTGGTAGCTTCATCAGGCTTAGTGGACCAGATGTTGAAGGAACATGATACCCAACTCCAAGCTATTGTTCGAAATGCTCGTCTTGACAGGGAGAAAATGAAAACTCAACACAGGTGGACCAGTTATCATTTACCTCAACACACTGTAATACTTTATATAAGGAATCTGCTAAAAAGAAATACTTATAAGAACAATATTGTAAATAAGAAAGTTTTAGGTGGGTTTTCCTAAACCTTTTTTTTTTGTTCCTTTTTTTTCGAAACATAACTAAATATGTTCCTTTCTATTTGTTCTAAAAGATATATGTCCCGTATTTATTGATTTTTTTTTTCTCCGAAATAACTGAAAAATTCTGATGTCAGTATTTTGAGGATGACATTAGAAAAGAAAACTACTTGAAAATGTTTGTGGAATATTAAACAATCAAATAGGGTGAAATTTAAGTAAGATCCAGAGCAGTGGGTTAATCCGCCCAATAAATAAGACATTTGAAAGCTATCCCATTTTCATATTATTACTATGCATGCATGAAAATTTATGGGGTATGGTCTTGTCTCTGTCTATACAAGAAACAAGTGAGTAGGACCCATTCACTCAGCTTCAATACTCTTCATGTCCATTTCTTTGCTTTCTTTGTTGTTATACACATCCAAATCAATATTTGAGGGTGAATCACGGAAATGCCTGATTTAAGTAAAAATATCACAAACATTTATTTTATTCAAAAATAATATCCATAATTGCATGTGCAATTATACATGCAATGAGTGACGTCTTTTAATAAAATTACTGTTGAGTGACATTTTTTGCAATTTCTAATTTTTTTATTAATTATGGTTAGATTAACATTTTAGTTTTATGGTTATAGATTTAAAAGATACACCATATTGGTTAACTTAATTAACATTTGGTTGATCTAGGGGACAAATCAAGAGATTCCTCGTTAATCCTTGGGTTCCCAATATATTATATTCTACATTTTTTTTAAGTAAATCCTATTGTTGGATATTTGATGGACATGATACAATAATAAAACATACCACAAATAATAAAGAAGACGTTTGATAAAGTTGTCCCATGTTGTACGCTTTTTCATTGTCATGTCTTTGAAAACTACTGTTATTTTGGGAGTGGAATTTTGGTGTGGACATATACAGGTAAAATGCAGTTGTTATGTGAAATGATAAAGTATGAAATGACAAAATATGGGATGAATAATTTAGAGCCCATGATCAAACGGCAAAGCATACAATGTAGGAGAATTTTATCATTGGCCCATCAAACAATGATAATGACATTTTGCTTTGTAATTGTGTCATATGCCCATAGGCCATAGATACTACCATAGACGAAAATATCGCGATAAATCTGCGATATATCGCCGATTTATCGCGGAAAATAGCCTACCGATATCAATATGTATGGACGAAATTTTTCGGCAAAATATCGCCGATTTCTCCTTATTGGTCAATTAGTGCACATATTCGGCAAAATATCGCCGATAAATCGGCGATATATCGCCAATTTATCGGCTGTCGGTGGAAATCCTTTTTTTTTTTTTTTCAATAATTGGTTGGTGGAAATGCATGATTTTTCTGTTTTTTTTTTTAATAATTGTACACCTATTTTCCAATATCTGAATCCAAACACATCCTAAATGTATGATATATTTAGGGTTTAGAAAACAAATATTCTTCTTTTACAAGTATTGTTCTACAAAACGACACTAAGTCGAGAAAGAGATACAAAACCTAATATACACCAAGGAATCAAGCTCAGCAAGACCCCCGACCAGCTCAGCGTAGGGGAATCAAGACATCTCAACACAATATATGTATTAATGTTACTTATTATATTATGTAAAATACTAGATATATTTTTCAATTTTTTTTACAAAGTTTTTATATATTTTTCTAAAAATGTCCGTTTTTTTAGTTTATCTCTAAATTTGTTGTAAACATATCTTTTTATTTGAAATTTAAGTTCAATATATGTATTAATGTTACTTATAATATTATATAAAGTACTAGATATTTTTTTCAATTTTTTTTACAAATTTTTAAATTTTTTTGCGTAAAAACCGATATATCCACCGATATCGATATATCCGTCGATATATCCGTAAAATCAAGATACCGATATATCCGTCGATACCGATATTTTAGTCATTGGACACTACTATAGCTTTGACAATTGAGTTCAATATCAGTTGCATGTTTATTTTTTCTTAAGCAAGTTAATAACAGTTTACCGATGCCAAAAAAAAAAACCTAATATTTCATCCTTCACAAAATAAGTGTTATTTTAGTAATAATTTTTTTTTTGTCACAGTATAAATATCATTTCACGTACCCAAGAGAAAATTGTCCACATTTAATTACTAGAAAAAAATTGCAAAAAAGAAATTTCTTAAAACAACGTATATTTTGGAGGCAGCATTGAAAATAATTAAAAAAGAAAAACAATCAATATACTCCCAAATATCTAGAAAAAAAAAATCCTTGTCAAATTGAGTTCCCTGCTAATTACTAGAGAATATTTCTCGAATTTTGCAAAATAAAAAATGGCGCGCATGTTTGGCAATAGATTTATTTTTCCAAATAAAATTAGAATAGTCAAAGTATATTAATCCAAATTCGATTCAATGATACCAAAATAGACGGCATCACTATTTTTCAAATCTCATTGTCTGAAAATTAATTTCCATTTTTTTTTGTCTTTCACTCTCAAAGCAAAAAAACAAAAAAACAAAAAAACAAAAAAGGATTTTACAATTCCATCGAAAAGTATCCAGAGGTAAGCTGCTAAACCCAATTCTTATGATAATCTACAATTTCTGGGCCGTTAATTATCTGTAATTTACATGGGGCATCTATGTGAGTGGGTCTAGATTTGAATCCAAGTGTCGATTGAAGTTTTGGATTTCTATTTCGATTTAGGATTATAACTAACTGCATTTCGGATGTGGATTGCTGATTATTTTGAATTTGTTTTCGGCAATTATTGATTTGTTTACTAGTGCTGATTTGTGTGTTCTGATTTTTATTTTTTCCAGTGAGGAGAAGTGCGCTTGATTTTGTTTTTTGTATTGGCTGAGATAGATTCGTGAATTTGAAGAGGATTTTCGATTTTTGGGAATTGATTCTGTTGCGAGGTAATGATTAGAGCCTGAATTTGCATTTTCTCATTGCTTTTTTTTATAGGAATTAGTTGAATATGGCATAAATCTTACTGTTTAATTGTTGGGCAAATGGTAGATTTGTTGAATTTGAAAATTTAATGTTGTTTTTCTATTAATCTGGTGGATTATGCATTGAGTTACTCATCTTGTGGGGTTGGTGTTTGTGGTGCTCTGTTGCAGTATAACAATTCCTTTATGGATGAAGGAGAAAATTGAGAGAAAGAAGAGATGAGAGTTATTATTGAGGTGTTGGAGGTACAATGACTGGAGGGTCATTGGGATTAAGACTTTCGGGAAGTTGTGGATCGTTGCAGCAACAGGCACAGAATGGGAATTTCTACTTACCTCGCAGGTCTTCAAAGACATTCCTTAATGGTTATAGGGAGAAGGAGAGATTTTTCTCTTCTACTTTCAGATATTTGAGCAGAAGGAAAGTTGGAATGCTGATTTTGGCCGTGTTTGCAGTCTTGGCTTTTATGACAGGGTTCTTCACAGTCAATAAAGGTAGAGACAACGTGCTTTTCGTTTATGTTATTATTATTTTTAATCTTACAGTTTCAATCCTATGATTGCTAAACTATTTGTTGTAGATTTAACAAGGGGTATAGAGTTGTTCCTTGCCACACATTTCCATTGATGATAGATCTTATCGGTATTGTAATGATGCACGAACATGTGATTCAGTTATGTAGCTCCTATTTGTTTAATAAATTGAGAAATAAAGAAGAAAATATTTCTTTTCATGTTTTCCATTGTTACCTCTTATTATAACCTGTATTTGTATGAAAAACAACTGTTTACTGAAATCTCGTTTAGCAAGTATCAGATGATACTTTTCTTTACGGGCAACACATGTAAGAGTGATGGATTGTTGTTTTCAGAGGATGACTTCGGAAGCTCTGGTTTGCCGTTTGATACCAGATACTTTAACTACTCTTATGCTGCTTCGTTGTTGCCTGGAAAAGAAGCTTGGCGGTATAACAGTTATTTTAAGACCAACAATGTTTTAATATGTAATGATAGTACAAGTTGGGTTTCTCTCGTGAATGCTTCGGCTGTGGGCGCCTCTTCTGGTGCAGTTACTTTTTTGACCAATCCATGCAAAGGCTTTGCATTTCCACCCCCTCCTCCTGGCGATACGAGGCGAATTGGTCCACGCCGTAAGTTCTGTTCCCTTCAATATTGTGTTCCCTTTTTTGCTAGAATAACTGCTGAAGTGCAATAAGAACGTAATTTGTTAACAAACTGGCTCCTGTTGTCTGTGTCCTAAGTACTCATTTCTTCACATGATTACGTTGATTTAGCTTACCTAGTCTTTGTTTTGGTCCTCAGCATGCCCGGTATGCTATGTTCCTGTGGAGCAGGCCATAGCTCATATGCCCAAATTCCCATCACCATCTCCTATTCTTCATCATTTGAATTATTTTTCTGAGGATAATCCACTGAGAACTGAACCAAATGGAGGCTCTGAATTTGGTGGTTATCCTTCTTTGAAACAGAGGAATGATTCTTTTGACATTAAAGAGTCAATGACTATTCACTGTGGGTAGGTTTTACTTATTTTTTCCCACAGCATTGTGTGTGTGTGTGTGGAATGTAATTTTGAGTTCTCTTATGGAGCCAAACACAACTCAACTTATTAGCAACTCTATACAAATTGCTACTAATATTTTGGCTCCACGCGAAACACTACACTTATAAATATTTTCTTTTTCCGAAATTGTTTTGGTTTGAATTTAAAGATTTATGTAATTCATATCCATCTTGTCAGATTTGTCAAAGGATGCAGGCCTGGTTATCAAACTGGATTTGACATTGATGTTTTGGACCTTGAGTTGCTGGCACAGTTCCATGAAGTCATTGTTGCCTCTGCTATATTTGGTATGCCCAAGTATAAGCTATAAATTTCAAGAATTCTGTCTCTTTCAGTTTCCTCATGCTCGAGTAATATCACCTCAGAATCTGTGGAACTGCATGCACCTTAAACGTCTTAACCTTCTATTTTCCATCAAGCTTTTTTCTTCATGTCTTTGTACAGGAAACTATGATGTAATTCAGCAGCCAATGAATATTGGTGAAACTTCCAGAAGCAATGTTCCATTTTTTATGTTTATTGATGAAGAGACTGAAACATATATGAAAAACTCTAGTATCCTGGGTACCAACAAACAGGTGGGATTATGGAGGATTATAGTCGTGCACAATGTTCCTTACACTGACTCCAGAAGAAATGGAAAGGTCTGTTTGTTTTCTTTAGGTTTGTCTCCCTCTGCTTTCTTACTTAATGTCGATCCTAACCAACTTTGTATGCTTATATGTTCAAACATATAGATAATTGTTCTGTGCAGAAGACCCTAAGCTAACATGTTAACCACTAAGTTGGAGTTTTGTTTGGACCTAAGCTTTCTTTTATACTGTAGCACATTATGAGCTGTTATTTGCTTCTCTTATTACTTCAATAATTTATTTTATGTGTTGGAGCTTCATCTTTTGTTCTGTTTCCACCATAAGGTTCTTACCGTTAGAGTCTGGTTCCAGAGCAGAGGAATTGGTTGGAAAAGTCTCTTTTCTTAGAAATCCATTCTTGATTCTGACAGGTGCCAAAGCTTTTGTTGCATAGGCTCTTTCCAAATACCCGATTCTCTATCTGGATTGATGGAAAGCTTCAACTTGTTGTGGACCCATACCAGATTCTTGAGAGGTATCCTTAATCCTATCTTTTGTCAGCTTCATCCATGTTACTAGACTTATCAATACAAGGTTACTCGTGTACTCATTGCTTGTTGCCCTACTATCCTACCCCTCAACCACTTCATTTATCAGGTTTTTGTGGCGCCAAAATGCTACTTTTGCTATATCAAGGCACTATAGACGTTTTGACGTGTTTGAAGAAGCTGAGGCAAATAAAGCTGGAGGGAAATACGATAATATTTCTATTGATTACCAAATTGAATTTTATAAAAAGGAGGGTTTAACACCATACACAACCGCTAAGCTTCCAATAACTAGTGGTACATTTATTACCAGCTTATATTTGCATGTTTTGGTCCCTTTATGTCTCAAAATTGATTGAGAATTGAAATTTCTTCAGATGTTCCGGAAGGGTGTGTGATAATAAGAGAACACACAGCCATCACAAATCTTTTCAGCTGTTTATGGTTCAATGAAGTTGATAGGTTTACATCGAGGGATCAACTGAGCTTTTCAACTGTGAGGGACAAAGTTATGGCCAAAGTCAACTGGGGCATCAATATGTTTCTAGATTGCGAAAGGCGTAATTTTGTAATTCAGGTAGCTTTTATACTGTTATAGAGCATGTTGACTTAAATTTCTCTTACTGTTTGGTGTTTTTGGTGTGTTGGTGGGAGGAAGGGCCATATACCAATTATTTGAATGATTAGGATTTTGGAGTAAATCCTACGAAAGTTAACCTCATGGTCTTCTGAATTATTACTTAAAAGATTTTCTATGGTTATGTTTTTTGTCATACAGCTAAGGTGATTAGGATATCTGTACAACTTGCCATTTTCTAGTTGTCCTCTTCTCACATTAAAACAGGTTGTCACAGAAAACGGATCATGAGAGTAACCTGCACGCTGTTTGTGCCTTAAATTCACATATTCTTCATGCATGTAACGCCTTCCTGTTTCCTTTGCCATTCTTATCTATTTTTTCCAGCACTTCATTAATGATAGATTTACGATGTGCCTGGTCGAGCTGAATTATGCTGTCTTTAATTTGCATTCTGTGTTGCTCGCAAGCACTTCATTATGTAAAGCCTGCCTTGTCTGTTCTCTACTAACCGCCTTCCTCTTCCATTATCAATCTTGGTTCGCCTTTTTTTGTTGCATCAGTGTCTCAGAATCCAATTATTTGCAGGCATATCACAGAGATTTGTTGGAACAAAGAGCTCATATGGCTCTTATAAGAACTTATCCTGTAAGAACTCAAACTGTAAGAACTCAACCTTCAAGAATTTATCCTCCACCAGCTTTACCTCATGAGAAAATCCCCCCTAAAAAAATTATTGTCCGGCGTGGAAAAGACAAGAAACCTGGTTCAAGAAGGCGTCGCAGAGTTACTCCCAAAACCAGGGAGAATTTCTTTATTTGATTTTTCACTTGTTCTTAAGAAGAAAGAATTGTATAGTGTTTTCCATCTGTTATTCGGCTCGTATAGAACAATTTTTTTGGAACTTTTTGAGGGTTCTCACTTCTCATCAATCATTTTAGCACAACATTGAGAGAGATTTTACTTGACAGTTTCCAAATTGTCTAACATACTGTTGTAAGTACTATCATCTGCTAATAATTAGATCATGGTTAATTCATTCTGAAGTTCATGTTCACTTGAGTTGGTATTGATAAGTCCATGTTCACTTAAGGTGGTATTGATAAATTTCTCTCTCTGATCCCATAGACTTAGCTTGATGCTTGATGCATATTTTAAGTAAGGTTTAAAGTTCAAGTCGTTTGAGTTCCTTTTCCTTGTTGTAACATAAAAGTAAAAGAATCATAAAGGGCTGAAATGGATGTGTATTGCTTCATAGAGATTAAATGAATGTGTTTTCTGATAGTTTCAAACCTTCAAGTTTCTCAGCCTAAATTGATTAGTACCATAAATCTTTTGTTTTTTTAACAAGAAAGTTATGTGAATTTATCATTTAACAAAATTAGGTTTATGGTTTAACTTGAGGAATTGCATTATCTGTGTGAAAGCACTATTTTAGAGCATTGTTGGAGATATTCTCGGAAGTGGTTGTTATGCTAAACACAGATAATTTTATGTCTATTCGAAGTGGTTCATATGCCAAACACAAATATGTTATGGTGCTTGATGTACATGTCTTGCAACTACTACTTTTAACAAATGCAGTATTCTCTCCAATTTCATTCAAGTATTGTTTAAGAAAATTTGTCAAAAATTCAGGAATATAAATCCTAATTAATATAACTTTTAATAATCAAGTAATTTAGCATCCAAAATTTGAAAGATAATCAAACTAATTTAGAAAATGGATTTCTATCACATTTCTAAATTTAGCTATTTTGAATTAAAGTTGTATAAAAGTCTAAAAACACAAATATTTTGAAACAATACTTGACCTTTAAAAAATGACAATTAAATGAGTTTTCGTAGAGAATAACACTTATTAGGTATTACATATAACCGACAAATTCTAGACGGACAAATATACAGGAATGGTGAATATTAAAATCTACCCTATAAAAATATAACACAACTACAATTATACTTATTAAGACTTTCTTAAAGAATTCAATAAAAAACTGAGAAATTTGACTTATTAAAAGGAACAAATACTAGTTGTGTTTTTCATCTTTTAATGGGTAAAAATAATTAATTTTTTATAGTTGGTAATAATCGTAGATGCAGACATTGCATGATTTGTAGGACACCTCTGATTTACACAGTTTTCAGAAGAAGAAGAAAAAAACTAAAATAAAATATATATCGATCCAAACTTGGTAAGAAGATCAGTTGCCAGCTAATAAATTTGAATAAATATCTCAGATCTCTGCATCACTGTTGTGATATCTTTCGGGATGCAAATATATACACACAGAAAACAAAAGGAGCTTATTTGAGCAAAAAGAAAACAAAAGAAGCTGGCCCCATTAATAAATTATGGTTTCTTGAAATCTTTATAGTATTTCCAAGTTTAAATCCAATTAATATAGGATCTGTGTCTTCTGCTTTGGGTACAAAAAGTTAATTGTTGGTGTAAAAAATCAGCCAATTAGCTGTAAAATCGCTACTTTTTTTTTTTTTTTTTCTGGTCTTAGAATTTCAAAGGAAATATCTTTCCATATTTCATCAATTATCCACTTTTTCCACCCCATAAGCCTCGGGGTTTTTGGATCTGTTTGTTGTGTTACTCCTAAACTTCTTACTCAAGTCATATCTCTTTGCAGAAGTCCAAGCTTGGGACCAAGAAAGCGCTTTGAATAGGTACTAATTGTCGTTTTAAATTCAAGATTTTTATTGTGGAATTTTGTTGAGTGGAATCATGTTATATCAATAATAAATGAAGGGTTTCCTCTGTTTTCATCTGAAGAAAGTGATGAGAGATGAGATGGGAGGTGGTGTGGATGCAAGTTATGAGTATGTTGACCAATAAACTGATTAGGGTTTTTGCCAATTGTTTAAGGGTTTATGTATGTCATTGTTTCAGGCATAAAAATTGAATCTTGATTTGAGTTGTGAGGCAAGGGGAAAGAATCTTGGTATCTTCTGAGGTGATCAATGGTGTCATCTGGGTTTTTCCTAATTTGTATGCTCCATTCTATGGTGGCCTTATCTTGTGGGGCGATGATGATGTTTTATAGGGATGAGGTGTCTGTGTTTAGCCACGGCAAGGACCGGGCGAGTAAGCTTTTGGGTTCGACACCTCATGATCAGCTGTTAATCCGAACATCTGACTCGTTTTCAGGTTTGCTTTTGTTTGCTGTTGGATTCCTCTTGTTCATGGTGGCATTTGTTAGGGATAGGGAGTTTCATGGTTTCTTTGCTAAAGGCTGTGTGCTTCTCCATGTTGCAATGGCTATTTGGAGAATTTACTTTGAGAGGAAAGTTGAAGTTCTTGGCCACGACTGGCTGAGGCTGGTTTTTGGGGACATTGTTTTAGGGCTTTCGTGGGTTTTCTTTCTCGTGTATTCTTGGAGGGAGAAATATGATTAATGGTGTATCTTTAGATGGTATTTGTTGGGCGTGGTGTGGAATTGAGAAGCGCAACATCGTAAAGTTGGTATTGGTCTGGACTGTGACTGTTGGAAGCTGGATCTACACTGTTTTCTATGGGGCTCAATTGAGATGATATATTTCTGTTATGATCTGGTTCGGTTCACTGGTCGGATTGGGGTTTTACGGGAATTGGATGGGCTTGTGCAAGAGAAGTTGGAAAGTCGAAAGATGAATGTGAAGAACACTTGAGATTTGATTACATTGTGGATAATTATTTCTCCATTTTCTGTGGTGTTTCTTATACAATGACTTCTTTGTTGATTGTAGATCATATTTGCTGTAAATTTTCTTGAAAGAGCAATGTGTTGTGGGATCTCTGATCCACTCTTTAGTCCTTGATTGTTTCTCCCTTAGGCTTAGCTTCTTGAGCATGAGTGTTTTAGATCAATAAAGATCTCAATGATCCTCACTAGTTGCCTTGTTTAGCTATAGATGAAGTATGAAATGTTAGTAGGTAGTTCAAATGTACATGGTTTTTGGGAGGAAAAATAGGGTAATTTTGAGGGAGTTTTGCTTGTATGCTTTTGTTCTTGAATTCAGCATGTTTAACATCCAAGCATCATAGAATAAATGGAAAAGTCAATATATATGAAACAGTGACAAGGAGAATGAATCTTCTATCAATCTGTTCATCCATAGCAATCAAGAATCTTGATGGTTCACTTCTTTGCTTTAATCTTTCATTACAGATTCTTTTACATGTTTTGAAGCTGCAAAGTTTATGCTTTGATGATTGATCAAACTTGTCTTTGGAATGATCTAAAAGAAAGGGTAATGATGCCTTCATTGCTTGGCCTTATCCTATTCTTCATTACTTTTTTCTTGTTTCTTTTCTTCGGATGCTTTTTAGTTTTTCCTACCAATCTTTGTTCATATTGTTTGTCTTTTTTAAGTTTAGATAAGATGAGAACAGACTTGTACAAAACTACAAATGCTTCAGATCAAATTATCAAACTAACGTAATCAAAAACACAATTTTTCATTTTTTTAGATATCAAAAATAAAACCTAAATATTAGGAATCAGAATTCAAGAACTTTCTATCCTCAAAAACCATATTTTGGAAAGAAAAAAAAATGTTTTGATTTAAAAAAAAAAAAAATATATATATATATATATATATATATATATATATAAATGACAAAAATCTATATCTATATCTATATACATATAAAAACAGAATCCTTATATTTTTGGTAGTCTTGTATTTTCCCACAAACTTTAGCATGTTATACTTGGAAAATTCTTGATTAAATCTAAACCTTCGATCATAATTATTAATGATGAAATTTTTTTACATAAATCATAAATTGTAAAACAAGAAATATTTGGTAATCATGTATTTTCCCACAATATTTAACCTGTTATATTTGGAAATTTATTGATTAAATCAAAACCTTCCATCATAATTATTAATGATGAAAAAAATTACATAAATCATAAATCGTAATATTTGGTATTCTTTTATTTACATAAATCATAAATTGTAAAACAGGAAATATTTGATAATCTTGTATTTTCTCACAATATTTAGCATGTTATATTTGGAAATTTCTTGATTAAATCAAAACCTTCCATCATAAATATTAGAGTTTATTATTATTACCGCCCATTATGTTTGCCGTGTGACAATTTTGCTTTTTTGAATTTAAGCTTGCAATTTAGGATTTTATTTTTCAAAATTTAGCAATTACTGCCCAATTTCGGCCCGAAATGCTTAATTGGGCTAAAATCGCACGTTTTTTGCACTTGACTCCTCAATTCGGGCTGAAATTACTGAGATGGCTGATCATTTATTGACGTGGATTTTCTTTCTTATTTTTTTTACTGACATGTGTATTATTTAGTGGGACCCACCTGGACACATCATTCAAAATTAATTAATCAAAAAAAAAAAAAACCCTTGCCCTCCCCTCCTCCCATTGCGTCGGCTATGCACAACATCCGCCCTCCACCACCACATCAGCCCGCCGGCAAGAGAAAAACCGAGAGAGGTCGAAGAGAGAGAGGGAGGAGAGAGAGGGGGAAAGACTGAGAGTTTGACCGGCCGTTGCCGGCGGAGATGATGTCCGATCGACGATCCGAGCCCGAATTCATGACGGGCTCGGCGAGAACTTTAAGATAGGCACAAGAATCGCTCCGATCGGTGGCCGGATGACCTGAATTTGAAGAGAGAGAAACGGGTTTTAGAGAGAGAAACGACCACGACTTCTCCGGCCGATTGCCGGCGTAGGCGGCGTCGGATGGCTGATCCGAGCCCGAATTCGGAACGGGCTCGGCGAGAACTTCAAGATAGGCACAAGAATCGCTCCGATCGATGGCCGGATGGCCTGAATTTGAAGAGAGAGAAATGGTCGCGACTTCTCCGGCCGATTGCCGACGGAGGCGGCGTCGGATTGGATACGATATGTTTCGAGTCGGTGGAAATTAATTACAAGAATGGTGGAGAAGCTGGATTCTTCTGTAGGTTTGAAGAGAATCTGCGATGGCGGAGAAGAAAGGGTTTTTTTTTAATTAATTTTGAATTAGGTAGTGGGGCCCACTTAATAATTAATTGCAAAATTCCACGTCAGATAATCACTCGCCACCTCATCAAATTAGGCCTGAAAAACGTGTAATTTCAGTCCAAATAAACAATTCGGACTGAAATTGGACAATAACTGCTAATTTTGAAAACATAAAATACTACATTACCATTGATAAAACAGAAAGTCCTAAATTGTCAGCCCGTAAAACCGAAAGTCCTAAATTGCAAGACCGAAATCAAAAAAGGCAAAATTGCCACACGACAAACATAATTGACGGTAATAATAATAAACTCTAAATATTAATGATGAATAAGATTACATAACTCATAAATCGTGAAACAGGAAATAACTTAAACTTTCTGTTTTTCCTTTTTAATACTCCAAATCCATCATAAATCAAAAACGCAGAAACACTCAGTTTTAAGTGAAACACGCGTTTCCATTGAGAACACAGGTTGCGTCTGCGGAAAAAACCCTATTCTTAAACCCTCTTGAATCTTGATCTAGCTTGCCCCCCCCCCCCCCCTTTTTTTTTTCTTTTTGAATTAATAATTGAAGAAGAAAATAAGGTACGAAGAACAAGGTGCGATTCTTTTCTTGAAATTTATTTGTATTTATCCGGTGGTTTAATTTTATTTTTCATTTCCTTTTCTGAATTTTATAGTAATCAGATTATATGGGTTATGGTTAATAATGGAACGTGAATAAGGGATTTTCAGTGCTTTTATTGCAATGATCGCTGTTCTTTTTCCTTCTGAATTGATGCAAGTGAAGTATATAAGTGTCTTTGATGTTCCTGTATTTTGCGTTTCATTAGAAATAATATGGAAATATTATGTTAATTGTTATGTTTTGAAAATTAATGATTTTTCCCACTTTGGTTTTGTTTTGGACGAACTTTCACAAGTTTAGAATTGCAAAATTCGATTATGTTACTATGACTGATAACAGCGAAGAAGTGGTAAAATGATTGATGATTGTATAAAAATGATATCTTTAGTTAAAGAAAGCTGATGGAA
Source organism: Scutellaria minor (assembly GCA_954870855.1). Lineage (NCBI taxonomy): Eukaryota > Viridiplantae > Streptophyta > Magnoliopsida > Lamiales > Lamiaceae > Scutellaria > Scutellaria minor. The sequence continues at coordinate 9,196,931 of OX940727.1, forward strand.
GATCATGAATACTAATCTATTTCTGAATACTATTCAAGAAATCAGTGAATCTGGCATTTGTATAGGCTCTACATATGTTGAACTTTCTTGGTAGTTTTGTAGATTATCCTAGTATGAACATAGATTCTGTTACGTGGACTTAGACCGTATTTGAGCAGATTGAAAGTTCGGATTTTGTAGATCCAATGATTAGCCATCTTTGCTATCATGTAGTTTTATTGCATTAGAACAACATTCAGTTAGCTTTTTCAGGTTTAGATTTCAATGTTGATCTTAGATTTCCTTAACGTACAAATTTCCCTGAGAACAATTTACCTTGGGATTATAGTCTGATGTGTGGAATACCAAATTTGGACGAGATTTTTGTGATCTGAAATTTCAGGATTAATAATAAAATTGTGATTTACATGCGTTAATGTGATATATATACACACATGACTAAATCTCATATTCGAGGATCTAAAATCTAAACCAAATATTCATCCTTTAGTATAAGCTGGTTTCCCTTGGTCCAAGTGTTCTGAGAATCTGATGTTTTTGAGAAGCTAGTAATCAGGACATGAAAGATGAAGTTATGCTGGTAATCTTCTCAACTTATTAAACTGCCCTAGTAGCACGAGTGTGTAACTTCTATACTTGAGATGCTTTTTCTGAATCTCTGTAAAGAGTGCTTTGGAACCATCAATTTAACTAATATACTGTGTAGAGTTAAACCTAGGCCAGATAGTTATTTTATGTTGGAAACATGTCTGGTATAAAGCTTTGTATCTGTAGAAAGAAGGATGAATAGAACTTGTGAAATTGCTCTTATATTCTCCTGTAGTATTGTTCAATGTTTCAAGTTTCCTTTCACTTCCCTCTTACATGTTACCTTGAGATGAAATGCTAATGTTTCTTCTTTCCCAAACTTTCCTTTACTTAGTTTATTTGCCGTGAAACTTTTCCCAAATAGAGTTGATCCAAGAATTTTTAGTCAGTGGCTGGATTAGGATGGTAGCTACCTGGAACTCTAAGGGATGGACATCAAAGTGGATTCTGTTCTATTATGCATTTAGCAAGATCTTGCCACTGCTTCTTATTGCAACACCTCATGTTCTGTGTAGTTGTATGTAGATCTGTGCAGTAATCCATAAAACACTCAAAGTGTGTATGATGAATCATAGGCCATTTCACCCAGTCCAGCTTAGTACTATGCATAATTTCTGTTAGTATTTTTCTCATCTCTTGAATAATGAAGATTTTCTGGAGCACCTCTAGGAAGTTCATTATTATATGTGAAGTCATGAATTAGTAATAGTTCCATTCACCTGAATAAAAACAGTTATCTGGGAGTCGTTATGTTTTATGTCAGTTTTCTGCTCAGTCTATTTCACATCACCGGACAATTTCTTGAGTACTAATTTTTACTTTATTTTCTGTTCTTTATTTTGTTATTAGCCTCTCCTGGAAATGGAACAACCAAGTATGAGTGGATTTTTGAGTCAGAACTCTTCCTCTGTCATCTCACTACAATCACAGAAAGACCTAGGATCCAGCGCTGGGCCTGATTCGAAGCCAAAGAAGAAGATCTGTTGTGCTTGCCCTGACACTAAGAAGCTGAGAGATGAATGCATCGTGGAGCATGGTGAAGATGCTTGTGGAAAATGGATTGAAGCTCACCGAAAATGCCTCCGTGCTGAAGGCTTTAATGTCTGAATTAGCTTCATAATCATCTTAGGTAATTGGAAACCTTGTGATATTGCACAATGACCTACAATTTTTTGAAAATATAAAGTAACTGAAACCAACATAGATTTTACGAAAATAAGAAAAAAACAGTTTTTGTTTGACACTGTTCTTTGCTAGTAGCCATTGCTGTTCAGTTTCTGGAATAATTTGTTGCAGTTATTCGTCGTTGATATGATATACTCACTTCTCTGAACGTTTTTCTTGGCTGCATCTTTGGTGTCTATCACTCAATCTGCTTAATCTGGCTTCAATATATGACATTCTTCTTTCCCAATCTTTATGATACGATTATAGTGCTGATTGTAGTCGAGCGTTTGCAACCTTAGATTAGATTTGTCCCCAAGATTGATGCAATATTTTGTAGCATGAAATATATAATCTCATTGTTATGTGAATACTAGGTCTGCTCTCTGGAGCTTAGCATTGATACCAGAGGATTAATTACTTGGATCAGGAACTCCATAAATTACTGTCACACCTTGTGTTTTCACCAGTTAGCAGTAAAGGGTCCTTCTTTTTTTTGAAGTTCTTTGAGATAAATCGGATAAAGCTAATAGTCAAAAGAATCTGATAGTTCATGACATTTTGCTATTTTGGTGCAATTTAGCCATGATTTGGTTTCATGACACATGGAAAACATTTAAATGTGATTTTAAGAATTTGGATTCTGTATCATCTAAAACTAACCCAGCTTAGATTGAATCTTGTAAATGCTAAAGCTGATAAAGTACATAGAGTAATGCATCTATCATTCATCTCTACATATTCACGAGTATGTGTTTCTTGTGTATTTGTGGAAAATGAATACTTACTATATCACATGTATTTCATCCTGTGTATTAGCTTTGTTAAAATCGTTTATACCCTCAAAATCATATCAATGCACTGTCTATTAGTCTTCCTTGTTATGGCAGAGTAGCTCTGTCTTGGCAAGAATTCAAGAGTATCCATTGTGAAAGGGAAAATCTGTATTTCCTTTTCATTTGTTCTTGAATGTAATATGAAGTCATGGTGCAAGAACATGAAAAAGAGGAAGAAAAGTAAAGTAGGAGTGTAGATAGACACTAATATTAGTTGATTGAATAAAAGATACTAAGGACAGGGGTACATAGGGACACTGAAACTTGACTCTCAGAAGACACACAGTTTAGAAGTAGTAACAGTAGATGAAACCAAACACAGTTACAAACTTATTGAGTAGATATAGAGGTATCCTAGCCAGTGTCCCTTTTATTAGCCATCCTTGGTTCAGTGGGTGCAGCAAGTGCAGTTGGTGCAAGCGCTGCTCGACCCGCACTTGCACTTCCCGTCATGCTCCATGGCTTCCATGGCCACCACCGTGTAGCTGCAAACACACAATCATTCCCTCTTATTCACATACAACAACAGTTCTAGCTGTAGATGATGCCCTAATGTTAGAAGTGTATAGTTCATTACCTCTTCTCTGTCTCAACGATGTCTGCAGCGTATCCCTTCTTCCTGCAATCATAAATTATCGCGTTATTGCATGCTCGATTCAAGATTGATTGTTAGAAGCAGAAGAAAGAAGTGAAGAAGAATACTTACACACACTGAGTCGTGTCAGCACAGTCACAGTTGGCACACTTGTCAGACATGATGATGATGTGTTGTGTGTATTGATCGAACTCTACTGTTTAATGTCTGAGTTCAGTATTTGCTGCTATGTGTTCATCTTCTCTCGAGCAGCTGCTATTTATGGGTGCTGGTGATGGGGGTGCGGGTGGGGTGCACGCGCCTGAGGAATCTTGCTTTACCGTGATAAATGTGATAACCTCCACGCCCCATCTCACTCATATGATTCTGTTTTTGTATTTTTGTATTTTTTTTTAAAGTTTGTTTCCAATAGAAATAGAATTTAAGATTATATATTTTATAAAAATAAAGTGATTTGAGAAGCCCAATTCGGTTTCCTACAAGGACAGTGGTCATGTGGTAGTGAACTTCTAAGAGGAATAAATTCCAGATGATTTTGAGCCAACCATGTCTTGTCCTAACTTTTCAAACACCTCATCAACAGTGAGACAACAATGGCTATTCGAATTTTATGTTGCATCCTTTGCTGCCTTTTCTTTTTAAATAATTCCTTATATCACCTACGTACATATAATTTTCATCCATAAAGATAAAATACTATTTAAAAACGCACAAAAAGACTTTAAAGCTTTCATGTACACACGCATATAAGGTTACAAAATGATACTCAAAATGAATTATATATTTTAAATTTATTCTAATTTTAAAAAATTAATTTCATAGAAAAAGGATCGAAAGGGAAAACTCCATATTGAAGGTGAGCTAATTGAATGTATTAATCATACTTTACTTTATGAAAATAAAATGATTTTAGACAACATATATATAAAATAATGCTAGATTTTATTTTATTTTGGAAAATTTTAACTTGTTATTTAACATATATATAAAGTGAATTAAATAATTGATAAACATAAAAAATTATTTTATGTTTGCACATGCAATATATGTTTCAATAATAATATATTAATCAAAAAAATTCCAACTGTTAAACTAGGTGATATATATGGCATGCCAAAATGATAATATTTCTTACAATATAATATTATTTTATTTTTTATATATTATTGAGCTTATTTATATTATTGGTGTTTTATGCTAGTTTTGTAATAAAATATTAATTATCAAGAATGGGCAAAAGATTCTTCCTGGATTGGCAAAGACTATTATTCTCTTGAGAAGTATACACGTAAACTTGCTTATATATATACACACACACACACACATATACATATATACATACACACCTTTTTTTTAACACTATCTAACGAGACAAGATCTATGAGATAATGTGATAAAAAATTTAAATAAAAATGCTCTACTCTAATTTGATAATATCGTGAAATGAATTGAAAGATGTTTAATGATAATTCAAATATAGATAATTTATTGAACTAGATTGCATTTCATATAATGTGATCTATGAAATAGGTCTTATCCATATTTGTATCCCTATATATATAGAAAGATAGATAGTTATGTAACTTCCTTTTCTCCTGAAAGAGAATTGAGAATCTGATTATTTAGAAGTTGACAAGATCAAGATTCTACCTCTTTTCCTTTTTGTTATTTTCATGGTTCGGGTCAATTGAGATAAGGGTCCCAAGATGCCAATGGGTCCTACAACTATATCATTCTTTCCGATTAATTACACCCCAATCATGGATAATATTCCAATATCGCAACAGGTGTGATATGTAGCATGTCATGAACAAATCAATAATCAATGTTTCTTGAAATTTTTAAATTATAACATATGTCACACATTCAGTGATTATATCATTAGGGTAATACATACTTAGGGTGGACAAATTAAGCCTTTCTTTCCTATAGAGAACTATAGGATTTACAACAATAGCATGAAATTATCCGAACAATTTCATTAGATTAATTATCATGCATTTTAAATTCATCAATCCAATTGGTTATTGAAATTTTATATATATATGTATCAATCTATTGAGTATATATTAAGTGACAATGTTGGATCTGAAGCAAATAAGATCCTCTACTCCATATTCATAGTACATAATGTTCCAAAATAACCATCGCAAGCCAAGTGTAAAGATGACATCACTAATTTACATATGACGTGAATTAAAACAAAGATGGAAATACAAGTTGAAATAGACCATTCAATTCGGATCTGAAGTAATTCCTTTAGTTGGTTTGTTTAATCATTAATGTATTCATTGAATTAGTAATACTTTTCAATAATATAAACTTAATTCATCGTATGGTATGTAGCACTTTTGAGACAATTCTAATAATATTTCACCTTTCTCGATGTATTTGGATTATTCAAAACTTGGGTTAAGCTTGGATTAATTTGTTTGGTAAATATGCTGGATTTTGGTCAGAATCAAAAAATTATATAATTTTTTATTTATTTATGGATTTGGATTTAATTTGGGTTAAATAAATAAAAGATATAATTTATTGTGGTAACATTGGATTTTTAATTTAAAGGGGCTGAACCTGGTACAACCCACTATCAAATATGACCCTGTCAATAGTCTCCAACTAATTTGACCATATATATGTAATCAATTTTTATTTTTATTTTTTTACAGATGCATGTCTTATAATCCCGTAATAAGTTGTTTTTAGTGATTTATACTATGGTTACTTATATATATGTCCAATTTACAAAAGGTAAATCTCATGTTAGTTTTGTGCAGATCTAAACATACGTTAGACATTTCGTTTGTTTTTTAATGTAATGTCTTGAACTTCAATATTAATTTTACAATATTGATTGATCTATCCTTGTTAACCATTATGGTATCGTATGGTTGCAATTCTACACGTCATACATTTACATAAGTACTTCTTCTTTATGGCGTTTTTATAATAATTCAAGAACAACCGATCTTGATGTCTATAGATTTTCCAAAACAAAAGAAGCTTCCCAAATTTTTTTACTTGATGACATGCCTGAATTATTGGTGAAAAATAGTATAGTACTATTGCCATACATGACTACTAAGAAAATAACATTTACTCTCATTAAAATCATAGATACAATATTTCCCACATTTCGACCTTAATTTGCAATGTTAAAAATTGTCAAAAGCAATAATAGACATCAAAATCGAAATAATACTATCTATATTCCTCTTGCTAAAAAGTAATTCTTTTTAGTGAGATCAAAAAACTTGAGACTTGTAGAGTGTAGTTTCCTTTTGTTTGCTGATTATATGTAAGCCATATATAGTTATATATATTTGAATTCATTTATTGTAATTAAACGGATATTCTATCATTTATTTCAATACTTTGAATGCAGCTCATGTATATATTTAAAATATGATATAAAATGTTATTCAGAATACAACATTCCATAATTGTAATTTTGGCAGGATTGAGAGTAAATAGTAATTCATTGAATAAGAGTAGAAAGGGACATTAGAGTATTGTATGAAACTTATTGAGTAAGGATTACATTATAGATGATAGCTAGTTAATGTCCCTTTTATTATCCATGATTGAGGATTACTTCAGTGGGAGCAAGTGCAGTCGGTGCAAGCACAGCTGGAGCCGCACTTGCACTTGCCGTCGTGCTCCGCCGCTGCCGCTGCCGGAACATCCATCACCACCGCACAACTGCTACCAATAATTCAAATTAAACATCATATATTTATTTATGTATATTAATCCCACCAAATTAAATTAAATGTACATACCTTTTCTGGGTCTCAATGATGTCAGCAGCGTATCCCTTCTTCCTGCAATTTTTCAGTTAATAATAATATATACTCGATTTGAGATCGATCATTCGTACAAGGAAAGAAAGAAAGAATACGTACGTGCACTGAGACACGTCAGCGCAGTCACAGTTGCCACACTTGCCAGACATGATGATGAATATATATGTGTAGTGTAAGAAATACTGTAATCTGAATATTGATGCTATATGTTCTACCTCTCTGGGGATGCTGCTATTTATAGCTGCTGCTGCCACTGTACTCCACGCGCTCTCATTTAATATTATTATTATATATCCCTTACTCGATTGAAAAAATATGAGAATATTTTTTCAATTTCTATTAGAGTTAACATTTTTTAAGCTATCAATTCTCGTCCTCAGTTTTTTCTTCATTTTTACAGATTATTATCCTACTTAATAATTCGAATTCAATCTGCCCGTTTTTTTTTTAGTGTACATTAATATACAAGTTGTATGATTAGTATTAAGAATCGTTCTGGTTGCATCAAATATACGTAATGGTCATACTTCTGTAAACTAATGTAATAAGATGGTTAACGGAACCGATTAGGAAATGGTATTTTGAATTCTCGTACTATTAATTTTTCATCATCTTCATGATCTTATCATACTTGTGGTAATAATATTATTAATACAAGTGATTATACATATACGATAAATATGCAATAAAATATATTTTTTTAATTGTTTGAGGAATATGCACGAGACTTTTGGATTGGGGCAAGAACTATTATTCTCTTAAAGAATTGCTTGCACGTAATTTTCTTTTTTCTTCTCTCTTTTTAATCACAAAAGAATTGAGAATCTGATGATTTAGAAATTTGCAAATGCAAAGTTCTATTCTTTTTTTTTTCTTTTTTTTTTTTAACTTTTGTGGTTGGGGTCAAAAGAATTTTGAGATAAGGGTCCCAATCAAAGATGCCAATCTCTTTTTTTTTTTTTTTTTTTGATTATTTAAATTGATTATTTAGCAATTATATTCTACTAAAAATTACTTAAAATATGATTTGAAATCAAATATAATAATTGACAACTAAAAATGTGAATCACTATTCAAATTGAACTGATATGATGATTAAATGCTGAAACCTAAAACAAAAATAAAGCTTATAAGTTTGACAAGACTTCCAAATTAAACTCAAATATAATCAAATTCACTTAAAAAAAAAAAAAGAATTTAGTTCTCTATAGATAGCCTATCATTTTCGTTTCCTAAAGTGAGATTTCACAATCAAATAAAGAGTGGTGACCCTTGCATTATTCTTTCAATCTTTTTATCTTAAAAAATGCGATTAAATATTGGCTGTCTTCTTCAACTTCACCAACTTGACTTTCATACCCTTGACATTGAGTATTCGAACCATGGGAAAATAGAACTGGTTTATGATTGTAACTTTTTTTTTTCATAATAAAAAGTATGTGTTAGTGTGTTACCATTGTTTGGTTCTACTAAGCATAATACCCATACAAATATACGTGAGTGTTATGTAGGATAGAGTTAACGAAGATATAGTCAAATATTTAATTTTATTATCAAGATATTTTTGAAATATAAATAAGAATACATATCTTATGTATAAGTTGCAGAAGATAATAATATTAATTGAACTACTTTTTTAGCTTTAGAATCTTATTAAAATTTTGTCGTTGAGGAATTCCTGGAAAGGTTATATGATTATGAAGTCAGTTACAGACAACTAATTTAGCACTAACCTAATCAAAGAAAATCATTCTTTTTGATATCTCCACGGAATTTCTTCACTAATCCTCATCTAATGAAAGAAATCCATAAGATAAATCTTATTATAATTCGTTGCTCATAATTTGATCGATCGATTCGATTCAAACTCAAAACTAAGACAATTTGATACTTTAGTTCTAATTTCAGGCTTTTGGGTTCAGATATTGGTTTTGGGTTTTAAACTTTCAATTAACTGACTATCCGCACCCTACCCTTTTCTAACCACACCCCATAATTAAATAAATCAAAAGTAATTATTTATTAAATGTCAATAATACCCCTTGACCACACCCCACATATAATTTGAAATACTAATCATACCCCATAATTTCTAAACACACCTCATTCCCACTCTTCTTCTCCTTCTTACAACAAAATTTCCTTCTACTTTCTAAACCCTAAAAATATCACCCAACCAATATTCTCGATTGAAATGTCTATGGAACGGGAAGATACATTTGAAGCGAGCAATGTAAGATTTCTACTACATTTTTAATAGTTTTTAGTAGTGTAGCATAAAAAATCGAGTTTTTGTTTGAAAAGTCAAAAATCCCGCTGGAACAGACTTGTTCGACAATTACAGGTCAAACGGTTTGAAGGGTGTTCGACTGAAGGAGTCAAACATTGTTATTGTTGTTCGAACACAAATTTTCGAACAATATTATAAACGTTCGATTACCATTGTTTGAACACTCTTAAGAGTGTTCGATTTTTGTGTGTTGAACAGTCTTGTGGGTGTTCGATTTTTATTGTTTGAACATTCTTAGTAATGTTCGATTTTTTTATGTTGAACAGTAGGTTAATTTATGTTTTTTTGGTTTTTATCGTTGAACAATATGTTTATTATCTTCTATTTTCATTGTTTATTAGGAAAATGGTTCAAAATCCACGGAAATAAGTGTCGTGAATCCCATTGATGAAAATAAGTATGATGAACATGACGATGATCCAATGTATGAGGGAATAGATTACACAATTGAATTTTCCTTGGCCAACCTTTTTTATAGTCGTACTTATTTGGTGGAATGAGTAAGAGGAGTAGCCCCATAGGCTTAATATGGTGGTTTTAGTGAAACGTTCAGATGGAGTGGAAAGTGGTAGGAGGCCTAGAGTGTTATTGGGATGTGAAAGAAGTGGCAAGTACCCTCCATCCAAACCTGCAAGTGAATCCGTTGGTGTTGCGAGTCTGGATATTAGTGATAGTGATTAGATACAATCATGTAAGCTATGTCATTTTCTATGGTTACGACTGTATTATTATGTCATGTTTATTTTGTATGATAATGTTGGATATTAGTATGTTGGATATGATATGACAATTATGTTAGACGATAATAAACATGTTTTTCAACGAGAAAAATCAAAAAATGATGCAATCAAGCTACTGTTCGAATAGCGGAAATCGAATGGCCATAAGAACGTTTAACACACGGAAGTTGAATACGGTTAAGCATGTTCAACATCACTAAATCGAACTTATTGTGAAGTGTTCGAAAATCAGTGTTCGAACAAGATTAAAATTGTTCGATTTCGTTGTGTCGATCAGCTCTCATGACATCCTCATTCACAGCCTCATTCTCAGGCAAATTCATATCTGCAGCTACCTCGTTAGGGACATCAACATTATCAAAAATGGAAGGCAACTCGGGGGGCTCGTTCATGATAGTCTCATTCATTTCTTCATGCACGTCTTTAGTAGTGGCAACCAACTCTTCATTTCGTCTCTTTCTTTCGGAAGCCGTTAGTCGGTTCATCCTCCTCATGTATATTTTGTCAGCTGCAAATAATCAAAAAAAATGGTGTCAGTAACAGACAATAATCAATAGAATTGTTCGACAAAAGTACTAGTGTTCAACTCCTATAGTTCGAAGATACTTAGCTATGATCAAACAAAGAAGTCAAACAAACTTAGCGAAATTCGATCCTCAAAGTATTAGGCACTAGATTCTGTTCGATTTTGGAAGTCGAACGGCATGTGAAATGTTCGACTTCCCAAGTTGAACGCTCTGTGCTTTGTTCGACTTCCCCGAGTTGAACGCTTTGTGCTTTGTTCAACACCCTGAGTCAAACACCCTGTTATCCGTTCGACTACCCCGAGTCGAACACTCTTTCATTTGTTCGACTTCCCCTAGTCGAACAGAATGCAATCTCGCGAAGAACCAGGTTTGAACAAAAGTCGAGCAGTTCTTCGAAATTTTTCCGTTTTTCAGCATGCAAATCTCAAAATTTTCAAACAATACACTACATTTACATGCTCACACCATAATACGTACTAATTGGTTCGATTTTACCATCAAACAATCTAATCTACATAACTTCTATTCAAAATCCAAAATAACTCAAAACAACTTAGGGTTTGGGTAAAATACGAACCTGGATGACGTGAATCAGATTCTCTTGGAGTGTCCATTGCAATTGTTCGATTTCTCAAGTCGAATGACCACAATTTGCTCGAAAGTTCCCTTCTCCCTTTTCTTCTTGTTCGTTCGAAACCAAGGATGCAAATTGTGTTTTTTTTTTTAACTTTGGGTTTTGCTTTTCTTTTAGTCAAAGGGTACAATTGGAAATATTTGGGGTGTGGTTAGAAACACTTTAAGTTTTAGATATTGAAATTGGGGTGCGATTAGAAAATGGGGTGTGGTTAGAAAAGGGTGGGGTGCGGATAGTCCCACCCAAAGTTAAATTATAAACTTTTGTGCTAAATTAAGGGTAAAAAAATGTTCTTTTAGTCCCCTAATTTAATTTTAGTCCACAATTTTAATAACTCTTGAATTTCAGCCCGATGACCTATAGTAACAGGTAATATAAAAGAACAAAACTATATATATATATATATATATATATATATATATATATATATAATTTTATTTTATTTATTTATTTTTTTACAGGAATTCATTACAATAAGTTTACCTGTAGCAAAATAGAAAAAAAATTGGTATTATTTTAAAATAATTGCTTTACTTTTAACTTCAAATTATAAATAGGTAGTTTCATCATCAATATATATTTTTTGTTTTTTTAAATCTCATTCAAAATTCAAATAGGTATCATGTCCATAAAAGAAATTACCAACACAAAATTTTGAATGCAAAATAAACAGCAGGTCACTTGAGCTCTATAGTGGCCAGTTAACTGGACCAAAAATAAAAAAGATTCACACAGAGTATGGAAAATGTTCACTCACATAAATTATATGGTACAACCATTAGCAAAAGAATATGGTACTAGCATATAATAACACGAAGTACTGATTTTGGTTTGAATCAACAACTACAAATCCCAACTTATAACAGTTTTAACTGAATCACTACAGCAGTAATTTAGGTGTCCTCAAATTCCCCTCTAAATAATCAGATGAGAACATACACAAACGTCGAGATCAACCAACAATGAAGATACAGACATAAATAATGAAAACAAAACCAAAAATTTGTATCGAACGTGCACTATCACTCAGTGTTAAACATGGCCTCGACCCGTTGGCCAACATTACACTAATACCTCACTATATCCTGAAGGCAATCATAGAAGTGTGCAATATTGATCTTTTCATTACCAGAATATACGGCTTCAGCACTTCCACCATTTTCTCCCTGAGCAGCCATTTCGACCACCATGTACAGCTTCTTGAGGGGCATCTGGAATACAACAAACCAAGATTATAAGATTAAAGTACGGTTCATGTTTCCCTGTGTAAAATTTAATAAGCAAAGTATAGCTAGAATATGGATGAGCTTCTCGTTTTCATCCTTTCTTGCCCTGTCATATTGCATTTCATTGAAGATATTCACAGAAGTTGAAGTTTGATGATTTAGACTTACATCATTCAATGCCTCTGCAGCAGAATCAATATCCTCACTAGAGAAAACGTTAAGCTGCTGTAACACCTGAGAGGCAGCAGATAGGAGAGGTCAACCTATGGTACACAACAAAATAACTGGGATGCAAGAAAGATGAAGAGCTATACTTTTGGCCCAAATTTATGCCTCATACGTATTAATACTGTACTACTTTCTGTTCCAACAAACCTGCTAACAGACCCAATAGACTAAAAACACCAGTACCGTGTAAAGAATGAAAATATATACGCCCCATGGTCACAATCTCATTTTAGGTAATGTTGATGTTTGTATAATTGTATTCATTCAGCTTTCCAAACAAAAAATAAGGAAATTCTCTTACACATGAAAAGAGAGGAGACTACTGACAATACCTTTTTGGCGTCATCTGTCTTCAGTGTAGGAACATGATAGGTGACCGAGAATGAATCTCGAAGGCCAACTGACTCCAGAAAATTGACTTCACTTGTAGTCCCAATAACAAGAACTTTTTTGCCCTGAGCAAATAAGTAGGATTGTGATCATCTATGCATTCATTTTATTTAGAAAAGGCCTTGTAGCTCTTACATTCCACATTTTTTCTTACCTTCTTCAAAATGGACAAAAATATGGCATACGATGACCCTACCTTCAACTAAATCCTAATGAAATCTTTGGCAACAATAAAGAAAAATACCTTTGGAGGAAGCCGTTTCAGGAGCACCAACAGTGTCTGAGAGATTAAATTTGAGAATCGAGGACCAATTGCGACATACTCCAATAGCCTGCAAAAGAAAATACAGATAATATGGATCCGTGAGAAGTGCTAAATGCCCAATTATTGGATGTCAATGAGCAGGGTCCCAATATCAATAATCTAACACCACTATGTTACCTTTCAATATCGTCAAGGATAATTATGCTTAGTGGTGACCTATAAGCATCTTCAAATACCTACAAGGAAAAACACACACGTAATGCTCCTAAGCCTTCTGCATAACACACATACTTTTGAGCATATAACGACATTATGATATATATGAAGTGCTGGAGCGAGTAAGCAACCAACACATGCTTCTCAAATACCAAAAGACGGACTGGGAAATGAGCAGAACAAGTTACAACTTTCTTACTTCATATTTGCTAATATATTTTATGTAAAGTAGTGTTGTAAAGTAGGATATGAGTAGAACCTTAACAATCTGAGCACACTTTGTGGGTTCACTGAGTCCAATCATTGTTTCAGCAGATATCTAAGTAATGAAACAGAATTCAGAAAATCAGAAACTAGATAATGACAATTGACAAAGGACACCGCAGAGACAAAAAAAAAAGTAAGAACTTACAATCTTGACATATGGGAAATCACTTTCAATACCAATTGTTGCTGCCATTGCAGACTTGCCACTGTCCACGAAAACACGGAATTAATAAAGTAACAATTTACACATTAAATGAAAGAAACACCCCCAAAATTACCTGCCACTTGGGCCTTCCAAAAGGCAAGTAACAAGCGGACTTCCGTTACTAACTTTAACTTGTTCGGCCAAAAGCATAGTTCTTCGGTAAATGTGCTCATGCCGTGTACCACATTCAACAATGCCATAAAGTCTGTAAGAAACATTAGTGATCAGCTTTCTGCTACAGACATTTCCTTACATTGTAATACATGAAATAAACACAAAAACACCATACAGGAGAATTACAAACTGAGAGCTACAAAAAAAAATGCGACTCAAATACAAAGACAAAAACATTTTAAAGAAAATATACTTAAAAGAGTGATATTAGTCGCTCTCCCTGCTGCTATTTACATATCTAAGCAAACCGAAAAAGCATGCATGCACACACAGATTGCTGTGTTGTGGGGAAATGGAAGGACAGAAAAAATAAGGTAAAAAAAGTAATGCAACTTATTTAGGGTGAAAAGAAGCACAACGAAGAAGAAGAACAGGGATATACTTCACTCAAGACAAGACTCAATTAAAAAAATAAAACTCTGAATCCCTCTTATGAATCGAAGTTATCGCATTTACCTTTTTCCCTTTATTACCATATGCAACATCATGGGAGGGGGATTTCAGTGAATTATATCTCCTATTCCCCCTTCATTTTGTAACTATTTCTTCTCCTTTATCAGGAACGGAACTTCATTCACTATCACATTTTTTTTCTCTAACCAATCAACCCCAGTTCCATACTTATATATATGTTATATACTCGAGCTGAAGAAACTTGTCAGAACTCTAGCTTCTAATCCACATGCTGAAAGGCAGACCAGAATAATTCTTGAACCTTTTTACCCTTAGGACACAGGCCCATAAACTTTCTGCAATTAAGAATTGAAAAGGTATGACCTGACACTTACCAAAGTTACATTGAGGATTATATGACAGTACAAGACATAGTTATAGAATAGCAATATCTGACACTTCAACAAATCTAACATGAATCATGTTTGGAAACTCTTTACTTCAAATGAACTGTACCTCCAGTAAAATTTACCAACCAAATGTTGTCATTGAACTTATAACTCCCTACAACCTTTCAAGTTCCATCTTCCCGCAGAATGCATAAGTAAAGAAATTGTCACATTGTCATGAATCCACATGTAAATAACTTCTTTCTCTAGATATCCTATCATACCTGCAGCGTTCAAGGTTATCTGTGGAAGCTCCAAATGCTGGTATTACTTCATGAAGTGCATTCAGAAAATCGTCCATGGTAACTTTTATATTCTCCTCATCCACTGGTTTGGTAAGATCATCCATACTTAGTTGCCTGTTCAGTGCATATGAAACCGCACTTTTAACAACACCTTCCAGCTCTGCTCCACTAAAATTTTTTGTCCGAGCAGCTGCATTCAGGAAGAATGATAATGCTTTAGAAATTTCATTAAATTAAGCACAGCAGAGCCATAACTACCAAAAAAAATTTGGTCATGCACTTAGTGAGAATCTGAGATGCAATACTTCACTGCACCATTTTCCAATAAACAGGTGGGAGTTCAGCACTCATCCCATACTCTCATTTGAGCCATTTAACCCTTATACTACCATAATGTCAAAAATAGTGTAGCAAGCTAACCACATACCAAGCTCTTCCAAGTTGACATCCGGAGCAAGAAAAGAACTTTCTTTCATCTTGTTTGTATGAATCTGAAGAATCTGTAAACGACCATTTTCATCAGGAAGGCTGATTTCCACTTGGACTTCGAGACGTCCAGGCCTGAAACCCAGAACACATATAGCAGACACATATTTAAACTTGAAAGATGTTAGTTATCGTATTAAATCACTTCATAGAGAGGAAAAATGGAACAAGAGACCACATTTACCTCAGAAGAGCTTCATCAAGCAAATCTTTCCTGTTCGTCATTCCAATGAGCAGGACATTATTCAGAGATTCCACACCATCTATCTAAACAACAAGTAATTAAGAGGTATCAATGGAATAAACCACCAAAAATTAACATTGAAATGAAGCAACTTGAACTGAAACCACAAGTACCTTAGTGAGGAGTTGGTTTACAATACTATCATGTACTCCAGTCCCATCTCTAGTTGAACCTCTAGACTGAGAAATTCAAACCAAGAAAGTAAATAATAATAATAATAATAATAATAATAATAATAACTGCTAGGAAGTATTTAAACAATACAATACTTTAGTAGCACCTGAGTACTTGATTTAATAAGTATTATCTCGGGACATATGAGAAATGTTAAAGGCCTGATATAAGCCATTTATATGTAAATTGAGTCAAATATGAGCGTATATGACATGGATAAAAATTCATGGTTGCTAAAAAAGAGTGGCTTGAAACCAAACTGAATAATTAGAAAAAGACAAGACCTCATCAACACAAAACCTGAAATTGCAATTCTTTTTTTCAATATTAACTTTTCGAAGTTAACAGGCACCAAAAGCACCTTTCTGAAATCCGACCATAGATAACAATAAATAAGTTTTGTAGCCAACTATTTGTGGGAATGTAAATAAATATGAGCAGCAGATCAGAGGTGGAAGCCATCCCTCAAGGACCACGTTGAAAATCATTGTGCACAAAGGGTCAGGTATAAGAAGTTTCTATATGAGTTCTCTATATGTCCTACCTTACAAATTGCATCAATTTCATCAAAAATGATGATATGCAGCTCACTTTGATCACCTGAAAGATGGAAGTGAAACCATTAACCGAGAAAGTAGAAACATGATAAAGTTCTGGACTTTGGTTTTAAAAAATAACCTACCTTGGGTTCTTTGATCATGCTCAGCATCAGCAAATAGATCTCGCACATTCTTCTCAGTTTCACCAACGAATTTGCTCAACACTTCAGGTCCATTCACAATCTAAAATTCCAGGATTAACCATATTGAGATGAGAGATCAAACAGCTAATTGTAGTAATTCAATGATGTGCAATCAGCTCCATTAAAACACAGCACAGACAAAGCCAGATATCCTCCCAGAATCATAAATATAATCCAGCTAAGGAGTAATGATTATAAATGAAACACAAAATCCTCAAGTGGACATTATATAAAAGAAATGGTGATCACATATATAAATACTTGGTACACCAGATATTTTTGGAATTGAGTTTTGAAACTAGGCCATTTGGGTTTTTTGTTGGACAATTCATAGTAATTTACTTTTTCATAGACACTCACGTTGATTAAAATTTCCTGTTTGTGCACCTACAAGCATATAAAACAATAAAAGGTGCTTGTTTCCAATCTCTCACAAATAAAGTTGCAAAGAATAAAATAAATTGTATACTTATCTGCATGAATACAACTGGTAAGATCACAACTAGAAGGGCATATGAAGAAACTCTCATGCTCATACCTTTGGTTCCTTGCCATTCAACATTTTTCCGATCTGCCGAGCCATTAACGTCTTCCCAGTACCAGGAGGTCCATAAAGCAGCATTCCTTTGACATGCTTAATGCCAAGTCTGACATGAAGGGGAAATCAAAATTTCAAGTTGCATGAGAAAGTAAATGATAACTCATCTCACTCGAGATTAAACCCCAAGTGAAGTAAAGAATGAGAATAAAGGTAAAACTTCATAAATCAAGATTATGAGCATTACTTAGAGGTCACATGAGGAGGGAAAACTCTCGAGGCAAAAGCTCTTCGGAATATATCAGCAAACTCTGCACTCAAACCACCGATACCAAATGATTGAAGATTGAACTCTTTATGCCTAAAGATGTTGCTGCTAGCAGCTTCTCTCTGGTTGACAATCTGCATTGACTCCATAGAAACATGGATAACTAACTCCTTTGAACTTTAAATAACCTAGTGGACCATATATCACCATATATTTGTTAAAAGGTGAAAAAACAGACCTTTATTCCACTTGAATTTTGTGCTTCATATATAATGTAAGTGTCAGCTGATATCATCCCTCTCTCAATACCACTAGATTTTTCTTGGCCCTCTAAAGTAGCTTGATTGACAGTAAAGATGTATCCATTTCCATGGTATTCAAATGTTACCCTTTGCCCAGTTGTCATAATCTGCATGAAGAAGAATAGTTCTTAAAATAACCTTACAAGTATTAACAACCATACCGCATGAATATCTTGAAATATATAATTGCTAACTCTCCTTTTCCATCTTCCAAAATACATATTGCTTTCACGTTATGGTTCTGTGCATGCTTGTGCAAGTGTGCAAGTGAGATCAAGAGAGAGATGCCAATAAATAGGTAGATCTTCGACAAATATATTTTCCTGATCTATAATTTAATTATGTTATTTCTATTTTCTGAGGTGTCCAGTGACACATAGCAAATTCTTAACATGTGCTCAGAAAACAAATATTAATGCAGGTCCTTGTATAATGTTGATTGAACATTTTTGTAAATATTGAACATATCCTACACCACATTTTGCATTAACTACCAAACAACAGGACTTCAAGATACAAGGGCAGAAAGAAGAAGAGTTCAAGACATTTATATTAATCAAATATGACATATAATACAATTTGAAGGTAAAGTACAGGTGTGCCGGCAAGAAAACAGCGGGAAGAAGTTTTATTTGAAAGGGATAACAAAAGAAAATAAAATACTGATAGACAACATCTTTTAAGATAAACATAAGTTGAGAAAGTAATTTTTCTTGCACATAGAACTCTAAAAGGCATGTGTATCAACATAAACCATCGAAAAATCTCAAACACTCTCCGACCACATAAACACCCTCTCGATTTTGATGATAGTGACAGTATTGATGTACAAAAGGACTTTTACAGCAGTTTATGTAAAGATAAATTATTAAATTGTAAGTTGAATTTTAGCCCTTACCTGGTCCATAAATCTCCTGTGGATCTGCTGGGACAAAAGAACGGCATCCACCTGCACGATAACAGATTGTCAATTCCGATACGCCAACAAGCTAATAGTCAGTGAGTTGATACAATCAGTTCACACGCAAGAGCAATCGTATGAAAGAAGCAAATCAGAAAATCTCAAAGTAATGACCTGCAGCAGTAGGCACAACCATGGAATTAGAGGAAAACAAGAGAGTGACTTGAAAGAGGAAAAATACCTGTTCTTCTCTTGCCCCTTTCTTCACAAACTCCAACTCAAGGGTTAGCAATGCAATGTTGAAATCTTCAGGAGGAGTAAACCTGAAGAGTTTAGAATAAACTGTCAACAGAAAAGCAGAAACAAAAAATGATTAACGTTATGTGAACTAAACGTGTTGTACCTGCTAACAGATACTGTGTCTCCAGTGGAAACTTTAGCATGGCGACGTTGAATGGCATTAAGAGCGATATGGCCACTTGGAATGGCATCATGTCCAGTATATTGATAGTTAAGGTCACAGAGACATATCATGAAGATATCTAACATACCCCAATAACTCCAAAAAAATACCGCTAATTATATCATACTATAACACTACCAGTAGCAGCAAAATATAGTATTGATAGCAGTCGTGACAGGAATAGTAAGAAAAGGAACAATACATAAATTTGCATCATCCACCAATAAAGCCCCTGAGAGAGAACATGTATCACATTTAGCCATTGAGCATGTCAACATAATTGTATGAAAGGCATTTATTTTTGTGTCAGGCAAATATCCTAAATGTGCAGTTATATCAGTTAAAAGTCAAGACACAAGGTTCTAGTCCATAATCAGTTAATTGTTAACTACATCTGGCCATCAATCCTTTATCAGCAACTCAAAAACTCAGAATAATGATAACATTATCAATGAAACACCAACTGAAGCAATAAGCCTCGACATATGTTTAATCAACCTAAGTTTAACACCATTATAACAGAAATGCATGTCAATCAAAGTAGCGGGTGAAATGACCAAACTGAACTTAAATGCTCAGAATCTGCAAAGAGAGAGAAAATCATAGAGCATTTATTGGCAATGCTGAATCACTAACAATTAGGAAATCATAACCATCCAGGAAAAAACCCTTTATCCAAAATCAAAAACCCTAAGCAACCCATAATTTATTACATAGCATAAAAACGAAACCCTGAAACACAAATCTAAAGCAGAACAGTGTAATCACTACGATTTCCCCTCCAAATTTCCAATATTAAAACCTACATACAGTCATTAAACCAGGATTGGATCGCATTCTCATATAAAAAATCTTAAACAATCATCAGTACCTACCACCATACTACGCATCAGAAACATCATCAACATAGAGGGGTGGGAAATGCGCGCACACGCGGCATGTGAGAGAAATGTAAGCTCGATAAAAAGGATATGCAATGGAAAGAACGAACACATCGCCGATTAAAGCGTAGGCCAGTCTGGATCCAGGAACAAGAAAGTTCCGGAGATCGGAGGGGGAGCAGTAGGCGAAATTTGTGTAGGCGAGATCTTTCCCCGGAGTATTAGTCACTATCATCGCCGTCGAACGCCCGGCCATATTTCAGCTTCTCCGACGGAGATGAGATCAAGATTATGGTGGCTGGCCGGAGTAGATGAAATGGTAAACTATCTGAGAAATCAATTTGTCTTCCCTCTTCTTTTATGTTCTTTCCTTTCTTTCTTGCGTTTTCTTGCTTCGCTCATAAGTCATGAATTGATCGATCGTTTCAATTGAGGACTAGCGTTTTCTTCAGCATGAGTTGTAAGCGCGTATTAGAACTAGCGCCTAAAGCCACGTGCGTAAATTTTGATCGAGTATGAGGGATTTCTTATGCCTTTAGCTTTTTTAACCTATTAAAATAAAGGTTAGGATAAAATTTAGGGGCCGTTTGGTAGACACCTTTGCAACTAAGCAATGGAAATGGAATGGATTTAGGCCGTTTGGTACACACCTTTGATTGCTGCTACAGTGATTTGAAATCCTAAAATTAAGGAATCACGATTACTCAGGTTTTCCCAAGCTATGACTTTCATTACTCAACTCTATTTTCTAAAATAATAATAATAATACTAATAATAATAATAATAATAATACTAATAATAATAATAATAATACTAATACTAATAATAATAATACTAATAATAATAATTATTATTATTATTATTATAATAATACTAATAATAATAATAATAATACTAATAATAATAATACTAATAATACTAATAATAATAATAATACTAATAATAATAATTATTATTATTATAATTATAATAATACTAATAATAATAATAATAATAATACTAATAATAATAATACTAATAATACTAATAATAATAATTATTATTATTATAATAATACTAATAATAATAATATATTATTTATATTAGTATTATTATTATTATTATTATTATTATTATTAAGTTGATTCCATTCCTAAAGAATTTTGGTAAACCAAACAACACAAATTTAAAGAGACTATTCATTCCATTCCTCACTACTATAATTATCATTCATTTTCTCATTCCTCACCATCATACCAAGCGGCCCATAGGGTTAATTACATAAGAAAAAACCACGGATATATGTCATATTTCAATTGTAACATGAATTTTTGACTGTAATACATAAATGTTCAATTTCTTACATTTTTAGCTTTTTTAACCTATTAATAAATGTTCAAATAAAATTTAGGGTTAATTACATTGAAAAAAAATACGAATTTAGGACGTATTTCTATTTCAACATGAATTTTGATTGTAACACGACTTAAGTTTTTTGAGTTTCAATTGTTGATGTGGAGCAAAAATATTAAATTGAATCAATCATCAAATTCATGTGGAATTTAAACAAAATCACAAACTCTACATAATGAATCTCAATAAACCAAATGTCATTTTCATTTCAATTTTTTAAGAAAAACAACCCTTAACCACAAAAATCTTTTTCCCCGCCACCACCTCTTGCTGGAAAACTACATTGTTGGCCACTAAACTTTTAAAATTCGGATTCTTCAATTTCTCAACCAAAATGCATGAAATTTGAACCAAAATGATTATCTACTCAAGAGTCAAGACCAATCACATACACATGTCAACTTCATAAAACCATTAAATTTTGAGTAAAATCGATTGAAATTCCTTCAATATTTCAAAGCAAAACTCATTTAATCGATTTCTTGTTTTAGCATATGATTTCACAAATTGATTTAGGGATTTTGATCTCCATTATATTAGCTTTCAAAAAAAGCTTTTATTTATAATTTGCATTTGATTTGGCATAAAAAAAAATGCACTTTCTTTTTCTTTTTCCTTTTTTTTTTCTTTTTTCATTTTCCATTTTTTTTCCTTTTTTTAAATTCATTATAGGTTGATGACTAAATTTCAATTTTGTGGTTGTTTAGAGGGTTTAATGCAATCATTTGTTATTATTATATACATATTATTGTAATTGAAAAATATATTTATATCCTTCTTTACATAATTTAGTGTTCAACATTATTATTAAAAACACCATTATTCATAAGGTCACATTATTTCCTTTCATATTATATTTCAAATATATTAGATAAGATAACGATGTAGATTTTAAAATTTATATAACATTATAATATAAATTTAATGTTTTGGTTTATTAAAAACTTATATTGTTGTAACTATGTTGTACGGTCACTACAAATGTTTTTAAGGTGAATGTGGATGTAGGGATTTGAATAGTGATCTTGATTTTTATTGGTAGTGTTTGGATAAATATGGATTTAAAATCTATTATTTTTATTTTAAACTAATTTTTAGGATGAGTGAATTTTTCAATTAAATTACAATTACAATTAAATTCAATAAAAAAAACTCCACTTTTATAGATAAAAGAGTAACTAAAAAAATATGGTTAACAATATTAAAATAGCAATAAATTGATGATTATGATATAATTTATAATATATAAATTGGTAAACTTTGACTGCATAACTACATTTCAATATGAGATATCAAAAAATTCAAGATTAATATAAAATTAGTTGAAACATGTTTGATTGATACACTAAATAATAAATTAAATGATACATGTTTTTTATTTTAAAATATTTTAAATAAATTTGTATATGTCATTCGCAACCAATTTTTAGAATAAAAGCAACTTCTTTTTTATTTAATTTTTATCAAAAAATATTTTAAGTAATTTTTAATCTATTCAATATTTTAAAATATTACAAATAAATGAAAGTATAACAGAACAAGCAACTTACCTGTTTTGTTATTTTAATACATTAATTTTGAACAAATAAATTTGAACAATTAATATGTTCTCCAGAAAATATCTTAATATTTGAAAAATGTAAAATAATTGAGTACACTTATGAACTTAATTTTTTTTTTATGGAATCTAAATAGAAAACTAACTATGAACTTTATAAGAAATAATAATACTTAATGGAATTTAAAACAAAAAAATATACAAACTGAAAAATGTCATTATTAAAATTTAAGATACACTTTTATATTTTGATTTATGCAATTGTATAGCTCTAATTAGACTTTTAATAACAAAATCAACAAATATATTCTAATAGGGTTAATTACATTTTTCAACTTGTACTATGTACGTTTTTTTTAATTTTGCATCTTAAACTATTTTTTTCTCCGATCACATCATATACTATACGTTTTTTTTACTATTGCAACCTCCGGTCAATATTTTCTAGCGAGAAAGCGCCCACATGATTTTCATGTGCTAATTGAAGGTTATTCTCATCATTTGGACTTCTAGCTAAGACATCAGTAAATTTGATTCATCAACTATTTTCAATGGTAAAGAGATCTGATTTTTTGTTTAAACCTCACTGTTAATCTTCATCTGCTCAAACAATTTGCAAAAAAAATGTGGGAAGAATTAGGGCAAAATTCGCTTTTGGAGGGGGAGTTAATTAATGACTTAGAAAATAATGAAAATAACTCTCAATTAGCACATAAAAATCATGTGGACATTTTTTCACCGGAAAATATTGGTCAGAGGTTGCAAAAGTAAACAAAACGTGTAGTATGGGTTGTGATAAGAGAAAAAAATAATTTAGGATGCAAAATTAAAAAACGTGCATAGTATTGATTGGAAAATGAAATTAATACATTCTAATATATAGTGAAACACTTATTTAATATTCTCCATCAATATGTTATAAGTTTGTTCCTTTAGTAAATCATCAAGATTTATGATAATATTATGATTATGAGCATCATACTCAAGTTTTCAAGTGAGAATTTTAGAAAGTTAAATTATGAGCATCATACTCAAGTTCTTTGGTGGGGATGGGGGTGGGGGTTGATAGAGGATGTAATTGGAGAATGAATGTTATTTGACATTCTACTACATATGACGATATGATGAAACTTTTTTGAAAAAGAATATTTAAAAAAAAGTTTGTTATATCTAAAAGATATTCTAAATAATCAAGGTTTGTTGTACATAGTCAACGTATCTATATCAAAAATTATAACACTTGAAATTTATATACCATGCATCACACGGGTTACCAAATGAAATTGAAATATTATTAAGAACTTGATTTTTTCGTAAATTGACATTTTCACATTAAACTATGCTTCACATGGGTATCATATTATATTAAAATTAATCTCAAATAATATATTATTTTGTGTTCAACATTTTCATATCAAAACACCAAAATAATAATTTTTATATACCCGTGCATCGCACGGGACCTATATACTAGTATATATAATAACAGTTACCCCCTAAAAATAGAAATGCCAAAAAAATTCCCGCCCATTTTCACTTTCTAATATTAGAAATATCATTAATTATTAATTAGTTTATTTTATATGATATTAGTTGATTTTATTGTAAATTTTCAAAAATATTGATTTTGTATATGAATATATATGGTATATAAACCTTACTATAATAGATGAAGTAAAATATATACATGGTATGTGTAAATCGTAATATATGAAGTAAAAAATATATATGGTATGTAAATCATAATATATGAAGTAAAATTAAAACTTCAATTTTTTAATATACATAGATAATTAAATGACAACTTCAATAGTGTAATGTACTTGAAATTCAAAGAATAATTTAATTAGACTAATGAAATAATACATTCCACAATACTAATTTGAAGAATAATAATAATTAAAATATTGTGCGTAGCTAATAAAATGAATTAAAAATAAAATAATAATTATTTAATCTTAATGGATTTAATCTAAATTATAATATATTAAGTCAACTATTGAAAGACTTAAAATAGAAAAACAATGAATTTCCCGCCCAAAAGCCACACCCTAGATATGGAATGGAATAAATAAAGAAATTATCAAATTATAAAATGAAGTGATAAATATGATATTTATAATTAAACATTTATGTTAATTACCTTAAATTATGATTGTTATTGACCCATAATTTTTTGAAAACGTTTTACACCATAGAAAATTATTTTGAAATTTAAATCTCGAACCAAAATTTACAAAATGGTAATTATTTCATATGGTTTTTTTTTTTTTGGAACCATAATATTTCATATGCTTAATAGGAATAAATTTTGAAAAGCTTAACTTTATATACTGAAATTTATCCAAATAATATGGAAGTCAATGTTTCCGTCTATATACCAAGCAATGTATTATTTATTAGGAAAATTGATTTTTGTTTCTCTTCGATGAAAATTTTATTTTGTATTAAATTGATATTGATTTCATATTAAAAAAAATAGTCATTTATTTTGAAACTTACATAATTAGAAATGTCTTTTTAAATTATAATAGATAATAGATGTTGATGCTGTTGAAATATATATAATTTTCATCCATTGAATAAGATATGGTAATAACACAATAATAGGTTTGGCAATATGAATAATGATCTACTAAATATATAGCAACATTAAAATTGAATATCACAATATGAGAAAACAAAATGAGATTTTGGTATAATCTTAATATATATTAGAAATTTAAAAATAATAAAATAAACAATATTAAATGTATAATATTCCGTTTATATGCTTTATAAATATTAAACCCATTGATGTTTTATAGGTGATTTCATTTCATATAATAGGAAGTAGAAAATGATCATTATTTGCAGCCAATATATTTGGAAACAAAATCTATAAATTAGGAAACAACTGCATTTATGCCATACATAATGCACTAATTTCATATCTAATAAACAAATTATACACTATAAATATGAAAGAACAAACTTGGAATTGACTCACACGCTCTCTTCATAATTTCTCAAATTCTCTGCATTTCAAACATTCTGTTACCATGGATTGTGTGTGTGTGTGTTTTTTTTTTTTTTAGTTTTTTAAAATTTGGTTGTGAATTTTATTTGAGATACTTTATAGTTTGGATGGATGATTAATAATTGTTTGACTTTATTGTTTGCTTTTGAATGATTAAAGTTCTTAATGTTATTCATATTTTGGAGACAAATTATTTAGAGTATGTTTTATTTCATTGATATTGCATATGAATTATTCTTATTGCAATGTAATTTTTTTTTTTAACTTTGTGCAGGGATTCGGTGAAGAAACCAGATTGTGTGACTTTATCATTCGCTTTTGAACAATGTAAGTTCCTATTGTTATTCATATTTTGGAGATGAATTATTTAGAGTGTTTTATTTTATTGTGGATACATATGGATTATTCTTATTGCAATGTAATATATATTTTTTTTACTTTATGAAGGAATTCAGTGAAAAAATCGGATTTACAACTTCTAATTTTGGAGAAGTAGTAAAGATTTTGAAGATTAAAAGTTTATACATTATAAGATGGATTTGTTTTTTGATAGAAATTTCTAAAAATGAATCCTATAATTTGTTTTTGTTTTTTGAGCCTTTTGTCATATAATTTATTATTTTTAGAGATAACAAGATTATGTAATGAGTTGAATTATTCATTCTACATATAAGACAATGTAATTGATTGGTTTTCCTGTTGTGATTTTTTTATATGAAGATTATTTCCTTTTCTATAATAATGTACTTGATTTGTAATAATTTCTGTAAATATTTCATATTCACCTTTTATATGTAAGTCGAAAACCAGTAATATATTAAACCAAATTATATTGAATTTTAAAGATATATATCAATTACAATATATCAGCTACATATCTAATATTCAATTGCAATAGAAAACTATCCATCAAATACTAATCATCTGACAAGGTATATCTTTTTCAAATTTAAGAACTTACTCAACAAATTGATAATAAAATAAAAAAACAAATTTGTCATCCTATATATATTTAATGAAGTTTGAAAAAAAAAAGTTTCATTGATAATATATGGATGATAAAGATATTAATTTATTGTTTATAATTTTTTATCTTTTATATATTTCCCATCCAAATGCCCCATCCTAAATATGGAAATAATGAATGAAAAATAAAAAATTGTGAAATTATGTGATAAAAAAAATCCATTCATCAATCTATATGTAATAAATTATGAAAACAGTTTTCCTTTAAAAGTGGTGATATGATCTAAATGGAATAATATAATTGATTTCAGTAAGGTATTGATTATTCATAAATGACTATGGTAATTGTTGTAATTGGTATTCATCAAAATATTAATTTTAATTTGAGATTTGGGAATTAATTTTCCGTAAATAAAGGCCTGATGTTATCTATCTATTATGAGTTATAGTATTTTTTGACATATATATTTATTTTATCATTAGATTACATTGATTATATTGCGTCATTTGAGATAAAGATTTAATTGTAAATCAAAGAAAATAAAATTGTTTGATTATAAAATAAATAAGTGTTTTGACTAAATTTTTTTATTATTACAATAAAATAAAGATATAATAAAGACGTATTTTCAGCTCATAAATCAGCAACGATCTAATGCAATGACAACGATGTTACAACATATATTTTAGTAAATTCTATATCAAATCTATATTATTATTGCAACCATCTAATATTTATAAAGAAATGATGTTCGAATTTTCTTGCTAATAAAATATTTATTTGCATATTTCAGATATAATTAATAAAGGGTGGGACTATCCACACCCCACCATTTTCTAACCACACCCCAAATTTAATTAATTCAAAAGTAATTATATATTAAATGTCTAAAATACCTCTTGACCACACCCCACATATAATTTAAACTACTAACCACACCCCATAATTTCTAAACACACCCCATAGTCCTCTTCTTCTCCTTCATGTTAGAAAAGCTCATTTCTTCTCTACCATTATCAAATATTTCTTCTCATTTCTAAACCCTAAAAATATCACCTAACAAGAATTTTCGGTTGAAATGTCTATGGAACGGGAAGATACATTTGAAACGAGCAATGTAAGATTTCTACTACATTTTTAACTGTTTTAGTAGTGTATTACAAAAAATCGAGTTTTAATTTGAATGTTCGAAAATCCCGCTGGAACAGTCCCGTTCGACCTGGAATAGTCCAACGGGCTGAAGAGTGTTCAACACATAGAATTCGAACCAAACTAAAGGTGTTCGACTTCCATTGTTCGAACACTACTCTGAGTGTTCGATTTCCATTGTTCGAACACTACTATGAGTGTTCGATTTTGATTGTTGAACAACCTAAGATGTGTTCGATTTTCTGAAGTTGAACATCCTTAGTAGTGTTCGATTTCTAAAGTTGAACAGTCTTAGTAACGTTCAATTTTTTAAGTTGAACAGTAGGTTTATTGAATTTTTTTTATATTTATCGTTGAACAATATGTTTATTATCTTCTATTTGAATTGTTTATTAGGAAAATGGCTCAAAATCCACAAAACTAAGTGTGGTAAATCCCATCGATGAAAATAAGATAGATGATCATGAAAATGATCCAATGTATGAGGGAATAGATTACACAATTGAGTTTTCCACGGCCAACCTTTTTGATAGTCGCACTTCTTTGGTGGAATGAGTAAAAGGAGTAGCGCATAGGCTTAATATGGTGGTTTTAGTAAAACGCTCAGATGGAGTTGAAAGTGGTAGAAGGCCTAGAGTGTTTTTGGGATGTGAAAGAAGTGGCAAGTACAAGCCATCTAAACCAAAATCGCAAATAAATAATTTGGTGTTTGAAAATCATGTTGTTGAAAGGACAAGCTCTAGAGAGAGACTTACCAGTACGAAGAAGTGTGACTGTCCATTTCTCTTGAAGGGGACTCAATTGGATGAAGGCCAATGGTCACTTACAGTTTTATCGGGTGTTCATAATCACCCGATGGGGTTTCCTTGGTTGGGCACTCTTACGCCGGTCGACTTACACCTTTTGAAGATCGGTATGTGTTTGAGCAGTTTGAAAGAAACCTTTATTAACAATCAGTCGACGTTGAAGACCATTTACAATGCTCGTCATAAGCATCGAATTGTTGAGCACGAAGGTCGTTCTCAGATGTAATTTTTATTGGAGAAGTTAAAACACCATAAATATTATTATTTCGCCAAGAGATGTGAGCAGACGGACAGGGTCAATGATTTATTTTATACTCATCCGACCAGTGTCGAGTTGTTGCGTGCATTTCCTACTGTTTTATTGATGGACTGTAGGTACAAGACCAACCGGTACAAGATGTCTCTTTTGGAGATTGTTGGAATTACATCCACTGATATCACATTCTCGGTGGCATGTATATATTTGAAGGCAGAACGCCAGGAAAATTATATTTGGGCGCTCAAAATTCTGAAGGGTTTAATGGATCAATCAACACTACCTCAAGTGATTGTTACTGATCGGGAGATCGCATTGATGAATGCGATAGAAGTTACGTTTCCGAGTGTGAAACAATTGTTATGTTATTGGCATATCAGTAAGAACATTTTGACCAAGTGCAGACCAATGTTTCATACGAAGAATGATAAATGAGATTCATTTAACAACTCATGGAATTCATTGATACTTGCTAAGGACAAAGTGAAATTTGACAAGTTAATGCGGAGATTGAAAGAGAATTACATCGACTACCCAGATGTCGTTAATTATGTCATTGATAATTGGATAAAACCGTATAAGGAGAGGTTTGTGTCTTGCTGGACCAATAATGTCATGCATTTTGACAATACAACAACTAGTAGGTACGTCTATTTAAGATAATAAATTCGTATATCAATTGTTTTTTAAAGTAGATAATGTCATGCATTTTTTATGCTTGGTATATCTTATTATTTGTACTTGGTCTCTCAGGACGGAGAGTGCACATTCAAGACTGAAGAAATAACTTGGTACGAGTCAGTCGAACTTTGAAATATCTTGGGAAAAGATTCACGGCTTGTTGATTATATTTCACAACACAATCAAAACATCTTTTGAGAAAAGTCTGAATGTGTTACACCACCGTTACAAGTCCTTCGTTTTCAAGATTATCAGAGGTTTGGTCTCACATGCTGCTCTGCAGAAGATTTATGAAGAGCTTGAGGGTGCAGATTTATGTGGTGTTGATTCGTTGTTGTGTGGATGTGTTTTGAGAAGAACCTGTGGGTTGTCATGTACACATGAACTTGTTGTATTGAAACTAAGCGGTGCACTAATCACCCTGGACATGGTTGACAGGTTTTGGAGGAAATTAGATTGTGAGCCTTCAAAGACGGATGTTCATATTACTCATGATCTTGGAAGTCGATGGTAGGAGACTTGGGTGATATTAACATCTTCGAGTCCGCAAATGAATCTCAAAGATTACTGATGCTCAAACGACTCCGAGAGATCTCAATCCCTAGGACATCATCGTTGCTTGAACCTGAGGTTCATACCCGTGTTCGGGTCGTCCTAGCAAGGTTAAAAGTCGTAAGGAGAAGTCCACCAAACGAGATAAGAGTGCATTCGAGTATATAGGTTCAGTTATTGATAGTTGTTCACCAGTTGAGAGTATTATTCAACTATCTGGACCTTCGTCAGTTGCTCCGATGTTTACTAAATCACAAAGGGAAAAACAACCTGTCCAACGTCGATCACTGCGTAATCCATCCAGCACTCCACTTGTTGAGCTACTCCCAACTCAATGGAAACCTTACGTGTCAAAAACAATTGATGTGAAAGGTGACAGACATTGTGGCTTTCGGTATGTCTCACACGCCCTAGGATGGGGTGAGTACTCGTGGGGAAAAGTTCGTGATGATCTGATAAAAGAGTTGGAGGAATTTACAACGTTATATGCTACTGTTTGGTTGGATGCAACAAGGGTTGAGAAGATGTTAGAGATGTTGAGGTGTTTCCGTGATGAAGTATACGACACGAAGTATTAGTTTATTTTTTCGGAAACTTACAACTTGGCGGCATCAAGATATAATATGGCTTTCGTGCATATTTCTCCCCAGCAAAGCCTGACATTTCTACCTTTGAGAACATCGGTTCCGGCGAATCCTCAATTAGCATGCATGACACTTGTTAGAAACAACCATTTCATTAGGGTAATTGTTTCACCTTATAGCTTCATTATTAAATCTAGTGTTTATCCACTAATACTGTGATTGTTACAACGTCAATAACAGGTCGAAATGGTAGATGACACACTGATACCTCTTATTAGTACCATATGGTACGGATATCATTATCCATGCACTGATGGATGGTCACTTCTCTACCAAGCACAACTGGCGAAATACAACGATATGGTAAAATGTGATAGTGAATCCATTGGTGTTGCGAGTTTGGATATTATTGATAGTTACTAGATATTATGGTGTTGTGAATCTTATGTATTATGAACTATTGACATGTAACAGTGGATCAAGTTGATTACGATGTATTATGATGTATTATGGTGTTCGATGGTGTTTTGTTTAATTGGATGAATCACGTGTTGTTTGAACTTGGATTTGTTTGCTAGGTTATTTCATTGATATGCACTTTTTTCCTACTGTTCGAACGAAGGATTCGAAAAATACACCAACTGTTCGACATATGAAAATCGAAATTTGTGAGCAACATTCGATTCTCAAAATCGAACACACTTACCCACGTTCGATTTCCTGGAGTCGAACACATCAATCAACGTTCGACTTATTAATTTCGAACACAATGAAATACGTTCGACTATAGAGTTTGAACGTAGTACATAAAGTTCGACTTTGAGGGTCGAACATTACATGATTCGTTTGACAAATTAAATTCGAAGATAATAAAGGGTGTTCGATCTTTTAAATCAAACAGTTTGAAAAACGCTCATATGATGGAGTTCGAACAGTGTCTTTAATTTGTGTTTTAGCATCAAGATTCACAACCTACTTTCTTTCATTCTTAACTAGATCATTCCGACCTCAAACATGCACTTTTACAAATATCTCGACTCAATCATACTAACCAATTTAGTGGAGGTTCACAACTCAAACATCACATACCAAACCTCAAACATAACAGTACATTCGAGATAAGTTTCGAAACAAAACAATGAATGGATCAAGTGTTACAAAGTACATCAAACAGTACATATGGATCAAGTGTTACAAAGTATCTCATTAATTCATTCGTCTAACAGGGAATGACTAACTTCTACGACTTCTATTACGCCTAACTTGCTGCCTTTGTGAGGGCTCGACCTCAGAAGGGTCATTCAAACTCATAGAAGCATATACACTCTCTACAATCGGCATCACAAAGTCAAATGATAAGTCGGGATCACGACGCGCCCACCTGTCCACCAATGGATGAAGTTGGGCACGTGCCGAGTGTAAAATCTCCAAGGGTTGTTGAGGTTGAAAAGGTGTGGTACGTGCGACACTGGAAACGTTGTTAGGATTCTGCACCCTAGGATGAGACACTGTATAATACCACTCCAAGTAATCTGACGAGCATTCCCACGCAGGAGCCACAGCTGTACCAACACGATCCACTGGCAACAAATGACTGTTCCACGCCAAGAATTAGTTGTCCAGCAAATGGAAGACAATCTTGTATCGTGCACTCGTACTCCCTCTTTTCACATTATTTGGGATCAGTGGCATGTCAGGAATCGTTTGCACATAATCGAACTATCGCAGGACACGATCGGGATGATATGGTTCAACGATGTCAAAGGCACTGATGCATCCAACATAGAATGTAACATTGTCACGAGGGTAGACATCCCTTATCCCAGCATAGGGAGTACAACAAACCTGCATTACATTGAAGTACACAAACATTTAAGACCAACACTTAAGTACACAAAGATTCACAATGATAAAATGTGATACACTTACATTACTCGGTGACAATATGTCTAGTATCTCCCTCCATGCAACTATACGATCAATGGAGGGTCCAACATCGGCTTGTTGGGCCCACCTAGATGCTAATGGATGGCCGCTTCGAAAGGTAACATTGTGAGTTGGTCGCGTTATGGGAAAGTATTCATATATCCATGCCTAAAACACAAAACGTAATTGAAATATTATGAAAATGAAATAAATGCTAAAACGAACTTAAATCAAAGCTAAACGATTCTTACCTCTAGCAATGTGAAGTATCCCGACATCTGTTTCACGTCGTAGCGAGATGTCAATCCAAACTGACGATAAAGAAAAGTCAGTGCAGTAGCCCCCCATGCATACTTACGTACTCTACCCACATTACATATCATTCTCAAAACATCAGTCGAAACTCTGTTGTCGCTTTTATCTGAGAAGACTGTGCAACCAAGCACAAACCAAAGATATGCTCTAGCTACACAGTCTGGTGGCCTCATCTGTACTACTCATGCCCGAACTAAATTTTTCGCGCAGCCACTCAAGTTTCATTGACGAACCTCTAATAATCCCAAGGGTCTCCTACGCCTCATCCACTGATATCCCCAGGTACGTAGACATCAGGACTGGAGAGGGTTCTCTCCTCACGTCAAGTAATACTATCGGTAGGCCCGTTACTGGAAGTCCGGTAATGCAGGAGACATCATCTAGCATGATGGTCATCTCACCAAACGGCAGGTGAAAGCTATTGGTCTCCGGATGCCAACGTTCTATGAAGGCACAAATGAGATTCTTGTTTGGATTTTTGTAAGATATGAATGGAAGACCATAAAGCTTGGTCCGAGATATCAGACGACTCCACTCATTGGATACATCATCTAGCTTCCACGACTCCATCTTCGTGGTATGACACCAAAACTTGAGCACAACTCTTTCCTAATTGAACCAAATATTTGACGCAACATGGGTCTTGAAACTTGGAATCAAGATAGGGTTCATGGGTCCACCAGGATGAGGACCGATTAAAACATCACTCTCATACTCTTGCTCATTCACAGACTCATTCATATCTACATCTTGCTCATTCACAGCCTCATTCATATCTGCAGCTACCTCTTCAAGTATATCTGGATGATCCACAATCGGAGGGAAATCGGTTTGCTCAGTCACGTGTTCAATAGTGGCAACAAGCTCTTCATTTCGACGTTTTCTTTCAGAAGTCGTTGGTCGGTTCTTCCTCCTCATGTATATTTTGTCACCTGCAAGTAGTCAACAAGATCATGTGAATAAAAAAAATGGATGGAACTGGTCGACAAAAGTACTAGTGTTCAACTCCTATGCTTCGAATAAACTTAGCTATGTTTGATCCAACAAGTCGGAAAAAACAAGCTCTGTTCGATCTCAGAAGTTGAACACAATGAGAGGTGTTCGAACAGTCGAAGTCGAACAAACTGTGGGTGTTCGAACAGTCGAAGTCGAACAAACTGTGAGGTGTTCGAACTATAGAAATCAAACGCAATGAAGGGTGCTCGATTTTCCCTAGTCGAACGGGTCTATATATGTTCGATAACTAGAAATCGAACGGAAAGTAAAATGTTCGACTCTCCGAATCGAATGTACTCTGAAATGTTCAACATTTGCTAGTCGAACACATGGAAATATCACGACACACCAGATTCGAACACCTCTCGACCACTTTTTTGAATTTTTTTCGTTTTTCAGCATGCAAACATCAAAATTTTCAAACAATAGAATACAATTACATGCTCACACCATAAGACATACAAAGTGATTCGATTTTACCCATCAATCAATCTAATCTACATAACTTCTATTCGAGATTTAACATAACCCTAAAAAATTGAAAACTTGGTGTAAAATGAACCAGCCATTGAAGTTGAGCCATCTCTTGGAGTGTCCATTTCTCCGTGTTCGATTTCTCAAGTCGAGTTTGACAAAAAAAATTCAAGAAATATTCTCCCCTCTCAAGTCGAACAAATTGGGTCTTCGTTTCTTTTTTCTTTTTTTTGTTAGCTTTTGATTTTGTTTGTTTTTTTGGGTCAAAGGGTATAATGGGAAAAGTTTGGGGTGTGTTTAGAAATATTTTCAGATGTTAAAATTAAAATTGGGGTATGGTTAGAAATTGGGGTGTGGTTAGAAAAGGGTGGGGTGTGGATAGTCCCACCCATTAATAAATTGGTTGCTATTTAACCACCCCAAATCAAGAGATTGATAGATCGTCCTAAGAGACTAATGAAGATTATTCATGAAGACCTACAGAGTATCTTCTTTATTTATATTTGGTGTTTTTCATAATTATTATATGTAAAGTATTTTGATTCTTATAAATATTTGATTTTTTTTTCTGTTATTATCTTTAGGAAATGTCAAATTATGTGCACTTTATGGGATGACTTCGTAGATAAAATTTGTCTTTTATTAAACAATGGATTGTCCGTTTACATTGTTTTTGTTTGCAAATGTGTCGAGCTAAAACAAGAAAAGGTAATTATACATGCATTTCAGATTATAGAGAAATAATATTGTTTTGTTTATCTCTTTTATTTGATATATATGTTTTTCATATGTATAATTATAAATATTAATATAAAAGTGAAGTGAATATTTCCAACACTTACTGTGCAATTAAAAAATCTACAGTCGACCTATTGTTAAATTTATGTATTGTCACTTTTAATTCACATATTTTAAATATACATGATATATGTATATATATTTAATATTTATTATAATTACATTTAAAAAAAATTAATCACGTGCATCGCACGAATGTAGTGTATTTTATGTTATGCCAAAAAATATTGAATCAGTTATCACCATAACACAAATAATTAAATTTAAATTATGTAATTTATTATTTCTCTATTAATTTATTAGATATGAATATTTTTTGTACATTTCTTTTTACAATCTAATGGTCATCATGATTAGATAGATATTTGTATATAACTTGATTTATATTTTAACATTATGTTGTTTAAATATCTATTCCAAATATGTATATATTTAACATATATATGACTAATCTTGATTTAAGTATATTATTTTTATAATTAACGTAAAATACAATAAATTTAAAATCTTATAAATCTTTATGAATATA
The DNA here is from genome assembly GCA_954870855.1 of Scutellaria minor. Classification (NCBI taxonomy): domain Eukaryota; kingdom Viridiplantae; phylum Streptophyta; class Magnoliopsida; order Lamiales; family Lamiaceae; genus Scutellaria; species Scutellaria minor. The sequence goes on from OX940727.1 coordinate 9,233,173, forward strand.
ATGCATCAAGTGATATAATCCTTTAAAATGATAAATCTTTGCATAGTTAATATATATTTTTCAATATTTGTAAAAATTAATATGAGTATTGAAATTGGATGTTTTTATGTAACAAATTATGTACTACAAAGAATTTTCAAAATCAAAATCTTCAAAATATGGAAAAACGATTTCCAATTTTAATTCATTAAGAAATTTAAAGTATCTTATAGAATCATATATAATTTTATTTTTTATATCTTTAAAATGTATTAACACTTTGTTGATAATTGATAAAGGTAAACAAATATGTTTGGTAATCAAATGATATACGACTTTGGTATAATTAATTATGTAATAATTATGGTAATATTTACCATATGATAACAATTATCTTCTTAAAAGTGGAAATGAGTCAACTGTCTAAAAGTAGAAATGCAATAATTTATTATTTTTAATAATAATTATAAATTAAAAATGATAAAAAAATGATCTAAATATTTGATCAATCTCGAATATAAAATTTGCAAAAATTTGATCGAAGTCAAAGTCAAAGTTGGACACATCAACAAGGATAAAGTCAAAATTTACCCAATGATGATAATTACACAATGTATCAAATGTTATTTTTATTTTAAAATTACCAAAAAATTTAGTTAAAGTTGTAATTAAAGTACAATTAACCCATAATATATGATGTTCTTTCTAAATAAAAAGTATTAATTTAAAATTTATCTTAAAAACATTTTTGTATCTTATTGAGGTTATTTACACAATATATGTGTAAATAGCCTCATTCATAATATATGATGTTATTTACACATTTTCGTTTTAAATAATGTACAAAATTCAAGAAAATTGATCTATATTTTTGTTCAAAAAACTTCTGTAATTGAGAAATTTTGATTTTTATGGCATCTAAACAAATTAATATAATTTTTTTTAAAGTATGTTAAATTTAAATTTTTTATTTTTGAATAATATACAATAATATCTCCATTTTGTATACTCATTATGAGTATCTTATTGAACATATATTTACATAATTTTTTTCCAGACCAATTGTGACAAGTTCAATTTATAAAATGAGCTTAGCTAACCTACCCACGTTGGGCACATGATCACACCGTTGATGTCAAAAATCTAACGCAACTATTAATTTTATATCTCAGATTTTAAAGGAATTAAATATTTACACAACAGTGGTGGACATATTATGATATGTTCATGGTGGGCATGTGAACATTATCTTTGATAAAGTAGTTTGACAGCGTATGATGAATATAAGAAATATTTAAAATTAGTAAATCACATATACAATAAATTAAATTGAAATAACTCTGAATAACTATATTGTTTTATCATGAACATTTTTTTGTTCAGAAAATTACAACACTTATAAATTTATATGCCCATGCGTTATATGGGTACCAATTGACATCAAATTTTTTCTTAAATTAATATTTTACACCAGTTTGAAAATATTTTATGATCGTGCATCACATGGTTAACAAATGAGATTGAAATTACTCTAATAAAATTTATTATTTTTGTATTCAACATTTTCACATTAAAATGGTAAAATTTATATATATCCGTGCATCGCACGGGACTTATACTAGTTGTTTGCAAAAAATATCACACTATAAATATAGCATGCATAAAGTTTTATCATTTTTAACTATGCATGTAATTTTACCTTTGAGAATCTCTTTTCTTAGGTAAATTCCTCGTCTACCTAAAAAATAAATATCGTTCTAGTCAAAGTTTTTTTTATTCCAAATTAAACATTATTATCGAAGTTTAGGAAACATTTGTCCTTGTTCTACCATAATTATCCTCTTTAAAACTCTCAGACTAAGTTAAATGAAATTCAAAATCTTATTGTCTTTATACTTAAAATAAAAGTAGATCTAACTTAAATAAATTTATTTATAATAATACTCGTTCATAAGTCTAAAAGCAAAATTTTAAAATGATATTTATCTTGTGACCGTGATGATATATTTTATATTAATTGTATACGGTGAAGATAATTAAATTTTCATAATAACATATTTTGGGATAGAGTACTTAATATTTGACTTGGAAGTTAATTCAAAAAAAAAAAAAAGTCTTTAAAGAAAAGGTAAAAGTAATAAATTTTTATTTATTATACTTTATTTGTAAACTTTATGAGTTATTACAATTTGTCGTTTTAGATGATATAATAAAGCACAACAATTGTGAATTTTGAAAAGTAATCGGAATAAAAATTCATCTTAAAATATAATAAAACCACACAACTGAGGATACTAATTTAGAATTCTTTAAATAAGAGATTTTATCGGTTAGGGTCAAGATAGATAAACTATTATTGTAAAGTTTGAAAATATCTAAAAGATAGAAACTTACTAACCCAACTTTATATAAATCATATCGATATGATTTTTTTTTAATATTGTATAATATATATTGATAATAGGCAAAATAATGTAAATATTTCGATGGTCCGCGAAACATTTTTAAGGTTCATTACAGTTGTTTAAATATATCTATTATTGAACTAAATAAAATAAATTTTCGTATTTAATTATACAGTTTATCAAATAACATAGCTCCACGAGAATTAAGTCTTTGTTGGATTCGGGAACAAATCATAATTCAGATATATTTTCTCCATATACTTTTGAATTCAAATAACAACTTAAAATTTTACACTGTCATTTTAATTATTATCTTGAAAATACTAATGATGTTAAACTTGGAGATTTTAATTTCCATAGTTTCAAAATTTAAAATATCTTGATTGCTTCGATAAAATCTCTTAGAAGAAGACCTACCAAAGATAAACGTAGGTTACCATACTACTACAAAAGGATGCCTCGCACTTTTAAATTATTTTTTGGTTGACCAAGTCAATTTTGGTTAGTAATTTACAGAAAAGTGGCGTCAAAAGAATTCTCTTATATGAAAGTTATGGGATAAAGACTTTTGTCCAATATTTTATTATAATATCTTCTAAAGTTACGATATTATGATGAAATAGATAATACATATTATTTTAAAAATAATTAGTGCATTGGATAAATTTCACCAAAATTCAATGCCTAAATTTAAGAATTAGGAACTTTACGGTTCCTCACACATGTCTCTCATTCACAAAAGGGACCCACAATCGAACCCGTGCATACGTTACACGTCTCCACATTAACCCAATGGCACAACCGTAATTTTTAGAGAATTCAAGGGTTAAGATTTTAATTAGTGCTGGTTGCCTTGCAACCCACGAATGACGATCCGAAGTAAGTGTAGCAATTAACTGGGCGCGAACCCATCGAAGTATCACACACACACACTCTCTCTCTCTCACTTAATTTTCTCTCTCTAGAAATCCAAATTAAAGAAGAATTCTGTTGTGAGGCTTTGTATATATGTGCGTGTTTACACCCTTTGATTTGATTATTCCATGTATAAATATATCTATATCTATGGGAATCCACGTAGCAAATGGAACCCTCGAGCCGTAATTTGATAATGCAATTTTTTCCCTAAAAAAAAGGGCGGTGCGAGCCGTCTCTGAGAAGGAAATAATAAACCCGTTTTCAATCCTTGAAGCCAAGCCCTAATTTTGATTTCCGAGCTTCATTCCGATCCCATGGATTCCCCCACTGCTTTTTCTCGTTACATCCCTCAGAATTCCAAGTGAGTTTTTTTTCGTTGTTTCCAATTTCTAATGCGTGTGGAGTTGTGTCTGCATGATTCGTAGTGTTGAATTGTGTTCTTGATTGATCAGAAAAAGGGTGTTTGTCTCGGGAAGTTCGTCGTCGGGGTGTGCAGATGTGGAGGTGTTAGAAGTAGCGCCACCGGCGATTACTCGCTCTTCTAAACCCAAGTCCTCGAAACAAAAAGAGGTTACCGATTTATTTTGGTCTATTATTACTGTATTTTCTCTCTTCTTCGTCTGATTCGTTTATGTTTAATGATTTTGTTTTTTTAATTTTAATTTTTATGTTGGGATGATTGATTGGGGTTTTCTCGGACTAGTTTGGGGCGACGGCAGTGGCGGTGGGAGGGATGGCTTGTGATCGCAGGAATGATATTCAGCAAATTAAAAAGTTTTGCAAATTGAATGTGGCTTAAATTTGTTCTTCAATCTGGATTAAGTTTTTAATTTTAAATCTATGCTGTACATTTTGGCATGTAATAAGGCGTAGCTTTGTAATCTGCTTTGCTCAGATGGTGACTTTTCAGGGTTACAGTAGCTTTATCTAATCATATGAGACTTCATAATGCTACATGGTACTCATCCTTCTTGTTTTTTGTGCTGTCTTACATGTTTCTTATTGAATTTATTCATCACTAGAACATCTAAACGATTGAACAACTATTCAATATTGGTAAATGAAGGAGTGAGCTGTGGATTTGTTATAGAATTATTGCATTTTAGGCAAATTGAGTCTTGACTTTTACAGGATATATTAAATTTCTCATAATTTTCGTATAAATCAATATCTTTTACAACCAGTTGGCACTTAAGCTTTTAACACACTTTTTTACGTGCTTCTTGATCTCCAGAGCTAAGAAAAGCAAGTGCAATGTTTTATTCTATATGCAATAACTTTACTCCCTCCGTCCCTAAAAAGAAATCATGTATGTATAAAATCATGACTCTTTCTTTGATTGTGACGGGGGGAGTATTAATTTGAAAAGAGTCTAAATATTCTGTTACATATTGTTTAATGGTGCTTGATATTGCAATATTTCAGAATATGGTCAGTTCTTGAGTGTAGGAATGTAAACTCGCGATTAGTTCTCACATCTAAGAAAGTGACTCATGTTTTACTAGTTTGAGATTACTAAAAGTGAGCCTAGCTTAGGTTGGCACGTATTGTTACATGTGATTTAGTCCCCCCCCCCCCTCCCTCCTGGAATCAATTTCTGTCAACATTCCTGAAACTTGGGGTTTTTTTTTTTTTTTTCTAATTTAACTGTACAGATCTTCGAAGTCTAGAAGAGGTGCTTTGATTTTAAGTGGGAGTGCTGACAAAGTTTTATCATTTTGAATGCACCTCTGTTTGATCATTTTTGATGATTGGGATAGGAAAAAGCCTTACAAGATGAAGATTTATACTGATTCACTGAGGTCAAGGCAGGGGAAACATGTCCTTTATTCTAAGGGTTACATAGAACGAACCCTGTCCTTTAATGCTGTGGTACAAACTGTCAGCTGTGGCAGTGCATGGTGGTTAGAGTCGATAATTGTTCTCAGTCATTTATGTACTTATACACATGTTTGTGTATATGCCACTGTACTTTTCATCTTTTTCCTTAACACTGAATAAGCCATGTTTGCATAAATGATAAATGACATGCATGAGAAGCTATTGTGGTATGGATGCTTGTCTCTTTCTACATATCAACTTGCTTTTTCCTTCTTTTTTTGTTTATGTTTTTCCTGTAAACTGGGTTTGCGAAGTTGTAACTTTAAGTGCATTTAACTTCCAATATTCCAAATTTCTTGAAGGTTATTTATCATGAAATAATAGATGTTGACGTGGATGAAGATTGCGATGATGATGATTTGATTGATTTTGAGATTGACAGAAGTGCCAAAGGCAAGGTACACTGAGATCTTGGCTACTTTTTAAAACCCTTTCACTGTTGGATGGATGGCCTTTGATAAAACTGCTGATTTCTTACATTAACATTCCCTATGTTGACAAATTTAATGAATAATTCCTATTTGCAAACAGAAAGTAGTATCCAGTTCTTCATATGGGGTAAGCAGTTTAGCAAACGAGGAATCTGGGAATGACATACTGACATCAAATAATGGTGCTGCTGGATTAAATGACTCAACGAATGTAGATGATTTCAGCTCTGATTTATACTATGGAGAGGATGAATGGATAGAATCATATTATGATGATATAATTTATGATGATGATACGATTCTGGAGTCACATTTTGACCACATGGACATTCCACCTGGAGTTGAGGCACCATTCCCCTGGTTGCCGAATGATACTAAGGTGCCAACAGCTAGCACCTCAACATATCCAAGTACTCAACTTCAGTCATATAGTTTCAGTACCTCGCATGGATTGAACTCATCATCAAAAGACACCCAAATAAAGGATCAGTCATCTCCTTTGAGTAATTCAATGATAGGTACCCATTCGAATGTAGGCAATCAACATATTAGGAGGAACCTACCTTCAGAAGGGATGGACCCCTCTTCAGGTCAAAAGAGATCATCCTTTTCAAGCAGTAGTGCTGTCAATCTGAATTCACAACCCTATAGTGGTTCTTTGACTCATAAGTCTAGGAAGGAACCTTGGCGCTCTTTTGGGAAGAATAAAAAAAAGCCTCATTTGTCCCTTTCTATGTATGCAAATCATCACAACCAATTTCCTTCTGGTCCAATCTATCCAAGTAGCATCAGTAGCGTTGGTCAATATCATAGTATGGGCACCCCACAGAATGCACTCGGAGTGGGACACCCTATGCCTGTGTGGCAGGATTTGCATATGAGTGCGTGGGATTCTTCTCTGGGTTCTTCAGGATATATGAATGGAAGTTCATTCCCCAGCTGGGAACAAAGTATTCCGAATGAAGTAAATGGTGCATCTTCAAAAGGGACTTCACGGCCAATTGGAAATGTGGATGAAATTCTGCAGAACTTCAACAATTTTAAGAAATTTGACACTGTTGAAGATTTTTCAGATCACCACTACTCCAAAAATGGTTCTGTAAAACAGGTGAGCACAAGTTATAATCTGTGTTTTAATCTTTTCCTGTCTGATCTGAAACTTTATTTCTGTTCTTAATTATTAAATTGTTAAATTTAATGTTTGTTACAGCCACCAAAGAATTGGGCAAAGAGAATACAAGAAGAATGGAAAATTCTAGAAGAAGATTTGCCTGGTAAGTTTAAATCCCTGAAAATATTTTGTACCAGCCTGTGAATGTGTTTACATGGAAGGCGCCAGAGCAAACAATGTTTAACACTATGTTTAACACATCTGTTTTCTCTTCACATTTTGAGCTAAAGGATAGCTTTTGCCCTGTTAAGTTAAGCATGATTGCATATTCTTATACTGTTTGTCCAACAGATGAAATATTCGTACGGGTCTACGAATCGAGGATGGATCTCTTGAGAGCAGTGATAGTAGGGGCAGAAGGAACTCCATATCATGATGGTCTTTTTTTCTTTGATGTGTTCTTTCCCAGCAGTTATCCTAACGTCCCACCTGTATGTTCTGAGTCCTAAAATGAGTTGCTATTATATTCATCGAATTCAAGGTTAAATAAACTACTTTCTATCATTGGCAGCATGTCTATTACCATTCAGGTGGGCTCCGAATCAATCCTAACTTATACAATTGCGGTAAAGTATGTCTGAGCCTTCTTAATACGTGGTCTGGCTCCGGAAAGGAAAAGTGGATCCCTGGGGTCTCGACCATACTGCAAGTTTTGGTTTCTTTACAAGGTCTTATATTAAATGCGAAACCCTACTTCAATGAACCTGGATATGAACGTTCAAGTGGAACTGCAAGTGGAGAAAAGAGATCGTTGGAATATAATGAGAGAACTTTTATACTCTCATTGCGGACAATGGTGTACAGCATGAGAAGGCCTCCAAAGGTAAGGAATATACAAACCTTTTTTTTTTTGGCCGGGGGGGTATTGTAATACCTCAGGCACATTAGGGTATATTAATTTTGAAATGAAACTCGTGTTTGTATACTTACTTTGTGTCTTTTACTTGCAGCATTTTGAGGACTTTGTCTATGGGTATTTCTGCAAGCATGCTCGTGATATTCTCGTTTCATGTAAAGCCTACTTGGAAGGAGCTCAAGTGGGCTGTCTTGTTAGAGGCGGTGTTCAGGATGTCGATGAGGGCGACAAGAGCTGCTCGCAGCAATTCAAGAGCAGTTTGGCTGGGTTCATCACTACTCTGGTAAATACATTTTCAGAAATTGGAGCCAAGGATTGTCAGGAATTCCTTACTTTGGCTAACAAGGCCACCAAGGGAAATGGACCACCTAATGCTCATCCTTTAGCACTTGACTTATTTAATTAAGTTATTTGAAAATCAGTTTTGTGACTTGATATTTTTACTTACTTTGGATAATTAGATGTGACTGGGATTTAGTGATTGACAATTGGTTATCTTGAAAAAGTAAATAGTGGTTACTTCTTATGGCCTCAGATTCAAAATCCATTGAAGGTGGTCGGGCAATAAAATGTACATATATGGATTTAAATTGAGCTTGTGTTTTCTTTTTTTCTGGCACAAACTCTTAATTTAACAATCATGTTACCATTTACCTTGTTTTTGGGGTGATGGGTTTTATGGCTACTATTAACCTTAACATATAGTATCAATCGTAACATATTGCTGATTTGTAACTATTTCTTATTTTAGAGGCATTCTCTTCCTAGAAATCTATGAGATGGGTCTCAGTTAGAAAATTGATTCGTTTCGACTTAATAGTAACAGGTGTGGTGAATCGGTGGTTTCCTCCAAGTTTCTACCTTTCACCTCTTTTCCCCACAAATCTTGTAATATTAATCAATGCTTTTCTTGTTGATGTTGATTACAAAAATATTCTTGATCCATTTATCTAAATATTATTATTAATCTTAAATTAGTAAATAAAAATATTTCTGAGGTATTAAAAAAATTACTGTAGATGTGTTCTGTGTTATGTATATAAATTTTCTGAAAAACAAGTGTAATATGTAAAATTTAGATTTGTAATATTTTTGTAAAATAAGTGTATTTCTTATTTCTTTTACAAGCATCAATTTCAATTATTTTTAAGACTCAATCAAACCAGTCCTGGACTTGATCTCCATCTGATCTCTTTTCTAAAGTGTCCTCTATTCGTACTCTCAAATTACAGGGACTGTTGACTGAGCTTATGAGTTGAAAACCAGAATTTTAGAAGTTTATACCTAACTGTTTTAATAAAATAAAGAAATCATAATTTAGTTTAACTTATTGATCTTATTTGTCCAAGCATCTTAATAACTTATGCTTTTGGTAAAATGTAACATCTTATAAGTCTAAATATTCTATTAAAAAAACTTTTGGTTGGAAAAGTGATAGTTTCGAGTTTATTGTAAAATAACTATTAAAACAATCTGAATAATTTCATTGTTATAGAACTGCAATTTTTTTTTTAATTTTCAAAAATTTTAATCCAACAATTTTGGCGATTTTATTCTTTTCTTCTCTTTAATTAGTTTGCTTTTGGAGTCCATAGAAAAAGTCTACTTTGGAAAATAAGACACTACCATTTATCAATATGAAATGTCCCAAGAAGAAATACGTTTATCTTGAAGTGAGGGGCATACAACAATTATTCCAAGTCCAAAGTCAAGTCTTCGAAGAAATTAATGATCATGGGACCACTCCCACTTGGAAGTCTAAGTCAACCACCTTTGTTTTTTCTTTATTTAATAATTCAAATATTCAACTCCAGAGTTCAAAGCCTCAATTGAAATATCAGAAAAACCATGTTTTATTTTCTATTCAAAACATTTTTGTTATATATATATATATGTGCCGATAACTTTTTTTCTTTTAAATCTCGGAACATTATTCAACCGAACAATTAAGAGAAGAAGTAAAATTTCAATTACTTTTAATCATATTGTATTTGTGTGTTACGGTTCGATTCATGAATATAGAGTTTCAAATATCTATGCATGCACACCAATGGATTAGTAGCTACTTGCTAAAGTAAAATTAAATAAATGCCACGTCATCATGTAACATGTCTCGAGTCTAGAAGAGTTGACGAATACTTCGTAATTAAAATACATGAATCATGAATGGCCCCTTCGTCTTCTTTGCATGTTATCACTTTACTGTAACTCTGCACCCTATTTCAACCACATTAACAATTTCCACTATGGTAATAATTCTATGCATATCCATCATCCACCAATGGATTAGCACCTAATTGCGAAAGTAAATTAAGTAATTACCGCCCCACTATCAATATACTTCTACATGTTCGCTCAATCAGAATCGAATAAAATTAGTCGGGTTTGATTTATTATTTTGTGTTTTTTATATGATCTTCACACTTTTTTCATACATTTAACTAATTCTCAAGAACTTCAGAAAAAGAACTCAAAAAAGTAAGAATGATGAAAATGAGAGAGAAATAGGAGTTAAAAAAGGGTTAAATGCAAAATTTAACCTCAAGTTTATTTTTTCAATTGTAACCTAAACTAATTTTTTTATTTGATAAAAACCCGAAGTTTAGGAGTTAAACAAAGTTTAACTTAACTTTTTTTTCCGGCAAATGCAACACGTGAAATCATTTTTCAATTTTCAACCTAAACTTTTTTTTAACACATATTTACCCTTACAAAAATCACCTATAAACACATGTTGTCCATTTTGCTCCAAAAATTTAGGTTGTATTTTGAAAAACTGAATAAACTTTGTATTACAATCAGATAAATAAAAAAATTTAGATTGTAAATTAAAAATCGTGGACAATGCAAAATTAGTCGCACCCTTAAAATAAAGAATAAAGATAAATACAAGTCTTTATATCATTATATTTATCCTTGTACAAGTTCTTCTTCTTGATCGATTCTTCTGCAACAATGCTCTCTTCATCCTTGTACTTGTTTCTCTTCTCTTCTATCTTCATAACCTCCATATATCCTTCTTCTTCCTCTTCAACCAAAACTCTTTTCTACGACGATCATTGCTCATCTATAGTCCCTCAAACCAACCTCACAATCCGTACTCTAAAAGGTTCCATACCATATTTCTCCACCAATTATATCACCGGCGGAGACCGCCTTCTACGCCGCCCACGTCTCTATTCCAGAAAGTCTATCACGCTTCGAATCGACCCAGGTTACTATGGTACTGCTACCAATGGCGTCTACATGGTTGAAGGCGTCTTGTTGATCCAGACTCCTAACAACCACTCCGAAGCTCGCAGCAACTACAGCTATGGCGGATCGTACCACCGCCGGAGCAGAGCGCGAAGGCTGATCAGATTCTCGCTGCAGGGCTTCTGGTCGGAGATTTCAAGGAAGCTCTGCATGGTTGGAACTGGTTTGTACAATGATAGGGGCAAAATCGTCAATCTCGACGCTGTTCTGAAGCTCAACTATGGCAGCGAGAATAATCCAACCCTAATTACTAGTGTTGTGAGTGGGAGTTTGGAGAGTGTAGCCTCTGCAAACGATGAAGCTTACTTTGATCCGATTTCTGTATTCAGTTTCCCATCTCTTGCTAACTATAACTACTCATTCGTTTCCAACGAAAACTTTTCGAGTAGCTTTGATCTTCAGAGAAACCAGTCATTGAGTGTTGAATCAGACAAGTTTTGCTCCATAATCGGATTCAGAACGATGTCCTTGGAAATGGACTATGCACTGAGTTCTACCGTTGGAGCCATTGTAAGTCCGTTGCCAAGTTTTGTGCACTTGACTCCAATCGAGTGTTCTGAGGTCCACAGAAAGCTAAGGTACACAGCAGCCTTTCGGAACACGAGTTACGATGATCGAAGCTTTGGTAATGAATCAATGGTGATTGGAGAGGCAACATGGGATGAGAAGAAGAACATGCTGTTTGGTGTCATGTGTAGGCTCTTTAATCCATTGAGTCATTTTGAGGATGCAGTGGGGGATTGTACGTTGAGGCTGAGTTTGAGGTACCCTTCAGTTTGGACTATCAGAAATGATGCCAAAATTGTTGGTCAAATTTGGAGCTCCAAAGGTGTTGGCGAAATGGGCTACTTCAGAAAGATTGGTCTCACGAGTCGTGATGTGTATAGTGTGGTGCCTTTTCCAGGGCCCAGATATGAGTACACAGAGATGGATAGAGTGAAAAAGTCATGTGAGAGAAAGGTTAAGAAGAAGGGATTCACATATCCAGATGGCCATGCTTATAATATGAGATTTGACATGTCTGTAAAAAGTATCAAAGGTGAGTATCTTGCATGGGGTTATGCTACACCTCTTTATGTTGGAGATGATTTATACCATGGAAACAATATGCTTGTGGACGCTATGGCACCCTCGTCCATTGTAGCTGTAGAAGTCTCTGATCTTGTGGATATTGGAAACATTTCCCCTGTAAACATGAGCTACAAAATAAGCATCAACTATGCTTATCTCAGCAACAGGAGCAGTATAAATCATCATCAAGGGTTAGATATCACAGCTGAAGGAGTGTATAATGGTGAAACAGGATACCTCTGCATGGTTGGGTGCAATAAGTTGGATAACATGTCCACGGATTGTGAGATTCTTGTGGAAATCGAGTTCCCAAAGTTGGATGAAAGAGACAGTTTTATCAAGGGAACCATAAAAAGCACACGAGCAAAGGGAGATCCTCTTCATTTTGATGATGTGTTGATACAATCATCTGTTTTCTATGAAGAATTTGCTGAGCAGTCGCTATGGAGAATGGACTTGGAGATCACAATGGTCTTGATATCAAATGCGTTTGCCTGCATCTTTGTGGCGCTACAAATCTTCCACGTCAAAAGAAATCCAGAGGTGCCCTCTTTCATTTCAATTGTCATGCTTGTAATACTATCTGTGGGGCACATGATTCCACTGATGTTAAACTTCGAAGTTGTGTTCTTGGAGAACCACAATAAGCAAACACTGTCACTTAGCAATGGTGGAAGGCTTGAAGCCAATGAAATAACAGTTAGGGTGATCACAATGGTGGCGTTCTTGTTGCAAATACGCCTACTCCAACTAGTATGGACTGCTAAACAGAGTGAAGTCAATGAAAATGAGAACACATGGAACAGAGAGAAAAAGGCCGGATTTGTTTCATTGGCATTGTACTCTTTAGGTGGCTTGATTGCTATACTATTGAACTGGACAAAGAACAGATATGGAAATCAAGGTTATAGCCCTTACAGCGTAGGTGGAAGGTATTCAGTGTGGGGTGATCTAAGGTCTTATGCTGGTCTGATTCTTGATGGTTTTCTCCTTCCACAAATACTACTCAATATCTTTGTTGGTTCAGCAGAGAAAGCGTTGTCTGGTTCCTTCTACATGGGAACAAGTGCAGTTCGATTAGTCCCACACGCTTATAATCAATACAGAGTGCATAGTTACTCGAGGTATGATCTTAATTCAACATACTTCTATGCCAATCCAGAAGCAGATTTTTACTCCACAGCTTGGGATATCATAATTCCTTGTGGGGTTCTGGCGTTGGCTGTGATCGTTTTTATACAGCAGCGCCATGGTGGTCGTTGCATTCTTCCTCGAAGATTGAGGGGATTGGAAATGTATGAAAAGGTGCCTGCACTTGACACTGAGTGAAGATTAGTAAGATGGGATTCTGATGCAAATGTATGTTTTTGTTTTTTTGGGTGTTTTCTGCTCAATGAATCAGCAAAAATTTAACTTTCTTGCTACTATAGTATGTAACATGCATTGGAAACTCTTTGAGAATATTTAACTTGCTGAATAATGTAAATTTTCAAGCTGTTAAGCCTCTCTCTCTTTCTCTCTCTCTCTCTCTGTTAAGAAATTCAAGCATGTTTAACATTATACTCCGATGTTTTTAATGCACATACATAACATATAGTGATTATTCAAAAGTAAGAAACAAATACATGAAACAGAAGAATTGTATGGTAAATGACAAGTAATAAAGATGGAAACAAAGATCAATGAGTTTCTGAGCAAGGAAAAAGATACACATCTTTTACTTAGCTCTGACATGGGGAGTTGCCATCCTTCTCTCTTCCCTCTATGTATTTTCATTCATCAAGTTCTGCTTAATAAAGTTGCAAAAAAAGAAAATAAAAAGGTAACATACATTTTTATAGCAGCAAGACCCATAATTCAAAGTACAAACTGATTACAAAAAATTATACTATAATCCATACATGAGATCACTTTCTCAAAAGTACAAATTTTCACATTCCCACGTGTCGAACTCTTATTTTTATTAAAAATAAAAACTAAATAGAATTAAGGTCTTAGGTTTTACCAGTAAAACAGACTTACCAACCAACCACTTTGATGTAAATCACACTACTACTAATTTTGGTTCATGGGATCCAACAATAATATTATCAATTAAGGATCTTAACAACTAATACAATTATCTATAATTGTAATTCAATTCCTTTCCGTCCAGACTTTAAGGCAAACCCAATAAACTCAATTCAACTCAGCTAGGCCAGATAATAAATAAATATTCCAAAATTCGTCATAATTTCGCCAAGGCTTTGATAAGACAATTTGAGTACTTGATCCTGAATAATTAAACATATTATACATTAAGGGAATAATAGTACAATAAGGTAAGTTCAAAAATGGAGTTACAAAACACAAACAAAGAAGCAATTGTAACGTATATACAAAATCTGTTATGGTGATTAAATGCCAGTATTAGGGTTGTTTCCAGCAAGGATAAGGGAGATCTCGAGGCCTCGACTGAATGCTTGGTTGAACATAAGCCTTGTCTGGAATGTCGAGACAAATGGGAACCATGAAGATAAAGCAATGGGGATGAAAATAACGATCCCCATTGCAGCATCATATAATCGACCAATTGAACGAACCGACTTCCACAACCCAAGTTTCTTCATCACTGGCTTCCAAGCGCAGGCGATCTGTAGATGGATGATACACACAAAATCAATCATCAAAATGCTTATCATGAAATAAATTTGTCGTCATCGACGTACTGTAGATCATGTGTACGTGTTATATTTGGGGAGAAACATATATGAGAAACTAACTGATGCTATGTGTATATACCTATGCAACATCCTAATATAGAATCCTTTTTCAAATTTCAACGTCTATTTAATAGCTATCGAGTTTGGTGAATTTATGTAAGCTCATACCATTATGCTCAAACCAAGATGTTATTTAGTTCACAGAATAAGAAGAGAGAATAGAACTTACAGAAAGAATTCCCCATCCAGTAGGTAGAAAAGCTAAGATACATGCAAATATATCAGGGATTGAGAGAGAAGTCATTGCAACAGCAACAATCACGCCAGCCAGTGCCAATAAAAATGAGAGTCCTTGGATAAACCGTAGAAGCAATTGAAAATTCACCGATATCTTTTGACTGAAGGTGAATACCTGTGGAGTGGGTTCCACAAAAGAAACTTAGATTTGATGAAGCTACGCTATGAGTTGATCAGCGAGAAATTAGAGTAGCATTTGAAACTAGACCAAACCTTGAAAAGAATAACAAGCACTGCAAACACTACCCATGAAAATCCATACACCTGAAGAAATAAAAATATCACAGCAAATATATGTCAATTCGAGCTCAATAGTTCAGTATAAATTATTTACAGAGTTATCAATAGATAAAAACTGTCTACACTTGGCATTCCGATAAAGTTCAATTTAAGTAGGTGAACCTGTAATCGACCAAATAATTTATATTGTAAAGCGCTTGGCTCAGGAGCTCAGTTCAAGCTATATGTATTAACCTAAAACACATAATGATCACCTTGACTCAACAAACCTTTAGCAAATTTACAAACTCATGTTACTTGCAATTCAGAAAATGTATATACATATACAAATATACGTGTTGTACTGGTGTTGAAGTTATTAGTAAAGCTTTAAATCCTGAAGTTTTATCCTGAATCATATAACTGCTGTTCATGCTATATAATACAAAGAGATGGCTGTTATGTATACTAAAATGATACAAAAGTCAAATACAGGCTAAGAACCATGATCTCAAAACTTCATTTGTGAAGGCCATACACATAATGAGGAAAGAATAAAGTCAAGATAAATGTTGTACCGTTAGTGATGTATCATCTTTTTGCACATCTAATTTGTAAACAACACCAAACTGGAAAAGGAAAAATCGTAGGCTCAGAATTGTTTCCATCACTCTGCCACTGAAGTTTCGAATATGAGACTGCACCAAATCCAAAAAAATTAGTAAAAAAAGGGCAATCAATTGAAGAATCGAACAGAAAAAAAAAAATCACTTGTATATTCAATAAGTGGTATCGCCTAAACTTGTAGCACCAATTCATTATATAGTTGTACCTAATCTTGGATACTCTTACCTTTTGGTTCATGTATAATCATACTAGCTCTAAACTATATTGGTTGACAAAAATAATTAAAGTTCCAAAAAAAAGGAACAGGAGACAATGAATGTCATTTTTGCCCTTACTGTACGCGGAAAAACAAATAAAAATTTATCTAGAATGATAATTATTCCTCTAAAATCTTGAGCATAAACATATTAAATATTAAATATAAATCCTTCATGAATTTCAACTTGTTAAACAAATATTAAACAAAACACAAAACCTAAATAAAAATAAATTTATAAATAAAAGAAAATGGAAAATCAAAGTACTGAAGATGAATACTGAGAATAAATTATACAACACTAACACCCCTAAGGTGATAAGGTAATAACAACCAGACTATGCACATGCGTATGCTAATGCTTGGAGGGACCTTTTGTCCCAGAAATTTGATATGCAAAATTCTTCAGCTATTAAACAATTACTTTCTTTTAATGATTGACAAGAGATCATATCAAGACCATATCAACAACATCCATACCAGTTCTTCATCCCACCACGCCTCCCAGCTTTCCTCTCCTTTAACTCCAATTCCACCTCTGTAAAAAAGCCAGTTTGTCCAATCCCGGAAGTCCTCAACAGTCCTAATGATCAGAAGAAGGTTTATTCTTAAATCAAGCAGTCTAAATGGCAGTAAACAGAAAAGGAGGAAAGAAAGAAAACTTACTTCTGCCACTCAAACCCAGAAGGATTAAATAAATATGGAGCAAACAGCCATGAAATAGCCAGAAACCAACTGCTAAGAGTGAGAAGAATATAGGATAAGGCAGCACCATCATTGTACCCATATGCAAGGTATACCACCAACAGGAGCACAATTTCCATTCTGTAGAAAAATTAGAAAATGAAGCTATGTGAAATACCAATCTGCAAACAGAGTCAAGATCACAAACATAAAAAATGTTTACGTGTGTGTGTGTATCACATACATAAAATCTGGGTACATGTGTGTGTGTGTGTGTGTGAGAGAGAGAGAGAGAGAGACCCCTTGACAAAATGACTTCGTGAGTAAAGCCTGTAATTTTCAGTGAACTTGATATGGCGAACCACGAATCCTCTACCAGTTGCTTGATACTGCAAAAAAATCTTATTTTATGAGTAATTTCAACTGTGAGATACCTCTAGGCAGGAAAGGATGAAAAATAAACCATACCCTTGCACCACCATGAAGAATAGTTCGGCCGAAGTAATGTGTCCTAGTGCCCAAGGAGAATGTGAAGAAGACAGTACAGAGCTGAAATTGCATGGTCACAAAACTAACCACAGCCTGAAAGAGAGAGGATAAAAGGATTTAAAGAAAAACAAAATTGCAAGTCGAACACATCACTTAAAAAAAACATTTAAACTTGGAACAATTTACACGATAATCAATTCAGGAGATAAACAATCTGCAATTCACACTAGCATTTAATATATCTGTTGAATAATGAAGAAGGGTTGATATGAATAGGGGGAATATGTATATTAACCAGACTAAATACACATTCATGACATAAAGATCTAAGTAATTGCCAATTCAAACAAACAAAAGATACAGACAAAGATGCAGGTCGGCCCAATTTGCCACCTCTTATGGCAAAGCTAATGGTCAGAACTTATGAAATGACAATTGGTAGGAGTTCTAGGAATGAAAAACAAATAAATGGTTTCTGCTGATAAAAAGACTTTTTAAGGGAAACTTAGTTTCCATTTCCTTATATGATTATCGGTTAGAAAAGACAATTATTTTTCTATCAAGTTTAATCCACTTTGATCCATATATGGGTCTGCCAGGTCTGGTGGAACCGAATCTGAAGCAACCATAAGAGCACCTACAATATTCATTCATATGGAGTGATAAACAGGTAAAGTTTCTAAAACATATATAACCTAAAAGAACAAAGCAAGAGCCTATAGACAGTGATTCAAAGTTTCGACAGATTCCAAGAACAAATAAAGTCATTGAGAACTTTAGTACAATATTTAGTACCAAAGACACGACTTTTGCCTCCCACAAACAGCATCCATTATTATATGAAGGAAGGAAATTCCCAATAAAACTGTCAAAGTACCATCTGAATAACAATAGCAGAAAAGATAAATATAAGAACAGACATACCCTTAGAAAGCCCTGTTCTAAGATGAACCCTAAAACCATCGGCACTGCGGTAAAGATGCCAATCTGGAACAGAAACTGCGCATTCAGAGCTGCACTAAGTGCAGTATTCCCTAATATGTCTGCTCTGTCTTCTATGGCTTCACCAACCCCAGATAATGCCTTGAAGGTTAAAACAAATATTAGACGAAACTGGCTTTACAAACAAAGGAAGATCAGTGCAGAATAAGAAGAAACATACTTCACCATGTAAAATGTTCTTTCAACAAGTTCATGACAACCTCAGCCAATGAAAACTGTTAATCCTAGTAGGAGGATAAGGTGTGATTCCAGGAGGGGTACTCCCTTTCTATAGGATAGGAACATAACATGGAAGGGGAAGAGGAGGGGAAGAGAGTAGATGAGGGCAGTCATGTCAATTCTTAATTGCTCCTAATATGAAGCTATGCAAAACATATATATATCCTCTCTTTTATATATAGATGACGCTAAAGAAAAGAGAAGTATTAACTATACTTTCCTGTACCCTTCCCTTAACAAAAAGAGGACTAACACCATTATTGTTCTTCTTCCTTGCCTTGTTGACACCAAACAATTATCAAGAGATAAAATTACCAACTCTATAACCAAGTGGACTCCACCAAAGATGCTTTAAGAATTGAGACTAAATTATAGCATAAAGAAACTCTGAATTATCTCAAAGCATTAAAGGTTATGAACTTACCAAATACACCCTCCCGTAGAGAAAAAAATAAACTGTCAACACCGTCAACTGCAAGTTTAATGAAATGGGTAAAGTTAATATGAGAATCAAATAAAGGCAGGGTAGCATGAGATACGAACAACTTAAAATACAGTAGACCAAACACAGAAAAGAGATACTTTGCACAACCAGATTGAGCACATGTGGTGCCATGGAACATACAACATAAAACAAAATGAAGGAAAACCATTTGCAACTATGATAAGCTAACCATGGTACAAAAGTAGTATCCAACAGTCGTGAAGTAGAACGAGAGCATCCTGAAAAAGTCAAAGAGCTGCCCAAGCCTGTAAATATCTCTGCTAAGAACTTGTTCACCGTTGCCCCCAGCAACTTTGCCCTCAAAAAGAGCAATCTGGTTGAGGCCAACGTCTCGCCCCTTGCCAACCTGTACAAAATTCAGTCAGCCAACTTCACACCATAGATTGCAGAGCTTAAAGTAATGCTAGAGTATACCTGAATGTATTCATGGTGAGTGATATTTCCTTGGCGTAATGTTGAATTGAAACCTGCATTTCCCAAACTTTAGTTACAGGATTTAGAAAAGAAAATAAAAAAATCATGAGAACCTCCATCCTCCGTACATCATCACTTAAAGGCCAGTAACTTTCTCAAATTTTGAAATTTTGCTAAGATATCTAATTATATCTCTAATGACTATGACAAACTATTTACGGCTGTCACAATTATGGAGGTAAAGGAGAAAAATGTGTCCAAATAATGAGACAGGAAAAAGGAGAGAAAAAAGAAAAAAAGAAAAAAAAAAAGAGTAATTTCTTTTACTTCTTAATCAACAGTAATTAGAAATGATATACTTAAATATACATGAGAACTTATTTAAATGAGAACATGTGCTTTGACTGGACAATCCATATAGAAAAACCCATATAATGGCATAAAGGAAATTATATAAATTGCAAAACATATCAGGCCAATCAAGAGTAATACCTGAAAAAATATCTTCACTGATATTAATTACACGAGATGCCTTGCTGATCCCACCCCTTGTGATATGGAAAACTCTATCAAAGACATCTGGATGTCCATAATGCATACGAACCCTGACACCAAAACAACAGTATTAAACATGTATCATCTTGCACGGTACCATCATAACAAGGCAAGCAAGCCCACTCACTTCAAAGGATTTGCTAGAACACGCTGACCAAGTGTAACAAAACTTGCTTCTTGATTAGACATGAAAGATGCCAATGAAGATACACTGCATCAGTAAGACAAGAAGTTAGGCACCGATGAAGCATGCAAATACTAAAAAATCATATATTTATCATCAAACACCTTCCAGTAAACACATGCTCCCTGACACCAAGAATAGTAGGAGGACGTAATCCATGATCCTGGTGGAACTCTTCAAGAAGATTTCTCATTTTCAATGCTTCCTCGAAATAATTATCCTGAGGGAATTGAGATATAGGCAACAATGAAACAGTATAGGAACTCACTAATACCTTCAACGGATGCATAAGGAAAGAAAGAAAAATCCATTGTACCAAGCCAACTAATGTCAGAATAGGAAATTTTATTAAGTATCGAATATAAGTAAAACATATATTTCCACAGATGAAGACATGGACGTGCTTCTGCTCTGAAAGCAAAAGGACAGAAATTATACACAAAATATACCATAGGAAAGACAAGTTGGATTATACACAGTACCACAAACCACAATTTTCAACACTGTGCAGAGCACAAATAGAGCACTGAGCCAGGTTTTTTAAAAATTGAAATTGTTAAGGCGCAGGCTTAGGAGTCATGACCATCGATAGGAATGAAATCAAGAAACTTAATATATATATATATATATATATATTAAAACTGAAGTTGAAAAATAAGAATTGATGATGAACCCATCAACCATGTAATACGAGACAAGAAAATCACCATAGATTCAAGGAAGAGATGTACTCAGTAGACCTACATCTCTGCCAACGTTCTATTCCAAAATTCAAAATCAAATGCAAATTTTTATTCTAAAATATCCTTAGTAGTACATCACTGTTTCTAAAACTGAAGGAACTCCAACACCACCACATTGACCTAGAACTTTAGTCTGAGACTGTATGATAAAGAATATAGTGGGATAACAGCAAAATTCAGTAACTGAGCCCTAGAATGCAAACCTGATTCATGTCAATTGTCTGCACTGCATTACCACGAGTGAAGACGACAGCATGATTCTGATTTTCAGGTTTCCCTTCACCAAGTTTAGGATTCCCTGGTAGCTTTATTGAATATATTTCCTGCAATTATTTTGAATTATTAGGTATGATGTTTACCGATCCGAAAGACACCTAATTTAGACAAGGCATAAAAATAGACAATTCTTAGGTTTTGTTAGATATCATAAGCACAGTATAAATAAAAAATGATTTACTCAAAAGAATAATGAAGGAAACAACTAAAATCAGCATAAAGAACAGCATCTCAGACTTTACTAGTTTGCAAAGAATTAGAAAAAGAAAAGGGGAGAAACTGCAGAAAAGGAATTATTATCCAATTTAAATGAACAAGAAGCTTCACTTTTGAGGATGGGGGTTTAGGTTAAACCCAATCCGTGCATTCATGAAGGTTCAAGATCATTTACAAGGAGTTCAATAACAATTGTGAGAACCAGATGTGCACAAAAAAAAACATACGGAGTTTGAGACAAACCTTGGGTGTTGCTTGTAAGTATTTGGATGCTTATGCAACTCACTGGAAAGGAATTTATTATCTAAGTACAATTTTTTATTTTCTATTCACCCACTTTCTGAATAAAGTATGTTGCAACTAACACTTAACCCTCTCTCTTCCTTTTCATCATAAAAAATATATATTGATACAAGTTGAAATAAGAATTGGAAACAAGCATTAGGAAAGAATGACCAAGAAATTTTATCTTAGGGACTTAAAAGAAAGAAAAAAGTATGAACCTTGTCTTTTCCATTGATATCAGCCTTCACAAGTTTTGAAAAATATTCTGTGTACACTTTCCCTTCCTTCAGAGTTTCAACCACATCGATGTAAGCAACCCGGAGAGCTTCATTTCTATTTTCAGTATTTAGATAATGGAACATAAAATTACAACATGAAAAGTAATTAGTGAAGGAAATTGTATCATCCAACATTAAACAATAATTCATATTCAAAGCTGGACTGTTGGTTCATAATTTATTACCACATTTGCAGTTCTAGAATTGAATGCATTGGTATTTACATCTATACATCAATTTGAACTCCACAAATTTTCCACAGAAGTTTTGATTTTAATGTAATCATTGCCTCAATAGCTTTCTCTAACTAATCAGCATCTTATAGGAACATCAGCACCCCCCCCCCCATTCATGCACAAAATTTTAAAGCATGGTCATTCCATTTAAAATGGAAGACTTTATAGGGTAATATAGTTACAGAACCTTTGCATTAAAAGAGCAATATCTGCAGCTTCGGGTTTGCGCTCTTCTTTCTGCTTTCCATATATCTGACATGTAACAACATATGAAAACTTAAGATCAGCTTGAGCTCTTGCCTCCGGAGATAACTCAAAACCTTGAACATCAGTTGACTCATTTCCGACAACACCAGCTTCCACATCTGAAACTAACCAAAAGGCTTATCAGAATAGGCATGAGAAGACAAAAAGCTACACATGTACTAGTTCATAATGCACACCTTCAGCTGACATCCGCTCCAGATACCCCTGAAGCATCAAAGCTTTTCTGTAATACATCATTCCCCGAACTGCTTTCAGGAGAGGTAGTAAGAAAGAATCAATAGCAGTAGATAAAAATATAAGCAATTCTTCAAAAAGCAAATACTTTAATTGAGATATGGCTTAGTTTTTTGTTGTTGTTCAGAATTAAATATTTCACAACCATGACACTGTTATGTGGGACAAGAGCAATAATATACACGAGTCTAACAACATAAACGAGGATAGTATGTTTGTTCATGGTACTAAGACAACCATCTCTGACCACATAACAGAAAAAATAATAATTTCTCTGAGATTGTTGTATCTGGCTTCCACTTAGATCCAGGGACAAACCACCGTCAATCTTTTAAAAAAGGTCAGAATTCTGAATCGAATAGGTATTATGAGTATCAATATTCATATTCAGTAACTTTAGCAGCACCTGGTGTCCCTTTATAAAAGCACATAAATGTTTTTTTGACAAGATTTAAGGGAGATGGAGTTGAGCCAAAACTATCTAATGTAATAAATCATTGATGTCCATCATAATAAACAATGGGATTAAGGAGAGATGGGTTAGTCTATACTTTTAAAATCAAGAATAAGAATGCATGTTATGACTTTAGAGTAAATTACACTCATATACAGACTTTTTCTACAACAAACTCCAAATTCAAAAAGGGAGAAAATGACCTATGAGATCAGAATTTGCTTCAACAATCCGAATCTTTACTAGAAATATACCTAATTGAATATCATCTTAGCAGTAATCCCAAATGACAAAAATTGAGAGGAACGGATGCTGCTCAAGGCAGTCGTAACTCGTAACTAAGCCAAAAGTAATTAAGTAAAGGAAAAACTCTAGAAAACTTGCCTGTTCTGGCCAGTGTTTGTCCTCGATAAGAAGCCCAAAACCGAAGTTCCAGGATATGATTAGGATTATCACTAAGTTCCAACTCTGATGTGGTCTCATCACGTCCAATGCGAGCAAGAAAATTTTTCCATTCATCTGTATTATGAAGAGAAAGATAACTACAATAGATGAAACTAATGTGCTATCATTATTAACCTGTGTCATTGTAAGAGGTTCAACAATAACATTAAAACCATAAGAAGATGCCCCAATATTTTGACAATAAATAAATGACATTACTGGTATACTATGTATAACTGAACCCAAGGTATCACCGTATGCATGCACCAAAGAGTGAGTACATAAACATATAGAAAAGGAAAATAAAAACATATCTGAAATTTTTTATCTTTTAGAATAGTGAGATATAGAATATTTCGTTAGAAGAAAATCCAAAAAAAGGTTGAAGCATAAAAATAAGGACACAGATCATATGGAGTACTTGGAAAATAAAAATAATCTAATGAATTGCAAGGGGGAGCAAAACTGAGAGGTTCAGGTGTCTAAAACAGAGATCAAAGATTAACTGATCAATTAAAAGAAATTCACAAAATTAAAAAATCAGCAACATCTAGGGAACAAACTGATCAAGAAAATCTCAGTATAACAACACAAATGCTACAAAGCTTAAGCTTAGTGCAAATATGACCATCTACAAGTCAGTTAAGAAATCAAACTTGATGGATGTTCCACAATGTTAAAGAAAAAGAAAATCCTAACTAATTCAAATTTATATTGAGAAGCACGAAAACAAAAGACTAGGCCCCACCACAATAAATAACAGCTAGAATCAGAAGCAAAAACAATGATCCACATTATTAGAATGCAATAAATTCAGAGGCCTTGGATCGCCATAAATATTGTTTGAAAATTATAGGTCACAGTTTGCCAAGGAAGATTGCCGTCAATAGAGAAACATGCAAGAACATTTGATAATTAAAAAACTGTAGCAGGTGCGTCATTCAAAATAACACTGGAATAACCTGGATATATCTTTTGGAGGTAAAACAAAGTTGTAATGCCATCTTCATTTTTCTTAAGGAGTTCAGACATGCTGTACAGCACAGTCTCGGAGTAATATGGAGTGAACACACTGCACAGACAATAAGGTGTATCACATACATATCTGTACAAAGTTATAACCCCAATACATTTGAATGAAGCAACTACCTAAAAGATAGCATCTCTCGGACAGGCTTAGCTTCAGGCATCTCCATAAAAAGGGAATTAGTGAAAAACTGTAGTCGTCTTCTAGCCTCAAGATTATTTGGGATATTCGCAGCAGAATCTTGGATGGTAAGTAGTGAATACAATCTACTGACTAGAGCTTTCTGCAGATGTAATATGTAGTTTAGCTCTTAATATAACAGATAATTTGATTGGCAGAAAAAGAATCAGGATGCATAGATGCCAAGAGATTATACCAACTCTGCGTCTTTAGGCCACTTCAATTCTTGAAAGAGACGCCCTTCAGTCCGTGCTCTTGAAAGCATATTCCATGTCTCATAATTATCTCTGACAATAGAATGGGTTTGACATCAAATTTCAAAAACGGAAGCGAGAGAGAGAGAGAATCTCAACCATTTACACAAACCTCATGTTGATAGATAGGACATCATGTCGCATAACATCATAAAGATCTAAAATAGCTTTAACAGCACCAGTTTCAAGTTCAGGTGTGTGATCCTTTTTCTGCAAAGAAACCTAAACTATTAAAGCAACTTGAACATGGAAAGTTCAACATAATCCTTTCAAGCAATACAAACAAAGTATACACTTTATACAAAAGTCAGAAGCCCATAAATTTCATCACAATGTTTCCTAATAATAAAAACAGAAAATTATAAATCAAATATCCCTGCCAATCCTCACCCAATACCACATAGGCAAATAAATCGCATCAAGCAAGGCAATTGGGCACTATCTATGTTTTTTATGGGTGAAAGCAAATACCATCCATCAACCACCATGTCATATTTTGAGGCAAAAATATATTAAATAGGATAACATTTTTAATCAATTGATAAATAGATATATGTGTGTGTGTGTGTCCAATATATCACCAACAGAAAATCTTTAGCAGGATAAAACCATCAAAACAGTTACATTTGCAACTATGTGAATCATAAGCCCATCTTTTAGGAAATTTAAACATGACAACCCTATGTGGGGACTCCCTAAATGATAGGTGATTGAGCAAGAATGCTCGCCAGAAAATTGCCTATATATTTGTTTTTCACAAGTGTTTTCTCAACCATCTATGCTCCAGTCATTCACATGCCAACCTGCATCCTGTTCTCAAACCAGTTAACTGCGTAGTTAAATGTCTTCATTTGGTTTCAGTTTTTAAGAATTTTAACACTTACACTATGTTTTCAATTCTAAGCATAAAAGAATTAAACAGAAAGATACAGCAAACAAACAACCCCAACACCCCTTACCATGCACTTGCATTTAGAAAATACATGGCAGAAAAAATAAGGAATAGTTCTCACACAGAAGCCAAAAATTAAAACAAGAGATAAGCTGAGCTATGTTAATTAAACTAGTCAATCCAATGGTATAATAAGCATTAAATTTTGCAAGAGGGTGAGGTCAATTGTCCAGGTCAACTTCATTTACTACGAACCAGTATCCCCAGGAGTGCGGTAACTTTCTGAATAACAAGAGGCAGTTTATCCAGCCGAAAATCAACATGAATACTCCTATTCACCATGCTCCCTCGAATGTCTTCATATATTCTTTCAACCCTGACATGATTCCAACAGCATAATATGATTACATGACATCTGATAGCATCAATCTGAAAATTAGATGAACTTACCACTTCTTTCCTTCATTATTTCCTTCATCACCTAGTATTGCTGTAAGGATAAATTTGACACTAGTAAAGCACTCCTGAACAGCATACTTCATGTATTCATCCCTTGAGATTCTATCCCAAAGCTCTTCGTGAGAATCTTTATTCTCCATAGCAATATCTTTTGCCAGGAATATCTATAAAATTTTGTATGGAGCAGATAGCAGCAGACCATGTCAGATAAATGCCAAAGATCTAAGTCGAGACAAGTACTTTAAACATTCAAGACATGAGCAGACCTTGCTAGCTAGAAGAAAAAGCGGCCACTGGACAAGCGCAAGACTCCCTGAATTTTTAGGCATTTGAAGCAACTCCATTTCCCTATGTCATAAAAAATTGCAGCAGCATTAATAATAATACCCAAGCAGTCTAATATAATTGTAGCAAATCATACAAGATGATGCAATAGTCAGAATAGTGAACTCACAAATCATCGACATAGTCTTCCTCCCTCAGATTTTTGATAATTTCATTCCAAAACGGAGCAAATTGACCAGCATCAATTTTGTTCTTTTCCCCAACCTTCAATTAGACATACAATAATCTAATGGAATAAATAAAATGCTAAAAGATGGTCTAAACCAATAAATGATTGAAACAATGGGGAAACTGTGCTATTTAATCAACCTGTTGTATTTAGCCCACAAAAGCCTAGTAACCACAATCCTAGAATATGTATTACTAATTCAGATGGACGTAGGTTCCAGAAGTCGAATGCCTTCTTAGTCTGTTAATGATCCAACTCTAACTGATCAGTGAAATAAAATAGTCATTTGTATAATTTCCTTACTCCTTAGTTTCTTCAGATTCCAAACATCATGATAAGTAGAAAGATAATTTTGAACAGATCATTCACATCTGTAAAATTGTGTTATTATGAGTATAGTTAGTAGTTAATTCCCAATTCGATTCTGTGACGAAATCATGGATCTAAGAGAGAATGAAGTGTGAGGTGTGACCCCTTTTATCTAAGAAACAGAACATGATACTGGAACAATTACTCCTCGTAACACAACCCCTTTTATTTATCAAACCTCCCAAATTTGTCCATAACAAGTCGGTAATAGAATGAGGTGTGACCTTTCGCAAGCCCAATTCATCTATAGCCTGATTCCACCAAGAAAGAATGCAGGTCTAAGAACCTAATTGGTTTATATGTCAAAAGTATCAAATTTTAAGGATCTGCCATGGATATGAAGTCATTTAAACCAAAACTCTTATGACAATATAAGTTTATCATCGCTATGGCGATCACGGTTGTCAAAATCATCAGCAAAATCTTTATGGTCCAGGTAAGCAAATTTTTTTATTTCCATGCTCTAGAATTTGAACATACTGAATGTGATAGAAATGAAATAGAAGAAACCAAGCTGAATTCATTTGTCATAACCACATTCATTAAACCAAAAAAAGAGGCAACAGATCAGTGTATGATTCAGGAGACTGTATCTGTCACGCTGTGGCCTAGTTTTCTCATTTTTTAACATCTTTCAACAGATTTTTATCATGTAATTTTCTAAACCAGAAATATAAAATTAAAGGAGATAAAAGAGGCACTAGCTTCTGATGAGTGAATCCAACTAACCTGACCAGATGACTGCATAGACTCCCTGCAAAAGAAAGCTTTGATTCAATTCCTTTTTGAGAAAGAAACAAAATTTTATTAATAAAGGAGAAAAAAAGGAGGGATGAGAGATCCCTCGATGGGAGTAAAAAGAGGCAGAAAAAACAGAAAAAACGACCAGACCCACACTAACCAAAACAGAATCGAAAACACTCCCAAGCTAAACCTTTACAAGACTATAACCCCCCCCCCCCCCAATCCCTAATAAGATTTGATTCAATTCCATTAATAAAGAAACCAACAAGTAGAATGTTCTTCAATAGGATCTCTTCCACTGATTTTTCAGGTAATAAAATTCAAGCTGAAGCACAAAGAACCTGTTGCCAAGCGGTACATGTAGAGTTTTCATGAAAGCTGCAGGAAACTCCTCAAAAAGTTGATGAACAGCATCTAGAGACCTAATCTGAAGTCAAAGGAAAATCACAACTTATCCGGTCTACTCGTTGAAAAAGTTAAGTATGTCAACAAAATCCATATAAAATTCAATACAGAAAACAATGTAAATATACACATAAATTCATAGGTACAGAATAAAATGCCCATGGATTCTTCTAGAAACAGTGAAATAATTGAGTCCATAATGGCATAATGAAATATGTTACCTCCCCAAGCCGATCTCTAGCACCGAGCAGGAAACCCCATATAGCAGATATAATAGTGTAGAAAACATGGGTATCCACGAGATAAATCTGCCACATGAAGTAAAGGACAATAGACAATAAGACTATTCATAGAACCAACAGTCGAAGAAGGAACATGACTACCAAAGATGTCATTGAAACACAATAAATGCATCCCATAACTAGAATCTACTATTCAGTAAGGCAATGTTTGTAAGGATATTCATAAGTCAAAATTTGAGATTAGCACTATATTCTAACCTATTAATACACAAATTTCAATACACCTAAATATCTACTATTACAATCATCCAATCATTACTATTACATCAACTAACAATATAATACTACACACTTTTTTCAACATTGATTTGGCATCTACAATAATAATCCTACCCTATAAAATCTCATAACAAACATAGATTTTATTTGTTCACCTTTATTTACAAAACCCATGATTTCAAAATTGGATTTCCCCAATCCTACATAATCTCCTTCCAAACATTGCCTAAATGCTATGATTTGAAAGCAGAAAGAAGTGGACAACGAAAATAGAAGAGCCAAAAATCCAAACAAAAGAAAAGCATACTTACAGCCAGCACAGGGGCCCATAAACTTAGTACTGTCAAAGCATTATGGTTATCTACAGGAGAAAGATACAAATTTATTAATATAAAAACAAAAGATGGAACAAAATGAGTTCACCAGACCACTGACCACATGAATTTTAGTTCAGAGAGAAGAAACAGAACACTCAAATACCAACAATTTATGACCCTTAACAGATGAATCTAAAGCCATACCTCAAGGAGCACGAGGAAATTTAAAGAGAGAAGGATAGTGACACCAAGAAAAAAACATTACTGAAGGTTTATCATTCTTTCTACACTATATGTAACTGTCACCTAAAAGGTCAAGGACCACGACAACCTTTTCCAGTCACAACCTAAGTTTGGTATTCTAGATTGGTGCAAAGGAAATGTGATGATATTCCTAAGTATTATAAAACTTCAAGATTCTACAACGGAACAACAGGAAAATCATTCCACATCAAAAGAGACAATGGCAAAGGACTGAATGCATTAGCAGTTAAAGTCGTGGCTTACTTTTTGACACAAAATCATGCCAAGAGTATTGTCTAATGTCTATCGTTACTATGAGCCTCGTTGGAGCAGCCAATGGCCTAATCTGCAGTATGAAGCACAAAGTTCAATTAAAATTTTTTTAAAAAGCCCACGCAAGGCAAATGATAAACACTATGTAGTAGGCATTATTGACAGAAAGAAGTTAACACTTGCCAGGAGGAAATAAGCAAAAGAAAATTTGCATCCGAGCACAACAAACCAGAAGACCATGTATCTGCATCGCAT
This sequence comes from Scutellaria minor, assembly GCA_954870855.1. Lineage (NCBI taxonomy): Eukaryota > Viridiplantae > Streptophyta > Magnoliopsida > Lamiales > Lamiaceae > Scutellaria > Scutellaria minor. The sequence continues at coordinate 9,263,179 of OX940727.1, forward strand.
GCATAAGTAGATGAATCACAAATCCCATGAGAAGATGAAGCATCAGAACATTTCATTAGTGAATTAGACATGAAACCAGTAATGCTTCATGAAAACTACATGGAAAAGACAAGTTAAACAGAGTAGGAATGTTGAATGGTTATAGATACGAGACATGTAAAAGAAAAGAGGAAGTTTCCAAAGAGCCAAGAAGACTGTTTACTTGATGAAATCTGAGGCTCTTTCATACATGCCCCGGCCGACATAGTAATGTTCCTGAAACACATGAATTAAACAGATATAAATATTAGTTTCAAGAAAAATAACTGAAAATTGAATAAAAATACTCGACATAACATTATGTAAACCTGGTGCATCCACTTCATAAAGCGAACCAGGGGCCAACGATCACACCGATCTGATAGACGATGGCATGCTGGGATGTGCAACAATAAACTCAAACAGAACTTCCCACCCGCATAGATGGCAAGAATTATAACATATATTTTATAGATAACTGAATTGTTATTGTTGTTATTCTTGTCTTGAAGAGCTCTCCTGAAAAAGAAGGCCAAATAGTTCAATTTATAGCAAAGATGAAAAGCATGGCTTCAAAGTAGGGAAAAGTAAGAAATAAAATAAGGTTACCATACATACACATAAAGGAAACATATGAAAACAGAAATCACGCTGTAGCTAAGAAAGCGGAGAAAAATTCTTGTGACAGCTAGACGCCTTGATGTAGAATATGCTCCATACATCATCATAATGTCCAGCACACCTAAAAGAACACAAAAAGAAGATATAAATCAGAACAGACATAGCAACCTCAGCAGGAGCAAATTTTTGGATAAACAAGAAATTAAAAAAAAAAAAAAACAATATATATATATATGTATATTACTCTTGAAGAATTTCATGACAAAATATGTAGGTCCAACACTAAGAACTTCTCGGATGGTCTTTGAGTTGAAATTTCCATGATTGAAGGCAATTATGGCAAGCCCCTGCAGAAACAACAAATATTAAAATTGGAAAGGACGATGCGATGAAGAGTAATCTTGTCCCAACAGAATGAGTGAAAAAAATAAAGAGAAGAGAAACAAAAAAAGCAGCTTAATAACAACTTTTGAACTGTTACAAGAAACATAATGAGCTTCAAAACAGGCAAAAATCAAGACCTGGTCAGAAAATAATAAATTGTAGATCAAAATGTTGAAAAAAAACCAGCGACAATAAACTTGTTATTACACATCCAGCAAAGCGTGAATAAACAGCTTCAGTTCCAAACAAAAAAGATCTCGAAACTTCAGGTTTAGCCACATTGCACTAGTAATGTGATTCTAGAAATATATATAAAAAGAAAAGAACAAAAAAAGAGAGCATAGACAACATACTCAAAGTGGTACAAACATACAACAAAGATAGCAAAATCTTGATAGTATGGCCTAATAAAATTATGGGATGCTAAAGAAAAAAACAACATCTTACACAAAGAAACATAAGTAAAGATTTAGGGAAATTATTTCTATAATTGTTGACCAGAGACCTATTTAATCAAATCAAAAAAGTATTGTGTTGAACCCCAGTCCATGTAGATGTATTCTAAAGTAGTCTTTGAGATGCGCTAAAGACGATTCGGGAATGTGCATAGGAGAGATCTCTAGAAACCATTGATTCAAAAATATATATATCATACGAAAAGATATGGTCATACTTAAATATAAATGGAAGAATTTATCTCAAACGAGCATGATTGCTAGATATGATCCATATAGTAAACTCCACATAGTGGGATTACAGCTTAGTTTGTTGTTGCATTAACTTAAGATGAACTAGGAAATCACATAAAGTTGAATAACTACAAGTTGGGTTATGTAAAATATAAACCTAATCCAAGAAACTCGTTATGAGCCAAATGTTTGCTTACTTGGATTCGAATAAAATTCTTCTCTCTTCTCCTAGATACGGGATAATCATCAACAGGTTGTTTCACACTGAGGATCATCATGACCACCCATTCTTTCAAACAAGCACTCCTAGTAGATATTTTAAGGCAAGGTAGGAGGATAGAAGTTCCATCAGGTACATGCATTGTCTTACTACATGAAGAGATTAGGATTTTTTATTGAACAACTTTTACACATCCCCATTTTATAAAATATGAAGTCCCTGTCTTTTCCTAAACAAGCTTCAGTTCTAAACTATTTCTTGGATCCTCCATAAACTCCGAAAACCACTTTTAGCTGGGAACTCATAACAAAATTCCTTGCTCTTTGTATGAAGAACACTAGAATTTGCACCTAAGCTTAAAAAGTTAGTTTCTTTTAAATCTCAAAGGGTACTTCATGGACATCTTATCAACATTTTGGACATGTAGAACACATAAAAAGACCATTGTAGCAACTTGCAAACCTGAAACATCATAAGCAGGAATATCCACAGACGATGAAAACTGTGATAGAGATGAAGAAATGTCCTGTGTTCAACAAAGGATGTTTTTCCACAACGTTTGCCTCCTCCTGACTTCAATACATTCTGGAGAACAAGAGAAACATTAACAAGACATATTGTCATGGAAACACCTAGCAATCGCAATAGATTATCTGCCACGAAAGAAAAAGGAAGTGCAGAACAGGGGGCGAGTCATCAATTTCCCAGTCAAATGAAGTTCAACTACTAAATCATGTTACCAGGCAGGTAAGTTTAGTAAAATAAGTCTCCAGAAAGGAGTTTCTTCCAAAATAGAATAAGATGCATCTGCAGATTTAATGTGAAAATTATGTAAAATTAAGTCCATGTCACAAGATTGATTTGTGACAGTATCGAAAGAACGTTTCATACCTTGGACCTCAGTGCTGGCTTTAGGAAAAATATTGAACCCTTGCGCCATGGCCAACTAAGTTCAAAGCAGCTCAGTGACCTTACAATAGAAAAGGATTGTTGAATGAGACAAGAATTCAACACATGACACAAACAGAAAAATCTTATCCAAAGATTCAAATAAATTAAATTATTATATAATCCGATACAACAGCTTACCAAAAGTATTCATTGAAATCATCATAGTTTCTCCAGGCTGAATGAGGTGCACGCCCATTATCATTGTTTGCAGCTTCCTGAGGATTAAAATCAAAAGTCATCTTTAAGATGTAAGCTTTTTTCTTTGGGGAAATATGAAATCATACTGGAATACCAAGATAAGAGATTGACTTATAGCACTAAAATATTTAACCAATAAATATTTCTAACAATAAAGAAAACAGAATTCAAAAAAATTGGACATACCGCAGAAATGACCTCATAGAGAGGATGTATAACTTGGTCAATAAATGATACACCAGACTCAGAGAGACAACTGTTAGCTGGCTGTGCAACCTGCTGTCGTAACAATTCTTCCAGCTCCCTTCCCATCTGTTCAATCAAATTCATTAATCTAGAGTAGGAAATCAGGATCTCGGAGGCTTTAGATAAAACAGTCAAAAAGGGGGGAGCACAAGCTAGAAGTAAAACCAACAGTGAGGCCTTCAAACGTAAGAACAGCAAGTATTTTAAGCACAGGAGTACATTAAATAGGAAGTGACTGAGAGTGACTGTACATCTAGCTGGATGAACTGCATTTGGAATAAATCCAATCATGAGAAAATTAGGAGCAACCAACTACAGAAGCCAGCTGATCTACCAAAGCAGTAAAGACACCTATATTAAGGTCCCTCACTAGAAAGGATAGAGAAAGAGTATTAAACTAGCTAGAGAGACTGGCAAATGCTCACCCAAAGGACTTTTACGAGCCTTCAACCAGGGAATCTAATCTCAGATTACATTAAGATTCTGAATAGAAAGAAAGTAAGGGATTGTTCACAAATACAAAAAGAAGTTAATCTAGTGAAGCGCAGGAATATCTTCAAGTCGTCGTGCATTAATACCAAAAAAAAAAAAAAAAAAAGAACAAAGGATATCATGGTAGAACGTGAATTTTTTAAGGAGGGAGTTCAACTTTTATCCCAAATCAACTTTGTAAACGAGAGCAGGGTGGCATCTGAATACAGGTGCTCAAGAATTACAAGGACTAACTAAGAAATAAAGGGTGAACGTCTTGGTAGCATCAGGCATCAAGAGCCCAGTGATTTTTATAATGTTGATCATGCCATCCCTAATTAAAAAGATGGGCACAAATATAGTATAATAATTAGTCAACCAAATAGCAAAACACCAACCCTAACCACAACTAGCCAGGATACCTACATGATGAAATATGTAGCATAAGCACTCTGGAAGAAACCGAACATTTGCTGCTTCACCCCAAATTAAGAAATACAATGAAATAAACAGCAACTTCTTCTCTTTGCTTACAGCCTCCAAACTGCAAAAAATATCAATCTGTTAAAAAATGCAACATCAAATTAAGAAGAATCTGTACTGACGAGATACTACACTCGTGTCATTCAATTTTCAGCTTCTTTTACTTGCTAGGATCATTTGCATAAACACTAAACATACTTGCTCCATACGGGTAAGATTCCCAAATAGTTACACCACTTGATGTAGTTGTCCAGGGACTTCAAAAATACCTTCTGAACAGCAGCCTCGTCCAAAATCTGAAACAAAATTATAGGCAACTCAAAGATGCAAATGCACAAGGAAAAAATCTTTTTAGGTCTTACACTAGCGATTAGATTGTTGCAAACAGCAGTAAAAAAATGACATGTGTTGAGTGTTCTATTAAAATCTGTGTTGAAGAAGAAGAAGAAGAAGAAGAACATTAATCTCAGATTACTTTTTCTCCATCTACAATCCATCAGATTTTATTTTTTATTAATCTCAGATGAGAAATAGAGATAAAATTTTGTTCATCAGAATTCTAACTAGTTGAGGAGGAAAAAGAAAAGAGAATAATTTATATACTGCTAACATCAGAATTTCAACCAACTAGACTACAAAATGAGGTGCACTGATTAGTATGGTACAAGGGTTTCAGATAATTGGGTATACACTCACAAAAATAAATGTTGAAATCCCCCCCTCCCCCAAACTTCTGCAAATCAACCAACCAAGGAAAATAAAAGGTTCAAATTTTCTTTAAGAACTCCAGTCAGATTCGTAGGCTAAAACATTGAATTTAAACCATCAGATAATTCCCCGAATAACAAATAGACAAACATGCTGCCCCTTTCTGAAAGAACCTAAACTACTTAAAAAATAAATGAGGAGAAGGACCATGCAGGAATGCAGAATTCTTTAATCTTGTAGCTGATTTTTTCATAAGAACAAAATTTTATTGATTAGGATCAAGGGAGATACAGGAGATGAGAACTCCCATTAAAACAGACCCCAAAACTATAGAACAAAACTCCAACCTATGATAGTATCTGAGACAAAAAAATATTATAAAATCTTTAAGGTTAGACACCCACAAATCAATCCAAAACTTAGTTTTCTATCAAACTTCCTTAAAGACTACTCGGAGTCTTCAAAATTTCTTTTATTCCTTTCTAACAAAAGGGATCAACGTGGCACTTGAACAGTCCCTTCCCATATAAATCAGTTATTATCCCCCAGCACATTATGTAATTTTAATAAGCACATTCACAAAACTTTATACTGCTACCAAAGGGAAGCAGAAAATATCATAAACAATAAATCCTGCCAATTTATCAACATAACACAAGAAATATGATCATTTGCATGCACCATACCTGTTTTTATGGCATTGTCAGACAAACACAAACAACAACATTAAACCAAGTTCCAATAAGATCATTCATATACATGACATGAGACTTACTGGCTCAGGTTCCTCAGGAATTCGAAGCCGACTCTGCTCATTCGCAAGGAGGTGAACAACATTTTCTCGCTGATTTGAAACACTATCTTTCTGCAAATTATAAAATCATACAAAGGAAAACACAACTTCAAATCCATATTAAAAAAATATAAAAAAAACTAAAAAAGTTATTAATAGGCACTAAAAATCAATGTTTAGTTAACTCAACAATCCTCAATTCCCAATACAAGATGACATAAGAGCAAAACATTGTCACCTGGAAAGATTTCGGACACTATACAGTATGCAGTATCTGTGCTCAATTGGCAAATATGGCAAAGTGGTTCAAACAATCAGCAATTTTATGATCACACTATGGTCTTAAATATCTACCTTCACACTTCTGTTAGCGACTTGATAACTTATACAAAGAAAAAATGTTGAGGGATAGACATATTCACAAGAATTTGTTAACTCAATAGGAGACACTTGAGTTTTCATTCCATTCAAAACTATAATGATCCTGAGAGCATTTCAAAACAAACAGATTAGAATGCCTTCTGAATAACCAATAATCTTAAGAGTAAGCATTACAAAAATCATGACACAACATTTAAAAAGTGGGAGACAGAGATAGCCAGAGAGACAGAGGGACATACATCTTCCATATGCTATGATCATATGAGGTTATTCTCATAGAAATAAAAATAAAATACAACCTTCTTTAGTGAAGTTATAGAATTAAAAAAACGCCACACAATCTACCAAGTACCAACATAACAATGCCATTCTTGGCGCAACCAAAATGCACATGGTGCTAGTGTTTTAGAAAGTGAAGGCAATGACCAATGTGTTTCACATCTCCTGGCCAGGACATATGCAAAATTCATTTCTTGTTTATTGTTTTGATGGATACAAATAATGTCAAAAACTATATAAAAAATGAGGTGTCATATTAGAACTAGCAGACATGTCAAAGAGAAATACATGGAATAAACAAGAAGAATCCTGAACAAGTTTGCTTGGTCAAATTTATGATGAGCATAATCAGATGCCATTATTGTACATATGTACAAAGGATATAGTTAATGTTTCATAGCCAACTAACCTGAAAGCCAAATGTATAGTCCAAAAAATCAAACATATCTAAACTCCTTGAAAGTGGTGCAGAAAAAGTTCCAGGTAATTTTGGGAGGCCCCTGAAATACTTCAACGATGAAATAGCTGCCCTCACCTGATGTTTAAATTGACCAGTCAAGGACCACTGCAGTCCCAAGACAAGAAAATTGACACAATAGATATAGAAACATATTACCTCTGGGAAAGACACAATAGGATTGGATAGAGTAGGAGCATCCAGAGGAATTATATTATAAGGAAGCAAATCCTCTGTCATCGCTGCATCTGACTCCATCACTCGCTTCAGCTGAAAGAAAAGCAATTATAAACCAAATTGATATTTGGAAAGAAAAAAAAACAGCCTAAGAATATAAGGAGGCTGTCCACAGCAAGAAACAGGCACAGTAAAGCTAGAGAGAGGAGAGAGTATACAAAAAAAAATTCCCTGGAAACACTCACCCCCAACCACACCAGATCATCATATGCACAGAAGGAAAGACGGCATAGAAGAAAAACAAACCAAACAGATAAGAGGCCAAGATAAGAGACTAACACTGGCATTAACTTTCTTGTAACAAGTGCAATATGAGATGAGTATTGGAATTTCTGAAGGTGGCATAAAGACAGTCTATAGCTACATGTTTTAGATTAAGAAAAAAAAAATGCTTTAGATGATATACTCACTGTAGATCTCTTCTAGATATGAGATCTTGCTTGCCATAAATTGCCATGGACAGCATCAAGTAACACACTAACAATCCAAATTTCTCTAAATTTTGGGATATAATAATATATATATATAGAGAGAGAGACATGGTACAGAATATATAGGGAAAAGGTGGGCATCCTAATCTCAGAGAAATATACTTTCACTCATAGGTTTTTTCAACATGCAAGGTACAATTAATTGATATGTCAACAAATTCAAACTATGCTTAATATTTTTTAAATAAAACTGGATCAAGCACACATTCAACAATAAAAAATGCATCAAATCAGTAAGAATGGAAGGGACAAGATATCAGACCTCCTCAGGAATTAATCTTTCAGCTTCTTCAGGGGAGACCTCCTTGGTCAGCTGCTCTAAAACATTACCAAGGACCTTAAGAGTTCCCAAGACTCTTTTCCTTTTCACTGTTTTCCTCTCCAGTCTACCGTAGAGAGAGGGAAATGCAACATTAAATTTATTGAAGACATGTAAATGAAATATGGGAAAGGACACAGATGACGGGACCAGTGAATCCTACAGGGGAACTAGCATATATAATTGTCTTTTAGAAAAAAAAAAGGAGTTTAAGAACATACTCTCCAAGATTACCGCTAAACACACCGGACTCCCTCAACTTCAGCTCCTCTTCTCTCAGTTTATCCACGTCATTCTTCTTCCTGTACAGTTTATAAAACTCTCGCAAGCGAGCAATATCTTGACTCCGGTCTATGCCTCCACCCTCCCTCTTCGCTAGTTTTTGCTGAAAGATTATCACAGGAGAAAGAAGAAGCATAATTTTACATCAATCACAAATATTTGAGCATGAGCAAAATTACAAATGGATGTCATAGAAATCAGGGGATGGGTGTGGCATGTTACACACAGAACAAGTTTCCTGAAAGAAATATAAAACGCCACATGCATATAAAAGCAAGCAAGTTACTTTTCTTCTCCTTGGAAACTCATCAAAAAAGTTCAGGAGTTTCCAAAAATAATGAGCTGTGAGCACATTTCATGTTCAAAGATACCTTGATGACAGACATCAAACCAGTCTTAAACTGCAACACGCCCCTTCCCTCACTGTTTGGGTCCAGATTTTGAGCCAAAGAATAAGCATGCTCACATACTGCGACAAGAAAAAACAACACTCTAGAGTAAGAAAAGCACAAAAGTAATGGGCAAACATACTCATCTTCTGCAGCTCCACAGTTCGGGAAGCCATCTTGTAGCATAGGAGATAGCTAACAGTATTTGAAAGAATTTTTCGGAAAAGGGACTAGAGGATTTCTTTGATCAATGTCCATCAGCAGGCTTAATAAAAATAGTGGTAACATTAAAACGGACTTTAGAGCTCTTCTTTCTCATTAGTTTCTCATTATAATTATCAGAGTTTCAGACATGGAAAAGACAACATTTCTGCATAGGTTAATAGAAAAATGCAAGAGATTCTTCCAGTGTCTCAGGTCTCTGAAGTGCATGATAAATATGTGACTTATTCAGGATACAAACATGTCGGCAAGAAAAAGTGCAAGCAATTGTGCTATATTACCATTTCACATGAACTGAGTGGATTTAACTCACTTCCATTGCTCTTTTTTTATTACAAGAACTTTCATGGCTTACATTTCTATCAAGAGCTCACTATCAAGCAAGTCAACTAAGTGATTGAATATCTTAACAGGATTAGCAATCCTCCATGAATCTTTGAAGCAATAATACCGAGTGAGTTTAGGAATGTGAATTGGTGTGTGGACGTAAACTACAAAGTATTCACATAATTAAGAAGACAACAATATACCACACATCAGTTCATGTCTGCTTGATAGCTACAGTTATGTCCTGAGGGAAGGTTAATGAAAAATATCATATACTACAAAAATTAAACATGCTAGGCATGAACACAGATCAAGCTAACCAACTGAGTGACATACTATACTAAAAAAACTAGAGGCCTCGGTAGATCCTTATATTGCAGCAAAAGAGTGAGCTTAGATTTGTAGATTGTGTTGGGACTTCTAGTAATCTTATATTTAAGAACAGGAAAAACAACATCCCTCGTTGCATGAAAATAAATCAGTCTGTTTCATAACTACATTATTGTCCTGAATCAAACTATAAAGCATATCATGTTCTCCTAAAAATAAAGAAACTCCAGTGCAACAGTCTTTCTCTACCTATTTTACCAACTCATCAAATATCAGACCATAAAATAAAATAAGACAGACAAGAAATGAGAGGAAACAAAGAACACTGGAAGAGAACATACAAATTCTGGAAACATTTGGATCATCATCTTGAATTTCATCAGCAGCCCTCAGAATGTCATCTATATCCCTGTTCCCAAGTGAAGAAGGAACACTTGCAGCAAGACCAGCCTCGGGCTGTCCATACAAATTCCCACTTGCTACTCGGCCCCGTAGTGCTGCACGAACCAACCGCTCCCACAAGTCCTCCACTTGAGACATCTCCTAAAAGTTGCATATCATAAAACCAGGATTAGGTCAATTGAGTAAAACACGCTCAAGGTGCAAAGGACCTGTAGTGTTTTCAGCGCAAATTACTTGTTTTCGCTTCTTGTAGCCTCCTTTATGAAATTAATTTGTTGCTATGATAAAGCAACCTTCATGGAAGTTTGTCTACTCTACCCATGAAAAAATCTGAATAGATGAAAAATAGCTCTTAGCAGTTCTCCGCTGAAAATAAATGTTTCAAGAAAATGTTTTACCACTTTTTAAACAAGAATTGTAGTCGGCTTGTCAATTTTACTGAAATTGTGCAGTCTTTATGGGTTAACAGAGAACAACAACTAGATCGGGAACCAGTCATTGGTCTCTGTTATGGGTCAAGAAGAAATTTCAAAACTTACATACCAAGCAAAAAAAAATTAGTCGATTTTCCGGCGCACTGCGCCGGAAACCTAGCTTTCAGCCGCAGGAAATTGAAAAGAGGAGACAAGATAAGACTTACCTCCAAGTTCGCGCACTGATCGCAGTCGATTCTTGAATCTCTTGCCCTAATTAGATTTTTAGGGCAATCTTGCCCAATTTTTGTGTATTGATTTTATTATTGTTGGAAGTTGCTAATGTGGCTTGGCACATTGGGATGGGCTATATAAGAAATTTTTTGAACCGACTACATATCCAAAGAAAAGGCCCATGTAACAAAGATTGGGCTTACCTTAATTTCATACACAATCTTGAGATCTTGCCCTAATTAGATTTTACGGGTAATCTTTTCCAAATTGTGTGTATTGATTTAGTTATTATTTGATGGTGTAAATGGGCTATATATAAGGAAAAAACCTGAAAAGACTACATCAATAAATAGAAGAATAAAATGTCCATGTGATAAAATTCGACTTGCCTTAATTTCACTTCTTGAATCTTGATTTTTGCCCTAATTAGATTTAAGGGCAATCTTGCCCAGATTTTGTGTATTAATCTAATTGTGCAATATATAAGGAAAAATTAGAACCGACTAAATCATTAAATGGAAGAAAAAAAAAAAAGGGCATGTGACAATATAGAACTTACCTTAAATTTGCGCACACAATTCTTCGATCTTGATGTTTCCCAAATTAGATTTAACGGTAACTTCCCCAATTTTTGTGTATTAATTTATTTTCTATTGGATAGTGTAAATTGGGCTTTGCATGTGGAATGGGCTCTATAAGGAATTTTTTTGAACGGACTACATGACAAAATGATAAACTTAGAGCTTGTCGATGTGGCTAACAATTCATGCAAACGCTAAAACTAGGGAAAAATGTTTTTAGTACTCTAAATTTGTTTCATTTGATTTTTAATCTTTTATCTTTTTTTTTTGTTTTTTTTTTCTCCATGTTTAAAAAGTAAACTTTAGATGTTTTTGTATTACGGATTTAACTTTTACGCTAATATATATATATATATATATATATATTATTCTTAAAGAACACTAAATAATAAATAATATAAAAAATGGAGGAGGATACTTCTCCCATCAACTAATGGATACTCGTTGTTCTCATCTGCAGTACTGTCAAAAACATAAAGAATCAAATATCAATGTAAACTAACAAAAACACTTGTATATTGTGAAATAAAATATTTGTACCATGTTAGTTTAGTGGATCTTGCACAAGCATTTAATGTTGTGGTGATTGGAAAAGTTAAAAGTAAGAGTTTCAACAGCCATCAATTGTTCTAATAATGTTCTCGTGTAAGACAACTTTAGAACAATCAATTATAACTCGATCAAGGGTTAAGATTTTATAAGTTACCAAGACTTCCAATAACAGTTCGATGTTATCTATCAAAGCAATTGTATTTGCATAATGATCTGCATGTATAAACCTTGCGCACCATCAACTGGATCGAGTAAATAAAATGATAATAGTAATTAGTATGGTAAATGTTTATTTGTCCTTAATAGCATAATGTGTATCATCATATTTTTTAGATGATATATAAGACACCACATTATATTAGAAAAATGTACAAGAATGATTTTAAAGTTTGTATTAAGGTGTAACTATAAATGTGAGTTTTTTATTTTTGGAAAAATAACAGTTTTTTTTCTCTTAATATTGACTTTGTACTAACATGTAGATTAACCAATGAAAACAAAAATCATTGATTTTTTTAATATGAAAACAAATCGACGTTGTTAAATTGCTCCACTAGCACATTGGTCAAATTTAACTGAAATATAATTTGACTACCTTCAATCTATAAATAAGTATAGAGCCAGATTTGCATATTTCTATAAATTTGATGGTTGACATTTTTATTTTATTTTAAGTATTCAATTTGTATTTATTTTTCCTATTATTATTCGCTGACTCAAATTTTGATTCAGTTTTTTTATTTTTCATGAAACATCATTAACTGTGTTGAAAAGTTCTTCCATTTAGTATAAAAAATAGAGTGAGAAAAAAAATGATTTAATTGAAATTAAGAGTTAGTTGAATTAAGAAAATCGGATAATTGAAATCACCATCACAATTTTTTTATTTTCGATAATATCTTTTTATTTAACTTCTACCAGTTCATTAGATGAAAGATGGTTAACTATCAAATATGACGGCCTGAATAAAATCAATTCAAAATTTAAAATATAGAACCATCATTTAAAAGACTTCCAAAATTTAGACTTTATTTAGTATCATATATTTTTTAATTTTTTAATTAAAAAAATTCAAAAACTTCATGCATATTAAAAGAAAATGAAAAAACAAAGAATAGAAAATGAAATTAGTCTTTCATATACACTAAAGAATAATTATCAGAGGACGCATGATGCGATATGATGAATTCATTTTCCGCTCAAATTATTATTTAATTTTAATTCTAATTAATTTATTTAATAAATCAAAATATTTCCAAGCAATGTTATTTGCAGTTATTCATTTTCCTAAATTTGATGACACTTTATTTTATCAATATGAATGCATCACAACTATATTAAAAATAAACTATTTATCAAATTAATCCAAAAGTTCAAATATATTTTAAAATGCATGACAATTTTAATAATAATATTAATAAAAATATTTAAATTTTTTTCTAAATCCCATGTATTACATAGGGTACATGCTAATTACGTATGGTGACATTACGGCTAAAATTATTACCTCACTTTTATGAGTTTTTAAGCGAAGAATTAATGATTAAACCATTTTTCATAGGCGCGCCTCAATGAACCGACCGCCTTTAAGAGAACGTTTAACGGTAACCATAATTAGTATATATTAGCAGTGTACCCGTCATGCAATATAATTCAATTACTTTAATATAGTACAATTTTAATCATAATTACATAATATATGAGCATCATATATATATATATATATTTATATATATACACACTGTTGAATAACACTATTTATAACAGTACAATATAAAGCCGTATATGTTTAATTTTATATTTCAATCATTATTGTTTGGAATTTTACGTATATGTCTATTGATCATGGAATAGGTATAAAACCGTATCTATCTTTTGAGGATAACTTTTTTTATATAATTCTCTAACTTCCAATTCAATTAATTCAATATTTAGAATGTCAAATTACTGATTATGAGACCAAATTCCTTCGCACTATACTTAATTAGCTCATTTCTTTTTTCAATTGTTGGCTTGTTGTGAATTTTCAAAAGTTAATTATGCTCCTACAGAAGAATCATCCAAAAGCTCTTAGGAAACTCAATAAATGCTTGACTTTTATTCTCAGTTATTTGAATTGGTAGTTTTTTTTTTTTTTTCATTTTTTCAGAGTAATCAAAATGAAAATTCATGAATATACAGACAATTGAGGTATGTACCTTGATTGATATAACTCAAATTTTCATATGGATGAATCCATCATAACCATAAACTCCTGACAATTGATATTGGGAAGGTACAAAAATTTCATTATAGATTAGAGAAGAAAAAAGTAAGAGGAAAAAAAGGATAACTAAAATTTATAACGACGGAAATTTAGAAGACCATCTCATATATGTGAAAGTGTTTTTGTTGAAATAACCACACACATCTTTACTTATATAATCCAATGGCTTGTATGGAAAGTCTGATTCAAGAGTCTTGGAGAGAAAGACAATTCAATGGCTTGTAGGAGAAGCCTAATTTAAAATCATTGAAGAAAAAGACAATCTGATGGCTTGTAGGGTAAGGTTGATTCAAGAGGCTTGGAGAGAAAGATAGATAAAAAATTATTGAGTCATGAAATATTAAAAGAAAAAAAAATATTTACACAATCAACATTCTGATGTGACATTTTTTAGCGGGAAAATGACATTCCGGTAATTTTTTCCAACTTACCTGCTATTAGTATAGTTCAGATAAGTAACTATGTATATAAGAAAAATGGTTTTTATACTTTCTTGATTATCAATTCACTGGAAATTGTTCTCAAATTCACGAATTGTGTTCTGTTTTCTCGATTAGTTCATGGGAACACTTTCTGGATTCAAGAATAATCTCTTCCTTTATGCTTTCTTGATCAAGTCACTGGAAATTGTTCTTGAATTCAAGAATCGTGTTCTGTTCTCTCGGTTAGTTTATGGGAACACTTTCTGGAATTAAAGAATTTATCAGTTTCTTGATACTTTCTGGATCAAGTCAATGGAAATTGTTCTTGAATTCAAGATTCATGTTCAGTTTTCTTGATCAGTTTATGGGAGCACTTTCTGGAATTCAAGAATTATAATTCGTCAAGTTAGTCTTACAGCGAAAACTGATTGGTATGGTTGGTTTTTTCTTTTCTTTTTTCTCTAAAAGTTATGTATATGATGATTTTTTATAGCTCTTCCTCTAAGTCTGATCAATTTTGTAGGAGGAGAGAAGATTGTCGTTATTGAAGTATCAGATGCATGATTAGAATAGTAGCCAGGTAAGTCCTTGTACCCTAGTAATAATATTCTTGAGCCTGGATATTTGTCCTTGCTCTCTATAAAGCCCGCAATATATTTTCTCCCTAACCTCGAATAGCACACTTGCCTATTGGACTTAAGGAACCTTGCCTATATATGACTTGTGCAATGCTCAGGATTATTAAGAGAACTTAAGATTTATGAATTTCGATGTAGATTGAAGGGATTGTAATGAATGCCACTACACTCAAGCAACTCTTTGACATACCTACTACATAGATGCTTTAGTTACATATATAAGATTGATCTTGCCTTTGGTAATGAAACTAGGTAGATGTCTGTGATCCGACAATATTGAAGCAAGTCAAGCGGCATTAAGCCTGTTCGAATGTGGGCAGGTACGCGAGCATGCTTTAATCATCTTCATTTATCTTTCTAGTTGGTGGACTCAATTACACCTCTGTATTAGTTGAGCCATATTACAACGGGCTTGTTTTTCTCCAAACTAACTAATGTGGTACTTGCAGTTATTGTGGGGGATTCTTTTTCGTGAGCATATCATGCGACTTCGTATTTACTCAAATTGTGTTCATTCTATAACTTGCACCTGAAGCTGGTTAATATCAGGCCATATCAAGAACCTGCATGAGAAACAGTCTGATAGTTTGGTGGAAAGATAAAACAAGCCGATAAGCTGTACGGTAATGGATGTGGAAGATATGAGCCGATTTACTCGCTGGATAATTACAACAAATGAGTATGTTCTATAAGGTGTGGTGACATGTTTGGTATGGCAAATTTCACTCTGTTAAAGTTTCGACTGACGTTCTTGACCTTTTTCTGTTTCCTTTTATTTTAAATCATCAGGCAAAGCAAAACTGATTGTTAGTCTTACATTTTTTGTCCTGCACAAATACTATTCGTTCACTAGAAAATGTCTCTATTGCTTCAGTCTTCTTCTAAAGCCTTTTTTTTTGGCTTTCATCTCAATAGTTTTTGTGTTTTGAATTATTTACCCCTATAATCTCATTGGTTTCTGCATATAGCAGGTTATCACTTATGCTAAGATTTCTTAGATTTTAACTTATTCTAACACATCCATCTTGAACTTACAACTTTTTCTGCAGCGCACCACACAGGAGCATGAGCTGATACTAAATATGATGAAAAGAATCTGATGGCATGGTGATTTTGATAGATGCGGTTATTTCCTTATAAAAACAGCTGCAATAGATGCACCTGATTTAAGATTCTCTCTTTTTACCTTTTTAATGATTTGTTCAACTTTTTAATGTTTTGTCTCAAGCAGATACTGGATTGCCAGTTCTTATGAAGAATGCTTGCAGCAGAACCTGAGAATGCTGTCAAGGTCTATGACGGTTACTCCACTGGTACCCATATTATTTTGCTTCAGGGTTTGGATGTTTAGCTTATTCCATCTATGAAATTTATCCATATGTATCTTAAAATATCATTATCTTGCATTTCAATCAGCTGAACTCCAGTATCAATAAATATTTTGTAGGAATTTTTGAGGCTGTGGTTCAAAGAATAATTGCAATCCTTATGGAGATGAGGTAACTCAGATGTAGATGATACTATATTTTGGTTTTCACTTTCCAGGTTTATGTTGAATAAATCTCATGAGAAGTGCTTGCCTGATGCACCTGAAGAGGCTGTATCTGATTTGATGTGGCGTTAGGTTGAGGTCCCCCCCCCTCAGCTCGTTATCTTGCATTTCAGTATGAATAAATAGCTGAGAGTTTCATTTCCTTACAAAATCAAAGTTCAAAATGCCCTGGAGAGTTTTTCCTTTTTCTTTTTATTACAGCTGTATGATAGGTACTTAACGTAAGAATTCAATACTTGCTTTTGTTTTGAGAAAGAGAGAAAAGTGAGAGGTGGTGGAGACCGACGACTGCAGAATGAGAGCGGGATGGATTAAAATTCCGAATCTTCTCTTTGTCCCCTGTATTTATTGTTCCGAAAACAAATTTGAACTTAAAAATTAAGAATTTGGATCATAATATAGATGAGTTGGCGTGGTCATTGCAGATCAGATCTTGGTTCGTTCTATTAGAGTTCAATCAATGGATTGATATCCAATCAAAAGGAGAAGAGAGCGGAATAGAACTAAATGGGGAAGAAAAAGAGGAGGAGAGAAGAATATAAGGTGTGGTGCTACTATTGCGACGGAATTTAAAAACGAAGAGATATTGGTTTACATAAAGTACAACCTCTCACATGTATGTCTTTGAACTTGCTTTTTTTTCCTCTAGTCCGTAAATAGTTTTCTTCAGAGTTCCAGGTGGGGCTCCCCACCCTGTGTTTGCAGATGGTGAACAGGCTTCTTAATGCAATTTGAGAATCCATTTGAAAGAAAAGAGAGCTGCAAACATTGTTTATGAATACCAAAACAAAATCTTGGCATTTGGCTGTGAAACTAAAGACAGCACTCTATTGAGGTCTCAACCAGCAGGGACCAAGAGTGTCTAAGTTGATTGCTTGTACGAAAGCTGAATCTAGTCATTTATGGTGGCCCTCTCTCTCTCTCTCTCTCTCTCTCTCCCCCCCCCCCCCCAAATCATTCATTGTTTCTCTTACCTTAGCTATAAAAAATTTGTTCTTAGTACTTCTGCCGGCTTGGATAATTCCTGGTGCTTGCACAAACTAAATCTCTGCAGAGGCAATTCAGAAAGAATTTTTGGCAGGGTTGTTTGCATTGCCACAAAGCATCAAATCTTTTATGACACGAATAATTTGAAGGCTTGTGAATGTAGCAGGTATAATTTCATTTAAACGTCTTGGCTTTGTTCTTTCAGTTATATCCTGATAATATGACTGCTCTTTGCAGTCACTGTATGACCTTCAAACCATGAATTTATTTTTCTCATTTTACTTTTACACGGTTTGTGTTTCTGCATATACGACATCAGAAGGCTGAGCACTTCAAATCTCATGTTTGCCCCACAAGACACTCTCCACCGCCGGTCGCATGGACATCCATGTACTCCAGGTTCACAAGGAACAAGTCCCCCCTCCCCCCCCTCACTCACACACACACACACTGTAAAATTCCCTCCTTTGCGAATTTTAATCCTTTTCCCATTGCTAATTATGTTTACGCTGGATTATGATATACACTAGAGTGGAAAGTGTAGCATCTGTACTGTTTTTTGTGGATATACACGACAATACCAACTTCTATTTGCTAACTTTTAGGCTACTTTATCGTTAGCTATTCGTCCATTTAGGTATCGTTTGTAGTACCAAATTAAGTTGAAGTATCACATGATAATACCCAGTTCTATTTTTACAGTAACACGGCCATACCTATATTAATGTGCTATGTGCAACTTTTTTTTTGAAGTGATTTATCAAAAGTTTCCCTCCTCCCCCTTTTTCCTACCTTATATTACTAATGGGATTGCTTGACTTTGTGCCTATAATGATTACTATTATCTGGTCCATGAAATGATACTTATGAGGACAAAGAAAAGGTCGATTGTGTCATGTCAATTCAAAACCTGATTCTGATGAACAGAACTTGGGTGCTTGCTCTAGGTATTATGATATTTATCGTTTTTATAAGGGATGGAAATGGAGTTGTGCACGTAATTTACATGCCTGGTAAATTTGTTTGCATGTAGGAAAAAAATGGTGGCTGCACAATATTTTTAGGCATATATGGATAATGAAATGAAAGGATGTAAGTGTGAAGATGCATAGGGGCCATCTATCTCTGTCGGACAGGGGAAAGTTTTTTATATAACGACTATTTTCTCCTAAAAGTAACTTGGTGAATATCTTTGTTACAGTCAACATTGATTATGATGTAAGCTTACTTCTCATTGCATGCCTTCTCATTTATCATGCTCGGTTAGTTCTCATACCCACTTAAACACTATCTCCCTTTTCCTAGCCTTTTTTCATTCCTCGTCCATGCATTCATTGGTAAGTTTCAAATCACAGAACTCAGGAAAAAAAAAAAAAAAGGAAAATGGATTGGATCAAAATTCACAGAGCTAAAGATAGATTTCCTTCGGACCTCTTTTTGAAGTCAGAAATACAGAAAGGAAAGGTTAGACGTTCCTTATTTGCTATCAGTATACTGTATATATGAAGTTTAAATATATTTGTTCTACTAAGGTTGAAATTGAGAACATGAACTTTGTGTACGAGGTATTATCTCCTGGAGAATCGGTGTATGTGAGGATCCTTAATTACTATGTTCATTAATTTGTTGTAGGGAACTTCATAACCTTAAGATTTTTTCTTAGTGCTCTTTCTCTTTACTTGAGAGTGACTATGTTAATGACTTTTGGGTAGGGTGGAACATCTCCTTCTGGTAATTTGGTAAGCTTTGGGGATATGAGGATTACTTTTTGTGTGGATGTCTGTCTTGTATTTTGTTATTTTATTTCATACTTTCAAGCTCCACCCCGTTTATGTTTGACTTCATGTGGTAGCTACTGATTTGAACTTTTGAAAGATAAGTTGCTCGAAGAAAATCAGCAGCTAATGACTGGGATTCCTTGAGCACATGCTACTTGAGACAAGATCCCGGAGATGATGCATGGAGTTACAGGAGTGATGAGATTGATCCTTCTGTCTTGTATGAATTGACCCTGGAAATGCAGAACTGCGTGCTTCACTTCAGCCACAGAAGCATACTGATATTGTGAAATGGGTTCGAGTATTGTTTACTATTTCACACCAATTGCAAAACTCATAATTTTTTAGCTTAAGATTCCTTTTCCATGCTATCAAGTAGAGGCCGGAGATTTTATGTTAATAGCTTAGCTGTTCATTTGAGATCTTGAAAGAGCTATACGTCTGGAGATTGGCATCTACATTTGTAATTGGAAGCTCATTATACATCACATCCTCTTGTAACAAAATTATTTCTGGTTGCATACATAATTGCAGGTTAAATTCCGGAGACCCTTGTGTTGTTTGTCTTGGATTGTATATTTTGCTTGAAGGATGTGACCACCAAAGGCCTTTATTCATTCAGTTGCATACATTTTGTGAGTTGGCTCTCTGAGACAATGAGCCTTTAGCTGTAGGAGATAATAAAGTTTTTCTTTTGACATTTGAAGGCTGATATTTTATGCTGCCTGCTTGTTAAATACAACAACCATACAATATTGTGCTATTCGTATTTTATTAGTTCTTTATCAATTGATTACCTTTGAATTCTTTTCTATGATATCTTTGTGTCTTATCTTGCCTACTAATTTTATGCTTTTTTGGGATCAATCTTGTTTATAGGGCAGAAATGGCTTGACTATTATTTTAGAGTATCTTTATATTTCAGGAGGAGTTTAAGGATATAAATCATGAGGAACAAGTTTCTAGGCTTCACAGGATGTTAGTTTGTAGCCTATTCATGTCATCGTACAATTTTTATAGATCAAAAGTGATTCAATGTGCCAGGTTAGCTCCTTTGCGAATTTTGTTTATACTGACTACAAACAAAACTATAATATTCTTCCAATGAGAATAAGATTCGCTGTTCCAGATGAGCTCAATTGATGCTGCAATTAACCGGAGGATATCAGAGAGCAGGCTTGCTGGTCGCATGGCTTTTTTATTGACCTCATGGCTTTTATTGGATTGATGATGTTTTATTTATTGGTAATTCCAAAGAAATGTTTCGTATTTCCTGTTGAATTTTTGTTGGTGAGTCATTCTAACAACTCAAGCAATTTTGGCATTCTTCTTTATTTCATATATTTTTCAGCCACTGGCATGAACCTAGAAATCATTTCTCTTTAAGTTTATGCGGTTGCATGCGCATTTGAGGGTTATTGATGTTCTTCCTCATTTACTTATTGTTACTTAATGCTGTTGATGTTGTTTATCCATAGTCAGAGATTATGTGACTGGAAGTACTGATACATCACTTTGGGCAGTCTACCAAAAAGGTTTTCGAAACTACTGTGGCAATGTGCTTCCTGCAGGTGAGGTCTGTAGTTGTGTACGAAGTCCAATTTATATAAGTATCATACTCTACTCATTTTTCTTGTGTAGGGAGGCCACAACATATCTTTTCTTGTTGAAGTTTTCATCGCAATATAGCAAAAAACCATACTATTTTTTTTGTCTTTGAACAAATAGTATACTGTTTATAGCATCTCTTCATTACAGACAACTCAATTTTTTTTTAAAATTTTATTTATACACTAAGCTCATTTCTATCTATATTTTATCCTCCAGCTGAATGACTCGGAATCGCTTATAAAGTTCCTATCACAAATCCTGTCCCTTAAGGTATGTATGGGGTTGAGAAGATTCAAGAAGATGCCCTTAACCTATTTCATGCTGGGCTTGTTAATATATTGGATTATTTTATGCTAGGATGAAAAATTTCAAGCATCACGTGTGGTCAATAACAAGTCTCTCTGTTGCCAGTAAATTAGTTCTGTAAGTCATAGTGCACACCTTGTTTGATTAGTTCGATCTTTACCTTTTAAGAACTTTTATCAGCCTCATTGTTTTTCATATTAAGAAGTTCTTTTGAATCATATTAGCACTCATACTTAATGTAAAACTCTGTTTAAGTTACAATCCAGTACTTAAGGAATGTGTGAACTACTATCAAGAGAGGGGGGAATATAAAAGCCCCTACAGATTTTAAATCTTGCTGCATTGGTGAGAGGTGTTTATAAGGCTGATATTTTGTGCTGCTTGTTGAGCACAAATTTTTAATTTTATTAGTTATTTACCAATTGATTACCTTTGAATTCTTTTGTTTGTTATCTATGTGTCTTATCATCCTGCCTACCAATTTTATGCTTTTGTGGGATCAATCTTGTTTATAGGGCAGATTTGGCTTGACTATTATTCTAGAGCCACTTTATATTTCAGGATGAGTTTAAGGACATCAATCAAGAGGAACAAGTTTCTGGGCTTCACAGGATATTAGTTCCACATCTCGTGAGAAGTACTTACTGAAACTTATTGAATGCTATGTTAGTTCTATTTTACCTTTTGTGTAATCACATTGTACATTCCCTAATAAAGATGTGAATACCAACTGCAGCCTAAAAGATAGCTGCTTTGCTTGGAGAATATTTTTCGATTGGTTTCTGGATCCATGAACGCAAAAGAGACACTTTGCCAGCACATTAAGAGAAATAAGAATCATGGAGTGGATACAACTGACCATTATCTGTGTGATTTCACATTCAATCTTCATTCCACAATCTCTACTTCAATTTTCTCCTGCAATCCTATTAGTCTATTATGTTTCCATTTTAATTGCATAAACTAACAGACAATTTCTATCAGGATTAATGGTTGCCTGCATAACTCAATCTGCTTGGCCTTTAAGTGGGCTCAGAATGTTGGAGGAGGTGTGCTGTAGACTAAGCAGTGCAAGAGATAGATCACTGGATGGTGGGTGAATTCGGTTGTAAGTTACTTGCTGCTTCACTGTTTATTTCATTAAAATCAATTTGGCCTTGAAACATACTTACTGCCTAAGTCCAAATATGTTTCATGGTTGTCGGTGTGGGGCACTGTGTTATATCGTATTTTTGTCGCAATTATAGTCGGTAAGTCATCTCTAACGCAAATGCATATTTAATAGTACATTATAAGTGTTCTGCAAGTTTTGATTTCAATTATTCATCTTGATCCTAAGCAATAGGAGGACTCTGTCAGGTTATCAATATACTTGAACTTAAGAGAATTCTTTCACTTGGAAATTACTCTCTTTTCTAATGTATTTTAACCTTATGTTTCTCTAATTCTCATATAGTCTGATTTTGGGGCTCTTTGAAAAAAAAATGTTTTTTTTTTTTTTTTTTTTGACATTTAACACCTGGTTGCTTGATCACAATGTGTCGGGTTTGGGTGGAACAAGTATTACCCAACAGATTCTTGCCTACTCATGTCATCGTACAGTTTTTTTAGATCAAAAGTGAATTCAATTTGCCAGGTTAGCTCCTTTGCAAAGTTTGTTTATACTGACTACAAGCAAAACTCTTATATTCTTCTGATGATTCGCTATTCCAGATGAGTTGAGTTGATGCTGCAATTCACCTAAGGATGTTGAAGAGCAGGCTTGCTGGTCGCATGGCTATTTAATGGATTGGCGATGTATTTATTTATGGGTATTGCAAAGAAATGTATTGTATTTCCTGTTGAATTTGTTGGTGAGTCATTCTAACAACTCAAGCAATTTTCTTCTTAATTTTGTATATTTATCAGCCACTTGCCGATATGCAGTTGCATGTGCATTAAGGGTTATCGATGTTCTTCTGTATTTAGTTGTAGTAACTTAATGCTGTTGATGTTGTTTATCCATACTCAGAGACAATACATCACTTTGGACAGTACCAAAACGGTGTTCGAAACTATTTTGGCATATGTGCTTCATCAGGGAGGTCTGTAGTTGTGTAAGAAGTCCAGTTTATACAAGCATATCATAGCATGCATGCCTTTTTTCTGTTGAAGTTTTCATTGCAATATAGCCAAAACAAAACTGTATACTATTTATTTATTTAATTATTCTATTTATAGCATCTTCATAACACAACTAATTTTTCTGTAAAAATTTTATTTATACACCAAACTCATTTTTATCTATATTTCATCCTCCAGCTGAATGACTCGGAATCGCTTATGAAGTTCCCAGGAAGAGTCCTGTCCCTTAAGGCATGTATGGGGTTGAAAAGATTCAAGAAGATGCCCATAACCTAGGACGAAAGAATCCAAGCATCATGAGTGGGAAATAACCGTTCTCTCTGTCTCTGCTAGTAAAATAGTTCTGTAAGTCATAGTGCACACCTTGTTTGATCTATTCTATCTTTACTTTTTATGAAATTTTATCTGCCTCGTTGTTGTCGCATAGTATCTTAAGAAGCACTTTTGAATCATATTAATATGAAACTCTGATCAAGTTACAATCCAATATTTATATTTACTTTTTATGAAATTTTATCTGTCATTGATGTAGAATAGTATCTTAAGAAGCACTTTTGAATCATATTAATATGAAACTCTTATCAAGTTACAATCCAATATTTAAGGAATGTGTGAACTACCATCAGTGAGGTGGTCTTTAAAAGCCCCTACAGTTTTTTGAATCTTGCAGCATTGGTAAATGGTCTTTTCCAAGGCTGATACTCTGTGCAACTTGTTAAATACAACCAAAAAATGATTTTCCTTTCTTTCTTTCTTTTTTAGTTCTTTACCAATTGACTACCTTTATATTCTTTTCTATGATATCTATGTGTCATATCCTGCCTACCAATTTTATGCTTGACCGTTATTTTAGAGTATCTCTATATTTCAGGATGCGTATAAATATATCAATCAAGAGGAACAACTTTCTAGGCTTCAGAAAATGTTAGTTCCACATCTCTTGAGAAGTACTTACTGTATTTTAGTTCTATTTTGCCTTGAGGTGTAATTACATTGTACATTCCCTAATTAAGATGTGAATACCAACTGCAGCCTAAAGGGACGGCTGCTTTGCTTTGCTTGGAGAATATTTCTTTGCCAGCAAATTAAGAGATCTATAAGAACCATTGAGTAATTCCCATTCAATCTCTACTTTAATTTTCTCCTGCAATCCAATTGGTCTATTATGTTCCCAATTCAATTACATATATTAACAGTCAATTTTTCCAGGATTATGCCTCCATAACTCAATCTGCTTGCCATTTAAGTGGCTCAGAATGTTGAAGGAGGTGTTCTGTAGACTACGCAGTGCAAGATTGGCAAGTGAGATCACTGGAACATATATGATTGTAAGTTTCTTGCTGTCTTCACTGTTTATTTTTATAAAAATTAATTTGGCCTTGAAACATACTTACTGCCAAAAGGCCAAGTATTCATGGTTGTTGCAGTGGATCATCATTTTTTTGCTGCAATTATTGTCGGTAAGTCATCTCTAACTTCGTAACTGGCATATTCACTGGTATGTTATGAGCAGTGTGCAAGTTTTGATTTCATTTACTCATCCTGATCCTAAGCAATAGGAGGACTCTGTCAGCTTATCTATGTGCTTCAACTTAAGGTAATTCTTTAACCTTATGTTTTGCTAATTCTTATATAGTCTGATTTTGGGGCTTTGGACTAGGATTTGGTCATAAAGTGAGAGTTAAGGAACAACTCCTACATTCACATTCTGGGATTATTCTTTATGCTGTAGAATAGAGAAGGGGTGATGATTTTCAGACTTTTATCATCAGTGCTATTAATATGAATGGAAAATTACAAATATGGTCCCATAACTATTTGGTCATGGCACTTTTAGTCCTATGCCAATCAATTTTTACAATTAAGTTCCTATAACTTTTAAACTTTTGCAATTTTAGTCCTAAATTGTTGGTTTTGTTTGCAATTTTATAAGAAAGTTATATATGGTCTAATAAATATTGAGTCTTAGGAATTTCAGTCTCATACGAATCCAGTGTTTGCGATTAATTCTCACAACTTCTAATATGTTGCAATTCTAGTATTCAATTGGTGGTTTTGTTGAGATTTTGTACGTGTCGCTCGTGTGAGTGTTTGTAATTCAATTTTCGGTACTATTTAATGACATGACTCTCAATGTGGCAAGTGGACCCCCGATATACATTTAACTTGGGGATTCACTCGCCACACGGAGCGCCATATCATTACTATAATGTCGGAAACTTAATTTCGGACATTCACATGAGCTACACATGTAAAATTCCGGCATAACCATCAATTTAGGACCGAAATTGCAACATGTTTGAAGTTGTGAGATCTGATTGCAAACACTAGGATTGTATGAGATTGAAATTGCCAAGACTCAATATTTACGAGATCATACACAATTTCCTTATAAAATACCAACACAACCACTAATTTAGGACTAAAATTTTAAAAGTTATATGATGTAATTAGGGCAGGGCAAAAATACCGAAAATTTCGGTATACCGCACATACCGTGCCGAAAAGTACCGAAAATGTCGAAAATTTCGGTATACCGAAAATTTCGGTACGGTATCAGTATGACGAGCAAGAATTTTTCGGTATTTCGGTATATATTGAAATACCGAAATATATTAATATTAATAATATATATTATTAATATTAATATATTTCGGTAATTTTTCGGTAATTTTCGGTAGTTTCGTTAAATTTCGGTACGATATGACGGTAAATTTCGGTATACCGAAAAATTCGGTAATTCGGTATCAAACGGTATAGGCTATCAATATACCGAAATTTCGGTATACCGAAAATTTCGGTACGGTATCGGTATGTTTTTTAGCATACCAAAAATTTCGGTACGGTATACAGTATGGTATAAAATTTTCGGTATACCGTACCGAACCAACCCTAGATGTAATTGTGAAAACTGATTCATATGGGATAGAAATTGCCAAAACAGTTAGGTGAATAGAAAGGTGTTGGAAATGTGTAGTGCGTTGCAAAGTGTGGTAAATAAATAGTCGGGTGAGCCTTCTTATATGGTATCGTCCCATTGAGAAAATTAGAGTTTAATTTTAGGGATGTTATTTTTATTTGAATTAAGAATAATATCTGTATCTGTTTTTTTCTGTAATGTTTGATGAAGTACAGATTCTTGTTACCTTGATAATAATATAGTGATCACAAACTTTCAACTAGTCTCTCATTTTATAAATATTTTTCATCGATTTAAAAATATTTAAAAGTACTGAAGTGTGAACATAGAAGGGGTCACACTTGTGGCAGATCTTTTCCTTTTCCCTTCTCATAGTTATCGGATTTCATGTTTATTTGTATTTCTAAATACATAAAAGGGAATTTTCTTTTTCTGGTCTTATAACTATCGAGAAGCTAAACCAGTCTAACCTTTTCTATCATATTCATTCTAGATATATATATTTGGTTTTCAGGTCTTATAACCTTTTTTATTTTTAATAAAAGGAAAGTAAAATTCTTGAAAATACACTTAATAATGATTTTTTACAACGAAAGGAAAAAAACCCAAAGGAATAATATGAATTGTAGGAAGTGAAAAATTATATTTTACTATCACACTGCATCTTAAAAAAATTCTGAACTTCCTTATTTTATCCCAAAATTCTTTCAAATTTAATAAAATCTATGCAAGAAACTACTCTCTGCTAAAAATATAGTCTAATTCATGTTTGCCAATGCGGCAAAAAATTAATACAAATGTTAAAACTATTTGATTTTAAAAGCTTGATTTTCAGTTTGACAATAATAAATGGTAGTTAGAAACCCACCCCCCAAAAAAAAAAGTCTCTTGATTTTGGGCAAACGTTCATAGACACACATACTGCTGCTACATGCACCTTTTTCCTGAAATAAATTACTTAGAGTTAAATTTACGTTTTCAACCAAGTTAGATTTGCTTAATAATTCATCTGTTGAAATACAAATTTTTTAATTGATAATAATTCAAACAAAATTGAACAACGGTACACTAAATTCGATCTGAATCATTAATAAATACCACAATTTTGTTTCATTAATCATCTTGTTATCCTCTTAGACAGACATAACATAAGCCTGAACCCAATTATTAAAAATATAATATTAAAAGGTTTTCTTAAAGTCTTCCGAGAGATCAACAATTCTCATATATATAGTAGAAGCCAAATATCAAAAGAAATTATTTTAACTATTTCTTGAATCTTGACATGCACACTAATGTATTAAAATAAGCCTGTCAGCAACTTCAAAGGAAAGAAATGAGTTAAGAAATGAGACAACAAACACTTCATATTCTTGATTTCCAGTTGTTTAAATTTGGTGAGGTCTCAACAAACAATGCCTTCTCCATGGATTTACATCTTTCTTTTCACTTGTATCCACATTGAATCTATATGCACTACTCCTCTTTCATACACCGATCACTGTTCTTCTATAGTCCCTCAATCGAACCCCACTGTTCGCACTCACAAAGATTCCATACCTCATCTCACCACATCTTACATCATCGGTGGAGACAAGCTTCTAGGCAAGAAAGCAGGGGACCTTCACTGTGTAGGGAAGTCTCTCAATCTTGAATTTCTACCAAAATACTATGAAACTGTTGCCAATGGCGTCTACAAGGTCGAAGCTTTACTTTACATCCAGTCTGCATATAGGTACCCTCTTGGAGGATCTTCTCACCAAAAGAGCAATGATCAAGATTCAATCAGATTCTTGTTGGAGGGATTTTTGTCCGAGGTTTCAAGGATGGCTTGCATGGTTGGGTCTGCTTACTTTGAGATCAAGAAAGGCAACATTATCAATCTCAACGCTGTTCTTAAGTTGAAGTATGCAAATGAGAACAATCCCACCATGTATTCTAGTGTTGTTAGTGGGACTTTGGAGAGCACTGATTCTGCAAACGATGTAGCCTACTTCGATCCATTTTTAATACTCAGTTTTTCCGATTTTCTCAACTATAACTACTCTCTACTTGATGGAGTGTTTTCAAGCGATTTTCGTGTCCCAAAAAGCCACTCTCTTAGTTTCACTGAGTTTTGCTCTTTGCTAACTGAGAGACCAACATTTTTGGATATGGAATATTCAATGGAGTGCAAGGAATCTCAGCACTGTTCTCCACTTGGTGAAAGTGAAAGATCGAACGAGATCTTGCCTCCTTTTCTATCCCTCGATCCAATCCAGTGTTCTGAGGGTGCAAGAAAGCTAAGGTACATGGCAAAATTTCAAGATACTAATTATCCTGATCAGAGTTTTGGATTTGATTCTACGTTGATAGTGGAGGCATTGTGGGACGATAAGAACAACCAGTTGTTTGGTGTGGCGTGTAGAACGTTGAATCCGGTTGATCATTTTGGGAATGCAGTTGGAGATTGTACAATTAGGTTGAGTGTGAGGTTTCCTTCAATCTGGACTATAAGAAATGATGCTGAGATTGTTGGGGAGATTCGGAGCACTAAAAGTGTTGATGATTTTGGCTACTTTTGGAAGATTAATCTCAGAGGTTCTAACCAGATTGGTGTGTTGGCTTTTCCAGGGCTGAGATATGAGTACACGGAATTGGATCGAGTGAGAGAATCATGCCCTGTGAAGAGGGTTGTGAAGAAAGGGAATACATATCCACCTGGAAATTCTCATGCTATGAGATTTGGTATGAATGTCAAAGGTTCAAAAGGGGATGAATGTGGATGGGGAAATGCAAAGCCTGTTGCTGTTGAAAACACGATTTTCGAAGCGTTCTTCACGCCCGATTCTGAGCATAAGATCAGATCAGAGAATGAGAATTTAAACATCAGCTACAAGATAAGAATCAACCCTTTTTCTCATATGAACACCACCTGTTCGAAAAAAAGTCCAACAGAGATCATAGCTGAAGGAGTGTATGATACTGAAACAGGGGACCTCTGCATGGTGGGTTGCAGAAGGTTGGTTCAGAATTCAACTTTTATCTCTACTGACTGAGATTCTTGTGAAGTTTGAGTTTTCTCTATTGGATGGAAATGGAGGTGGTTTCGTAAAGGGAACCATCGAAAGCAGACGAGCAAAGATAGACTCTCTTTTCTTCGAGGATTTGAGCTTTTCGTCTTCTACTTTTTATAACCAAGTGGCTGAAAGATCGATCTGGAGAATGCGATTGGAGATCATGATGGTGTTGATATCCAACATGCTCTCGTGCATGTTCGTTGGGATACAAATTCTCCATGTTAAGAGAAATCTTGAAACACCTTCTCACATTTCACTAGGAATGCTTCTGATACTTTCTCTGGGCCACATGATTCCACTGATATTGAACTTTGAACTGCAACCACACTCACTTGTCATTGGAGGAATTCTGGAAGCCAATGAAGTGACAGTGAGGTTGATCACAATGGTAGCATTGTTGTTGCAATTACGCCTACTCCAATTGGTGTGGCGAGGCAGTGAAAAGACGCGATGGATTGAACAGAAAATGGTCTCTTTTGTTTCACTATCGTTGTACATTTTAGGTGGCTTCCTCACTCTACAGCTCACCTGGAAAATCGGAAAAGTTTCTTTATCTGGGGATTTAATAAGGTCTTATGCTGGCTTCATTCTTGATGGTTTTCTTGTCCCACAAATTGTACTAAATCTTGTCAGGGATTCAGCTGAGAAAGCTTTGTCTCATCCGTTTTACATTGGTATTAGCGTGGCTCGATTGGCTCCACATGCTTATAATCAGTACAGGGCACACAGTTATCCGATGTTAGATGTTAAACAGACACATTACTATGCAAATCCAAGTGCAGATTTTTACTCCATAGCTTGGGATATCGTAGTTCCTTGTGGGATAATTGTGTTGGCTGTGATCGTTTTTATGCAACAACGTTATGGTGGGCGTTGCATTCTTCCTCAGAGATTGAGGCGATTGAGAATGTATGAAAATGTGGCTAGAATACACAGTGAGTGAAGAATAACAGAATGTAATGTCTTTTTCAGTATTTTTGTTCGATAAATCAGTGAGTGAGAAACAGAGGATTCAACATGCAAGAAATTGGAATTTTTTGAGTGAACATTTTGCAGCAACCAAAACTCAAATCATTTCTAAAAGCATGGAAACTTGGATGATTCTGCAAGTTTTATTCCCAAAATCTCTCCAAAGTAAAGATACATTTTCCATCTGCACAAAGTTAAACTTCTGCTGATTCATCAGAAATTAATTTCTGAAAAAAAAAAAGAAAAAAAAAAAGGCATTTACATGAGAAGATAATTGTCATTCTGCTGGTCTTCATTCAATGTCAACAGTATGCACCTTTTCATACATTTCCAAGCCCCTCTATCTTTGAGGAAGAATACAACGCCCTCCGTATCTCTGTTGTATAAAAACTATCACAGCCAACACGACTATCCAAAAAGAAACTATGATATCCCAAGCTGTAGAGTAAAAATCTGCTGAAGAATTTGCATAGTAGTATTTCTCTTTTACATCAAACATAGGATTCCCAAACAAGAATGCGTGCGCCCGGCGACGATAGGTGACGGTAGGCGCGGTGCGCGCGTGCACAACGGGTGACGGGTTGTATTTTTTTTTATATTAAATCTTTTAATTTTTTGAAGATTGTAATGCCAACAGACGAATATTCCATAAATTTGTTAAATGTGTGAAAATCTTGTGAAAATGTAGCAAAAAATATAAAAAAAACGATTGAACCGGATCAGTTTCGTCCGGCCCCGATTGGCCGAACACCTTGAAGCCCGTTCGGTCATTATGACCGAACGGAACTAGTTCAACAACATTAGGATAAAATTGAATATATATTTTTTTTTAAATTGTGCTGTGCCCTAAGAAAAGGGTCGTGCCTTTCGTCCCACCCAATATTTTATTTACAGTTTCAAGAGCGGCAAAATCTGAGTGCTGGTTTTCGTGTTTTTCTTGGCAAGAATTCCATATGTCGTTCAACGATTCATCTTCAGGCTCCAGCTCTACCAAATCCTCGATTATTTACGGCGCCGCAGCCGCAGCCGCCGCCGCCGCGGCGCTTGGTGCCACTGCCTACTTATCCCGTCGATCCGGCAGATTCCGGAGTCGAGTGATCGGCATTATACCCGCTCGATTTGCCTCCACTCGCTTCCATGGAAAACCTCTTGCCAACATCCTCGGCAAGCCCATGATCCAGGTTCCTTCTTGCTTAGTATTTTTCGTTATTTAATAAGAATTTTAAGTTTTGTTTCTGTATAGTTTTGTACTATTTTGCAATGTATAAACAGTTTTGTCGCGACCTAGATAACACAACAATATAACGAGCCTATATGTTGTAAGTGTGATTATTGGTATGATTGACTACAGAGAACATGGGAAAGGGCGAAAATGGCTACGTCTTTGGATCATGTTGGTATAACTACTGCTCATTAGCTGTCATTTTGACACTTTCTACATATATGTATGTATAGACTTATAACAAAGTGATTGATTTATGTATGAATTTGGTGTTTTTGGTCTCTGATCTTGTGCTTAACTCTTCATATAGTTGTGGCGACAGATGATTATAAGATTGCTGAATGCTGTAAAGGATTTGGCGCTGATGTTGTAATGACATCAGAATCTTGTCGAAATGGTATAAGCTGCTTGATTGTATGTGCTCTTTATCATATACTAGGTTCTTTAGCAGATATTTATTTGCGGTATTGATCTCTTTTGGAATTAATGTAGGCACTGAGCGCTGTAATGAAGCACTTCAAAAGCTTGGGAAGAAGTACGATGTTGTTGTCAATATTCAGGGGGATGAACCGCTCCTAGAACCTCAAATAATAGATGGCATTGTCAAAGCCCTGCAGGTAAAATGGTCTACTTTATGTCTTCATGATGTCTTTGAAAACCAAAGTTAAATTCTTGAAGCTTTAGCTGACTTTGTTACAAACAAATAATCAAAAAGGCTGTGTATTGATGAATTTACTTCACATTCTGAAACTCCATCTTTGTAAGAGGATTAATATCTTCAAGTGGATGGATGCTGGTCCTTATGTATGATGGTATGTGTCATTTAGTAACTTTTTGCAGATAGATTATATTATTTTAAGTAATAATATAATTCTCTGCTTCTTATAAATCATCTTGCTTATGCAATCAGGCTTGTTAGTGTGCAGTATTATGATCACTGAATATATGTTTCAGTAGATTATTAAGATAGTTATTGCAGGTGTCACTTAAGCTAAAAGTAAGTTATAAGCTCCTGAAAGAGTTCTTGGGGTTGCCATTGATACACAAAGGACTCACTGCATTGAGTAAACTGTTGATGATAAGATTGAACATTAGGATATTATGTTGATGTGAAAATTACATATTTTCATGGACTATTTTGACCTGTTACTTCATTCAGGAACTTTGACTCTAGTATTCCTTGTTTACTTCTTTCATTTTCTCTTCTTTCTGCTCTCTATTTCTTAAGTAAAGCAAAGACCAATCAAAAGCTTATGTATGATTGGTGTGTTTCCCTGGTGTTCACCTAATCTTTTGAACCCTTATAAGGACATTTAAAGATTATATTTATGTTAGGAGACGGTTTTAGAAATTGACCTGGTCACTACTCAAGTTTATTTTGTGGTTCATGTAGGCTGCTCCAGATGCAGTCTTCAGCACTGCAGCTACTTCCTTGAAGCCTGAAGATGCATTTGATCCAAATCGTGTAAAATGTGTAGTAAATAATCATGGCTACGCAATTTATTTCTCACGAGGACTTATACCTTTCAACAAGTAATTCTCCGCGTTCTAGCTGAGTACTGTCTCTCTCAGATTGCATGGTTGAGTGTTGAATTTGATCGGCACTGATGCATGCAGGTCCGGAAAAGTTAATCCTCGATTTCCATATTTACTTCATTTGGGGATTCAGGTAGTGCATAAATTACTCATTTACTGGCAATGAATATATGCATTTGGATCTAATGGCCAAAATATAATATATGCACAGAGCTACGATGCAAAGTTTCTGAACATATATCCGGAGCTGCCACCAACTCCACTTCAACTAGAAGAAGATCTAGAACAGCTGAAGATCCTTGAAAATGGATACAAAATGAAGGTGCCAATAAGTTTTTTTCCCCTCTCTTGTTCATTTTACTATACCATTTTCTTTCACCATTTAATTTCCCATTTATTTGTTTGGAGATCTTAAGACTTTGTTATTGTAATGCCTCTAAAAATTTGAACCAGTCACATTTACATTGTCTCTTCACCTGCCAAAAGATCTGCAGGCGAACATTATTCTTTATTTGCATGGAGAGTGGCTTTACTATCATATTGCTATGCACAAGTAGTGAGACTTATATGCACAATAAGGTTAATTTTGTCTTCTATGATCCTGTTTATAGACTCTTCAATTGCAGATATCAACTAGCCTTGAAAATTGAAAGTAGCAACTAATTACAGGATATACATACATGTAGGAATAATAAGTAGTCCAATTAATCTTCCTCTTTTCCTTTTCATGGAATGCAGGTGATAAAGGTTGATCATGATTGCCATGGTGTTGATGTTCCAGAAGATGTAGATAAAATCGAGCATTATATGCGCCAACAGAACTTGTGTTAGCAGTATAGCTGCAGACTAGCTCTTACCAGTCCTACCATTTTCTCTCTCTGGCAAGTTAATATATCTCATTTATACAGTTGCTCACTAACTTTACAGAGTTGTATACATAATGCCTGTACTACATTTTTGTGAGTGTAGAGTGCTCTTTTATAGCTATAATTTATCAGGGAAAAACTGCAACTCATTGTTGTAAGAGTGTAAAATCCTCCTTTAGGATATTATCAAACTGATGAAAACAATCATTCAAATTTATTTCTTCTTTGTAGTTGAGATTTCTTTCTACAATCATTTGTATTATCAAATTGTCAGCCAAGATATTCAAATAAGATGGGCCTTTTTTTAGAGATTATAAAAATTCTAGCCTTTTATTTCATTGTCTTCTTATTCAGAATATTTCATAATTTTTTCAAGGGGATAACTCACTAATTTCTCATGCTAAATTTTAAAATAATAAAGAACCCTATCAATAAAACAAGCCCAAAATTTTTGGGAGCCCAAGCCCAATGAAAGGCAAAGGCCCAGTCCAATCAATGTGAGGCCCACGTGATCCATATGAAACTATAGCTCATCCATTCATCCTCGAAAACAAATCCCCGAATCCAAACAAACATCACTCAACCACACTCTCTTCCATTTATCCAACCCCGCACGGAGATACACACTCATTCTGTGTGGCTGTTTGTTTCTCCATCTTCTCCGCCATGGCTGCTCTCCTTGAAACTCTAATTATCCCACGCGCCTCCGCTCTTCCGTCCGCCTCCTTGCCTCCAGTCGCCGGATCCACTTCCGTCCGATTCTCCGAGTTCAGGGGACTCAAGATCCAGCCAACTCGGTCCTTCGCGAAGCTGAGGTCGACTCAGAAACTTGCTTCTCGTGGTAGTAGAATCGCCTGCGAGGCGCAGGATACAGCTGTTCAAGGTTTGTATTTTTGGTCTATAGTAGTGTTTTTGCGCTGAATTAATATTCTATCCGAGAATCTTTTATTGGTTGTATGATAAATATTCCAATTCTGCATAAATTGTTGCGCGTGATATTATGAGGTTTGAGTGAGGTTTTAGTTGGAATGCAGTTGACAGAGGAGTTAACCTTGTGTTTGACTAAATTATGTGTGTCTGATCTCTCTTTGAATTCTATGGAAATTTTTAATCTAGAAGATTATTTGGTGTGTAATTAGCTTGATATTACAGATTCTATCTGTTGAATTTTGTAGAAACACTCACCTCTCTAATAGAAAAACGGAAAACTTTAGAGTCTTAATTTTCAGGTTAGGTTGAAAATCATTGTGCTTAGTTCTCATGGTCAATTTTTTTGGGGTTGTGGGATCCTTGAAGTTGGTTGATAATAAAACATCGTTTGAGTGATTTAATATTTTGATTTACTAGTAGTCACAGTGTTCTGGTAGATGGTACTCAAACTTTCAAAGTGTCCAAAATTTTGAGTTCTTTGTTT
The DNA here is from genome assembly GCA_954870855.1 of Scutellaria minor. NCBI lineage: Eukaryota > Viridiplantae > Streptophyta > Magnoliopsida > Lamiales > Lamiaceae > Scutellaria > Scutellaria minor. The sequence continues at coordinate 9,298,527 of OX940727.1, forward strand.
TGATGTGCAAATTGATTAGAATCAATTATTGGAAACAGTTGTGATGATTTAAGTGATTTTAGCAGTGATCGTGAATGAATCATCGAATATTTATTTGGTGGTATCCACTTTAACTTCTTATTTGGTGCCGTTGTCATGATATGTTGTATCTTTTGGATTCTTATACGTGAATGGTAAAAACTTTTTTGGAGCTCCTAATCAGTGATTAAAGTTTTCATTGCGCGTGCAATTGTACGTCAGGGAAAAAAATGGAAAGAGAAATTCCTCACAAGCATCTTTCTGTGAACTATTTTTGTGTAAAATTTAAATCAATTTCCACATCGGTTCATTAATTCCTCAAAAAAACTGCAGTGCCAGCCACTACTGACTCGACTTGGCAAGCTGATGTACTTGGATCCGATAAACCTGTTCTGGTTGAATTTTGGGCACCATGGTGTGGGCCATGCCGCATGATCCACCCTCTCATCGATAAGTTGGCTAAGCAATACACGGGGAAGCTCAAATGCTACAAAGTTAACACTGATGAATGCCCTTCAATTGCGACCCAGTATGGGATCCGGAGTATTCCAACTGTCATAATCTTCAAGAATGGGGAGAAGAAAGATTTAGTCATTGGTGCAGTTCCAGAATCTACATTAACAACTTGCATAGAAAAATTCTTGTAGACTGGTAAGTGTATACATATGTTCTGGGGAATCAAACCCTCTTTCATTTGCTTCCCTCTATCTGTCAACATTCTAAAAATAAAATCCTGTATAGTTGATGATGCTGTATTTTATGTCTTCAAGATAATGATAGCTCTTAATTATTCATACTTGTAATGTTGGCTTCCAAAATTCTTCTGTACATTTTCCGTTTTGCATCTCTGATTAACGATTTAGTTGGAGTATTCTTGCATTTTTAGTGATGCCATGATGTGAGAAGTCTATACTTGACGCCTCTTTTGAGTTGGTGGACGGTGATGCCATGATATTTGATTGAAGAATAGTGCATGGAATTTTAGGACATCACTTAGTCACTAGGAATCGAGCTTTTTCCATCAATATGAGTATCGACCGCTATGCACATGAGCCAATTGTTTCAGTTTAGGCTTAGTTCCCTCATTCTGTTTATTGCACTTTGGAATTTTTTGGTTGAGACTTTGGAATATCAATCTAAGTAGCTTGTGTGCTGATGTTCTGTGTGCATTTTGGTTTAGTAGCTGGGTTTACTTGTAGCAAATGACACACTTCCTTAGATGTATCTTTGAAGAATGTCTTCATTGGTTATTGACAGGAATGAGAATTTGATTTTAAGAGATCATTTTTGTAATCTTCTAGTTTACATTTGGATTGACGGATTTGAGTGATTTTATAGTGAAGAGGTGTGGGATGGAGCTAGCCAAAATTTTGATATTTCGAATTTCATTTGTTTATTATTAAAGTAGAAAAACTTGTATGGGACAGTTAGTTACATAAGACGGAGTTCCATTATTAACAAACCAAATATAAATGGTAGGGGTCAAATTCACTCTAAATATATATATTTATTTATTTATATTTATATTGTAGGGTATGAGTTGTGCTTGATTTGTCTTACGTAATTAGATTTATAAGATGGTCTCATAAGAGACCTACCCTAAATTAAGACGAGTTGAGTTTAATTTATCGAATATGTTAAAAGGTTCGTAGCTTAACTTGAGCCTAAACAAGTTCAAAAAATATTCATCAGTTTATTAAGCAATAAATTATATGTTTTGAACAATATTTTATTAAATAAAATTAATGATTTTATTTTTATAAGTTCATTTCTATAGTTATCACAAGGAATTGTGATGAAGTTATAAATTAAAATGGCAAACTATTACATTATATTTCACAACCAAGGAGGCTTAATTAGCTTTCTCATGAATTGAGAATTAAAATATTGTAGCCCATGAGAGACTTGATTTTTTGTTGAATTCCTTCCTCCAAATTATCCCCTCAAATTACAGCCATCAAAATTCAAAATGATTTGATCATTTGGGTTTGACATTAGTTGGCCCTTAAGCTCGCAATTTAAGTACTATTCGAAATAATTCAGGTTGCATTTGTATTGAAAGATTTGAGTTTCAAAAAACTTGTTAAAAATCTTGAATTGATTCAAATCATTGGGGAAATATATTAAAATGCTTGGATTTAATCTTCTCATATTAACCCCATGATTATAGGTTATTCAAATTTGTGATCAAGTACTGAATAAATTTAGTGATCAACATGCTTTCTCAAGAAATAGAATGTAGTAGGTACATGGATATTTATTTCATGAGGGGAGCTAAATAAACCTGAATTAAATTGTGATTACGCATAAATCCTAATAATAATAATAATAAATCCTAAAATATGGAATCGACGATTTAGTCACGAGTCTAGTATGCTAGGAAGCTCTTTTCAAACCTTCATTGTCCTTAATTTCTTTTTTAAATAATTAAATGTCAGCCCTTTCCCTAACTTAGCCAATTTGATACAAAAACAAAAGGTTATAGATAAGATTTTATCCAGAGAGCTGACATTTGAATATTTGATCACCACCGAGGCGCCGAAATTCTTTATTACAGCAGTTATTAGCTAATATACAAAACATATATTTTTCTGTTTGAATATTATATTCTTCATCTTTTTATTTTTTAAATAAATTAAAAAGAATATATAAATATGCGATTTAATATGAAAGTCAACTCGAACTTGATTTGATATATCAAGATACAAATAAAATATTTAAAAAATGAGTTACTAATATTATTGGAGTGGATTGATTGGCGGAGCGCGTGTTGAAAAGGACGAGCTCCAAGGCGCGTGTTACGCTAAACTCACGCTCCCTCAAAGTTTAAATCTTAAGCCACGCGGTGCACCTAAACCAGGGGCCTTCCCTACTCCCACAGTATTTATGTATTTCAAATCTCTCAACGCCTATGTAATTATCTTTCATCAATATCTCATTTCCATCCAACCATCAATTGCTTCTCCCTTTCTCTCTCTACAAGAAATTATTGTATCCTTTTCTCTCTCTAGATTCTCATCTCCATTGATATCGTTAAGGTATGTTCTCGGCGTCGTTTCTGCAAAATTTGTGTGTTTGAATTGAGTTTTTACCTTCGCGAATTGTAGAGATTAATTGTGATGCATCTGTGGTTGTGCTTAACAATCTCGTTTGGATCCGAGGCCTTTGAATATTTTGTATTTCTCATTCGATTTCAGTTCGAATGTTTCTCTGATTGTTTCGAATAGCTGAAGATAAAGGCAACGTGGATTCTTATATTAGCTTGTTGTGCAATATTTAGCTGCCTTTATTCTCTTCTGGTTTTACTCTTTGGACGATTCCTAGAGCTTTATAGATTTTCCCTATTATTTCCGGTAAACTTTTATGAGAAAACTCCACAATTTAATTGAATTACTTTGTTGGGAGCCAAAAAATTAAAGGCGAAGAATTTGAATAGTATATTTTGATGTTAACCTTGTACTGTCCAATTTAAGTTTTCGATCTTTGACATTGAAACAGGTAGGATTTATTTATTTGACTTTTGATTATAGATGATTAGATGTTGGAGGATGTTTGGCATCAACAACCCCACTAACATGAAAATATGGCCTGATTGCAATTAGAAAAGGGTAGAAAATTATTTACTAGTAAAGAGACATAAGCAGATTAATTGGCATCATCGACTATGGAATCTTTACTAGTAAAGAGACAAAATTATTTTTTATCCCTTTCTCCACGAGTTTCGATTTATAATATGCTGGCTTTTTGTTAATATCCATAAAGCTTGAACAAAGCTTCTAATATTTTATGAGACCATCCAGCCTGGAAAATCGACATGTTTTGATCTTTTCGACAACCCGTGATTAGCCTTGTTTAATTATCTGATAAGAAAATCTCGAGCATTATATTTGTTTGCTTATTAAATTTTTATTGCTTGATTGGGCCATTGCTTTTTGACTTAAAGTATTCTGATGTGAAAATGCAATTAGCCCACTTTCTTTTCTTTAACATATATTTGAACTACATGCACCTTTCCCCTAATATTTCTTTATTGTTATATATCGTTGTGCAGTTTCCATGGCCTTTCAGCGAAACTTTGGTGCTCCCACCTTGCAGTTAAGATCAGAGGGGGATGTCACACATAAACAAAAAAGGAATTCCATGTCACAGTCTGCTATCGTGCCAGAAAACTCAAACGGATGCTTTGATTGCAATATTTGTTTAGACTCATGTAATGAACCAGTGGTAACCCTTTGTGGTCACCTCTACTGTTGGCCATGCATTTACAAATGGCTTCAAGTCCAGAGCTCTTCGTTCGAGGCTGATGAGCGGCCTCAATGCCCTGTTTGTAAGTCAGACATCTCCACATCCTCATTGGTTCCCCTCTATGGTCGAGGAAGGTCACTTTCCGATTCTGAAGCCAAGAAACCACAACTGGATTTGATCGTTCCCCCAAGGCCACCAGCACTCGGGATGAATGCCCAGGTTACTTCTTCAACATCAGTTTCTCCCAACCCAATTCAGCATAACAATTCAAACCCTTTTCAGTCGGATAACCGGGCATTAAATCGACAGCAGTACTTTCCCCATCCATTCAGTCATTATACTTCAATTGCACCTCCAACTTTAGGAAGCCACACATCGACCAGTTTCTTGAGTCCGACAATCAATATGGTCAGTGAAATAGTATTTGCTGGGATGTTTGGGAGCTCGGACACAAATTTGTTTGCTTATCCATATTCGAATTCATACCCCTTCATAGGAAATGGTAGCCCAAGGCTGAGAAGGCAAGAAATTCAGTTAGACAAGTCACTTAACAGAGTGTCCATCTTTCTTTTCTGCTGCATTGCTCTGTGCCTTATGCTGTTTTAGTTGTGTAATTCCAGGGTTGTATAGATTTTGTATAGATGGACATGATGCTCGAAGGCAGTTGAACCGTAGAGTAGAGATATAGTTGTGTTAAAGAATTTTATTCTGAATGGTTGAGGTTTTCCATTGTACATGATATTCCTCAATGAGAATTGGCTCCAGAATTATTCTCTCAAACTTGTGTTTAACAATGGCAAAATTCTTGTCTTGTTTTTTTTTGGTGTCTTTCTTCTTGGTGAAGATACTGTTAATAGATATTGTTCTTCCCTGTATTTCTAGTCTTTCCTTTGTTAATATTTTTAATAATTTATATAAATATTTCATATTCGTAATATTATCATATCAATATTTCTAAAACTCTGATACAATCTATATCAACATTTTTGGAATCAACTTCTAACGGTCATATCATTATTAACCTCAATATTTCTAATACTAGATTCAATTTATATCAGCATTTTGGAATTAAGTTCTAACACAACTCAGTTGATGGGTGTCAGCCATGCAAAAATTTAATCACCTACTACCAAATAAATGAGTATATAGTAAGTAGGGGTCGAATCCTCAGTGAACGATAAGTTTATTTCTTTCGAGACTCTTAAAAGAGGGGGTTTTGAATTTATTAAACCAAAACTAATAAACTAAGGTATAAACTAACAATGAGAGCAATAATAAAAATTAACAAAGATGAAAATGGTTTTAAATCAATATGAAAAAGCTCTAGTTAAAGAAATTATTTCCACCTTGATTCACTCGATTGGTCATTGATGCCAAGATGATTCAACAATTCATAAATAGATTGGTTATGGTGATCGACAACCGCCTAACCACCAATCTTTTCTTACTGTATTGATAATTAAGAGAAGCTCGTTAATTACTACTTTAATCAAAAGACAACCCTAGAGACGCTTGTAGGATTTAGAGTTTTGACAGTATTAAGAATTAAATAGACTCAATTACTAATCACAAACACACGTGGCTCGTTTCAATTAAATTATTTGCACAAAATAGATTGCTTGTGAGGCAATAAAATTATCCCTTACGCTACTCTATCAAAACCAATAAACAATTACGGATTTGTTGTTTCAATTAGCAATAGATTATACTAGGACTATCAAACACTGACCAGATATTCAATAAACCCTAATCTAATCATGAACATGAACATACAGAGAATAAATAAATACCTACGAACAATCGAATTAATACGAATAAATAAATCTCACAATCATAGAATCAAGGCTTCAATAACCTTTTAACTAGAAGTAGGAATTTAGCACATACTCATAATTAAGAACACAAAATTAAGAGAGAAAAGATTGAATACCATAAAAAAATAAAAATTAGTCTTGGGAAGAAGTAGAGCAAGCCCAAAATTCTCCAGCCCCTCTGCGGCTTTTTACGTGAATCAAAAAATTAGGTCTCCAAGAATTTTTTATCTCTCTTATATATGGAGAGAGAATCCTAAATTATCTAAAATAGGAAAATAAAAAATATCCAATAATGACTAATTAAATCCGATAAGGAAAATAAATAAGAGTTATATGGGAATAAGAAAACTAGAATCTCATCTCTTAATCATAGGAGTAGAAATCTTCAACTTCTTCCAAAAGTGAAAATCTCGCTGGAATTCTTGTGCCCACGCTCTAAGTCAGCTGTAAGTCTGAAATTGGTTCCATTTTCATCTCATTTCTCCACTAACCTTACTCATAAGCCCTAGGACATAAAAACAACACAATTAGTGCACTATATGCTCTAAAAATCATGCAAATCAATAATGAAAAACATGGAATTACACAACCTATCATCAGTCATATCATTATTAACCTCATATCACTTAAAAAAAATCACTTGGAAAATAACATTATCATATCAATATTTTCAGATATTTTAATGATATTCCTGAAAAATATGAATATCACTCCATTACGAATAAACCTAAATTTTGCGGTTATGTGCTAGAGGTAGATATGTAAATCAATGTCAAGATTCGTGAAGGTATTGAAAGAGAATGTCTCCCACAAAGATAATTAAAAAGGTTAGGTGAAATAAATGAGTCATATTAGAGAGGTCCCATTGGACTTATCTCCTTACAAAATGTGTCATAATTCATTGCCAAATTAATTTGACGCATTAAATAATGGGCAAGGAACAAAATAAACTGTTAAAATTCCTCCTCTCACACTTAAATATTCAAGAAAATGTCAATTTGGACAATCAAATTTTTCTTTTTTTAAAATGAATGAACAGTCTAAAAGAACTACTAGCTTGTTTGTTTGTTTTTTTCAGAGAGAGAGAGAGCGCTCTCAATACAATTGATTGAGAGAGAGAGAGAGAGAGAGCGCTCAATACAATTGGAAAATCAAATTTATAGTTTTATAATTTACAAGCTAAAGACAATTTAAATTGAAAAATCAAAATGCTTATAGTTTTATTTTATGAAAAAATAAAAGTTAAACCGAATATATACTTCTTAAATACAACTATACAAGTGAGGAAAAGGTGGATATTTTTCAGATTCTAAAACCCTAAACCCAATGGAAAATCCCCAAATTTCTCTCAATTCAATCAATGTCTAAACCCTACACACAATCTATTGCCGTTAACAGTTCAACAATGTTTGCAGCCTTAACCAGATCAAATTTAGTGCGATTATATTCACGCCCAATGATTGCTTTCAGAAAATCATTCGCTTGCACCATTGCCGCAGCTGCTGTTTCTAATGCAAAATCACCCAAGTACTCGGCGTCTAGGACCAGAAGTTTGTTTTCCAAAATAACCCCCCTTAGACACGACAACGACGTTGTGCAGGTGCTCGATCAGTGGGTCGCCGATGGCGGAAAGTTTCACCCCTTCGAGCTCCAAAAGATTATTCGAGATCTCCGGAGCCGCCGACGTTGTTCCCAGGCTCTGAAGGTTTATTTTCGTTCTTATTTGTGTTTTTTTTTTTTCATGAAATTCATTTTTTTTTATGTGCTTTGGAGATATTTTATATTTCAGACAATTGTTTTATAAATGATTATCTGCTTTTCGAGCTTATATAATGGTCGGAAAAATAGATGAGATGCTGATGAATTATTTTTAGGGTTTTGCTTATGATGATGGGAACTATTTGTGCTTAACTTCTTGTTTAAAGTTCTTTGGTATGTTCCAAATGGTGTTGAATTTATAGATTTAATGTTTGGTTCTAGTGATTGAATAGGAGTTAGTGATGCTGTTTATAGTCTGTGGCTGTATTTTTTGTTATCGTGCTCACTTTTGTTAATATTTCTCAGTGCATGTCATGGTTGCTTCTATAAGTTAACATTTCTTGGCGTGAGTCGTGGTTATTATTGTACATTAATACTTCTTGTTTCATTTTTTTGACGTAGTTGTTACTCTTGTTAGTTATTACTTCTAGGTGCATTGTTTTTTGATATGGTTGTTAATAGAAAGAAAGCAGTCTGCTTTGTTGAAGTTTGAAACTTGATGTCTGACATTGCAGGTTTCTGAGTGGATTAGTTGTAATGGTGTATGCACCATGTCCCCGAGTGATTATGCAGTCCATTTGGATCTGATCGGCATTGTACAAGGGTGGGAAGCTGCAGAGAGCTACTTTAATAACCTAAGTGACCAAGACAAAAACGGCAAGACGTATGGTGCTCTGTTGGGCTGTTACGCCAGAGAAGGCCTCCTAATAAACACCCTTCTCCATATGCAGAAAATGAAAGACTTAGGATATGGTTCATCATGTCTCGCCTACAACAATCTCATGGCTCTATACAAGAAGGATGGTCAACTTGAGAAAGTCCCCGAGGTTCTCTCCGAGATGAAGATGATTGGTATTGTTCCTAACAATTTCAGTTATAGAATATGCATACAAACACTTGGGGAGAGATCTGATCTTAGTGGCATGGAGAAGCTTCTAAAAGAAATGGAATTGGAAACTTACATTTCCATGGATTGGAATACGTATTCGATAGTGGCTTATCATTTCATAAAAGCAAATGAGGAGGAGAAAGCGCTAATTTACATGAAGAAGTTAGAAGGCATGATTCGTAAAGAAGCTATGGGCTATAATCACTTGATCTCACTTTACGGGCATCTTGGGAACAAGGATGAGATGATGAGATTGTGGGCTTTGCAAAAAATTGAATGTAATAAGCAAACTAATAAAGAGTACATCACCATGCTGGGCACTCTGGTGAAGCTTGGAGAGTTCGAAATAGCTGAGACAGTGCTGAAGGAATGGGATTCTACTCACCACACGTACGACTTCAGAGTACCGAATGTCCTCCTCATTGGTTATTGTCAAAATGGTCTAGCTGAAAAGTCGGAGAAAATGCTTCAAGATATAATAAAAACGGGAGAAAAACCAACTCCGAACAGTTGGGCCATTGTTTCTTCAGGGTATTTGGATAAGAATAATATGGAGAAGGCTTTCGAGTGCATGAAATTGGCTATGGCTGCAAAAGAAAGAAACGAGAAATGGGGGCCAAAGCCTGGTCAGATTAAGAAGATACTACAGTGGCTTGCTGATGAAGGAGAGATTGAAGAAGTAGAAGCTTTTGTGTGGCAACTTAGAACGGTGATGCCAGTGAATTCAATAATGTACCATGCCTTGATTAAAGCCAGTATTAGAGTGGGTAGAGAGACAGACTGGATTTTGGTTAGCATGAAAACTGATGAAATTGTTGTAGATGATGAAATGAAGAAGTTGCTTTGCTTAAAATGATGAGCCTATCAACTTTCATTCTTGATCATTTTCACAAGTTGGTTTTTTATCTGTGCTTTTATCATCAAATTACTTTTATGTAGCTTTATTTGACAAGGTTTGCATTTAGATAGAAGTATCTTGATTTGACAAGAGATAAAAGAAGTTAATTAGAAAATGGTCTCCAGTTTGAAATCTATCTCATTAGTCATATATATGAAGTCAAAGAAATCTTTCTACAATTTCATAAAAACATAATCCCTCAATCCAAAGGTAACATTAACAATATTAACTTGATAATTAACAGCTTTGGGTTCTTTGATTAACTCCATAATTCAAGTTTGAAATTTCCTTAAGTAAGATAATTTTCATGTACTTTAGGAGAGTAAATTGAATAAGTATATAAAGAAAATAAATACAAATAGATTAAAATAGCGTTTTTGGAGAAAGAAGAGTCGCTACTTTGAAATTGGGTGGCTATCCAATATAAAGAGGGGGCACAGTTGCGATTTCTCAGTCCCAATCAAAATGGCTAAAGACAGAAACAAATCCCCCGGAAACGAAAACGGAGCCTCTCCGATTAAACGGCGGGGCCGCCATAAATCCGAATCCGAATCAGAACCCGACCCGGATTCCGACTACGATGAAGGCTCCAGGAAATCTGAGGGCAGCAGAAAACGGGCCAGGAGGAGCAGTAAAACCCGAACATCGAGTTCGAAGCGTAGGCGGTCGAGGGACAGCGATTCTTATACGTCGTCGTCTGACTACGATGACGATTCGGAGTCGGAATCTTTGTCGGAGGAGGAGGAGGAAAGAAGGCGGCGGAGGAAAGAGAGGAAGAAGAAAGAGGAAAAGAAGGAGAGGCGGATGAGAGAGAAAGAGAAGGATAGAAAGAGGAAAAGGAAAGAAGAGAAACGAAAAAAGAAGAAAAAGGAGGATAAGAAGAAAGCGAAAGAGAAGGGGAAGAAAGGTGCTGTGACTAATTTGTGGGGAAAGTATGGAATTATCAGAGAAACTGATATGTGGTATGTGAATTTTTTGATATTTTCAGCGTTTGGCCTGAGAAGTAAATTGTTGTTTGTCGTATGATTGTTTTCAATGCTTAGCAAAACTAGGAATTCTATTTGTTTGTTCTTGTTGGTGTTACTGCATATTTAGTTGGAATTTGCATTAGGGCTTATTGATTATTGTACCTGATATTTTTGAAATTGATTATTTAGATTTCTTTCTTTCCTCCCTTCTTTCTTTGTATGGAGAATACTACTGCGATTGGTTTAGAGATGTATTTGATATATAAGCTCAGTAGACCACATACCTCGTCGTGTAGAGTGAACCTAGACTTGTATCATTTTAACTGATTTGGATGCTATGCAACTTGAGGATGTGATTTCTTTTATTGGATATTGCATGCTGGTTGCTTAATAGAAGACACTCAGGGATGCTTAGTTGTGTAGTTTTAGCCTTGAGTTAGGGGGAGCAAGAAAGGAATAGCATGTACTTCATCTTTTATGGGGTCTATAAATATATATGTATTTGAGTGATCCTGTTGCATTATACAGAGATTTACTTCATTTTGTCGTGCCATTATTTCTTAGTTCTGTATCTATAAGAATCTGGCTGTGACACTAATCATGCAGTTCTGAGTTCTGATAACCCTGGTTTTGTGTAGGAATAAGCGGCCAGAGTTTACTGCATGGTTATTAGAAGTGAAGCAGGTATTCCATTTTGGTGAATTTATCAGCTCCATATATTCAGTCTTGTTGTGATATCATACTGTATTATGTATCTTATTTTCTGATATAAATCTGACTTATCCATCACTTCTAGTGCTAGGGGAAAATCTGATTTTTTCTCTTTAAACAGGTGAACCTGGAAAGTCTAGCCAATTGGGAAGAGAAGCAACTCTTCAAAGAGTAGTTCACTATACTTTAATTGTATCTGATTCTATTTGCAATGCTATTAGCTTGAAATATACTTCACATTCACTTCTAATATAACTTTACCTGTTTTTCCTTTTTACATTTTTCACTCAATTGATGGACATGGTTAATACTAACATTCCTTAATGTTTATTATCTGCAGCTTCATGGAAGATCATAACACAGCAACCTTCCCATCTAAAAAGTTAGTCCACTTCCTTTCTATAGCATGCTGCGTTAGAAGTCTGTAGGTTTGGGCTTCTTTCTTTTGCCCTCAATGTTTCTCTGTTCTACTCGATACTGTTTTAAAATTTGAGATGATTCTTTCCTTGTTACTTTGATGGAGTTTTTTGTTCAATTCTGTTATTGTTTGATGTGAGTTTTGCTGTACTGGTTTTTTTTTTTTTTTTGTCTAAATATCTGGATCTGTATTTCATAAATCTTTGCCTGAGACAAGTGTTTTAAACTTTCATTGTTGAGTATTCTCTGCTGATACAAGATATTTCGTCTCACAAATGGAGAGTAGGGTTGTTCTGAGTTCCATTACTTATTTTGGTCACAAGATTGACTCTCTTCTTTATGGTTGCAGATATTATAACCTTGATGCTTATCACAAACACAAATTGGAAAAGGAAATAAAGAAGGGAATGGCTAAAGTGCAGGAGGCAGAACGTACTATATTCGATGATGAAGAACAGCGGAGGTGAATTTTCTTCTTTTCTTAGAATTTTACATTTTCTTATCATTAGTCATCACTGGTTATTGCTATATTTAGAAATGCCATTTTTTTACAGTTATGTTACACTTTTTTTGATTCAACCCTTTATTTCGTTAGTTCACTTTCACAATGTTGTCTCCCCCCATTGATTCAGACCAAGTTGACCAATTCATAAAGTGTGAGTGAGTTTGAGAGGCAGAGAGTCTACATGTTATGTTTATGCACTAAGTGTCAATTGACGTAAACTTGAATCTTAAGCAATAATATCCATACGGAATAATTGAATAAATCCTGCAGAGGGCACATTCATGTCTGAGGTTTCTTTATGAATTACTGAATATCATGTCTAGTTTGTTTAAGTGATAAACTCTAATTAAACAATTTTATTCAATTGTGAAGCATGCTTATGCCATTGTGACACTGTCGGATTATTAAGCTCAAAATGCCTCATTATGCGATTGTCTGACTAAATAATTTCAAACAATGCCCTTTTTTGGGATAAGATCTCCTTTTAATGCCAGAGAGTTCAGATCTCATATAGCATTTGGTTTTTTTTTTTTTTTTTTCTCTCCTGACAAAGAACCTGAGAAGTATTAGGATCATGTGGATGAAAATCAAAATCATTTGGGTTCACATCATTCATTAGGCACTATATTTAATACAATGCCAAAATGTGTCTGTCCTTTTGATTTGATGATTTCATATCAAATGCAACTGACCATTTCCGATGTTTGATTTGAGTTTCCTACCAAGTTTGCTTTTTTTCCTATCTTAGCACGACACATGGTACAAGCCAAAACCCTTGATATTATTTGATGTGTTACAGGCTAGAACTGCAGCGAGAACGTGAAAGACAAAAGGAAGAACAGGTGCAAGCATTAAAGCAATCTATGCAGTCTGGGATGGTAAGCAATTTACTTGGTTCTTTTTTCTCTATTTTGAGACATTAATTGTTAATGCATCGTTGCATTCTTATGCTTGGCCCATTTGAATTTTCAGGCTCAAGCAATGAAGGAACAAGCTCAACTAAGGGAAGAGATGGCTTACCAATACAAGCTCGGTAACTTTGAGGTGAGGGTTAATATTCAAAACGTCGAATATGAACATTTCTACCCTGCCTACTAACAGGTGTTATCTTTAAATTTGTAGGCAGCAGCTGCTATTCAGAGAAGGTTGGATCCAGATATCGCCATGTGATAAGTCGACCGATTCTCAGTTGCCAGCTCTTCTGAGTTTACGAATTATCAGACATATGCCTCTCTCCATCTCTGTTATCTAGCATTCGGAGTACTTAGAAAGTGGTGGTGGGCAACCGAACTTTTGGGGGATGCATCCTTGATCCTTCTTTTATCTGAAGAAGGATCTTTTTCTTCATATTGTTCAGTCCTCAGATGCTTCTTTCAATTTGTATCTTCCTATTTTCTGGTTGTAATATTAGTAGATTCATGTGGAATTTTACTAAACGTTGATAAGAGCCTATATTTTTACATATAGGTATGAGGCTGTTTGATTATGTAGTTGTGGTGTTGCTTTGCTGGGAGAAGTTTAGCAATTTTTTGGCCCCAACTCCCAACAGACTGTTAGAAGTATGTATGGTAACCGCTAAATTATTTGTGTTTGAATTTTGAACTTTATTCAAGGTATTACTAGTCGGAGAAAATGTAAGTAAATTAATTTGCTCTACTCGAATAATTAAGTTTTTCGTGCTCAAGTTCAAACCAAGTGTTAAATGATTTGATTTGCTATAGAAACTTGCTAACAATTGAAAATTACTTCCCATGGACACATCAAGATGGTAGCTGGTGGTTCAGGACATTCTATTCTATGTTCGGATTCTACCATCACCAACAGAGACTCGAGTTAACAGGTTAATAAAACTATACTATGTGAAAATAAAATATTAAAACCCCAAATAAATATAACGATAATAAGAAAAGAAGAAGAAATATAGATTATAGAATATGGTTGATACACGGTTCCGGAAACAAGGCAGTAATGGCATTAGGTTTGAGTAGAGAGAAGCATCCAAAAGCAAAGAGAGATTAACTTAACTAAGAGCTGTTCTAATGCAAAAGAATTATTTGACTAACAAAACCCAAACACTCAATTTCACATAAAGGAAGATATTTTCCCTTTTCAGTAATCCATAACTCTGATCAAAATTTTGAATTAACGAGACATGTAAAAGCCTCCCAGTTCATATCAATTAATACTGCACCTTAATACACATTCTGCACCCGCTATTCCTACAACAAATGTACACAGGACTAAGAGAATGCAAACTATGTTCACACCAATCCATATCTAAGTTTGGGGAAAAGTTTGGAAAAAATCAATCAATTGTAGTTCAAGAAACTTTCTCCATCCAACACCAATCTGCATACTATGTCTGCTTTCCTTCCATTCTATTGCTGCCACAATTCAAAAACGTCAACAAAATCTAGGATCTAGTTGTTCCTTTGATTCCATCTCTCTGACACTGTTCACAATGTCGTTGATCTTCTTTGCAACAGATTGATTGTGTTCCTCGATGTGTTCAAAGATCATTTCCAAATGCCTTTTGTATGTAGCAACTTTCTTTTTCTCAATTGCCAGCTGTTGTGATAGTTCACGAATCTTATCATGCTCGTTGGGATATTGATCATATATTAGATCTTTACGACCTTTACCCGGACTCATAGGATGAGTATGCTCCTTTACAAATTTTGTAACAGCCCATTTACCAGAACTTACTTTTCTGACTAAAATCATGGCTCTGCAACCAACCCTTGTCTCAACCCTTTGCCTCACAATCTTTTCACGTTTGTCAGGCATTCTGAAACCTTCTTTGTTGCACACAAGTGCCCGACCAATGGCAGTTCCATCACGCCTTGATCGAGAAAGCTTACTGACACGGATGACAAAACCAACCCTCGTTGCATATGCATTATAAAATGCATGTGCAGCTGCTTCTGATTCAAACTCCTGGCCCACAAATGGTTCATCAATAGGAGCTGAACAATTAACATCCTGCAACTCGTCTAGTTGAAACAATTCTCTATCTGATGAATCATCATCCACTTTAACATCTAGTCCTTGCTGAAGCAACCCATCAGCTGGACTTCCTACAATTGTATCATCGTCATCTGTTCTTCCTTCAAAGTTCGTAGAACTTCCCACTACCTCACCATTTAAATCACCATCAATCTCATAATCCATCAAAATTTCAGCAACTATTAGCCCCTGAGGTTTGCCTTAATACTTAATAGTCAAGATCCCTGTTGTTAAATGACTCTGAATCAGGATCGCCTTAAGCTGCAAGGATGTCTACCAGTCAGAACAAGTTTTCCCAGGCAGTTTCAAGTAGTAGCTATACAAAACTTATTTGAGGCACCTTTGTTACACAGAACTTCGGATATTATGGTAAACGTAACAAGTATATATGCATGTCATTCAAAACAAGTAGGTACACAAACTATTAGGACACATGTATTTTTGTTTGTTACACAGTGTATTTTGTTGAGGTTATTCATCCTTCTTGTACAAATAGCTCACTGTAAATATTCTTTCATCGAATAAGAATGAACATATTCCACCAGATTTTGTTTCTCACTTTGCCTTCAACACAAACAGTTACATTTGTAAATAAAAACCTATGTAGAAAACTAATCTTTCATGTAGGCTTGAGAAGCTAGCTAAAATCAGGAAGATATCTGTCCAAGCACCAATTCTTATTAATAACTTAGTTTCATCCACACACATCAAAACTCCAAAACATGTCACTGAAGAATCCATTACTTCAAATTAAACAAAACGTGGAACTCCTCCCCCCCCCCCCCAGGTGCCAAATCATTTTTGTTCCAAAAACTCGCTTTATTGAGAAATCAATCATTTAATCTGGCAAAAATGTTTAAATTTCCTTTTTTGTCCAATTTTTGAATTATACCTCTAAGCATTGGCGCAATAAAAATTCCACCGAGAAACAGAAAGAGAGAGAACACTAAATCAGATATTTCTAATCTCCAGCTATGGCATTCATTAGCACATAGAGCTCCATAAACGCGATTCTCTTAGGCAAATAATCATCAACAAAAGAGAAATAGAGAAACGAGGAATGGAAAAGAAAGGAAACATAGGATTCGGTACATACATGCGAAAGATCATCGCTGATCTGTACATATTCATGAAGAAATAGAATCAAATCGGAGAAGAGAGAAGAGGAATCATACCGGAGGCGAAAGGTGCGGCGGCGTAGGGAAGGATTGGCGTCGCCGCCGCTGACTTTGAGGAGGCAAAGTGGCCACTTTCCGAAGCGAGTGGGGCCGCTTCACGAGCAATTGGGACTGAGTTAAGAGGGTTGGGAACTGCGAGTGAGTTTTTATATCTGAGGGCAAATCCGTCCTTTAATACTACTGTCCAAGTGACAATTTGTGGACAGTTTTTTTCTTTTTTTATTATTATAAATAGGATGGAAAACTCGACCATGGTCGTATACAAAGGCCAAACATTTAATGGATGAGGGTTAATTACATAAAAAAATCACCAACTTAAAAGTATAATTTCAATTGCAATATTAATTTTTAATTATAATATAAAAAATATTTAATTTAACATTTATTTTAATTAGAGATATGTTTGGGTTTTTCGCACTCCAATTGTTGATGTGGAGCCCGAAATGTAAATTGGAGCTCAATTATCATCCAGTCATCAATCCACTTGGAATTAAAAAAAAAAAAACGAAAAAACAAAATGGAAAAAAAAAAAATTGCTCCATCTCTTCCAGCAACTGCCAGTGTAGTTCGCCGTCGCCTAACTACGCGAGACCTCTACCGTAAAATTCTAAACAAAATTTATTTTTTACCGAACTTTACAAAATAAATTTCAATAATTCGGTAATCATTTTCCCATCAAAATTTCAAGAAAAACAAGCCTTAAACCCACAAAAAGCTTATTACTCATCATCACCTCTCGCCAGAAAACTCCATTGTTGGCCACTAAACTTTCAAATTCGATTTCTTTCATTTCTCAACAAAAATACACGAAATTTATATCAAAATGATCTTCTACTTAAGATCAAACTTATACCTGTCAATTTACATAAACTTGTTTGATTTTGAGTCAAATCGAGTAAAATTCATTTGATTGTCCAAAGCAAATCCCATTTTCTTGATTTCAAATTTTAGTTTACAGTTTCATGAATTGACTTATGGGTTTTTATCCCCATCATATAAGCTTTCAAAAAATATTTTCATTTGTAATTTTCATTTAATTTAGACTTTTAATTCTTATATATTTTGATTTTAATTTTGAGACTTGATTTTGAAATGTGACAATGGTGAGAGAGGGGGAGGAGGAAGGAGAAGGTGGCGGCAAAGAGACGAGAGAAGAAAGACGACAACAAGAGGGGAGGAGTTGCAGTGATGGGAGGGTGGGAGAGAAAGAAAATGCATGGGAGGTGTGGAAGAAGACTTCTCTGTTCACACAATTTATTTTTCTTCCTTTTTTTTTCCTTCTTTTCTATTTCTTTTCTTTTCTTTTTAATTTTTAATTTATATTATTAATCTTTTTTTTTCCTAAATTCTATGTGTGTTGATGATTAGGATGATGATTGAGTTTCAAATTATATTTCGGGCTCCAAATCAGCAATTGAAGCTCGAAAAGCTTAAACATATCCTGAATCGAAATAAGTGTTAAATTGAGTGTTTTTTGTGTTATAGAAAAAAGTTCATGTTGCAATTGAAATTAGACCATAAATTCGTGGTTTTTTATGTAATTAATCTTAATTAATACCATTCTTTTTTTTTTCTTCTAAAAAATATTAAAGCACAATTAATACAACTCTTTTTTTTCTTATAAAAAATATTAATATAAGAGTGAGTCTTATATGAAATCGTCTCACACAGTGGCGGATCCAGGATTTTGAAAATGGGGGTACAAGCAAATAAGCAATGTATGATAGAAAAAATTTCGTAAATAATCGTTGTTTAATATTTTAGGACGTACAACCAAAATATGCCAATACATAATATTCAAGTAAAAATTTACAATCATGAGCTAATATTTGGTTAGTCGAGTTTTCATTTTTTACAAACAATTTTTTTTGTTTTTTTTAACATATACTGTTGAATATCAGGTTATTTTCTCTTTATCTTTGTTTTCTTTTATTTAGAAGTATCATTTCTCATTTTATAATTATATTAGTAGTTAATAATAAGAAAACTATCAAAGAAAAATAAATACAACCATGAATTTTATAATAAATTTACATTTACAGTAACAACCCACAACCCATAGACATTTCAAATGAAATTCATAACAAATTTTACACATGGAGAAAAACACAAGCTCTTATTTATCAACAAACATCAAATTAACTAATTAATAACTAAATCAAACAATAAATATTAATAATATTTAAAATTTTCATGGGCATGATTTGAGAAAAAAAATAAAGGACGAAATCATGGTGCCAAATTAAAAGAAGGATGAAAAATAATAAAGAACGAAACCATGCTGCCAGATTAAGAAAAATGATTAATATTATAATAATGATAACTATATTACTTCTTTTTTTTTTTTCAATTTGGGGGTGCAGTTGTATCCCCTTGTACCATGTTGTATCCGCCACTGGTCTCACGGATCATGTTTGTGAGACGAGTCAACCCACAAACCACACCCCACGCTTCATATTTCACAGATAAATTAAAAGAGATTAATTTGAATTGTGAATAAAAATAATTTGTCTCACGCAAGTTCTTGTGTTAATATAATTGTTTATAGTTGATCTTCGAGGCTAGCTAACTAATGATATAATATACATAATAATTCATTAAACTTGTAGCTATGACTTTCAAAAAAAAATTGTTTATTACATGTAGGGAAGATAAAGATTAATATCGATGACAAAAATATTAAATGCAGCAAATCAAAACTTACTTCGATTATTAGTTTGATGAGATTTATATATATATTTCTGAGATACGTGTACAC
Organism: Scutellaria minor; assembly: GCA_954870855.1. Lineage (NCBI taxonomy): Eukaryota > Viridiplantae > Streptophyta > Magnoliopsida > Lamiales > Lamiaceae > Scutellaria > Scutellaria minor. The sequence goes on from OX940727.1 coordinate 9,317,692, forward strand.
CACGGATGGGGAATAAAAAAATTTCTTCAATTATTATTTAAAAAGAGCTTATAATTTTTCGAAACACTAGTATTCCATGAATGGTTGGTGTATGGCATTGATACTTAATACTACTATATTTTTCGAAATAATTGTTATATATACTAAAATTGAGAGCTCACAAAATGAACAAACAAAATAAAACCACATTAGAGAATACAAAGGAGCATGCATGATAATAAATTTGAAATAATATATATTTGAACGAGATGGAATATGACAATTGGTGGCGGCAGCCAATTTATTAAGAAACAAACTAATCTTCACAGCCACATATCAAAATCTTTAATTTGGTTTGAATTATGATATTAGCATAAAAGTTTTCAATTATTAATGGCTAAGAACTCCATAATTGATAAATAAATAAATAAATCAACGTACAAAACTATAATAATAACTAAAAAATCAATACTTACAAATTTTAATTCTTCTTTTATAACAAAATTTCTCGTTGAACAATTATTCACATTATCTTCACCATATATTAAAAATTACATTTTATGTCGCAATAGTATATGAATTTAAGAATTAGTAAAAAACGTTATAAGGGTGGGACTATTTACATCCAAAATTACATAACACACCCCATTTTTTTTTTTTAATGTACAACGTAGAAGTACAATTTCTTGGGGTATGTTTAGTATTTTTAAGGTGTGTATAACCACATCCACATTCAAATATAGATTTAAATAAAGTAATAAAAATGTTTATAATTAAGAATAAAACAAAATAATTTATGTGTATATATTATCGGTTTTTTTTTCTTACTAAAAAACATTTGAACAAATATAAGGAATCATACATAAATTAAAAAAAAAAACTAATACCTAATGAAAAAAAGAAGAACGTATCAATAGATAATTAGATCAACTCACATTTGATCTCAAACCAGGCATCTAGAACTAATAAGTATTAAACCATTTAAATGAAATGTACTCATATAATCATTGTCCACCAAGAATTATATAATTTGTTATAAAAATCTCTACATTTTTTTTTTTTCCGAATTACAACTACTTCAAAAACTTATCATCTCACTCCCTTAATTAATTAAGCTTAATTTGAACTTCTATATAAAATAGAATTACAAGTGTCATTGTTAGTTTATAGTGACATTAATTCATCATGATATGTTGAAATAATATGATATAAGTGTTTTTTTCTCACCATGTACAAGTGTCATTGTTAGTTTACAGTGACATTTGATTCTTTATGTTCTTGGCAATACTACAAACATGAACATGTTCTTGGCATATCATCATTTCTTGTATATTTATATTATTTACTATTTTGGTGTTCATTAAAGTAATATTATATTTGGTGTAAATTTGTAATAGAAAAAAAATATCTAAAAATTGACATTTTTTAAAAATAGAAAACTACAAAAATAAAAAGTGAAAGATAAAAAATAAAAAATTCAACGGGATAAACTTAGATAACTTAAAAAATATTTTTTAATAGTTTAAACGCCTGCATTAATTTGTAGCCGCAATGACAAATACCAATTAGAATATATTTTTAATAGAAAATAGTTTCTTGCAATTTCAAAAAAATGAAAGAGGTAAATAATAAATTTGCTTTCTACCATCCAAATTTTTTCGTATATGGTGCAGAGCCTCATCTGCATCATCCAATAATAATACATTAATACACAGTTCGGGAAAGATTGCTCTAAATCTAATTAGGCAAGATCAAGATTCAAGAATAAGTAAAATATTATCACATGACCTTTTTCTTCTTCTATTTTGTCGTGTAGTCAGTTCAAAACTTTTCCACATATACACCATCCAATAGCAAATAAATACACAAAATTTGGGCAAGTTTGCCGTTAAATCTAATCAGGCAAAAATATATAGATTCAAGATTTGAGTGTGTGAATTTAAGGTAAGTCCTACATTGTTCAGTTTTTTTCACATAGGCCCATTCAAACCATCCAACAATAAATAAACTAATACACAATATCTGGGCAAAATTGCCCTTAAATTTAATTAGGCAAAGATATTTAAGAATTGAGGTAAGTAATATTTTGTCAGATGAGCATTTTCATCTTCTATTTAATGATTTAGTCCGTTGGGATTTTTTACTTATATATTTATGGCCCATTTACACTATCCAAAGAATTGACGTGTGAAATTATGGTAAGTATTAACACTATCCAATAATAATTAACGCGCAAGAATTGACGTGTGAAATTATGGTAAGTTTTATTTTGTCACATGGGCTTTTAATGTTGTAGTCGGTTAAAAAATTCTTACAGTCCATTCTTATAAAGCCCCATTCGCACCTTCCGATAATAATAAAACTAATACACAAATTTGGGCAATATTGCCCTAAATTCTAACTAGCAAGATGAAGGTTCAAGAATCGACTTCGATCAGTGCGCGAACTCGTCAGTAAGTCTTATCTTGTCTCCTTTTTTCAATTTCCTGCGGCCAAAATCTAGGTTTCCGGCGTAGTGCGCCGGAAAACGACCCATAACAGAGAACAATGACTGGTTCCTGATCTTGTTGTTCTCTGTTAACCCATAAAGACTGCACAATTTCAGTAAAATCGACAAACCGACTACAATTCTTGTTTAAAAAGTGGTAAAACATTTTCTTGTGCGAGTGAAACTTTCTTGAAACATTTATTTTCAGCCGAGAACTGCTAAGAGCTATTTTTCATCTATTCAGATTTTTTCATCATCAGTGAAGACAAACTTCTGTGAAGGTTGCTTTATCTTAGAAACAAATTCTTTTTTTCCTGGTATTAATGCACAACGACTTGAAGATCTTTTTGCGCTTCGCTAGATTAACTCTTTTTTTTGTATCTGTGAACAATCCCTTACTTTCATTGTATTCAGAATCTTAGTAAAAAAAAAAAAAAATTTATAGAGCTATATTTCTTTTGGACCTTTATCATGGTGCTTGGGCTCTATCTTTCCAGGATTATTGTGTTACTGCAAGTGCGATGGGTGAATTGAATGGCCAGTCAGGTTAAGTTGAGACACTTAATAGTGCCCACTCGAGTCGTCTCCTTCAATCCTAGTCTATGGCCCAATTTAATTTCCCATTGTGGCTTTGCTGTGGCCATGTATTTGATGTATTCTAATGTCCCAAATTGTGTGTCCGAAGCCAATAACCCTCTGGGGCACTATTGCTTTTGGGCCCAATTTGTTGGTCCTAATGCCCAAATCTGATAAAGGTATCCCAACTGTGGTTTCATGTGTTGGTTCTATGCTAATTCCTCCCTTGATTCTTGGTGGGGGCCCTTTAGCTGAGTTTTTAAGCCTCTAATTGTTTTGCTAAAACTAAATCTGTCTTGGGGATGGTTGAGCCTTGTTTTTCTGTTGTTTTTTTTCTATCCAAGGTTTATGTGTAAAATAATCTACCTCCTGTGCTAAAAAATGTTTTGTGAATATACCAAGTTTCTAAGTGTTGCACATATACTCTTTTAAATACAACAATGAATGTGTGATTATCTGATTCGCCTACTTTTTTTTTTAAAACTTTTGTATGTGTTTACTAATGCTTTACTTTCTGTATAACTATGTTTGCTGAGTGGAGTGGATCTACATATTGGTTTTGATGTTAGAGAGTTTGGCTCAAGAAATGACAAACTTGTGACGAGTGACCAAGTTCCTACTTTTTTTTTTTTAAAACTTTTGTATGTGTGTACTAATGCTTTACTTTCTGTATAACTATGTTTGCTGAGTGGAGTGGATCTACATATTGGTTTTGATGTTAGAGAGTTTGGCTCAAGAAATGACAAACTTGTAACGAGTGACCAAGTTCAATTTTTCTGACCTTATTTATAGGACTGCACTTATTTTCAGGTAACAATATTCTCTTGCTCCACTCATTGTGTTGCAAACTGTCTGCAATTTTTCTTAGATAAAATTTGAGTAATCACCAAGCCTTCTATTTTCGTCTAGCAAGTCCATCACCAATGGCAAAGCCAATACCTTCAGAAGGTATTTTTGGGAATCAGAAGTTATTTTTGAAGTTCCTGTACAACAACATCAAGTGGTGTAACTATTTGTGAATTTTACCTGTATGGAGCAGGAATGTTTAGTGTTTAGGACTACACTTATTTTCAGGTAACAATATTCTCTTGCTCCACTTATTGTGTTGCAAACTTTCTGCAATTTTTCTTAGATAAAATCTGAGTAATCACCAAGCCTTTCTGTTTTTGTCTAGCAAGTCCATCACCAATGGCAAAGCCAATACCTTCAGAAGGTATTTTTGGGAATCAGAAGTTATTTTTGAAGTTCCTGTACAACAACATCAAGTGGTGTAACTATTTGTGAATTGTACCTGTATGGAGCAGGTATGTTTAGTGTTTATGCAAATGATACTTGCAAGTAAAAGAATCTAAGAATTGAACGACACGAGCGTAGTATCTTATCAGTATGGATACTTCTTAAATTGATGTTGCATTTTTTATACAGTTTGGAGGCTGGGAAGCAAAGAGAAGAAGTTGCTGTTTATTTCATTGTATTTCTTAATATGAGGTGAAGCAGCAAATGTTCGGTTCCTTCCAAAGCGCTTATGCTACATGTTTCATCATGTTAGTATCTCATCTAGTTGTGGACAGTGTTTGTGTTTTGCTATTTGGTTGACTAATGATTATACTAGATATGTGCCCATCTTTTTAATTAGGGATGACATGATCAACATTATAAATATCACGGCACCTAGGACTCCTGATGCCTTATCCTACCAAAAAGTTAACCCTTTAATTCATAGTCAGTCCTTGTAATTCTTGAGCATCCTTGTAATTCTTGAGCACCTTTATTCAGATACCACCCTCCTCTCGTTTACAAAAAGTTGAGCTGGGATAAAAGTGTAACCATCTCTTTCAAAAATTCACTTTCTACCATGATATCCTCTGTTTTTTTTTACCTGGTATTAATGCAATACGACTTGAAGATCTTTCTGTGCTTCACTAGATTAACTCCTTTTTGTATTTGCGAACAATCCCTTACTATCAATGTATTCAAAATCTTAGTAAAAAAAAGAATGAAAGAGATATATTTCTTTTGGACCTTTATCATGGTGCTTGGGCTTTATCTTTCCAGGATTAGTGTTACTGCAAGTGCAATGGGTGAATTGAATGGCCAGTCAGGTTGAGTTGAGACTCTTGATAGTGCCCACTTGAGTTGCCTCCTTCAATCCTAGTCTATGGCCCAATTTAATTTCCCATCGTGGCTCTGCTGTGGCCATGTATCTGATGTATTCTAATGTCCCAAATTGTGTGTCCGAAGCCAATAACCCTCTGGGGCACTATTGCTTTTGGGCCCAATTTGTTGGTCCACATGCCCAAATCTGATAAAAGGTATCCCAACTGTGCTTTCATGTGTAGGTTCCTTGTCAATTCCTCTCTTGATTCTTGGTGTGGGGCCCTTTAGTTGAGAGTTTAAGCCTTTAAATGTTTTGCTAAAACTAAATCTGTCTTGGCGATGGTTGAATTGTTTTTCTATTGTTTTTTTCTATCCGAGGTTTATGTGTAAAATTATCTACCCCCTGTGCTAAAAAAATGATTTGTAAATATGCCAAATTTCCAAGTGTCCCATATATACTCTTTTAAATAACACAATGAATGTTTGATTTTCTGATTCACCTTTATTTTTTTCTTTTTTATATGTGTTTACTAATGCATTTCTTTCTGTATAACTATGTTTGCCGAGTGGAGTGGATCTACATATTGGTTTTGATGTTAGAGAGTTTGGCTCAAGAAATGACTAACTTTTAATGAGTGACCAAGTTCAATTTTTCTGGCCTTATTCATAGGACACCACTTAATTTCAGGTAACAATATTCTCTTGCTCCACTCATTGTGTTGCAAACTTTCTGAAATTTTTCTTAGATAAAATTTGAGTAATCACCAAGCCATTCTGTTTTCATCTAGCGAGGCCATCACCAAATTACCAATTACAAAGCCAATACCTTCCATCACTGCTTCCATTTCATTGATATCATACTCCAGGCATGTTCTATGCTCTGTTTTCCTCCGCAATCATGTTCTTGATTAGTGTTTTCTTTTGGGTTCCGATTGTTTTTAGTTTTTATATCGATGACGTAAGACTCATCCAACATCCATTCCCATAATATCCTACATAAAGTTTCAGATTGTTGCTTGAGTTTAACGTTACATGTTGCTTGATGCTTGAGGCTGCTGTTTCAGATGGTATTTTTGAAGTCCTCAGACAACAACATCAAGTGGTGTAACTATTTGGGAATCTTACCCGTATGGAGCAGGTATGTTTAGTGTTTATGCAAATGATTCTTGCAAGTAAAAGAAACTAAGATTTAAACGACACGAGTGTAGTATCTTATCAGTATGGATACTTCTTAAATTGATGTTGCATTTTTTAACAGATTGATATTTTTTGCAGTTTGGAGGCTGGTAAGCAAAGAGAAGAAGTTGCTGTTTATTTCATTGTATTTCTTAATATGACGTGAAGCAGTAAATGTTCGGTTTCTTCCAAAGTGCTTATGCTAAATATTTCATCATATAAGTATCCCGTCTATGTTGTGGAAAGGGCTTGTGTTTTGCTACTTGGTTGACTAATAATTATACTAGATATGTGCCCATCTTTTTAATTAGGGATGACGTGATCAACATTATAAATATCACGGCACCTAGGACTCCTGATGCCTTATCCTACCAAAAAGTTAACCCTTTAATTCATAGTCGGTCCCTGTAATTCTTGAGCTCCTGTATTCAGATACAACCCTCCTCTCGTTTACAAAAAGTAGAGTTGGGAAAAAAGTGTAACCCCCTCCCTTAAAAATTCACTTTCTACCATGATATCCTCTGTTTTTTTTTTCCTGGTATTAATGATGCACTACTGCTTGAAGATCTTTCTGCGCTTCACTAGATTAACTTCTTTTTTTATTAGTGAACCATCCCTTTCTTGGTATTCAGAATCTTAGTAAAAAAAAAAAAAGGAATGAAAGAGATATATTTCTTTTGGACCTTTATCATGGTGCTTGGGCATTATCATTCCAGGATTATTGTGTTACTGCATGCCCAATGGGTGAATTGAATGGCCAGTCAGGTTGAGTTGAGACTCTTGATAGTACCCACTTGAGTTGTCTCCTTTAATCCTAGTCTATGGCCCAATTTAATTTCTCATTGTGGCTTTGCCGTGGCCATGTATCTGATGTATTCTAATGTATTCTAATGTCCCAAATTGTGTGTCCGATGCCAATAACCCTCCGGGGCACTATTGCTTTTGGTCCCAATTTGTTGGTCCACATGCCCAAATCTGATAAAGGTATCCCAACTGTGGTTTCATGTGTTGGTTCCATGCTAATTCCTCCCTTGATTCTTGGTGTGGACCCTCTAGTTGAGTTTTTAAGCCTCTAATTGCTTTGCTAAAACTGAATCTGTCTTTGGGATGGTTGAGCCTTGGTTTTCTATTGTTTTTTTTTCTATCCAAGGTTTATGTGTAAAATAATCTACCTCCTGTGCTAAAAAAATATTTTGTGAACATGTCAAATTTCCAAGTGTTCCACATATACTCTATAAAATACAATAATGAATGTGTGATTTTCTGATTCACCTTTTTTTTTTTTTTATATGTGTTTACTAATGCATTACTTTCTGTATAACTATGTTTGCCGAGTGAGTGGATCTACATATTGGTTTTGATGTTACAGAGTTTGGCTCAAGAAATGGCAAACTTGTAATGAGTGACCAAGTTTAATTTTTTCTGGCCTTATTCAAAGGACAACACTTATTTTCAGGTAACAATATTCTCTTGCTCCACTCATTGTGTTGCATACTCTCTGCAATTTTTCTTAGATAAAATTTCAGTAATCACCAAGCCTTTCTGTTTTCATCCAGTGAGGCCATCACCAATGACAAAGCCAATACCTTCCATCGCTGCTGCCATTTCATTGATATCATACTCCAGGCATGTTCTATTCTCTGTTTTCCTCCTCCATCATGTTCTTGATTAGTGTTTTTTCTTTTGGGATCTGATTGCTTTTAGTTTTTATATCGCTGAAGTAAGGCTCATCCATTCCCATACTATCCTATATAAGGTTCCAGTTTGTTGCTTGACTTTAACGTTACATGTTGCTTGAGGCTGCTGTTTAGAAGGTATTTTTGAAGTCCCTGGACAACAACATCAAGTGGTGTAACCATTTGGGAATCTTACCATTATGGAGCAGGTATTTTTAGTGTTTATGCAAATGATCCTTGCAAGTAAAAGAAACTAAGAATTGTTAACATATTATATTATGCCATTATGGACTCAATTATTTCACTGTTTCTTGAAGAATCACTAAGCGTTTTATTCTGTACCTATCAATTTTTTATATATTTACATTGTTATCTGTGTTACTTTTTTATGTATTTTGTTGACATAATTAACCTTTTCAACTAGTAGACTGGATGAGTTGTGATTTTCCTGCAGCTTTCATGAATACACTACATTTACCACATCGCAACAGGTTCTATGTGCTTCAGCTTGAATTTTATTACCTGAAAAATCAGTAGAAGAAACCCAATTGAAGAACATTTGTCAACTTGTTGGTTTCTTTATCAATGGAATTGAATCAAAGCTTTCTTTTGCAGGGAGTCTATGCAGTTATCTCGTCAGGTTAGTTGGATTCACTCATCAGAAGCTAGTCCCTCTTTTATCCCCTATAATTCTATATTTCTGGTGTTGTATATTACATGATAAATCTGTTGAAAGATGTTAAATAATGAGAAAACTACGCCACAGCATGACAGATACAGTCTCCTGACTCATACACTGGTCTGTTGCCATTTTTGGGTTAATGAATATGGTTATGACGAATGAATTCAGCTTGGTTTCTTCTATTTCATTTCTATCACGTTCAGTATGTTCTAATTCTAGAGCATGGAAATAAAAGAATTTGCTTACCTGGACCATGAAGATTTTGCTGATGATTTTGATAACCGTAATCGCCATAGCGATGATAAATTTATATTGCCATAAGAGTTTTGGTTTAAATGACTTCATATCATGATGGGTATGATCTGTTCAAAATTATCTTTCTTTGATAAAAGGGGTCACCTCACACCTCATTCTTTCTTAGATCCATGATTTCTTCACAGAATCGAATTGGGAATTAACTAAACTCATAATATCACAATTTTACAGATGTGTATGATCTGTTCAAAATTATCTTTCTTGCATATCATATGTTTGGAATAAGGAGTAAGGAAATTATACAAATGACTTTTATTTCACTGATCAGTAAGAATTGAATCATTAACAGACTAAGAAGGCATTCGACTTCTGGAACCTATGTACATTCTAATTAATAATGCATATTCTAGGATTGTAGTTACTATGCTTTTGTGGGCTAAGTACAACAAGTTGATTAAATAGCGCAGTGTCCCCATTGTTTCAATCATTTATTGGTTTACGCCATCTTTTAGCATTTTATTTATTCCATGAGATTATTGTATGTCTAATTGAAGGTTGGGGAAAAAAATAAAATTTTTGCTGGTCAATTTGCTCCTTTTTGCAATGAAATTATCAAGAATCTGAGGGAAGAAGACTATGTCAATGATTTGTCAGTTTACTAATCTGACTGTTGCATCATCTTGTTGGATTTGCTATAATTATTTTAGACTGCTTGAATATTATTATTGATGCTGCAGCAATTTTTTATGACATGTAGGGAAATGGAGTTGCTTCAAATGCCTAAAAATTCAGGGAGTATTGGGCTCGTCCAGTGGCCGCATTTTCTTTTAGCTAGAAAGGTCTGCTCATGGCATTTATCTGACATGGTCTGCTGCTATCTTCTCCATTTAAAATTTTATACATATTCCTGGCAAAGGATATTGCTATTGAGAATAAAGATTCTCACGAAGAGCTTTGGGATAGAATCTCAAGGGATGAATACATGAAGTATGCTGTTCAGGAGTGCTTTAATAGTGTCAAATTTATCCTTACATCAATACTAGGTGATGAAGGAAATTATGAAGGAAAGAAGTGGTAAGTTCATCTTATTTCAGATTGATGGTATCAGATATCATGTAATCATATTATGCTGTTGGAATCATGTCAGGGTTGAATGAATATTTGAAGATATTCGAGGGAGCATGGTGAATAGGAGTATTCATGTTGATTTTCGACTGGATAAACTGCCTCTTGTAAGAAGAAGTGGCGACTCAGGTTATTTGTCTGTGTCACTAGTTGAAATATTGTTATATTGTCGCAAATGGTATATATATTATATATATACACTGTTGTCCATCTATTTCCTGAGCTGCTTAAGTAATTAAAATTTAATAATCCATAACAGTTTGTGTGAGATGAATAATTGAATTTGGGAAATTGTGCTAGGAAAATAGGAAATAGAAAAGACCAAAAAAAAAAAAAAGGGAATTGTGAATCAATTTATCTTTGGATTAGACCAGATTCACGACTTTCGTTGAAGGTCTTCCTATTGACAATAGACCATTTAAAGAGTTGTTTCATATTTTGATAGATTCAAGATTCTTGAATGCTGATTTTTTAAGCAGATAAAGAATGTCTCAGAGAGACCTTGGATTCGAAATATAGGGTCTATTAGCATGAAGTAAAACCATACCCCTTTGTTTGCATGAATGTTAAGCTCATGAATGTTAAGCTCAGATTCCTAGCTTTATGCTTAAAGAGGGCTTGGTACCCCTGTTGTATATGCATGATCACAAAGTGAGCTTCTGATTTCTTTACTGCAGAAACTAAGATTTTACACTGACTATCTATTATTTGCTCGTCTTTGTTTTTATTATTTAAATTCTCAATTTACATATTTAGCTGGGTTTTGGATTTTACCTGGAATAGGTTAATTTATCAGCTTCAGGAATATGTGTACTCTGTAGGAGTCCTATTATTGTTCTACTTCGAATTTCCTGGTTGTCTTTTATTATGCTTTATTTTTTATTTTGGGTGGATTTCAAGTGCACTCTAATTCAAATCAATTCATTTTCAAATTTTATTATATTTCAAATTACTCAATTCAAACACTTGCACACACGTTATATATTGACGCAGAATAGGTTAAACCTTCGGTATCTTCTCTGTTTACTTTAGGGAGCGTGTTGGTTATGGATTTTAAATATTGATTACTCTCTCTCTCGCCTCCTTTTGGTGGTGAATTATAGAGTCTGCAATAGCAATCACTGTGACTACAAACGCCAACGAGTAATCATCCAAATCTGCGAAAACAGTCAAAACACTATGGTGGGAACCTTTTGAGCCTTTCTTACGGAACTTGGAAAACCATTTCTCTCCTCCGAACTTCCCCAGTCTCTGGTAATAACTCTGGAAAAAAAAAAAGAGTGAAATTGTGTGTGCTGGAAATTTAGTGATGTGTTATTGCGTGAGTTCAATTCAAGAAAATAAAAATGATAGTGTGAAATCACTTGTGTTGGACATTTAGTGATTTTGAGTTAATGTGTGGTTCAATTGAAGAAAATAAGAAAATCTAATTTGTAATGTTAATTAGTGTGGATGTGTTCTTTTTTAACAGTGAGATAATTGATGACTGATGAGTTGTGGGATTGAATGAATGTGCTTCAGGAGAAGAAGTTGAAGGATAATCACTTTTGGTTTCTTGATACTGTTTCACAATTTAGATCGCCGAACCAGAAGTCAAGAGAAACAATTCACCTGGTGTCAGTCAAGATCGGTCCGTATGAGCTGAATATACAACCTGAACTGAAAGACGCTGCACCGAAGATATCTTGGTAAAGCCTATCAACTCTCTTTTAGATTATAAAAATTATTTTTATAACGGTATTTTCAAATTAAATTATAAAAAAGAAGAAAAAAATTAAATTGTAGTCATATTAGATTTTGCATCATGGGTGCTTGTCACTTCATTTAACTACAAGCATGTCTGTATTTGCTGATAACTATTCTGATTGTTGAGACAACAAATATCTTGCATTCTTTGTCGGTGTTCAGATGAGGTGCAATCATATATTGTTGTAAAAAAGATCATTGGAGCGGACGATGTAGCCGACAGTTTGCATCCAGTTTTTGTAAATTTGATCGGTACATCTTTTTTAGTCTTTGGAAATGCTTAGCTGTTGCTATTTTTAATTTTTTACCTTTTGGGAATAGTTTCTGTTCTGTTTCATCTTAGGCATATTCCTTGGCCCACCCTTTCATAAATACACCCAATTATAAAATATTTTAATTTAAGAAATAAATAATATTCTAATTTTACCCTTAGATGGAATTTTTTTGAAAACCTTCTCCCTCCCTTCTTCCTCCTCCTTCACTCTTTCTCTCACTTCTTCTCTTAAATTCTTGAAGAATGAAATGAAAATCTAATGAGGAGCATTTCAAAGATTGGTTACAGTTGTAAAAATCGTGTGAAAAACCAATAAAATTTGATTATAGCTGAAAATTGTTTCATTCTATCCTGGTTGGTCGAACATATAGAAGTATGTTGGACCACCCGGATCGAACGTCATCGAACATACTTCTAGATGTTCGACCAACTAGGATCTAACGAACAATTTTCGGGTATAATCGAATTTTATTGTTTTTTCACACGTTTTTTACAAATATAACCAATCTTTGAAATGCTCCATTCTTCAAGAATTTAAGAGAGGAAGTAAGTGAAGGAGGAAGAGGGGAGGGAGAAGATTTTCAAAAAAATTCATTTTTTTACCTTCTAAGGGTAAAATTGGGATTTTCTTTTTAATTAATTTTTTTTATAAATGGGGTGTGTTCAGAAAATGGTAGGGGTGTGGATAGCCCCACCCATTTCTAATAATATTTATTAGAAATAAGTTATTTGTGCATTTTGCTTAAATATCTTTAACTGGTTTAGCTAGTGAATGAAAATCTTGGGGCATGTGATCTGATTGATCTGATCTCTGTGCTTGAGGTTTAAATCTTATCTGCTGCTTTTTGACAGATTAGAATGTCATACTCTTGATAATTGTTGTGTTTTTTGAGTGTGCATTTAGTGAGTGGTTTTTCGTTTAGTTCTTTCTTCTATTAGGTCGGTTGGCTAAATTATATATGCTGATCGAATAGGTTTTAACAGAATTCAACTAGGTTTTGATCAAATAGGTTTATGTATTGTTTATTTTAATATGTAATGCAAATACTTTTTGTCTACTAAATTTTGAATCTTAATTGGAAGAAGTTATGTGGTAATGGAGGAAGTTGTTTTCTATGTTCCAAGACCTCTCGTGCAATTATATCCAGAACAGATAGCAAGTTCAATACAAATGTGGTAGAAAAAGTAAGTTTCTTATCATTTGTGGTGTAAAAGTATATCAATGTTATGTTTCTGTATTTTATCATTGCTTTAGCTTTCTCCATCATGTACATTAGCATGACATCGGTTAGATCTATGCATGTCACATGCCTATTAATTTGAAATCACAGTTTTTTTTCTTTTTTTAACTATGATTAGTTATTTTTAATGGACATGTATCATGATGCAGTGATCCATTACTGGGGCAAGATTAAAGTCATTTTATCATAACGCATGCTTCAACATAAATTAAATAGGGTTTATCCGTGGCACTTGGTCTAAAATGAACTAAAAAATTTAATTTAAAAATATTGAATTGTGCACACAAAAAAAATTCCTTTAATTTTAGTAAATAACCAAATTGATTTTTCATTTCCGATTCGGTATCGCTCACCCTTAATTTATCCTATCAAATATTTTGAGGCTTGATGTTGACTACGACGAAATCAACGCAATACCCTAACATTCATCATCTATCATTTTTGCTGTATTTTGTTGTTTCCATAATATCTTCTTTCTTTAATTTTCTTCTATTTGCTTAGGTTAGTTAAAATGGGTTAATCAAATATAATTAAGTTTGGTTAATTTTAAATGATGTATCATAATTTACCTATTATCTATGTGGCACATCATCATACAATCTAATTTCGATCAAAATTATGAATTGACAAAATTGAAATCAAATGATCATTTATCATAATTAAGATTCATAATTTTAAAACAATTAACAATAATAGATAAAAATCGTAAAGTTATTGATTGTTTTTTACAATTAAGCCAAAAAATATAAACTTTTCTTATCCTTAAAATGAGTCTGGTATCCCTTGACTTGGGTATATGTAGAACTATGGTTCGGGTCAAAGTCAAACTCCTTGAACTGGGTATCGACCCGACCCCTAGATAAAATAAGTGGGTTTATGCCGTATTGGGGCTTGATTGTAGTATTGGGATTTTAATTGAATAATTCAGAAAACACTCATTAGTAATCATATCCAAAGCCCATTTATTATGATAGTAACATTAATTATTATTAGCATTTTGACGAATTAAATTGTATTTTCAATCATGGGGGATTCTCAAAAAAAAAAAAAAAAAAAAAGCACATGAAAACTAAAAGCCATTCACTCATTCATTCATTGTGTGTTAGATATCACTCTTTCTAATACTAGAATAATATCTTGCTGATGCATGTTTTCATCTACCAAGTATGTTTAGTTTACAAATAATAGGTGTCAGTAAAAGTATAAACATGAACCACTAATAAGATGGTTTCCCTAACGTGGCATGGAGGAAGCTCTTTGTATGGGTTCTTGCAGAATTCTGAGAGCAACTGATGGAGAAATCGAAGCAGAGTGTCGAAGCAGAGGAGTACCAATCCGACTTGATGTTTCATTAGCAAAAGGTGGAGACCGATCGTTGGTTGGTTGAAGCTCGATTTGTGCAGCTGATTGAGAGGCAAAACGAGGATCATCTACGATATCGTCATCCTCGTCCTCCTCCACTGATATTACTGTGCTTGTGTCTGTGTGGATGGTCGAATCATCGGTGAAGATGCCTAATCTTCTCCTTCTACGTGCTGCTTTTTTCCATCCGTGGATTGTCTCCCGTATTCTTTGTGGAATCAGAGCTGCTTTGTAGTTTGTTCCCATCTGAATACACAATGGATCAACATATTTGAACTCATGAGAGAAAGATTGATGCAATTAAGGTATTATACCTGAGTAACCAGTGCATAAAGTGGCAAGGTGCTGTAGCTGCACAAAAATTGCCCTGCAAACCTGGGGAAAAAATTGCAATCTAAAATCTTAGTTTTAAAAATGAAGGCAGCACCTACATGTAAGAAAATAGTATTGAACTTATGCATACCCCACTATTAGTCGTAGATACACGAGTAAGTGGTTCCTTATGAAGCAAGAATTATACCCAAACTGCCACTGTAATCAAAGGCAAAGCTTCGTCAGAGCTTCCTCAGGCTTGATTTAAATCAAAATTTCAAACTTTAAACATACCCAGAACCAGAAGAATGAAGCGAGCTCAAATGCGTTCTGCAGCGTTGGATAGAAAGATTGGTGTCATTATCAAATGGATTGTGTAGCTAAGACCAGATGATCGTACATCGTCACAGAATTCAAAGAAAAAGAAAACCTCAGTTCAGCTAAAGAATTACAACCTGGAATAGGATAAAATGAATCAAGGACAACAGCAGTTCTGGCTTATTGAACCAAAACAATTCGTCTCGCAGTCTAAATTTGGGTCCAGAGAAACTCCCATGTAATCCCGCGCTCTCTAATGCTAAGGTTGCTATGACATGCTGCAGTTTTGCACCCACAAGTAGAACAAGCTGCAATCAAACACAATGCATCATTGGAATGAATACGAGGAAACATCATGTATTCATGCTGCCAGAGATTAAAAATAATTGTATGTTTATGTTTTCAACACTTACAGTGACCGGAATAAGAGCAATCCAGAAATAGAGATTAGATCCTGCAAAGTGCAAATTAACGACAGTTAGCAAGTTGAACACGTTTCTTTTAATGGTAGAACAAGTGATAGGCGGACAACAAAGATCGAAAGGTGAGAGACATGTCACATATGCCACATGCTCATTATTTCACTAAAGAAAGTGAGAAAAATCATTGAAGCTTTTAACTTACTCACCTTTTATATTGAACAACATAAATGCTACAACGAATCCCCAGAGTGGAGCACTGTAAATGTACAGCAAAGAATGGAATCAGAAAACTTGGAGACGAAAATCACATGTCAAGGGGAATATGGTTTGAACTAATAAACCTCGTACACAGATCAAGCCAACTTCTAGAAACGGATCTTTAGGACTAGAATACACAGAGAGATAGCAGGTGATTAATGCATACAACCGTTGCAATACACTGATATTCATCAGTAAATGATAAGTGATAAGTCACTGAGAGCGTATTAGAGTTCAATTAGCCTTACTCCCACTGTTTGGAGTTGGCTATATGGATCATATTTTGCCTTTGCTTCAGAAATATGAGTTTAAAATTTGAGTAATGAACAATATAACATCACTCATGAATAATTTGAAAAAGAAAAGAAAAAAAAACAGCTATTTGAAATGATGTGTTTCCTTACCTAACACCAACTATTCGTTGAAATTCTTCTTCCATAGAACGAATCATGTAACTGTGAAAATCATATGTTGATGTGAGGTTGTGATTCTGCCATTGATAAGAAATAGAAAAAGTAAACATGCAGCTTAATGTGTCCAATATCATGAAACTTAAATTTGATGCACGACCAAAAGAAAAATCAGAATAAAGTTATATTAGGCACATTCATGTGCCATCCATGATGGTAGAATTTCTCTCAAGGTCCAAAAGAAACAGATTTTATCTATATATCATCCTCAAATGACATGTTGGTGGTTTATTTTTGTGAGTTCCAAATTTTATGGAAAAATGGTAAAGTGATTATATAAGAAAGTAAATGATCACATACCGTGATAAATCCCTGGCGGAGGGTAAGGTAATCGGCACGGACAACTGAACGTCCAAATTGGCGGAAAAAACAAGTCTGGATATTCAATACGTAAGTCTCAAAATAGGATTAAGTTGTGTTGTGCTTGTTATGAAGATGTGAACAAAGATGTGTATTTGATTGAACAATGAAAAGTGGTAGCATGAAAGCAAAAATTCACATATGTTGGTACGCATGATCCATAGTGATTCAAGACTATAGCCACAAAATATGCTAAAACACTATATTTCGGGGTATTAGAAATGGTATTTTTGTAAATCCGCATATCACAGGCGTAAAATGAAACTGTGCTCATAAAAATGCAGTGAGATGGAACTGAACCTACCACCCAAACAAGGATGCTGTTCCTGTCCATGGGATTTGATGTATGGACTCTGACGAAAGTCGACTGCCTTTGCATTGTCAGTGCTCTGGTGATTTCTGCAATAGATGAAATTATAGTGTTTCAATAAAAGATATAGATTTATTAGTATTTGGAGAATGCTTTGTAGCCTAAACAAGTCCGTTTTAATTCACCATTTCAGGCACTTTATGGAAGGACATTTCTGATTTCATTTCTACCACCGACACCAAAATGGTATAGTCACAAGTAATTAAATAAAATAAAAATTTTGAGTCTTGTATGTACAGTCTGTATATATTTCCACCAAACAAGAAAGTTGCATTCTGCACTCATAATTTACAAAGCAGAAATTTGTAATTACCAGTTAGTGAATTATGCCTGTCCATATGAGCCTCGACTTCCCATGCTCTCCAACTGTGAATCTGGCAGGGATGTTGAGCAACAGAAATTTAGAGCTCACATAAGAGGCAAACAAGGCCATGAATTTCGATGCCATTTCAACAGAAACATAATATCGAATCTGAAAACTAACAAGAAAAGACAAAAGCATAAACTACCATCAAAATAATAAAATACTACCTTTACGATTGCAAGCAACATCGTTAAGCAGCTGTAAGATATGTGCGTAATCGCCATAACAAAAATGAATCTGTGGAGTTGCTCAAGTCCTTCATATGACACAAATGGTTCATAGTTCTGCACAGAAAGTGTTATAACTTGAGAATCTTCGTAAATTTTATCAAGAGGTGGTGGAAAGATTGATCACATATGAACAGAGGAAATGAAACGAAGCATGAATTATTGGCCAAACGGTTAGATGCATTATAATGCAGAAATCATGATCACATAATGCTAGTACATGAACACTTGCCTCTTTGCAGGTATTCTTATTGAGACCCATTAACACTCTTCTATGTAAGAGGGGGTCAATGAAGGCCATCAAAAGTCTACGCTCCTTTGAACCACTATCTTCCTTTTCCTCATCGACTTCCTGTCTCGTGCAGGGGGCAAAAGCACCATTATAGAACTTTGACGGTATGCATATGTTGGATATAATGCTTGAAGTTGCTGTAAGGAGGAGAGATATGAAGCCAAGAAGCATCAATTCTGCAGAAAATTTGCTCAATGTTAAAAGTGAGGGAAAGAGTTCATCAAGAAAACAACTCTCAATCAACAGAACACTACTTTCAATAAGGAATTGCAAGAAAAAATATAGATATTACTACCTTCCTTCATTTTCTCAACAGCTGCAAGCAAAGGTTTCCTATCAGTTTTCTTCAACCACTGTAAGTCAAATTATAGTAAAGCATAAGTTCACAGAAACAATATGTCTTAATCTCAATCATCTATTACCAAAATCTAAATCTAGCAGTGTGTCTTAAAAGACAACAGGGATTCAATGATTCTTTCTTGGCTTCACCAAACAAGAAACCATACTGAAAAACTTCAAATAAGAAAACAGAATGTCACTCACATTACCCAAGCGGTGAATGGATCGCTCCACAAGCAGTGAAACAGCGACAAATACAGTCAACACAGAAGCAACAGACCATGTCGGAGTTAAGGCAAGGGACCTCAGATCCTTCCCATTGTCTGAAACCTCTGAGGATTTCGATTCCGACATTCCCAATCTCCAACTTCACAGCTTCGATTAAACTAGTCAGAACTCCCTTAAGATGAAGCCCATTAAAATAAAAGTGCAAAAAATCGTAACTTTGTTTCAGAACAATGTCCCGACAGTGTGAAATCTATATATGTACTTTCAAGATTCCATGAATAAAGGGGGGGTTGAACTTTATAGAAATACAATTTATTCCAATTCTTTAATCTTTCCAACAAAATCGGTGAACTGGAAAGTACAAATAGTATTGAACAGAACCATTGACTTGAAAGATCACACGCTTTTGTTCTTCTCAAGTCTCAACAGAAGGTTCCCTGCAATAACAACAGGGTTTGGGTTTGAAGTAGAGTGAGCAGAAAGCTGTTAAAGAGGGTGATGAGCTGGCACTGGTCTCCAAAGTTGATTTGAATTTTCCAGGCCCCTCTCTCTCTAGTATTTAGGATCCAGTTGTGCAAAAATATGTGTTAATAATTAGTAGACACTCTATTATGGGAGTGTGTGCGTTTAGAACTGGGCAACGTAACTTTGGGGAAAATCTCATACCTTACGATATGCAATATTGCCCTATGGAAAGTTTAGGTATATCAAAGATATTATTATACCGAAATGACTGAAATTTCGGGATATATTGAAAATACTAATATACCGTATTTATTGATGTAAAATATTATATTTTTAAATTAATATTAATATTAATATATATCGAAATATCAAAATTTTATATGATAAATTATGGTATTTTGTGTTTTTCATCTCTACCTATTCACCACCTCAAACTCTTCCTAATCTTTATTGCAACGTATATTCACCTGAATATTTTAATTTCACTAACATATTAAAATATTCTTCCACCCTCAATCTGTAATATATTTAATTAATATTGTTTTTAATTAAATTGTTTGTGGCTTTTGATTCCTAAAATAAGGCCAGATTTGGAAATTTGACATAAGTAACATATTTTAATTTAATGATAAAATGAAATAAATTAGGTTCGACTTCACTTAATGTCGTGCTTATGATTTATGTGTATGAATTACAATATTTTCTTCCATAATTTGTTATACTGTTTTCTTTTCTTTTGCATCAAACTCAAATAGAGATGCAGATTCAATTTTGTGTAACCAAACTATAACTGTTCTTAATCCAAAAAGGGATTCAAACAAAACTCAAAGATCATGAATATTCTCCTTTTGATCCCTCACCTTTTGATGTTCATCTTCCCTCAATTATTGAACAAAAGCAAATTAAAGCTGTCACTTTACCTCCTTTCTTTATGTTTGCCACTTTTACCTCTCAAATTTAGTCTTGTTATATTTAATAATTTAAAACTATTGTATTTTCAACGCTTACCTCATTTGCTTTAGTATCTTATTGTAAATTAATCTTACAATACAATTATTATATAATTTGGAGAAAGTGATACAAAAGAAAAGTTTTTTGAGTGAAGTCCTATATAAATAATGTTCGGGTTCGGATTGACACACACAAAAAAGTTAAAAAAGTATATGCAGTATTAAATATAATAATTCAAAGGAAATTTGTTAAAAAAGAGCTAGGATGAGAGTACATGAAAATTAATTAATAGTTTGAATGATAAAAATGTTTGTATAACCATATAAAGACTATATTTGATATAGTGTATTCTTAACTGATTTTTCTTTTCTTTTGTTTTTTTCTTGGTGAGAAATTCAAGTTAACAACAATCTCTCTTTCATGGGGACAGAAAACCGCTTCTCGAAACAAAAAATAGTTGATGTTAATAATATATATAAAAACAATGATTATATGTTGACCGTAAACATATTTTAATATGTCCACCAATGATATGTAAAGATTTTAATTCTTTAAATTTTATAATTTGAAATTAATTATTATATCGAAATTATGATGTAGAAAAACAAAATTGATATATGCATTGTTTTCTTCTGAAAACCTTTTTTTCTACTTAATTTCTAAAGAAAGCAAGACTATTTACTGTCAAACTTTAGGCACGATGACCAATATATGACCAATATTCATTGAATTCCGTGATTGAATGCTTAAAAATGGGTCAACATATAAAGAAAAAGACAAGAACCTAAACCATCCGATCAAACACGTTTTGGTAAATAATGGAAATTCTGCATCCAATTTCATTTTAATTAAATTTGTATAATGAAAATTCCACGAATTTTTTTTCATGAGATGAAGTCTTTCACTATTCATGATTCAAACCAACTTTTATAAAAGAATAGTTGATAATTGATTCATATCACTAAATTAGATTCATGGGATGGTCATACAGAAGTTTTACTTTTTCCTTTTCATTTTTTAGTTGAAAATGTGTTTGTTCAATCTTTATATTTTAATTTTTGTATATTATTGTATCTGTATATATAATTAATAAAAAATAATAATAAGGTACTAATAAGTGTTAAATTAAATATTCACACCCATTTACATTTCTTTCTTTATATATATTTGATAATAAAATAAAAAGAGCACAAATCCTTTCTTTTTCCAACTTCGTGGTGTCTTATAGAGTGACTCAAATTAAACATTTAGAACAAACAAATAATCAAGTAATTAAAAAAAAAAAAAGAGTTAAGTCTTTTGTGAAACCGTATCATGAATTTTTATTGTATTGTGTGAGATGGGCAACCACAATCCAAATCATACAATTCACATATTGTTCGTGGGTGATGGAGTTCCGTCTCACGGTAACTATCAGACTGTCTCAAATGAATTTTTGTGAAAAAAAAAAAGAAGCATTTTGTGTGGCATGAATATGATGTGTAAGAATTTTGACAAACTTTTTCCATTGTTATAATATTGCAAAATACTGGGCCGGAAAAACGACAAGGTTTGTGGCATTTTTATGGTAAAGGGGATGGATTCGATTCGATTCATCTCTGACTCAAAGGTACATTAACTGAAAAAGTTTGGGAATCAAATTGAATCGTGGAAAATGGGAGACAACCTAGGACCCATGCCTCTTTCCTTTCACGGAGTCCTTTTTCAAGATCACTTTGCCATTTTAGTAATATAATAAATTCAACATTTTCTTTTTCTCTTTATGATTTCATGAATATAAGAGAGGAGATAACAACCTAGGAGTGACAATTTTGAGGGACCATTCCGTACCCGTAATTTAGAATAGATTTAGTAAGTCTGGATTCAGATTTTTCGAGGATTTTGTAAGTTTAAATTTTGAAAATCTTCTACTTGTTTTGAAATTTGTAAAATATAATTATAGTCAAACAGTTCCGCTAACTTAGCCACGATGAACAAATATTAATATATTCAATATTGATCTATCACATATCTAACATATTTATTAATTTTATATTATATAATATAAAATGATGTGATCATTATATTATTGTCAATAAACATAATTTAAGAGTTGTTCACGATGGTCAAATGGATATTTGAGCATTTTGATAAGTCAACAACTGTGACTTACTAGTGGTAAAATGAATGTGAGGGTTTTGATTTGTTATAAGTTGTTAATAGTGAGCAAAAAGTAAAAATGAGTAAACAACGTTAAATGAATTTATTACTGGAAATTTAAAATCCACCATACCAAATCAATGAATCGAACATATCATGCTCATAAAAAAGTCGTAATTGGAAACAGTAGAGCATAAGGATTTCCAAGTTAAGCAAATCTTAAAGGCATATGAAATAACATGATATAATTCATGATATGATGATGGCTGCATTCTACCAGCAATATCCAAATCAATCACTTGTTCATTCAGTTTCCCATCTCTCTCTCTCTGGGGGGTAAGAGGTGTGATTGAGGAGGCCAAATGGCTGAGGAGCATTTATTAAGTTCACATGGTTTAAGTGAAAAAATAAAAGCCATTGCTCTCAATTCTCAACCACTTTTTAATTAGTTAACATATATGCAATTATTCATGTTCAATGTCTAGGCAATTTCTACCTTCTTAAGGAATGCAAACAATGCCACACATCAATTCCCTCATCTACAAATTTTATATCAATAGTAATGAGATTACTTATGCCAACAAACCCAGAGTTTTGACTCAAAACAACTAATCAGGATGGATCATAGTGAAATTGATTTTGATTGAGAAGTCCAATTGGGGAGAGAGAGAGAGAGAGAGAGAGAGAGAGAGAGAGAGAGAGAGAGAGAGAGAGAGAGAGAGAGAGAGAGAGAGAGAGAGGAATGCTGAAAAAGTGATGAATTATCTTGTGTCAAAATGGAAGTTGGGCCGAAGAGAAGCCCAAGATGGCCTTGTTGGGCCGAAGAGAAGCTCAAGATTTGATCCAATCCAATAATCTATTGTAGTTTTTAGGTCGTGGGCTCAACGGGGCCTTGGTCTTATGGGCTTTGGTGACTTAAAATCGCATTTAAATTGAAGATTAAAATAAAAAAGGAATAAATCAAGTCAGGAATAAAACGTAATCGGTTCCGTTTCCACTGTATAGAACTGCATGAAAAGGAACCGAAGGTGATCAGACCTGAATCCTTCGATATCCCGTTTCAAGCAAAGAAGAAAGAACAGAGAGTTGCTAGCTAACTACATGACCGAATGATTAATCTCCTTCCGCTAATTAATTCAATATCCTGAAGTCCGAAGAAATCGTAAATCCGCCATGGATCGAGCTCTAAAAGCTGCGCGCGCTTCCGGTTCTCTCAACCTCTCCAATCGTTCTCTCAAGTCAGTTATTCATATGCAGATTTTAAGTTTACAGCTGAAATCAGATCTCATTTTCGTTTTATAATGCTGCATTCTATTACTTTTTCGGAATTTTTTTGTCATATTTTCTGTATTATGGCTACTGATCACAGAGAAGTGCCTGATGAAGTTTACAAAATTTTGGATGCGGTTGGTGGAGATGAGAAGTGGTGGGAGGTAATTACTTGTGGTTGTGAATTTCTACATTTTGGTTTTTGAGTGTTAGGATATCGAACATTGAGTGACGGTGCAATTTATTGGTTTCATGGTGTGCTTTTTCAGGCTGTGGAGCTACAGAAGCTCATTCTAGCTCATAATGATATTGAATTGCTGAAGGAAGATTTGAGAAATTTGAGTTCATTAGTTGTACTGAATCTGAGTCACAATAAGCTTTCACATCTCCCTGCAGCTATTGGAGAGTATGATATTTGAACCTCTTTAACTATGCGGCTGATAGAAAACAATTAAGCTGAAAATTGGCATTTGAAGAAGTTTTGAATAGAATCTGATCTCAATTGGCAGGCTTCACATGCTCAAATCATTTGACGTGTCGTTTAATTTGATAGAGGAAATCCCTGAGGAAATTGGATCAGCGACTTCTCTGGTGAAGTATGTGCTCTTAGTGTTTTTTTATGTCTTAATTTCCCCTCAATTTCCTTTTCTTTAGTAATTTCCTCAGCACCTGAACAACCATAATTGTTTTCTGTAGTATTATGTGTAACTGTTTAATCAGAATAGAAAATGCAGTTTCTCATGTGAGCTGACCATATTCGTTCTTTTGATTGCTTACCACACTATACTTGTGAATAGAGATGAGAGATGAATTTGCCTTCTCAGGCAGAAGGTTTTGACTCGTACCATTGGCTGCAGGTTAGATTGTTCAAACAACCGACTAGGCTCTCTCCCTACTTCCCTTGGGCAATGCATAAATTTGTCTGAACTGAAGGTAAATCTTTTTATGAATGTATGCTATTTTGTAACTTGTAGCGTGTCTTCAAATGTGTCCTGTATTCAGATTTGGTCATGGTGAACAATTTTATTGGTGCCTAAAAACAGAACTAAACTGTACTTGCCAAAGACTACTCAATTATATATTCAACAATGAAAAATCACTAATTACAATAACATGTAAGCAAGCGAATACAGTTTTACTGTTGATGCTTTATGATTTAAAGAACATTATGTAGCTGGTGTGAAATCTTTTATTCATTTGAGTCATTATATTACCATAGGTCCATATGCAGCATCAGCCATTGTATTTTGGTGGTCAATTTGTTAAGAGGTTCATATTTGAGGTCTCATGTCAGCTTATAAATTTGCATAGATGCAACCCCCACCCCCTCTTAATACTTGGAATAATAACAATACTTATATGGCTGAATATTATACTTGTTGCTTCATATGAGGTCATAATCATTATTCTTCAAATCTGGTCTAAATTCTAATATGCTATGCTTTATGCCTTTATCATGGGTCTGACTTAAGAACCGGATATTAAGCCTTTGGGATTTCAGCTTTATGTTGATGTATAATGTTTAGATGTCTTTAGTTTGCGAAGATTTCCCAGTTCCAGCACCATCACAAACTACCTTTTTATATGTCTATCAACCACAAAAAACCTTTTTCGTTTTCTTTTTACTACAAAGTCATATACTTTTCTATTTTGGTAATCTTCTCAGGCATCAAACAATATCATTTCCAGCTTGCCAGAAGATCTTGCAAATTGTTCAAAGTTAACAAAGTTAGATGTAGAGGTATCATAAATAACTCCTAATTATTTCATTCTATTCTATTTGCTTCCCCCTTCCTGGTCGAATTAATTATGATTAGTAACTTATGAATTTTCATCATGTTATTTGTCTCTTTGACAGGGAAATAAGCTAGAAATGCTGGCGGATAAAATCATTGCATCATGCACTATGCTTATGGAACTCAATGCATGTAAATTCCTGATCAGGGTCAACTCTGATATATAGTTTCTTGCAGTTTGATAAATTTCTGAAGTGTTTCCGCTTTTTACTTTTTAAAGCTAAAAATTTACTAAGCAGTCTGCCGGAGAGTATAGGATGTCTTTCACGTTTAATTAGGCTCGACCTTCACCAAAACAGTGAGCAGTTCCAGTTTCCATATTGTCTATTTTCCTTTTTTCCCCCATGCTATGCTTTGCACATCTGAATTCTTGTTATTCTATAATTATGTACTCTTTTATGCTCACATATTCTGCAGGAATTTCCTCGATCCCATCATCAATAAAGACCTGCTCATCACTTCTAGAGTTGTACTTAGGGTTAGTTCAATTTCTTTGTCTCATCTATACGAATGGGGTTGGGAGTGAATACTACCTCTTTTTTTTTTTTTTTTTTATAGGAACAACACACTGTCTTCATTACCTGCAGAAATTGGATCATTGACTCAGCTGGGGACATTTGATCTGCAGTCAAACCAGGTGGTTTTTCAAAATTCATTGAGAACTGCTGTACCATAAGTTTTTATCAAAATTTGAGAAGAGACTTTCTCCATCATTGCATTACAGTTTGATAGGGTTCAATCAAATTCTTTACTTCTTTCATTATGGGAATCCCATATATTAATTGGTGCTCTGCTGTTAATTGTCACTTTCTGGATGCAGTTGAAAGAATATCCAGTGGAGGCTTGCAGCTTGCATCTTTCAGTTCTTAACCTGTCTAACAATTCACTATCTGGTTTGCCTCCTGAGATTGGTAAGGTTAGCATCTTATTTCCTGTTAAACATGAAGAGATATATGCCAACCGTGTTCACCTCCTGCCAAATGCCAAATTTTCCTAATTTGTAGATTTAAGGCGTGGGTTAAAGATGAATCAATAAATGATCTGACCACTGCCAACTGTTTGTGTCTTTCTGCAAGATAGTTATGTTCATGATTGTGCTGTGGCCAAGTAATGTTCTAGAGCAAATTTGGTGGATCCTTTGCACCCATTTTCATTGTTGCATTAACTTGCAAATGGGTTGTAGCATCTTTATCTTGTTGATTGGATCTGCCTGAGGATGAGTTTGGTTGCTGTCTGTTAGCAAATGATACAATTTAGCTTTACCCATGAGGTGGGTTGTGAAATCGCTTGATTCAATTATGAAAAGTAGAGTGATAGTTTCCATGATAGAGAGGGGATCAATGCTTGCGATAATCTATATGCTACTAGTAATCACTCATTTCATTTATGGTTTTTTTTTTTGTAATTAGTGGAAGAAATAGTGATTTGACAATGTTTTGAAAGTGATTTATTTTATTCACTAGGACTGCACCCCACCTTATATCATATTGTTAATTCTGTTATTTATACAAATATTTTTGTGAGCCTTGTGTGGTTCTTCATGGCTTCAGATCCATTGATTATAATATTTATATAAAAACTAATGAGCTATATTGTCAGGCTTGATGACAACACTGCGGAAACTTTTACTTGCTGGTAATCCATTGCGAACACTTCGGAGGTCAGAACCAGTGTTTTTCTTTTTGGGATTTTATCAATTCAAGCCTCGAAATATCCCAGTGTTTTTTTTTTGGGATTTTATATTTTGTATTCAATGGGATATTTTATCAAATATGATAACTAATAAAACAACAATTTAATGTTTTACACTCTATTTTAATTTTATTCTTCAATTGACATATCAGGGTGATTTTATTCTTAATTTGATAGTTATCAATCTTTCAAGTCTTGGATTAATAAGATTTATCTTTCATACCCCGCATAATTTATCTTTCGGGGCCGGAATAAAATCCTTTTTTTTTTACTTGTTTTAGCATGCTTCTCGTTCATAAAGGTTCTCATTAAACTGTTTGTTCTCATTCAGTTCCCTGGTAAATGGACCTACACCTGCTCTGTTGAAGCATCTCCGAAGTAGACTCCCAACAAATGAAGGTGAACTTAGTTCTTGATTTTTGCTGAAGCAGCTTTTTTATTTTTATCATCAACCCCTGAAGTTCTATAATTTCCAACTTGAATAGCTGCGTTTTGCATTGTAGATTTCATGTTAACCTCCTCATATTTGGTTTGCTTATGTCCGAACATTTACGTAAACCACTTTTGCATATAGAGTCCTCAGCAACCACAGCTGTGAAAGAGGATGCTGTTCTCATGGCTACTCGATCATCCCTCACTTCAAAGGTAATCTCCATGAAGTGTAGATATATCCATGTTATTGGAGATTTAGTCACTCGCATACCCAATACACCAGCATATATAATTAATTGGCTGTTGTGTTACAAAAGCATCTTTCACTCTGCATCCTCTCTTAATTCTGGTTTTTGTATCTGTCGGCTATTCAACGGTTTTAGGATCTGCAACATTATTACTTTCCAGGAACTATCTTTAACTGGGCTAGGCTTGGGTGCTGTCCCGTCTGAAATATGGAAGTCGAGCGATATTACGAAAGTCAATCTCTCAGGGAATTCAATAGAAAAGTTGCCCACTGAGCTTGAATTTTGTGTCTCCCTTGAGGTAAACATTATATAGATTGTATTGATTTTGCTAACATAAAAGGCCTACATGGAAAAAATGAAAAAAAAAAAAAAGCATCTTTCGAAGTAATATTTGCTTTGAATGTCATCTTAATGATCTAATCTAATCTCAAACTTGTGATATTGGTCCTTCAATTGCATCCAGATCTTTTGTTCCATTTTATTTGATAAATCACTCAATCTGGGGGTTTGTATTCTCTTCAGTACTGAAATTTATTATGTCATACCCAAACTTAATCCCATTTAGAGCACAAGCAAGCTCTTCTAAAGTTAAGTTAATCTGATGTTGTATTAGGATCATGTGCCGCTAATTTTTTGTGTGTGTGTGTTCTACATTAATTTAGAAATACATAAAGATCAAACAAGCTTTATGTGCTGCTTTTTTGAGATATTATTCGTTAAGCTCATTCAACTTGCAGGCTTTGATTTTAACCAAGAACAAAATAAGAGAGTGGCCTGCTGCAGTTTTGGCTTCGCTTCCTAAACTTTTGTGCTTGAAACTGGATGGTAATCCACTCCAAAAGGTGAATATAATTTTTGGATATCCTTTTGTTGCTCAATGCTTTTGGTCAAAATGGTTATTCCTTCTTAGACATATTTGCTCACTAGTGCATTTTGTCCTTCCTCACCAATACAATGTTCCAATAGAAAAGCCTTAGACTTGAGAATATAGCCTGAAGTCTAAAGCTAGTGCTTGTGTTATGTCTGCCAAGTTAATATGCTTGAGCTTACTAATTAATCATTCCTTAAAAAAATTTATTTAAATTTGTCGATGTGAAACTTTAATCAGTAATTTCCAGTGATTGATGAATATTATGGTTCTTGATCTTTTGTTTTTACTTGTGATTTCATTTTGTAAATTGGTTAAATAAATCAGTATTCGACTGAGATGACATAATGAACATCATGAGTTGAATAGCAAAAGTTCTTTGCTGGTGTTTAACAGAACATGTGCTGCTAAATGTATTATTATTGTCCATTTAATCGTGATATGATATAAGTTAGATTTGCGATACAACCCACTAAACAGATTCAGAGCAGCCCAATGGAGTGGATTAATTAACTGAACTAGCCCATAATCAAGGTCCAATATATGCTACAGGAAACCACCTTCTTGGTTGAAGGATCATGTTAAATGATAGCTGACACGTAGACAGGAGTAGGGGGCTTCGTTAGAGAGTCGGGTGCAGGAGGAATAGTGGAACAAACAAAAGGGTGTTTGTTGAACTCTATTATCATTCGTGCAGTAATTTTCAGAAATTATATTTCCTCTATTTTGTTGGAGTTTACACTTACTAGAAAAGTGTTATTATCTGTACTAAAATGTATCAATTTGGTTGTTCTTTTGACATTCTCAATTGTTGGGCTCAAATGATCACTTGTTAGATTAGAAGCTATACAAATGAGTGATGCATAGCTCACCACATTTGGGGACCTCATCGCTATGTACGTCCTGGAAGTAGCAAGTTGCAATGATCCCTATGATTTTTTATTGGCTACTTCAAAACTAGTGATCTTTATTAGATGCTTAGTAGATCCTATTAGGTCTCTCTCTCTTTTTTTTTTTTCTAGAGTTTCATGCATATATTTCCTCAAATGTAAACGAAGCTCAGTCTCCAGACTCTCCACAATTTTTTTTCTATCATGACCTTCATGGGTAACTTTTTATGTTGTCCTGAATTTGTTTTACCTCATTAAATCTACTTATTTCTAACCCTCTATTTCTGTCGAACAGATCCCCTCAGATGGTTTTCGAGCAGTTTCCAAGCTACAGATTCTGGATCTAAGTGGTGCTGCAGGTTCTTTACCAGAAAACCCAGCATTTTCAAGCTTACCAGAGCTGCAGGAGCTTTACTTGAGGTTGTTTATGACATAGGTTCAAGTTGCTTATTTTGCATGTTCAAAATTTGTTTACACTTTCTACATGATTGGGCAGACGGATGCAAATATCAGCTTTTCCTTTGGATATAATGACTTTACAGCAGTTGCATATTCTTGACTTGAGCCAAAATATCCTCCAGTCTATTCCAGAGGTCATATTTCTCTTTCTCTCTCTGTCTCTCGTCTCTCTCTATATATTAGTAATGATAAGAAACCCACCGTTGGATTGAGCCCAAGATCTGCTGATGTGGCAATCCACATCTTATTTTCCTTCTTTTCTTATGTACATAATTATTTCTTTCTTTTAATTCTTTCTTTTCTTATGTACATAATTATTTCTTTCTTCTAATTCTTTCTCTTCTTATGTACATAATTATTTCTTTCTTCTAATTCTTTCTCTTCTTATGTACATAATTATTTCTTTCTTCTAATTCTTTCTCTTCTTAGGTAATTGAATTTACTGCGTATCATTCTTTCCTATTTTATCTCATTTTTTAATAAATCATTTTTTTTTATCTCATTTTTATTATTCATGTCAATTTCTTTCTTATTCTATCTCCACACATCTTTTGCAAACTTCTCATTCTATCTCAATTTTCTCGTCTTTTGCAAACTCATCTTATTTTATCTCAATTTTTTTTCTCTGTTTATCATTTTTTCTTCGTTTATCATTAATACATCTTTTGCAAACTCATCTCATTCTATCTTTATTTTCTCGTTTTTGCAGACTCATCTCATTCTATCTCTATTTTCTCGTCTTTTGCAAACTCATCTTATTCTATCCCCATTTTTTTAATTACGTAAGAAAAGAAGGTACATAAGGAAAGAAGGAAAATAAGACGTGGATTGCCACGTTAGCAGATCTGTAATTACTATATATTGTAGAGACACACACTTAAGGATACAATTTATGGGCATTCTTGCAAATTTGTTTTCTTCATCCGCACTTGAAATGTTGTTTTCAATGTATTTGATCTCTTTCTTATGAATGACTTGAGGAATGGTATTTTTTTGAATCTTTATATATAATGCTTGTATAATGTAGTGTAGAATTAAAGCTTGTAGTCCCTACTCTATATGTACGTTATTGTGTATTGAAGTGCGGCTATGAGTTTGTAGTGCCTATTATTTTAGGGGAGTTCGGTTGGTTTATTCAACTTAATGAGAAACTGTTCTGAAAAGTCAATCACAAAGTTTTTATTAAATTATCTCCAGTAATCCACAGGATTTGGCTGAACCATTTGAATTATAGAACACACAGTTTGTTCCTGGGCTAGGATTTCGTGGTAGCGCCAGAAGAGAAGAGCAGCTTCTAGCAAATTATTTGTTCATCTTTTTGTTCTTTCAATTTTTGTTATCAGTTCTTGTAGTTTCATTATTGTTATTACTATCATTGCTTCCACTAGTTCTTATAATCATTCTTTCTGACCTGCAAATGATATTAATTATTCTTGTATCACTTTAAGTGCCTGCTCTACCAGTTTTTGGCAGAATTTAGTGATTTATATGCTACATTACTGTTACAAAGTCCAGAAAATTATACTGACTGTTCGTTTGCTTGCAGAGCATCAAGGATCTTACTTCCCTTACACAGCTTGATCTGTCAGACAACAATATTTCTTCTCTTCCACCAGTTCTGGTCTGTCCAGGAATCCCTTTTTGTTTTTGTTTACTGCTTAACGTTCTCTGTTAATTGGATGAGTAATTGACTTATCTGTGTATTTGTTAGTTCTATTCCATCATAGGTTGATATTCATCCTCATTGTGTTTGATGATAATTGAACTTTTGTAAACATTCTTGAGTTGAGTTCTATAAATTGCCAAATAATTGATGTGGTTAAGTTGAACTAATTGAAGCTGCTGATTTTCCTCAAATCATATCTTGCCTGTTTTGATTGAAAAGATAAATGAAATGAAGAGAGTTAATTTTTTTGCTAACCATGGTACTGGATTCAGTGTGTTCTCCTCTGCCAAGCAATAGGAACTTTTTATTATGTAAAATTTATAACTGCTTGCCCGAATGTCTGATTTTGCAGGGTTTACTTGAACCCAATCTTCAGGTGTTAAAAGTCGAAGGGAACCCATTGAGAAGGTACTTCAAATCTTATGTTAATTTGAAATTTATATGATTGCAAGTAAATCATTTATCCAAGTATGAGGAACATGGAAGGCTAAGTTTGTGTATATGAATTGAGTTAAAAGTATTAGTAAATCCAGCACCCAATCAAATAAAGAAACTGACAAACTTAGGAGGTGACAAAATCTCATGTGTGTAGTTGTCTGTTGATACGTCAATACCGTGTCTGCATGGAACTATCACCTAATAATTAAGATATTTTTCCCGCAGAGACTTTGTATGTCGACTACCAATTGCACAGACTTAGCTATCTGGGCTAATGAGTACAATCTTTGTATGTAGACAATGGGACTCTCTGAACTCTAGAAAATATCAAGTTATGAAGGCTTTTGGCTTTTGTGCTGATTTAAACCCTTTTTAGTTCTTTGATAATTTGAGCCCATGAGATTCAAATCTGCGACATTAGTTTTCAAGTTCAACTCTAGCGTTCTAGGCTTGCTAATTCTGGTCCAAATTTGTAGTAAGGAACAAAGACTGAAGAAAGAAAAAAATTCTTATTCCCATAATCATTGATCACTAGAAATCATATTATCTCTAGAATGCTTCTCTCTGTCATGTACAAGTCAAACTGGCATCTCTTTTTGTGACAACAACCACAATGGATGTGTTTGAAATTAGGAACTATTCTAATACATCCTTTAAAAAAAAAAAAAAAAATGGAATGAATACATGCTGCTGACTTCTCTAAATTGTAAAATGTTTAAGACTGCTATGATCTTTCCAAATTTGAATAGTGTCTGCTTTTAACTGCATTGGCAGTATTCGGAGACCAATTTTGGACCGAGGAACAAAAGCGATCCTGAACTATTTGAAGGACAGAATTGTAGAGCAGTAAAAATGTTAGTGGCATCCTCTACAATTGCATTGGCGAACTTGACTTTCGGGTTTCAATTGATGATGAGCTGAGTTGCAAAAACTGTTTTGACTTTGCATCGACGATTTTTGTGGAGTATAGCTTATTTTTCATCTGTTGTGTTGTATCATAGTATTTTATTTAGCTGGAACTCATTTATTTGGTTCTGAGATGGGGTGGAAATGAACCAAGTGTGATGTCTGTCATCTTACGACTCTGATCTGCTGTCACATTTTATTGCCTAAACCTTTTGTGTTCTTCCAACATTCCCAACTAACTCCAACAATGTTGTCTTTATATGAGCCCTTGTCAGGAAAATTTTATAAATTTTACATTGAGTTATGGATCTTATATTAAAATAATCTGTTGAAATCTTTCAATATAAAAAAATCATATAACCCTGAAAAATGATAGTGTAGCAAATTTGTAATAAAAATAATTTAAATTGAAAAAGTCGAAAATAAGATTTATATGTGCAAACATGTTAAAGATTTACGTTTAAAAAAAAAACCTGCAGCCTAATACTACCTCTTCAACTATCTTTAACCTTAAGCGAATGTTTCTATTACGCTATATAGCCTTGAATTCCAAAACCTCAATAAAGAATAGGAAAATAAACATTTGTGATCAACTTAAACGAGGCTTTTCACTTTATGAAATGAAAGACTATGAAGAGGAAATTTGTGTGGTGAGGTTAACATTACACTAGAGTTCACACCACTTTTACATTTCAAGAAGGCTTATCTGCACGTTTCTCCACTCCATCTTCACTAGCTCCCAGATATGGTCTGAATTGAAGAACCTTGTTAAGTCTTGCCATTGGATTAATTTGCTTGGATGGGGTTTTCTTGGCTTTAGATGACCCTGCCTCTTCTTCATTCACAATAGGATCTGCATCTGCATCTGCATCTGCAAAACAAACACACTTTGACTAGCTTGAAACAACAAAGATTCTACTAGTAATGCTATTGTGAAGAAAAATCAGATAGATCAACAATTTTCCACCATTAGAAACAAGTCAATACAGTGCTCACCACTTTCACTAAATACAAAGCAGGTCCCAATTGTTTCTTCATATTCTCCAATCTGCAATTGAAGAGCGCAAAAAACTGAAAAACCAAATAAAATCTGCTGCTGTGAACATAGTAACATCTAGTCTGTTAGCAATCACATAAATATGAAATTCAATTCCAGATTCCACAGGATGGTGCATTTACACAAAGAAGCTTTTATCTCAGCAGATTAACTTCAGAATCACGAGTCAAGGAGACCTTAAGAACCAAACTGAACCGAAACCTCGTATACTTGCTAGAATATCATCAACATCAAGAAAAAACAAGAAAACGTCACAAAGTCATATAATCATTTACTTACCAACTTAATTTTGTTATCAATCGTCAGAATTGGATTGACCGTGTCCAAACCCTGTATTAACAATCAATCAATCAATACATGACACAAGTAAATTATTGGGCAAAATCCAAACTAAGAGCTTTGCAATTTCAAAGCACTCATTCTGAAACTATGAAGCACCAAATGCAAACCTCAAGAACAAAACCCTAGAAAAATATTGGCATTCAATTATGATTCAAAGCCTAGCAACACAAAATTGGACCCAAGAAAAAGCGTATATTTATTTGTTCTTCTACTAAGAAACGAAAACTAGTCAAACATCTGCGAAAACAATATTTTTTTTCAAAAAATTATAGAATTTAATCGCAATGTTTGACAAAATTTCATAAGGAATTTCAAAATCAACGCAAAAGAAGGACCGAATTATTACAGAGAGTACGTATGGCGCGTTCGGCGGAATACTGATGTGATCAGAAATAATACTCAAATCGAGCAGAACATACTCTTCTTCTTCTTCTTCTTCAAGTCGCTCCTTTTCTGGTTCTACAATCTCTTGAGAAGAGGATTTGTTTTCCATTATTACCACTTTTTTAATACACTCATCATCGTAGTTGATGGTACTGAAACGCCTATAGGCGGCGGCGGTAGAATTGGAAACCGGAGATGTGAAGTTCATTCCAGCCGGGTCGGTTATTTTGATACTACCAGGCCCAACAATGAACTGTAGCCCAACTCTAAGCCCAACAATGAGCTGTAGCCCAAAACTAAGCCCAACAGTAGTTACATTAAGGGTTTCCTAATATGTTTTTCTTGAAATAATACACCATACTTTTCAATACACCATCATTTCGTAACTTTTCCACCTAAAATTCTGTCTGAAAACTTCCAAACATAATCAAACACTGAAACGCAACCTACTGAGTTATATTTTGCTCGTTTTAAACTCTCCAATATTTCATTTATTATTGGTGTAAAGTAGATGATAATAACATCATTAATTTATAATAATATTAATTATAAAATAAAATATTTAGGATCCAACATCTTTATGCGTTGGCCCCTAAGAATATGACTTGTAAAACTTCCCATAATCACTGGCTCATTGATATTGCAGATAATACATCTCTTAAAATAAATAAAATATTATGAATTATTATACTATTTAGGTATTTATTATGTATTCATTATGTATTCACATTAATTAGTTTAGATATGTAAGAAAAATAAATTGAAAATCAGTAAAAGACAGTAAAACGTTAAAGATCCTGACATCCGACTGACTTATCTTTTTGGTCCTATTAGGATTTTGGACAAAAGTGTTGTACCTTTCTATTATCAAGTTCGTCCCCTCTAATAATAAAAGTCAAAAAGATACCATGCAGGCCCATATTCAATTATTTACTGAGGACCCCTCTCTCACAAATTTGATCGTAAATTTGAGGATAGATTAAATAAATCTGTAATAGCAAATACATAGGTGTGAATCGAACTGATTAATCAACTTCATTTGAACTTTTCTTTTAATGATTTGAGCACAATTTATATTTACTTGAATTCAGATATACACTAGAATTTCAAATCCATCAATCTAAACACAACCAAAGAGTAATTCAAGAATCATCAAAACCTCAATTTCATAAGCTTTTTTTTTTTTTTTAAATAAAGAGGTACAGGTACAGGCTCATATGCACAATATGTTCCTCCACTTGATCTAGCTTACATCATTTAACAAAGAGTTGACACTCCTTCAAAACAACTCCCAATAGATCATGTAAACCTAAAGAACAGAAACAACAAAAGAAAGAACCAGGCTAATATATCCTCCATTCCACGTACAGAGAGAATCATCAGATCATAGCCTCCAAATTTTCCCTGAAAACTTCCAACATGTTAGCAAATGTTACAATCCCAACCACACTGCAATCATCTTCAATCACCCAAACATAGTTTACTCGATGCGTGATCGCCTGGATCATCACCGCCACCAACGAGCTCCTCGGATGACACACAATCGCCTCGACTCTCCTCACCATTCGGCCCAAATGACTGCTGGACCGGCTATGTCGCCCTGACCTCGATAATGTTGTGGTTGGGGACGACAATTCATCATCTGATAAGTCGCCATTGTAAGGACTCATCATGATGAATTCCTTTAGCATCCCATTAAGCTTTTTCTCCTTCAATCTCGCCTCCACCACCTTCACAATCTCCTCTGGAGGGCTTCCACAGTCAATGTACGACATGAGGTCCCCTGCTGAGAGGGTTGTGATGGCCGCGGCTGCTGTTTCATCGCAGCAGGCAAGGGTAAAAGGGGAAATTTCACCAATCAAGGTTCCTTCATCGTCAATTACAGCGACTGAAGTTTGATCGGTGAGGGACAGGGAAATTGCCCCGACTATTGACAGTGCGGGGTGATGGTATTCTACGGCTAGGAATTCGGTGGTTATGATGCCGAGGGTTTCGATGGACATTGCCGGAATTGGGGAGAATAGGCCGATTGAGCTGAGGAGGAATCTGATCACATCTTCTTGTGTTAGCCAACAGAATTCTTGGCCGTTGTGATTTGTTGAGCTGATTGATGACGATGATTTTGGGAGTTTTCTTCTTGAAGTGATGGTGGTGGTGATCTTTATAGGGACCACCAGATTCTGAGCACCTTGGAGGATTAGATCAATGGCTTCTAGTAAGCTGCAAATACAAAAGCACTAAATTAAGCTTCAATTCCAAAAAAAAAAAGCACAAAATTAAGCTTCAATTCCAAAATCTCTCTCTCTCTCTCTCTCTCTCTCTCTCTCCCTCTCTCTCTCTCTCTCACACACACACACCGCTTTACAAAAGCACAAAAAGCCTGAATTCTAGCAAGGGAAGAATATGCAGTAAAGCAATCAAGCAAAATCAGCATAACTCATAAATCCATATACGGTACACGAGGAAAATTCATCCACCGACACATCAATGAAGCCATAGAAAAAGCTGAAATTGAACAAAATTGATGGCGAGAAAATACCTCAATGAAGTTTCGACGTGCCTCACAATTCCCTTGAAATCAGACAGCAAATCGGAGACCGGAGACTTCAAAGCCAACGCCGGAGAAGACAAATTCTCCTCTCTACAGAGATAGCAAATAATGTCGACCATGCACACTTTCCCCACGCACACGCAGTCGAGATTTCTCTTAACAGAGTGGTCACAACTCCAAACGCTGACGAAATCCTCCTCCGACAACTTGAGGGCGGCGACGGCGTCGGCGACGGTGGCGGATGAGGAGAGAGAGCGAAGAGGCGGCTTGCCTAGGCAGAGATCAGCCACCACATTAGTTAACAAGCCAACTGCCATACAAAACCAGAAGGAGAATTTTGAGAGAAAAATGTGGACGGAGAAATCAACCAAAATTCTCTGAGGAAAAAGGACGAGTGATTTGATCAGTAGGTCATGTGCGTCGTGTGACTGTGTGAGTATTTATAGTGAAAAGCGCTCCCACTGTGTATGTATCATTATCGTATTTATACGGTTTTATAGATCAACAAATACGTATAAATACGACTGACAGAAATACGAGGGGGTGGTGCGGTCCAGCCTGTCAACGGTGGAGACCACGGGACAGTGGGTCCTACTTAGTACTTCCAGTTGATTGTCCTTATTCAAAATTTACCTTTTGTTAATTCAATTGGCTTTCTTGGAAGCCTGTTCAATTATATTTAATTAGGTATGTAAGATGTAATATTTTGTTTCAATAAACAATAGGTTGTATTAATGAATTGATTGATAAAATTATATTACATTTCTGAAAAAAAAAATCTCTAATGAAGATATATCTCATCATGGTTGTACAACAAATTTGTAAATCAATTATCTTAGCATGTAAATATAAATATAGTAACTTACACTTATGATATCCCCATA
Organism: Scutellaria minor; assembly: GCA_954870855.1. NCBI lineage: Eukaryota > Viridiplantae > Streptophyta > Magnoliopsida > Lamiales > Lamiaceae > Scutellaria > Scutellaria minor. The sequence goes on from OX940727.1 coordinate 9,355,766, forward strand.
ATATACTCCTTTAGATTCATTTTTAAATGACTTTTTATTAAAAATTCTCACTCCACACAATCCCTAATTTATGGCTTTGTAATAAAGAATGAAAAATCAAATATGATAGGTTTAAAATATATAATTGAATAAATTATGAAATAAATTGAATATACTAAGTTCAAAAATTCTCTGCGTAATTTCAAATTACTATCTTTTTTGAGCTTTTATAAATATGAAGGATTAAGGAACATCTAAACATGTATACCCTTAAATAAATAATTAAGAAATTAGCATAAAAAATGAAAGAAAACATCATAAGTCTATAATTATATAGATTGAATGCAAGTATAAAACACAGAGTTAGGCAAATCCCTACTAGTTTCATTGACGACCAATAATATCCAAATGTTAAGAGTACAAAAGTTACATATATAGTCTGAAAGTAGCGATTTTTACAGTAATTCATATGACAAGTGAAAAATGGGTGATAAATTTGATGGATGAAATTAATGTACAAGTCCAAATAAATATGGAACTCTTGGCACGTGCTAAACATGATCCCATAATTGGTGTTGAATCTTTAGGTTGTGATTTTGTGAAGATGACAGGCCATTTTCATCCCAAGTTCCAGTTTTCTTTGACTATATATCTTGAGCATTTATTAAATAAAATTACGTCATCAGACAGAGACACATTAATCATCATTCAGGTTAGTCAAATGATTCTTTATAGATCTAAATCAAGTGGCTGCCACAACCAAACATATCTTCCTGGTCTTTGCCAATGCTAAGGATGCGCGTTCTATATATTAGTATATTTAAGCATATGATATGATAATTTGTATACACACCACTATATGTGTTTTGTGTATGAAAAAACTTAATGTAAATGTGTGGATTTGACTTAACTTATTTGAATTTTGGATGAATTCAATTGAGATTATATTTGTTTTCAATTTTATAAAATTCTATAATTCTATCCTTTTTGTACTTCTTCTATGCTTCTTATCTACTTCTTCAACAAATTTTAAGATGAAAATAACATGTTAATTATGAGGTATAATATTTATTTATACCATAAAATCATATACATGATTATAGAATATATTATATAAAATCTCATTACAAACAAAAGATTTTCAAACTCCAAACTATCTAAATCCTATCAAATTCTAAATCCAAACTTAAGATGAAACCACTTTAAGATCAGAATAAATATAATCTAATTTTAGATAATAATATATTTTGTTATAACTTCAATTTCATTTTATGGTGTGTGTTTAAGTTACACATTATAGGTTTGAGGTTTTATGGAGACCAGAAAAATAAAATTGTCATGGAATATAATGTTTACTTGAAAGTTTAACATATTGATTTATGATGGAATTTGGGATGTTGTTTAAAGACAAAAAGACTAATTTATATGGTGGTCATATCTTACTCTTAGATGTCTACACACACAACATATGTATATAAATGAATAAAATGAATCAAATTTGAATTTATACGATAAAAGTAATATTTTAAAGTTTACACAAAAAATATTAAATCAAGTATAGGTAGAATGAGAAATATATTTCAAAACTAAACCCTAAGTTTGTGATTTTTTCTGTAATTAACCCTAATAATAATAATAAAATCCGTGCAATAAAAGAAAAAAAAGATGGTATATTTGAATAATCTATACTTATATTAAAGCAGGAAAGTTGACAAAAATTATAAGATTGCCACTTTCCCGCCTAAAAATGTCATGTCAATAAAAATAAAAAAATAATAAAATTGTAAATATAAACTATTCTTTAATAATAATAAAAAAAATATCTTACTTGATAAGCTATTTTTTAATAAATAAATAAATAAGATTAATCTTACTTTAGAAGTTATTCTATAATCTATATAAAGTTAAGAGATGAAGAGAGAGTTACAATGATTTCTCAAATTTATGTAAAATTATAATCTATATAAATATAAAGTTAAGAGATGAAGAGAGAGTTACATTGATTTCTCAAATCTATGTAAAATTAAAAAATGGAGAAAAATATAGTGATTTCTCAACAAAAGATAGATGCATAGAGAATGAAAAACAAAAAATAAGATATACAAAGAATGAAAAACGAAAAACAAGATATACAAAGAATAAAGAAAAAAAAAACAAGAAAAAACAATAAATATAATTATTTCTCAAATCTATATAAAACTAAAAAAAATGAAAGAATACAAGATTTGCTAGACATTCAAAGATATAAAAATTCTTCTAGATCTTATTGTCTAAAGAAAAAAACAACAATAAAAAATCGTAATTATTATGATTTCTCAAATCTATATAAAACTAAAAAAATGAAAGAATATAAGATTTGCTAAACATTCAAAGATACAAAAAAGTTCTTTCAAATCTTATTATCTCATATCTTCATCTAAGGAGATACCACCAAATTGTCTTTGTACACTAAACATAAATTTAACAAATAATTTTGTGAGAGAGACATGAAGAAATGATGTAAAAAAATTATATATGATGATTCAAGTATGAGAGTGAAATATACAAATTATAAAAAATATAAAAGGAAAGATTAATTATTATGATTGAAGGAAATATTATTGTATATAATAATTTCAATTTGACGGAAATATAAATCAACAAATAAAAAAAAAATGTTAAAAAATAAAATTAACAATTATAATTATTAAAGTTATATGAAAATTCGTGCAACGCACATGAATAATATGAAAAATCATTTGTATATGATATATGTTTTAAATTAAATTAATAAAAGATGTTATAAATAATCTGTTAATTTATATAATTTTATTATATTATTACACATTATTAAATATTAACACAATAAATAATATAATGTGTATCACATATGATGAAATATGGTTGAATTTGGAATCGGATTCCAAGGCGACAACAGATATCGGCTCACATGCTGTGGGGTCCACACCCTCACTAATTAACGTTGGCGTACAGCTCATCCGTACCTTTCACGACAGATAGATAAAAGTTGAGAGAAGTACGGCCAAACCCATGAGACGTGACCTACTTTATCTCTGCCCTTTTCCCATTACTCTCCTCTCTGCTTATTACATTTTTTTGACCTCCCAAATCAGTACTATGATAAGTACATTTCCTAATGCCTTACGCTTATCCCTACTTTGATGCCTATAATATAAGCGGGGTCACAATTTGTTTATATAATTTATGCTCATATTTTCCACTACTTTAACTTTATTTATATTTTATATTAAATAATTATATCTGAATATTTATTTGATTAAAACAAACATGCACTATATAAATAATAAGTTGGCCCTTAACGTTTGATGGAAACAGATATTTGGTTTTTATACTTTAACTTGAGTCACACATTCACACAACCTTATATTTCGAATTACTTAATCCCTTCATTCGACAAATTTGTTAAAACTATGTTAAAAAATTGCAATGTAAATCAATATGTAACATGATACGTATCAAATTAATCAGTAAATAACTGAATATAACCTAACGAATCTGCCAAATGATACTCAATACAACTTAACAGATCTGCCAAATGAAAGGCCAACAAATACATGATTTACCAATTTTTTTTTAAGTTAAAATTTCACTTCCTACAAAATGTTTGAAGCCGTATTACTACCTTCCAACAACGTTGTATGCAATTCATTCACACATGACCCATACATTTTCCTACAACTGCAAAACACCAAAAACAATCACGCATTCAGGGTTTGCTAAAAGCTTCAATATTTCATCAAAAAAATGTCTCCAATGCCTAATTACAGATCTATCTCACGTTTCATTTTCGCCAATGCACATATACATAATGCCTATTAATGATAAAATTGAAACATAATCGAGTATATAAGATAGCATATTATGGGTTGTAAGCCCTTGTTTTAGACTTTGACAATATGCAGATAAACTAAGCCTTGGAACTCATACAGTTTCACATTAATCACAATCAGTACAAAATTGAAGATCACAAAAATGATTCATCGTTCATTGATACTGCATGCTAGTAAATAAACGAGTATCCTTTTCTCCTTTCGGGGTTATGTGGAGGCAACAAACTGGATTTGCAATATAGCAAAGTCCAATGAAAGAAATATTACTGTAATTAGGTTGTTGTCAATCCTTCCACATATCAGCAAACTCATCAACCTCCAGGGGATTTTCCAGCTCATGCATCTTCCTCCTTGTCTTTGCTTTGACTTTCTTTGCGTATTTTCCAGCTTTCTGCCTCTTCTCCAGAGAGCGAATCTAATTGAACAAGAAGCAATATTAAACAGTCCGGAAAATAGAGAGAAACTAGAGAACGAGCATGGAGTATCTACTGACTCTTGGAAAATTGACATCATGAACTATACAGCAAAAGATATGATCTAGGAAGAAATGATCAATTTCATGCCAAAGAAACAGCGTTTTTTCAAAATGTGGAAATCCCACTTAAGGAATTATCCAACATCAGGGAAGCAACAACTTTCACTAAGAAAGAAGAATCAGATTAAACTTGGAATTGTAAGCAAGAGGGACTAATAGAAAGCTAACCTGGTTTGGCGAAACATAAAATGGATTTTCATACAATGTGGGACCCCCAAAGCTGCCACCAAATACCTTGATAGGGTTTAAACAGAATCTTGGACCAACCTACATACAAACAACATGTTGATCCAAACTGTTTGAAAGTAATTGTGTATTTTATAAAGAATGAAGTGTTCCTTGCCAAACCTCAATCAATGTCATCTTTTCCAGATCTCCACGGTCCAATTTTTGTGCTCCACTATTGGTGCATGATATCTGCTTCAGAAAAAGAGAAGATGCTAATATGAACTTATCTCATAAAAACTATACCTAACAGGTTTATTTCATCAGGTAACCAGAGACAACAGAGTCAATTATATTAACAGCTAGCCACTTCAGAAGCACAATCATAGTAGTATCTTCAGTAACCGATTCTTTTCCACTCTCTCCCTTAGGGTCAGCTCTCAAACTTTTAATAAACACACATAGATGTTGAATATTGGGAATATGTCACCAACTAAATTGGAATGCAAAACGATAGAGAGAGATGAACTCATTAATATCTGTGTTTTTACAGCTAAAACAATTCTATTAGTGTCAACATGGCTTCAACAATATTATCTACTCATTTGTAAAGGTTTAACTGAAGTCAGAGTGGAAAATTAATAATATTATAGGCATCCAGATTCATACGATAAACTCTGCACACATATTCTAGTTCTGCAAATGATACCTCAAAGGCTTAAATAAAAAGCAAATCTTATCCAATGAAATATCATAAGATTTACAGATCTGAGGCCTGCATGCTAAACATTTTGATATAATAAAAATCCAATGATCAACTTATAAACAATCACCAACCTGGTAATTCCGGAACCATATGTGATCATCAGCAATCGAGAAGGCAAATACATGGTCATGGAAAGGTTTAGATTTCCTGTGATCCTTTGGAGTTCCAAATATCTGAACATGGAAGGCAAGAAATGCAGAAGTTTGAATCCACAAATCAATACATAAAGATGGCGAGGAATGAATGACACTGAGTAATCAATTAACAAATATCAAAACTTTTAATGAACCTCCAAAGTAAACTAGCAAAAGACCATTGATTTATTAATAGATTGCAGATGAAACAAGGAACCTTTAGTTTATGTTATGCTTGAATTGCTTTAATTTGTAGTGGCCAACAAACCTAACGGGTTCCTTGCATTACCACTAACTTATCAGTATTCAGATTGATCATTTGGATGTTTCATGACAATTGTAGTGCTAGAATATTCACTATTACCATCCCCTGAAGTAATTATGTGTGCTATACTCAATAAAAGCATCGGTTGTGCAGTGTTTCCACTCCAGTGTGTAAACAAACTAATATCATAGCATTCCAACTATTCTACTACAGTCTTAAAACATCAAAACAAGTTAGCTTTTACCATACTTCGGAACAGGCCTATAAGCTAGTTGTTGATATCCCAAGTCCAGATCACATTTAACTACCAAATTTGGGAAATCAGAAAGACAACAAAAGGCATATATAACTAAGATCGTGATTCAAGAAACATGACAATATACCTGAGAAATCAACTCCTTCAAAAGCTTCCAGTGAGGGCTTTTATCAAAGTTTGATGAAAATGTCAGGATAGGACGTGAACCCTTCAGATGATTTCCAGTAAGTTTCAGTTCCTCCATCGTGTGCACTTCAGACATACATATTAAGACACATAATTAGGACCCTCATCAAAGTAGATAATGTCATATACATACACAAGTGTGTGTGTGTTGGTGTGGTGGGGGGAGGATTTGGACTTTTCATAACCACAACCAAAACCACTCTTACCAGCATTAACCAAAAACTTGACAGATGGACCATTGGGGCACTTGGACATCCATAAGTAGAGGTCCTTGCCTTTCCTGCACTGGGAGATAACCATGCATTGTAGCTTTACTATGTTTCAATTAACATGACTTCAAAATAAGTTCTAAAACTTCCGCAGACAGCATACCTCGAAAAACAAACAAGACGAACAGCTTTTGAGCTCAACGAGCTCATTCAGAGCAGTACCTTTGCTCTCTTTCGACTCAACCTTGTTGTCTTTTTTACAATGAGGCAAAATGTCAACCAAATTCAACATCAAATGCCGATACCTGAACACCCCCAATTCAACAAAAACAACAAAAAAGAAAAAAACACATGTAAATCTCCAAACGTTGAAATTTCCAACATCATACCAGAATTAAATCAAATGAGCAACACCTATTCACCAAATTAAAAAAATTAAAAACCTGTAACTAATGCGGCGAGAACAGGTGACCAAAACCTTCTCTTTATTCCGGAAAACAACAGAAGGATTATCGTTTTCTTTTTTAACTTCAGAATCGTTTCTAAAGCCAAAAAGTGTTCTCTTTGGCCTCTCCGGCGCAACTTCTTCCTTCTTCACATTGGCCGCAGCTTCCGCTTCACTATGCTTTCGCTTCTTCCCCATTTTAACTCAAATAAACTCTGATAACGGAGGAATTTGAGCACAACTGTAAGAAGTTTCAAAGACCAAAACTATGAAAATCAGAAATTTACCGATAAATATAGACGCTTACTTTTTTAATCTAAAATCGATGCAGGAGGAGCAAGAAGAGGAGGTGAGAGCAGATGAGGCTAATCTCTAAAACCCTAAACCCTCATACTCCATAAGATAGAAGAAGATGGGCTTTTCTCATTTTGGGCCCAACTCATTTTGTTTGCCCTGCCCTCAAGTGTATTAGCCCAGCGGCCCAGTTTAATTTTAGTAAGATACCATATTGGTTTTTCTTTTAAATTCATTTCTGAATTCCACTTCGTTGAGAAACAGAAATGTCGGGCTTCATTTTCCTTTGATTGTGGAGTTTTTTTTTTTTTAATAGTAGAAAAAATATTCCTATTTTAAAGTATATTTTATGCATTGAGCAAACTTTTCTGAATTTATTTTTTTTCATTTGATGTTTGAGATTCGAAAGTCTCTATCGATTTAACTCAAGGGTGTCACGCTTCTAAATTCTTTGAATAGTTTCCATTAAAATTAGTAATTTATTTAGAGTAAGAAAATCAAGCTAAATGAGCAATATTGGGCTACACCATAAATTGGACTCTAATAAGTTTAATCCCAATGTGTGGTTTCTAAAATTTGGTTTAAGCCCAATGTGTGTTGGATATACTGGAACACATTAATTAGAATTCTAATATGCCATGTCAAAAAGATGTACAAATAGAATTTCTCAACATTTAGTTTTTTGTTATTTGTACCAGTTTTCACTACTGTGTCTATTTTCTAAATTTTTGGTTGAATAAATAACTTGACACAAATTTTCAAAATCTCTAAAAGAGAGGAAACATGAATTGAAGCATGTAATTATACGCAAGCTCTGCTATCAAAGTCGTACAAGAAAAGCAAGGAGCTGTAAATCTCCTCATATCTGATCTGACTTGAGCATTGGATGGTTCTCTAATAATGCCTGGCTGATATGGTAAACAACAAGAACCGAGTCAATGTACCAAATCATTAGCCTCTTCTCCCTTGCTAAAATAAACGTAAAAACATGTTCAAAATAAATCATGGCTACAAGGAATATTACATAAGAGTGATTCTCATGGATTATTTGACCAACTTTGGGGCTATATCTGGATTGCAGCTTAATCCTGCATCTACACAGCAGCTTTTTCGGAAACATGCCAATAATAAGACATATCACTGTTTTTCACAGTATTACACAGAAGAGAAACTATAAGATCGATATCACAAGTGTTTTATCTAGATTATAACCAAACTAAGTATACAATTGAAACTTTCTTAAAAATTATAAATCCACCCCTCCTGTTCCTTAGATGGTATTGAACATGAGATGCAAATTCACAATCTGATAGTTCATAGTAACCTCTAATGTTTTAGAATGTGTACCTTTCCATTTACCTGCCTTGTATGAATAACATTATTACTTTTTGTAAATCATTTCAATGTAATAATGCAACAATAACTTCATAAGTACTGAAACATCATTTTGCATCACAAGCCTCCTCCTATCTCATTACAGAAGATATGAAACTATAAGGATTGATACATCATTTTGTATCACTAGAAACTCTCTTATCTCAATACGAAGAGAATATAGTGTATGATAATCTGATTCAGGATTCTTAGCTTTCCACTCCAGCTAAAAAACAGTAAAATGGATCTTTAGTTACACACAGATTGTGGAAGGTATCTTAAACCTCTGCTAGACCTAAGTGCTTAAAGTTTGTCAAAGTTCAGATTGTTCTGATGACTTGAAACTCAACTAGCTGATTTCTAATTCATGAGAACACGATTCCAGAGATCAAAATATTAAAAATGTGACTCAACGACATGGGAGGAGCCAAAATGAATTTGACATTTCTATCTACAATCAGTGATGAATTCGAACTCTAGAATAGTAAAAATACAAATAGACATTCTTTTACATTGTATCTATTTCGGTGGAAATATCGGATATTTTTTTAAAAATATGGAAACTTTGTAAAAAAAATTGAAAAATATATCTAATAACTTACAAAATATTATAATACATATATTGAACTTAAAATTTCAAATAAAATGATATAGTTACAACAAGATTAAGTTAGTATTAATATTAGGAAGCGACTATTCCTAAAAAATTAAGTCAATTATTAAAATTTTCGAAAAATATATTAATATCTAATTTTTTTTTCTCTTGAATTTTTACTTATGTGAGTTTTTCTTATAAAATATTTTTATAATTACGGCCTAACATTGATATTAATATTATATAAAAATTTACTATATTATATTTTCACATTAGATAAGATTGAAAATGTATTTAAAATTCCATCTTCTCTAATTTTATTTGTTCTATTTTTATATATCATAAATTAGATAATATTGATGCAATAAATTAGATATATATATATATATATATATATATTAATGCATAATATATCTAAATTCATATTTATTTTACTAATAGATAAAAAAAATTATGATTTCTTACAACATTTGGATATATTACCGATATACCGGCGATCCCACGATTTTAAGCCATTTTTGCTGACATCGAAATAAAAACGATATTTTCTGAAACATTGTCGATTTTTTGCTAAAATGATATTTTAGCAAAAAAAAAAATTACAGTACAACATAATATCGGAATCGCAATATCAGCAAAATTTCGACTATATGACCGGAATTTCGCGATTTTTTCATCCCTGATTATTTATAATAATGATTTTATTTTTTACTCGAAAGGGATGATGTTGTAATTTAACAACCACTAAAATGCCTATCCATTAAATCTTCATTCAGAATAGCAGCTTTACCCCATTCCCTCTGTCTCTCCAATGGCGCTCTCTCTCTCCAACCCCTTCCTCCTCAATAACCCATCTCCTCCTCTCTCTCTCAACGCCAAGGTAAAACAAGCACATACCAACGAAGAGCCCTTGTTTATCCTTTACTTCTTCTCATCACCAATTTCCTGTCCTTTTTTTTTTTTTCGGAATTCACAGGTGAAAGGAGTAGTGGGCAGCAATCAGATGCGGTGGAGCTGCAGGAAGAAGGACATACACCCGGAATTCCACGAAGATGCTAGGGTTTACTGCAATAGCGAGCTGGTGATGACCACCGGTGGAACCAAGCAGGAGTACGTGGTTGATGTGTGGTCCGGAAACCACCCCTTCTACCTCGGCAGCCGTTCCCAAAATCTAATTGATGCCGATCAAGTTGAGAAGTTCCGCAAGAAGTTTAGTGGTCTCGACTCAATAATGGAGATCCCTGTTCTTAAAGGAGAGATTATCCTTCCTCCTAAGAGAAAGTCCAAAGCCAAAAAGAAGTAGTTTAATGATTGTTCGTTGGGATATGGAGTTTAATGGCTATTGAATTGATGCTTCGGATTGTTTCTATGCAAATTTGAAGTGGTTTACTGTTCATGATTTGTGTTTATGGTTTTGGAGCTTCTTTTGTGCTGCTTTTGTTAGTGTTTTTGTATTGTGAAATGATGTCCGCTAAAAATTTACTAAGCAGTATAGGATGTCTTTCACGTTTAATTAGGCTCAACCTTCACCAAAACAGTGAGCAGTTCCAGTCCTTTTTCCCCCCATGCTATGCTTTGCACATCTGAATTCTTGTTATTCTATAATTATGTACTCTTTTATGCTCATATATTCTGCAGGAATTTCCTCGATCCCATCATCAATAAAGACCTGCTCATCACTTCTAGAGTTGTGTTTTTTCAAAATTAATTGACAAGTGCTGTACCATAAGTTTTTATCAAATTTTGAGAAGAGACTTTCTCCATCAGTTTGATAGGGTTCAACCAAATTCTCTACTTCTTTCATTATGGGAATCCCATATATTAATTGGTGCTCTGCTGTTAATTGTCACTTACTGGATGCAGTTGATAGAATAATCAGTTCTTAACCTGTCTAACAATTCACTATCTGGTTTGCCTCCTGAGATTGGTAAGGTTAGCATCTTATTTCCTGTTAAACATGAAGAGATATATGCCAACCGTGTTCAGCTCCTGCCAAATGCCGAACTTTCCTAATTTGTAGACTTAAGATGTGGGTTAAAGATGAATCAATAAATGATCTGACCACTGCCAACTGTTTGTGTCTTTTTGCAAGATAGTTATGTAATGTATCTGTGTCTGTTCATGATTGCGCTGTGGCCAACTAATGTTCTAGAGCAAATTTGGTGGATCCTTTGCATCCATTTTCATTGTTGCGTTAACTTGCAAATGGTTGTAGCATCTTTATCTTGTTCATTGGATCTGCCTGAGGATGACTTTGGTTGCTCTGTTAGCAAATGATACAATTTAGCTTTACCCACGAGGTGGGTTGTGAAATCGCTTGATTCAATTATGAAAAGTAGGGTGATAGTTTCCATGATAGAGAGGGGATCAATGCTTGCGATAGTCTATATGCTACTAATAATCACTCATTTCATTTATGGTTTTTTTTTTTTAAATTAGTGGAAGAAATAGTGATTTGACAATGTTTTGAAAGTGATTTATTTTATTCAATTACGGCTCGTTGAAGCACATGCTTTTCTTGTAGGTACGGTCATCATCCAGCAATTGTTGTACGAGTTTGATCTATGATGTTGATAGCAGGTCGAAACCGATAGCTTGCGTATAAATTACATGGTTCAACTCATGTGTGCTCTCTTTTAATTCCAACATTGAACCTATGGCCTGAATCGTGGCCCATGGTGGACCTAGAGATGTTGAAAATTTGTGTCAAGTTATTTATTCAAGGAAAAATTTAGAATATAGACACAGTAGTGAAAACTGGTACATAACAAAAAACTAAATGTTGAGAAATTCTATTTGTATATCTTTTTGACATAGCATATTAAAATTCTAATTAATGTGTTCCAGTATATCCAACACACATTGGGCTTAAACCAAATTTTAGAAGCCACACATTGGGCTTAAACTTATTAGAGTCCAATTTATGGTGTAGCCCAATATTGTTCCTTTAGCTTGATTTTCTTACTCAAAATAAATTACTAATTTTAATGGAAACTATTCAAAGAATTTAGAAGCGTGACACCCTTGAGTTCAATCGATAGACTTTCGAATCTCAAACATCAAATGAAAAAAATTAAATTCAGAAAAGTTTGCTCAATGCATAAAATATACTTTAAAATAGGAATATTTTTTCTACTTTTTTTTTTTTTTTGAAAGATTCTCTATTTAACACACACAAAAAAAAAAAAAAAAAGAAACTCCACAATCAAGGAAAATGAAGCCCGACATTTCATTTAATATTAGCGGCCCAGGGCCTTATTGGTTTTTCTTTTCAATTCATTTATTTACCTCTATTTATTTATTTATATATAATATAAAATAAATTCATTATATACTATTTATTTTCTACCATAATTCCTAATTCTAATATTATGAAGGTAAACACAGATATTAATTTGATTGTAATTCTCTTTTCCCTATTCTGAAAAAAAATGTATGCTTAAGTAAAAATATCATATTTTCTTTCAAAAGAAAAGGTATAAAATATTATATTTATAAGATAACAAACAAAACACACGATTCTGCATAGTATGAAAATATTATTATCAACTAAAATTATAATATACTAAAAATATTGTTTTAATTGATAAATTAACTAAAAATAAAATAGATTTAGTTGAAATAAACTGCAGTTTTAACATAGCGTCACTACAAATCCCAGTTCCTTCACCAAGCTTCAACCAAAGCAAAAATTAATAATTAACAGCCAAAATCTTGAGGGAAAAAATGGCGGATCGTTTCTTCTCCACTGAAATGGCTGATTATATCCCGGAAACTGCAGCCGTGCAATCAGCTTCTGATTCACTCACCAAGCTTCTCCACCTTCCCTACAAAACCCTGTCCGAACGGCTCAAGATTGCTGCTTTGGACCTCATAAATACAGTATTCCTTAATTCGAGTTTTTTTTTTTTTTTTTTTTTTTTATTATCATGTATTGGATGCAGAATTCATATTCTCACTATTTCTTGAAAAAAAAAAAAAGAAGAGGGAAATTAGGACTTTCTTGATGGAATTTGCTTGTTTTCTTGAAGGTAGTGAAGGAGACTTGGATAGCTAGCGGAAAGCGGGTCCGCGATTATAGTTTGTACACTGGGGCTTTGGGGACTGCTTTCTTGCTGTTTAAAGCTTATCAAGTTACAGGAGATAAGAATGATCTTGCTCTTTGTTCTGAAATTATTAAGGCCTGTGATTCTGCATCCCAAGGCTCTGGGTATGTTTTGTTTTCCATTTGTTTCGTTTGAATGCTAGGATTTTGTTTCTTGATTACTGGGCGTAGCTTGCACTCTTGCTAGAATTTTTACTGGAATGGGCTTTCTTTGTGATGTTTCATGCTTGCTACCATTGGAGATCAGTTGGTTTTCTATTCGTAGTGAATTTCTTGAGGTTATTGTTTGTGTAGGACTTGAATAAGACCTAAACTCTGTCCAACATTGATTGATATATCAATGCTAATATCTGTTCTTGATGTGTAGAGTTCAGATTATCATTAGGTAAGAAGCACAAGATAAATAGAGCTTAGTGGAATAAGATATACGGTTGTGTTTCTCAATTATGCCAATCACCAAACAATCAATCTCATAGAAGATTTTGCAGAATTATAGGAGTGTTGTCTTAAACTGCAGGCGCGTCACTTTCATATGTGGACAGGCTGGTGTATGTGCTCTTGGTGCTGTGGCAGCACACCGTAGTGGTGATGAAAAACTATGCCAGCACTACATAACACAGTTCAAAGAGGTAGTTCATCACGAAACAATGACTACTTCCATTGTGCTCCCAAATCAACCCCACTATTCACCTTCTCTTAGCTATTATTTCTTGCTTGCATTGACGTGTTGCTTGAATTTTCCCATCGAGTTTAGATAAAGCTGTCCGAGGATCTTCCGGATGAACTATTGTATGGGAGAGCTGGGTTCTTGTGGGCATGTTCATTCTTGAACAAAAATGTTGGTGAGAACACGATATCTCCCGCTAGAATGGTATATCCCTTTAACAATGTCATATTGAATTTCGCATCTCAGCTTAATGTAGCGTATCAATATTTGATAAATCATATACATACAGAGGGCCGTTGTTGATGAAATTATAAAGTCTGGTCGACAGTTGGGGAAAGGAAGTTCTCCTTTGATGTATGAATGGCACGGAAAAAAATACTGGGGAGCAGCCCATGGGCTGGCTGGGATCATGAACGTGTTAATGGATATGGACCTGAAGCCGGATGAGGTAGAGCATGTGAAAGGCACGCTACGTTACATGATCAAAAATCGTTTCCCTAGTGGAAATTACTCCTCAAGTGAAGGAAGTGAAAGAGATAGGCTTGTGCATTGGTGCCATGGGGCCCCTGGGGTTGCTTTTACTCTCGTGAAAGCAGCCAAGGTAGACTTAATTAATGCATCCTCACTTTCAACTGCTATCGCATTTACTCCATAGACAGTTTTTCATGAACTTTCTGTGAAAACACTTTGTTTTATTTGGTCTTCATGTATGTTCAACTGTGAAGTAGTTAGTTTATATTTCCACATCATTTGCATTTGAGCATAACATAAACTCCAATGTGAACAAAAATGAATACATAATTTGTCTCTGTCCTGAAACCTATCAATATATCTTCCACATTATTTTCACTAAATTAAGTTTTTAAATGAAGTGGTATTGTAATGACAATATCCTTTTTAAACTTGCGACCTCCCTATTGCCAGGTTTTTCAAAGCGAAGAGTTCCTGCAAGCAGCAATTGATGCAGGGGAAGTGGTATGGAATAGAGGCCTGCTTAAACGAGTTGGTGTTTGTCATGGCATAAGTGGGAATGCCTATGTATTTCTTTCATTATACCAGTTGACAGGCAAACCAGAGTTCTTATATAGAGCCAAAGCATTCGCATGCTTTCTTCATGATCGAGCTCAAACTCTCATTTCAGATGGTGTTATGCATGGAGGTGATTGTCCATATTCACTATTTGAAGGCCTCGGGGGAATGGCTCATCTATTTCTAGACATGAGTGAATCATCACAGGCTAGATTTCCAGCTTATGAACTTTAGATTACTTTGTACATGAATAGATTCATGTAGTAATACAACTTCAATGCATGTAATGTTTCCTTGTAACTTGTTTGACTTGCAATGAGGCCATCTATATGAAGTGCATCTGTTTGAAGTTAGTTTCATATTCTTGGAGACAATTTTTAGTTAGCTGATTGTATTCACAAACTCTAGCAGCAGAGTTTGCTTTAACTAAGATTAGAGCTAAAATCAGTCCACTTGCTACAAATAAAGGATTGAGCGATTTTATTATGATCCTTACAAGAAACTTACAATTTTTTTTTTTTTTTCATTTTTTGTTCCCGATGATGTTAGCACCTACAGGGTTCCTCTCCTCAATCCAAAACTCCTGCTCCGAGGCAAAGCTTAATCGGCCAAACCAACGAGTTTCTCGCTAACTTCCCACAGTTTATGAGCTTTATCAGCATCACTGGCCTCTTGTGACATCTGGTTCTCAAACGAAGCCGAGTCCTTGTTCCAGCTCCAGTACACTCCTGACTTTGTCAGGCTTGGATCACTCACAACCTGCATCACCAAATTGTTACAAATAAGGTTATCCTTATCCCTCATTGTACTATTTTTCACTCTTCTTGCTAGTTGAATGCAGTTGTTTGTTTACCTGTGCAAGTCTTTTTCCAGCCTCCTCCTCAGATACAAAGCCTTTTGTGATGAACTTTTGGAATGGTGGGAAAAGGAGCCTGAACAAAGGGATGTGCTCTCTGAACAGCCCTGTCGTGGCAATGCAGCCTGGATATAGAGAGGCGAATGTGATCCCCGTCTCCTCATGGTAACGACGGTGGAATTCTTGCATTGTCAACATGTTGCAGACCTTGCTATCCTTGTATGCCTTGGCACCATCAAAGTCTCCTCCATCAATCATGGCCGAGCTGTTCAGCCCGTTTAGCCCACCTTGGAGCCCTCTCAAGTCCCCAAGATTCGCCTTTGGAGGTACATTTCCAGCCAATGTATTCGTATTACCTGCAATTCAATTAAATTGGTCAGCATCGGTTCAATCAAACAGTGTTTCCAAACATGATCTGTTAGTTTGAATCATACCTGTTATTGAACCGACAATTATGAGTCTCTTTGATGGATAATCGGACTTCTGCATATCATCAAGCAGCAATCTTGAAAGAAGGAAGTGGCCCAGATGGTTAGTGGCAACACTGAGCTCAAATCCTTCGGCTGAGAACGAAGGCTCCCTTGCAGTTGGTTGGTAGACTGCGGCATTGCAGACCAAGACATCGAGAGGCTGGCCCGATCGCTTGAAGTTGTCGACAAACTGCCTCACACTTTCAAATGATGAAAGGTCCAAATGCATGATGGTGTAATTCTCCTTCGCCATGCCAACAGATTTTGCTGCTTTCTCAGCCTTGAGAAAGTCCCTACAGGCCATGATGACGTTCCATTTGCCGCTTTCTGCCAAGGATTTAGCCGCGGCCAATCCCAAGCCGGAGGAGGCTCCAGTGACAATCACAGTGCCTTTCCTCAAAGTCTTCTTCCCTTGGGCCGTGGCCGGGGTGAAAGTCGGAGCGGTAGCTATTGTCTGAGCTCTCACGATCGATAGTTTCCTCGAGCTGAATTCCCTCTGTAAGAAAATCCAAACTCCATGAGTACACTGAATTCTTGATTCACAAATTCTACTTACATTTTGAATGAGATTTGATTAATTGTGTACCTTGGATTTCAATGCAGAGTAGGTGAAGTCAGCTTTGACATGGTCTGATAGTGAAACTCCAAAAAGGCCTGAATCCTTCAGAGATGCGCTGGTTTTTCCCTGCACAAATAAACAGTGCAACATTTAAGACAAAATGTGGATCATATCTGATTATTGTGTAGACTTCTAATTATTAAAAGGCTGAAGAAGAGAGTGAAGGGACATCAAACCTCTTTGTGAATGGAAAATGCAGAGGGGAGGAGAGCACCAGCTTGCAAAGCCATTCCAATGTTTTTGATAGCTGGAAAAGAAACCTTAATTTGGTAGATATTTCCCTGCTACAAATCTAGGTAGCAATTGATATTTTTGCTATACAATGTGAGTAGAATATATATACCAACAAGTAAGAATAGTGTCTTATCTAGGACAAAAGTGGAGTGGTCTTTTGGATATGAAATCTAGTATAGATAAGATAATATTTTGTGGAAGTATATGCCACATGCACATGGAAACCAATCAGATTTTGTGGTTGGGATTCCTCTTGATTTTCATAATTAATTAATTTACTCTATAAAGATGGTTTCCCCACAATATGGGCTGGGTATGGCCAATTGTAAGTAAAAGGACAATGTTAGGTGGGAGTATGGGACATTTACTTCCTGAATTTGGCAGCAAATGTCTGGTTTTCACTCTTTTGTCACTAATTAAAGGCAGTAAGTTGAAATACACTGGATTTATGCTGTGCTTTTCTCATGAATTACACTTTTTTTTTAATTAATAGGATTTGTTGAAATAAACTAACCAAATTTGAGTTTAATTATTTTAGTTACAAATGAAATCTTATTTTAATGTTAAGATTGCAGAAAAGTTCATAAGATGTAGAAGCTCATATAAACTTGTAAACAAGCATTGTGAAATAGCCTCTTAGTATCCTGGTAAGTGAAGCTCAAGAAATGGAAATATATGAAGGGATAGTGATAAACAATAGTGCAAATAAATACTTGATTCAGATTCAATGTCATTTACAAAATGTACAAATATTATTACATTTGAACAGAGCTCTGCAATGAAGTTGGGGGAATGTTTATCACAGCAGATGATAATACACCTCCACCTTCACTCCAAATTTCCATGTATACAACACCTAAATAATAATTTGAATCAATTCAAATGGATTTTTGCTTACATAACAATGCCCTCTAACTCTACACTTCCCGATTGCGGAAAATAAATCGGGTTTCTAAGCTCAATTTGTATAACTTCTTTGCTCCCACCTTTGCCGCCCCCCAACCCAGCCACTCTTCTGTAACAAATGCCCTCGCAGAGCTCCTCCTCATCGGAGTCTCAGATACGAGGGAAAGAAAAAAAGAAAAGAAAAGAAAACTCGCTAATATTACAAGCTCTCCAAGTGTATCTATACAAAGTTTGTAAACTTTTTGGGTTGGCAATTAACCTCAGATTTCATGGCCCCTTGGTGCTAGATCTGAAATGGCAACCCGAAATTCTGGAAAGTTCTGATTTCTCCTCTTAGGCCTGCAGTTACTATGACCATACCCCAAGCAGACTTGTTTTGACAAAACCCATTTGTGAAGTCCACACTAACATGAGGGCTACGGTTCTTAGTAGCTGGTACGAGTTTCTCCTCGGGCCATGTAACTGACATCCTGTCAAAGAGGAAGCTGTTTGCTCGATTAGATAGAGGTCCGTTGAGTGGGCTATTACTGCATGCAGATGCAAAGGGCGAGCCTTCACTGCCGTTGATTCCATCAACTGGTGTAGTTGGATGATACTCGGTTGAGACCTCTGAACGATCAATATTACCATTTTGCCCTCCAGCACATGTATCTTGGAGACTCCATGTATTGGAGATACCGGGCCAGGGGATTGCCGTGGATACATCTTGACAATGGAAAAGCTCGTAAGCCTGAGACACTGTTACACCTTTACTTCTGTTTGGTCGGGATTCATGTTCGTGTCTCCACACATAAACATATGAATCTTCACTGGCTGAGACGACGTGTTTTCCATTAGAAGTGATGGAAGCTGAGATTTGGCTGTTTGTATTATGAAACCCTGTCAAAGTGTCAATGATAGCATATTGGCATTAGGAATTTTCCTAGACATTTGAACCAAAAAGAATAGCCTCAATGCAGTATAACAACTAACTAAACCTTAATCCCATTATATGGGGTCATCCATTTGAGTTATGTCTTGCCATCATCATACTCAGTCGAGACACATGTTCTAATTTATTTTAAGTAATAACATATCTTTTTTAATAGTTTCTTCCCAACAACAAATTAACCAAGCCTCAATGAAAAAGGATATTGCCAAACAATGACAACAAAACAGAGAGAACTTAATGGTGCTGCTTCTTAATCATTGTGATCTAAATATCCACCTTTGTTGGGGTGAAGTTATCCATCTCCCAAAAGTCATAACAGCATTAATCCAGAATTGGGGAAAGTGTGAACTCTTGAGTATTAACAGAAAATTTGCAAAGAAAAATCAAATCTAGGGCAAGGCTAAAAACATGAAAAAGGTGTTTTACAGATTCACAATTTCCAGAAAATAAGAAATTTCATGAGCTTCATCAAAGACAATTATATGTAGAAGCCAGAAGAGAACCAAGCCTCAGAATTGATAAGAATCAATAAAGAACTAACAGAGCCCAATCACCATATTAAAAAAATATCATCATACCTTTGAACTTGTGAACAAGATCAACACCATCTATGACTCGAATTCGGGAATCTGCTGATGTGACAATAACTTCTGATGTACTTCCAGGTGCAAACTGTGCAAAAACAACTATCATCAATTATAAGATTAAAAGGAACTTATTAAAAGAAAACAAATGTGGCTGCAAGTTCCTATGTTTATTAATGATGGAACTTAAATCACTTTTCCAAAAAACAAGAACCAAGTCAAAAACAAGATATTTTTTAGTCTAAAGTACTCTGGAGCTGTGAACCAACAATCCAATCCCACCCACCCACCCACTATGTGTCTGTTAGCGCATGATAAGTAGGTAACTGATTGGATGTGTAATAATTAACAGGTTTACCTGGAAACCAGTTATTTTCTTCTTATGAGATTTCTTCTTCTTATTCTGCAGGTTGATCTGGCCTTTTTGCAGCAATTTATTTTCTGGAATAATAGCAAGCATAAAGATGTATTTATGTTACTTGCAAAGGAAAGCTTATAATAGCATAGCATAAATAATTTGCTTGCCAACTGCAGCTTATCTTCCCGCACAAAGCTAATATTTTGTACCTGATGTATTGTACAAGCGACAGCTACCCTTGTAAGATCCAACCAGTGCCCCCTAGCAAAATTTTACAAACATATCTTTGAGAGCAATCAATGCAAAAGTAAAAAGGGATTCTCACTCTAACATGCATTTACAATATTCATAGGTTTCAATAGATACATAATTGTGCCTGACCTGCCCATCAGGTGTGTAGCAAGCTGCAGTGACCATTTCATGCAAATCATTCCAATCAACAACTTGGCGATCAGGAATGCTCCATATCCGCACCTTAGCATCTAAGGATCCACTGATGAAGTATCTATCATCAACTGGATTAAACTGGATGCAGGTAACTGTGTCACGGAAATCGGGAAACATATTTAGATAATCCATATTTTTTATCCTGAAAAAATAATGTACCGAAAGAATGCTCTTATTGATATCAAACACAAGATCTGGAAGCAAGTAATGAACTAAGGAAATCTAAAACTAAAAATGTAATGTGCAATAAACCAAGCACATCAAAATACTCTCAACCATCACTACAATAGCAATCAATACTCTCAACCATGTGAGGGCAACTTTTTAACCCAATTTCAACACTCTATGGCAGTCTTTATCATCAAGTCCCCTGAACCACCAAACGACAGTCCACCCTCATTTGGACCAGAAATATGACCTCTAATTCATTTTTTACTTTAGGACTCTAATAAAATCATGCCCTTGAGCAGATTTTTGTGTTTTTATTTAGAAAATAGAAAATGGAATTGATAATGATTTCTTATATCCTCAGTCTATATCATCTCATGTCATCATTTTTTAGAAGATTATCACGTTATGGCAAACACAGTGCTCCACGATCAGAACATACAACTATGCATTAGATTCTTATAGCTTTGCTCATTCAATAAAGGCCTTCATTTTATTAGTTCAAGTCATAAAATAAACACAAACACAATTTCAAGGTTTTGTTGACCATAAAGTCATCCAACCTGCACTTTTTAATATTTTACAGCCTAAAGCAGTCAATGTGGGTGTAAATCGTGTATCATAGGCAAATATTAGATGCATAGCTGTCATCTGTCGTGTATTACTTAGAAAGGGAATGACATTTCAAATAGCATATGTATCCAAAAATCCCCACAACCGAGCGCACCAACACACCTTAAGGGAACTTTCCTTCCTAATTAGTAGAAAAGGAATTCCATGAAGGAAGTGAAAAAGTGAGCAAGCAATTACCATAGTCACTGTGTGAGAAGATCTTTAAACAAGATTTGCTAGACAAATCCCACAGCCGCACTGTTTTGTCCATTGATGATGATAGCAGTTTCTGGAGATGACACAGAAGTGAATTAAGTTTAAAATACTTGATAAAAATTAAAAGCAAACGACAAACTTTGAAAAGTAAAAATAATAACGAAATAACACAAAGATTTTTGTCATGCAAAACACAGTCAATGGAGGGAGATTCCAGACTTATTAAATACAATAACAAAACATGTTTCCCTTTATTATCCCCCATCCTAAAAAGCATCCAAACAGAATTGCATGAAAATTCAACTCCTTTTTGATAATGAGGTGAATAGTCTTTTCCACTATTAACACTATTTAATCATTGCATCACATGTATGACCAAGGTAAATGTCGCCATTCCAAATAATAGGCTAGCCTATTTCTTCTGTTGGGTATATGAGGCAGGATTAGATAGTGACAGTATGGACCATTGCATTCGACAAATAAATCTTCAAACAGAAATAATACACTTCTATATTTGAAGCTTTTTCATGTCAATTTAGTTCGATTATATCACAAGTTAATCAGACATATTTGGCGTACATTATGTAATCATATAGAATCATTCCTAAAATGTCCAATTTGGTATGCTTTGGTTAAAATTAATTTACCTATTGATTCATAGCCACAATATATGAAACATAGATGGCTTTTTCTTCAAAGATAAAACTTCCAACCTTCATCCTCATTTTCTTTAAGTAATCTATCAAAATGTTGTGCTGGTGAAAGAACAATGAGAAAAATAAAGAAATGCTAACTGACCTGGGACTTGGACCATGAGAGGTCCAGTACATCAGCTGAATGTCCTTGAAGTGAACAGACAGGTTTTTCCAATAGGGCAAACACCGTCTCCGGGACCAAAACCTGTTCGAGACTCACGGATTTTCTACTAATAGAAGACCTCCCTTTTCTCCTCTTCTCAGAATGACCATCTAAATTTGGGGACACTGATGAGGGCTCTGGTGATCCATTGGCTAGGAACAAAAGATTGAAGTTTCCATCTTCCAATTTATCAATAAAGAAATCTCCCTTCCTTTCCGTTTCCACAACCTGCCACACCTGAATCACACAGTCCTCACCAGCACTTGCCAGATATTTCCCATCCAAACTAAACTTAATTGCCCAAATTGACCCATTGTGAGCCTGTATCTCCTGGCTTTTATACAGTGCCGTAAGCTCTTTAACAGACTTCCCATACTGCCTGACCCGAACTCTCTCTGGCCCATGAAAGGAAGCATCCTGGCTGTCATCAGTGGCAGAGCTTGATCTCCTCCCACCCTTCTCAGACGATGTATCCCTCTCGTCACTACTACGTCTCTCCTTCAACCCGGTAAAAGAACTTGCCACATTTTTTATACTTCTAAGCCAACTACCCCTCTTCTTCACCTTAGATGCAGTTCCAAAGCTCCCATCAGTATTTAAACCCAAGCCATCCTTGTTTCCGTCCTCAACATTCTGTCTCCTCATCAATTCCTGCACAATTGGTGAAGTCCCGACACACATCTCAGATGAAAACTCTTCCATTGTCAACTGGCGCCCAGTTCCCACTTCCTTAAGCTTTTCCCAAGTCCCATCCTCACTCATCTCATTCACCACAAACTCCTTCCCATTATCAAGGTTCTTTATCACACACACAACATTGACATCATCGGACCCACTAAGCTCCAAACTCCCACCCAACTCCTCATCCCTTGGAACTGGAACAAAGCTACTAAAGCTTTCATTGTGTTTACAATCGATTCTATTCTGTACCTTGGGGGGTTTACTATGTGAAGACTGATTGCTGCTTCTTGATCTCTCCATACAATAATGGCTCTGTACATCGCTCTCATTATCATTTCCACCTGTTTCCAAATTGTTCGAATAACCCTCCGAACTCTTATGCGAGTTACAGTCCCCATCTGACTTCGAGCGAACCATTAGAGATGCTCCACCATTACCATTACAACTATCATAAACATTAACATAATCACCAGTATTATCGAGGCTATTCAAAGTATCGCAGCAAGATGTCTCACCAAGGGAATCGAATGTATTGGAGGAGAGAGAAAGAGAGAGAGAGGGGCGATGGCAGAGGATGGAGGGATCACGGGCAAGGCCCATCTGGCAGAGCAGGCGGATGCGTCGCTCCTCCACCGACGACGGCTGAGACATCCAAACGTCGTAGTTTTGGGAGACGCACACCGGAAACTTGGGCAAGGAGTCATTGCAATTGGTGTTGGGATCGTAGTCCTCGTCGGGGTCGGAAGTGTAGGGAGAGCAGGAGCAGGAAGTGTTGGAAGAAGAAAGGAGGCGATCGAGTGAGTCGTGGAAGCGCTCCTCCTCCTCGTCGTCTTCTTCTTCTTCTTCCCCGGCTTTGCTCATCGTCTACCACCTTCCATTGAACCCGGCTCACAATGCCCGATCCATCTGCGACTGGGCATGAACCGGACCCGAGGTTGACCGTCACCCAACCCCCTGGTGTCGGCGAGAATGTGTTGGGTGTTTTGGGGAGTGTGTGAGTGTGTGTGGGGAAACGAAGAGATCGGACAGTATTGGAAGAAGGGGTTTTAAGGTTGGAGTACTCAGATCCGATGATCCATTAGAGAGAGAGATGAAAAGAAGAAACGGTGTCGTGTAGTGGTGTCTTGACTATTGACTCCCACTGCTTTTGTCTGCTTGTGTGAGTTTTTATTGGGTGAAAACTCTAAACTCACTGGAAATATAAATAAATAATACTGCTTCTAAACCTTTCTATATAATTTTTTTAATCTCAATAAAGAATTTTTAAATGTTTATAATATGTATAAATTTGTTAAATTTTATCTCATTCCAATATTGCTTCACCAAAATTAACAAATATTTAATAAATATACTCATGCATATGAAGAAAACTATATTTTCCTCGTTTATTATTGCACTTCATGAAGAAAAAACCTAATACAAAAATTAACATAGGAACAAATTTCAAACAAAATTAATATTTTTTCGAAGTCTAAAAACAAGATATAAAATAGAACAAATTATACTTTGTAAAACAACAGATAAGAGTGACAGTTACCTAATTACTTATGATTTATGAACCATTATGATGAGGACAGGTGTCTATAATGATGCATAGAGAGTTTGGTAAAACTTTATCCCCAATATAAATTGCTTATCCAAATGAGCTGATGAATGATTCTCCCTCAAATCCTTTTATCCTTTATCTATCTTCTCCACCCTTTTCCTTTCCTCATTTCCTATTTACATTTACCCATTTCTTAATATTTTCTTATCTTACTACATTAACTTTGGTTCTTTTTTTAATTGAATTATTTAAAATTCATAGAAAATAGTTTTATCTCACTTCATAAATAAATAATTTTAAAATTGACTTGAAAAGTTTCAGCCTTATAGCAAATAGAACACTGTTATCTCTAGACTTCGTAGAGTTAAGGTTTAGCGTTACAATATATATTATACTACCTAGTTTATATAGTTAAAATATTTGAAGTTCCATTTTTACCCTTAAGTTTCATTAATTAAGACACGCATTAAATGAAACATTTTTTCAAAAAGTGATATATGAAGTTGAAGTAGAGTAATATCAATGTATATTAATTAAGGGTAAATATGGAATTGAAAGTAAAAAAACATATAAATATAGTAACAAATCTATCTTTGTGGGACGAATGAAAATAGTAAACAAGTTTATCTTTGTGGGACGAAGGGACATAGCATGTATTATGGCTAAGACTACCACAAAATATATAATGTTAATCTTTTTATACCACTTGATATAAATTTTAGTCTCTTTCTACCACTTTTGTACTTTAAAGTCAAAAAAGTCACATGTCATTAGATGTGAAGTGATGGGTGCATGTATTTTGTCTGTCAAAATTGAGGGTTGATTCATAACATACACAATTTTCGTACAAACTTATATTTTATAGGGTTACACGAAAATTAATCAATTTTCAGGTAAGAGATTTAAAAAAAAATTAATTTTTTTGTGTTACATGAAAATTAAATTAAATTTTCGTGTAAATCTTTTTTAATTTTTTTGGGCTTACACGAAAATTAATTTAATTTTCGTGTAAAAAAAATTATTTTTTATTTTTTACACTAAAATTGTGTGTGTCACTGAGTGCGACGTTATTTTTGATTTGATGTGGAGTAGGTGGCCCCATATATGTTTCATCAAATGGAATAAAGTGGAGGGTAAAATAATATTTTCCTAGGTTTTGTAGTATTTGAGGTTAATTTGTTATATTGAATGATATATTGGAACCACTTTATTTCAAATGTGATATATGGGGCACCCAACTCTAATATATACGTGTGGTAAAAAAAAAAAAGTTAAAAATTGAAAAAGAGGTGGAATTGTGGTTGACAAAGAAGGATATTAGTTGATCCAAAAAGGGTCACATCGTTGACCAGATTTAATAGTAGTATGGATTATGGAATAGGGCGTGTATGTATAGTTGTCCAAATTTCATTGAGTTTGGGTGATATTGAGTTGTTTTGTTACCCTTAATTAATTTACAACTTTATTCAATTTTCCTGTCATGTTTGGCATATCTCATCACTGCATTTAATTCAATGTTCACACCTTCTTTTTATTGTCTTACTGTTACTTTTCCTTTTTCTTTGTCTTTTTCTTTTTTTAAATGAAATAGGAAATCATATGCTTTTGGAAATTACCTGTGAGGTTCTTTCATTTTTATTCTCTCTCTCTCAATTACATTAAATAAAATAAAACATTTCATTAAATATACTTAATATTGTGTAGATTTTTTTTTATTCACCATATCATTTACCACTTAGATCTCTATATATTTATATCTGTATTTAATGTTAATCGAGTTTAATTTAGCAAAACAATAGGATAATCAAATAGAAAGAGGTGTCAGGTGTATTCACCCTTATGTGATATATTGACCCAAGAAAATATTGAAAAAAATGCATATTTGATCCACTTTTATTTTTATTTTTTCAAAGTGGATTTTTGTGCTTTCATTTGTAAACATTAAATATCTATAATATCAAATTTTCTGAATTGGATGTATATACTTTAATTCATAAAAACTGAGTTATTGTATTTTTATTCGCATTAATTTTTTTTTTCTATTCGCACTAAAATTAGAATCACATATATAGTGTGAAAATTGTAACTTGAATACTAGAATACATTTATACCTATATATTTGGAAATTAAATTTAAGTGAAATTTGATTTTATTAGGAAACAAAAGTAGAATATAATAGTTTGGTGCCGTACCAAGTCTACGTAGCAGATGACGTAATATCAATTGCAAAATCGAATTGTGCTCTGTTATTTTTTGTAATAGTTTTCTAATTTTCAGTTCAAAATATTGATAAAGGAAAAATCGGTGAAAGGGAACAGAGAATTAGAATAATGTTGGATTAATGATAATGCGAACGTGCTAATGATTTATTTAGTTACAGACAGACCACGTGGCATGATTCCTAACAGCCTGTTTAATTCTCTAATTAAACACAAATAACACCAAAATAAAACACACCAATTTTCAACTTGTCATTTTAATATTTTCTGCCTTTTGGTTTTACAACCCACCTACGTGTTGACATACTTTTGCTCAATTCTCATGTTCTGGCTTTTTTTTTTTAAAATTTAAATCACATTTCTATAAGATCCGATTTAAATCTTCAGATTATGTTCAGATAAATAATTAGGGATACTCATTATTTGGTTAATTGTTAGTCCAAATCGAAATAATAAAAACTCAATTTGAATTGAAATAGTGAAATGAATCAAATATTTCGACTGGTTTTTTTTTTTTTGTACTAGAGTTTTTCACTTCCTTTGTTCAAGAAAAAATTATATTCAAGGTATATATTTATATTTTTGTCAAATGAATGAATATATATAATCTTTTTAAGCTATTATATTCGCTTATATTTTTCGTCGAGTTATGAAAACAAATTAGGTTGTGGGTAGTACGATTCGTGACTTCCATCTCACAGAATAATATTTACAAGTTTTTGTGTTTAATTAAGTAATACATTATTAGGGATATTTTGTATGTATTCATTGTAAGAATTTTAGGTAGATAATTGACTTTTTTCTAATTTTCAACCAAAACCCATGTGGAAATCTAGATTCTATCCCCCCTTTGCTATGTACTATTTCCAATTAAAGAAAGGTATGGCAACAATAAGCAACATTATGAAGAACAATAAGTGATGGGATTTAAATTAAATGATAACAAAAGAAGGTACTTAATTTGTTGATGTATACTGGTAATTGAACACCAATAAATTAAGTTTAAATAACCATAAAAAAAATAAAGTCTCGTGATTATATTTAAGGCCCAATAGGCTAAGTTTTATGTACAAAGTTCAATCACACACACTCACAGAATCCAAATTATTGATTCACCAAACTATATTCCTTCTAAAATATCGATATCTTAAATTATGGAATTATCAATGATATTTAAGAAAATGATGATTTTATTTTTTAGAATTTGATTAACATATGATTTTTAAGAAAATGATATTTTTCTTTTTAAGAATTTGAAATTTGAACATATGATTTTATGAAATATTATAAAAAAATTAATATATAAATTTAACATAAATTTTCAACAAAAGTTATGTTGTGCAATAATAAAGATACTACACTAAATAAACAATATTCCACGTTGCAATAAGAGTTAAAGTTCTACCTTTTATTGCAATTTATTCTCACCGTTTTATAAAAATGTCTGTAGAGTTTATATAACAAATATTAAGTTTTAATTCAAAAATGAATTTTGAAAGATCCGAGTAATGTAAAATTATACCGTTTAAGATGATAATAATAGTGATTTTATAAATAAATTATCAAATTTCAGGAATCTGTTAATCTCTTAGGGCATGTTTGGGCTGAACTTAACTCATTCAAATTTTAGATGGGCTCGGTGCAGCCAATGTTTGGTGAAGGACTTTTAAAATCCTATTCAACCCCTATAAACTCTTACCCCATGTCTTACTCATTGTAATGATGATAACAATTTTCTCTTTCTTCCTTTTTAACCAACAACGTCGTCTTTTTTCCTAATGATGATAAATTTTCTCTCTCTTCCTCACTTCAACCAACCTGTCTTATCTCCTATTTTACAGATTGTTTATTTTCTCTCATCTCCTTTTCTTTTCATCTACTTCTTCAACTAATGAAATTTATATCTATCTAGTTTTTTTATAATCTCCTCCATTAAAGCTCCCCAACCACTACCATCATCTCCTTTTCTTTTCGTCTACTTCTTCGACTAATGAAATTTATATCTATCTAGTTTTTTTATAATCTCCTCCATTAAAGCTCCCCAACTACTACCATATTCTCTATTCTCTGTGTCATTTTTTTGAGAAGATGGGTATTTAATATATTTCACTAGATTCAATAGGAACAGTTCGATTTTGAAGATCTATTTTGTATCTTTCAAATTAGTGTATTTATTACACTGTAATTTTTGTACTTCAACAACAATTTTGTAAAGTATACATATAGAGAAAGTTATGTTAGAATCTTTACATCAACACACACTGTGCACAAAAATCACTTTGGTTAAAAATAAAAATTACATACGAGACATCACTATTAAACTTTATAAAAATAAAAAACAATCATATAATTTTTTTAATTAAAAACACAAAAAAATAAAAACTATATATAAAATTCATGTTTCGTATATATATGATAATATTCCTCGACTGATTAATAATAAGAAGCCATGTATGAAAAAAAGTTGAAGATTTCAATTACACATAAAGCAAAAAAGGTTGCCAAATTTCCGATTTTTCAAAAGATAAAGGATAAAATTACCAGCTAAAAAAGATAATTAGTAAAATTGTCAAAATTAAAAGTGAATTAATAAAACAATAATTAATTCATGTAAATAATTACACGCAGACGCCAAATTTGAATAATTACATATAATTCATGTTAATGTTTGGGTTGATGTACACCAGTTTCATATTTTATTAATCTACAAGATTGTGTTTAATCACATATAATATATATAATACATATAATATATATATATATATTATACATGTATTAATGTAATAAATATTTCTAACAAATATCACATATCATTTGATAATATATATGTATATACAAATCCCAATAAAGTTATCTCAAATCTTACCCTATAAAATCTCAATACAAAAAAAGATTTTCAAAATCCAAACTATCAAAATCCTCCTAAATCCCAAATCCAGACTTGCCAAAGCTACATTAAATCCAATCCAAACATACCCTTATAGACAAGTAATCATACACTAAATTTTTTGTTCGAGTACATAACCAAAGTCCAGTCACTTAATTTCCTACTATATTTCGAAACCCAAACCCCACCAAGGCAAATCAAAGCTGAAGTAGATATCAATTGAATGTAACAAAAAATGAATAAATTGGTAAAGAAATTTTTACTTAGATAAGAATGTACTTAACTCTACACTTGCCGATTATGGAAAAGAAATCGGTTTTCTAAACTCAATTGTGTAACACATCTTCTTTACTTGTCACCCCCCACAAATCTACTATTTAAACCAAGGCATCTCCTTCGATTCCCTGATCCAACGGCCACAACCACAAAAGTAAACAAAATAAAAGAACTCTTGCTAATATTACATCCTCTCAAATACCTGTACAAATCGGGCAAACTCACTGGGTTCGAGACTCGAGTTGGCCCTTAAATCCGAAAAGGCAATCCGAAATTCTGGTAAGTTCTGATTTCTCCTTTCAGGCCAGCAGTTACTATAACCATACCCCAAGCTGACCTGTTTTGATAAAACCCATTCGAGAAGTCTGCGCTGACGTGAGGGCTACAGTGGTTCTTGGTAGCCAATAGAAGTTTCTCTTCGGGCCATGTTGCTGAGATTCTATCAAAGAGGTAGCTGTTGGGCCCACTGGATAGAGGCCCATTGAGTGGGCTGTTACTGCACCCTGATATTAAGGGTGAGCATCCTTCACTGCCGTTGGTTTCTTCGACAGGTGTTGTTGGATGATACTCGCTTAGGACCTCGAAACGATCAGTGGTGCCGTTTTGTGCTCTGGGACAAATATCTTGGACACACCATGTGTCGGACTTGCCAGGCCAAGGGATTGCCATGGATACATCTTGACAGTGAAACAGCTCGTAGGATTGAGTCACCTTAATGCCTTTACTTCTGTTTGGTCGGGATTCACCTTCATGTCTCCATACGTATACGTATGAATCTTCACTGGCAGCAACAATGTATTTTCCATTGGAAGTGAGGGAAGCTGAAATTTGGCTGTTGGTGTTGTGAAATCCTGTCAAAGTTTCAGTGAAATTTGTTGTTGAAGATAGAATTTTCCAAAATATTTGAACCAAGAGTATTGCTAAATGCTAAGGTCATCGAAGAATAAAAGTTCAAGGACGCTGTGCTAGCTTCCTAGGTTCAGTCGCATCAATGTACTACTGTTCTAATGAATTGCACGATTTTGTTTA
The DNA here is from genome assembly GCA_954870855.1 of Scutellaria minor. Taxonomy (NCBI): domain Eukaryota; kingdom Viridiplantae; phylum Streptophyta; class Magnoliopsida; order Lamiales; family Lamiaceae; genus Scutellaria; species Scutellaria minor. The sequence goes on from OX940727.1 coordinate 9,386,518, forward strand.
TTCAGTGTTCACAACTAAAATAAATGACGACAACTGTTCATATTTCATATTAATATCTGCAGAAAATGGGAGGAGCACGAACATAACTATGTATTAAGAAAAACAAATGCATTCTTAAAACAAAGTAACATTTGGACTGAGGTGCCATGTTTCTCTACCAAACAGTGGCACGTAGACACCAGTTGAAAAGGAAAAACTTTGGTGAGTACAGTTGATCAATAAGAGCAAGGCTCACAACTGAAAAGCATCATTAAAGAACATAACAGACATTACCACAGAAAAGGATTTAAAATTTACTGCAAATTTGATATACCTTTGAACTTATGAACAAGATCAACACCATCTATGACTCGAACCCGAGAATCTGCCGATGTAACAAGGACTTCTGATGTACTTCCAGGTGCAAACTGTGCAATGAAAACTTTTAGCAAGTATAAGAATAATGGAATTTGAATTGATTTTCTGAAGAATAAGAACTTTGTCAAAGACAAAAAAAAGCATCTATACTCTACAGAAGTGTTGTGACCCAACAATCTGACAACCCAACCCCACCCACTCTTTCTGTGTATGTATGTTTGGCACATACTAAAAAGGTTATTGATTGGATGTGTAATCATGAACAAGCTTACCTGGAAACCAGTAATTTTCTTCTGATGAGATTTCTTCTTCTTATTCTGCAGATTGATCTGGCTTTTCTGCAGCAATTTATTTTCTGGAATAACAAGTAACATGCATAAATAATTTACTTTCCAACAGAAGTTTATCTTTCTAAACAAAGCTATTATTATGTACCTGATGTGTTGTATAAGCGGCAGCTACCCTTGTATGAACCAACTAGTGCCCCCTACCAAGATTTTACAAACATATCTATGAGAAAAATCTATGGAATGCAAAAGTTAGGAGGAATTTTCCCCTGATATACATGGACAATATTTAGGAAATAGGTTCTCATATATATGTGATTTGTCCCTCACCTGTCCATCAGGTGTGTAGCAAGCTGCAGTGACCATTTCATGCAAATCATTCCAATCAACAACTTGGCGATCAGGAATGCTCCATATTCGCACCTTAGCATCTAAGGATCCACTGATGAAGTATCTATCATCAACTGGATTAAATTGGATACATGTTACTGTGTCAAGGGAAATTGAAAAAACACATCAGAAGATAAAATTTTTTTTCTGTTCTCAAGTAACAACAAAAGCATTTTTACAGACAAATAAAACACAAAGTTGCACAGAACATTGGAACGAAGAGGAGGCAAAAGACATAAAAGCAGATGATAAAATAAGCAACTTTAAAAAAGAAATAAATATTTCTAACGTGCATTAACTAAGCCATCAAGATGCTAACCAGGTCGATGTAGTAGCCATTTCAATAAATGAACAGGAAAGTTAAAACTTTTACCACTGAACTAATACTCTGTGGCCCATAGGTTTACCATATAAATACTCAATGGCAAATTATCAAGTATCAGCGTTCAGAACCACCAGATATATGACCCCCAGTCCATTTTGTAAAATCAGTACTCCAACACGTTCATGCCCTTGAGCAGATTTTGTTTTCACGTTTAAGTACCAAACTATTAATACAAACGGACCAAGACAAGCACAGAACCTTGTATTACATACCCATTCTTGTTTTGAAAAGGTGTCATGTTGTTATTATTATTATTCTTATTCTTATTCTTATTCTTATTCTTATTCTTATTCTTATTATTATTATTATTATTATTGTTATTTGTGAACGGCCTCACAGGTGTTTCAATATTTTAGAGATCAAATGACCCCTGCATATGATCATAAAATGTCCCAATTTGTTCGCTTCTTTCTCCCATCTCTCCCAATAAATATTCCTAGCCCATCCTTCACTCAACAAGCATTTAGTTTTGGCCCAGTGGCCGGGGCAGCCATAAACTCATCCAAACTGTTACTTTCTACCAAAATGTTCCAGCCTAATGCAATCAAAGAAGGATCATACTGAGTACCGTATGCATATATTAGATATATAGTTGTAGGCTTCTGCTATATGTTACTTAAAAATGGAATTTAAAATAGCAGATAGATCCAAAGAGCTCCAGCAGGCAGCTAAGCAATAATAAGGGTATTTCCCTTTCTAAATGCTACAAAAGGAATTCCACGAAGTAACAGAGTGCGCAGTTTACCATAATCACTGTGTGAGAAGATCTTTAAACAAGATTTGCTAGACAAATCCCATAGCCGCACCGTTTTGTCCATTGAAGATGATAGCAATTGCTGGAGATGACAAATAATTGAGTGACTACGCAAGCGCTTGATTTAAACTAAAGCAAATAGCAAACTTTGAAAAACGGAACATAAGAAAGAAACAACACAAATTTTCTTGAAGAACATGGCCAATCATAATCATCTGTTGTATGTTGCAGATAAGCATCGATGTTGGAACCATTGCCAAAAATACAGGTAAGAGATTTGAAAATCACTTGATAAAATTAAAAATCATGTGGTTTAATACTCTCCCTCCATAAGTAACCCTCCAAATAGCTGTTGCAAGAAAACTCCAACTCCTTTAGACAATGAAGTGAATACTTTCTTTTCCACTTTTGACACATTTAACATCACTGCATCACATGTGAGGCCAAAGTAAATGTCCTCAAATTCAAATGCACAGCCAGCATATTTGATTGAAAAAGTCAATGTGGTTTAATTATCATTCTTCTATTGTCTTAAAAGTTTTTATATTATTGTTGCAGGGACATGAGACAGGATTAGAAATAGCTGAACAAACCTGTTGAACTGCATTTGACTAAATATCTTGAATGGAAGAAATAAATTTTACACCTGAATTGGTCAAATTCTCATTAATAGCATTAGGTGTACATATCGGCTATGAAGCAGCAGAGGATGATAGTTTAATGCCTGATATACTTAAAGAGTTTAGAATAGTATGTTAATGTTTCATCCCTCTTGACGAAAACCCACAAGCATATATGATTTTCCCTTATCCCCTGTTTTCTTCTTAGACATACTAAATATTTCCCTAAAATGATAATACATCACACAATCCAATAATAGGGCTATATGCAAAAAAAACTTATGGTGACTAGTGACTACATGCAACTATAGAAGTACTTACCGTCATCATAAACAACAATACAAAAGGTTAACATTGCATTACAGTCTAATAGAGTGAAATCTACAAGGTCACTCAAACATCAACATAAGGGAATTCAACCTTCCATACATCAGAAAATTTTAAAGGCATCAACTTATTTATCAAGATGTTAATCTGGTGAAAGAGCCATGATAAAAATAAAGAAGTGCTAACTGACCTGAGACTTGGACCATGAGAGGTCTAGTACATCAGCCAAATGTCCTTGGAATGAACAGATAGGTTTCTCCAAGAGGGCAAACACTGTTTCAGGCACCAAAATCTGTTCAAGACTCACGGATTTTCTACTTATAGACGACCTCCCTCTTCTCTTCTTCTCTGAGTGACCATCTAAATTTGGTGACACAGATGAGGGCTCTGGTGATCCATTGGCCAACAACAGTAGATTGAAATTCCCATCTTCCAACTTATCGAAAAGGAAATCCCCCTTCCTCTCTGTTTCCACAACCTGCCACACATGAATTACACAGTCCTCACCAGCACTAGCCAGATATTTTCCATCCAAACTAAACTTAATTGCCCAAATTGACCCATTGTGAGCCTGAATCTCCTGGCTCTTGTACATTGCCGTAAGCTCTTTAACAGACTTCCCATACTGCCTGACACGAACTCTTTCTGGCCCATGAAAGGAAACATCCTGACTATCATCAGTGGCAGAGCTTGATCTCCTCCCACCCTTCTCAGATGATGTATCTCTCTCATCACTACTACGCCTCTCCTTATGCCCTGTAACAGAACTTGCCACATTCTTTATACTTCTCAGCCAACTCCCCCTCTTCTTCAACTTAGAAACAGTCCCAAAGCTCCCATCAGCATTCAAATCCAAGCCATCCTTGTTTCCATCCTCAACATTCTGTCTCCTCATCAATTCCTGTACGATTGGTGAAGTCCCAACACACATCTCAGATGAAAACTCCTCCATGGTCAACTGGCGACCAGTTCCCACTTCCTTAATCTTTTCCCAAGTCCCATCCTCCCTCACCTCATTCACCACAAACTCCTTTCCATTGTCAAGATTCTTTATCATACACATGGCATTCACATCATCAGAACCATCACACTCCAAACTCCCAACCAACTCCTCATCCCTTGTAACCGGCGATAAGCCACTAATGCTCCCATTACAGTTGCAGACAATTCTATTCTTCACTTTTGGGGGTTTATGGGGAGACACCGTACTGCTTACTGGCACTTGACTACTGCTTCTTGATCTCCCAATACAACAATGGCTTTGATCATCATTAACATCCATTGCACTTCCACCAGTTACCAAATCATTCGAATGAATTTCAGCCTTACGCGGATTACAATCCCCATCCGACTTCGATCGAACCATCCCAAACGCTCTAATATTACGATGACTACTATCATCAGCATTAACATAATCACTACTATTATCATTGAAATTCGAAGTATTATCATCAGTACAGCAAGATGGGGAGTTTATGTGATGGGATGAGAGAGATAGGGACACGGATAAGGAGAGAGAAGGGTGTTGACGGAGGAGAGAAGGGTCACGAGTGAGGCCCATCTGGCGGAGGAGGCGGAAGCGTCGCTCCTCCACCGACGAGGGCTGAGAGATCCAAACGTCGTAGTTTTGGGAGACGCCCTTGGGGAACTTAGGAACGGGGCCATTGTAATCGGAACTGCAATTGGAGTAGGGATCGTAGTCCTCCTCGGGGTCGGAGGTGGAGGGGGAGCAGGAGCAGGAAGTGTTGGAAGAAGAAAGGAGGCGGTCGAGTGAGTCATGGAAGCACTGCTCCTCCTCCTCGTCTTCTTCTTCCCCGGCTTTGCTCATCGTTTATAACCGCCCATGGAAACCCGGTTCACAATGCTCGATCCATCTTGCAGTGGACGGTTGCCCCGGACCCGAGAACCGACTCAATTTTCCCACCCAATTCTCTCTCTCTAGTTTCCGCTGTGTGGGGAGGAGAGAGAGGAAGTGTGGGTGCGCTTGGAGAGTGCGTGATTGCGTGGGGAAACGGAGAGATCGGACAATGTTGGAAGAAGGGGGTTTAACGTTGGGGAACTCAGATCCGATGATGAGTTTGAGAGAGAGAGAGAGAGAGCAGAGAGGGAACGGTGTCGTGTAGTGATGTGTCGTGAGGGCTGCTTTTGTTTGGTTTTGCGAGTTTTGGAGATCAAAATAGAAATAAATATAAATATGATTTGGGTGCTCATCTTATTTAGCTACCAAATAAATTATTAAATATTTATATATATATATATATATATATATTCAATAACAAAGTTTGAGCGAACATATGGTGCGCAGAGAAGAAGGGTAGCCTCTGTTGTATGATAATAATTGGCATTAATTTTTTTTTTCTTTTTGTTGGGTGTTTGTAATTGGGAACAAAAAAACTCATGTGAGACAGTCTCATGAATAATTTCCGTGAGACGGACCTCATCACTCATAAACAACATGTGAATTGTAGAGTTTGGATGATGGATAATTGAGTTGTGGGTTGACTCGTCTCACACAAAGTATTAAAATTTCGTGAGACGGTCTCACAATAAATTTACTCAATTGGGAATGGGAGATTAGGAATGATAGTTATTGCGAATGATAATTGATATTCTCTATTCATATTTTTCTATTTCATTTTTAGGCTAGGTAATGTATAAAAAGAACTATAGATTATTTATTTATTTGAAAATATAGTGACATAATTTACTTGGTTTTAGTTTATTAGCTTTTAAAATTATTCCAACAAAACTAACAAAATGTTACAGTTGACTAGTTGAGCAACAATATTCAAATCTCAAACTTTAAATAGTAATTGGAAAAAAAAAGTGTTATCAAGAAAGTAGTAAATCCCACATCAGATAGACTGTAAAACTTGTAACTACTCGAAAAATTCCCCAAAATGTGTTATGTAGTACATCCAAAATACAGCTTGTTGTTTATTTACTTATTTATTTTCTGACTACTTTCTTTTTCAAGATTAATTGACAAAATATTAGATGCATAAATTCACCTTAAATTCCACGCAAATCTATCATTTCACAGATCTGAATATGTACCAAAATGTCACTTTATATTTGTAATAAATAAGATGCCCCAAAACTAAATTGTTACCATTATTTTATTTAATCATGAAAGTAAACATTCTGAAACTTGATAGCAAAAATAAAATAAACAATTCAAAATTTTGTAAACATCCTTTTATTTTGGTCCATTATTTGTAAAATTGTCGATTTGATCATTATTTATATTTTTTGGTCTATTCGTCATAACGGTCAAAATTAGCGTATGTGGAAGGCACGCAATTATCATTTTAAGTATCTCATTAATCGTTTAAAACAAATCCAATTGTTCTCTAAAAAAATAATAAAAAAATCAATCCAGACTCAATATTATAAACATTCCACCTATTAAAAACACAATGGATGCATCATGTTGATCTTAGTATATACATATGGATAATGTGTTTATTTATGTGTATGTAGATGGATATCATATTGAATGTGAGTTGGTTGGTTTAGTATATTAAAATTGTTGGAAACACTTGGGTTTCCAATTATCCCAAGAATTTGAGTTTCAAACGTGTAATTTTTGAGATGAAAGCTAAACAAGTATGTGATGCAAGATTTTCTTTGGAGCTAAAAATTTTCAGAGTTTGGTAAATACTATGTAAGCATATTTTATTGCAAAATCTTTTATTCTCAATTGTTTTTATTTGTTATAATACCAATATCAAGATACTTCATGTTGTTGGGACTTCTCACAATTTTACAAGTCATCATTGTTGGATTAAACGAAGATACTTCATATTGTTGGGACTTCTCACAATTTTACAAGTCCTCATTGTTAGATTAAACCTCCTGCTTATATGGAAGATCTTCTCAATATTTGCAGTTCTTGTTGTTATTAATATATTAGTCTTTCTTTTGTTTGAAAAAAAATGAATGATACATTTGATGAATTTTATTTGGATAATATGTAACATGCATAATGTGTTTCACCTATATAACATCCAACCACAGTTCTCATGTTATTTACCATAATCGCATAATATAATTTTCAGCTTGCAATGTTTGCTCTCTCTTGCCAGTTTTTTTTTTTCTCCTTTTGTTTAATGTTCGGTTAATGATAATGTAGAATATGGTTCTCCAATAAATAAATATATAATAATGTTGAACATGTTAACAATTTATTTAATTACAGACATACCACGTGTGGGAGTGGCTTGATTCCTAACAGCCTGTTTGGTTTCAGATAAATACTTTTAATCACCTCTAATTAATCATATATGACAACAACAACAAAAATTAAAAAAATCAAGTTGTAGTTTTAATATTTCGTGTATTTGGTTTTACAATTTCACAATAAAAAAATAAAAAAAGGATATTATTTTATATTCATTTGAGAATTCAAACTTTCTTATTGAACAAATGAACTAGCTTTACAAATGGACCACCACTAAAATTTCATTGATGGGTTTGAGTAGAATTATGGCATCTGCAACATTGATTGATGACCCACCATATTGTGAGGTCGTTTCAAGATTCGAATATAGATGATCCAATTTGATTTAATAATAAAGAAGACTGAATTCAGGATCAATTTATTGTTTTCTGTTTTAGCCAAACATTAGAGCACAAATTATTACATTTAACTAAATGTTGAGGGGCAAAAGGGTATTCATTTAACGGTAAAGAAAATTGTAGAGGGACAAACAAATCAAAACAATAGGTGGGGTTATTACATGAATATCACAGCTAAACTAGAATCCTAGGGCAAGATGAGCATTGGAGAACAGAATATGATGCATATAAAATCCACGAATTCGCAAACCAAGTCGATCAGAATAATCATACTATTGACAGTATAATGACACTCACCATTATACTCACTTATATGCTGCCATGCCAACCCCGGCTTCTCCACCATAAGGCGCGAAACTTCCCCTGGCCTTGGAATAACTAACATAATAGAACTCGGAGATGATGCCACTGAATAAAACGAAAGCTGCTCCAGCTGCAAAAACTCCCCTTCTCACAGTCTCGCATGAGGGTGGGTTATCGAAAAACCTTCTAGTATACTTAGTGTGATAAGCATTCCTCACTGAACCAGCAAGCAAGCAGGCCTCAGCAATGAGAAACGTAACCCTGCATCGAAAATATTTTGATCTTAATTACTTGATGAAGATATAGAGAAAAGCCAGGGTATGTTGAGAAAAGACATTGATTTCAATTGTAGGTTTTTTTCTAGCAATTTTTTCTTTAAAATCCAGCTATTCAATGGTAAAATGTGCTTGTAAAGCATGTACCAGCAGAAAATGAAAAGAAGAACAGCACAAGCCCTCGAGCCTCCAGGTTTAAGGGGAGTTCCACAGCAGAAGCATTTACTTGCAGCCATTATAACTACTTGGCTTGCCATGAGGAAGAGAAATGCACCAACACCATATCCAGTTGCAATATCAGAATCATAAACACAATAGCTATAGTTACCCTCGGTGTCCAACTTTGGTGTGCCCTGTCAACGAAAGATATATCAGATGCTAAAATTAAACCAAGCAGAGATGTCCCACGGATAAAGATGTTATGAGGAGAAGAAACAACACTACAGTTAATGTGCTTAACAGCTTTAAGATGCCAAATGAAGCACAAATGGAGAAGCATCACAGACATGCACCTGCTAAATAAGTGTATCTTTGAATAATACTCGTGAAGCTTTTCTATGCGGCATTTGATTTAGAGCTTTAGTTGTAGGATTTTGGCTACCATTGCCTTTTCATGTTTCTAGTCTCGGTGTTGATATGTGCCTATGATCAATTAGCAAGACAAGGGATTGAACTATATTCCATTGTCAGTCAGTCAGGTTATGGAATCATATCACATGCCTAAAAGGTGAGAATAGTCCGATCAATCAAAAGAATTTTGAATATGGATATACATGCAGAGCTAAGCTATTCATTAGTCACCAATACGCATATATCCAATAACGGCAAGGAATCTTAAATTATGATTTAAAAGAATATGCAATTCGAAATTGATATAAGCTATAAGATGATTTTTTTTTGTCGGTACAATGTTATTGAAAGCTTTTGTTAATGTATGCTTAAGAAGTATACATTTATCATAAACCTTCATTCCATCATCATCAGAAAAATGATAAACAGTAATTAACGCACGGTAGTTAATGAAACGAACTTCCTCAAATAATGAAAAAAATATAGAATAGAACATAGTCATCATAATACTCATGATTGTTTTCAATTTCTCGAATCATCCGAACTCACAAACCCAAATTATTAAACAATTTCCCAATTAATATCCCCAGCGGCACACAGATTCAGAACTTCCCAATCTCTTAGAGAAAACCCTAGCCCACATCCAAACCAATTAAATGCAACACAAAAACTGAAAATGGAATCATCAATCTACAATTAACACTCACCGACTCGCGAAGACAAAAACACGCTAAGGTAGACAAATGCAGAAAAGCATTCAGAGAGGCGAGAGAAAATCCTCAGAAAGCAAAAGGAGAAAAATGAAAAAGGAAACTCACATGGCTTCTCCTCTGCTCAGCAGCAACAGCCAAACCAAAAGCAATGAGATCGAAAAGGAAGACAGTGATGAGTAAGAGCTTGGAAGCCATTGAAGTCGCAGCAGAGAAGTTCACACACGAAAGCAGATCTAGATCTTTCGATTGCTCCTTCTTCCCGTCTCGTGAGTTTCTCTCTCTACAAATAGATGAGAGTTGAGTAATGAAGAAGCTCTCTAAAATAAATCGATTGAGAGAGAGACAGCTCAACGTTTCACCTACAGTCCAAAGGTACTCTCCACCGAATTTAATGGAAATCCATATTCAGCCTCCACCAAACGCTATAGCCACACCGCATTAAGACTGCAATGACAATAATACCCTCCAAAGTTTTAGCTGTCTTGTTCACTTTTCATTCGCGATCACCATATTCTCTCTCAATTGCAAATGACACCTCGGCATATAGAAAGTCGTTGTCTACCCCTAAAATTTATATATATATATATATATATATATATATATATATATATATATATATATAGCAAATAGTCATATATACCCCAAACATATAAACAATTTCCCTTTCTAACCCTTAATATAAGGGTTTAACCTTTTCTACCCCTTTTTGATCAGTCAGATTGAATAGTATGTATGAATAGTGAAATAATGAGACATGTGCATGTATTTGGTCGGCTACACATATGCAAGGTGATGAGAAATTTGCATGCCCTTGCATGGGTCAGAAATGAAGAGAGGTTACACGAAAATTTCCATAAAATGTTTAGTTCACGAAAATTTAATTGTAATGCTACACGAAGATTTTCATAATGCTATATTTTAGTTTCAAATGTTAGAAGAAATAAATTTAGTAAATGGAATTTTGTTAAACTGAAAGCTGCACGAAAATTAATTTTTAGGGCTGCACGAAAATTAATTTTAAGTGCTGCACGAAAATTAATTGTAAAGGCTGCACAAAAATTAATTGTAAGGGCTGCACGAAAATTAATTTTTAGGGCTGCACGAAAATTAATTTTAAAGGTTGCACGAAAATTAATTGTAAGGGCTGCACGAAAATTAATTGTAAGGGCTGCATGAAAATTAATTTTAAGTGCTGCACGAAAATTAATTTTAAGTGCTGCACGAAAATTATTTTTAAATGCTACCCGAAAATTATTTTAAACTGCTACATGAAGATTTCCATAATTTCATTGGAAGGCCTATTGTTCTAATGTTCGTGCACCTTAATGTTTAATTTTTAAATGCTACCATAAATGTTTGTGCACCCTATTGTTCTAATGTTCGTGCACCTTTAAATTCATAATTTAGCCTATTGTTCGTGCACCTTTAAATTACAATTTCATATTTCATTTCAATTAATTTTCGTGTAACGTTGAGTTTAATGTTTAATGTTCGTGAAACATTAAACTTAATTTTGTGTAAGGTTTACTATTTTTTTATGTTCGTGTAAGGTTTACACTTCAAATAATTTCGTTCAACCCTACTTCTATATTAATGGATGTCAATGATGTGAAAGCGGGTAGTTACGAGAATTAATATTTGGCAGACAGGTTGACAGATTTTTGGGGTATTTTGGGATCAACTCTTATATTTTGGGGTACTATTGACACTATTTTATCATTAGGGGTATTAAAGGATTTTCTTATACAAAAAGGGGTAGTTTGGGCTGGGAACCCTATATATATATCATGTTCAACACTAAATTAATTATATAATGCTAAAGTTATCAATATCCCACGGTTAGAAATTATTTCCTTTTCGTAACAATTTCGAATACAACAATTATTATTTCAATAAAAGTGACCTGTAATATTCCAAATCAATTATTAAATATTTCATGATTATTTTATATACAAGTTATGAATATTGAAAAAAAATCTACAACTCTCAGATTTTTTTATAAAAAATTATATTAAATCGTCTCATGAATATAACTTCATGAGATGAGGCCATCATTTACGACTTAAATTTATTTTAAAACTATAAATTAAATTATTTATATAATTAGATGAGGAAGTCTCTTGTGAGACCGTCTTACGAAATTTTAATACATTGCGTGAGACGGGTCAATCCACAACTCAATTACCCACCATCTAAATCCTATAATTCATATATTGTTTGTGGGTGATGGGGCTCCGTCTCACGAAAACTATCCGTGAGACCGTCTCACATGAGTTTTTGCGTAATTAGATTTGTGCGAGTATCTAGTAAAAGTCATACTCCATTTTTTTCCCCAAAGAAAGAAGATGAGCAACAGCATGTGAAGCATAACTTAAGTAAAAAGAAAAAGAGGGTTGGACAATTGGAGTGTCGGTGGCTTAAATATAGTCAAACAGATCTATCAAGTCAACGTTGGGTTATAGCCACATTCATACTAAATAATTTTGACTGGGCTCCCTAGAATTTTTAGTTTTTCTTTTTCGCCAAAGAATATATATTTTTTTAAATACACTCATTTAACATTTTGGTCTATCAAGTCAACGTTGGGTTATAGCCACATTCATACTAAATAATTTTGACTGGGCTCCCTAGAATTTTTAGTTTTTCTTTTTCGCCAAAGAATATATATTTTTTTTAAATACACTCATTTAACATTTTGGTCCATATACAGTAAGGGCTCGATTGGTTGGTGGGTTTAGGTTGGTTTGGAATTATAAACCAACCTAACCCCGTGATTGGTACGAAGGTTTATGGCCCGAAAAATTGGGCTAGCCCGGGCTTACAAATCGGGCTTATGGTGTGTTATTTCCCCTCTTCTAAACCCACCAATTTTGGTGGGTTTAATGTTGTATGAATGGTAATCAGTGTTCAATTACCAAACTGCCCTCATTGTATATAATTAATTATTTTATTATTTTTTGGGGTAGGGGCAAAACAATCTTTTAACTAATTTAATCAGTTTAAACCAACATGCCAATCACTCAATCACAATTAAACTCATATTTGCAAACACGCTGCCCATGCATACCAATCACCAATTTAACTCAAACTTAGGGGTGGTTCGGTACGGTATACCGTAAATTTCTCGCCATACCGTTATCGTACCGAAAATTTCGGTATACCGTACCTTCGGTATACCGAAATTTCGGTATAAGAAAAGTTCATACCGTTACCATACCGTCATTTCGGTATATCGGAATGGACCGGCATACCGTTCCATACCGGTATACCGAATGGACCGGCATACCGTTCCATAACGACATACCGTTCCATACCGGTATACCGGAATGGACCGACATACCGTTCCATACCGAAAATGATTTTTGTATTACCGAAAAAGATTTTTGTATTAGAATTATTAAAAAATAATATTGATATTTATTTTTATACCGGTATACCGAACATCCTTTTGTATTAGAATTATTAAAAATAATATTGATATTTATTTTTATACCGGTATACCGAATATCCTTTTGTATTAGAATTATTAAAAAATAATATTGATATTTATTTTTATACCGGTATACCGAAACTGTTCGGTATACCGAAAATTATTTCGGTATACCGGTATACCGAAAAAAAAAAAAATTCATACCGTTACCGTACCGAAATTTACCGGTACGGTATCATACCTTACCGAAATTTTCGGTATACCGATATTTTCGGTATTTTCGGTATTTTTTCGGTACGGTAAGTGCGGTATACCGGTATTTTCGGTATATTACCCACCCCTACTCAAACTCACCTTTACAAACCTACATATCAATCATCCAAAAAGTGTTATTTTGTCTTCGATGAACAGTAAAAGTCCGAAAAACCCAATCAACCTAAACAAACTCAACCTACGAACCAATCAAGCTCTAAGTGGATTATAAAAACTGATTCGCAATCCATATATGGCAATTATCTAATGATTCATTGTAGACCATTAACTATGCTGTACAACTCATTCTCAAAAAATAAAACGATATCAGTACATCTATAATTTACATTTATATCTTTACGAGTTATATATATATATATATATATATATATATATATATTCTACTACTATTATTATTATTATAGAAATATAAAGCTTCAGAGCACTTTCGAAATTTCTGATTGAAAGAAATATAACTCTATCATCGTTAACTTTAAAGATAATTAAATAATTTTAAAATTATGTTTTGGTTAATTGAATAGTTTAGAGTTAAACGATATCAATTGATTCATCTCTTTGAATAATTGGTTGAGATCCAAGTCCACTAAATTCTTATATTTATTACTTATTTTATGGGATCTTGAATTTATTAATTAAGGAATTTCAGTTTTCTTAAATTTTCATTTATTTTATTTTCTTGAAATTTTATCAGTGAGTTACCTTATTTATAGTTTGTCACAAGATGATCTCAATTTTTGATTTCCATGAATTCCACGATTATGAAATTAATATGACGAACTAAGTTTACCGTTAGAAAACAAGTACCAAGGAAAAGAGATGGATTTATTTCACAAAATCTTTTCAAGAGGGCACACAATAAAATTACAACTCCATGAAAAAATAAAAATAAAAACCTCAAAAATTATACATATTACCAAGACAAAACAATGGAAGCAGAATGTATATCAAAACCATAAATCATTTGACCATATATTAAACTTACAGAGTGAAGCATCAAACAAAGAACAAGAACAATAAGGAAACCAAAATCAAAACAAAACAGGAAAAAAAATGGTGATTGGAATGGACAAGAATTGTGTGAAGTTCAGATTGTGGTTCAAATATATTTGCTGTATGAAACCAAGATCACACAGTCGATGCTTCCATAGACTGTCTCCATAAATTATGGCATCAGTTGTCATGCTTTGCATCGTATAGTCAGAGAAGCAAACACATAGCGTACCTTGAGAGTGTGGTGAAGTATAAGCATGAGGCTCTTATGAAGAACTCAGGTTTTACGACCAAACAAGAGAAGCTTTCTGAAACCCTTTCGAACTTTTGGAGAGCTTTCATCATTGTCCCACTTCTTTCTGGAGTGAATTAGATCTGGACTTGCTTCATTGTATGGTGGAGTCGAGATATTCATCACTGTGATTTCAGGCGAAAAGGATAGCTTCTTTTTCTCACCAACTTTTTCATCAGTTATCAGCACAGTGGATTTCAAGTTATTTTCTACTGTGGCAATCTGAGTTGTAATCCCAACAGGATCATCAACACTACTTTGAAGCTCTCTTTGCATGGATAGATCTTCCGAAGAGTGTGTTTCTTTATCAGATACAAGTACCTTAATGGGGTTCTTGTCATCTGAGGCATTTTTTGTAGAAAGCATAGTTGGTTCACTCGTCTCGACTGAATTTACAGTACGCAATTCCTTAACACTCCCAAAATCTTCAATGGCATTCTTTCTCACAGCTCGTTCTGTACTTCTCGATTCCTCCAAATCTATGGGAGAGGCATCTGTGAAATCCTTTCCCTGAATGTTCAAAGAATTGCTCCTTGAATTATTTTTACTAGCCTTTTTATCTGAAAGATTGACCTTCTTCTCCTGAGTTCCCATTGTCTTCATTGATGGGGAAGTTGTTGTAATTGGGTTCACTTTTGAAGTTGGTTTTCTGTTTTGACCAACTTTCGATTCAGTTGGTAATTGCTTGTTTGTTGTCCGAGCAGCTGCAAGGCGATCAATGGTGGAACTCCTCAAAATAGGTTTACGTGATTTTTTACTCTCATCTTTTGTAGACACAGAGTTCTTCTTGCTATCCTTTGAGGGCCCTTTTGAAGTTTCCGTGGCAACACCCTTTGCAGCACTTCTTTCGGCAATTCTCTTCTGACGCTGCATCAACAGTTCTTCCATTCTCTTCCTTTTCTCTTCTTCCTGAGAGCAAAGAAGCAAGTAAGAAATTGGATACAGTACAGTCATGCCATAACATTTCATGAAACCACAAAGAAAGAATGATGTAACTTTGCTTGAGAAATTGTCACTCAGAGAATGTAGATGAAATCATAGATGATAATATGATACCTTTTCGGCTTTGCCTCTGTTCAGTGTGCTTCCAGCAGCTGAAATCTTGCTCCTAGAGGAAATTTCCGATTTGCTTCTTACCAGAGAACCGCTTGGAGCTTTAGACTTTGGTTCTTTTCCAGCCACCTTTCTTCCAAGTTCCTTACTATTTCTGACTTTGCTTGCATCACCTTTGCGAAGCAATTTAGCATCAACGCTATCACTTGGTTCATTCTTGGACTGACTTTTAACAGTTTCATATAGTGAAATATCATTGGCATGATCCATTTCAGGAGTCCATGATGGTCCTACTTGCTTTGCAGCAGAATCGTGCCCAAGCATCATAGAGAGGTCTTCAGGTTCACAGTGATTTCTAGCTTCAACCTTTCCTTGCGAATTTCCAGGCACACTATTCTGGAAATGGTTAGCTCCAACAATGTCTGAAACCATGAAAATGTCTGCCTTAGACTGAGTTTGTGGTGGACCATCTGATAGTCGAGATTGAACCATGAAAGAATCATCCAAAAGAGCATCTCTCTTATTTTCTCCAATTCGAAAATGATTGGAGGTTTGCTCTCCACGAAAGATGTTATGATCCATGCTCCCACCTGGATTTCCAGATATTTCTGATTTGCTGCCTATGATCCAATCTTCCTCTTTCTGGGCTTTAATGATGGATGATTCAGTGCCAAAATGAGCATTTCTCGAGTAGTAGTCTCCTTCGGCTCGTGATAGACCTAACAGCTCCTCATCTTTGGCCACCCTCTTAACAACTCCATGAAAATTTTCCCCACCTTCAAACTTCACATGAGGTTCTTCAATGCCATTTCCAGTGGATCTTTGCTTCAAAAGGAATTCATCGCTTGCATATTTTGGTTTACCTAAGGAAGATGAATTTTCCTGTCCATAAGACTTCTGAATAGAGTACTCTTCTTGAATCTGAATACTCTTCGAACCCATATCTTTTGAGTTTGAATCCGAATCCCTCATGAGGAGGTTTTGGAAGATATCCCAGTTCCCATCTTTCTTTTCTACTTCAGAATTAGTTGTATCTAAACCATTCTTCGTCTTGCTAGCTTTCTTGCTCTCATCTCGGACCTTGTTTTTGTGGGAGGTCGACTTTTGTTGCCTTTTCAATGACCCAACAGCTGCTTCCACCTGCTGTTTAATTGAATCCGCATCAACATATTCATCTTCATCTGAGGAAGAGCTTTCAGAATCACATCCACCTTCTTCATTTCTTCCTGAAGTGATGTAATTTATGTTACGGATAACAACCTTTCTCGAAGAACGTCTGCTATGCTTCTTGTGATGAGTCCGTTCATTCGAAGAAAGACTTGCATCATGATCATCATGATCTTGCTCATCACTTGAATCACTTCCTGAGCTGGATTGATCAATTTCATCGACTTCATCTTTGTTACTGTGTTGTCTCCCATGATTTGCAAATTTTTCCTTTTTCTTATTAAATGACTTGGATCTCTTACCATCTTTAATGTCCCTATTAAGATACATACTCGGATCCTGGAAATTTGCGGGCCATGGCACATTACCGGGATAATGTGATGGTGGAACCTGCATGCCCGGAAACATATACCCGGGATAGTGTGGGATCTGTTGAAACATTGGACCTTGAGAATTTTGCATATAGTCAGGATGATGGTTTTGCCAAGTTGGTAAGTGAGCTGCCCCTTCTGTGTGTTGTAGGTTGAACTCCACTGGTAAACCATTATCTGTTATTGTTATTAATCATGTATCATATCAATTATCCTTAAGACTAGCAGAAAATGTAGAAAATTAAATTTCGCATTTGAGAACAGTTATACAAAATGCATGATCAGGATATAGATAATATGAGCAGTTAAAAAGATCGACTTTCGAACTTTCAGTGAACTGAACAAAAAAATACAACTCTCATTAGCTTAATGAAAATGAAAAAAAGTTCTTAATGTTTCCCTAGCTGAAATCCAAGAACCAAACATAGCTTAGTGAAAATCAGGACGGAAGTGAAAAATCAATTCTTCAGAAAACTTGAAGAACTCCACTTGAAATAACAAATAATCAACAAAATGCACCACTAATATCTGAAACCAGTAATTTGAAATCAGGACAGTTGTAGAAGAAGACTCTTAACGAAACATTAAGCAATCAAATAAATCATCAACATGTAGTTTTTACAAAGAGAAGAGTATGAACAGAAATACCTTCACTGGTGTCCAAACTTCCATGTCTTGTGATCGAGTCAGATGTCGAACTCTTGACTGGACCAGTCTGATATAGGTCATTATGTTCACCAGCAAGTATAATTCCAGATGTTCCCAAGTATGATGCTTGCATTGCTGCGACTTCATCCATCCAAATCTTATCATCGTTTTTCTTCTTGCATAGTTCCATGAAGTTTGTGCATGCTTCCCTGAATACAATATAATTTATGCCCTTACATCAGTACAATCAAAGCCAAAAAAGAAGAAAAAAAAAAGACATAATATATGAGAGATCTCTTGTTGACAAGGTGCTTAGGTATCCAATAATATATTTCATCATTTATGGGAGTCCATGCGGAATTATTTCCTACCTCAGTCGGATAGCTCCAAAAGCATCGCTGAAAGATACAAGATCATAAATGTATTCCATCTCAAATCCCACCACCAAAGCACGTGCATAGGCCATTGCTTGCTCTTTCTTGAGCATTGCTTTCCGAGATTCCAGAACACGTTGAAGACGAACCCTATCCATTCCATGTAGAAAATTATTATTGCCAGAAACTCCAACATAAATGAATCAGAAATAAATCAAAAGCAAGAATGTACTTTGGCTTTTCTTCTGCTTCAGCATCACAGTCACCATTGGACTCAACTTTGGACTGAAGTTGGAGTTACATAATTAAACATCAATATCTGTTTGACAACTAAATCCAAGGTTTAAAAGATTCAAATACAGAGGATGGAAGTACCTTAGATGGAGCAAATGGAGTTCTAGGATCTCCATCTGTTGCCAAACAGGGCGCATGTTAGATAAAATAACACGATAATATGTTATTCATGGCAGATCATAAGAACATTAATTACTAAATTCAAGCCACCAAGTAATGAAGTCATAAAAACTAAACAAAACCTTGCTTCTCCATTTCTTATCACAGTACCTTGCACCTCTACTGTTCCATTTACTTGTTCATTCGATTCAATTGAGCTTTCAATCTGATTGATCTCTCTTTCAATGGTCACAAATCTCTCAAGAACTTCTGGTGTGCTAACAAACCTCACAAACCTAAAAATGAAGGAAAGGATAAGGACAAACAGAACACTTTAGTACCAGAACATAACATTAAACCCCTCAAAAGCAAAACTGCAAAACCATAACATAATTCAGAAATACCTTTCAAGAGTGGCCTTAGTAAACCATGAAGAAGTAGATGATGATGTAGGCTTAAGCGTAATCGAATAACCACCTTTTGAAATTTGATCTTTAGCTGATTTCAGATGCGAAACGAAAGGTTCCAACAATCCTGATGCTATTTTCTCTCTCTTTTTCCCGGCGAAGATCACAAGATCACACCTTCATTTTTTGTTTTCCAATTCATTCATTTGAGAATATCGTCGAACACCATGTAAACAACCCAAAAAATTCAAACAATTGGATTGGAAAATGAAGGGCATACCTGGTTCTTGTTGGTGTCAACTGAAACAAAGCATAATCAAGCAGAATCCTCGAATCCATAATGTGATCACCACCCAGAAGAGAAAATTCAACTATTTACAACGAAATGAAATTCCTCTTTATTAGAACATCCCTAATGCAAAATTGTTGAATCAGAAGCGTTGCAGATAAGAGAAATAGTGAGGAGCGCACATGCTACTGATAATACAAAGGACTTTTTTCAGATGGGTCCTACATTTTTCAAGGCCGACACTTTGTGTTTGTAAATATATGCATACATGAGAGAGAGAGAGAGAGAGAGAGAGAGGAATGGAATGAAAATCAATCAAGAATGGTTGGAAGGAAGAAGTATGTAGCAGTAGGTTGGAGGGTCATTTCAGAGGGTGAAAAATCTTGCTTATGAAAGTCTCAAAAATGGCACTCATCATAGTGTGTGTAGTGTGTGAGAGATAAGTAGTTTGCTTGGCTTGGTTGTCACTCTCATCAGATTGGGCAAAGAATAATAGATTTTCTCAGCCACTTTCTACCTCCATTTACCAATTTCTGCTTCCTTTTGCCACTATTTTCTCTCTCCTTCTAACTTTTTCTTTGCACTTCACCCCCTAACACTTTTGAAATTTATAGATTACTCATTCAAATTATAAATACATATTTTATATATAAAGGAAACTGAGATTGCAATTTATTTTAGTTAAATTATACCATTCTAATAAGAAAAGTGACCATAATTTACATGAATAGTGGACTACTTTTATGAAATAGAAAAAAGTGCATTCTTTACAATGTTGAGGATGGGGTTAATTTTTTATGTACTACTTGGAATCATTTCAACTTTCATCTTGAAATGCATCCTAAAAATAATTTATAAATACTCTCTCTCTCTCTCTCTCTCTCTCACACAGAGGAAGTTAAAAACCCAAATCTAATTACAAGAATGTTAAAATAAAAATACATTTAATAAGATATAATGAAGTTATAAAGTTGGTTGATGAATTGAGGTGAATCGTGAAGCCTTTTAATTTACAGACATAATTAAGATAGGTGGTGGACATCACATGTAGCTTCCTAAATATGGAGGTGGATCAAAAGTATACATCAAACTAAGGTACAGGATAATCAACATCACAAAAAATTTTATCAGATCAAACTACGAATATACTTTTATAAAAAAAAAAGTCTTATTATTTATTAATTAAATTCATTACAGAAACACATATGTGAAATGTAAGTTATGGATTAACTTGTCTCATAATATGAGATTTGTCAAATAATTTCATAAAAAATTACCTCATCAACATTATCTTTTCAAACTTTAATATGAGATTTCACTTTTTTTTTTCACGTTTTTTCTCAAACAATAAAAGGGTCTAACAATTTTTTGTCCTTTATATATTGTACGTGATTCTTTTGTAATATGACTTTAATACATATCATATGTATAATAATAATATCAACTATAAATATATAGGAGATGAAACAATATTTAGAACTAAGGATTTAGTGTATAACTCATTACAATTTTTTTTTTTATTTGGTATTTTGATCCATCAATATACATTATTTATAAAATAATATTAGTGATGCATGTTATCAGTTCATGCATGATGGCCATTAACCAATCCGATGAAATACTACAACTAATGATTATATATATTGGATATATAACATGTATAAAGTGTTGCATGAATAAAACCTGCAATTGGTTTTACTAACTGCTGTAATTTATGGAAGATGGATGATGAAGGTGACATATTCAACCATCACAAGTATCTTGCTCATTCTCTCTCTCTCTCCCCCCCTTCATCAATTAATTTCCCCAAAGATAGAAACAGGAAAATAAAGACGGCACTATATAGAAACATTATAATATCATTAATAACGAAAATTTAATTATCAATGACACACCAACTAATATATCTATTTTTGAGCAATAATGGATATATATAGTTAAAAAAATCAATCTTGTATGTCTTTAGTGCTTAAATAATATTTCATCTTTTTTTTTTTCGTAATTGGTTCAAAAAGATTTTTTTTTTCTTTTCAAAATGTGAAAACCACATAATCATTGATTATCGATATATATCACATGTCATAATTCAATAAAATACATTACCGGACAATTAATTATCCGGAAATGACGTTAATGACTTGACCTAGAATTCATGTTAGCTAGAGTTTAATTAATTATAATTGAAATTGTACTATATTGGTAATGGCAAACTTTATATCTAATAAAAGTCTACCTTAAAATCATGTATGTTTGGTGAAGTTGAAACCCAAATTAGATCAATGTGTCTACCTTATCTTAGCTGGTTAAATAGTGACTGTCTATCCATAATGATAGATGACTAAATTCCAATTCCATCTAAAGAGGGCCATAATTTGGGTCCATCTACTATTTTCTATGGTTATTATACTATCTAATTTGATTTTGGTATATCAATTAATACTTGTGGTTCAGTCTTAACCACCACAATTATTGCTATCAGCTTGCAGCTTTATTATTCTTAAAAAATCTGCTCAAAATTGTTTTACAAGTTTTTTCTCCCCAAAATTAGAATGTTTAATTTTAATACATGCTACTTGTGCATCGTGATTATATTAGTTAATATTCATTACTTGCGGTGATCAATTGTCGAAAATAAAATGAAACTGAATATAAACTATGCTGCGTACACTTTTTTTTTAATTTTTTTTATGGCTGTTTATTTAAAAAATTTAGGTATTGGAGAACTACATATACATGTGGCCAAGATCCAAGTGAAGAGAAGAGATTGTTGTTATTGAAATGGACAATGACCCACGTTGAATACACGGGGGATCCTTATTCATTAAGTCTCTTTTTATATTTTACAAGCCAAAACCTTTCAATAACTTACCAACTTGGTCATAAAATATGATTAAAAAAAGATATATAAGTACGATAAAAATATAAATGCTCTTCTAAAATGTTCATTTTTGTTGCACTTTGTCATCTCGAACAAATTTGAACATTCGATTGTTTTGCATTCTAAGGATCAATATATGAACTAACATACAGCGGCATTTGCCATGAAACAATGATACATACACACTGCAAATCTATATTCAAATTGAATCTCTGAATGCATCTTTCTTTGCATATGAAACAGAAACAATAGCAGATAAGTTAGCATCATCAACAAAGCTGAGATTGGCCAAGAAATGTCTGTACCATGTTGCAGACAGCTTCGGAATCCTCTTCATTGTTTGGCGATCGACACCATATAACCCGAATTTTGGAACATATCCACTCGCCCATTCAAAATTATCCATCAAGCTCCATATAAGATAGCCTCGAACATCTGCCCCCTTCCTGCAAATTTTGATCAATGAGTCTAAGTCTACGAATTTGTGATGATAAACAAGCATGCATACGAGAGAACTAAGAGACAGACATTGGTTTTAGAAGCTATTGGATATTCGGTTGAACAAGACAGCTTTTAATACTTCAAAAAAGCTTTAGGCTTTTCGTTGAATTTGAATACCTTATAGCTTGAGCAAGATATGCAAGATAGGATCGATGAAAATGGATTCTCTCCACATCCTGCTCTAAGTTGCCATCTTTGTTTGCCGGAGAGCTATAACCTGAGATTGTAGTCATATCAGTTTCTATACAGTTCTGAACAATATGCGCATTGTGAATACTCAATCATTATAGCATTACCATTTTCAGTGACGATTATTGCCTTGCTGTGGTATCTCTCCTTGACATAGTGCACAATATCTTCCATGCCTCTTGGGACCACATAAAAATGAGCCATTCCAGTCTGCAAGAGGAACAGAAAAAATGATCCATGATTGTATCCAAAAGATCAGAAGACAATTGTTACTACTTAGAGATAAAGGATGATGATTTCACACTGGTTCGCCAATTGGAACACCATCGCGTTCTCCATTAGTGCACACGAACCCCCGGATTGCACGATCACTGCCATCGATGCAGCTAGATGCATTGCAGAGGCAAGTAGAATGGATGCAATCCTTGGCATAAAGTGTGCTATAATGGTTTATCCCAATAAAGTCTATGCTATCTCTCAAAAGCTCCTTTTCCTCTGAAGAAAACCTTGGCAATTCGCTTCCATGGTATTTCTTCATTTCTAGAGGGTAATCCCCCCAGACAAGGGGATCCAACATCCTTTCAATGACGAAACAAATATATTTATACCATGATCATAGAAACAGAGAGTATTCTTTTCTAATTTAAAAGTTACCATGCAATATTGAAAGCCAAGGCCCTGTTTGCAGCATCCTTATCATCCTTGCTATCTGTCATTGGCACGTACATGAATGCAGACACAGTGAGGCCTAATATGCCATCCACTTTGGACTGCATAAACATTGTCTCATACATAAGGAAGAGAAAACAGATTCAAACATTTTTCAAGGTTCTTGATTTCTGATTCTTGCCTTAAACCTGTCACGATACATCTCAGAAGCCTTGGCATGGGCCAACAACAAGTTGTGCACTACAATGAGAGGCTCAACATCGGAATTCCCATTAGTACAGTTACCAAAAGGAGGTGAACATCGAGCAGGTGGGAATTCAGCAAGCATATAGGCAAATTGTGCATATATGTTGGGCTCATTGATTGAAATCCAATACTTCACACGATCAGCAAAAAATTTGAAACATATTTCAGCAAAATGGAGATACTCTTCCCTATTGAAACACCAGCCTCACATTAGCACCACCAGATGATAATATACTTGTAGAAAATCATTCAAGAATAACATTATTCACAAAAAGTCCCTCATTAAACAACATTATTAGCTATTAAATGTTCGTGGGATCAAAGTGGAAGTATGCTCACTGCATCAAAGGACTGAGCCAGCCCCCAAATCGGTCCTCAAGTTCTTGAGGAAACTCGTTGTGAAAAAGTGTCACGATAGGCTGAATACCTATATTGCAACTTATCATATTCCAACTGAAACAAACTACTAAGTTTGATTGAAGCATTGAATAATAAGATCACCAATCTGCATAGTACCTCTAAGAAGGAGATTATCTATAATATTGTTATAGAAAAGGATAGCAACTTGGTTAACCTCACCAAGTTTCCCTCCTACATTCATATTCAATCAGAAGAAAATAGTCAAGAAATCACATAAATAAAATGAAATGCAATTTTCAAATCAGAACAGGAAAGTTCATACTAGGAAGAACTCTGCTCCATGAAATCGAAAAGCGGTAAGCAGTCAATCCAAGTGAATGCATTATCTCAATATCTTCCTGGGATTTATTGAACAAAACAGATTTTCAAATCATTGTTTTACCTCTCAAATGATCTTCAATCAGAAGATTTAAGAACTAAAATAAAATTCAAGGGAATGAGATTACCATGTAACGATGGTAATGATCATCAGCTATATCAGCATTGCTCCCATCTTCTACATTTCCTGATAATTTCAATCATATCCAATTACAAATTTCGCAGAATTATAGAAAAAAAAAAAAAAAAGATAGATTCGATAAACTAGTTGACCACAAATTGAACCCAAACCCAAAACCTTCAATATGGCAGAAAACGTCCCAGTTGCTTAGGCTCCTACCATCTTCGCGAACTGCTCCTTCCACCTAAGCAAGATAGCAGAAATAACAATGCTCCAATGAGATTTCGAGAGTGAAAATTAGAAAAAGAGAAAAAAAAAAAAAAAACCAGAAACACGAACTTGATACGCAGAAGTGGCAGCTCCAAAGAGAAACCCGCGCGGAAAATCGGATCGTTTGATGTGAATTTCTTCATTAATGGAGGATTTGACAGTTGAAAATGGTGAGAGAAGTAAGATTACGATAATGTAAGTTAGTTTCATTTTCTCTCAGAAACAGAAGCAATGGTGGAATTAGTTCTTAATTACTCCTTATTTACATAAAACGTAAAATTACAAGATTATCTAAAATTTTGGCAAAATATTTGACTTTACAGCGAATTTTAAATCACGTGATTCATTATAAGGGAAAAATGTTATAACAGACTTAAACGTTTGCTTATGAATATGGAACACGATATAATGGATTCTTAATATTTTAAGATATTATCATTTCAACAATATTATTAAACTATCTCCATTGCATTGAATCTAAAATATCTCAATCTTTTAAGTTTCATCTCCAAGGGCATGCACTACTCTAGTGCAGGTTTTGCACTATTCTAGTGCAGAATCAACATCTTTTCTCTAACAGCTTGCACTACTTTCAGCACTACTTTATTTTTAATATCATTTTTATAAATTTATTAATACTAAAAATGTAATTAAAATACATATTACATGAAATAAAAGTGCAATAAAAATACATATTACATGATTAATAAAAGTGCAATAAAAATAAATATTACATCATGAAAAAAATGCATACTCCACTACATATTACATGATTAATACAATTAAAATTTAATATGAACTAATCAAATTAATTGAATTAATATTTAAATTGAATTAATTAAATTTTTAATACAATAAACTTAATTTTTAGCACTACTTTATTTTTATTATTATTTATGAATAAAAAGAAGAAGAAAATGAAGTAGTGCAGCACTACTAGTAGTGCAGAAATAGAAAATATATTAGAATAGTGCAAGAAGTAGTGCACCGTTGGAGAAGTTTAACCCTACACTAAAGCTATTTTAGTGCAAGGTTGGAGATGGTCTAGCTTGTTCAAAAGTTTTGATTTATGTTTCTAATTGTTGTCAAATAATAAATTTTGAATTTTAATAATATTTACTTTCGAGTTCTACCAAACTTGTGTTAATTTAGAATTGTTTTTTTTTTCCCATTTATTTGTACCATATCAAAAATTCTAAATTGCTACATTGTGAATTCTAAAAAAAAAAGAAAATATGATCCAAAATCATATGTCAAATAGCATCCTTAGGTTGAGTGCATAGCTCAAGAGAAAAAAAAATTATAAATAGATTGAGCGCATTGCAAAAATATTTACTACAGTATAACACGTTAAACACGATTTCCGATTAACCAGTCATCAATTGCCACGCATGATAGTTTAATGCAACTTGAAAGGCCACTATTTCTTTTAATATTAAAACTAAATCTCTTGTGAGACGGTCTCACGAAATTTTAATGTATTGCGTGAGACGGATCAATCCACCACCCAAACCCAACAATTAACAAGTTATTTGTGGTGATGAGACTTCATCTCACGAAAATTATCCGTGAGACCGTCTCACATGAGTTTTTGTGTAATATTAATTTGTTTATTAAAGTCTACTTTCTATTCTTTCCAATATCCACCATCCCACGAGGGGCCCACATATAGATTTTGGAAAGCCGTATCGGTTTTCTTTCTTTTTCTTTAAATGTCACGTTAGCGGTTTGCCACTCACTAAATTTCTTTTTAAATAGATAAAATACATGCAACAAAATTTCTTTTCATATTTTACAAGCCAACACCTTTCAATAATTCACCAACTTAAATCATAAAATATGATTAAAAATATAAAGATAAATATTAGTACAATAAAAATATAAATGTTGTTAAAAAATGTTCATTTTTGTTGCACTTTGTCATCTCGAACAAATTTGAACACTTGATTGCTTAACATTCTAACGATCAATATATGAACTAACATACACTGGCATTTGCCATCACACAATGATACATACACACTGCAAATCAATTATTCAAATTGAATCTCTGAATGCATCTTTCTTTGCATATGAAACCGTAGCAGAGAAGATAGCATCATCAACAAAGCTGAGATTGGCCAAGAAATGTCTGTACCAAGTTGCAGACAGCTTCGGAATCCTCTTCATTGTTTGGCGATCGACACCATATAACCCGAATTTTGGACCATATCCATTTGACCATTCAAAATTATCCATCAAGCTCCAAATAACATAGCCTCGAACATCTGCCCCCTTCCTGCAAATTTGATCTACGAGTCTAAGTCTACAAATTTGTGATGATAAACAAGCATGCATACGAGAGAACTAGGAGACAGACATTGGTTTTAGAAGCTATTGAGTTTATTTCAAAAAAGCTTTAGGATTTTCGTTGAATTTGAATACCTTATAGCTTGAGTAAGATATGCAAGATAGGATCGATGAAAATGGATTCTCTCCACATCCTGCTCTAAGTTGCCATCTTCGTTTTCCAGAGAGCTATAATCTGAGATTGTAGTCATATGATCAGTTTCTATATCTTAAAGAACAATATCATTACCTCTCTATAGGAAAGACAAATTATTGCAACTATTTTACCATTTTCAGTGATGATCATTGCCTTGTTGTGGTATCTCTCCTTGACATAGTGCACAATATCTTCCATGCCTCTTGGGACCACATAAAAATGAGCCATTCCAGTCTGCAAGAGGAACAGAGAAAATGATCCATGATTGTATCCAAAAGATCAGAAGACAATTGTTACTACTTAGAGATAAAGGATGATGATTTCACACTGGAACACCATCACGTTCTCCATTAGTGTACACGAACCCCCAGATTGCACGATCACTGCCATCGATGCAGCTAGATGCATTGCAGAGGCAAGTAGAATGGATACAATCCTTGGCATAAAGTGTGCTACAATGGTTTATCCCAATAAAGTCTATGCTATCTCTCAAAAGCTCCTTTTCCTCTGAAGAAAACCTTGGCAATTCGCTTCCATGGTATTTCTTCATTCCTAGAGGGTAATCCCCCCAGACAAGGGGATCCAACATCCTTTCAATGACAAAACAAATATATTTATACCATGATCATAGAAACAGAGAGTATCTTTTTCTATTTTAAAAGTTACCATGCAATATTGAAAGCCAAGGCCCTGTTTGCAGCATCTTTATCGTCCTTGCTATCTGTCATTGGCACGTACATGGATGCCGACACAGTGAGGCCTAATATGCCATCCACTTTGGACTGCATAAAATTTGTCTCATACATAAGGAAGAGAAAACAGATTCAAACATTTTTCAAGGTTATTGATTTCTGATTCTTGCCTTAAACCTGTCACGATACATCTCAGAAGCCTTGGCATGGGCCAACAACAAGTTGTGCACTACAATGAGAGGCTCAACATCGGAATTCCCATTAGTACAGTTACCAAAAGGAGGTGAACATCGAGCAGGTGGGAATGCAGGATTAATAAAGGCATATTCTGCGTATATGTTGGGCTCGTTTATTGTAATCCAATACTTGACACGATCAGCAAAAAATTTGAAACATATTTCAGCAAAATGGAGATACTCTTCCCTAGTAAAACACCAGTCTCACATTAGCACACTCGATGATTAAATACACGTAGAAAATCATTCAAGAATTACATTTTTCACAGATAATCCCTCATTAAACAACATTATTAGCTATTAAATGCTTGTGGGATCAAAGTGGAAGAATGCTCACTGCATCAGAGGACTGAGCCAGCCCCCAAATCTGTCCTCAAGTTCTTGAGAAAATTCGTTGTGAAAAAGTGTCACGAATGGCTGAATACCTATATAGCAACTTATCAAATTTCAACTGAAACAAACTACTAATTTTGATTAAAGCATTGAATAATAAGATCACCAATCTGCATAATACCTCTAAGGAGATTATCTATTATTCTGTTATAGAAAAGGATAGCAACTTGGTTAACCTCACCAAGTCTCCCTCCTACATTCATATTCAATCAGAAGAAAATAGTCAAGAAATCACATAAATAAAATAAAATGCCAACTTCAAATCAAAATAGGAAAGTTCATACTAGGAAGAACTCTGCTCCATGAAATCGAAAAGCGGTAAACAGATAATCCAAGTGAATGCATTATCTCAGTATCTTCCTGTGATTTATTAAACAAAACAGATTTTCAAATCATTGTTTTACCTCTCTAATGATCTTCACTCTGAAGATTTAAAAAAAAAAAAAAAAATCATGGGAAAGAGATTACCATGTAACGATGGTAATGATCATCAGCTTTATCAGCATTGCTCCCATCTCTTACACTTCCTGAAAATTTCAATCATACCCAAAGTCAAAATTCACAGAATTTTTACTTTTTATTTAAAAAAAAAAAAAGATCGATTGACCACAAATTTCACTGAATACCTTCAATATGGCAGAAAACGTCCCAGTTGCTTAGGCTCCTACCATGTTCACCAACTGCTCCTTCCACCTAAGCAAGATAGCAGAAAGAACAATGCTCCAATGAGATTTCGAGAGTAAAATTAATTGAAAATTATTTTTAAAAAAAAACCAGAAACACGAACTTGATACGCCGAAGTGGCAGCTCCAAAGAGAAACTTGCGTGGAAAATCGGATGTGAATTTCTTCATTAATGGAGGATTTGACAGTTGAAAATGGTGAGAGAAGTATGATTAATGTATGTTAGATTCTGAAGGAATAAATATGCTGCATGCAAGTGCATACAAGGATGCAGAGCTTGCAAAAGATATTCTCTACAGCTGTTAGTTTGTTATCTCTACAGCTGTTAGTTTGTTACATCACTCATTGTACACGTGACATGATATTACTTGTCACATATTAGTCAATGAGTCATTGTTTTTCTTAGTATAAAAGGGAGATCTCATGTAATATGATACAGTTTTTCATTATTCAATAATATGAGATTCTGAATTATGCCTAATTCTCATAGCTCAAGTTTATCAATGGTGATTCATGTTATACAATTCATCATGGTATCAGTGACCAGTCGGTTTTCCTAATTGATTTCTACATCAATTCTACATCTCGTGCTCTTTTGTCCGATTAATTTGTGTTTTCTACGAGTTTGGATCTCATTTCTTCATGGCACCAAGGAATCTGCTATCGACTCACGCTGGCGGTGCATGGCCAGCTCTTACAACTAGCGATCCGACTACTATTCCTCCGGCGACTGCTGGTTCTTCCGGTACTGGTTTTTCTTCCGCTCAATTGCCGCTATGCAGGGAGCATGATCCTCTTACATTACATAATTCCGACTTTCCTGGTATGTGCCTCGTTTCTACGAAGCTCGATAGTCATAATTTTTTGCCATGGAGTAGATCTGTCCATATCGCTTTACTTGTTAAAAATAAAATTGGATTTATAACTGATGCTATTCCTAAGTCGATAGATCCTGTTTTACTTGAGCAATGGGAGAGGGTTGATAGCATGGTGAGATCGTGGATTATTAATTCCTTATCTAAAGACATAGCCGATGCCTTTTTATATGCAAAATCAACTCAGTCTTTATGGGAAACACTGAATAGGAGGTTTGGGGAGTGTAATGGTCCACAATTATATCAGTTGCAGAGACAACTCAGTAGCTTTGTTCAGGGAACTCAATCAGTAGCTGTGTATTTTACAAACCTTAATAAACTGTGGGATGAGTACACACTTGTGCTTCCTAAACCTATATGCTCTTGCAATGCTGCGAAAGAATGAGATGAATTTGATATGAGTGGTAAAGTAATTCAATTCCTCATGGGGTTGAATGAGTCATATGACTCCATTCGTAGTCAAATTTTAATCATGGATCCTCTACCACACGTTGACAAGGCCTACTCTATGGTTGCTCGAATTAAAAAACAAAGAGACATTCAAGCCATTTATCCTGATCATACTGAATCTTCAGCTTTATTCACTAGGCATTCTAATCAGAAACCTTCTGGTGGTAGAGGACATAATGTTCATGTTGGGGGCAAAGGTTCTTCTTTTGGTGGAAGGGGTAGAGGTGCACCTAAGAGATTTTTGACCAAGGAAGAAAAGGCCAAGCTTATATGTGATCATTGTGGGGCGCCAGGACACGTTATTACAGATTGTTTTAAACTAAAAGACTATCCGGATTGGTACTATAAGTCTAAGGATAATAAACATGTTAACATGATGGATTCAAGTGGTACAAGTTCTTCCTCTTCTACTCAATCAGATACTGCCACAACATCTATTTCAACCTTAGTACAACAAGAGGTAGCAAAGATTTTGGCTGCTAAATCTATTAATTCATCACATACTGAGGAAGGACCTTCTTTTGCACACTTAGCTGAATACTCTAATCTGCAAGATTCTCATTTTGCCTTCACTATGTTGGAAAACTTATCAGCAGGTTCATGGATTATAGATACTGGGGCAAGCAAACACATGTGTACAGATCCAAGGCTTATGTCATGTGTGCAAGAAATGAGAAGTTCTATTTCAGTTTGCTTACCTGATGGAACACAGAAAACAGTAACACATTTTGGTCAGGTTATCATTACAGATACTCTTATTCTTAATGATGTGTTCCTAGTTCCCAGTTTTAAGTATAACCTGTTGTCTATCTTACAACTGGCTTTGAGCATGAACATAAAAGCAGTCTTCTTTCCCACATTGTGAGATTCAAGATTTAGATAGTGGTGTTGTTTTGGCTACTGGAATACTTTTAGGGAGACTTTACATCTTGCAAAAGCAATGCACAAATAATATTGCTTCAGATCTGGTTTTGTCAGCTACTCATTACAAAGTGGGTTTCCAAAGTTGGCATAGAGAACTAGGGCATGCAACCCCTTCTACTTTCCAGCATTTGGAGTTCTTGAAGCATATATGCTCTCCTACAATTGATTTGGAGTATAAAGCATGTGATATTTGTCACCAATCCAAACAAACAAGAGTTGGTTTTTCTTTAAGTTCAATTAATACTTCTCGACCTTTGGAGTTGCTGCATGTTGATATTTGGGGTCCTTACGCAAAGCCTAGCATCACCCACACACCTTATTTCCTTACAATTGTGGATGATTTTAGTAGAGCTACATGAATTTGTTTATTATCCACTAAGAAACAGACAGTTGCTTCCCTAAGAACTTTTGTGAAGATGATTTCTACTCAACTGGATATCTCAGTTAAGGTTATCAGAACTGATAATGGAATAGAGTTTACCAATGGAGAATGTCAACATTTTTTTTTCAGAGTTGGGCATTCAACATCACAAGTCTTGTGTATATACACCACAACAAAATGGAGTAGTGAAGAGAAAACACAGACACTTGCTTGAAGTGGCTAGAGCTCTTATGAAAGAATCAAGAATTCCTTTATTCTTGTGGCCATATTCTATACCCACTGCAGTCTATATAATAAATAGGCTACCTTCTTCTCTATTACATCGGCAAACACCTTTCTCTATACTATTTGGCAATCAACCTAATTATGAGTTCCTCAAGCCTTTTGGATGCTTAGCTTATACTACAAATGTCTCACCACATAAAGATAAATTCTCAGTCAGGGCTTCAAAGTGTGTAATGGTTGGTTATACTCCTTATTAGAAGGCATATAAATTGTTTGATTTGGAGACTCATTAGATTTTTACATCCAGGGATGTTTTCCTCGAATCAGTATACCCTTATTCTTCAGCACATACTACCACAGATACAACTATTCCTCTTATTATTCCTGAAGATGATTCTAGTCATCATCCGAGGAATGATATCTCAAATGGTCAGATTATTCATTCAATTCCAGATGAAACCCCTGGTGAAACACAAGATGATCTGTCTGGTGATCAGCAGACTTCCATTCCTACTCAACATCATCCAAGGAGAAGCTCTAGACCTGTTCAGCCACCTTTATATCTGAAGGATTTTGTTACAAATTCAGCTAACTTTGAGAAGTCTTTTTCAAAATCTTCCTTTCCTAGCTTATTACTTCAAGCTTCACATGTTCAGGAACCTAAATCTTATGAACAGACTAAAACACAATCTCATTGGGTAGAGGCAATGAACAAAGAACTTCAAGCTTTAGAAGAAAATCACACTTGAGAGCTCACATCTTTACCTACCAACAAGAAAGCTATAGGGTGCAAATGGGTGTATAAAACTAAATTGCACCCTGATGGATCAATTGAAAGATTCAAGGCTCGATTAGTAGCAAAGGGGTATCATCAGATTGAGGGAGAAGACTATTTGGATAGCTTTGCACCAGTAGCTAAACCAGTCATTGTACGAATGATAATAGCACTTGCGACTTTGAAGGAATGACCTTTATCTCAGCTAGACATTAATAATGCGTTCCTCCATGGTTACTTGGATGAAGAGGTATACATGGCTATGACAAGGCTGCTCCAGGTCAGGTATGTAAATTGACAAGAAGCCTTTATAGTCTTAAACAAGCATCAAGACAGTGGAATAATGAAGGTACCTACTTACATCAGAAGAAATACATCTTAGATATACTTACTGATTCTGGAATCAGTAATTGCAAGGCTTCATCTACCCCTTTGCCACAAGATATTAAACTTGCTACTAATGATAGTGCCATATTGACAGATTCAGAAAAATACAGAAGGTTAATTGGAAGATTGCTCTACTTAAACATTACATGTTACCTATGCTGTTCAGCAACTAAGTCAATTTATTCATTCTCCAACCATTAATCATTGGACAACAGCAGTACACTTGCTCAAATACCTTAAGAGTACATCTTCTAACTTATTTTATCCAAAGTTTGGTGATTTCAAATTATCAAGTTACTGTGATGCTGACTGGGGCTCATGTTTGGATACAAGGAAGTCTCTAACAGGTTATTGCATCTTTTTAGGTGGATGTTTAATATCATGGAAGACAAAGAAACAATCTACTGTTTCAAGGAACTCAGCTGAAGCCGAGTACAGGGCCTTAGCTAGTACAACATGCGAATTGGTATGGATCAATTACATAGCAACTGATCTTGGTCTTGTCTTACCTACACCTATATCCCTCTTTTGTGATAATCAGACCGCTTTACATATAACTCAAAATCCGGTATTCCACGAGCGCACTAAACACCTGGATATCGACTGCCACATAGTCAGGAACAAGTATAAGTCTGGTTTCTTGCAACTTCATCATATCTCATCCAAGCTTCAACTTGCAGATTTGTTCACCAAATCCTTAGGGGTTGGCCAGTTTGTGCTTCTTTTGTCCAAGCTTGGTATGGCCAAGCTTAGGGGGATGAAGGAATAAATATGCTACATGCAAGTGCATACAAGGATGCAGAGTTTGCAGAAGATATTCTCTACAGCTGTTAGTTTGTTACATCACTTATTGTACACGTGGCATGATATTACTTGTTACATATTAGTCAATGAGTCATTGTTCTTCTTAGTATAAAATGGAGATCTCATGTAATATGATACAGTTTTTCATTATTCAATAATATGAGATTCTGAATTGTGCCTAATTCTCATAGCTCAAGTTTATCAATGGTGATTCATGTTATACAATTCATCAAATTCATTTTCTTCTGTGGTTGTGATCTTTCCTATCAGAAACAGAAGCAGTGGAGGAATTTGTTCTTAACCACTTCTTATTTAAATAAAACGTAAATTATAAGATTATCTAAAATTTTGGTAAAATATTTGTTTTTACAGTCAGTTTATTTAAATCACAAGATTCATTAAAAGGGAAAAAAAGTTATAGCAGACGTAAACTTTTGCTTCGCAATTATGAGCATCACCAGCTGTGTGCTGACTTCTGTTTTATATGTGGATCTAAAATGACTCATTTAAGTTTCTAACTTCTTCAGTTGTTTCGGTTCTGTTTCTAGTTGTCGTCGAACAAGAAATTTTGAAATTTAATAATATTACCTATCTGAGTTCTACCAAATTTGTGATATGTAAGAATTGTTTCTTTCCATTTATTGTACCATATCATAAATTCTAAAATGCTACATTGTGGATTCTAAAAAAAATGAAAATATGATCTAAAATCACAAATTGCATACTTTGAGATAATAGATTAGATTAAGTGCATATATCAAGAAAAATAAAAAGATTGAGTGCATTGCAAAACTATTTACATTTAGTACGTAAAACACAATTTCCGATTAACCAGTCATCAATTGCTCAAGTATAGTTGTTTAATACAACTTGAAAGGCCACTACTTTTTTCTTTTAACATTAATTTACTTATTAAAATTTATTTTCTGTTATAAAATAAAATTAAGAAAGCTAAGGCCAAATAACCAAAAAAAATCCAATTTTTTTTGGATTTTTATCATTTTGGTCAATATTTTTATTTTTGTCAATTTATTTATAATTTAAGAGACTGATTGTTATTTTGGCCAAATTTAAATTTTAGCTAAAATTAAATGATGTGTCAAATATGTGGCAGACAGTACGCTATTAATCAAAGTCAGATCACCATCTTCCTCCAGCAGCAACTAAACGTAAATGGTTTCATCCTGGAGGTTGCTCAACCCTAATATTTTCTCTCCATTGGCGTCGCCAACTGTTTATCTCTCTCCACAACCGTTTCTTCTCCCAAAATCATCTCCTCCGCCACCTCCACTATTTGCTTCACTGTCACTCTCAAATTCGGTCCCACCACCATCCCAACCACATCCACTGGAAAATCCCGTCACTCATTGTTTCTAGGCTCGTCGTCTCTGGTTTATCCACCTCCAATAGATGGAACCGCTGTTTCCTTGAAATTTTTAGACCACGTAGATCCATATGTAATAACTTATCTGACCCTAATTCATAGCCCTAATTTTTGTTTTCATTTTCTAAATCAGAGCTTTTTTCCACTTCAAATATCTCACATACTTCCATGATTTTTGACTCTTTCGCTGTATCATACAGATTTGGAAAAGAAATCAATGGAAGAAAGTAATAGCAGAGGGAAGTGCTCAACTAAAATTTAAGAAAAAGAAGAAATTGCAGAATGTCTAGCAATAAAGAAAATGGAAAGAAAACAAGAAAATGAAAAGACAGTAGATGAAGAGATAGAAAGAAGAATATAGAAATGCAGGGAAAGAGAGGAATTGAAGAAGGACGGAGAAGAGTAGGGGTGATAATCGGCAGGTTCGGGGATGGTATTGACAATACTATCCTCACACCAAATTATCATATCAAATACCATTTTTGTTATCATCATTGTTTTAGGAATTTGGTACGGGGATGAAGATTCACCGCTCAAGGGACAGATTCCCACGGGTTCCCCAAATTTAATTTTCTACAAGTTAATTTTTTTTTTTTCTAAAATAATTTTCAATAATTTAAATATCAAAACAATTAAAACAACTCATAAACAATATCGATCCAACATAACATCAAATATCTTAAAATCATAAATCTAGTCTTTAAAACAATGAAATACGTAATTAAAATGACAACACGATCTAACGAGTTTTATTGTTTTGAGTTGATTCAAAGTTTCAATTTCAATTTCCAATTTTAGATATTAAATTATTAATTAATTGAAAAGGAACCATGAGAAGTGAGGACTTAGAATATTTATGGAAAATTTCATATCATTTAATTTTGACTCAATTTTAAATTTGATTAAAATAACAATCAATTTTTTAAATCATGAATGAATTGACAAAAATAAAAGGATAGACTAAAATAATAAAAACCCGAAAAATTTTAGAATTTTTTGGCTATTTGAAGAAAAGATAAAAATCCCTTTCAAGTTTTAATTCTTTCAAATATCCACCATTCAACATAGGGGGGCCACATATAGATTTTGGAAAATCGTACCGTTGTTTTAATTTTTTTTTTAAGTATCATATTAACGGTTTGCCACTCACTACATTTCTTTTAAATTAATAATTTTTTATAAAAAATTGTATTACGGAACATATTTTATATGATATGGAACTATGTTGCAGTTAATGAACAAGTCAACATAGATACAATGTTGTTAAAACTTAAAAGTATCATTTCATTACGTGTAGTAACTTGAAAATATTGGTTATTATATACTAATATACAATTTGATATATGATTAATTAACACTTATTATATGTTAATTATTAATTACCATATACTGCGTTATCATTTGTTATATGTTAAATTACCACTTATATGTGAAAGTTTTATTCATGGCAAAAACTCATGTGCAACCGTCGCACCATGCGACGGTTGCACTTATAACACAAAAAAACATATTTATAGTCGTAAAAGACATATTTGAATAACTCATATTTATACTGTAAAAAACATATTTATAGTTGAAAAACACATACATATGCCAGTAAAAGACATACTTGAATCATGTCGTATGTGACTTATAGCTGAAAAACACATACTTATACCTATAAAAGACATACTTGAATCATGTCGTATGTGAGACAATCTCACAAGAGACCAACTCTTTATTCATGATGCATCAAACTATTACTTATTATATGTTGGAATGTTACTTAATTGATTGTACAGAGAAATATTTGTTATTAGTTATGTTGAATGATATTAGAATAACTTATTATATTAATATATCATTTATTACATGTTAAAAGTATACCGTTATTATATAATCAAATGTCACTTATTATCAATTAAATTATTTCATGTAACTTTATATACTTACTATTTATTAAAATATCAATATTATAGGTGTAAAATAATAAAAAATATAAGATATATACACACTGGAAAATGCCTGTTATTTTACTCTCATTTATAAATTTCAGGTCCACATGTGGTTGTGAAAGTTTAGACACCATACATCCATACATCCAATTTAATTATGTGAATAGACTTTTCATAATATCCATCAGTTTTGTTCATTTTGAACCATCCACTTCCAATCAGTTTTGTTCATCTATTTTTCATAACGACAGATTTTAACTGTAATCATGGATGACAATATTTCAAAATTTCATTCGATATTTTCCCAATATTTTTGTTTTTTTACTTAATCGATATAGAAACGGATTGTCACGATATATTTTCAGTAATTTTCATTTATTTACCTAACTAATATATAAATGGATTGCTATAAAATTTCATTAAAATATCGGTAAAATATCGTAAAAAAACAATTGATTCGATATCGGTGACTTCAAAGTACAAATTCTTGAAAAATCGATGGAATATCAAGGAAATGTTGGTAAATATCAAGAAAAATATCGATTTCGGTAAAAAAAAACCTCTTTTTAATAAACGGTTTATTTTATTAATTTAATTTGTACCCTATAATATTATAATTTAGAAATTATAATTGTAGTGATAAAACATTTATGAAAGTTGAAATAATTGATTTGCATACATTTGCAAGTTTATTCCAATATAGTTTAGATCAGATGTCATCTTAATTCATTTGGACCTCATACAAGTTCATTTTGCTACTAATAATAATGTATTTGAATATTTTGAATTTCTATTATGATGCTAGACATTGTTTATATAATTTATTACCACGATATTTGTTATCGTGTTATAGATATGTCATTTTATTTGAAATTTTAAAAATGAATTTATGTATTAAGGTAAGTTATAATATTATATAAAATATCCTGTCCAATTTCTCTTTTTTTACAAGTTTCAGTTGAATTCGAAATTTATTGATATTTCCATTGAAATTTCCGTAAAATTAACATCGATATTCCATAAAATTAAGATACCGATATTTCCGTCGAAATGAAATTTCCATCATTGAGTGTTACTAAAAATACGAGTACTCAATCTTTTACAAGTAAAAGTCTAGGAATCAAATTTAGAAAATATGAAGTACACAAATTCAATAATTTTTTTTTTTTGCAATACAGAGGACCGGGGCGGAGCCACCTTAGGGCCAAGGGGGGCACTGGGCCCCCCTGAAATTTTAAAAAATAGGTGGGATATTTTAGTAATTTCACCATTTTAATTAAAAAAAAAGAAATAGGATAACAAGCACTTTCTTCCTGGTCTTCCACCCAACATAAATCCCTCAGGCCTCAATTTTGTTTTTAGATTTTTTTTTTCTTTCTCTCAATCTCTTTCTATCTAATTTTAACATAAAATATTATTTTTATATAATTTTTATGGTTTATTTTTTCTTTATTATTGTAGATTTATTATATCTTAAATTGTATATGTGATATAATGATTAGATGCAAAAGATTGATGAATGATTTTGTATTTTATTTACAAATTCTTTATCCATACTTATAGTTATGGAAAAAAAAAATTATGGTAGGTAATTGTCAAAATATTCTTTAAAATTTGTAGTTTTTGTATTCTAATAGTGATAAACAATATTTAAGTTTAAATGAAGTTATAAATAGAATTTATCAAGCATTGAGTAAATGAAGAAAGTGAGATAAAATTTTGTAATTCAAGTGTTAGATATAATTAAGCTACTAATTTTGGATTTTATTATTTTATAATGTAATATATTAACTTTATCGAAATCATGATAAATTTATGTGCTTAGTTTAAAATTATAGTATTTTTTTTTACAAGTTGACGTGGGCCCCCCTGGATCGAAATTCTGGCTCCGCCTCTGCAGAGGACCTAATGTTTACAAATGAAAATATAATATATTTAATTAAAAAACCATAAAAAAACTATTCAATCCATAATGCTATTCAATCCAAGTAGGGTCTAAAACATTGGATTAACTTTAATTTAAAAGTACTTTAATATTATACATGCAAACCATTACCTGTTATCATTCAGATTGAACATCTGAATTAGCAACATGAACAAGGCTGAAATTGGCCAAGAAATCTCTATACCAAATTGCAGAGAGCTTCGGAATCCTCTTCATCGTTTCACGATCGACACTATATAATCCGAATTTCAGGTTATATCCACTTGCCCATTCAAAATTATCCATCAAGGTCCACATTAGATAACCCCTCACATCGGCCCCGTTTCTGCAAATTTCGATCAATGAGTTTAGTGATCAAGCCACTGTAATTTGGTAGATAATAGCATGATTATTTTGCTTTCATTGAAGTTGAATACCTAATAGCTCGAGCAAGATATGCAAGATATGATTGATGAAAATGAATTCTCTTGATATCATGCTCGAAATTCTCTTCTTCATTTCCAAGAGAAGAATAACCTGCAATCATCACCACATAAGGAAACCACATACTTGTTATATAGGAAAGATGAATTAATATTGGTCCAATTTTACCATTTTCAGTGATGATCATTGCCTTGTTATTGTATCTCTCCTTGATATAGCTGATGATACCTTCAATGCCTTGAGGAACCACAAAAAAAAGAGGCATTCCTGTCTGCAAGGACAGAAAAGAAGGGTAAAAAATGTATTCTTTAATGAAAAAAATGTGTGTCAGAAAAAGAGGATTAATTCTCACTGGCTCCCCAATTGGAACACCATCGTGGTCTCCACTAATGTACACAAACCCCCGGATCGCATGATCACTGCCTTCAGTGTACCAAGATGCGTTGGAAAAGCAAGTAGAATGGAGACAATCCTTTGCATAAAGTGTGCCATAATGGTTTAGCCCAATAAAGTCTATGCTATCTCTCAGAAGCTCTCTTTCTTCTAACGAAAACCTTGGCAACTCGTTTCCATGGTGCTTCTTCATTTCCGGAGGGTAATCCCCCAACACAAGTGGATCCAACACCCTTTTGAACATGAAGCAAATAGATTATATAATGATAGACAAATTCTTGTTTCCAAGATTAACTTTTGGGTGTGGGATTTATGCTTATGTAATTCATACCAAGCAGAGTTAAAAGCTAAGGCCCGATTTGCAGCTTCCTTATCCTCCTTGGTATTGCTCATTGGTACATACATCATTGTACAGGCAGCGATGCTCAATAAACCATCGACTTTGGTCTGAATCAAGATCACTTAGAACATAAAAAAGAGAAACACAAACTTGAATTATCTGAACAACTATGCTATGTAATCTTTCATGGTATTGATTACTTATTATACTTGCCTTAAACTTGTCGCGATACAACTTAGCAGCTTTGGCATGGGCCAACAACATATTGTGCACTACAATCAGAGGCTCAATATCTGAATTTCCATTAGCACAGTTACCAAAAGGAGGTGAACATCGAGCAGGTGGATATAGTCCCCTTTCATATGCCAATTCTGAGTATAAGTTGGGTTCGTTGATTGTAATCCAATACTTGACACGATCAGCAAAATTTTGGAAGCATATTTCAGCTAAATGAAGATACTCTTCCCTGTTAAACCATTAGCTTAATGAAAAAAAGTTCCATAGAAAATCATTCAAGAAAAAGTGGATACATATATATGCTTACTGCATCAGTGGACTGAGCCAGCCCTTGAATCTATCTTCAAGTTCTTGAGGATACTCGTGATGAAAAATCGTCACAACAGGTTGAATACCTGCTTGCAATCTTATCAGGCATTGGCTGAACAAACTGGAATTATAACTGAAAGGTGCTAAAACAATGGATAAAAGACCAATTTGAATATATATAGTACCTCTAAGAAGGAGATTATCTATAATATTGTTATAGAAAAGGATAGCAACTTGGTTAACCTCACCAAGTTTCCCTCCTACATTCATATTCAATCAGAAGAAAATAGTCAAGAAATCACATAAATAAAATAAAATGCAATGTTCAAATCAAAATAGGAAAGTTCATACTAGGAAGAACTCTGCTCCATGAAATCGAAAAGCGGTAAGCAGATAATCCAAGTGAATGCATTATCTCAATATCTTCCTGGGATTTATTAAACAAACAAACATTCAAATCATTGTTTCATTCTCTCAATTGATCAAAAGTAAAATAAAATTGGGAATGGGATTACCATGTAACGATGGTAATGATCATCAGCTATATCAGCATTGCTCCCATCTTCTATGTTTCCTGAAAATTGCAATCATATCCAAAGTCAAAATCTGCCAAAAAAATAAAATAAAAATAATAATAATATAATTGAGGATTGAATCAAGAAAATCTTGACAGATATTGTTGAACCAATAACCTTCAATATGGGAGAAAACGTCCCAGTTGCTTAAGCTCCTACCATCTTCAAAAACTGCTCCTTCCACCTAAACAATGTACAGTGGTAAAGTTTAAAAAAAAAAAAAGAACAGAAAAGAAGAAGAATCTTGAATATATAAAAAAAAAATGGTGAAAGTGAAAAGACAGAAAAAACAGGAACTTGATACGAAGAAGCGGCAGCCCCAAAGAGAAACCCATTTGGAAAATCCGATCTTTTGACATCAATTGGTTCTTCAATGGAGGATTTGACAGTAGAAATTGCTGAGAGAAGTAAAATCAAGTTTTGGAGGACGATTATAAGCCTCATACTCTTCAAATCTCAATTGAATTTATTTACATATATATTTTATTTGGTTACTGTATATATTGGGAAAAACATCTCACCAACCAGTCACCAGAGAAACTATTCGTTTTCTTTTAAAAACATGTTTATTTTATGGTAGTTTATTTTATTTATGGAATGCTGATAACATCCATCTATTTTTATCACCTCAGTAGTGGGTTCCACATTTAGATTTTTTTATACTTTAGGCCGTAGGCAATATTTTGTTAATTGAAAACGTGTAGAAAATGACGTTAGGTATAAATGTAATTTTATATTTATTTTGGTCTAAAAATCCTAACATTATTATAATATTGAATGTAAACTTGGTCATTAAGAATACTTGGTGATCAAGAATACTTGGTGATCAAGTATAATTTTTCTCTATATATATATGCTATGGTATGGAATAAAAACACACCAAATTCTCTCCTCTCATATACAATTCTCTTCTCGTCTCGTCTTTTATTTTACGCATTATTTTCATACGCTTTTCGTCTGTTCTACTTCAAGCTTATTTTATAATTATCATATTTATTTATAACACGTTATCAGCACGAGTTTTTGCTCGAAAAAAAAAAGGTTTGTATATTTATATCGTTATTTTTATATTCTGTCCTGGTGCCTAGATATTAAACTACACTTACAAGGGTTGGATCTCGTGAAAACTCTTGAAAGTGTAAATATCGATGAGGCCAATAGGAAAGATGAGGCTAACGTCATGATCTTTATACGCCACCATTTATCGGAGGATTTGAAAGATGAGTATATACAGTTTGAAAGACCATCGGAGATATGGCA
Organism: Scutellaria minor; assembly: GCA_954870855.1. Classification (NCBI taxonomy): domain Eukaryota; kingdom Viridiplantae; phylum Streptophyta; class Magnoliopsida; order Lamiales; family Lamiaceae; genus Scutellaria; species Scutellaria minor. The sequence continues at coordinate 9,429,490 of OX940727.1, forward strand.
AAAACTGAAAGAAAGATTTGATCACACAAAGACTGTGATCCTGCCACGGGCGCAATATGATTGACAGCATATAAGACTGCAAGACTTTAAATCAGTCTCCGAATATAATTCGGCTTTCTTTAAGATTGAGTCTCGTTTGGCTCTATGTGGTGTAAAATTGTCAGAATATGACAAATTAGAGAAAACATTCTCCACCATGCATGCCTCAAATCTGGTACTACAACAACAGTACAGGCAACGCTAATTTTAAACATATTCAGAGTTGATCTCTGTACTACTCACAACAGAAAAAACAAATGAGCTGTTGTTGAAAAATCATGATTTGCGACCTTGTGGGTCCCAATCAGTGCCAGAAGCACATGCTAACAAATCTATGGGCCGATCTAGAGGCCGTGGACAAAGATCCGGGCGTGGTGCCTGGAGAGGTGGTGGACATGGTGGTCCCTATCATGATGTCCGAGGCGGACGTGGTGCTTGGAGAGGTGGTGGACATGGTGATCCCCATCATGATGTCCGAGGCGGACGTGGTGCCTGGAGAGGCGGTAGACGCGGACGTGGTTATTCCCGTCCAAATAATTATCCGGTCAATCAAGGAGACCGATTTCAGTGGAATCATGACAAGGACAAGGTGCCCACAGAGAAATCTTATGAAAATAATTGCAATAGATGTGGAATGACTGACCATTGGGCCAAAGTCTGCAGGACTGCCCAACACCTGGTGGATCTGTACCAGGATTCAATAAAAAATAAAGGAAATGGAGTCCAGGCACATGTCACTGAGGCAGAAATGTCATTTACTACCCCTCGAAACACTACACCTCAAATCATGAATGATCAAGTTCAAGATGAGAAATCTCTTGAACTATCAGATTTTTTTGAGGACATTGATCCCATTGTATAAAGTGTCAAGTGGTGGTGATAAATCCAATATTAGAGTTTGGTAATTTTGTGTATATTATATAAATTTATGAAATTGTTATTTTATTATGGTGATTCCAATATTAATATTCTTTTGTATAATTAGGCAGTACATGGAGTATACTGACAAAAGGAATCATTGTCTACTCGATAGTGCAACAACGCACTCAATATTCACAGATAAAATATATTTCTCGAGTGTGACATTGTGCAAAGCACAAGTAAGAACCATATCAGGTCCCGTTGAGATTATTGATGGCTCCGGGAATGCAACAATTGTGTTGCCTAATGGTACCACTCTGCATATTGAAAATGCACTTTTATCTGGTAGATCAAAAACATGTCTACTAAGTTTTAAAGATGTTAGACGCAATGGATATCATATAGAGACATTGGTTGAAAATACCAAAGAATGTCTATGCGTCACATCATATGATATGAACAAAATGAATGTTCATGAGAAATTTGAAGCAACAACTTCTGGGCTATATTGTGTCCCGATTCGAGCTTTCGAATCCTATGCCACCATGCCATGGAAACTAATTAATCCCGATATACTTGGATTATGGCATGATCGTCTGGGTCACCCCGGAACTACTATGATGCGTAGGATTGTGAAACATACTAAAGGACATCCTTTAACGAATACAAATATATTGATGTCAAATGATTATTTTTGTGAATCATGTTCACAATGAAAGCTCATTATAAAACCTTCTGTAACAAAAGTTGGTTATGAATCACCATCGTTTTTACAACGAATACAAGGTGATATTTGTAGACCAATTCACCCATCGAGTGGACCATTTCGATATTTTATGGTTCTAATAGACGCATCTTCTAGATGGTCTCACGTATGCTTGCTATCTACGTGAAATGTTGCATTCACGCGTTTGCTTGCACAAATTATTAAACTCCGAGCACATTTTCCTGATCATCCTGTTAAAAATATAAGGATGGATAATGCCGGAGCATTTACATCAAAATATTTTGATGAATATTGTGCAACACTGGGAATTAATGTTGAGCACCTAGTAGCATACGTTCATACTCAAAATGGATTGACAGAATCTCTTGTCAAGAGAATCCAAATTATTGCTCGAACTTTATTAGTGAGATCAAAGCTCACTAGTACAGCATGGGGACATGCCGTATTGCATGCATCATCTTTAATTAGATTACGTCCCAGTGCGTATCATATGCATTCCCCAATGCAATTAACCTTGGGCTTTGAGCCAGACATTTCGCACCTTCGCACATTTGAGTGTGCTGTACAGGTGCCAATTCCACATCCACAAAGGACAAAAATGGGTCCACAACGCCGACTTGGCATATATGTCGGGTTTGATTCACCATCGATCATTAGGTTTTTGAAACCAATGACGGGTGATTTATTCTCCGCTAGGTTTGCGGATTGTCATTTTAATGAAACGACATTTCCATCAGTCGGTAAGACAATCCTTGATAATAATAAACTTATGCATTTATCTCATCTAGACTCACGCATATTTGAATGTGAAAATGAGGTCAATAGAATCATACATTTACACAATATTGCTAATAGACTTCCTGACGCATTTAATGATGCTAGTAAAGTCACGAAGTCTCATATTCCAGCTGTGAATGCTCCAGCTAGGATCGATGTTTCTAATGAACATGTGAAAATGAATTCTGATGGACCAAGACAAAAACGGGGTCGACCCATTGGCTCAAAGGACTCTGTTCCTCGAAAAACCAAGAAAGGGGTTTATGAGCCCATTAATCAAGTGAGTTCTAATGAGCAAGCTCCAGGTGAATCTGTAGAGCCTAGTAAAACAATCATGATGATATCAAATTCAGAAAATACCGAGAATTCCATAAGTTACTACAATTATATATGGGATAGAAATGAAATCATTATTGATGATATTTTTGCATTCTCGGTTGCTCAAGAGATTTTGAGCGATGATTGTAACAGTGAACCACGTTCCATAATAGAATGCCGTCAAAGGGATGACTGGCCTAAATGAGAGGAATCAATCAAATCTGAATTAGCTTCACTAAATAAACGGAATGTATTCGGGTCTATCACTCAAACTCCAGATAATATAAAGCCTGTTGGATATAAATGGGTATTTGTCCGTAAGAGAAATGAGAATAATGAAATTGTAAGATATAAGGCCCGACTTGTTGCCCAAGGGTTCTCTCAGAGACCTGGGATTGATTATGATGAGACGTATTCACCAGTAATGGATACGATCACTTTCCGTTTTCTCATTAGTATGGTTGTCCATGAAAATTTGGACATGCGTCTTATGGACGTAGTAACAGCTTATCTATATGGTTCACTTGATTCTGATATCTACATGAAAATTCCTGATAGATTTAAAATACCAAAAATGGGTAATCCCCGTGAGCTATACTCGATCAAATTATAAAGATTATTGTATGGACTAAAGCAGTCTAGTCGTATGTGGTATCACAGACTAAGTGAATACCTTATCAAAGAAGGTTACAAAAATGATTCAATTTGCCCATGCGTTTTTATTAGAAAATCAGAAACCGGATTTGCTATAATTGCAGTTTATATAGATGACATGAACCTCATTGGCACCCCTGAGGATTTGACCAATGCTACTGCATATCTGAAGAAAGAATTTGAGGTTAAAGACCTTGGGAAAACCAAACTCTGTCTCGGTCTTCAGCTAGAGCATAGAGCAAATGACATTTTTATTCATCAATCTGCGTACACTGAGCGACTGCTCAAAAGGTTTAATATGGAGAGTGCTCATTCTTTAAGCACTCCTATGGTAGTACGTTGTTTAGACCCTAATAAAGATTCATTTCGACCTAAAGAGTTTGATGAAGAGATACTTGGCCAAGAGGTGCCGTATCTTAATGCTATTGGAGCATTGATATATCTAGCACAATGTATAAGACTAGATATCATATTTGCAGTCAATGTGCTTGCTCGATATAGTTCTGAGCCAACCCAGAGACACTGGAATAGAATTAAACATATTTTCCGTTATCTCCGTGGTACTATAAATTTGGAATTGTTATATTCAAATAATACAACTAACTCGGGGTTAGTTGGTTATGCAGATGCGGGATATAGATCTGATCCGCACAAAGCTCGATCCCAAACTGGATATTTATTTTGTTATAATGGCACGGCCATTTCATGGCGGTCTACTAAACAGACATTGGTTGCCACATCTTCCAACCACTCTGAACTTATTGCTCTTTATGAGACAGACAGAGAGTGTGTTTGGTTAACATCAATTATAACTCATATAAGGAATGCATGTGGGTTAAATCTGACTACCACTACGCCTACTATCATTTATGAGGATAATGCTGCTTGCATAGCACAAATTAAAGGCGGGTATATAAAAGGTGATAGGACTAAACATTTATTACCGAAATTTTTCCATACTCACGAGCTTCAGAAAAATGGAGAGATAAATGTTCAACAAATTCGTTCATGTCACAATCTTGCTGATTTATTCACAAAATCTCTGCCTATATCTACATTTGAGAAATTGGTATACGGCATCGGTATGAGAAGATCCAACGAGAAACAAGATTGACAGTTTTCTCCAAGACTCATATTGCTCGTTTCAGGGGAAGCGGAAACAATGTAGTGTGCGCTGTACTCTTTTTCCCTTTTCCCAATTTTTATCTCAATGAGTTTTTCTGGTTTGAGGTTTTTAACGAGACAGCTTATGCATATGACATAACAAAGTTAAATTCAATGGGAAGTATTATAATATTGAATGTAAACTTGGTCATTAAGAATACTTGGTGATCAAGAATACTTGGTGATCAAGTATAATTTTTCTCTATATATACATGCTATGGTATGGAATAAAAACACACCAAATTCTCTCCTCTCATATACAATTCTCTTCTCGTCTCGTCTTTTATTTTACGCATTATTTTCATACGCTTTTCGTCTGTTCTACTTCAAGCTTATTTTATAGTTATCGTATTTATTTACAACAAACATATGTTTTTAGAAATAAGAATAATTTCAATTTTTTTTTACTTTTCTTATTAGGCCCAAATTGTACGAACATGTTCGGCCAATTTCGAGTATTTTATTTTTGGGCCCAATTCACTTAGGGTATGTTTGTTTGGAGATTATGTAGAATTGGGGAAATCCGACTTTGAAATTTTGGGATTTGTAAATAAAGATGAATAGTTAAAATCTGTATTTGTTATGAGACTTTATAGGGTAGGATTATTATTGTAGATGTCAAATCAATGCTGGAAAAGTTAGTAAGTGTAATATTATATTATTAGTTGATGTAATAGTAATGATTGAATGTTTGGATCTCAAATCCTAACTCATGAGTCTCAAAACAAACATACCCTTGATCAAATTCCTTATAAGTGGTCTAAATTTGAATTACATTTTCATTTGAAACGTAATAATTGTCAAAAATTTATTTAAAGAAAATACATCAATTGAAGAATCTTGAATTTTTTTACAAGAATTAAAATATTTATATTCCAAAAAATAATATTAAAATAAATAGATTATTTTTTATAATTAACTAAAAACATTCCAAAAGCTATCTTTTCCAAACCAACTTTTATTAAATAAATAAATTTGAAAATATCTTTAATAGTATTCAAATAAAATCTGAAAGCCATTTTTTAAAACTAATAGTTTAAATGATAGATTAATAAACTAAGAAGTTACTATACATACAAAAAAAAAACAATTTAATTTAAAGTCTTTGTTTAATAAATCTAAGATTGTTCATTGAAAAATCTGAATATTTGAAATAATAATTAAGTTTGAAACAATAATCAAACAAATCTGAATATTCCTTTAAAAATATAGAAATTAATGAAAAATTGGAAGAAATATTTAAGTGAATGGATAAATACAAAAAAAAAAAAAAGTTAATGAAGTATATTTTAGATATTTAATATTGTATTTTTTTTGTATTTAATTAAGTATTTTTTTTGTATTTTCATAGAAAATTAAGTACTTAATTAATATTGTTGTTATTTTTTTATAAAATACCACCACTTTGATATTGATTCGATATAATTAGAAATCATATAATTATTCCAAAAGATATAAGGTTAAGTTTGGAACTAGATTCACATTGGAATTTTAAACTTTGAAATCCTAATATATGTTTGTTTTTGTATTTAAATTTACATCATAAATTCCGAACACAATCATTACTATCTATATTACAATCATCTAATCATTATCAAATGATCAATTTCAATTTTGTTCTTGTTTGTAACACTTTTTTCCATTTTTGAAGAACCAAGTATGCGTTTTTCAATTTTGGTCCTGTATGTTTCAATTTTTTCCAATTTTAGTCAAGTTTTTCAATTTTGGTCATGTATGTTTCAATTTTTTTTTTTTTCAATTTCAATCCAATTTTGATTGGATGACTGTCGGAAAATCTCACATGGCATTGGCGATTTTGGGAATTTCGATCAAAATTGGACTGAAATTATTAAAAATTGAAACATTTAGGACCAAAATTGAAAAACTTATCTGAAATTGGAAAAATTTGAAACATACAAGAGCTTGTCTAAAATGAAAATAGTCTTATATAAAAGATCAAAATTAAAATTAACTTTTTTTTCATAATAAAATATCACATCAACCTACCTTTTCACAATAAAATATTATATCAACCTACCTTTACAAAACAAAATATTACATTATGCAACCTACATTTTCTAACATTGATTTGACATTTATAATAAAATCATACTCCAATAAATTCTCAGACAAACATACATTTTTATTATTCACCTTTACTTAAAACTTCATTTCAATGATAGGATTTCAATAATCCCACATAATCCTAAGGGTATGTTTGGAAAGGAATTTACATGGCAAAATTTTGGACTTCAAAATCATAAAGTCGGTTTGTTTTCGTGTTTAAATTTGAATCACAAAATTCGTGTTTAAATTTGATTATTACAATATAGATAGTAATAATCGTATCCGAATTTTATAATCCAAATTTAAATATAAAAATAAACATTCATTAGAATTTTTAAATCCAAAAGTCTGCCAAGTGAATTTCCATCCAAACATGCCCTAAAGAATTAAGGGCAACACACACGTTATTAACCAATATTACCATATATGTAGCAAAGAAATTCTCACTTTCGAATATCCTCCCAATGATCACATATCATATTTAGTAATGATTTAATATCTCAGTAATTAGGTTTTCAATATTCACGACCCAACCTAGATTCTTATAGACAGCCACCTTAACGCCTGAAGAGATTAAATACTCATTTGATTGTGACGAGATCATACAATACAATCATTTGATCATCTCGTGTATCTATCCGAGCCCATGCAGGGCTTATTTTAAGAGAAGGATCTTTCAATCTCTATTCCGTCGTTTCGCGGCGGAGATGGAGCTGGAGACGGCGGTGCAAAATCAAGCCGCCGGCGGAGGAATTAGTCCAGCCATTTTCAAGAAACCTAATCATCCCGTCACACTCAAGGTACATCCGGAATATCATTTATTTTCTTTTTTCTATTATCTTTTCAGTCGTGAATGCATGAACTCATGTTGATTGGTGGAATATGAAGGGATACAGTTGTCAGCCTTCTTTTTATCTTCACGAACCTAGTTAGGGTTTTAAACGAAAGAATGAGCCCAACAGTCTACTCTTCAAGTTTTGTTGAAATTGTTACTCATGAGCTACTCGATCGCGCAGTTTCTTATTTTCATTAAGTGAGCAATAATCTTGAACAATAAAATGGTTTGATTTACATTCCTATTCATGGCGAATAGATTTCTTGAATTGATTTGTTGTTCTGGTTTTTCCGATTTGATTTTGGGGATAATTGAGAACAAGGTTGTTAAACTTTCGTTGATCTTGTGTGACTATGATATTTAGTTTAATTCCTTCATCTTGGAATATTTAATTTCTTGTAAGTGATGATCCAAAAAATTTCTCCATTTTCTGGGCTCAAAGACTTCATCAAGAAACTGTATTTTTTCTTAAAATGCACTCTTATATCTCTTTAGCACAAAAGAATTTATACCAGCTTTAAGTTCTGCAGTTTATTCTAGAAGATCAGAAGTGATCCAATTAAAGGGTTCATAGATATGTATATGCATGCACACACATTATACAGTTTGATATCCTAAACTGAAAATAAACTGATGATATATAAATGTAGTTTGAAGATCTTATTTACAAGATCAAGATCGAGCAAGGAGGATTCATAAAGAAAGCCAAAAAATCAGAAGAGAAAGTGATCTTAAAAGGCGTGACAGGCATGGTGCTCCCCGGAGAAATGCTAGCCATGTTAGGCCCATCAGGCAGCGGCAAAACCACCCTTCTCACCGCCCTGGGCGGCCGCCTAGGCGGGGGCCGCCTCACCGGCACCATCACCTACAACGGCAAGCCATTCTCCAACGCCATGAAACGCAACACAGGCTTTGTCACACAGGACGATGTTCTCTATCCTCACCTGACTGTCACCGAAACCCTAGTCTACACCGCGCTCTTGCGCCTGCCCAGCAGCTTAACTAAAGAGGAAAAGACACAGTTCGCGGAAGCTGTGATAACCGAGCTTGGATTGTCTAGGTGCAGGCACAGCATTATAGGAGGGTCCTTCCTCAGAGGGGTCTCTGGAGGTGAGAGAAAACGTGTCAGCATTGGACAGGAGATGCTTATCAATCCAAGCTTATTGTTCCTTGATGAGCCCACATCAGGCCTTGATTCAACCACTGCTCAGAAGATTGTGTCCACCTTAATGGAGTTGGCTGATGGGGGAAGAACAATCATGATGACGATTCACCAGCCTTCGAGTAGATTGTTCTACATGTTTCATAAGGTTTTGTTGTTGTCTGAAGGGAGCCCTTTGTATTTTGGGAAAGGCTCGACTGCACTGGATTATTTCTCCAGTGTTGGGTTTGCTCCATTGGTCGCCATGAACCCTGCTGATTTCCTATTAGATCTTGCAAATGGTATTAATTTTTCTCTATCTTGTTTGTAAAAGATCATCAATTCATAAGTATGTCAATTCATGGAGTGATTATGCAGGGGTTTCAACTGCTGATTCACATGAAGATCAAGCAGCCATTAAGCAAACACTGATGTTATCTTACAAGACACATTTATCAGAGAGTGTGAAATCAGAACTTGCTATTGATCATACTCAGTTTAACAATATCTTACTAGAAGACAAGCAGTTCAAACGATGGTCCAACACATGGTGGGAACAGTTCACAGTGTTGTTCAGGAGAGGTATCAAAGAAAGGAAACACGAATCCTTCTCAATTCTCAACATCGTCGAGGTAATAATCGTAGCCATTGTCTGTGGTCTTCTTTGGTGGCAATCAGACATCAACCACCTACAAGACCAGGTACTCAGCCTTGCCCTTATATACCGCTGCCATGTCAGCAGATGCTTACGTGTCGCGTTTGAAACCAAATGCAGGTGGGGCTATTCTTCTTCGAGGCATCATTCTGGGGTTTCCATCCTCTCTTCCAAGCAATCTTCACATTCCCAAAAGAACGAATGATGCTCGAAAAAGAAAGGTCTTCTGGAATGTACCGTTTATCGTCATACTTCATGGCTCTAACCCTAGGAGACCTACCAATGGAATTAGTTCTTCCAACACTTTTCTACACCATAACCTACTGGATGGCTGGTCTGAAAGCAACAGCTGGATCCTTCTTCTCGGGCTTGTTCGTTCTGCTATACAGTGTGCTGTGTGCACAAGGGCTAGGGCTAGCCATTGGAGCAGCTATAATGGACTTCAAAGCTGCAGTTACACTTGGATCTGTCATCATGTTAACCTTTTTGTTGGCTGGGGGATACTATGTTCAGCATGTCCCAAAGTTCATAAGTTGGATCAGGTATTTGTCGATTTCGCAGTATACATTCAAGCTGTTATTGGTGTCACAATACAAGTCTGGTGAAACATATGTTTGTGGCACAAATAGGATGTGTCTGGTTGAGGATTTTCCAATGGTGAAAACTATGGGGTTTGATGTAAAAGCCATTGCTGTGGTTGCTATTGCTATTATGATTGTGGCATATAGGCTCATTGCATATGTTGCCCTCATCAGAATTGGTGTCACTAGGAAATAGATACTCTTATTACTTCTATTAATTGCCTTTGTAACAATTCGTATGTTGAATGGTTGGACTTTATTCAATAAAAGGGGAACTTTGTAGCTTATAGTCTTTGTTTAAACACTTAAATGCAATTCAAATACATCCCGACCCTTTTCTGTCTTCTAATTTGTCAATATTTTTGCAGATTGCCTCACATATCTAATTTTGTTAGACAAATCAACACAACATAAATTAGAATTTAATTTATTAAAATATTGAGTTTGAGTTGTGGCTTATTTAATTAATTTTCTCAAAATTTCACCTATATAAAAGCGAATAAAAATAAATACATGTTTAATAAAATACTTGAATTGAAATTGAAACTGATTTCTCAGCAATATCATCATGTGTTTCGATTTATACGTTCATGCGAAATGTATGTGATTCACAAAATGATATTTAGTTTGAAAAATATATCATATGAAAATAAAACAAAAAAAAAAGTATCAAAATTAAATACCGGAAGAATATTAATATGCTCGTAACCCATCAATATATGATTAAAAATACTATATACTATACACAACATTCAATAATATATAATATGTAAATAGGAGAAAAATTACAGATCTAATTTGAGTCAAACAAACTATATATATAAGATTTTCTGTTTATGATGATTGAGGAGTATAATATAGAAGGCATGGATCAGATATTGTAATAGAAACAAAATCTAAACAAGTAGCGAAGAAATAGAGTAGATTCGAAAAAAGCGACTTTGTTTATAAAATTGGTTACCTATTTGAATCAAAACTCTATAGAAGAAAGATTTAAATCAAAATCGGTTACCTATTTGAATCAAAACTCTATAGAAGAAAGAATTAAATCAATCAAGAATTAGAGAGAGAGAGAGAGAGAGAGAGAGAGGGAGGGTGCCGTGAATGTCTACAAACCCATTCTGATCTCTCCTATAAATCATCACCCCAACCGCCCAGCTTCTCCTCTCATCTCTCCTGCATGAACCCAACATTTTCATCTAAAAAAAAAAAATTTTTTTTTTATCAAATTAAACCCTACCTTTTAAATCCTCGTTTATACCGCACTTTAATTACACTTTTATCCGTAATACACATTTAATTCTGTGTATTTTTACGAGGACATTCAACGACGTTTTTTTCAGAGACCTGATCAGGGTTTTTCTTTTTCCTTTTTAAGGGTGTTTTTTTTTTTTTTCAAATTTAATCTGTATAGCAGCAGTCAGTGGTGGGGAGAGCGGCGGAGATGAGCACTCAGACGGAGGAGCAAAATCGCGCCGCCGCCGGCAATGAGATTACTCCGGCCATCTTCAAGAAAGTCAATCTTCCTGTCACTCTCAAGGTACATCAATTTCCTTTTCCTTTTCCTTTTCTAATTATGCATGCATGATCAACTCATGAATTGTGGCACTGGCACACAATTTCTCACATATCGATAAATATTATATAAAACTTTTTTCTACTCATGAGCGGTGAATTGTATTGATTGATTTAGGCATTCCATATATTTTTATTAGAGATTTTCTAAAGGGGGTTTTTTTTTTTTTTTAACTGAAGAAACCTTGGATTTAGTCCAAATTAATTACTAAAATTAATTCTTTCCAGAAAATTTACCCTAAAATTATGTTAATTTTGATATAATCCACAAACAAAATTGCAGTTTGACGATATAGTTTACAAGATCAAGGTAGAAGAAGGAGGAATCCTAAAGAAAGGCAAAAAATCAGAAGAGAAAGTGATCTTAAAAGGCATCACAGGCATAGTCCACCCAGGAGAAATGACCGCCGTGCTGGGCCCATCAGGCAGCGGCAAAACCACCCTCCTGACGGCCCTGGGCGGGCGTCTCGGTGGCGGCCATCTCACCGGAAACATGACGTACAACGGCAAGCCATTCTCCAACGCCATGAAGCGCAACACAGGCTTCGTCACACAGGACGACGTCCTCTATCCTCACCTGACTGTCACCGAAACCCTAGTCTACACCGCCCTCCTCCGCCTCCCCAGAAGCCTAACCAGAGAGGAGAAGACACAGCACGCAGAAGCCGTGATAACCGAGCTCGGATTGTCTAGGTGCAGGCACAGCATTATAGGTGGGCCCTTTCTGAGAGGGGTCTCTGGGGGAGAGAGAAAACGGGTCAGCATTGGACAGGAAATGCTCATCAATCCAAGCTTGCTGTTTCTTGATGAGCCCACATCAGGGCTTGATTCCACCACTGCACAGAAAATTGTGTCCACGTTGTGGGAGCTGGCTAATGGGGGTCGAACCGTGGTGATGACGATTCACCAGCCTTCGAGCAGGCTGTTCTACATGTTTCATAAGATCCTGTTGTTGTCTGAAGGGAACACTTTGTACTTTGGGAAGGGTTCGAGTGCAATGGACTATTTCTCAAGCATTGGATTTGCTCCATCACTTGCCATGAATCCTGCAGATTTCCTGTTGGATCTTGCAAATGGTATGTGTGTGTATATATATATATCCACTTTTTATGATCATTCATTAATTTATATCAATACGATTTGGGCATGATGTGTATAGGAGTGTCGAGTGGTGATGGAGAGGAAGATGAAGCTGCAACTAAGCAGAGATTAGTGTCGGCTTACAAGGCAAATTTGTTGGAGAATGTGAAATCAGAAGTTGGTAATTATGATGATTATGTTGTCTCACACGAGGACAAGCAGTTGAAGCAATGGAGCAACACATGGTGGGAGCAATTCACAGTGTTGTTAAAGAGAGGAGTTAAAGAAAGGAAGCATGAGACCTTCTCTAAACTAAAGATTGCACAGGTTTTGATTGTAGCTATACTTTCTGGATTTCTGTGGTGGCAATCTGATATCAATCACTTGCAAGATCAGGTCCCCTTCTCTTCCTTGTTTTCATGTATGCATTATATCTCATAGTTTGACATGACTAAATTTGCAATGCAGGTGGGACTGTTGTTCTTCTGCTCAGGATTCTGGGGTTTCTTCTCAGTGTTCCAAGAAATCTTCACATTCCCTCAAGAACGCATGATGCTTACAAAAGAACGAAGATCAGGAATGTACCGTTTATCCTCCTACTTCATGGCTCTAACCCTAGGTGATCTTCCAATGGCATTAGTCCTTCCCACAATCTTCTACACCATTATCTACTGGATGGCTGGTCTGAAACCCACACCCGGTTCCTTCTTTTTGGGACTCTTAGTTCTCCTCTACAACGTCATTGGCTCTCAGGGCCTTGGTCTGGCCGTTGGTGCAGCCGTTATGAACCAGAAGTCGGCCACAACGTTGGGGTCAGTCATCATGCTCACCTGTCTCCTAGCCAGTGGCTACTACGTGCAGCATGTGCCTAAAGCGATGAGTTGGATTAAGTATTTGTCGATTACTCAGTACGCGTACAAGCTGTTCCTTGTGTCGCAGTACAGGGGTGACGAGACCTATCTTTGTGGGACGAATAAAACGTGTTTGGTTAGGGATTTCCCTTTGGTAAAAACGGTGGGGCTTGATGGGATACTTAACTCTGTCATTGCTATTGCTCTAATGGTCGTGGGATTTAGGCTCATTGCTTATGTTGCTCTCATCAGAATTGGTGTTACCAGGAAATACACTCCTTTCTAATAAATGTTTTTCTTTTGTTCAAGATACACTCCTCTTATTGTTTCAAATTACTGCCTAATCATGTTGTTTCAAATTACTGTTTTAACTAGTGATTTTGATCCTTAATTATTATTTTTTTTGTAGTTTTTTTTTTTTCAAGTTTTGATTCTCAGTCATTTTTAATTTTACAATTTTTTTAATATTTTTATTTTCATTTTATTAAAATTTATAGTTTTTTTTTTATTTTGCATTTTTTATTCATAATTTAATGATGTGGCAAATTCAATTTTCCACGTGAATGAAGAATACTCTTCATGTTTGTTTCAAAACAAACCCCGTTAGCTCGCAGCTCTTTGGGATTAGTTGGTCGGAATCAATACCATTGAACGGAGCAATGCAAGACCAAGCTACATAATGGGGGCTCGCCCTCACTAAGCTCTACGCTCCAAAAGCACGAGTCGGAGGGTTGCTAAAGCTGGAAAGAGGGGGTCTTGCCTTGATGGATCTTCTTCTCCTGACGATTGGCCTAAGGAATCCGAATCCACGATGAATGCCTGGCCAGAGCTAGTTCTGAGCTCAACAATTTTTTCTCTATTAATTGGAGATTTTAAATTTTTGTGACACATAAGCAATTCTTATGATCGTCAGTGGTTTGAAAATTCCAATCAAAATTGGATTGAAGTTTGAAAATTTTAAAACAAAAATGAAAAATATGCTTGGTTGTAGAAAAAATGAAAATTTTCTTATATATCAGACTAAAATTAAAATGAGCTCTAATTGAAATTACTAAAACCACTAATCAATAAGTACATTTTTGATTGATGATCCAACAACAATAATTTCCTCAACACTCATATGGAGGACATATATCTACTTATACAAGAATACCCAACTCAAATCTCACCCATAAATTTAAAGAATTGAAGTGAGGTTCAATTAAGTGTAGATGATCTGTACAGATCGTTCAATATGGTAGAAACTAAAAATCTCACACAAAAGCGAGAGTATATATAGATTGACAACTCCATTTTTAACCAACTTTTCATGATAAAAGTTGGTTTTTATTGTCTATTTTATTAATTTAATTTCTTAATCATTTTGATCAATTATAGTCTTGGTACAAGATATGATGATACAACCATAGTTATTGACACAAGATGGGGTGGTAGGCCTATGGTTCGAATGGTACAATCTGATGTAAAGAAAATAACTTATTTCTATTGATACATAATAGAGTTGTATGATAGGTAAAAAATAAGTGCATTTTATTGTGGATATAATTATGATTTTATAATCTTTTAGATAATTGAATGCACCGTTTTTGTACCTATATATGTTTTCGGTCTTCAATTACTTCATATATTATTTTCTTAATTATTTTAGGAGTTTTGAAGTGTTTTGGAGTCGAAAATAGATAATCATGGACTAAGGGAATCGAACTCGGGCTAAGAAAGAGGAGTGGCCATCTTTGAGCTTAAAGATCAAGAAGAAAATTGAAATAAAGAATTGGGCCTAATTAATTAGGAAGAGAGAGGAGGCAAGAGGCCATGACCCATGACTTGAGAGACTTAATCCCCAAGACACAATTCATGTATTTCCTTCCTCTCCAATTCACAGTGGACGTAAGGTAGACATTAGAGTTGAGAGAGGAAGAGTTGAGAGAGAGAGAGAGTTAGGATTAATTTATATATTTTTTATTTTGGAGATTACTTTTATGATGGATTTCTCAATTGCTTTTATGGATTCGATTTCGAGGATGCTTGGCTAATTTCTTAATTTCGGTTAGTAGAGATGTTTGAACCCGTATATCTATTTATTTTCTAATTAATCTCGTATTCCCTTCTCAATGTTTGATTGGAATTGATTATGTTAACTGTGTATAATGTTCTCGATTATTGTTGCTTGATTTGGATTGACCACCTAGATTAAGTATTTGATAATTGATTGCTAGAATCTTAAATCATGAATCCTAATCGTTGTGGTTTAATTTTCATAAGTGGTAAATTAGAGGTCGTGCATCTCTAGGCACTACAAGAATTTCGCTGAAAGACAACAGATTAATTTTCATAAGTGGTAAACTAAAGGTCGTGCATCTCTATGCACTACAAGAATTTTACTGAAAGACGACTTTCCCAGAAAATGAGCGTTTGTCCGTTGTCTTTCCCAGAAAATGAGCGTTGTCATATCCAGCATTGTAAAAAATGTGTGCTGATAGACAACACACTAAAAGCGTTGTCTTTTTCAGATATGACAACGCATAAAAACTCTTGCACTTCCAGCGTTGTAAAAAATGTGCGCTGATAGACAACGCACTAAAAACGTTGTCTTTTTCAGATACGACAACGCATAAAAATTGTTGCACTAAAAGAGTTGTCTTTTTTTTTAATTAACTATTAAATGGGATACAACAACGCATGAATCTGTCTTTTTTTTAATTTTTTTAATTAACTATTAAATAGGACACTGACACGTCATCATACTCAACTATTGAGTAGTGTCTTTTTTTTTTAATTAGTATTGCGCGTTGTCATCATACCCAAATCATACTCGTCTTTTCCAGAAAATGAGCGTTGTCATATCCAGCGTTGTAAAAAATATGCACTGATAGACAACGCACTAAAAGCGTTGTTTTTTTCAGATACGACAACGCATAAAAACTGTTGCACTTCCAACGTTGTTAAAAATGTTCGCTGATAGACAACGCACTAAAAATGTTGTCTTTTTCAGATACGACAACGCATAAAAACTGTTGCACTAAAAGAGTTGTCTTTTTTTTAATTAACTATTATATAGGATACAACAACGCATGAATCTGTCTTTTTTTTAATTAACTATTAAATAGGAAGCTGACACGTCCGCATGACACGTCATCATACTCAACTATTGAGTAGTGTCTTTTTTTTTAATTAGTATTGCGCGTTGTCATCATACCCAAATCATACTCGTCTTTCCCAGAAAATGAGCGTTGTCATATCCAGCGTTGTAAAAAATATGCGCTGATAGACAACGCACTAAAAGCGTTGTCTTTTTCAGATACGACAACGCATAAAAACTGTTGTACTAAAAGAGTTATCTTTTTTTTAATTAACTATTAAATAGAATACAACAACGCATGAATCTGTCTTTTTTTTAATTTTTTTAATTAACTATTAACTAGGACGCTGACACGTCAGCATGACACGTCATCATACTCAACTATTGAGTAGTGTCTTTTTTTTAATTAGTATTGCGTGTTGTCATCATACCCAAATCATACTCAACTATTAAGTAGTGTCTTTTTTTTAATTAGTATTACGTGTTGTCATCATACCCAACTATTGAGTAGTGTCTTTTTTTTAATTAGTATTGTGCGTTGTCTAGAAATCTATCTTTTTTTTAATAGAATCTCTATTGAGTAGTGTCTTTTTTTTAATTAGTATTGTGCGTTGTCTAGGAATCTATCTTTTTTTTAATAGAATCTGTCTTTTTTTTAGTTGTCTTTTTTTTAATTAACTATTTGTCTTTTTTTTAATAGAATCTGTCTTTTTTTTAATTAACTATTAAATAGGACCCTGACAAGTCAGCATGACACGTCAGCATACTCAACTATTGAGTAGTGTCTTTTTTTTTAATTAGTATTGTGCGTTGTCATCATACCCAAATCATACTCAACTATTGAGTAGTGTCTTTTAATTAGTATTATCATACTCAACTATTGAGTAGTGTCTTTTAATTAGTATTACGCGTTGTCATCATACCCAACTATTGAGTAGTGTCTTTTTTTAATACTAGTGTCTTTTTTTTAATTAGTATTATGCGTTGTCATCATACCCAACTATTGAGTAGTGTCTTTTTTTTAATTAGTATTGTGCGTTGTCTAGAAATCTATCTTTTTTTTAATAGAATCTCTATTGAGTAGTGTCTTTTTTTTAATTAGTATTGTGCGTTGTCTAGGAATCTATCTTTTTTTTAATAGAATCTGTCTTTTTTTTAGTTGTCTTTTTTTTAATTAACTATTTGTCTTTTATTTAATAGAATCTGTCTTTTTTTTAATTAACTATTAAATTTAGTTGTCTTGTTTTTAATTAACTATTTGTCTTTTTTTTAATAGAATCTGTCTTTTTTTTAATTAACTATTAAATTTAGTTGTCTTTTTTTTAATTAAACGTGTCACCCAACTATTGAGTAGTGTCTTTCTTTTTTTTTAATTAACTATTAAATAGGACGTGTCACCCAACTATTTCTTCGAGTAGTGTCTTTTTTTTAACCAGCGATGATGTCATCATAGTATTGCTTGTTGTCTAGGAATCGAGTCCGGGTGGCAAGGTGGTACTTTAACCACTAGACCATTGGTGTTTTATGTAATAATATCCTACATGCATTTGTTTTATTTCAATTTTTGATATTTTTCAATTTTCTATTATCACATATTTTTTGTTAATTTTTAGAGTAAACTACTTTTTTTGACCAGTAAGAATGTCGATTGGCAGTTTTGCCCTTTTTTTTTCGGGCTTGCAATTTAGGACATTAAGTTTTAAAATTTAGCAATGTTTGCCCAATTTTAGCCCAAATTGCCTATTTGGGCTGAAATTGCATGTGTTTTGCACTTGAGGCCCCTAATCGGACTCGATTTGGTGATGTGGCTCGTGTTTTTCTTACGTGGACTTTTGCAATTAATTACGGGGTGCCATGTGTATTTTAAGTGGGGCCCACTTATAAAAATTATTAATTTTAAGTGGGGCCCACTTTATATCTGTTCACCACCATCTTCTCCCCCATCCTGCTCCTGTTTAATTAATAAAAAAAATTGAGGAAATTCAAAACATTCTGGCGTAATTGAGGGGCTGGTCTAGGGCTTGCCTCATCGACTTGGAGATCAATCCGCGAACCCTAGAAGTGTTGAACGTGTAGACCAATAAAAGATCAAAATCGGAAAATCAAGGGGAGGAGAAGGGTCAGAAGAAGCAGAGGAGGAGCCACGGCAGCGCCGGCGAAGGGTATAAAAAGTATGTTCAAGAGGATACCAGAGGAGGCGGCGCGGTTGCAGAACTACACGGCGGCGGACATTGTCGGCGAGGGAGATACAAGGGGCCGTCAAGCTCGTGCTGTCTGGGGACTTGGGGATGTGGATGGAGGAATTAGGGCAAAAATGGGTGTTGGAGAATTTGGGGGCTTCGCGAGGAAGAAGAACCAGATTTTTTTTTATTAATTAATTTTGAATTTAATAATTTTTAATAAGTGGGCCCCACTTAAAATACAGATTGTGCCCAATAAATTAATCGCAAAAGTCCACGTCAGATATTCATATGCCAACGCATCAAATTAAGCCCGATTAGGGGCCTCACATGCAAAACATGTGCAATTTCAGCCCAAATAGGCAATTCGGACTGAAATTGGACAAACATTGCTAAATTTTAAAACTTAATGTCTTAAATTGCAAGTTCGAAAAAAAAAAGGGCAAAACTGTCAATCGACATTCTTACTGGGCAAAAAAAGTAGTTTACTCTAATTTTTATAAAGTACCATTACTTATTAATATAAATCATTGATTTCCAATTTTGATATATTACTGTATTTAACTCGATTTCAATGGCCAACATATGAATGTTCAAAACCCAAAATGTTAATGCACTCACGATACAAAATATAAATGTTACTTAATTGAAATTTTATTCTTTACTTTGTTGGACTATTTGTCATATTACATACATAGATTTATTTACATATATTTTTACGTACATAGATTTATTCAAAACCTAAAATATTATTGAAGAATCACAATATTATTTGTATTTTTAATATATTTTAAAAGGTTAACAATATATATATATATATATATATATATAATTGAAAGATTAATGAGTAATTAATATGTTTAGTAATGTTTAATCTAATTTCATTTTAAGACAATTATAAAATATACTAATGCATATTTTTAATATATTTTATAAAAATACTATTTTTTAAAATTATGAGTTTGTTCATATAAGATAATATTAATGCAAATAATATAAGATAACATCATAAAAAAAATTAAACTTTTCAAATTTAATTTAATTAAAAAATAATTAATATTATGAAAAGGTGCACAATTAACACAACACATAAAAAAACGTTGCATAATGGGTTGTTTATTTTAAAAAAAAATCCGTTAAAAGACAACGCATAAAGAGCGTTGCATAAAAGGGTTGTCTTTTTTAAAAAAAATCCATTGATAGACAACGCATAAAGAGCGTTGCGTAAAAGGGTTGTTTTTTTTTTTTAAAATCCGCTGAAAGACAACCCTTTGAAAAAAGCGTTGCAAAAAAGGGTTGTCTTTTTTTAAAAAAATGCGCTAAAAGACAACCTTATGTAAAAAGCGTTGTCTTTCTCATTATTTGCGTTGTCTTTCAACGCATTTTTTGAAAAAAGACAATGTTTTTCGAAAAAAAAGTCGTAAATTTCAGAAAGACAACACAAATTTATAAAAAGGGTTGTCTTTTGTGGGGTTGTTGTTGACCATTTTTCTTTTAGTGAGGGTAGCATAATCCTAAATTATCGAATCGAGCTTGTGTATTCGGAGTCTAGTTCGTCCTATCGTCTTGATGATTAATGCATTTGATGAATCTAGAGAGCGTATCCTAGGTTATTCAATTAAATAGAGTTAATTAGCGAGCGTATCCTCATTTAACTAATCTGAAGAGACGATTCGATTTAACAGAGCTTGTTGTTAGACTATAGAGGTGATAATTCCATGATAATCTGAGAGGGGTATATAATACATTGATCGGGGGATAATTGATATCGGGGGATAATTGAACTGTTAACTGGAATACTTGCATATATTGATTTCTTGTTTAATTTGCTTTCTAGGTTATTAGTAATTTAGTGATAGTTAATCAATTTCAAAAACCCTCCATAATTTGTTATTTGATTGAATTGAACATAGGCGACATAGTTTAATCATCACTCCTCGTGACATAATTTGTTATTTGATTGAATTGAATATAGGTGACATAGTTTAATCACCACTCCTCGTGGGATCGACTCCGACTTGCCCTAGCTACTAGTTGGTTAGGTTAGGAAGGAAAATAATTAATTTTATCGCGTCGCGATAGCGCGGTTATTGTACAACCTGTACTTTGATAGTATGTATTAGTGTAGACGAAAAAAGATAAAAATGTCAAATTTTAACTTTAAAAATTATTGAATTGTAAATAGTGACTAAAAAAGAAGTTTCTGTTTTTAATTGTTCCATATATAGATATTTATAAACGAAACCAACCCTATATTCACTCAAGAGTCTGTCCTACCATGTAGCCAACTTGAAGGGGGGCGCCCAAAACCCTTCTAAAAGAGTAAAGAATTATGTGATTGAATCACAATGTACAAAAATGGGAAATAAACAATTGGTACTAGTTGTCATCATCCTTGTGTGGTCATATAGATGCATGAATGGTTTGACATCAACTAATATCGCTGTGGAATAAGCTTTGCAGAATTAAAGAACACTGAACATGCACACTTCTTTGGCATTGTTGGCTGTATGTGAAGATGTTAGGATCTTGTCTCCCTTCGTTTTCTGCTGAAACACACGTTTTCTTTTCCTTGTGGCTTTGACCAAGTCATGAGTTCGACTAGAGGCCCTGAATCCTTTGGAATTCAATGCTTCTGTGCCTAATCATTCTTATCATACTGCTAGTCTTTAACATGATTTTTTAGTTTATCAATATTTAGCTATGTCGAGTGCCTTCTTGTATGCCCTTTTTCTTTAATCAGGAAAGAGAGGTGCTAACTTCATGATTAGATGATGGGCTAATTAAAGAGATCTTTTTATGTGTATGGAAGATTTTTTTTTTCCCCTTATTTCTTCCAGAGGAAGTGAAAATTCAAAATTTTAATAAAGTTTGTAACTTGAAAATTTTGGTTTGGACTCACAACTTATGGTAATTTATTAAGGTATAAAAGGTTGAGAAAATACCCCAAATACCCAATTTCATATAACATGTATACAATTCTACCCACTAAATTTTAATATTGTCCCCAAATACCCAAAAGCACATTTGTTCAGAAATGGTGCAGAGAATCTATTAGTTGTCGGTACGGTTTGGCAGGAAATGATATAAAAACAATAATATGATTCTTTCGTTAAACCCTAAAAATTAAGGGTTTAACGAAAATAAACCATAATTTTCGTTAAACCCTTAATTTTTATGGGTTTAACGAACAATTAATTAATTTTATTTATATTATTAAATAATTTTCGTTAAATTGTCAAATAATTTTCGTTATATTATTAACTAATTTTCGTAATTATCAAATAATCAAATATGAACGGTTAAATTATTAAATAATTTTCGTTAAATTATTAATGGAGTTTCGTTAAATTATCAAATACAATAATATGATCCTTTCGTTAAACCCTAAAAATGAAGGGTTTAATGAAAATAAACCATAATTTTCGTTAAACCCTTCATTTTTAGGGTTTAGCTTCTATTACGGTTTATTTTCGTTAACCCTTAATTTTCATGTGTTTAACGACAATTAATTAATTTTCGTTATATTACTAAATAATTTTCGTTAAATTATGAAATAATTTTTGTTATTTTCGTCTAAAACTACTACATAAACTCTAAAAATTTATTTTCATCTCATATATCATATAAAATGATATTTTTTCCATAAAATATCTTACATGTTTTGACCATATATATAAATTTGATTAAAGAATCTTAAATGGTCCCACCCACCCCACAACAACCTATCAATGTTACTTTAATTCACACTTTAATGCATAGGGTTTCACGAAATTTTGAACAAAAAATTCATAGCTTCTCCTTTACCTCTCCAAAAGCTCTCCCTCTCGACTCCTCTCTCATTTCAATTGAAAAAAAAAAATTGTCCAAGCAAAAGTTCGTTAAGTTCGTGAAAGGGAAAGTTCGTGAAACCCTAATATTTCAAGGTTTAACGAACAATATCTATTGTTCGATAAGCCCTTATTTTGTAGGGTTCTAATATTTTAAGGTTTAACGAACAATACCCTATTGTTCGTTAAGCCCTTCAAAAACGAACAATACACTATTGTTCGTTAAACCCTTATTTTATAGGGTTTAACAAACAATAGGTTATTGTTCGTTAAGCCTTGATTTTAAAGGTTTCACGAACAATTACCTATTGTTCGTTAAACCTTGTTAAATAATTAAAAATATTCGTGCATAATTAATTAATTTTTCATTCTTTTTTAATTAATTATTCATTATTTTTTTAATCAAGATGTATTCTTCGTTAAACCATTAATGTTTAGAGTTTAACGAAAATATAGTATTATTGTACTTGATAATTATTTAATTAATTTAATAATATAACGGGATTAAATTAATATTCGTTAAACCCAAAAAAAAAGGGTTTAACGAAAATATACCATAATTTTCGTTAAACCCTAAAAATTAAGGGTTTAACGAAAATTATGGTTTATTTTTGTTAAACCCTTAATTTTCAGGATTTAACGAAATTTTCAATATATTGTATATATTAAAGCATGCTAATCCGTACCGATGCTTAACAGATTCTTTGCACCATTTCTGAAAAAATGTACTTTTGGGTATTTGGGGATAATATTAAAGTTTAGTGGGTATATTTATACAAGTGTTTTATGCTTTTGGGTATATTGACCATGGGACTCTAAAAGGTTTTGACTAGAAAGGGAGTCTATTGGTCATCAAAATGTTATTACATAATTAAGAATTATTTTTATTTTTTTAAAATAAATAAAATCGTTGGGAAACACAAAAATAAAGATTTAAAAAAAAAAGAGTAGCGAAAAAAAAAGGGCAGAGTGCAAATTCCAAATCAAACTAAATGATTTAATAATTCGAGGACAATTTTGAATACCATGTCGGTCAATCAATTAAAATGAAACATCTATGACGTAATTAATATTCAATTTGTGGATGTTTGGTAATACGTGTGAATTTTAGGAATTCTTAATTATGCACTCAAATCTCGGTATTCCATATTCTTAATGAATGTTCAAGAATTAGCTTTTTATGATTTAATAATTATTGAAATTTAAATAACATTGTTTCACATGTCAAACTTTGTTTTGTGGTTAAGAATTGACTAATCTCATAAAATTAAATCACTGAAATAGTCTTGTAAAAGTTTTACTGATCTTTAATAATACGCAGTCTAAAAAGATATATATAAATATATTTTTTTTCTTTGATTCGTGACAAAAATCAATGATATGTATGAGACGATACTTAGAGAAAATTATGTTTCTTCCTCACAAGTTGTATCGAATTGAATGAGGGGTTTGATAAATGATTTGGGATTCCTAGTACTAATTGATATTAGTGATATTTTGATTCATATGAATTTGAAATTCATTATTTTTATTTAGAGAACAATTTTAATAAATTTTAAATTTAGTACTTTAATTTAAGTGAATTTCAAATAGGAGTGCTGCCTACCCACCGTGGTCATATGTTAATGTGTCCTTTCCTGATATGTCAAAAATCCAACATAATTATTAAACTTAAATCACAATATTTGGAAGGTGGGGTCTTTACACATCAGCGGTAGACATTTTTAAGGAGGAACAATATTTGAATTTCAAATCACCAAATTCAATCACAATCTAAATATGTATATATATTTAACTTTTTAATTAAAGGAAATTATGGCAAATGGCGTTGAAATTAGAGGGCGAAGTTCTATTTATGGTTCTATTAAAGTCTTAAAATTATTACAGCTAGCCTATCGGATCACTGACTTCCAGTTCAAGAGTTTAACCTTTTCGTGTCCTCTGATTTTAAATCCATCTCTGTACAAGTGTATAATGACATACAAAATGAAATAACCAAGACAATTTAATTTGTTTGTCAAAGAAATTTTACAAATCGATTTTCTATTTCGGGCAGCAACGAGATATATAAATTTGGTAATATTGGTCAATGCATATAGGAGTTTTTTTTTTTTTTTTTTTATCAAATGCATATAGGAGTTCTGAGTTTATATACACTTTCAGACAATTAACGTACGGAATACATGATAACCAATTATTTAGCACGTTTTTTTTTCCTTTCCTAATTATAGTATTGTTTTTAAATCCTCATGTGACAAAATACCCTATGATTGAACTCAATTTGTTCACTATCTTTCCTTTTTTGAGAGATTATTCGTGTTTATCCTGCATGCATCGGCGATACTTATACAACAATAGTGATTTTCAAAATTCTTTATATTTTTTTCAAATTTATTTTAGTTTACAGAAAAGTATGAATAACTAATTAAAGCAATTAAAGGTGAATTGATTGAAAATAAATAATCAAAACTTTTCGTATCTATTAACGAACTTGAATAATTTTTATAAATATGTAATTTGAAAACGTGATTATTGAAATGATATAATTAAGTTTACTCATAATGGATATATGTACTTAAATATGGTAGATTATTCTTATTATCAAACTTTTAATCTATGAATTTCTAAAACAACATTTCTTTTGAAATGAATATAGTATATATGAACATATTTTGCGTATAGATGACATTGTTTGATTTTCAAGATTGAACACACAAGACATAAATTTCTATAATTACATGAAGTAGTCAATGGCATTATTAAGTTAAATAATTATATAGCAATTAAAAATGAAAGAAAGAAAGCAAGCCAGCAAGAAAGGCACAAGTAATCCTAAAAAAGGAAACCGGAAAAGAAAGGTAGAGTTTATATTCTAAATGGGATTCTTTCATTATAAAGCAATCTTTTACGTAGTAGTATATTTTATCTGTTATATATATATGTATATAATGATAACATAATAAAATATTATATCTCAATAGATGATTGGAATTTGGAACTAGTATATTCTATGTTTTGAAAATAATTATAATAGTAAAATCATTGCAAATCTTTCAAGTTTTTCCAGAAGTACACTTTTATTTTTTACTCTATAAATTTTAACTAAAATAGTATGATTGCTTCCAAAAAAAACACCCAAAAATAGTATGGTTTGGTCACTATTTCAAATCTTATCCGGAGTTTCACATATAATTGATCAGACATGTCAAGATCTCGACATCGCAAAAGTTGCATTCCGTTTTACGATTTGTGTTCTTTTTTTTCTTTAATAACTCAATCTTGATACATTTGACTAATTTTGGTGTAACAATAATGTTGATAAACATTTAAATTTAAAATATATCAAAATGACCTGATTTTAAGGTTGAGTCCATTGATATCAATATCAAGATTATACTAAAAAGGCCCAAAATTTTATTTTGTTATCATGTAATTTTTATTGTGTTTTTCTTGCATATATTAGTATAGGTTCCCCTGGATACGCTAGAAATTTATAAGTTGACATTTAAAAAAAAAATTCACATATATATAGAAGATTTTTTATTTTTTATTATGTCTATCTATGAACCAAAGTATGATATCAAGCCTACCGTTTCTAATATAACATCCACGTCTGATATCAAGGCATTTGCTCAATTTCCTATTTCTTACCCAAAAAATTTAGCCAGACAAAAAATACATGCATGTAAATTCAAATTTATCCTCGTCAGTTCTAACTCAAATTAAATGTATAAATTTTATAATTTTAGAAAACACAATCATGAAACCTAACTCTTAACTCAATCAATGTCAACTTAAAAAGGTGATTAATACATGTTTTGACTCTTAGCTTGTGCAATGATTATCAAGAATTCGATATGCAATCTCTAATTCAAGCATAAAAAATATTTACCAAAATTACCACAAACTAATCTAATAATCTTACATGTGTCCAAATATTAATTATAATGCTCAACTCCCGCTTAAACCTTCGTCTAAATAACATATTACATTTAAGGGCCCGGCTATCCGCAAGTTTTCTAAACACACCCCATTTTTCATTTTTTTTATTTAAAAATTTCAAAAAAAGGCAAAAATTACAATTTTACCCTTCTTAATAAAAAAAAAAATCAAACTCCTCTCCTCCAGTCTTCTGCTTCTCCTTCTTCCTTTTTTTTTTTTTTTTTTTTTTCATTTCTCAAATCTTAAATCCCCTTAAAAAAATCATTTTATGAGTTAACAAAGTATATAATAATCATGTGAAATAGTGTAAAAAGAACGAAAAAATAACAACAAATCTGAGGACCCGTTCGACCCTGGTTTGTCGAACACAAAGAGGTGTGTTCGACCAATGGTCGAACATACTATAGTGTGTTCGACGCCTGGTAATCGAACACGCTATAATTTGTTCAACTAAGAGTCGAACACTCTATAGTGTGTTCGACCAATGGTTGAACACATAAGGGTACAATTGTCTTTTTATTATTTCTTAAATTTTTTAAATTAAAAATAAAATAATTAGGGTGTGTTTAGTGGATTTTGGGATGCGGAAAGCCGGACCCTACATTTACTGGTTGTATAAATTAACAAACAAGCAAATCAAATCAAATTATTTTGACAGATAATCAAACCCACCAAAAAGAAAAATTATAATTTCAGACGAAAAGGTGTACCAAACCCAATCCTTAGCAGTAAAAAAAAAAAAAAAAGGACATGATCAAAGCCTGAATGTTCCACCAATTAATGATCTCCTAGAGAAGCACGTGTCAATAATGTTAAAAATCAAGTGATCAATCATCCAAACAACCTATAATGAATCGACACACAAAAACAAGAAAGGAAATTCAACCTTTTGACCTGAAAGCTACAAAGCCCAACACACTGACAGCTCAGCAAAATTAATCAAAATCCAATCTTTTAAACTGGAGAGGTTGTAGAGTAGAAGAAACCACCAAATAATAAAAGGGCACACTAAGTTCCAAAATAGCGATAGAGTACAAAACGGCGACGTGTCGAGAAAGCGTAAAACGCCTTTAGCTTTAACACAAGAAAAAAACGAGCTCTCGCCATCCCGACTTTTGGAAAAATATTCGGCCTAACACTGAAGTCGCAATTCTCTATCCTGAGGCCACGTGTACGCACGTGTATTGCACACAACTCCTACTTCTTTGCCGACTAAGAATATGTTGTGTAGCATGAATGGAGGATATAAAAAAGTCTTTGAAAATGACTCCAATTCTATGCTTCTATCATCTATCATCGCTCTACTTTGGGAATGAAAGTACTAGTGGAACTAACACATGATTCTATAATCTACATTTTACCAATAGTTTTATATGATTTTTTTCTTAATATGATTAAATGACATGGTAGACAATTATATATAGTTTGTTACTAGAGTCTAGAGAAACACCAATATAAAATACTTTGGTTTTCTTTCAAGCGTAATCTTAATAAAGCGTCTTGAGCTCAATTTAATGAAATCTTTTATTTACAGTCACCTAATACAAAAACTATTAGTATTATATTAAAGATGAATCCCATAATTTCACAAGCCCATACAACTAAAAACTAAATCGTCATGTATATTATTATAAGTTACCGATAGAAATGCGCATACAGCCATACCTTGATAATATAGATATATCAACTGTCGAATAAAACGAAAAACACATTTAAAATTATAAAATTCTGTGGTTTTTTTGTTTTTCTAAAAAAAAATTAAAAACATTAATATTATTGTATTTTGAATATAAAAAAAAAAAAAAAACACTTTTTGGGCAGTTTTTCTCACTCACTCTTTTCGCCCCACCAAGGCGCGCAAAGAAGTCCATTGTCTAGTCATACTTTTTTTTTTTTTTTTTAAATACACAATTGTTTGTTTGAAATTTAAAAATCTTTTAATTGATGGACTCTTGACAATTGGTAACCATTAAGATCCTCTTTCAATAATATTGGGAGAATTGGAATAATTCGACAATCCACATCAACTACAACTAAAACTGATTCCTTATACTTTAACTTGCGTGTTATACCAATCGAAACTCGTTTCTAGATACATGGCCTCAATAACTTTTTTGGTACTTTAATATTGTATAGAGATATTTAATAAGAAATAATAAAATTATTTATCACAAAATTCATGTTAGACGGTTTTATGGATAGTTACCGTGAGATGGACTCCTTTACTCACAAACAACACATAAATTGTAGGGTTTGAGTTGTGGGTGATTGAATTGTGGATTGATCCGTCTCACACAATGCAATAAAAATTTGTGAGACAGTGTTACAAAAGACTCACTCAATATTTATACGGGAAATATTGTATAAGAAACAATATTTGAACATAACTTCAAGTCAAAATGTACTTAATTTTCAATTCAATATCTAAATTATATTCATGTCTTAATTTTAATATTTTCAATTCAATATCTAAATTATATTCATCCCTTAATTTTAATATTTTCAGGTCTCAAATCAAAATTATCTCTCCTTACTTATATTTTTCAGGAATGAGTCATTAATAAAAAAGAGTTTTTATTTACTTTTAACAATTCTAGATCTTTTATATATTATAAAAATAAAATAAGATATTCACATATAATATCAAAGGAAAAATTATTTTTTCATCCTCTAAATTTAACTTATTGGATTTTTCATTCTATATATCACTACAACAAAAAGGATGTCTAGTTACGCCTTTTTTTTTCACTTGATGACGTTAATTAGCGTCATGAAGTAAACTATCCACACTTGTAAAAGTGTCATGAATTGCGTTGTTAAATTTGTCGTCACAAATTTTTTCTTGACGCAAAACCCATGCGTGGGTAAAGTTCATTTAGTGACGCTTTTGATAATTACGTCACTAACTTTGAAAATGTTGACACTACTTTGTGTCACTATTTTAATGGATCTGTAGTGTTTTTTTTTTTTCACTCTTGCCAACACTAACCATTCGTGTCACCAAAAATAGTCACACTTTTTATAATATATGTTGTTAAATTCTATAATATTTTTTTGCAATTTTGGTGACCTTAGTCAATGATGGCATCCCTAAACTAGCAACACTTTTAAGAATTATTGTTGTTAAATTGATGACATTTTTAAGGACAAATGTTGTTAAAGTGTAGACACTTTTAAAGTGTACCATATTAAATTGATAATATTATCCAAAATTAGTGTTAATAAATATATGACAGTTCTACAACTAGATGTTTACAATTTGACAACTCTCTAAAATTAGTGATGCTTTTGGATTGTGTACATAAATTAGCAATACTCTTTCCAATTGTGTCCTTAAGTTGAATATACATACTTTAGATGGTAAACTATTTACAGTAAATACAGTATATAAATAATACTTACTCAAAAGAATATTAAAATAAATTATCAAATAATTCTATTTATTAAAATTTCACCAATTCTTATTATAAAATAGAATGTGTAATACACTAATAACTGAGTTTATACTATTAATTAACCCTCTAACATAACATTATTGTCTTCCTTCATTGTTAATATTTGCTCAACATAGGAAGAAACTTTGGAAATGATGACAAAACATATGCTCAACCGCAATTTCTTTTGTCAACTTATATATTCCTATATCAAAATCAAATCAACTGAAATATTTCGATTTTTTTATAAAATCAAATGGATTTACCTGGACCAATACATAGTTTGATTATATAGCATTTCATAAATTAAGTAAAAAAAAAAACTTAATAATATGATAAGAGAATACATCAAGTACTTACAATTCATCCCAACATAGAAAAAACTCCATGTTTTTTAATAGCTAAAGAATCTGTATATCCTACAAAAGTATTAAAACAAAATATGAAAAAAAAAAGATCAAGTTAATAACTTTACTCACAAATTAAGTATAAGAAACTTGAGGCCAACATTTTTCTCTCTTTACATCCCTTTGTGTATGCAGACGTTTTTTTTTTCCTTGATTCTATTGGAAGTTTATGATTTATTGTAAAAAAATAAGAAACTTGAGAGATATATAATAGATTTTTAAATGTGCATATCTTGATTCTAAAAAGGAAAGTTGTTAATTTTTAGTAATTGTTCCCTCTTTTACTCCTCTTTCCTTTGGTATCATATACTTTCTAATTATTAAATATTTATCTTTTCCACATTAGCAAACAATATTTTTGTAATAATTTTTTTGAAGTAATTATTCTTGTAATAATTAAGGTCATTGTATTCACTTTAAAATTAAAAAAAACATTAATAATTTTCTAATGTAAAGTTCTCTAGTAAAAAATTAAACGTCAATGTTTCTGTTCCTGTCCTTAATTCTTATAACTTATAATAACACAAATAAAAATTGTCATAAATTTTGTGATTTTTTTTTTTTTTGCAAAGTGTTACAAATTTATATCACAAATAATAAAAGCGTAAGTAATACAACAATATTGCAACTCCTTTATCAAAATATTAATAATTTCAATAAAAACGTCATTAATATGTAAACATTTTCATGTAAGCGTCACTGATTTTTATAGTTAAAATATACTGTCTAGATTGCTTATTAATGCCTAAGTAAAAAAAAGTAGACAACGTCATTTTATTATATTTACTACACAAAAATAGTAAATGTCATCAATTTTATGACTTTCTTTTAAAACGTTGTTATTTTAGTGACACAAACAAAAAGGTTTATTCGAATAATGACACTTTTAAAAAGTGTCATTAAATTGGCAGAAATACAAACACCTTCGATGAAGAGTCGTTAAATTTTATCACTTACATACACTTTTGAAAAAGTGTCACTAATATCTTATTTCTAACAATATTTTTTTAGTAGCGTTGTTAAATTAGCGTCAATATATATATATATATATATATATATATATATATATATCACCTTTTGATTTTTAGTCATTTATATTTTAAAAAAAATATCATTTTTTGGTCTATTTATAACCAGCTACAATAAGTAAATGTCTTTTATTTTTACATTTTACTACAAATTAACCCTTCCAATGATCAATTTTTCAACATATGATCACTTTAAAATTAAAGTAGGATAGCATATAGTATTATATCAATAAAAATGAGTGATTTCAAATCAAATTACTCATGAAAATCGACAAAATGTTTCATGAGTTTTTTAGTTTTTTATAGTTAACGAGATGTTTTGATTGTAATTTTCACAAATCTTTGGGTCTATTTGATAAATTAATCAAATGATAAATTAATCAAACATTGATGATGAAAAGTTTAATTTACCAAAAATTAAAAATATTTTTACATGTATGTTTGTAGCAGGTCGGTGGATGAAAAAAGAAAAAAAAGGACTTTTAAAAATTTATAGAACTTTAAAAAGAGAAAAGATAGAGGTTGAAAAATTCAATACGATGAATTTTTATTTTTTTTCAATGAGATAAACTTAAGGATAAAAAAAAACTTTTATTCCTTATTATGAAAGACAACTATGGTATTGACAATTAATAAGCACAATGCAAATCTGAAATCGTAATTAAAACCATTAAACTACATTAGCAGTACACTAAACACGTCAACCACATGTGGTTAATAGTGAATTAATAAAATAATTAAATGATAAAGGGAAGTAAAAGTTTGGCAAGAAAAGAGCATTTAAAAGGGTTTAGTGAGTTGAAATGTTGATGAACATGGACTTTAGCCTCCACCGTTTACTGCAATCGGATAAGGTCGGCCTTTTGATACCGTCGAACACCTTCTACGTGGCACATTTTAAACGGTGATGCTGTGGGCCCCTTTCCAGAATACACCATCATACTCATCTCCTTTTCCACACTATATATTCCCAACCGCGTACCTCCTATTTTTCGGAGGTAGAAATTTTAGCAATTCTTTTATTTTTTATTTTGAATTTTCAAGGAGAAAATAAAAGAAAGAAAATTATCTCTATTTTATTTGTCTCTTTCCAAAAACTGCAACCTCAATTATCAATTATTATACAACAGAAATCAAATGGGTATTGGAGAAATGGACCCATGCTCGCAGCTGAGTTTACCGCCAGGGTTTCGTTTCTTTCCGACGGATGAAGAGCTCTTGGTGCAGTATCTCTGCCGGAAAGTCGCCGGCTACCAATTTCCTCTGCAGATCATCGGCGATGTCGATTTGTACAAATTTGATCCTTGGGATCTTCCAAGTGAGTTTTAATTTTTGTGTTTTGTTTTTTAAATTTTCTGATTTTGGAGGATTTCTAATCAATTAGGGTTGTGTATTGTGACGTAGGCAAGGCTTTGTTTGGAGAGAAGGAATGGTATTTCTTCAGCCCTAGAGATAGAAAGTACCCGAATGGTTCGAGGCCAAACAGAGTAGCAGGGTCTGGGTATTGGAAAGCCACCGGCACTGATAAGATTATCACAACTGAGGGACGAAAAGTCGGAATTAAGAAAGCTCTTGTTTTCTACGTCGGAAAAGCTCCAAAAGGAAATAAAACCAATTGGATTATGCATGAATACAGATTGTATGAAACGCAGAGAAAAAATGGCGGTTCTAGGGTATGGATTTCAACCGCATAGTTTTTCAATTTTTTTTCTTTTTTTTTGGTTAAAGGATTATGCTAATGGTTTTAGTTTCTGTTAAATTTGCAGTTGGATGATTGGGTTTTATGTCGAATTTATAAGAAGAACTCGAGCGGGGTGAATCCGACCGTCATTTCCGGCGTTCAGAGCAAGGAATACAGCCACGACTCGTCGTCGTCGTCTTCATCTCAATACGACGACGTTCTGGAGTCGTTGCCGGAGCTGGATGACCGGTTCTTCTCGTTGCCGAGAATGGATTCTCTCAAGATATTTCAGCAGGAAGATGATCAGAAGCTGAATCTTCTCCAGCGGTTGGGGTCGGCCAACTTTGATTGGGCCACGTTAGCTGGGCTTAACCCGATTGGGCCCGAGCTTGTTCAGGCTCAACAAGGCCCCACTCAGCAGCCCAACTTAAATGTTTGCAAATCGTGGAATGACGTATATGCCCCTCTCGATGAAGTGCAGAGCGGGTCGAGTAATCAGATCCAGCGAGTTCACAACCCGGGATTCAACCCACAGAACCTGACCGGGTCAGGAGTTTCTAGCTCGTTCGACCCGTTTAGGGACAGATACCCGACCCATTCGGGGTTTGGGCAGTGAAAATTGATTGGTATTCGTGTGATAGTGGGGAAAAATATGTAGGGCGATTTGTGTAAATTCGTCTGATTTTTTGGGCCGATGTTGAGCAGAGATGAAGGGAAGACTATTCTTGAATTCTCATCTCATGCTTTTGGTTTTGGTGAGGGGTGGGTAGATAGATATTTCTAAAAAAAAATTTAGGAATGTTTTTATTTTATTATTATTAGTGTTTATTACTATGACGTATACTTATGATATCATTAACGTAAATATTCATTAAAGGTGCTGTTTTGTAATAAAATTTCGATGTGTACCAAAACTCTTGACACTTGTAGCATTGGTCTAATTAAATTCTGTTCGATTTTAGTGAGTTGTAATAGCTGAATGTAAAAAAATAAGGATAGTCTATGTAGTGTTGCATTAAAATGCAAGTAATCTGATGTATAAAATGTACTATGTTGAATTGATCTTAAATTTTCAAAATACTACAAAGTTGTTTTTTTTTTTTTTTTTTCCAAGTTCAATTTCAGAGAATTAATTTAAAAGCGATAAATATAAATTTATAGGTGATGGTTTGGATATTTTTCATTTTAGAATTCATCATTCTCTTTCTAAACAAATAATAAAGTGATTTTCATAAATTTAAATGAAATGATTCAAATGTTGTCATCCAAAAGCAACCATGATTCATTTGACAAACTTAATTCATGTATGCAGTTAAAAAAGACAATGTACTACTTTTGATTTATTCTTCTTAAAGAATGTGTTGTAGGCTAAATTAGGCACGAGGAAAATGAATAAGAATGGTAATTGAAGTAAGAATAATAAACCAAATCCAACGAAAAACAAAAGTCAAAACTCAGACCGACCATCCATTAAATTCAAAAGACAATATGCAGAACTCCGAATATGCGGCTGCTAAGTGATGATTCCACAATTTCCACCAATACATTTCTTCACGTGTTTTTTTTTTAATTATGATTTTTTTTTTGGGCTACTATTTATTAAAATATTCTTTCTATTTGTCACATGATATTTGGTATTGTAGTTGATCAATTGCTCTTGTATTATTTTTAAGTTTCCTTGAATTGTTTGTGATGGATGGAATTGCAACAGCTTAGCATTAGTTTTACATTCGGGTTGGATCGGTTGTCTTATTGATAACTGAATATATACTTGATACCTGGTTCAAAATGCCATAGAACATAAGGAAAATGATTGAATCGGATTAATCGATCAAAACCAGTTTATCTTGGTTTGAGTGGTCAATTTTATTTTTAGTTTAAATTATTTTTTATGATTATTTTAAAAAGCTGAACGTTGACATTTATATGTGTATATAATAGTTGTAAGTATATTGAATATAATCACCAATCCAATAATAAAAACATTACTATTTATAAATCTGTCAATTGGCGTTGTGGGTGGGGACTGGGGGAGGGTGATTGGATATAAATTTATACCTAGAGGAATTGTCAAAACTATTAACTTATTTTGCGAAGACTTTTCAAAATTTTGAGATTTGTTCAGTACTATCAAATTCCCACCTAGTGGAATGGACTAGTAAATGTGTGTTAATTTGAAAATATATTTTATAATATAGTACCTATAAAATATGTTTCAACAATATTTTTGTAGAAAAAGAAGACAATATTGTACATAATATATATCAACAAAAGAATAAAAAGAGTGGGCCAGTTAAAAACAATAATTAAGAATTCTATTTCTTTTTTTATTCTAAAGCCCAACTTTAGTGACATGCTTTTAGGGGTTTGAATGCACCCCTGCTACACTTTGCACACTTTCCTTTTTAATTTATCCCCAAACACTTTGCACACCAAAAAAATGGCAAATTTTATCACAATTCTTACCCTCACAATACACACTTATTTACACACAATGTCATTACTTTTTCTTACAATGTCATTACCTTTTTTGTCTTTTTTTCTCACATAATTGACCCTTATACCCTCATTTATAAAACAATCATTCAATTTTTCTTAAAAACTGTGTGCAAATAAGGGTGCAAAGTGTTTCAGGACGGAGGAAGTATTCCTCCTAATTATAGTGCAAGTTGTTCAATCCAGTACTATTAATTATAGTTTCTTTTTTCTATTGTAAATGATATTTATTTTATACTCCATATTTTAATATTTTTAATATATGTTGTATGTTTGATTTATAGCAGGAATTGGAAAAAAAGAAAAAAAACAATTTAAAAGAGAAATCTTATATGGTATCATCAAACAGTCGTGCAATATACAGTTTATCATAAAAAGCAATTATTTTTAAATGAAAATTTAAAAAAAAAATTAACGGGCCCTGGAAAGACACCTATCGCCTCAGCCCAACTACAAATAGTCAAACGTTTTATTTAAGTCGAATATAAATTAGTTGACTAATATTTTGAGCCCACTCCATTTTGTCATCTGTAAAGTGCTACAGAAGCCCATTGCAAGCTAGAGTATAACCATCTTAAAAAACTAAAATAAATATAATCCACGAGTAAATTTTTTTATTTATTTTCATGTTCAATTTATTATTCAACTAGGCAACGAATCATGATTTAGTAACTTTTTCTCACATTTCATATTGAATTTTATATTTCACTTCATAATATATTTCAGAGTATTGATATTGATGATATAATTATCATATATACGATAAGTATTGGTTAAAAAAATTACGAAATGAAATCCAGAATGCAATAATAAAGGGACGTAATTTATAATTAATTAACTAATGGTGTTGAAAAAGGATTGATTTAGAGCTAGTATGTCATTTTCACGAACAACATAAGCACAAACAAATGAATTGCTGTTTGGAGCATCATTTCAAAATAAAAATGAAGGGATAACATTAGAGATAACGCTGTTGGAATTCTTACCAAAACTGGGTATACAATTAGGATATGTCAAGGATTATGGCTCCGAATAATCAATTTAGCTTATCACAATCACTAAAAAAGTTGAAAGATAATTAAACCACCAATTTTTTAAAGCTAAACTCATCACATATTACCATTTAGCAGCATATTAAAAGATAATGCCCACCCTTGATGGTTGGACTACTTACAAATATTAGTACAAAGAATTGTATAATTTTTTAACTATGTTTTAATCTCGTATTTTATTTTATTTAACACGTTCTATAAATGTGATATGAAGTCTCACTATGAGTACACTTGGTGTGTTTTGATATAATAGTCATACACAATTAAAAAAAAAAAAAAGAAATCAAAAATATACCTTCAAAAGGAGCTTTTATTGGGATATTTAATGTATTTTGGGTCCAATTAATCAAGTGATAAATATATTATATTTAGTGGTTTGAGCTTTGAATCTGTACATATATATAAAATTATATGTTTCCCTTCCTAGAGCAAACACAATTTATTGTGTTCATTGTGATAGGGTAAGAAGAACAAAATTTCGCACTTATAATTGTATACATATAAAAGAAAAATAAAGTGGGT
Source organism: Scutellaria minor (assembly GCA_954870855.1). Classification (NCBI taxonomy): domain Eukaryota; kingdom Viridiplantae; phylum Streptophyta; class Magnoliopsida; order Lamiales; family Lamiaceae; genus Scutellaria; species Scutellaria minor. Next base: position 9,466,466 of record OX940727.1, read on the forward strand.
GAGTATATATAATGATAAGAAAGTTGATTCTTTGGTGTATATATCAACTGTGTATAAAGCATTATTATATCAACAATGAATACGATAAATTGTGATTGAGTGGATAGTTGAATAGGATTCTTGAAGTAAATAAACTTGGAAATGAGAAAAATAAGTGACCAATGCTTTTATCATCTTTTCATTTTTAGTGAGTGGATACAATATCGTATAATACATTATCAGATATACCTATAATGAAATTGACTAACAATAAATATATATTTTAAACAATTTATAATCAGCAATATGCAAATGAGAGAGAGAGAGAGAGATGTCGGGTCATGATTATGAAGTTTAAAAGTGATATTAAGACCAATCTCTGCCTCTCAATTACCTTAATCCTCCATCCACATAATTAGTAAAGTTGGGATTTTTAAAGAATATTATTCCTGGGTTTATGTATAATTTTTTTTTTTATAATTCAATTTGTATTTATTTTGCTAAATAGCACTCAAATTTCGTCCATGACAAAGAAGACAAAATTGCATATCTGTTGAACTTGTGAATCCAATTACTTGATGCATGACAGTCCAACACATTAAGACGAAATTGAAATTCACACTCTTACACTAAAAATACTCTCAAGTGAAATTTTCGAAATAGCACTTATTGTAGATGGCCGGTATAGAATATTTGAATACTTTAGTTTATATTCATCCAAACAATTGAATAAAGGAGATGAGGTATGAATTCACAATGTAAACAATATAACGTTGTGGCTATGTGTTATAAAAATAAAATAAATAATAATAAGAACAACACATGAGAATGGAATGAAATAGACAACAAATTATTGAGTTGGATGAAACTCGTAACTTTTAGCTCTGCCCATTAAATGATTTTATTCATGTTCTTCCATTTGCATCAATTAGAAAATGAAAGGCAGTTTATTAAGGTGTCTATGATCGATCATAAGTAATCAAACCAATCAAACTCAATGACGTGGGATACTAATTGTAAGAAGTTCAATTTAAATTAAAGAAATTTTGCAGTACAAAATTAAGACAATAAAATTTTAAATAACTCAATAATGTATTAGTATTACATTATCTAAAATTTGAGTAATGAAAACTCAGTTCAGACGGATATATAAAATCAAACAATATCATATATCATAGGTACCTAATTGCCTGCTAAAGAAGGAATTTAGGTTTGCGCTTTTGTTTTTACGACATCTATTGGACATCATGATTTGCCCTAATACATTGACACCTTTTCTCCAAATAATATATATATATATATATATATATATATATATATATATATATATATATTGATTGATTGTGCGTGTGAAAAAGCAATGTACCATTCCACAAAAGTCGTGTTTATTTAAAAAAAAGCAGCAAATGAACATGGTAACAAATTAAGAATCAGTCTGCATTATCTGTATGAAAATCAATGTACTATTTGTGTATCATGTCAAAACTACGTAATTTTTAATAAGTTTTTTTCAATTTAGCTGTTATTAATTGTAAGAGCTTCCTCAGCAATTCGCCACACTAGCACCCACCGCCATTTTTGTTCTCCCAACAGCACGCCATCTTCGGCGCTATTGTGACGATTCCAATATTGCGGCGCTACATGTGAAGCCAAGCTATTCCAGCGCCAGTTTTTTCCTTTTTTTTTTTTTTCTTAAACATCATCCAAATTTTTGTGGAAATGAGCCAATTCATGGGCTAATTTTTGGGCCAATTCATGTGGAAATGGAAATGAAAAATGGGCTTCATTTAATAATTATTGGGCCAATTTATATATTTTGTAAATGTTTATTAATTTTATAACAATTTGAGGTAATATAAGTGTTAATTTTTCAATATGGACGATAATATAAAAATGTAAAATAATATGGGTGATAGTTTGAACGACGTTGTTGATAATATAAAATTTTAAAATTAACACGGGTCATTTTTCAACATGGATAGTAAAAATATGAGAATTGGGAAACAATTACATAAAATTACTAAAATACAATTTAAATACATTAAAATACATGAAAATGAAAATATAAAATTATTAAATATTGATTCAATAAAAATAAGTTATTGTTTTTGTTTTCATTTTACATTGAGTTTCAATCAATTAATGATATTAATTTTTATTTATTAAATTTAAAATATAAAAAGTAAAAATTATATTAAATAATGTTTACATGTGTAAATATGTTATCCAATATAACAAAAATTAAAAAATATGATTAAATAAATTATTAATTAGAAGTAATATGGAATATTCTTTTATTGTGTAAAATTTAGTGTAGACTGCTGGAGATGAAACACTGTTTCTACATTACTTTAGTGCAATTTTTGTACTAGAGTAGTGTAGACTGCTGAAAATGCTCTAACTATCATTATTTTTCACATTAATATTATATGGTTTGGGATATGTTACATGAATGGAAATATCAGAATTGATTTGCTAAGAACGTGTGTGCATTAAATTCCAATATGCTGTCTATATATTATAACATTAATGTTGTTTCCCGTAGGCATCAACTGTTGTGCCTTTTATCTATATATTATTATTTCCTTTTTCTGCATTCTCAACCCTTCTAATCTTACAAACCTAAGTTTTCCAAACCCCTTTTCCATACCATCATTAGTTCCAATCATATATATATATATATATATATATATATATATATATATATATATAGATATATGTATATTTAGGATCTCATCATATAAATATAGAATCGATATGGAACTCATTGTAGTAATTTGCAATGAAATTAACTTCATAAAGAACCCAATATCTAATGTCCTATCATGATTTTTCTATACACATATAATTGATATTGAACTATATATATATATATATATATATATATATATATATATATTTTTTTTTTTGCAAAATTGATTTACTATTTTAGATTATTATTGATTTGGTCATAATTCGACAAATGAATCTAAATTTGATTGTCGAAAATAACTAATGATGTGGAAGTCTCACGCATATGTATACACAGGATTTATACATTTCAGACATATCATTAAAAACTAACTCAATATAGACTGAGTTTTATAAATGTTACGGCACTTTGTACGTAGGCTACATCTATATATAAATTAGTACGTACATGAGTCGTCAATTTTCACATATATTGAATATGATGCTACAAGTACTGATATAACATATTGTTGAAACGTTTTACATATATCCTTTAAATCAAATCTAGGTGTCTTTAGTCAACATATATGTAGAGCTAATTTGATTATATATCCCAATAAATTGACTAAAGTTGCACCCAAATGGCCCAAATCATGAACTAAACTTCCTTGATAGTTTCATATTCCATAAATTTTGACAAAAATTCTATAAACCCATTTATCAAGATGGGGAATATATAATAATAAAATTGATGCATGCATTGATGTGTCCACCGCTGTCGTGTCATAAATCCAACATAATCGTTAGTTTGAAATCACAATATTTAAAGAGATTGGATTTTACACATCAACAGTGAATATATTCATAAAATAATTAAAAAAAGGAAAAAGAAAGGAAAGTAACGTGAAACAGAAAGGTGGAAAATGTGAAGGGGTCATGCAATAGAGACTTAGCTTATCTTGTGGCGCAATATGTGTGCCTTCCAACTCCGTTTTGCATCATACATCATCCCCCTTTTTATGCTTCTTTTCTTGCCTAACTATTTCTCATGCTACTTATACATACCTATTTCTTTATTTTTTGAGATCACCTTCTCAATATGATTGTCATAACGTTTTTTCATCAAACTATATATACTATGAATTATTCAATATACAAATTGTATCCTACATTACACTATAATATTCTATTCTATGTCTTGTTCAATATTGATAAGATATGGTGGTTTTAAAACATGCTTCATTCTTTGTCCAATAATTGTTGGACTTGGTTTCATTAAAGTCGGTGACAAAGTTTTTCTTGGATGTAAATTTTATTTTCTGTCTGGTTTAATAGATACGTGAATCCACTAACGTTTCAAATTTTTATGAACAATAATATTACTATTTTTCTAATGATACTAATCCATGATATCATTAGTTTAACCTTTATTGTGCATTAATTGTATATGAAATGAAACATCAGATGTTGTAGAAGATTTGAAGCCATGAACAACTGAATCTTGAGTTGGTCTCTTGTACACTCGTCGCATGGTGCGATGGGACCGTGCACGGTCATGCCCTAGGACACGGTAAATCATGCACCACAACACAAAAAATCACATACTTATAGTCCTAAAAGACATATTTAGAGTTAAAAATTACATACTTGTGTGGAGCACTATTGACCGTGCCCCATACCGTGCGCTACACATCGCGCACGATCGGACCGTGCCCCATAACGCGAGAAAAAAATCACATACTTAGAGCTGGAAATTATATACTTAGAGCAGAAAATGACATACTTATATATTGTTGTGGCGCACGGTCGACCGTGTCCAGGGACACGACTGTGCACGATCCCGTCGCACAGTGCAACGACCTCACACAAGTTTTGGCGTAAAATCTTTGATAGTAACTGATATAAATTTGGAATTAAGTGCATAGTTGGAGGGGTTGAATTTGTGAAGTGCGTAGAGTCACTAGGGGGATGAAATGAAGCGCGCGCGCGCACATATATATATATATATATATTCACTGCACATGCTTCTTTAATTACTCTTTTCCCCGTTTTATAAACATAAAGGGCAAGTTAGGCTTTGCTTAGACTCGATACCGATTGATACCCTATTCTCACAAGTGATTAATGCCCTCTTGACTTCCTACCTTATACACCACACATGCTTCCTCTTACGTTATTCATATTTTACCTTCCACATTTTTCAACCATTTAATTAACTCCCTAAATCAAATAGACTTGTGTGCATAAATAAATACATATACATGATACATATATAGATCGAGGATTGTTACTCTACATACCTCTCGTCAAAACGTTCATACGTACCAGCTAACGTGGCAATGAGACACAAATGTCACATTAATGCTACATCAGTTAGTGTCTATGAAGTGTTCACATAAGATGTGCAAGATAACAATTAGAATTTTGATAGATGATGTTTAAGTTATTTAAGGAAAAAAAAAACTTAAGAGGTTCAACCAATTGCTTAAACCCCTAAGAATCACTATAAACTTTCAAAACCCATTCATTCAAGAGTATAAGGACTCTCATTTTGATATTCATTCATATTTTCCCTAACCCAATACTTAATTTGAGCATGATCGAGTAGGGTTCGTTGGAATAACTATTTCGGAACGAAACTTATATAAAAAGTTACCATCATAGGAAAAATTGATTGTAATAAGGAATTTGGATACATTTGAGATGGAAATATATATATATATATATATATATATATATATATATATATACTAGTTGAGAACACTTACGTTGCACATGGAGAGACAAACTCGTGAGAACCATTTTTTGGTTGATTTTGTGGGTTTATTTACTAAGCATTACTTAGGATTTTAAATTAGAGTTATAATAAATTGGTTTCATAATTAAGTCAAAATTTTGTTAATGGAAGTTTTGTCAAAATTCCAGCCTTTCCATCTAATAATCAACTCATTCAAAGAAAAAAAAGAAAGAAAGATTTAGTTATATTTGAGTGCAAATTAGTCAGGCGAGCAAAAATTCAAAAGATCGTCATGATTGACATCAAGGGTTTCTACATAACAAAAAGTGAACTTCAATGCAATCTAATTTCATAATACCTAATAATCTATTAGCAACAAAATAAAATACGAAAAATATTTTATCAATATTTCATAAATCTCTTAAAATATTTATTTTGAAATTTTAGGACATCAATCTCCATTGAAATAATATTTATCCAATATTACATATAAACGTTTAGGTATATTTGGTGCTTTTTGTTGTATTCAAACTATTAATGTAGAGAGAAGATTATACAAAGCAAAAAATTTGATTCAAAATCTCAAAAAATGGAAACAAAACATCCATACTTATATAGTGAAAAATAATGTTTATCCAATATTACATATAAACATTTAGGTATATTTGGTACCTTTTACTGTAAATTTAAAATAGCGTGTCACAAAAACTCACCAATAAAGCAAAATAGAAACAAACAATTTTTATTTTTATTTTTCTGTAGAATAGAGTAAAAAATACAATACTTTCTAACATACGATAACCAAGTTGAAAGGATTGCTAACCCAAATTAATGGAGCCCTTGCTCTTCGAGATAGAAGATTCCGTCAAGTAAGCATTTTCTTGAATCGAAGATTATATTGTACACGATATACATATGCTAATTGTGAAACAAAAGGTCCTTTCTCCGTTGTTCTTTCCGGTGGCACTCTGATTGATACACTCAAGTAAATAACTGAATTTTCTTACACGCATGAACTGTTTGTGAAAATGCGTTAATGAACTTTTTTTTTCTGGATTATTTAAATTGTTTGAATAGAGGGTTATGTAATCTTAATGTTTGAATGCAGTTTTTGGAATGAATAACCAAAACACTCTCTGTTTCTTTGTCTAATTCATAATCAAATTTATCTGGTTCGAAGTTGTGGTTGTAAATATTGTCAATTTTTACCGTCATAATGTATATTTAGGCATGAAGTTCAGTGATAATCACTTACTTGATTTATTCGTTGTTGGGCATTTCAAAAGCTAATGGCCATGTTATTACGAATTAAACTGTTCATATTATTACTAATTAAATTGTATTTGATTCCTCTAATGACATGGTCACCAGCTGTTTGATATAATGTTTCTTAAAATTTTTAATACACTACTGTGATTATACGTAATTTTGATAATATATTGTGAGTTTCTTTTTTTTTTTGTCTTTATTGGTTGTTTGGCATTTGAGAGGTTAATTAGCATGCTATTACGAATTAAACAGATCATGTTAACTTTGAGAAAATATTATGATAATCTATAACCAAAATCCTCTTTGTTTCTCTCTAATTCACAATCGAATTTATCTACCTCAAAGCTGTGGTTAAAATTACAGTAAAATAATATTTTCATGATAGTCTTGGTGAGTTGAAACAAAATCAGGAATGGAGTCAAGAATCAAGAAAAAAAATTCAACTTCTTCAACCGTATCTCTTTCTTAATTTTTTTTTTTTTTTGTTGTAGGGGTCCATTGGCTTATAAAGTGCACTCCTATCTGCACCATTAGGTTCCTAGAACAAAATGATCCATAAATTTTATAAAAAAATGTCCGCATAAGAATTTTAATATCCATTGCTAAAAATTCATATTTGTTGATTTTTTTATTTGTTAAGTCCATAAAAATGTAATTATTATATCATACCTTTTTATTTGCATTTTTCATCTTCACTCTCAGTTTCAAACTCATTACATGTAGGTAGAGGTGTGAAATTTTCTGAAGAGCTTTTCGATAATTTTATAAGTTTGTCTTTTCCTGATTTCAAAAGTGAAAAATTAGCTTTTTATAACAACAAAAATAGATTTGTTGTGTACTTGCTCTGAAGAATTGTTTGTAAACAATGTTTTGGTTCTTGTATTTTCCCCATTTTCCCCCATTTTTGGATTAATCAACACTTTGGTGGATGTCATATTAGTCCTTCTTGAAAGAGTTACATACAATTGTCCATGAGAAAATACAGGTTCGGGCAAGTACACACCAACATTAGGAATTGTTTGTCCATGAGCTTTGTTGATTGTCATTGCGAAACATAGTCTAACGGGGAATTGTTTACGCCTAAGTTGGAATGGATATCCTTCACTTTCTGTAGGTGATAGGGGTATTCTGGGAATCAACATATGTTTTCCAGTATGTTGTCCAAAAACGATTTCAGCATCACTTATATTATTTCTAAAATTTCTGCAAACCATTTTTGTGATATTACATAAACCATTTGAAGGATCCAAATTTCTTAAGAGAATTATTGGACAATTTCTCTTCAACACCAATTTATGAGGAGGTAAACTATTTGGAGTCAAAGAATTTAAAAATTCTTCTCCATAATGTTTATCTGTTTCATCATTTGCTTCATCAAAACTATTAAAAGTTTTTGGATCTCCTAGGAATATGGATATTAGCTTATCATTCAACTTATCAACTTGCTCATTTTTTGCAGATAATATGGCTCGCTCTGTCATGTATTTTACTGATTCTACATTCTTCTGTAAGTTTGGGAAAATAGCATTGATGAGTCGTTGTATAGAATCTTCTTCATTATCATACTCAATGATCATTTCATTTAGAATTGAGATATTTCCTTCCTTATCTGTTGGTTCCTCTCTGTTACCAATTCGTAGCAAGAATTCATTGAAATTAGGATCTTTTACAACTTTTATATTTTTAGATAACGGTATTTTCTGCATTCTTGGCCACAGATATGATTGGACCATGCTAGCAGAAATTGATTGTTGCCCTTGGGACAACAGGTAAAACTTGTCTAAAATCTCCTAAAAAAACTATCACGTTTCCATCGAAATCTTTATCATTTCCAGTAACATCCTTTAGTAATGTATACACATTTTCAATTGCCCATCATTTTGCCATTGGAGCTTCATCCCATAAAATCAAATTTTCTTTACGCAATAATTCTATGGCACCACTTTGTTTGGAAATGGAACATTTACAGTTTTCATCTGCATTTATTGGTATTTTGAATCGTGAATGTGTTGTTCTTCATCCTGACATCAATGCGGCTGCTACTCTAGATGTGGTAGTCGCTATAGCTATTTGATTTTTTGATCTAAGATGGGTTAACAACACACGATATAAAAATGTCTTGCCAATACCCCCAGTCCATCAATGAAGAAAACTCCCCTATTTTCTTTTTCAATAGATTCTAATATTAAAGTAAAAGCTATATGTTGATCAACATTCAACTTTGTTTCAACTTCACGATTTTCAAGAGGAATTTTAACAAACAATTCTTCTCGTAATTCTCTTCCACATTCTCCTTCTATATCATCAATTTCCATAGTAGTGATTGGGATATCATACAAGTTTATACTTTTTTCTCATACTCTTCAAAAAAAAATACTTTTCACGGTTTTCGCTACCCTATAAGATGAAGATGTGTTTGCTTCTTTTTTGAAATCTTCAGACATTGCATTGAAATATGTATCCCGTAGAGCTCTGACATCTGTTGCTGTACAAAATACCAATATTATTGCAATAAGTCTTTGCAACTCATGTGGCATTTTAAATATTATTGTTTTATTTAAACATTCAAAAATGTTTTGATCTGCTTCAAGTACTTGGATACATCTTTATTTAAATTGAATTGTTTGATTTCATCGATCACATTATCATCATCATTTTGGATTAGATTAACTATCACTCTATCATGATCTTTGTAAATATACTTGTAAAGGTACTTCACAGCTGTCACCCCGAACATATATCAACATTGGTGTGACAGTTATATCAAGACACAAATATGGATTGTAAGGAACCACCCATTGATTATTCAATTCAGCATTGCAAACTTGAACAATCACCCCATTTTTTCGTCTTTTGTAGATTGGATAACTATTTTTACCTTGTATGGTGTTTCCACAAAAAGGTCTTGGATAATGAGATTTACATTTACCTATAGATTAGAGTGGAAATGAATCACTAAAAGTTGGTGAAATATAAACAAAATAAAGACAGAAAATGACTTAAAAATTTATAACATTAGCATTTGATTACTAATGAATTCTAATATAGTTTGATACAAATATTTTAATGAGTTTTTAATTTTTATGGATAACGACATTTGCACTTACCTTTCTCCATACATGAATTTTTCAGATTATTTTTGCCACACGGTCCATGTAACATGTGTTTCTTCACCAATTCATGTATCTGAGGATTATTTTCTTCATTAGGAGTTTCAGCACATACAAACTTATCAAATTGGTCAGTTGTATGAATTTTATATTCACCCTTTAGAATTATAAGTAGATGAGCATGTGGTAGTCCCATTTTCTGAAATTCGACCACATGAACATGTGCAACAACTTTTCCGAATATTTATTTCTTAAATAATTGATCTTTCAAGTCATGCAATTTTGCTCGAAAAACTCTCACAGCTAAATCTAGATGATCTTGAGCTTTTTGACCTTCATACAGATTTTCTTGTATTTCTATTCAATTAGGATTGCAAGTTATGGTGATAAATAGATCTGGTTTTCCATATCTTTGGACTAACGCCATTGCATCAATATATCTTCTTCGCATATCCCTTGGGCCACCAATAAATGATGCAGGAAGAAAAATTCTTAATCCAACTTCACTACCACACAATTCGCCTCTAAAAACACTATCCATGATCTCTTGATAAAATTCAGTTCTCAATTTTATTTGGTTCAAACAGAAAAATTGTAATCTTGTTGTCTCCAATTTTATATAATTGTCAACTGCATATTGTTACAACAATCTTCCCGCAAATAATAAAGTAGAGTGTCTTGGATCTCTATTTGTAACTTATAACAACTGTATTCTCTACAAGAGACTCTTTTTACATTTCCTTTTACGACAACTGATTATGAGAAACAGTAGTTGGAATGATTAGAATGAACATAAACTCTTTGATTAGATTTTTTAGGAATACATATGTTGTAGTACATACCTTCTTACTCTTGGGAGATAATTTCCTCTGGAGTAAACCTTAAGTCTAGAAGCATTTAGGACATTTGGTACATTTGTTGCAATTGTATATGTATTAAAAATTCCAATAAAATTAAATTTTGAAAAAAGTTGATTATTTTTTAAAATATATATGTTCTTGAAATATATTATAACATAAATATGTACATTTCTCTTTTTCATACACATGTTCTTGTATATGAACATTATGAATATTTTGGTGCTATCCTGTTTCACCTCTTCGAAATAGAAGAGGGTATTGTAAAGGGTTATAACATCCAAAATAATGTATTATTCTATATTGGTCTCCGGAATGAGTACTAACAATAATATCTCTTTCAAATCCTACATTATCATTATTTTCCTCAATCCAAACAGCTGCAACTTGATCTGCTGTCGGAGCATTATAAACTCGCTGATCTAATCTCACATCTTTTGTGATACAAAGTTGCATATCATCTAGAGAAGAATACTCTGTTAGTCTTCTAAAGATTTTGGCATATGGATTCTCATCTAGTATTTCAGTGAGCTTTCGTACAATTCCTTCTGATACATGTGAGTTAAGACACATTATATTCGCAATTTCATTTTCAGTATCAAAAAAATATAACTGAAAATTAGCTGGTTTGTTTCCATTAAAACTCAAACTTGGGAGATTGTAATAAATCATTCCTTGTACGCAAAAAGTGAAAACCCCTCGTCGTACCGAAGCAAGCTCTTTATCCAATTTCACTCCAAATGAAGTGAATGAGAATATGAAATTGTATGAACGTATATTTTTCCAAAAATCAACAGATTCTTCAGATTGAGAAGTGTATAGTTCATACAATTTCTCTGGAACTTTTGAAGGTACAAGTTTAACTTTTCCATTATCACAACAAAATGTGAGAGACTCATACTCAAATCTTGTTGCTCCACAATGAATGCAACTTGACATTTTTTTTAGTTTATGTTCCCCTGACATTAAAATTCATAATTAGTTAAATATATTAATATATAATTTTCAATTTTATATGAAAATTGTACTTCAATATAAAGTTTAAAAAATATTAAAAAAATATACCTTTAGAGTTACTTAGATTCGTTTGAACCTGTAAATTACATGTTGCTTGTCTCTTTTCACGATTCTGCAAAACATGTTCTACATAGTTTTTTTTTCTTAGCATCATTAAGATTCGCATATCTTCTCTTTCGTTCAACAAGTTTCTTTTGACGTCATTTATATTTGGCGTCAATTATTCAAACATACAATCATTCAAAAAAGATTTAAATATAAAATGAAAACACAACCAAATAAAAGTAAACAAAAAATGTTTGATCTACAATTTAAATCCAAGAAGGTTAAATAATAATAAATGAAGATAAAATAAAAATATAAACAAATTTAATTCTAACAAAGAATGATTACTCTTACGAATGTCACCAATTTTAGGATCTGTATCAATTCCACTCATCTCAGACATCGCCACTTTTCTTTGACTATATTTCAAAAAAAAAAAAAGGAGTTTATATATTGGTTTATTTTAGAGCATTCACATTTTATTCGGTTCTTTTTGTCCTTTTCTTATAATTTTTTTTTGCTCCAATCAAACCATCTTTCATAATTTTTTTTATTTTTTCTTTTTTAATTTTAGTCTAATTATGTTATTTACAATTGTGATTTGGATGGACTCTATTAAATTAAATAAAATTTTGAAAAAAAAAGCATAAGAACATAATTTCTCATAATAACATACTTTAATTAAAATATGAAATTTATAAAAAAATATTATATAAGCTTATAATATATCATTGAAAAGCTCTTTAAATATATATTAATATAAGACTAATTTAAGTCTAAGATTCAAAGTGTTCTAGATTATAAAAACTAAATAATCAAAATATGTAATTTTTTCAAGAAGAGTTTGAAATATAAAAAGCTCTTGCATTTTATAATCAAATAAAAAAATAAAATGAATATGAATTTTTTTTCATACCGATGATAATCGACTATAAATAATTAAATATAAATACGGGTGCAAGTATATATACATCATCTATTGCATTCCAACTTTAAATCAGATAAAATTGACTTGACTCCGAAATAACTCTACTGATTTCCAAAAATTATTATGTTTATAAATCTTTTATTAAAATTTGTCATCAGACCTCGAAAATACAAATATACAAAGATTATAATATTAATAAAAAGAAATCAAGAAATAATGACAAATTTCATCATTTATTGATTATGTAGCAGTATTCTTTTACTAAAAAAAAATATGAAAAAAAAACTAATTAAAACCCTCAATAAATGAAAGTTAGGGGAAAACAGAATCCAAGAAAAGGTCATGCAAGAAAAAATAACGATAATATATAATCCTCATGAATTTCACACTAATCTAAAAAAATATTAAATAAATTTGAAGACAAACTACTATCACCAATAATGAAAACCTTGATGAGATAATCGTAATATGATTGTGCTTCTTGCCAATGGTACTTGTTATGTTGTTGTATAAGTAATACAAATATGTCATATATATATATAATGTGTTCATATTAAATTAGAATCCTAATAAACTTCTAATACAATTAGATATAAAGAGTTTTCCTTCATTAGGACTCTAAATTAAAGTTCTAATGAAATTCTAATTAAATTAGATATAGAGGATTTTTTTTACTTAGGACATTAATTTACTAAGCATTAGTTAAGATTTTAAATTAGAGTTATAATAAATTGGTTTCATAATTAAGTCAAAATTTTATTTTTGTTAATGAAAGTTTTGAATACAACTTCATTATTTATCTCCACAATCCAATTTTAAAAAAAACGACCTCCTTAAAAAAAATGAAAATTTTTATTTACAACCTACAAAATCCATTCATACAATTACTCTCTAAAATAATCATACAACCTACAAAAAGAACTCATCTACTTTATCGATTTTTTTTTTATCATTGCTCAATCTCACTCCCTCTTTTAAAATATTTTTTATTCGATTTTATCAGTGGTGACACTCTGATTGATACACTCATGTAATTAAATAGCTGAATTTGTTTATGTGCATGAATGTGTTTATGTGAAATATAAAAGAGATAAATTTTTTAAACATGCTATTACGAATTAAACAGATCATGTTAACTTTGAGAAAATATTATGACAATCTATAACCAAAACCCTCTCTGTTTCTCTCTAATTTCAATCGAATTTATCTACCTTGAAGTTGTGGTTAAAATTACAGCAAAATAATGTTTCATGATAGTCTTGGTGAGTTGAAACAAAACCAGGAATGGAGTCAAGAATCAAGAAAAAAATTTCAACTTCTTGTGTTTATATGAAATATAAAAGAGACAAATTTTTTAATATCACTTTTTACAACCGATAAGAATTTCCTATGTCTTCGATTTCATATATAAACTAAATCTTTTTTTTTTCTTAAAATCAATGAACCAAAACATCAGAGTCAATACATACAAAAGTGGACGTCTATTACTTCATTGATCCATGAGATGGTATGTAAAAAGTTATCATATAATTACAAATAATAAACAAATACTATGCTAAACATTAATAAAATTATAATTTGAGTATATCAGTACTTTGGTGTGTGACGCATCTGATACCCAGAATATAAGGGCTGAGTCCATTTCCTTCGGAAGAAAACTCAAAAGAACAGAATATAACATACACCTTGTTTCTCAACTAAATCCTTTCATATTCGTATTAAATCAAATTAAATTAAATTAGTTACTGAAATGCATATCAATTATTGATGTCACCTTCATATCAAATCAAATTAAATTAAATTAGTTATTGAATTTTATATAAATTGGATGTATATTAATTTTCATATAAATTGATATTATTTAAAAATATGCTTATAATATATCATTGAAAAGCTCTTTAAATATATATTAATATAAGACTAATTTTAGTTTAAGATTCAAAATGTTCAAGATTACAAAAGAAAAATAGTGAAAACATGTAATTTTTTTAAGAAGAGTTTAAAATATAAAGGACTCTTGTTTTTTATAATCAAATAGAAAAATAGAATAAATATTAAATTACATTACTATCCCTAATAAAGAGTTTTCTTTCATTATAACTCTAATTTAATTTGATTTGATTTAATTATGTAGGAGGGTTACAATTGGCATTATGAAAAATGGACGAAACATTCATACTTATATAGTGTAAATAGATATATATATATATATGTGTGTGTGTGTGTGAGAGAGAGATGGATAAATAAACTCTATTGGTAGAATATGTGTGGAAGTTGGTGGAAGGTTAGACCATGTTTATTTGGCATGTCATGCGCCCGGTTGTAGCAAAAGACAAAGGAAAATTTAAAAAAAAATCAAAATTATACCCATTTTCCATGAACGGTCAGCGGAACAACCTCCTCATTTTTTAGGTTGTGCACACTTTCCAAAAGGCTATCTTATCAAATTATACCACTTGTCAAGCTGGGATTGGTTTATGTGATTTTTTTGAGATTTTTTTTATACACTCAATTATCTATAAAAAAAAAAAATACCAAAATTCATGATTTTTTTTTCTCTATAAATAGAAACTAATATTGATACATTTTGAATCACAATCTCAAATCATCTCTTTTGTCTACTATTTTCTATAATCTCTCATAATTTATATCATATTCTATTATCTCTCCTAATTTCTATTATGGATCCAAGTAACCCAAATTTTTTTTCAAACTATTCAGATTATCAAAACTCCCAAAACTATCCAAATTTCCAGTCTTTTTTGAACACCGAAGACTATCAAAACTCTCAGTTTTCTCAAAATCCTCAATTTTCTCCGAATCTGAATCAAGTTCCTACCTTTGAACAAGCTTAGTCATCGCAAAATATCTCTCACAATTTGTTTTAGGATACAAATGAAAGGGTGGCCAAAAGTACTTGGAATGTGAAAGAAGATGTGGCCCTCATGTCATCTTGGATCTTCGTTAGCGAAGATAAAATACAGGACAGATTTGAAAGGACTAGCTCGTTTTGGGGAAAAATCCATAAGATGTACGAAGAAGCTCGGAGAGAAGATCCAAAAGAAATAAATGAAAGAAATATAGAATCACTAAAAGGTCGTTTCACACGACTTAATAAAAATACCCAGAAGTGGTTTGCTGCTAACATTGAAGCACATTGTCGAGTAAGAAGTGGAATGAGCCAACACGATGTGGAGAAAGAAGCTCATCAATTATACGATGGTAAGTTCGCCAACTTGCATATATTTAATGAAGTTATGAGTAAAATTCCCAAGTGAGAAATAAAATTTGATCATGCTTCAAAAAGTCGTGCTAACGATGACGAGGGTAACGAAGAAAGTGGTTGCAGTTTAAAGAGAACAAGGATCAGTGAAGATGGTGAATATTTCAGCCCCACTAATGCAGAAACTCCAGACAGTGGTGGTTCAGCTATTTCACGTCTTACAGGTAGAGATCAGGCGAAAAAAAAAAAGGGAAAAGGTAAGGCATCGGAGTCTTCATCTAATACTGAGGTTGTAGCAGAATTTTGTGCATTAAGACTCACTAGAGATAGTGAAGTTCAAGTGCTCAACACATTGGGAAGAGAGAAAGTGGAAATAGAGAAAATGAAGATGAAACACTCTCTTTTGATGGCTTTGTTGGCGAAGGATCACTTATCCCCAAATGAAAAAGAGATGAGACGTCATCTGTTGTCATTGTTTAAATAGTGTTTTTAGTATTGTCTTGTATGTTTTTTTATTTGATGGCATGTGTTTTAGTATTGTCTTGTAAGCTTTTTTATTTGCGTGATTTTTATTAAATCGAGTAACTTTAATTTTTATTCTAATTAGTATTTATTCTACTTTTCACTTTTCTTATCCACTTTGTAGAATTGATCACATGCACTTGTCTTATCCACTTTACAAAATTATCATATGCACTTGTCTTCCATTATTAATCACATGCATCTGTCTTCCATTATTGATCACATGCACTTGTCTTCCATTATTGATCTCCATCTATATATCCTCTCATATTCTCTCATCAAACATACACATATATCATCTCAATCCTCTCACAAGAAAAATTTCATATCCAATAGTTTTACCCATTCCACTTCCCAAATATCTTACAATGAAAATCAATCACTAGATAACTATTCAAGTTCGGATTCTTTCTTTACTGCATTTGATGAATGATAAGAACGGGTTGCTCATCAGAATCGCCACGTAGATCGTATCGCCGAGGATCTGCTCTTAAACAATCTTAATTTGAACGAATAAGATCTCACTCCTAAAGCTAGAAGAAGGTATTGTGAAAAGCAACGCGAGCTTGGTCAGGAAGGTTTGATGAATGACTATTTTGTTGAACCTGACGTATACTCCTGAGATCTTCCAACGTAGATTTTGCATGCGAAAATCAGTATTCCTCCGTATCATGGAGGCTGTTACTGCCAATGACGAATATTTTCGACAGAGGCCTAATGTCACTGGTAGACAAGGTCTTTCCCCATTACAGAAATGTATTGGAGCTATGAGGGTGTTGGCGTATGGGACATCAACAGATGTTGTTGATGAATACTTGCGAATGAGTGCAGCTGTGACAAGACAATCTCTCATGAATTTCGTAGAAAACGTCATTTCTTGCTTCAGTGACGAGTACCTCAGAAAGCCTAATGAACAAGATTTGGCAAGACTACTCTATGTCGGAGAATAACGTGGATTCCCGGACATGATAGGCAGTATTGACTGTATGCATTGGGAATGGAAAAATTGTCCTACTGCATGGGCTGGACAATATGGAAGGAGGAGTGGAAAACCAACAATCATTTTGGAAGTTGTTGCATCATATGACTTATGGATATGACATGCTTTCTTTGGAACACCAGGTTCGCTCAATGATATTAACGTATTCCACCGATCTCCAATTTTTAGTGATGTTTTGGAAGGTCGAGCACCAAAGATTAGTTATGTCGTGAATGGTCGGGAAAACGATATGACATATTATCTAACTGATGGAATATATCCTTCATGGGCTGCATTTATTAAGTCAATTACTCCTCCAGTAATCAGAAAACACAAGTTGTTCGCTCAACACCAAGAGGCAGTGCAGAAAGATGTCGAGCGAGCATTTGGAGTTCTATAAGCTCATTTCGCATTTCTTCGACGCCCCTGTCTTGTTTGGGATAAAAGTTTGATGGGAAAAATTATGATGGCTTGTATCATCATGCACAACATGATAGTGGAGGATGAACGAGAGACGTACGAAACTTATTATGATCCCACATAATTTCTTGTTGATGATCCCAAAGACGATGATCAAAGTTTCCAATACTCTACTGAACGCATTGCAAGTCTATCTACTTATATGACCAATAGGGAGTAACTTCGCAACAGAGAAGCTCACACCACTCTTAAAAACAACTTGATTGAGCATATATGACAAAAATTTGGCACCGATAATTAAATATGCAATTTTCATCTTCTGCATTGTTGTTTTTTACTCATCTATTTGTAGCTTCGCTTATTTATTTATAATTTTGTATTTCAATTCTTGTAATTTTATTTTTGTTATTGAGATTGTAACTTATTTTAAGTGTATCATATATTTTTTTTATAATTACGAATTTGGAATATCATATAATTTAATATATTTCATACACATTTCAAATAATAAAAAAAATTGAATGTACATATTTCGTACACATTTCAAATTCAATCGGATTTCTTCACTATGCAATATGTATTTGGTAATGTATATGAGTTTGTATAAAAGTGCAATAAAATATTACTTAATTAATGGATCTTGTATAGAAACTCTACCCCAAAATCAGATGGGTACGTATGTGTATTCATGTCGTACAAATACTTGATTAGTTTAATTATTCTTGGATTGTGGAGGGCATTTTTGAAATTTTGGACAAAACCACATATTTATATCTATATACATTTTTCACAAAAACTCATATGAGACGGTCTCACGGATAATTTTCGTGAGACGTAGCCCCATCACCTACAAACAATATGTGAATTGTAGGGTTTTGATGATGGGTAATTGAATTATGAATTGACCCGTCTCACACAATGTATTAAAATTTCATGAGATGGTCTCACAAGAGACTTACTCTACATTTTTTTATTGTTACAATATATTATCACTATAGTTGGACTTGTGACGGTACAATTATATGATTTATGAACGTAAGATAAAGATTGAGTTTTTGACATGTGCATGCTTTCAGCTGTCACTAAGTACCAAGTTAATGACTATATAAATCCGTCATTTTAGCAAATTATGAAATGGTAGAAATTAAAGAAGGTTGAATTATTAACTTTTTCCTTCTCCACCCGACTATATAATTATTATTTTTAATATGTATTTTTTAAACAAATTAATGTGGTCACGCTTTTTCTATTTTCATATTGACAGAAATCATAATATTATTTATTCCGGCCATCCCAAAATAAAAAAATATTAATATTGATATGATCGCAACTAATTATTTTCATATACATATATATATATATATATTAAAGACATTGATAAAAAAACTGATCCTAATTAAGTTCGAACCTCTCCATCCTCAATGGTAACTCAAAAAAAGAAAAATTAAATGTCATATTAATAATATTTTTGTATATTAATAAATATTACTTTTCGATCCTAATTAAATATCATTTTAGAGGTCAAATTTTATTTCCAAATAAGTGTCGTTTTAGATTTTTATTCAACTTTATTATCAAATTAACCCTATTAATTTTCTTTAGCTAAAATTATGAAATTTGATATTACAAATTAACCCTATTTCTTTATGAAATAAATTTGATTCTAATTGTAAATTTGAATTTTAAATTCCTTAATTAATTAAATATATATTTATCAAATTATTATGTTTTTAATCTACGACAAAAAATTTAAAAACCACTTATTGAGATTGAATTATGTCTTTTTTTTTATCCAAAACAAAAGTCTACGTTTCTAGATTTTTTTTACTATTCTATATATATATATATATATATATATATCACTTAATGCATGTAACGCCAAACTATATCATATAGGGCACGTGTTTGAGTGCAACCATTCCTCATCAAACATGATATGTATCTTGTTATGTATCTTGTTGTTGTCATTGTCATTATGGTCATTAGAGATGGTCGGTACGATATACCATATCGAAAATCTCATACCGTATCAAAAATTTCAATATTCAAATATTTATATTGTTATCATACCGAAAATTTCGGTATACCAAAATTCATTCGATATACCGAAATTTTCGACATCATAAGTAGTCATACCATTTCATACTGAAAATTTCGATATACCGAAAATACCGTTATATCGAAATGAAAAATATATACCGAAATTTCGGTATACTTTTATCGAAATAAAAATTACATACCGAAAATACCGTTTACTGAAATAAAAAATATTATATTTTTCCATTTATTAATGTGGAATTAATATATTTTTTAATTAATATTAATATTTTTGGTATTTCGGTATATACCGAAATTTTGAAAATACCATACCGTACAAAAACAATACTGAAAATTCGATATTTTTTCGATAGGTAAACCCGATATTTTGACCCCTAATGGTCATCTAATCAAACTTTACCTGAGATTTTTATGATCTTCAATTTCGAGAGAGAGAGAGAGAGAGAGAGAGAGGTGATAAAATCGGACAACAAGATTTGACTCCCAATGTGGGTTCTGCTCATCATGAAATCAGCAATAGACCCCACCAATGTCCCTTGTGTGTGCTATAGTTTCCACAATTTTTTCAGTCACACAATTATTTACACTAAATTATGTAAAACTTCACATTTAATGTTTCTATTTGCTTTTCATGTCCAATTAACTGAATCCTTTGTTTTAACTTTGATATTATTATTTTTATATATTTCAAGCATTTAAGTGATGCTCTGTCCAACATTAACTGTATATGAGATTAATTTTATTGATCATATTAATAAAAGTGGAATAATTAGCTTTTTTTAACTCAACTGGATATATATATCATTGATTGCACATTTTTTCGATACATTTACAAAATAGTAAAATATTTAAATGCAATAAATAATCCTAGTTTAAAGAGTAATGATTCGATTGGATGAATTATAAATGCCACATGCAATAAAGCACAATACCTTGGTTGCGATTAATCTTAAGAGAGTGATGGGTAGTGTGTAAGTACAAGTGACTATAATTTTTTTATGGTGCCATTAATGAATTTTAGACAAGAAAATAAATATGAACCTAATATGAGTCGCAAAAATCAACAAAACAATAAATATTTAAAATTAGCAATTTCACTTTTTCAGCCATAAGTTATGTCAATACTAAAAGGCAAAATATAAAACCATAATGTTGAAATCCCAACCAACAGCATGATGAGGATTGGACTAATTAATAAATTTCCCCTATCTTTGTCCTGTAATAGTTGGAGCAACAATTTGACTTCCACAGTCAACACTATTTCATATCTTTAAGGTTAAAGTTTTAACAGGCCGGGTATATGTATAAAAGGCAAATCAATTTTGTGCAATTTTTTTTAGGATCACATAATTTAATACTTTATGATTCAGTAGAAGCGTGATAAAATATAATTACAATTTATTAAATTTGATATTACGTTGAAGTAATATTAATTTCAAAGAAAATAATTTTTTTTATTTCATAAATAAATCAACTTTCTAGAACAATAAAGATACTCCTATTTATATTAATATAATCCTAGAATCCTAAAAGATATAAATAAAATCAATATAAAGATAAAATAATTTTTATCAATTAATTTTACTTGCTTGTAAGCCTTTATCAGGAGAGTGCGCAATTATCTGTAAGAATCCAGATGTTTAAAATTTAGTGAAATCATGTCGAACTGTAGAAATTTCTACAATTAAGTATATAGAACCAATCCAGAAGATTGAGACGGTTCAATATCAGGATTCGGGTTTGATGGATTTGTTTCGTTTGATTGGTGGGAGCAGAAATCTTGCATTTTTTAAAAAGAAAAAAATGAATTAAACAAAAGAATAAAAAAATACATAATATTTGTTGTACAATTTGATAATCTTTGAATCTCATGTAAATCTCTCTTATAACCTTATTGATCTTAAATTGGTTTAAGCAATCAGTACAGGTCATTCTTATAAGCAAGCTTAAGCTTTCTCCACCCTCAAAATCACATTTGGATAGTTATTATTATTATTATTTTTTTTTTTTTTTTTAAGAAGAAGGATCAACAAATTTCACTCCTACCTTATGTGGTAACTCGAATCCAAGACATATGCCTAGGTAGCATATATCTTTTATCATTAGATTATTCATGCTTCATCACATCATTCGGTAGGTTAAACAAATATTTTAGATTTAATAGCATAACATCCAATTCGATATCTTATTTATCATTCATCATTTGATGAAAATAATACAAAAAAAATCGATTTTAAATCTGTAGCTATAGCATGCATCATTATTGAATCCAAATTAGGATTATCACATTTGCATGACAGGTGTTCGTACCAAAATTAGCATAAAAAATCATATTTTTGATTAAAATTAAATTACAAGAAAATTTTAAACTCATAAAGTTGTGCGAAAATTGGTAGGAGCAACATTATAGTATCAAAATTGAAGTTTTTCCAGAATAATAGTACGTATTAAATGAGTTATTTTTGGTATTACTTAAAATTGATGATAATTAAAAATAAACAAAAGGTGAAATAGAAGTTATAAATTAAAAACCCATTAGAGTCAATTCCAGAATTTCACCTCCCACTTTCCCCTCACACTTATCCTTCGTCTTATCAATTTCCCATTCACAATATTTCTGTTGGCCTCTCTGTAGCCACGCGGTCCCCACACAATTCCCCGACACGTGTCGCCCACTCATTTGCCGAGGAACCACGTGCGTGTCGGTCTATTAATCGCCTAATTTTTAGTTATCAATTCCTAATGGCGTCATCATTAAGCCCTAATCGCCTCCCTCGCAGCAACGCTGAAATGACTCTTTACCCCTCGGCGCACGCCACATGGCGGATTCCTACTGGACGGCACGATCCATGGAGCGTACATGAATTACTGGATAACTCGCACCGTAACATAATTTGGTCCGTATATACGATGTAATAAAAAGAAGAGGCTGTAGCCAACTACAAGGCATAACATATTTGAGAAAAGTTTATATTGTATTTTTGTATTGTATTGTACCATGCTCCTCCTCCTCTCTCACATATTTCTTTCCAAACCCAGATAGCTACCAATTTTTTTTGCAACATAATCATACCCCATAATTAAATTTTTTTTATTTTTATCAAGAAATAGTTGTTAAAGAGTAGTAGTAGTAGTAGTAGTAGAAGCTAGCAGTGACCGATCATGGAGAGCACCGATTCCTCCACCGGTTCGCAGCAGCCTCAGCTGCCGCCGGGGTTCCGCTTCCACCCCACCGACGAAGAACTGGTGGTGCACTACCTCAAGAAGAAGGCCGCCTCCGCGCCCTTACCAGTCACCATCATCGCCGAGGTTGATCTATATAAATTTGACCCATGGGAGCTACCTGGTATAATTCAATCAAATTACTTATCACTGTATTCCATGGAATCGAATCAAATCAAGTCATGTTTTTTTTTTCTGTTGCGTATGCAGCAAAGGCAATATTTGGGGAGCAGGAGTGGTACTTTTTCAGCCCGAGAGATAGGAAGTATCCGAACGGGGCGAGGCCGAACAGGGCGGCGACGTCCGGGTACTGGAAGGCGACGGGGACGGATAAACCGGTTCTGACGGCGGGTGGGACCCAGAAAGTGGGGGTTAAAAAGGCTTTGGTTTTCTATGGCGGAAAGCCTCCTAAAGGGATCAAGACTAACTGGATCATGCATGAGTATAGGCTCGTAGATAATAAGACCTCCTCCTCCAAACCTCCTGGTTGTGATTTTGTCAACAAGAAAGGCTCTTCTTTAAGGGTAATTTCCCTTTTTCTCTTCCAGTTTGCCACATATGATCATAATGATTCATATGTACGTGTTGATTAATTACAGCTTGATGATTGGGTTCTATGTCGGATATACAAAAAGAACAACGCCCAGAGAAACATGGACCAAGAGCGCGACGATCTCCACGACGTGATTGCTTCGATGAACACTCAGAACATGACGTCATCAATGGCGGTTGGATCGCAGCACAAGTCGTTCCTGGACAATCATCAAAGTATCTACGATGGGATGATGAACGTGAACGAGGCCATGAATCCATCAGGTTCCAAATCGAGCTCACAGCTTCATCTTGTGCCCCATAATCTGCTCCCAACTAAGAGAAATCTCCCCAATTTATACTGGAACGATGAGGCCAACGTCAACTCGCCTTCGACAAAGAGATTCTTGGCTGAGAATTGCGATGGTAGAAACGATGAAACCACCAATTCCATAGCAACCATTCTTAGCCAGTTGCCACAAACCCCATCTCTGCAGCAACAGGCAATGCTGGGGAATCTGGGAGATGGGGTTTTTGGCCAGCCATCGTATCAGGTTCCAGGGGTAAATTGGTACTCGTAATTTTTAGTTATTACATGGATGTGTGTTAAAGGGTTTTTAAGATTTAAAAAAAAAAAAAAAAAAAGATTAATTATGCAAGAAGAAAATTGGAGATGCAGATTTATGTACATCATCAGATATGATCATGCGACATGTTGAGTTGAAAGGTGGAGATTTTGTTGGTTGCTAGCTAGGTGATGAAGAATATACACAATTAAGTATTTTAATTTTTACAGGTCATATTTCTGGGGAGTTTTATCTATATATAGTAAGTTTTAGCATAGATGGGGCAGTGTATTATTAGCTGTAATATTGATTTCTTTTATTATATACTTTGATCATATACTGTTTTTGTTCATAGTAGATGGAAATTACCAGAGAAAATCTTGTACTGATGATCTTGTTGGGGAGAAATAGAATAAATAGATATTAGAGAAGTCAGTTTGTCCTAGAAATACAATAATAGTTTTGTTATTTTAATTTGTAATTTCATAAATTAATGTGTACTTAAGTAGTACTGCGTCTCATGATAACTCTAATTTTCTATATCACATCTTTGGTTTATCAATTAATTTCACATATCTTTCATGAAATATATCTGCATATGTGTGTAGTTGATCATGCTTTAATTTTTGCATATAAGAATTAGGGTTTTCTGTGATCCAAATATATGTTGGTATTTTTTTTTTTCTATTGTTCTATGTTAATTTTCTGTGACAATCTAAATCTTCTATTGAAAAATGGTGTTTCAGCGAAAATATGGTTAAGGATTAACACATTTAATATATGACTGAAATTTTTCTTATTGTTACCATTTTTTCTGGTGATGGTTACTAGAATAAGGTTAAAACCACTTTCAGTTAATTAAGACTACTCAGAAAATTAGTTTCATAATCTGAGCCCGAAAATGGGTCATAATCATGTGATTGATGTTCAATTCAGATAGAATTATCAATGATAAAAATAATTATATATATAAGTCAATTATTTTAAAATTATACTATCGAAAGTCGGAACAAACTATATATTTCGTTCATCCATTCAAAAACAATAATTAGATAAAATTTGAATGATGCAGAGAAGATTAACATAGCTAATTGCCCTACACTAAGAATCACACACTTAAATCAAGAAATTGTAACTCTAACATTTGTAGGATTATTGGAGATCGATATTGAAAAATGAGAAGGAAACAAAAAAATTTGAAGAGAGAAATGGAGAAGAATTGAATGTGAAAGAGGAAAATGCACATTCTTGTTTATAACTTTAAATCGAACAATGTATGGAGGGTGACCGAAAGAGTGGAATATGCAAAGCTTTTTAGATGAATAATGAACTTAACACTTCAACAACTCAAACATATCCACCCCCACTATAATTCCTTTTTCATTTTTTTTGTTTTTTTTTTTTTGGTCAAGATTGAAAAGAAATATATTCCCAGTATTTTCTTGTTTTTTTGTTTTTATTTTTCAGAACTAGGATAACGATTGATGTTTTATTTTGGGACATCGATCTTTATGTAACTTCAGAAGAGTTGTCAAAATATTGAAATAAAAATTAAAACATCTGATTAGCTGAGGAATCGGACTGCTTAGTTTTATATATATGCATGGTCAAACCAGGGAACCAGGGAAGGGGGTGATTTTTAAATTTTTTTTATTTGAGAAGGAAAATTAAATAATTAAAAGATAAAATATTATTGTGTTCATAATTTATTTACCTAATACTAGTTAAAATGCACTTTCTCTTGGAAAGTAACCACCCCAGAGAAGCTAATTTGCATTATTCGTTTGCCATCATTTTCCTTGTGATATCGAAAAGAAAGCTAGACATGGTAAAATCACTTTTGATGCAAAGAAAGCATTCATTAGAATTAGCAAAGAAAATTAACTCATAATCCCTTCTTAACCACATCATCCTCTTCTTAATTTTTGTCCTAATCATCCCATACTCCCATCCCATCCTTGGCCCCTAGACCTAATATGAACACACTAAATTCAACAAAATACGATTATATTGTTCACTTTTGGTCTGACTTTGCATTAAAAAATTAAAAGAAGTACAAATTAATTGAATGAAGATATTGCTCATAATATACAATCAATAAATGTAAGGTTTTAATTTGGTTATACAATCAAGATCCATCATCTTCAAAAAATTAAATTCGAAGAAAAAGATTTACATAAATCGCGGTGTGGTTGTCTTTTTCTTCATGGTATGAAAAGACTAGCCAAAAGTATATATATTCTACCACCACATATTTTGATAACAAGAGGATTTGATTTACTTCACTAATTAAATGGCTTTTTAATTTCTCATTGTCTTTGATGACTTAGGGACCATCTAGGCTGTCATAACAATTAAAGGAATCTTTATCTTAAACCTCACAATTTTATTATCGTTAATCCCATTCCCATTTAAGGAAAGAGTACAAAACAACTTTAATACATTGTATCAACCCACGAGTGCTTAATATGGAAATTAGATAATGCGATGATGGAGATGCATTAGATATTTCTAGTCGTTTTGAAAGGGGCTTTCATTATAAGCATATATATATACACACACAATTTATAAAAGATATATTTCGAATGAATTCCTATATTCATCGCGCGCGATTCTTATGTTCATGCATCTAGCCGCGTCTATTTTACTGTGGATGTTGATATTTTGGACTTGGGCGAAGTTTCAGGATGATATATTGAAGAGGAGATTAATTTTATAGTTTATGTTTGAACGACTATCTGAGTGAGATGTGCATAAAGTAAACCTTTCAAAAATAAGAACCGTCTTCTATACGGTATTATAGAACCGTGTTGCATTTTGTATTTTGAAATAAAGTTGTGCTATTATAATGTTATTGGTCAAACTGAAAAATAATATGAATTTTTAATGTAGATAAACTATTTTTGGAAAACTTCAAATAAGGAGTAAAGAGAGTTAAATAACTAATTAATAAATTAAAGTTGAGTTGTTCCTAGTTGAATAGGAAGGTTTATATACAAATCGTTGGATCACATTTCTTAGCAAATAATCGCGTGATATAATGGTTGGAATTGCATCTATCTATAAAAATAGACAACTTTTGTTGTACAAATCATCAACTTGTAGCTAGTAATACATAATGAACACCTTTCTAAATTGAGTGTATTCACATTCATCTTCATAATCTCAATTCTCAACATGATATTCAATAGTATATGGTAGAAAAGGAGCAAAACCTTTTTTGCTCCAAGCTCCTACACTACTATATTATTCTAAAGTTCGAAATATTAATTTTTACTTTATTAATTTGTCTGACTGTTGTGTACAGTATGATATTAATAATTGTTGTTAATCAATCTTGAAAAGAAAACAAAATAGAACTAAGATAGTGAGAGAATTCTATATTTGCTTAATTCCCTTAACGTTTCTTGATTAATTACACATATTCATTTATCTAAATTAAAGAGCAAAAATATGAAATCACTAGATATGCAAGGAAATCAAAGGTGTAGTTCATGTTTCAAGTTAATTATCCATGAATTAGTAGTCTTTGGAAGATAAGGTTTTATTTATTTAATCTTCACTTTTATAAAATTAAGAACCACTTGAATTATAAGGCTCGTGTGATCATAAGATTATTATGACAGTAGTTGTTTATACTAAATGATGTGACTTTTTGTTAATTAACTTTAATGTGATCATAATAATTTTTATAAACTTTATACGCAAGAATTACATATAAGTTGTCTTCTTCTTTTTATTCACAAGTTGTCATTATTTAATTTATTAGCTAGATGCTAAAATAATATTATTTTTATTATATATATATATACACACACACAAACACACCAGAATATATATTATCGAACTTAAATTTCTTCTTTCCTTTTCTTTTTCGAATAATTGTAGTTCAAAAACAACAACAATGAATTATATGTTGAATAAAAAAACCACCTGATTTGTAACAGAGACCATAATGAGCTGCCTGAAATGTATCACTGCAGCTAATAAACCAAGAATATTTCCATAATTCAGAGACACAAAAATAATTAATAGATTTAGAAGTGGTAAACTGCAAATTACATTATAATTAATTATTTAATTTGCAGATGCCCCACCTGAGTCTGACCTTATATGAATTCTCCCCATCTGCTTAATAAATCAAAACCCAAGTGTCTGGTTCCAATTCCGAAAAGTGCAACATCAACAATCAGAAATTAATTTGAAAATTACTTGATATGTCGCTAATTATCAATGTTCAAAATTAAATTAATTCAAATTACATATACTTAATCAAGAAAACTTACATATACTCGTAGTTTTTCAAAGTTGGATCTATAGAAAATTAAGGCGCAAGTAAAGGACTTTGAAAATTGACCCAAATTACTAGTTTTTTTTTTTTTTTTTTAATCTATAAGAAACACGATTTTGAATTTTAATTGGAGCAGAAACTCAACAAATAAGACAGGTTTTTAAGGTCTTGTTTGGTCCAAATAAAGAGAAGTTCTTTTGAGGGGAAGAGAAATAAAGCAAAGAATTTCTCGGAAAAAGTTTAATAGCTTTTCCTCGAATTATTTGGTAAGACCAGATTTAAATATATATATATATATATATATATATATATATATAAAAATCTCTAATATTCCCTGGAATTGTTACTATGAAAACAAAGCGAAAAGGTAGCATTCTTTTATGTTCTTATAAATGTAATGACAAATATTCACTGTTACTATGTTTGCCTATATTTTAGAGTCTGAATCTTCCATTTATATCTACAGTCTAGAATTATATTTCACTAATATAAATTACTAGTATAGGGCCCGTGTAATACACGGGATTTAAATAAGAAAACTTAAAAATTTAAAAAATTTAAATATTATTTATACATGAAAATTCAATTTATGATTTTTGTAATAGATATCACCTAATATAACATTACATATAACATAAAATGATTGAACAATTATTTAATTATCGAAATATAATTTGCATTTGTAGAGGATCATAAATAATTTTTTATTTATTATTTTGAAAATAATATATATATATATATATATATATATATATATATATTGTTCTGCCTGTTTTAATATTTATAATAACCATCAAATTTTCTTTTCAATTAAATGATAAAAAATGAATGACAAAATTTCACAAATAAATTTCATTATTTATTCTAAAACACTTATTGAAAAAAAAATTCAATTTCATTAATTAATAAGTTTTAAAAGTTTGAACAATAATTTCCAATCAACCCACGTTAATTTTAAAAAAAAAAAATCTTGTTTATTTATTTATATTTTTTCTCTAAACTTTTAAATTTAATAATCTCAAATATGTAAATAATTTATATTATTGAAGTTTACATATGTTATTTAAATAAATTTAATTAATATTTCTATATTATTAAATTAGTAATGTTTCTTAGTAACATAAAATTTGAAGTAATTAATTAGTCATATTTAATGTGAAAACATTGTAGGTTTGCCAAGTGTCCCTTTGGTCATTCTTTTATATATATAAATATATTTAATATGATATCATCTTCAATTTATTTAAAATAAAATGATATCATAAATAGATGTCGTAAGTTACTTTTATACCTTCACTTAAGCAACCAAAGGAAGCACAAACAATAACAATCAACTGTAAATACAAACCACACATATAAGGCATAAAAAATTAAATATTACAAACAAATCTTGCAAATATTAATTTGATCCTGTCGGGTCTGAATCTTTAATGGTAAAATCATCACTAAATACACTCAGAATTGTATTGCTAATTACACAACTTGTAGAACAGCATAAGAGATTTGGTACCTAACGTAACCTTTAAATAAATTATTATCATATTTGATGTGATGTTTGAAATTAAATTATCATATTTACATGCACAAAAATAATGGACTATATATCATTCATATAATGACGTTTTCTCTAATCACTCTTCTCCTCACCAACTGAACCAAGACTTGGAAAAAATATGTACCCAAATCAGAAACAGATAGTTTGTACACATATGTTTGGCTATATTTTCTTTTTATTTGTGCCCACCCTACATGAATGGTCCTCCATGTCGGTTTCATACTCCGTTGTAAACGAGGATTAGTACAACTTCGTATTGGTCCTCATGCTTTTTACTCCTTTATCGGTGAAACAGGGAGCATATCAGAATTACATGCAGAGTCGGAAAATACATATATGTTTTTCTTCGAATACTTTAGTGAAGTGGAATATTCACCTTGGATGGACCATTTGCTGGTGGCAAGCTGGTGTTGCCTTCAACTGGTACTTCAGATATTCTGGCTTCTGATTTCTCATTCGAGTATCTGCAAGATATAAATGATATTACGAGTTATTAGTAATGGTTACACAAAGAGTGATATTAATTCTTACTCGCCAACCTTATTGGATGCCTAGTTTTACCTCAAGCTATTAAATAGAGAAAAGAAACGTCTGATCATGGAGAGAAAAGATAGAAAAGTATGCAGATCGACGTGTGGACTAAATAAGACTAATAAGCTAGATAGTTTAACTAGAGGTTTTAGAACAAATCAACATCAGAATTCTTTGTAATCATTATCTGCCCAGGTAAGCTTACAGTGACCGCGAAGAAATAATAATGATAGGTATGGAGTTTGGCATAACAGAATGCTTACGTTGAGAGTATGGTCACCCAAATGAGTTCTACACAATCAACCCAAAGAAGTCTTTGTTCAACAGGGATAACACCATACGTAATCAGATGAGCGAAAGGCCAAAGCTTCCATCCCGCCTGAAAATGAATGACCGTGTTCAAAGGATTATTAGATTTTACCTCCATCAAGACAAATTAGATGAGGCCTTTAACAAACAAGGTAACTTAATGTTTATGAAGCAGTTAAGCAAACAATAAAGAGAGATTTCTTACAGTTAACATGGGCAAAAATGTAGCCTTCAACTCCCTAAAAATGTTAGCTGGGGATTCAAAACGTAAAAATCCTAAAAGCGTGTAGTAAATGCTGTTCCAAATCGCAGACCATGCTGTCTGATCGAAGGCAACTTTAGCGGGAACCACCCACCATTCATCATAAGGGAATAAAGCCTGAACCATCACAAACTCTTTAGAGATTATGGGGTTCGATTCAATCATAAGTAAAAATCAACAATAGCAAAAGAAGAAGAAAAAAAATCGCTTTATTACCTCACAAAATTGATAATAGTAATGAGAAAGGGATCCGTGCAATGTAAAGCCAAGCAGGCCAGATCGGAACATACGTGCACGATCAAACTCAAACAGAGGTTTCCCTTCATAACACTACAGATTACCAGATGAACTCGTCAACAACTGACATCAAACAAACCCAAGAGTTGTTTTTAATCTTTTGCATCGATTAAACTTTACATAGAATATGTATTAGCTTACCTGTGCAATCCAATCACCCACAGAATAAACCACTCCACTTATTACCATCTTTGCCAAGACAGGGTTTGTTTTCAGGGTTTCCTCATAAGCACTCCAGCTGTGTTGGGGTGCATATCTCACTATTTCAAATAAGGTCCAGCCCTATAGAAACAGAGCAAGTCAGTTGTGTGTTACATCTAATGCAAAGGCAGATGATGAAAGAGTAACTTTTAACATAGCACATTAATGGGCTTGAAGAAAGGCATAAGACCATGTTGATTGGATGAATAAAACTAGCAGAGAAAGCATCCACACCAAAATTGCAGGAGAAAGGTGATAAACCAAAGGTCTTGCAAATAACAAATAAAACACTAAAGATATTCCATAACTAATTTATTCATCAATCTTCTGAATGGTTCTTGCACACATTTTTACCAAACAATGAGGCCTTAACATTCAAGTCGCTACATATTTTTGGTTTTCAAAGTTTACATAAAACCGTAAATTCATTGAGACGCCATAAAATGATGAGAAAAGATTTCTTCATGTTTATTGGCCTCTAAGAGTTAAACTTCAAGCCATGTCACTAATTGATGGTAAGAAAATAGCTCAAGGTGTACATTAAGGAAACCATCACTTCAAGCATTATGAATAGTAAAATATGAGCTCTAAGTTCCGTTTGCCTCATTCCATATAAGATGCAAACATCAACCTCTGAAACAACCGATTCTTGCACGACTGAGGATTGAAAATATGCTCTCATTACAATACCAATAACATGCTGAAAAACTATAGCAAAATTCAAAATTTTGAAATACAGAAAGACTCATTTCATGAGTATATAAACGTGATTCTTCAATCGACAATACATAACTGTGGAGAAGCAATAACAATTACTATTAATAAAAAGAACCAATTTTTGCATCCACTTTCAATTTAAGCATCAATTTCATCATCCCAATTGTGCATACAAAAAAAGCTAAATCTTGAACTATCATAATTACAGCAAGAAAATAATAACAGAAATATTAAAAAGGACAGATTTCAACTTACATGCCAATAATCATGATCAATAGTAAGCAGCTTGGTGATGGCAAAAGAGCCAGCAGCCAACACAATAGTAGCATTAATGGCCCTGTCAATAAGCCTCTCGATTTCCTCCTGGGTTTTCGCACCATCAGGCCCCGGTCCACCTACACCGGCAGCAACAGATGAGAACCCAGCCGCGCCCTCAAAAGACAGCCTCTCACTTGCGAAACCCCCAACCACCTGATCTACCACCGTTGCATCGGCTTCTCTTTCCAAAAAAACGACGCCGTCCTGATGGTCCACTCTGTCGTCACTCTGCACGGGGATGACATCGAATTCGTCTGAAACTGAGTTCACCACCTGTAGAGATCGTTTTCTGAGAGTGGGTTTCAAGGAGATCTTGCTGGTGGAGGGCAGGGGTTGGAACTTGAGGAAAGAAGAGGGCTTGTTGGGTTTGGGTTTAGAGAGAGAAAGGAATGATTGGGGGATGGAGGCGGCGGAGGTGGCGGCCATAGTGGTGGCTGGCCTTGAGCGGGAATCACGAATCCGCTCTCTTATTGATGATTTCTTGCTGAGTCAACTCAAACCGGGTTGAGTTTACGAGAGTGGTAGTTTTATACGACAGCTGGCGTTGATGGGTTGATGTTTCGTCACTGGTAGGTGTATGTCCTATGGGCCCCTATGACACGTCGGACTGCTCTAAAATATGAGTCTCTCTGTAACTTTAATAATTCTGATTTCTGAGTTCCAATAACAGAAAAAAAAATGATAGAATATTAAACCATCTCATTAATATAATTTTGTGGGAGGAGTAGTTGCATTCCAAATTTTCTAGTTTTATTGGGAAAAAACATGGAACCAAATAATTAATCCAAGTACTTAAATAGACTAGGTCACTAGAATAATAATTAATTTATAGATCATGGAAAATTCGAATAATAATTCATCAAAAAATATTTTATACTCCATATAAGATATGATATGTGGCCTCATTAATGCTGAGGTCCATAAAATATAAATGGGTTGTGAGCCTTAACCAATCAAGAACGACGTCGACAATAATTCAATAAATTAGAAAGAAAAAAGAAATAAGTTGGATTTATTTCGCATTAAACATCGTGTCGTGGGACCATAGAAAAAGGAGTCTTGAAATATCACCAAGTTTGATGGTAAATTGTAGATCATCTTATTGAAGGTTGGAAATTTGGCTAATTTTAGACCACTCAAAAAATGTCAAAAGATTATCTGCTCCACCAGCTCTTGAATTGTTGCTTGTTTGGATATGGGATGTGGTGAAGGATTTTTATGGAACCATGTGGCCAGGGAAAAAAAAAACAATTCATCCAAAAAAATGTATATTGTGTATAATTCTTCTTTTCAGATTTTGAATATTTCTCATCCATGTGTGGTTTTCCAATATCCATTGCCGTTTGTAGATTCCATAAAATCAATAGACGACACGTAGAGAATCATTCAATTATCCAAAAAATAATAATAATGGAGAAGTAATACAATCACTTGTGGTCTTCATTTGTCAAGTGCTGGAATTTTCTCATTTTATATTCAGTGTTCTTCATTTAAAATGTATATTCTAATTTGGTCGTATCCACCTCAGGTTATGTATCTTCTATCTGTAATGTTAATTGACATGACCGAAAAATAAAAATAAACAAACAATTGTCAATGGTAATCTATCTTTACCTTTTAGGGTCTCAAAAACAAAATGTGCATTTAACCTTTCCCACTAGGAATATGAACTCTTCTTATCTTATCATTATAAAGGTCAAACTCTTCAAACATAAATTTGAAACTATATTAACCACTCATTTACCTATGTAAAAATGTGCAAGTGAATATATGGTGATTGCTAGTAAGCAATTTGGGATGACAAAAAATTAAATCATATCCCCAGACCATGTGTCCAAAAAATACAAGTTGATTCCAGTTCACTAAACAAGATGGCTAGAAAATATACAACCCTGTTTTCCAAAGAATAACACTTATCATCAAATGAAGGTATACATACCACTTCACGTATGATTAGTGTTTGCAGTGTCGTAAATACAAAGATTCAAAATCAACAGCAACAACAGTATCTTGATAAAAAGAAAGAACATATGGATCACTTACAACTAAAAGAAGAATCATTTTCTCCTGAGGAGTTGAAACTACTTGGACCTCAACTGATGACAGAGAATAAAGGCACGAAGATATGAAGATTCATTTCAAGAAGGAAGAAAACGTGCATTTTTAACTTTCTTTAGGCAGAACGAGGCGATCTTGGCCTTCTATCAGCTTCGCTGATTGGATCACATCCCCAGTTTTAATCTGAGACAAAGTGTCTCGTCCCTTCGTAGTGTAACTGTGCACCAGAGAAACAAGGATACAGTTTTTTTGTAAAAGAGATAAGTAACAAAAGAGGTACAGTTTTTTTGTCTTGTTAGCAGAAAATCTGTGAACTATGGATGAGCTTAAAGAGATGTACCCAAAGACAGAAAATTGGCCTTCATCAAAGGATAGCCCTCCTAGACCAGACTGCCCAAAAAATTTATGTATCACTTAACTTGACTACATTTCAATAAAAAAGAACATGGAGAGAAAAATGATGCAATTCCTATTGCTCACATTTCTCTTGTCATAGAGATAGAAGAAAAACTGATTTGGGGAAGAATACTCCTCAGAGACCTCACTATGAGCCATGACCACTGCTCCATAAACTGATAGCGGAAGCACAGGCAGCTCCCCATCCTTTGGGAGGAAATTCAAATGTTACTCATTTAATGAAGGAAACTTTGATGCTTAAGTTGCATTGATAAAATAAATGAACTTTCTGTAAACCTGGACACTAAGGGTTGATTTATAGAGTGGCTCAAATTGTCCAGATGGCTTTATTTCGAGAGGAACGCTATATCCCTTGTCCTTTCCAGCCTTACCGTCTGAGAGGATAGCTTGGTCTGTGCAATTAAGTTTCACCCCATCATAAGCCCCATCAACCACCTACATTATGTGAGAATCTGAGTTCACAATGATTTCATCTAACAAGCAGAAAGAAGATTTGATGCATGAAAATATAAAAGCAACAACATAATGTAAGGATGGATACAGTAAAGTGAAAGAAACATGAACTTCAAATATACGTGTTCTACATGTTACTTTTTTTAGCTCAAAATATAGAAGTGTAGAACATGGAAATCAATTACATATTTCTCTCATGTTGGAACAGTTACCCTAGCTCACATCCTTACATTTACCCTGTATTCAATGACAGATTTTCTGTGTGAGCATGTAAAAGTGTGCACTAATTTGCGGCATCATTATTTTGGAGAGTGTTCCAGTTTTCAGGTTGTATTGGTCCCGCTAGTCCACTGTACGTATCTTAACATTTATATCAAATCCAAATTACTAGAAAGTGAGCTTAAGTTTTTGTTTTTTGTTTTTCCACTAAACCTAAACTATATGTAGTAGCAACTAGTGAATGTGAAAAAAGTTTCTCAAAAATGAAAATGCGGAAAACTACATTTTTTTACCAGAACTACCATGCGGCCACCTAAAAATTTTCTTCTTACACTTAACCACCTCTTTTCATGATTATATTTTGCAACTTGAGCAACTTTTTGTCAGAACCCTAACTTACAATGACAATTTTGTCAGTTAACGTGGACATGTGCAATGCTTGCTCTGGAATTCTGGCAAAAAAAAATTTCGTGACAGGTAAAATATTTACCGTGACCATTTGAAGTACTGCTGCTGGTGTGAGGAAATACTAAATTTTTAAGATTCAAGCTCAAGGTTGACAAGTAATATTATTTAACGTGAACATATGAAGTATGGCCAGAAATCCTAAATTTTTAAGAAATCCTAATTTTTTTTAGAAAACTTAAATTTTTAAGATACGTACTGCTAGAGTGAATAAATCCTAAATTTTTAATATTCGTACTATTAAAGTGAAGAAATCATAATTTTTTAAGATTCGTACGAGTGAAGAAATCCTAAATTTTAATGGTTCGTACAGCTTGAGTGAAAAAATCATAAATTTTTAATATTCATACTGTGGGGTGAAAAAATCCTAATTCTTTAAGAAATCCTAAATTTTTTAGATTCGTACTGTTGGAATGAAGAAATCTTAAATTTTTTAAATCCTAAATTTTTCAGATTCGTACAGCTCTTTGAAGTGAATAAATCCTAAATTTTAAGATTTGTTGGAGTGAAGAAATCCTAAATTTTTAAGATTGATATCGGTGGAGTGAAGAAAATCCTAAATTTTTAATATACGTACTGCTGGAGTGAATAAATCCTAATTTTTTAAGATTCGTCTTGTTGGAGTGAAGAAATCCTAAATTTTGTTGGAGTGAAAAAATCCTAAATTCTTAAGATTGGTAATAAGAAATCCTACTTTTTTTAAAAAATCCTAAATTTTTAAGATTCGTAATACTGGAATGAAAAAATCCTAAATTTTTAAGATTCGTACTGTTGGAGTGAAGAAATCCTAAATTTTTAAGGTTCGTCTTAGTGGAGTGAAGAAATCCTAAATTTTTAAGAATTTTTAAGATTGATACTACTGGAGTGAAGAAATCCTAAATTTAAAATTTTTAAAATTGGTACTGCTTGAGTGAAGAAATCCTAAATTTTTTAGATTCATACTGCTTGAATGAAAAAATCCTAATTAGATTCGTACTGCTTGAATGAAAAAATCCTAAAGTTTTAAGATTCTTCTGGTTCGAGTGCAAAAATCCTAAATTTTTAAGATTCGTACTGTTTGAGTGAAGAAATCCTGAATTTTTAAGAAATCCTACATTTTTAAGATTCATACTATTGGAGTGAAGAAATCCTAAATTTTTAAGATTCATCCTAAATTTTTAAGAAATTCTAATTTTTTAAGATTCGTACTATTGGAGTGAAGCCATCCTAAATTTTTAAGAGTCGTATGGCTGGAATAAAGAAATACCAAATTTTTTAGATTTTTCTGGTTGGAGCGCAGAAATCCTAAATTTTTAAGATTCACACTGTCGGAGTGAAGAAATTCTAACTTTTTTAGAAATCCTACATTTTTAAGATTCGTACTATTTGAGTGAAGAAATCCTAAATTTTTAAGCTTCATCCTAAATTTTTAAGAAATCCTACATCTTTAATATGCGTACTATTGGAGTGAATGATTCATACCACCGGAGTGAATAAATCCTAAATTTTTAAGATTCATACCACCGGAGTGAAGAAATCCTAAATTTTTAAGATTTGTACTGCTGTAGTGGAGAAATCCTAAATTTTTAAGATTCAAATTGTTGGAGTGAAGTAATCCTAAATTTTTAAGATTCATTGTTGGAGTGAAGAAATCCTAAAATTTTTAAGATTCGCACTGTTGGAGTGAAGAAATTCCTAAATTTCTACTATTCGTACTGTTGGAGTGAAGAAATTCTAAACTTTTAAGATTCCTATAACTCCTGGGGTAAATAAATCCTAAATTTTTTGGTATCGGTGGATTGAAGAAATCCTTAATTTTTAAGGTTGGTGCCGGTGGAGTGAAGAAGTTCTAAATTTTTAAGATTCGTACTATTGGAGTGAATAAATCCTAAATTTTTAAGATCCGTCTTGTTGGAGTGAATAAATCCTAAATTTTTAAGATTTGTATTGCTAGAGTGAATAAATCCTAATTTTTTAAGATTCATCTTGTTGGAGTAAAGAAATCCTAAATTTTTTATATTTGTATTGAGGGAGTGAAGAAATTTAAAGTTAAAAAATCCTAAAATTTTTAGATTCGTACTGTTGGACTGAAAAAATCCTAAATTTTTAAAATTTGTACTATTGTACTGAAAAAATCCTAAATTTTTAAGAAATCCTAAATTTTTTAGATTCGTACTACTGGAGTGAATAAATCCTAAATTTTAAACTAAATTTTTAAGAAATCCTAAATTTTTTAGAAATTCTAAATTTTGAAGATTTGTAGTGTTGGAGTGAAAAAATCCTATATTTTTAAGATTAGTACCGTTGCAGTGAAGAAATCCTAATTTTTTTAGATTCGTTAGATTCGTATTGTTAGAGTGAAAAAATCCTAAATTTTTTAGATTAGTACTGTTGTAGTGAAGAAATCCTAAATTTTTTAGATTCATTAGATTCGTATTGTTGGAGTGAAAAAATCCTAAATTTTTAAGATTAATACTGTTGTAGTGAAGAAATCCTAAATTTTTTATTCGTTAGATTCGTACAGTTGGAGTGAAGAAATCATAAATTTTTAACATTCGTACCACTGGAGTGAAGAAATCCTAAATTTTTAAAAATTTCTAAATTTTTATGATTCGTACTGTACAAGTGAATTAATCCTAAATTTTTAAGATTCATACAACTTCTAGGGTGAATAAATCCTAAATTTTTTAGATTGGTACTAGTGCAGTGAAGAAATCCTAAATTTTTAATATTGATACTAATGGAGTGAAGAAATCCTAAATTTTTAATATTGGTACTGGTAGAGTGAAGAAATCCTAAATTTATAAGATAGAAAAGTTCAAGTGGTAGTATTAAATAACAAGTTTAGGTAGCAAAGTGAAAGAATGGTCATAGCTCAATCATAAACAATAATTTTCTCGAATGTATGTTCAACAAGATTTTTTTTAGCAAAAGAAACTTATTTTTAAAAAATTTCTCTATATATTTGACTGGTTAAGATAAAGCTAGATATAATATAAAGCTTCAACAAATGAAAAGTTACTGAGAAAGTGAGATTCCACTACCTTACCAGTTTCGCAAAGTTCCCAGCAGTAAGTGGTGCTGAATACCCATCCAAGACAACCTAATAACAGATTGCTTAATCAGAAAAGGAGGCTTATTTATTGGATCTGACAGGAATCACATGCATCTATCATGGATTAGGCATTGATAAAATGAATTTTACACATTAAATGTGTGCCAAATCCAATACTTCATGGAATACAGTAGGCCAAGGGAAAAAAAAAAACGTTAAGGGGGACAATTGTAGCAATCGTGTGTCCCAAAAGGGTTATCAATGTACCTGAAATACTGCAGTATTTCTGGACTGACCAGCAGCTTCTGGAGAAAACGTTGAGCCATCTCCTTTCTCAATAGCAAACTCAACAACTGCTCTCCCTGTAAGCCTACGGAAGGTTGTAAGATATCAGCCGTAATACATACTTCTATTTAAATAGAGAACTTTAAATGCAGCAACGAAGATATTGTCTTGAAAAAAGTACCAAATTTATATAGAATATACACATCAACCAAGCAGTAAATAACTATAGAAAATGTATAAAAGAAACTCAATCATGTGATTATTACCTTGGATAGTTTAAGTATTGCGCAGGCAACAAAAATGATAAACCTGGAGCCTGTTGACAAATACATCCTTGATACATCACTGATCAATTGTGAAATTGCCAATTCAGAAAAAAGGTAGACTGCAGGGAAGATAAATACTTAAAAGTACAGAACTCTCTTTCTCTCTCCATCAAATCATCTGTAATGGCAATCTTAACTAGCTAAATCGTCACAAAGCTAACATATGAACTTATTCAATTTCTGAAAGCAACCATAAATACCTGTAGCAACTCCAACTGTGCAAGAGTATCCAGCGTTGATGATAGGCCAACTGATACCTTGTCTACATCTTTGTCCTTAATGCTTTGAAGAAGGTTTTTCAGCCCACCCTGGAAAGCCCAAAAAAAATCTTTATTATTTTTTAAATTCTGCATTACTACCTATTAAGTGCACCTTGACATAAAAGTGATCGAGTTTATGATGTAAGTTGCATATGTCTCAAAAGATACTCAGAAACAGAGGTATGAAATTTAGTTTGATCACATAAATTGTGACACCTGTCCATAACCAGAAAGCGTTTCAAGTTTCTTGTGACTGTTGTCCTACATTACCTCCCCATCTGTGAGAGATGCATAGAGAACTGAACCCTTTTCTCTGGATTCAGCAGGGACACTAGACAAAATGGATTCTTTTTCGTCAACAGCAATCTGAAAATGGAAAGGAGGGCAAAGCCATTGCAACAGTAAAATTTAAAATAGGATAATGAACCAATTAAATTAGAGTATAACACCAAATACTTAATGAAATGGAGTAACATGATTAATAGATATTAACATTGGATAGAAGAAAATTATAATGCAAGAAACCCAATTCCATTTTCTGTCAGTGACTTTGTATGAGAAGCAAGAAAGAAAAGGAATATCAAGGTTCCTGGTCCAACAATAGTTGATATTGCTCTTTCTTTTAACACCCCCTTCATACGATTAAATGAAGATTTAAGGTCAGTACCAGATCTTAATAACACACTGAATTTGGAAGTAAGAGTTAAGTACATGTCTAGCTCATTTTCCTAGGGTCATATGGTTAACATCCAACTCATGTAAGAAGAAGCAATGATCGACGATCTTAGACACCAAGAGTCCCACATATCAAGAGCCTCAGCTCATGAAGCCTACAAGTACTGGAACAAAAGATGATATAAATATAACACAGGATATAAACGGATTAAGCCATTCTTCATAAAAACATATTCCTGGTTCAAGTTTATTTTGTGTCACCTACAAAATGCTACAAAATGCATTATATGAATACCAACAGCAACCTCCTGCCCTAGGCACCTAGGAAAACTGATGTGCAACACAGGAATATGTTTTCTACCCATTTGGAAGCAGGCAACTCAAAGCACATCGAGTCATAAACTCAGTCATACCAAATACAGATCTCTTGTGTGTTTATGCACATGTATTCTTAGAAGAAGAAATGACAAGCATTACCTTTAGTGCTTTCTTGACATTTCCCTCCATCGTTCCAAATGGCTTCCTCTGTGGAATTCGTAGCAAGTATGATATGTCCTCCAGAGAATCCTTTAAAAGATGCATGATATTATACATTTTTGGTCATCATTTTAACTTAATTCAGAACAAACATATTACTGTTCTTGGAACCTGTATAGCTTTCATGTTTGTGTTAGCAGGGATTGCTCTTCTCAGAGCAAGTTCTCCGGTGCGGGGGATTTTTGTTTCGGGGGAATAAAGAACTGCTTCAGCTGGAGGAATAAAATTAGACTCGAGGCCTGCCAAAGGTACTGGAGATGTCAGTTGAAGGAAAAGAATGATCGCTGCAAAGGCACTCTCAAACTGTTTCCTTCCTAGTTCCATCCATGCCTTCAACTTGGGACAGTAATTGCCTCCACTCATGAAATCCTGCACTACAAACAATCTATGTAATGCATTGGTGTTAATTTTTCAATCACTCGATTAGTTTACAGTGTAGCAGTCTATGGGTCTATAACAACAAAAGGAGATCCTATAGTTGGCACTCTCTGAGAGAGAGAGGAAACCAAATGCTTTTTAAGATTAGCCCTGAAAACAACAATTGGTATGCAGCTTTACTTCATATCACTTTTCCAAAATGCATAAATCAAAATTGCTATTGAGATTCATTTCACAGTACTCTCACTATAGAGCATCATACAGGCAGATTTGAGCTTCAATTGTCATTCTCATTTTAACAAAATTTAGATACGCGAGATAAAAGATCAAAGCCCTTCCTACACGGGTTCTATTTTCACTATATCACATCCGAAGATTCTGCAGGATCCATTCCAAATGGAAACCAACATTTGTTAAAATTGAGAAAACCAACCACCGAGGCGAAATGCCATGGTCCTAACATGAATAAATTTAAGGATGTGCAGCACAGTCAATGCTATTTGCTTCCAGAAAATGGTTTAAAGGGATCGAGTTGGACTAACCATGGGGATGTCATCCTTTTTCGCCAAAATGCAGTTGAGTTTGTGTGGGACTTCTTTGGGCTCTCGAAGAAATCGATTGTGGGGGAAAGCGAAGCGAGTGCTGATCAAGGAACATGAATTTGGAGTGGAGTGAGAGAAGGTGAGGTTGAGAAAAGGCTTGTTTGTAGAAAAAATGGAAGCAGATGAAGGGAATGCCATGAATGGAAGTTTGTAGTTATTGAGCTTTTGGCGCGCCTCATCCAAAGCCTAATCCAGATTTCTCGCTCCTGTCACCTCTCTCTCTCTCACTCCCGCCCCCCCCCCCCCCCTTACTGGGGAAGGATTTATATTTTCTTT
This sequence comes from Scutellaria minor, assembly GCA_954870855.1. NCBI lineage: Eukaryota > Viridiplantae > Streptophyta > Magnoliopsida > Lamiales > Lamiaceae > Scutellaria > Scutellaria minor. The sequence goes on from OX940727.1 coordinate 9,509,065, forward strand.
CTTTCTTTTTTGTTTTTTTTACCAATGTGTGTGGTCATATTTGGCGTTTAGAAAATTAAAAGAGATTAAATTGGGATTTATTGCAAAAGTTGAAAAAACAAATTGCAAATTTAAAAAAAATTCATTTTTGTAAAAAAAATCACAAAAAATGATGCTTTTTTTTTGATTAATAATAATATATGTAAATAAAACAATATCATGTATACAAATACCAAATTATAAAGATTCTTCTTATTATGTGGGTCTACTATGAATCATGTTTCATCACCATTTGATCTGTATATATAATTTCATTTTTTTTATCTATTACATGTCACTTTTAATAGTTTAATTCAATTTAATTTTAGGCCTTCTCGTTTCGTTTTTAATTTGAGTTGATAATTTGCCTACGTTATATGTTGGATAGAGCCATCTAAAGATTTATGGGGAATCATTTTTAAAAGGTTGTTCCAATTTTTTCATTCATAAATGTTTGCCTATTATTTCTAATATCACTAATAACCCTCAATTTTTTTTTAATTAGATGACAAAAAAATGGAAGTCAAAATTTTACAAATAAGTATCATAATTTATTTTTAAACACATTCAAAAAAATTATTCAATTTCATGAATTAATAAATTTGACAAGTATGAATAATCATTTTCCATCAACTCACCTTCATTTAAGTTTTTTTTCCTCTTATTTATTTATTTATATTTTTTCTGTAAACTTTTAAAATAAACAAATTTTAAATATGTAAATAACTCATAATATTGAAGTTTAGCATATGTAATTTTGATAAATTTAATTAACATTTCTATTTTATTTAAGAATGAAATTTAATTAGCTATATTAAATATGAGAGTGTTGTATGATTGTCATGCATTCTTTTGGTCATTTGTGTATATATATAAAGATTGTTAGAAAATTTAAGAAATCAACTTATTATAAACCAAATTTCATTAAAATATCGAAAGACTTAAAGATACAAAATTTGATTTTCTATTGAAAAAATAAATTAGAAGATGAAAAAACCTTTGTTATATTCTAATTATATTATATATTAAGTTGGGTTGAAGATATTTTCATATGTGAATTATTTGTGATTCGACTTTTTTTTTTTCATAAATTTTGAAATGTTGATTTTTACTATATAAAATTTAAATTTTGATTCATTTTATGAGATAATACAAATTATAATCTTTGATTACTAACATGTCTACGACTATAATATTTATATATATAGATGTGCCACATGTCAACACTACATTTTTTCACATTAATTTTATTTTTTACAAATTAAATTTATAGTAATTAAATAGAATCTCAAAACTAATTGATATGACTATTTAATGATATCAAATTTAATGTTGATAATAAACATTAATAAATAATATTGAGATTTTTAACTAAATTTATTAAAATAACACATGCTAGATTCAACTATGAAAATCATTTATAAATTTGAAATTTATATAACTTAAAATTTTGAAAGGCAAATATAAATAAATAAAAAATGAAAAATTACAATCTATGAATAAAAAAGGATTATTCAACTTTTCAAACTTATTAATTATTGAAATTTAATAGTTTTTGCAACTATGTATTTTATAATAATCTATGAAATTTATGTGAGAAAATTATTTCTCAAACCCATAAATAGATTATTTTCTTATATAATTATTATTTAATTTTTTTTAATTCTAGTAAGTTTAATTTTTTTAATCTCATGTATTACACAGTCCCACAATAGTGCTATTACATGTGAATTAAAAATAGTCAATCTCATAAAATTAGGTTTATGAATCGAACCTAAGAGAGTTATAAATAGATGGAAAGTATAGAAATTTGGACTTAAGAGAGTTATAAGTAGATGGAAAGTATTGAGATTTTTATTTTTAGGCTGAAAATACATCTCAAGTTCAAGTTCACACACGATTTACAGAAACCACGTTTTCTCTAGCGACTTCAGTTAGCACCCAAGAAAACGGGTAAATAGGGCGCACGACAATAAAGCGCAATTTCCAAGAATCCATCCATGGATCCCAACATCGACGGGGCGAGCAAATCTCCGGAAACGCAGTGAAATTTGGGGGCGGTGAAAGAGGTTTTAACTCTCAAGAAACTGCATCTCTTGTATTTATCTATGCTTCTACTGTCGTCGCATTGTCACTCGCTGATCTCCACTCCATCAATGGACTGATGCTCTCAACAGATCGCTAATTAAATGGCCACTTTCTTACCTCAATTTCAGAGTATCAAGTCATCCTTCGATCACATCGTCCTTGCTGGTACGCCATTACAATTTACGCGTATATGCAGCCCTAATTTATGCTTCTTGTTCTTTCTTGTTAATGATGCTTACTGTTTCAGTTTTCTTTGATAATTGTGTGTATGCGTGTTTTTTTTTTCTTTCTGAAATAAGTATTTGCTCGATGTTTCTCTACTGATTGCGTTGATCCCTGTATGTGATTTTTAGTACTTGCTTCACTTGGCCAAGAATGGCATTAGATTTTTGTATTTTAGTTTCTAATCAAGGTTTCTCAGTGCAGATTTGCCGCTATGAATGATCTCTTAGTTTTTCTTGAATAATTTTTGGACTAAAATTTAATTCGCTAATAAAGATCACGTGCCCACTGTTTTGTATTTGTTTTCTTTATTAGCTCTAGCGGATTTGCATAAAATTGAATTAAACATTAGAGTCACCGATGAATATTTATACCTCAAGATTTGTGGTATGCGAACAATTTTGGTTGTCAAAAGCTAACAGCCTTGTCATACTAGAGTTGGTGGATTTTTTTTCTGTATAAATAAGCATTGTTATCTCATAGATTAGGAGCATTTGCTTATAGAAAGTGAATTAATGCTATTTATTATTTACATATGTAATTAGGTAGAAGTAGAGAGAATTCTTTTTTACTATTTATGTTACTTTGTAATTGTTGGGGTTAGTTTATAAGCACTACTTTACCTCATCACAGTTGAGGATGTAAGTGATCTGTGGCCCACTGTCAAGAAGGATTTTGAAGCAAGGTTGCCATTCAAAAGGGCTTTTCTGAACAACAAGACCCGGAATCCTGTGCTTGTTGATGAATTGCCTGCTGAATTTATACTGACTACAGATGCAAGACTACGTAGTCGGTTTCCTCAAGAGCAAGCATTATTTTGGTTCCGAGAGCCATATGCAATTATCGTTCTTGTTACTTGTGAGGTATCTTCAAGTTGATCACATCATAATTTTTCTAAGATTACTTCTTGTGAGCAAACTATTTCATCCCTGTATCTAATTGTTGGCATTTTCCCTTTCCATTGTTGTAATGTTTTTCCCTCTGTGTAGGATCTTGACGAGTTTAAGAACATACTTAAACCACGCCTCAAACTAATTGTTCAAAATGATGAACGAGAATGGTTTATTGTTTTTGTGTCTAAAGCACACAGCGATCAGGCAAACAAGATGGCGAAAAAAGTTTATGCTAAACTTGAAGTTGATTTTAGCTCTAAGAAGAGGGAAAGGTAAAATCCATTGGAACCATGTGGATTATAAATTGCATCTATTACATAGTTGAGCAGCATGAAATTATTTTGTTGACTGACAGTGAAATTGTAACTGCCTCTCTCTTTTTCCTCGGTATGATGCTGGCTAGAATTCTCCATGAGGGATAAAATACAGGAGTCCATAACGTAACACTAGAAATGATTAAATGAAGTCAAACGGAACAAACTTTCTTATAGTTAGATGCAAGAAATCCTAATTTGAGTTTTTCCATTGCTTCATTTAGATGCTGCAAATTGGATATTCATGGACCTGAAGCAAATTTCTGGGAAGACTTGGAGGCTAAGATTATGGAGTGCATTAGAAATACACTTGATAGACGCATTCAGTTCTATGAAGAGGAAATTCGCAAGCTCAGCGAACAGCGATTCATGCCTGTTTGGAACTTCTGCAATTTTTTTATTCTGAAGGTATTTTCATTGTGCTAGAAAATCAGTGACTGCGTCAGTCAGAGGTCAATAAAAAAAGACCTCAGGAGGCCCTCTCCAAGAAAATGCAGTAGTCTTGCTTTCAATTTTCTATGTACCAGACAGAAAATTCGTACTGTGCCGATCACAAGAATAGAGAATTACCCAAAATTTCATTTAAATGAAACATGAATTGAAATGTTTAGGGTGGATGAGCATTTGAATTTTGTCAAATGGTCTATCTTATCCAATGACAAAATTTAGTATCTTTTGGCTAGACTGTTCCGTATCTTGCTTTTCTTCAACTCCTCACAAATCACCACAGAAGTCAAATTGTTTCTTGATTCTGTAAGGTTGAATATAGAGTGGATGGTTTATTTCAAATATGGTTAAGTACAATTTTCTGATACATTTGGTTATCTGACTTCATATAAATCATTCCTACGAAATTTGTGGACATATATGTTGTATACTCATCATATCCCCTTTATATGACAGGAAAGCTTGGCATTTATGTTCGAAATTGCTCATCTCCATGAAGATGCTTTACGTGAATATGACGAGCTTGAACTTTGTTATTTGGAAACAGGTGCTCAGTGCATGTCCTATCTTACCTTTGACTAGTTTTTGGAAGATCCATGTTGATTTGAAAAATGTAGTCTATGTGTATTCACCATTAGTTGGATTTGTCATATCATTTGTTTATTTAATATTTGGTTTCCAATGAAGTAATTCAAAGAACTGATTCCGTAGGCTTAAGATAACCCTTATTTTCTTTCTTTCTTTTTTTTTTTTTGAAAAAACATGATCTGTTTGCTATATACCTGTGAACTTTATTTATAATGGAGATGTTTCAAAAATAAAAATGAAAATGTTGGTTATCTTCCCTAGGAGAAAGAGTAATAGGGGGGGGGGGGGGTGCAATCTCTCGATAGCTTTACTCGAGTTATATGTTTTTTTCTCCCTCGACCCCACTGTTTTGACAGAATTTATGAATCACTAAAATGGAATTCTATGGTCCCTTTATATAGATTTTGCATCTTTTCTCTGCCTTTTTAAGATTGTTTTGGGTGAAGAGAATGATGCTGCTGCGCTTTCTGTACTTTTCTGGCCTCACTAGATTTTTACTTTTAGAGGTGAAGATATACCACTTAACTTTCTTTGCATTTCCTACATTCCAGTTAATATGGCAGGAAAACAAAGGGACTTTGGTGGAGTGGAGTGGGAAGATGATCAGGCTACACTGCTTGACACTGGAAAAAAAGCATTGGCTCAGATTGTCCAAGATGATTGTTTTAGGGAGTTTGAGTTCAGGCAGTATCTATTTGCCTGTCAAGCAAAGGTGTGAAAGATAAAGCAATTAGCTTAGGCTAATGTATGTCTGTCATGGTCCAGATTTCTTATCCAGAATTATGCTATTCTACTTATATGATATGATAATGAACATTAAAATATTGCAATAATGACATCATATGAATAGCTTTAGCGTACTATTTGACCCGCTTACTGTTTAATTTTTCTACAATTTCTGTTGCATCTTTCTTTCTCCTCTTTTGCATAAGTTTTCTCTCCACATGCTCTAAGATGGTTTCAATAACTTAAAAAATGCAGCTTCTCTTTAAATTAAGTCGTCCATTTGAGGTTGCGTCAAGAGGTTATTCATTCATAATTAGCTTCTCAAAGGCATTGGCTTTGCATGAGGTATTGGCCTTAAATTCTGATCTTTATTTCCTGTTTTCTTATCCTAATTATGTTCTGTTGAATTTTTCCGTCTGAAATTCCTATACATTGGGTTCTCCCAGAGTATGTTGCCATTTTGTATGCGTGAAGTCTGGGTAATTACGGCTTGCTTGGCATTGATCGATGCAACTGCTTCTCATTATGAAGAAGGATTAGCAGCACCTGATGTTGAAAAGGAGTTTTACCGTGTCCTAGGGGAGCTATATACTTTATGCCGGACAAAGGTATTCACATTTTCCAGTTCTGTATGACGGGATTATTTGTTCTCATGGTTCATTTGTTTCATGTTTGTGGCAGTTTATGCGGCTAGGTTATTTAATTGGCTATGGATCAGATATTGAAAGAAGTCCCGTCAACAGGTATTTGCTGAATTTTATTGTAACCTTGTTTAGTCTTTTTCCCTCCCAGAAAATGAAGTATCTATTTTAGTTCTTATTCTGTGAAAGATCTATTTTGAATTTGAGGTGTTATAGAAATATTATAGCTAGTTGGCAAAATGAATTTTTCATGCTTCTTGTACAGTACCATAAACTCTTGTACTTTCCATGCAGTGCTTCACTCAGCATGCTGCCATGGCCCAAACCCACAGTTTGGCCGCCACTTCCATCCGATGCTTCATCGGTGGTTCTCGCAAAAGAAAAGGTAAGATTGGATTGATGGCATTATGGCAATGTGAAAACTGTTATTTGAAAAAGTTGGATGTCTTACTTTTGTATTGCTTAATTCAAGCATATGGTTGTACTGTTGCCTTGAATAGTTTCTGCCAAAGAAAGAAAAGAAGATGCTAAATATATATATATATATATATATATATATATATATATATATATCTTCAAATCCCTGCTGCTTGTTGAATTCTTACCTCTTACGGGATTGATAGCTATCATTTCATATCTGAATTACACCAAAACATCTCTTATTTTTTATGTACTTTGATATGACAAAATTCATCAATTTATTTATGTGGTTTAGGATGATTTCTATTATTGCTGTAGATGTGATGTACCGGACTGTTGACCATAATGCTTTACATTGAATAGTGTCTTTGTCGATGTGGTATCTGTACTTTTTAAGTTGCTCTTTGTATTTTTCCAGCTTATGTTGGATCACAGGAAGGATTACTAGAAAGTGAAGATGTAGGTAGTTTATATGCATTTTATGTTTCCTTTTTGTTTTTTTTTTGGGGGAGGGGTGGTGGTGGTGGTGTAATTGTTGTTGTTGTTGAGATTATACCTTTAAAGTGAGAAGCTTTGTTTTTGTGAAATTAGCTGGACTAGGATTGTTAATAGGGGAATATAATTTTCCATACAGAGTAGTATTTATCTCATATGGTCTCACTACGGTCATGTTAGAATGTTTTTGCTTTAATACTGAATTGATAAATGGTGCTTAATGTTTTCTGTTTTCTGTTTTATAGCCTTTTTTCCCTTTCCACTGTATGCTTTTGCTTTGAGATTGGATTCAATGCCTAGTTATTAATTCTTTCAGATGTGTATATATTGTTGTTGCCATGTAATGCATACAGTCTTCATATTCTACATTTGTTGAACAGATGATTCTCCAAGAGTCTCCACGCCCCAAGCACTTCGGCATTCAGAGGAAGCCGCTGCCTCTAGAACCATCTGTTCTTTTACGTGAGGCGAATCGTCGTAGAGCTTCTCTCTCAGCTGGAAATATGTTTGAATTGTATGATGGCCGCCCCAATGCCAGTGACGGGTATGAAACTTAAAGGATAACATATACTATATGAATACTTTAGATTACTCACACACATTTCTTATGTTACTGAGAGCTGTTAGTCTTCTAAGGTTCTATCCAGTCCAGGATTTCTCTGATGTTATTGTTTGAGCTATATGCCTGAAAACAATCAGATACTACATTCAATTACTTCTTACCCATGTTATTATCATCAAACTGCATTGAGCAAGATTAGACAAGAAATGTACAAGACAGAAATTATGAATGAAAAGTTCAAAGAATTGAGCATGATTCCTGTTTGGTGCAGATACAGCTATAGCCTCCCCCCACAGAAAACTTCTTGATACTATCATCAATGGATCTATGTTTCAAATGCTCTATATTGAAAATTAAACTCTCAGTGTACATGCAAAATCCTATTTTTTCAGCTACACAAGATATTTTTTTCTACAGATATGGGGTATATGTTTGGTGGTACTTATGCTGACTCTATATGTTTATTCCTTAGGAATAATGGATGAATGGTAGTTGTCTTAATAGACCCTATGAGGATGTGGAGATGGTTCATTTGTAGAACTATTAGAGTTCTTGCTTTGCATTGTCAGTAGTAGCTGTGGTTATTTTTGAATCTTTTACAGAATCCTGGACTGGATAGATAGAGGGGAAAGCCTTGAGTTATACATTATAGAAAGATTGCTGATAGAGTGACGTGGGCCTTTATGGTTGTGGATCTTTGTTGGTCCTTAGAGTGGGTCGTTCCTTTAACAACTGGGGTCATTGATTATGTTACTTGTTTGCTGGTTCGGGGGCCTTCATATTATTATTGAAGGAAGTCAGTTCTTGCTTCTCTACTGGGACTCAATTTGTTACTTAGGCGTCAGTGGACTCAACATAGTTCACCATTTCTAACTTGGTAATTCTCTTCCAATGTAACATAAAAAAAAGGTCACATCGAAAGAGGTTAATGCTCTTAAGTCTTAAGGGATCTACTTACTAAGAAATATGTTTCATAGTTTAGTTCTGGAGTTGTCATCACATTGACAGAATTTGTCATTTGGAAAAGTTTACACTTAATTTTTGTTTATCAAAGAGAAGTTGTAGGTTGCTTTACATTTTTTAGCAGATTTCTACTGTAAATGTGGTTTAAATTGGTCTGATAGCTAAAGGACTAAGACTATTTAAGTTTTTTACATTTTGTTTTATGATTGTGCTGTAAGGTAAAGAACTTGCACGAATACTAGGTGCAATATGCTGTACCTTTCTTTCTATTGAGTTGTACCTGGATCTCTGTGCGTAATACTGCCTTGAGTGGAAGGATTTTTCTGCTCTTCTCAGATATCTTTTAGTGACAGTTCAGGGCTACCTTCTCCGTTGCAAAAGGTGAATACAGTCTCCATGTCAAGGACCTTCTCCTCACCCGGGAATTTTGATGGTTCAGTTGATCGGCCCATGAGACTTGCAGAGATATTTGTTGCTGCTGAGCATGCTTTGAGGAGTACAATTTCAGACGAAGAACTATGGAAATGTCTATCTTCTGTCAAGGAATTTGAGGTAATTTGGCTTGCAGACATTTACATTATCTTGAAGTTTATCTTTTTTCCTGATACAATATCCTTTAGATGTCTACTTTTAAAGTGACCTCGGTGGACTTGGTTAAATTACTCCAAATCAATTGTGAATCTTCCTAGTGAAATTTGGTCAACAGGGATTTGATCTCCTGTCCAATCTGATATTTGGAATAAGATTGTGTTTGGAGCCCATGAACTCTTTGTACTTTTTGTCACTTCTTAGTGAATGTAAATAATGGAATGGAGTGTGTGAAAATAAGACTACGTAGCTTGTAAGCTCTTTAAATAATTTAACCAAACTCCAGTTCATCTTTAACGTAACAAACTCTATTTATATTTCACCATGTTAGATTTTCATTACTTAACCTATTTTTCCAAGCTCTAGGAGCTTGTTTTATTTGAAGATGTTGACATCTTCTTGTTGATATAAACTCTAAAGTCTGTATAGCATGGATCTAATTTAATGTTCTATATAAGCTTAGCCACCAAGTGACCTCTAAATCTATTTTGGAAGCAATATTATCTGGAGTGAATGGGATTGATTGCCAACTCTTCTAAGAGTATATTATTATTTTTTAATTCCTCAATTCTGAAAAGTGAGTGCTTCGTGCATAATCTGTTTTTCATATTCCAGAAAAAATATCTGGATCTGTCAAAGGGTGCTGCAAATAACTACCATCGATCTTGGTGGAAGAGACACGGAGTTGTCCTTGATGGTGAAATTGCTGCAGTGTACCATAAGCACGAAAATTATGATCTTGCTGCGAATTTGTATGAGAAAGTTTGTGCTCTGTATGCTGGTGAAGGATGGGAGAATCTCTTGGCAGAAGTTCTTCCGAATTTAGCAGAGTGTCAAAAGATACTGAATGATCAAGCAGGGTACCTATCTTCTTGTGTGAGATTATTGTCATTAGATAAAGGATTGTTCTTACCCAAGGAACGAGAAGCGTTTCAGTCTGAAGTTGTCCGTCTTGCTCATAGTGAAATGGAGCATCCTGTGCCCCTTGATGTCTCCTCCTTGGTAACGTTTTCTGGTAATCAGGGTCCTCCATTAGAGCTTTGCGATGGGGACCCTGGTGCACTATCTGTTACTCTATGGAGTGGATTTCCAGATGATATAACTCTTGAATCACTTAGTCTTACACTAACAGCTACTAATGTTACTGATGAAGGTGCTAAGGTACACTTTCCTCATGATCATCTAGCTTTGTTGATGCCATGTTGTCTTAACTGCATCTTTCTCATGTCATGGTAACTTAATGATTTGATGTATTCAGGCAATAAAGAGCTCTGAAGCTATCGTACTAAGGCCTGGCAGAAATAATATTACGGTTTCTTTGCCTCCACAAAAACCAGGTTCCTATGTGTTAGGGGTTCTCACCGGACAAATTGGTCAATTAAGATTTAGATCTCATAGTTTTTCGAAAGGGGGACCTGCAGACACTGATGATTTTATGAGTTTTGAAAAACCAACAAGGCCTATCTTGAAGGTATTGAGTGTGTAGTTTTCCGATAATTGAACAGCACTTTGTGCTAAGCTGGTGATGTTTAATTTCTCAATAAGACATATTTACATATTCTGCTGGGCGTTATCATAGAAAGAAAAACAGGTTTCTTACTTTATATTCTTATCTAGGTGGCCAAACCAAGGTCTCTGGTTGATCTTGCTGCTGCTGTTTCATCTGCTTTGCTGATGAATGAACCTCAGTGGGTTGGAATAATCGTAACACCAATTAACTACTCCCTTAAGGGTGCAGTGCTGCACATAGACACCGGCCCTGGCTTGAGGATTGAGGAGAGACATGAAATTGAAATAGAGAAGCATGAGGTTGGGGTAGAGAAAAAATTGGGTAATCCACCTGACAATCTTTCTCCAGTGTCTGCAGAAGTTAAGAAATTAAGTCTTGAAGAAGGCAAGATCAAGTTACCTGACTGGACAAGTAACATCACTTCAGTTTTATGGATTCCGCTACAGGCTGTTAGTGATGGGTTAGCTAAAGGGACACCTGCAGGTTGGGTATCAGATTAATTTGTTAGATCTGATTTTCGTGGGATATCTTCTGTGCTTGTTATAACTATTGTTTCTCTCTCTATAGGTACAGTTGTTCCGCAGAGACAGAGTGTTGTGGATGGTTTGAGGACGATTGCTCTGAAACTTGATTTTGGAGTTTCTCATAACCAGACATTTGAAAAGTACAATAAATTCATTTGCTTTTGGATTTATTTTCTAATTAGTAAATCAAGCCTGAAGTAATAAGGATTACATTGCAGGACGTTAGCTGTGCATTTTACGGATCCTTTTCATGTGAGTACACGTGTTGCAGACAAATGCAGTGATGGTACTTTGCTTTTGCAGGTACATATACAGTTTTCTTGTCCAATCCTATTTTGTATGCAGTCATGGATTTATACCACACTCGTCTTCTTTTTGTCATGTTATAATATAACAAATTGATTGGTCTTTCTGACCATCGTCATATTATTGCTTTACCAAATTTTCACCTTCAATAGATTTACAGGCCAATTTGTCCTCTCAGATGTCTCATATCAGAGAGCATGATAATTGATGACTCATTATTCCAATTACCAATTCTGCAAAATGACTGGAGCACATAAATTGAAAGTAATGTAAATTGTTTGAACTTCTTGTGAAGCTGTTTTTTTTTTTTTTAATCCAATTCTTAGCACGATAGGTTGACTGAAACAGCAACTGCTTAATAGTCATATTCTTAATCATCTCAGTATGAATTGGTGAGTGCTTCTAGCACAAGATGTCAAAATGCTATGTAGTTATATGAATCTGGGAGTACCTTGTCTAATCTGAGAACTTCTGTTACCTATTGTGATAACAACGTGCTTTCTAATTCTTGGCTCCCTTTTCCTTCCATGTGTTTCTTAGGTGATACTGCAGTCACAGGTCAAAGCTTCACTGGCCATCTCTGATGCTCGGCTAGATCTTCAAGATGGCTTTTCTCATGCAGGGAAAGGTGATGGGAGACCAGTCTCTAGGTTCTTTCCACTAATTGTTTCTTCCAAATCAAGAGCTGGAATTTTGTTTAGTATCTCCTTGGCAGATACACCAACAAAAGGTGGGTCCCGACTTTTTTGGTTGAGGTCTCTCATGTCCTTTCTTCTTCCCTTTGATATACCTCCATGCATAGCAAGAGTTTTTGCTCTTGACATATCAATGCAACCTATGGTTTGGCCTTCTCATTAAAAATAAAATAAAAATAGGAACACATAGATAAATATTAAAAAAAAAATGAAATCTACAATTTGGCCAAGTCATGCTATATTAATTATGCATTAGGCTGTGTGAATGCTTTTATTTTATTTTATTTTGCATGCATGCCTGTTAATTTCAGAGTATAAATTCAAATGATTATCAATACTTTGCTGCTGCTTTTACTGGAACTTGGTGGCATTTTCTTACAAAAAACTAAAATGCGATAGCCAATCATATTAGATTGCACTGATGAATTCTTAATATTTCCCCTTAGGTTCTCTTTTAACATAGGAATGTGGTGCTTAATTTGTGTTACCAACCAACTAATTCATCTTACTTTTGCAGATGAATTGAAGGAGGATCCAGTTAGTATATTAAATATCAGATATACAATATCTGGTGATAGAAATCTTGGAGCTCATACCCCAGTAGCCGAGGAACACACTGGACCTGAAAACGATGAGGCGGAACCTTTGACCTTCAGGAGTGCTCTCGTTTTACAGAGACCAGTCCTGGACCCTTGCCTTGCAGTTGGTTTCCTTCCTCTCTCTTCAAGTGGTCTCCGAGTTGGACAGCTTGTGACCATGAATTGGAGGATTGAAAGGTTGAAGGATTCAGAGAAGAACGACGATTTGAATGACCTTGTACGTCATTTAAGTTCCTGTTTGTTTTTATGAATACCCTAGGTACCCTGCCCTATTGAGATTCACAAAAACCTTTTTTTTTTTTTTTACCTGACAGGATGAGGTGTTGTATGAAGTCAATGTTAATTCTGAGAATTGGATGGTTGCTGGAAGAAAAAGAGGATATGTGTCACTCTCCATGAAACAAGGTACACACCATGTTTACCATTCTTCAATCCCCGTTCATTGCTATTCCTTAGCAAGCTATGGACCTATTCGTTTTGGTTCTCTGAGCTTTTGCGGCTATTTAACAGGTTCTAGGATAGTGATCTCGATATTATGCCTGCCTCTGGTTGCTGGATATGTCCGGCCCCCTCAGCTTGGTCTGCCTAACATTGACGAGGCAAACATAAGTTGCAACCCACCCGGGCCCCATTTGGTCTGTGTCTTGCCTCCATCCCTCAGCTCCTCTTACTGTGTACCAGCCTGATCACACTCACACTCACTGTGCTGTATTGTTAGAATTACTTAATTTCTTCCAATATATGAATGGTGTGTTGCATATTTCATCCGAATCTAAAAATTTTGTAGGATTTTTCAGATTTTTTTGTATTTCCTATTTTTGCGATATTGTCCAGCTCACTTCATTTGTTGAGGATGGTCTGTGTATTTTAGTGAGTCATGTATAGTTGCTATTTTTTGAGACTTGTACGATTTGAGATTGATACACGGAGATGTTGTATACCTCGTCTGATAAAAGTGAAATGAAAATATCATTTTCTTGTTTCGGTTGATGGTAATATGGTATTTACAGAAACTGTAATTATGGGACCTTTCATGGCAGTTAAAAAACTAAAATTACTGTTTAAATCACTTTTTTTCATTTGATAGGGACCTACTGAATATTCAAAAAGACACTGTAATATATTCAATATTGATGATGAATGCTAACAGGCTACAGCTACACAGATTTCCACCAATTGGATGATAAATGCTATATCCAATAAAATGTTTCTCTTTCATTAGGTAGATTTATTTGCATCTCTTTCTTGATAGCACGATAGTCATGTACAATAACTTCATTAATTTCTTTGTGGGGCACCAAAATATCCTGTGGGAGGAGTTGGTACACAGTCCTCAACACTTAGGTTGTAGTTAGATGTTAATATCATTTTGTTGGGCTGCTATCTATGAACCCTTCAATTCCATAGAGTAGAAAAAAATAAAAAAAATGGAGTAGCAAAATGTCAGTTTCCTAGTCTCAATCAGAGCCTGTGCTCACCTAATTAATGTCTTTGGGGTTAGGAGTGATTTCTAAGTTAAAAGTTGTTGCCACTCTTTGATATGGCAGGGCTTCGATTCGACAGACCATGAGCTCTCTGATCTGATGTGACTGCGTTTTGTATTTTGATATTATCTAATTTGGTCACGTGTGTATTCCCTAATTTGGAAATTGCAATTTGAATTTGTTAATATTTTGTGAGGTGTCCTAGGAATGTGGGATGCTTGACATGTGTAGGAAGGTGAATGTGGGATATTAGGCGGAAACGTGAGTGGTTAATGTGGTGGTTCATGTGTTCAAAATGAAATCTCGATGTTGTTTTTTACTAAATTCTATAAAACTTTGCTTGTGAGGTGTTTTGAGGTCCGATGTCTGCAGACTGCCTTAATTAAGGTCAGTTGGGTGTTGCCGCTCAGTGAGGTTAGATGAGCTACCACGTGTCGAGAGAAACCCACGTCAGGATTAGTTGCTAATCACTTAGAGCGTCTCCAACCCTGCGCTAGGTTCTATTCTAGTGCAGGGATTTAATCTTCAACTCTTCTCTATTCTCTGAGTTAAGGTAGCGCAAACCCTCTGTGTTGTCCGTTGTGCACCACTAGAAGAGAAGTCTTAATCCAGCGCTATTCCATTTTTTTTTTTTTTTAATTCAGATTTTATATGGCAATGGGCTTGGTTGCTTGGGTTTTCCATATTTTTTTCCATTCTTTTTGTCCAAACAAGCATTGGGCTTGGGCTTGGGTTTTAATTAAATATATTTATTGTATAAAAAAATTAACTAATTAAATAATTAATGAAATTCAATATAAATTTTCTTAATGTGTTAATTAATTCAATTAATTAAAATTGAATTAAGGTAAATTTATTCAATGAAAATTTAAATTAATTGAATAATGAAAAATAATAATAAACATAGAGTAATATTGGAGAATAATGAAAAATACGTAAAGTTACATAAAACATAAAATTACATTAATGAAAAACATAGAATTAAATACAAAACAATAAAACAAAATATAAATCCTAATAATCTGAAAGACCACCTCCGGACCCTAACCCTCCAATATCTTTAAAATATTGTCCAAACATATTAAAATTAGGTGGTGTTGATTTATCCTCGTCGGCCCTCTTCTGCATAATTATTTGTTGTTCTAATCGTAAAAACTCACGTTGTTGAAGATTCTCGATGCTAGACAAATTGATTGCTAATGTTTTGTTTTCCTTTGCTCGTAGAATATCCTGTTGCAGCTGAAGTTCACGAGCTCTCAACTCGTGACCATCCAATAATATCTGAAGTTCACGAGATTTCATCTCGTGACCATTCTTTAATATTTGACTCAAGTGTTCATTTTGGTCATATATAGCTTGAAACTTTCATTTTGTTTCTTTTTCATTTTAGATTTTTTCACACCCATGGGTCTTCTTGATGTAGTACCACCACTACCAGCACCGCTACTGTTGTTTTCACTGTCTAAATTGATAGAAAATGAAGACAAAGAAGGTTCAGGAGAAAGAAGTGGTTCATTTGATGAAGCCAACATTTTGGCTTGTAGAGTCGGTTGTATAGCAGACCACATATGATCAAAGTTGAATCCACCCTCATATCCTCACTCTCCTTTCATCAATTCTTCAGCACGACTCTTTTACATATTTTAAATAATATTGTTAAAATCAATATTTAAAATAACAAAAAAATAGTACTCTTAAAACTTACAATTGTTTCCCAATTTGCACCACTTGGATTGGTCATTTGTATTTGGTGCACACATCCGTTGAATTTTCTACAAAACTTGAGAATGTTTTTCCATCGACAATATAGCGATCTTGAATTACGATCTGGCATCCTGGAGCTTGGTTTCTCTGCATTGTATTTTGTAACAATACGATTCCAAAAAGTTGATTGAGACTGATTGATACCCATAATTGGATCTTGTGAAATTTCAAGATAAACACTCACAAGGTGTGAATCTTCAGTAGGAGTGTAATTAGTTGTGCGCTTAAGAGGCATTTGAAGAAAATATGTAAGCAAACAAAGACTTTTCAAAGACTGAAAGTATGGCAAAAAAGGATTTATAGAAAATAAGGATGAATCGTAGAAGTGTGTGAAATTAGTGAAGCAAGGAGTCATATATATATAGCAGATTTGAAGGCTTAGATTGAAAGTTGCTATCAACGGCTCATATTGAAAGCACAAGGATTGTGCTTTATTTAGCTTTACACATGCAAGACTCAGATTGAAAGTTGCTATCAACGGCTCATATTGAAAGCACAAGGATTGTGCTTCATTCAGCTCTACACGTGTAAGTCTCAGATTGAAAGTTGCTATCAACGGCTTATATTGAAAGCACAAGGATTGTGCTTTATTCAGCTCTACACGTGTAAGTCTCAGATTGAAAGTTGCTATCAACGGCTCATATTGAAAGCACAAGGATTGTGCTTTATTCAGCTTTACACGTGTAAGGCTCAGATTGAAAGTTGCTATCAACGGCTCATATTGAAAGCACAAGGATTGTGCTTTATTCAGCTTTACACGTGTAAGGCTCAGATTGGAAGTTGCTATCAACGGCTCATATTGAAAGCACAAGGATTGTGCTTTATTCAGCTTTACACGTGTAAGGCTCAGATTGAAAGTTGCTATCAACGGCTCATATTGAAAGCACAAGGATTGTGCTTTTTTAACCCTCTATATAATGAGTACATGCTACAAGCATATCTTCACATCAATCAACCTTTCACCTTTCACATTTTGATATCCTTTTTAAAAACCCCCACAAGCTCACATGTCAGCTTCTCCTGTTTCTTCTGGTTCTTCAAGTTCATCTGAAGATGAACTTCAAAAAATATTACGCAGTGGTACTCTCGATCCAGAGGACCAAGCTGTTGTGTCTCAATTGTATGCTAACAATTGCTGGATAGTTGAATATTTGAGGAGTCAAAATGATGAACCCATCCATAGAGGCTCAGTTTTGGGTCATCGTACAATATTCCGTGATCGAGCCACAGGAGCTGCAAATCTTTTCAGAGACTACTTTTCTGAAAATCCAACCTTTAATGAAAATCAATTTCATCGGCGTTATCGAATGTCCCGAAGTTTATTTCTTCGTATTGTTGATGTTGTACAAAATCATGATTCATATTTTCGTTAGAGTCAAGATGCAACTGGGAAACTTGGTTTGTCTACTCTTCAAAAAATCATTGTTGCATTTCGGATACTAGCGTATGCAATGCTCGCAGATGCAACTGATGAGTATATTAGAATTGGAGAATCTACTGCAATTGAGTGTGTCAAAAGATTCAGTCGTGCTGTTGTGGAGATATTTCAGGAAGAATATCTAAGAACACCAAATGTCAACGATGTAGCAAGATTACTTCATATTGGTGAGGAACGTGGCTTTCCAGGGATGTTGGGAAGTTTGGATTGCATGCATTGGAAGTGGAAAAATTATCCGACCGGATGGGCAGGACGATATGCTGGTCGAAGTGGATCTCCAACAATAATTCTTGAAGTTGTGGCTGATTATGATTTGTGGATTTGACATGCTTATTTTGGGATGCCAAGATCAAACAATGATATTAATGTGTTGGAAATGTCTCCCATTTTCTCTAACCTTGCTAGAGGTATTGCCCCTCCGACAAATTATTTCATTCAAGGATTAGAGTTTAACATGGGGTATTATTTAGCTGAAAGTATATCCCCCAAATGGTCAACTCTTGTGCAATCGATTCATGCACCAAGTGGTCCAAAAAAGAAATATTTTACAATGAAACAAGAAGCGTGTAGGAAGGATGTAGAACGTGCATTTGGAGTCTTACAAAGTCGATTTGCCACAATAGTCGATTTGCAATTGTGGCAAATCCAGCACGTCTATGGAATAAACATCATTTGAAAGATATTATGACTGCGTGCATAATAATGCATAACATGATAGTTGAGGATGAACGAGAACTGGATGCTCCAATTCAGGATGTAAGAGAAGTACAACCTCCAGATGTCGAATTAGCTGAAAATAAAACTGCACGTTTTCAAAATTTTATGACTCGATTTAGGCAAATTCGAGATTCAGAAGGTCATTTCACACTACGAAATGCACTAATTGAGCATTTGTGGGCAAAGTATTCTAATTCAGACAACTAATCATGTTTATTTATTTTATTGCACTTTTATTAATCATGTAATATGTATTTTTATTTCATGTAATATGTATTTTTATTGCATTTTTATTTCATGTAATATGTATTTTTATTGTATTTTTATTTCATGTAGTATGTATTTTTATTGCACTTTTATTTCATGTAATATGTATTTTAATTACATTTTTAGTATTAATAAATTTAAAAAATGATATTAAAAATAAAGTAGTGTTGAAAGTAGTGCGAGCTGTTGGAGAAAAGATGATGATTCTGCACTAGAGTAGTGCAAGCTGTTGGAGATGGCCTTATAATGCAATAAAAAGTAACACTATTGTGGGGATGCATTAAGACCAAGTTAGCTTCAAAGAGTAATGTACATTTTAAGCAAATACAATGAAAAGCAAAAGTTACCAAAGATGAAGAACTCAAAGCTTTTCAGTGATTTAGAATAACCTTTTTTGAGATTAATGATTGAAGAGCAAATCATGTCTAGAAGAATTTGAAATTAAGCAAGACCTCATTTAAATTACTACTCTCCTAATTAAGCAGCTCTTTTTTAAAACAGCATAATATTGTGAGGTTGGACCCATTGGGGTGCATAAAAATGTTCCTCTTTGTAAAGCAAAAGTTTTGCTGTCCTCACAAAAATAATAAGGTACAAATTAAACATAAAGCAGATTAATCACATGACAAACGCATATGGTTTGTGTCTTTTCCACTTTCAATTCAAACTAAGGCAGTTTTCTTATAATAAAAGAAATTTATCAAAATTGAAATAGAGAATAATATAAAATATGTTCAATATATTATAAGAAAATAGGTTTAATATTTATAAATTTCTCTATGTTAATCAAAAAAAATTCTAAAAATATTTAATGAGTCTTTTTTAGTTTATTACATACGTAAAGAAGAATATCAAATGTAAGACATTTAATAGAAAAAAATATTCAAGATCTGTTTTTTATAACAAAGTACTCTATATGTGACATTTAAAATTGAACTGATATTATTGTCTAAAGAGTATAATGATTTGAAAAAAAGGGTAAAAACAATTCCAGCCCGAGATGTGTTATATAAATGCACAACAAATAATGATGATTTGTTAAACTAAGGAGATGTGCATTTGATAACACTAAAAATATATATAATGATGATCCATTAAACTGAGATAAGCATGCATTTTACAACATTCAAAATATCTAAGCTCATAATTTTTTTTATACGAGATATGTTAACTTATATTGATGTGGCAGTCATATTTTGACAGTTGAATATTATCGTATGCTCTTTTCCATTCACAATAATTATTTTTAGAGTTTTTGTAAAAAATCAAAAAGAAATTCCGAACACTTCTTTTAAAAGAAATATTCAGTTAAATGCTTAATTTTTAGTCAATGGAAATGCTAATAAAATTGAAAAACGACAACTATTGTGAGTCGGACATAATATTAATGTGATAACTTTAGTTTATTTGGAGAATATTTCCTTATAAACCTTTCAAACTCTTCTCTCCTTTTCTAAGTTGCATCTCCAACACTAACTGCAATTCATTCATTATATCAATGAAGATCAATATATCATGTAATTAAAGAGTCCCATGCCCAATATACCCAAAAGCATAAAACAATTATACAAATATACCCACTAAACTTTAATATTATCCCCAAATACCCAAAAGTACATTTTTTCAGAAATGGTGCAGATAATTTGTTAAGCGTCAGTACGGATTAGCAGACTTTAATATATACAATATATTGAAAATTTCGTTAAACCCTGAAAATTAAGGGTTTAACGAAAATAAACCATAATTTTCGTTAAACCCTTAATTTTTAGGGTTTAACGAAAATTATGGTATATTTTCGTTAAACCCTATTTTTTTGGGGTTTAACGAATATTAATTTAATCTCATTATATTATTAAATTAATTAAATAATTATCAAGTACAATAATACTATATTTTCGTTAAACCCTAAAAAATAAGGGTTTAACGAAAATTAAACCTAGGGACAATATTTTCGTTAAACCCTAATTTTTTAGGGTTTAACGAAAATTATGGTATAATTTATAATTTTCGTTAAACCCCTAAAAGTAGGGTTTAACGAATAAGTGTAATATTTGATAATTTAACAAAATTATTTGAACATTAGAAAATTATTTTATAATATAACAAAAATAATTTAAATTACGGAAATAATTTTTGGATTTCACGAAAAATATTTGATAATTTTAATACGAAAATTATTTAATAATGAACGAAATTATTTTATGGTTCCACTCTAATTATTTGATAATTAAAAAAATTATTTGATAATATAACGAAAATTATTTGATAATTTAACAAAAATTATTTAATAATATAACAAAAATTAATTAATTACTATATTACTATAACAGATAAATTTGTTACTAAATTACTATATTTATTTTCAATTTTGATATGTTGATATTATATTAATTCATCTTTCTATACAATTTTTTAAAAAGGTATTTCATAAATCCTGTGTCAACTAATGAACTTAAGAGTGTCATTTGGTTTAACGAACTTAAGGTACTTGGTTTAACGAGTGTCATCTTACTAATGAACTTAAGGTATTTGGTTTAACGAGTGTCAATAGAAAAAAAATAAAGTTTCACGATTTGTTCTTTATTTTCGTTAAACCCTTAATTTTAAGGGTTTAACGAAAATAAAACATTATTTTCGTTAAACCCTTAAAATTAAGGGCTTAACGAAAATAAAACATTATTTTCGTTAAACCTTTAATTTTTAGGGTTTAACGAAAATATAGTATTATTATACTTGATAATTATTTAATTAATTGAATAATACAACGAGATTGAATTAATATTCGTTAAACCCCAAAAAAATAGGGTTTAACGAAAATATACCATAAACTTCGTTAAACCCTAAAAATTAAGGGTTTAACGAAGTTTATGGTATATTTTCGTTAAACCCTTAATTTTTTGGGTTCAACGAAAATTATTTGACAATTTAACAAAAAATATTTAATAATATAACGATAATTAATTAATTTTCGTTAAACCCCTAAAAAAGAAGGGTTTAACGAAAATTCTGGTTTATTTTCGTTAAACCCTTAATTTTTTGGGTTCAACGAAAATTATTTGACAATTTAACAAAAAATATTTAATAATATAACGATAATTAATTAATTTTCGTTAAACCCCTAAAAATTTAGGGTTAACGAAAATAAACCCTAATTTTCGTTAAACCCTAAAAAAGAAGGGTTTAACGAAAATTCTGGTTTATTTTCGTTAAACCCTTAATTTTTTGGGTTCAACGAAAATTATTTGACAATTTAACAAAAAATATTTATTAATATAACGATAATTAATTAATTTTCGTTAAACCCCTAAAAATTTAGGGTTAACGAAAATAAACCCTAATTTTCGTTAAACCCTAAAAAAGAAGGGTTTAACGAAAATTATGGTTTATTTTCGTTAAACCCTTAATTTTTTGGGTTTAACGAAAATATCATATTATTGTTTATATATTATTCTGTCAACCGTACCGACATGTAAGAGATTCTCTGTACCATTTCTGAACAAATGTGCTTTTGGGTATTTGGGGACAATATTAATGTTTAGTGGGTAGAATTGTATATGTGTTATATGTTTTTGGGTATTTGGGGGTATTTACTCGTAATTAAATACTACTATAATGTTATTCTATCACAGTGTCTGTTAATGATGAAGACGAACAAAATTAAATATAAAATGGAGTAAATAAATGCAGTGTGCGAAAAGAGTGGTTAGTTTGTCGGGTTCGTACATAGCTTTAAATTTGAAGCTTGTTAATTGTTATCCTTTTGGGTGCAATAACTGCACTAACGTGGGACACGTGTCTTAACTCATTATGCTTAATAATATGCTAATTTCACTCTTTGGTGTACAAAGGACAAGGGGATTCAATTTTACCAATAATACTGTCTTCACATCCATCAAGAAATGTTTAAGTTTTGAGTAGCCCACAAAAGTGAAAATAAATTCTAACTTATCAAAGTATCAATTCTTTCATGTAGAGACTGCATCTTGATTTAGTTTCGTGATATTGGTTCACAGAGAAAATAAAAACACAAAAATTCATGTAAGATGGTCTCGCGGATAGTTATCTTGAGACAGAGCCTCATCACTCACAAACAACATGTAAATTGTAGGATTTGAGTTATGGGTGATTGGATCGTGTCTCACGTAATGTAATAAAAGTTCGTGAGACGGTCTCACAAGAGATTTACTCAATAAAAATTGGTTTGTAATAATGGATTTGGATCGTGAATGGTGATATTTTATCTCATAAAATTATATGTGAGATACATGATATTATAAAAAGATTATTATGTTGTTATTATTATTATTATTATTATTATTATCATCATCATCATCTTAAAAATTAGTAGCAATTAAAAGTTAGTAAAGAGATTAGGTGGAGAGAAAAGCGAAGGAATGGGAGTATCTTTATCAATTATTAGACTTTTCTCCCATAGGCAATAGTAGGCCATAAAAGTGTAAAAAGAGAAGGGCATTAACGTAATTTCACGGTTTATATATTATGCACAATAATTAATAAGTGTATATAATTGGGAATAGATAGAAATCAAACTAAAAACAAGAATTGGTATAATGACAAAGTCTTGGGTGAGACCGTCTCACGGATCCCATTTCGTGAGACGGATAGGGTCGAGTCAAACATAAAAATTATGTAATATTTTTATGTGTGTTATGTAATACTTTTATGTATATTATGTAATACTTTGTATTATAGAATGCGTTTTGAGTTGAGTCAGACTATAAGAAAATATGTAATACTTTTATGTGTATTAGGTAATACTTTTATGTATATCAAGTAATACTTTTGTATTATGAGATAATGACCCGAATTGGGTCGGGTCGGGTCAACACAAAAACGCGCGGATCCTAACTAGGCGCCCAGGTGCTCTTCTTCCTCGTGCGTGAATTGTGTAATATGTAATACTTTTGTGTGTATTAGGTGGTACTTTTATGTATATCATGTAATACTTTTTGAAAATATCATATAACTTAATATCATGTAATACCTTTATGTATATGAGGTAATACTTTTATGTATATCATGTAATACTTTTGTATATATCATGTAATACTTCAATCCGACCCTACCCGTCTCACGGAATGAGATCCGTGAGACGGTCTCACACAAGACCTACTCTGGTATAATATTGAAGATATATCCATTAACATTTTTCTTGGTTATATAATGGCTAAAATATAGAAATGCCTGTAATTAGAACCTTTTTTTTTTTTGAAAAAAGCCTATAACTAGAATAAAAGGCAATATAATCAATCAATTAAGAAATTAATGACTTAAATATATATATATACACACATATATATTTAATTATAAATCCTTATAATGGCATTAAGCCGAGTTGTTTTCTCAAGCAGTAGAGGCTTAATATTCATAGGGAGATACATGATTTTGACTTGAAAAGGACTATGGATAATGTGCCATCAATTTCAACTTTTTTACCAATTTGTCAATACCAAACAAAGTATAGTGCATCCATCCTAAAAGCTTCATTAATTTATTGCCGTTGAAATAATTGTCATCTATTTGTTTTATCTTCCATTAATTAATGCCACTTTATCTTTATAAAATCATTTATCTGCAATTTACTTACAAAACAAACGGGTCGCAATGATCTAGAATAACATACAATTTTAATTATATTTTAGAAACATTTTTTTAACCCTGCCCCAGTAGGTCGTCCATATACAAGTCAGAGTAATGTTAGGTATATTTAAAGCATAAAATAAAAATAGAATTATATCTATCATCTTTGAAATTAAAAAAAGAAATGATACTAAAATATAATACTAATAAGAGATGAGGAAGTTCGAAGTATATATATTACTTATGAGAATTAGACGAAATATTACATACGCCTTTTGTTTTCATAGTTAATAGGATAAACTGTAAATTCCACAAACCACAGAATTTATTTGATAATTTGACAAATTTTCGAGAAATTTAGATGTAAATTGTAATTCACCAAAACAAAAATGCTAAAATCTTGAAAGGATTTTTTTTTTTGGTAAAGTATAGAGATGACGGTGCACATGGTGATTGATGAGCCAAACATGGCCCAAGAATTTATGACTCGAACCAAAATTATAAATTCTTCATATTTCCTTTTCAAGTCGTACGAGACTGACCCACCAACCACTCTCTTCTCCTCATTTTAATTCTTTTGACCTCAAAACACACACCATTTTAAATTAATTAAATCACTTTAACTTTATAAATATCTAATCGTAAATATTCTTTACTATTACTAAATCTAACATCCACAAGCCTTTACTATCACAATTACAAAACTCTTTTAAAAAATTTATAGCATCATAAACAAAAAAAAACTGCATAATCCAAAAATTGTTGAATGAAACAGCGAGAACACATCTTTCTCGATATTTTAATAATAAAATAAGATAGGTCTATAGGAGGAGTAGCATTTTATTTAATTTACAAATTGAAGATCGATACTCCTACTCTCTGATACAAACAATATATCTGGTTCCACTTCGTATCCCCAGACTAATTTAAAATTATATTAAATAAAAAAGGAAAAAAGAGAAAATCATCCTTTTATGATTTTATATCCTCTTAGCTATAGTAATTCATTTCTCAATTCAAACAGAGAAAAGTAGCACTAATATTTAAAAAGTCAACAGAGATTGTTGAATCTCCAGTCGAGTCTGACTTCCCCGGGGCCCACGAAATGCTGACGTGGCTTCCGGAAAGAGACGATGTGGCTGCTGACCATAAACGCCGTCACGCGCTCCGACACCCTGATGTCCTCCATCTTGAGCTCGTTCAGTCTCTGCACGTACTCCGCCACGTGCACCAGGTCCCACACCACCCCCAGCCCCCCTGCCTTGAGCACCCTCACCACCTCCCCCAGCACCCTCATCCTCTCCGCCGCCGCCGCCGCCGACTTAGCCCCGAATTCCTTCCCCACCGTGTGCACGAACCCTGCTGACACCACCACGTCGAAGTAGCTGTCGCTGAACGGCAGCGTTCTCGGGTCCCCGGGCCTGCAAGGATATCACAAGATGGATATTAATTAATTAATAGGCGATTGAACTGAATTGAATTTGATTCGATCTGCGATTGCGGACCTGCAGGTGACGTATTCCTGAACGCCCTCGAGGCCGGCGGTTCTGAGGGTGTGATTCGGGCTGAGGGATCTGTTGCGGGCCGGGCTGAGGCCAACGACGCGGCCGGAGGAGCCGGACTTTTTGAGCTGGAGGGCGACGGCGTTGAGGAGGATGCCGCGGCCGCAGCCGAGGTCGAGGGCGTGCTTGACGGAGGACCAGTCGGGAACGGCGGAGACGATGCGCTGGGACATTTCCCACTGGAGGGAGACGGCGGAGTAGAAGAAGTTGGTGGCGGCGAAGAAGAGGCAGACGGCGGAGAGGGCGGTGACGGAGCCCGTGAAGCCGGCGGCGAATCGGGCGGAGGCAGGGCCCGGGAGGTGGTGCTGGAGGAAAAAGCAGATGGGCTCGAAGTAGAGGAGGAAGAGAAGGGACAAAATGGAGAAACCGATGGCATTGATGAGGAGGAATAATGGGGTTTGCCAATCATCCACACCGTAGATCGCATAGATCTGCGTCCAATCTCGCCCACCACTCTTGCCCATTGTTTTGATTTGATTTTCTTGGAAATCCAACTCGCTCTATTTCACAATCTGCATTTCTGCTTTTTTCAGTTACAAGAGTATAAGATGCAGAGAATAATTTGGTGATCCCAACAAGAGAAGAAAAGTAGAGTGAAGAGGAGGCAAAGAAATAGTGGTGGAAGAAAATCAGTCAGTCCAAAACTGGGGATGGGAGATTGATTGATTCTTATAGTGAAAGGGATGTTGAATCTTTGGATTACGCAGTCACGCGTTTTTTAGATTCTTTTAAATGCTTTCTACCATCTCAACATTATTACAGGATAATGGAAACTCACTCTGTGCTTCTTGCTCTCTCTCTCACCTTCTTTTTTCACTACAAAGTACACTTACACATCTCTCTCTCTCTCTCTCTCTCTCTCTATATATATATATATATATATATAAGTGTAAGTATATGTATGTGCGGGTTTCAGATATGGTGGGTTGGGTGACCCGATCAACTGGTGGAAATGGTATTAGGAATTAGGATTGCTTTATTTTTACATTAATTTATTTTATTTTCTGAAGTTTTTTTTTTTTAATTAATTTTGGTTTTTTAAAATTCAAACATATACTATTGGTCTTTAATAAAACTCTGTAACCACTTAATTTGTTATCCGAATATGTAATCCACTAGTTTATTTCGTTTCGTTTGGATGGAAATGTGGTGGGGCTGCTAATTCCCAACTCTTGCACGACATTACTTGTTTTGCACTTGGAATGAATTACTTCTTGTCAGAACACATGTTGTCTAAATGGGCAATTACGTTTAAGGAAAAGTTTTAATCCCTGGATCTGAGTTTGAGATCTCAATTTTATTGTAATACTAATTTTTTTTGTTTAAATTGTTTTGATATATTACTTTTAGAATATATTTGAATTTATTTTTTTGGGTAATATTGGTAATTTGATAATTGATATATAAAGTCCTTAGTCATTGCTAATGTCCTGTTCTCAAATCAAATTAGTGAATCCAAACCATGTGGTATGCTTCATTGAAAAATTTGTAATTATTATCGATCTGATTTGTTGGAAAATTTTAAATAACAGAGGTTTGACGAAACAAATGGCAATTTGGTTGACGAAACAGATTATTTTATTTGGTAATTGAAAATTGAAAAGTTGGACAAGCGCTAATCAAGGCCAAGTTTTGGTCATTGCCAAACCAATTCCTATACTTTACTTTTTCTGTTCTGGTAAAGCCAAATCTTCTTCAATTAAAAGAAGAAAAAATAATAATAAAATTTATTCCATAGCCGAGACTTGAATTTTAGTATTTTATGGAAAATAGATTGGTTGAAATAAAGTATTAAAGAATATATGAACGAGGGAAGTTTTCATTAATCTTTTGTAGTATCTTGGAAGAATCCACAGTACGGATAATTTTGAAGAAGTCAGCGTAGAGTATAAAATAGGGTAGGAATTAATCTTTTTCCTCTTGTTTTCTTTAATATTGCACATTGGTTTTGACTTTGTCTATGAATGAAGCACCAATATTATAATAATGAAATTATTTGGGAAATGGGAATATTACAAAATAAGGCTTACAATTTTAGATTTTTTAAAGTGTTTTATTCCGGAATATTAATATCAATAAAAACTAATTAATGTCCGCAGGGTATAATTGGATGCTGAATTAGATGGTTGCGCATTATATTGTAAACTAGCAATATGAGTTAAATAACCAGAGGTTGTCGAATTAATTAGACGTAAACATGTAATTGGGTTAAAATTACAATGGATTGCAGGAAAATTGAGAAAATAAAATCTTTTTCGGGAAAAACAAACAAATAAATTGAAACGTCAAATAATGATTTATTATCATTATTTGCAAGGAACCATTGATTGTGAAATTGATAATTCTAATTCACATACACAATTATGAAATTGCAATCACCTTCCTTTTTATTAGAGAGCTTGTTTATTTTATTACGTTTTCGTTCTATTTTGAAAAGCCAAAAAAAAAAATTATATAGTTTGTGAAATTGTACTATTTTGGCAATTTTTTAATATATATATATATATATATATATATATATATGAACTTTGTCGATATATTGTAATTTTGACCACGTTTTTATTTGAGTACAAAATTCACTGATAATATATGTGTGATTTTAAGGGTTTTATTGACACATATATAACCTTAATTATTGTCCATAATTGGTTTACAAGTTAACCAAAATTGCACAAAATTGTTAAAATAGTGTCTAAATTTGCAAGAATTGACCAGTCAAAGTAGCAAAATCTCATAAAAATAGATTATAATTTTTTAAATATCAGGACCACATATATAACCCAAATTTTGACTAAAAATATTATTGAAAATGATGGTTTGTAAAATAATTAATATGCAACTCATAATATGAACAAACTTTTCTGTTAAAAAGAATCAAAATATGAACTATTTTAAACACAAAAATTACAACATAAACCCACTGTTTTGAGTACCTATAAAAATCATTTAAGCATGTTAAGAAACTGTGCAAACATTGGAGTTATACTCCCAATACTCTTTTGAAAAAAAAATATTTAATTTCTTATTTCAGTGTTATCAACAAATGCAACTCAATTATACGAAATACCATAATCAAACATGTAATTCTTTCCCCTCTACCTATTTACTATCTATCTTTCTATCATATCTCTAAAAACACCTTGAGAGAGATTGTTAATTTACAACGTAACTTTCTTTGGGGGTGGGGAGAGCAATAGAAATGTAGCTTGGGTGGAGTGGAAAACAACATGCAATTCCAAAGATTGCGGTGCTCGGAGTTAAGGACCTAGGATTGTTTAACAAGGCTCTTGTGGGTAAATGGATATGGCTTTTGTTGAATGAGAGAAATAGTCTATGGGTTAGAGTTGTTGAGTTCAAATACAGGAGTCAATGGGGACGGGAATTAGTAGGAGTGTCTTTGAGCGGTAGTGGGAGTTGGTCGGGATGGTGGAGGGATGTGGTGAAGGTTAGTTTTGGAGAGGAAGTGAACTGGTTTAGAAGCAAGTTATTAAAAGTCACAGGAGAAGGTGGTGACACGAGTTTCTAGGAAGATATTTGGGTGGGTGAAGAGTCTTTAAAACTGAAATTTACTAGGTTGTACCATCTTAACTTAGATAAGGAGGGAAATATACAGTTAATGGGGTCTTGGATAGGTGGTAGGTGGGTTTGGAAGTGGAGATGGAGAAGAAACTTGCTAGATCGCGAATTGGATTCTCTTAATGCTCTTATGTCTTTGGTTGACAGGTCATCCATTAAAGCCGACACAAGAGATTCGTGGAGATGGATGGGTGCTTCTAATGGATTCTACAATATGAAAGAAGCATATGAAAATCTACTCAACCAACGAGGCAACATCCACATCAACGAAGAGATAGCGAAGGGCTTTAGAATGATATGAAACAAGTACGCTCCCCTGAAGGTTGCTGCTCACGCTTGGAGACTTCTATGGAACCAATTACCAACCAAAGTCAATTTGCATAGAAGAAATATTTTCACTCATGCCAATGACTTGCGATGCCCTGTTTGTGGGATACATGACGAATCCGAGAGACATTTCTTCTTCGAGTGCGATGCTTCTCAAAAGGTATGGATGGAATGTTATAAGTGGCTTGGTATCTCAACTGTTATTCATTCTAATCCCCTAGTCAACTTGATTGCTCACTATCATATTTTGAGGGGTAAGAACCGGAAGAAAATGGCTGCATCCTTTTGGCTTTGTGTGGTTTGGGTTTTATGGAAAAGTAGGAATGCCTTGATTTTTTGGGGAAAAGAAATTTCAATAGAAAAAATTGTTAATAAGATGAAAGCTAGACTTTGGAGTTGGATTTATGTAAAAGAGATAAGTTGTACTAGATTTTCATTTAGAGATTGATCTAATAATCGACCAATCATAGGTTGTTAGCATATTGTATGATGTTCTGTATTCGGGTATATCTTATACCATTCATGTGGTTTTAATAAAAATTAAAAAAAAAATCTATTGATTGATAATATATAACAGTATTTTCAATAACACAATCATACATAATTAACCCTGCATAATAATATTGATAAGATTATAATAGAAGAGAATATGTAGTTATAGAATTGGAATTTTATTGCTTGATTTCCGTAAAAGCAGTAATCGAAATAATGAAATGATGAAGGCAAGTTGGCAATTTTCATACATAATAAAATAAAAGTGGAGCCTACTCTTAATTAAAGATATAGAAAAAAAATAAAGAAAAAAGAGAGATAGGTACTATTTTTTCAAAATTAAAGTAGTTTTAGTATATGCGTTACAGAGGTTGAAAACGCGGGAATGGCGTAAAGGCTAAAGCTCTCCAAATGTTGTCACTCTGACGGTGCCGTTACCAATTCTATTTATTTAAAAATTAAAAATTAATTTTATGAATATAATTTTTTGAAATAAATTTTTATTATTTAAATTATTATAAATTAATTTTTATTTCGTGTGTTATGTACTGTGGATTTATATTTTTACGAAATTAAATATGTGAAATGGTTAAAAAATATATCTTTTTTATTAATTGACTTTTGGTAATATTTTAATATTTTTTTGACTTCAAGTGTGTTCATATTGTTCGTTAAATATCGTTTTCATTTCATGAAATTCGAATAAAAACAAAAGTGATTGTTTCCATAATTCGTAGAAGTGGCCCCTTAAGAATGGCCCATATTTCAAATTTTACGGAATTCAATTCCCACGAATAATGTAATATGATTTTAATTAATTTAGAATCAAAGCCTTATTATATCCATGTTCTGTTAATATGTATTAAAATTGATGCTTCCAAAAAAAAAAAAAGGAAAAGGAAGGGCTATAAATTATAATAATCCCTTTTTTTTTAATCTTAAACAAGTACACAACACTTTAAAAAAAAAAATTCTTATGCTAAACTTACATTACTTATTGTAGCACAAGTTCATACAAAATTAAACCTTTTTTCTCGACCGTTCCATTATTTATTTTATTTTAACAATATAGGTTGAAAAGGAAAATTACCTTAATGTGTGTGTAGATGAATAAATAAGGAAAACGCGTTTTGTTAGATTGGGCAGGAATATAACTAAAGACGCTTTTTTGTAGAAGCCCAGCCCAATATTGCATATTATATTAAAGGTGTAAAGCACGAGGATAAACTACATTAATGAGCAACTAATTAATTTCATATATATTAAAATAATAGGCCCAAATAAATAAATAGTAAAATGCAGCAAATCCAATCTCGTAACACAAGAAGCAATGCAATGCTCCTTGTTTTCATAATTGTAAGAGCTAAAGCCGGCTATGTTTATGCTTCTTTTATTATGTTTCATTATTAACAAATTATTATGGGATATTTTGTCTTTCCTTTGCCAAATGTTATCAATGCCAAAGTACTTTTGTCTTAAATTAGGGTTTTTATTTTTGTATTTTATCTCTTTTTTAATGAATACTATTTTTTTTTAATTGAAGTTATTTAATACTATATTAAGTTATTGTTGATGGACCATAATATATCCAAATTAAGGAAGAACTGACCTTAGCTTGGCCAGAGCTCAATAATTATATAAGTTATGAGTAGATGCACCATGACACATCTGATTATCTCAAGACTTCATAGGGTACATATATATATTTAATTTTTTGCCTTTTAAAATTAATTGATTGTCTGTTTACTGATTTAATAAAACTTAATAAATTTTAGAAAATATTAAAATATATATATATATATATATATATATTTAATTCAGTATTGGACTGCTTATTTTGTTTTTAAATGCCTACTTCTTTTTTCCTTTGAAAAAAAAAATTCCTAATATCTGTTTAGTTTTTGAATACTTCTTCCTTAGTTTAAAAATAATAATTTAGATTATCCTTCCATAAATAAAAGATTAACGGAGTATCATCTAACGAGCTATTGTACGATTTTAGGATGGTAATGTTAGCAATTAAATAAGACTTAACGGAACACCATTAAGATAATGTAAGTCAACGGTAAACATGTGCTTAGATCCTAAATACTTACCTTAATTCCTAACCCAATGTTTAGGTTTTCTTCAATTTAGGTAATTAATAGGCAGTAATAGGTAGAGACTCATTTGTTGACCTGTAAATAAAAAGTCAAAAGACTATGATTTTAAATGTTCAAAGCAACAACTAACAAGATTGTTAACAAACTTTTCTTGATGCGCTGCCCCAATTTGATTCTTGTATCTTGTTTAAATAACAATATTAAACAAGAATCTTAGTTCGTACAAGTACGAATTTCCAACACTGAATACATTTTCTAAACAATATCATTTATATACATAATGTACGAAATTATTTTTAAATACGAAATGAAACATATATTAGAATAGATACGAATAAAATAAATGAATCACAATTCACAAGCTTATGTAGCTCATATAGTCATATGTATTGTCTGTACTTACATATTTATAGTCATTTGAATTATTCCATTAAATATATCATCTCCGAAATAAATAACAGAGCGAGAGAGAGATGATTAATTAGAAAATAGAAAGATGGGAGTTATGTAAATAAAACACCGACTATATATATATAGTTAGATAAACATGGAAGGTATAGAGTTCAATAAAAGCAGAGAATTACAACACCAACTGTACCTGACATTCAGAAATTATTCCTCAAACTCATAATTAATATTATGGTGGTATGGTCAAAGTCAAACTTCACCACATCTAAATTAATTTTTGTCCTCTTCAATTTTCAATTCACATTTGCTATTGCAAATTCTATTTTATCTTCTACTGAAGCAGATATATAAAAAGTGTTACTTGATAATGTCACATAATATTTATTTCCCTCCATTAAAAGAAAATAATATTTCTTCAAAGTAAGCTCACTTATGCTCCCAAATTTATCCTTAAACTTCTCACAACTAAATACAAATTAATTATCTTTTTATTTTTTTTGGGAAGCTAGCTAGAGTAGAGGATTGTGTGTGGGCCCACCCCACCGAAGTATATGTACTTGGAAACAGTTACTAAAATGAAAGAAAGTAGTGAGTACAGTGGTCTTAGGGCATTAATAAGTGAAGGCCAATGGTTAATTGAGAGTGGCAACATATGCAAGAATAGTATGAAACGTGTACCAGAATTATATAGGTCATGTTGTGTAAGAAGTAATTAAGAAGACACAGACACCTATTTGATCGATCTATAGTTATGGTTTGCTTCTGTTTTTTGGTGGATCAGAAGAGAAGGGAACGGCGGAGGAGGCCGGTGGCCGTAATGTGTTCGCGGTGCAGCCGCAGCGCCGTCGTCGCCGACATGCTAACGGTCACCAGGTTCTGTTACATCCCATTTTACTGCAAATCATGGAAAGCCATTCTATGTTCTTTTTGCGGTACTATTCTTAAATCTTATTATACATGAATATCATCAGCATCAACATTATCTTTAATTATTATCTCCTTTTAGCTTTGCTTCTTTCTTGTAGAATAATGATAATGTATTTTAGAATGGATTTTTTTTTTGTTTTTTTTTTTTTCCTTTTTTTGTCTGAAGATAATTAAGTTCTATGTTGTTTAAATGTTGAATTTTGTGGTGCATTGGTTATCGCTTCAGATATTTTTCGGAACTTTATTCCAAAATTATTCATATGATTTATATCTCATAAAAATCTCATATCTGTAAACTGATTAATATATAATTTTTTTGGTAAGAATCAGGCATTTAATTGGTTCAGATTTCAGAATAGATTATCAAATTTTAATACTTTTTATGTTTTCTATAAAAACTCTAATAATAATTACTTACTGTGAATTTGAGAGAGCAATTTCTAAAGGAATTGGGGTATGCTTAAAAAAATGTGGGGTGCGAATAGTCCCACCCTAAAAAAAA
The DNA here is from genome assembly GCA_954870855.1 of Scutellaria minor. Taxonomy (NCBI): domain Eukaryota; kingdom Viridiplantae; phylum Streptophyta; class Magnoliopsida; order Lamiales; family Lamiaceae; genus Scutellaria; species Scutellaria minor. The sequence goes on from OX940727.1 coordinate 9,542,831, forward strand.
CATCAACAATTTTTTTTTTTTTTTTGCAATTTAATTGTGGTTTTTTTTTGTTTTTTTTTTTTACTGTTACATACATGAATTTTACAGAATTCACAATTTAGTCGAATCTTTTTAATTTTGACAATTTCATACGTGATATGTAAAAAAAAATCTCAACTAGATACATATAATGAGTTTTACGTGAACTTGGTAGTCGAAACGGCCACATTGAACAGCGAGCATGACAATGAAAACATATGTTCGAAACAAACATATTTTACGATTATTACATTGATACACCTCAATTTGTGCTGTTCTGGATTTATATTTAAAAAAAACAAACAAAAATCAAATGAAGTCGAAGTGATCGCTTAACTATAATCAACGGAGCAGATTCATCTGGTTTCGATGGGCTATGCGCGGCCCAAATGTTTAATGATTAAGGCCCAATAATAACAACTCACTATATTTTGTTGAGGCAATACTCTAGTGTATGTTTGAATAAGTATCGGCCCATTTTAATTTGGGATGGGGCCTATGTATGTTCAATGAATCCCAAAAGGCCAAAACTACCATACTAATCTTTTTTTTTTTTAACCCCAATGAAGAACCTGTTATTCAAATGTATTTTTACAATAAAATAAAAAAATTATATCTATCTTTTTATTTTTTCACAATATGATGTAACATTTTAATCGTAATCATGTCCTTCAAATTCTCAAAAAAACTAATACAAAAATTTGAACACTGAAAATTTCCAAAATCCACTTACGCTCTTATCCAAACCCACACTAATTATTTAGAAGAGTTTGTATATGCATCACATTATTTATATGTTATATTTAAAATTATAAAATAATATATTTGTTGCCAACAATTAAAAGCATGGTTCTACATAATACTAGTCATCATAATTTCACTCTCACTGAACCTTGTTATATATGGTCTCACATGATATGTTATGTGACACCCTATACCCCTCTGACGTATATTTAACAATAAAATATTTATTATGTAGACAGGTCATACCGACATTTTATTTATCCATATAAGTATAAGAATATTATTTAAAGACTAATATCGTATAAAATTAAAACACACAACCAATATCTCAACACAAGTCATATTAAATACAAACCATGGTACATGTGTTCCAAAATGCAAAATGAGGAGGAGGAGAAGGTTGCACGAGACATCAGACGGCCGACCTGGTATAGCGTGGCGTCTATATATACAAACCACCTCAAAGAGCTATTGAACCTAAAACAATGTATATATGCGATTTTTATGAGTCGCAACTCAGTGAATATAAACCGTTAATTTAATTACACAATAAGCCAATAACAATCATTAACATTGATTATAAACATATGCAAATGCCATGTCCAGTTTATTATTCTGTGAACTGCTCAAGCTTGGATATGTCCCGGGATTTCCAATATGTCATTGTGTATAGACCCGTATGTCTCCATTGTGTATATAGACCCGTAGGTCTCCAATATGAATTTGACCCGTAGGTCTCCATTGTGTATACAGATCCATAGCAAGACAGTCACAGGCCTTTTAATTTCGTGCAATTGTAATGCAACACAACAATCATCTGAACATATGATCACGTATACATTTACCAATATATCATTTGATCCAATGACAATTCATCTAAGTACATATTTATTATGGAACACATATAACAAACTTTGCATATAAGTCACATCACATTGCGTATAAATCACATATACTGTTTATACTCACCTTGCTATGATAAGTAATTCGTTTGTTGCTCTGATTCCTCTTCCCGTTCTATAGCCCGTGCTCCTATATGATTCAATGCAATTTAGTCTAATTGTCTCCTTAAGATATATTTCTATTATGCAATGAAATGCAATGCATATATACTTTATTAGCCATGTTCAGTATTTTCCCTATAACTTGAGCTATAAAATTCCGAGTCGAGCAAGGTAAAATTCTGTAGAAACTTAACATATAGCTCTACAACTTTCATGTTTAGCATTTTTCAAAATTCAGTTTCCAATCTGCTTAAAATTAAGCCACAATCACATCATACATATATAATACTAAATTCTAGCAACCTTTATTCTTTTGACATTATCGCATTCAATATTTAACCGAGACATCTACGGTCTTCTTCTGCGTTTAGCTAAGAGATAGGGCTATAACTTTCATGTTTTAAGTTTTTCCTAATTCGGCCTATAAAGCTACCAAAATATCCGATGAATTACGAGAACTGGATATATATAATTCACTAATTTCTTTGTACCTTTTTGGGATAATCTTTGAGAATTCACTCCAATCAAGTTGAAGAACATGTCACCACGAGCTCCCTCTCAAAATCTGAAGAAAAACGGTGAAGAAACGAACCCAAAATTCGCAAACCCTCTTCTCTTCTTTCTTTTCTCCCTCTGTTCTTTCCTTCCTCTGCTGCTATTTCCTTTTCTCTCTGTTTACATTTCCTTTTTCTGCTGCCTTTCCTTTTTCTATTTCTTTTCCACCGCCTCACTTCCTTTTCTGCCGTCTTTGCTTATATTTTTCTTTTTCTCCTTTCTTTAATTATATATATATATATATTATAATATTAATTAAATTTTATATTTCTTTTATTTTTTTCTATATTTCTAATTGATTTCTACTATTTATTTTCAAACCAAGTATTATTCTAAATTCTTTACGAATGCCAATATGATATATTTTTAATGTATTATGAAATGAATGTCAAATGACGTATAGGTTTTGGTCGAGGATGTTACATGTTATGTCTTCCTTAGTGTCTTTATATATAATAAAGCTCGTATAAAGACAACTTCCCCTTAAATTAAATAGTATATAACCTCTAAAATGTGCTGTCAATTTTATTACACATATACCAACGAATTTAAATACTGTTGACTAATTATTATTATTATTATTATTATTATTATTATTATTGCTTTTGGAGGGTTCTTGACTAATTATTAGATTTTGCGAATAATTAGTAAGATTGTGACATAACTAAATTAATATATTCAATTGCCACTTTCTCCAGTCATTTTCTATGAATATTTATTAACGAGCATGTTACATTTCAAAGATGGGACATTAACATTTATTTTCTGCATGAACAATCATAGCTATAATGTTAGAAATGTTTTCATGTCCTGACGTACATCATTAGCGTGTCAACAAGTCTATTACCAATAAGTCAAAGTCATTCATGCATATATCCAAATCTATTATAGAGACTTCTCATGACAGAAAAAAACACTCAACTTTGAACTCAAAAATTTTAATTGTAATAATATACTCAATGTGTTTGTGTTTTGATTATTTTATAGATACGAGTTGAATGTGGTTTTACTCATTTGGTATCTTTCGAACTCTTATTAAATGTTACATATTACTTATTTCATCTTTTAATGTTAGTTAATTTGAGTGATTTGAATTTCCAAACAAAATAACTTCCATTGAAAGTTGACCAAACATATGTGTTAACCTTATTTAGAGGATTTTAAATTTAAATGAGAGAGTTTTAGTAGTTTGATTGAACTTTATGCTTAATACTGTAACTATAATATGTATGTCGTATTATGACCTAAAATAAATACAAATTAAATCACAATAAAAATAAATATTCAGAATAAATCTCCTCGAAGAAGACTGGAGTCAACCCGGAAAAGTGGACTCATTAGTCAAAGTCGTTTTGACGTGGCTGGCCATGTTTTTATGTTCAATACATTACTCTTCCATTCACCTATCTCATACTTACGTAACACTATTAATTGCAAGATCTATAGTTTTCATTAATAATTTCATGTTTCAATTATTTTTATACTATTGAAAACATTAAAAAATGTACGTTTTATCATAAAATAAAATGTATTCTATTTTAACTCAAATTTGATTTAATAATATTTGAATACAATATTATTAATAATTTCATATAATATACGGTATCTTTTTTAAGTAAAAATATGTTATATTGTACATGAAGGATGTGAATAAATTATCCACAGAAAGAAGATTGTGGTGCATTTTCACCTTAATTTAAATGTTGAGAAGGTATTTGCAACAAAATAAAAATAAAAATGGTCATATTTGCATCTCTACATAAATATTTGAGGTATATTTGCATTTTGTTTAAAACAAAAATCTTATACTCAGATATATTGTAAATTAAAATCTATGAGCCCAAGTTACTAACATGAAATACGTACACATAGGATGTCAAACACGACTAAGGTTTTTTTTTTTTTTAATTGTTTTTTTGAGTTTTAAATACGACTAAGTGTGAAGTAGATATATATATATATATATATATATATATGTATTTTTTTTTTTTTTTTTTTGAGATGGCATAAATGATTATTTTGACTTAATATTAAAATGAAATTAATTTGATGTCCATTTCACATAATTTGATTTGTGAAATAGTATTATCTAAGTTTTTAACATAAGTTGTTCATTCTTTTTTCCAAATCTCATAATATGGATTTGAAATTAAAGTGGGGGAATTGTAATCTTTATTATATATATAAAAGTAAGACCAAAAGTGCCATATGTCAAGTCTACATTTTTTTCACATTAATTTTTTTAAAAATAAATCTATAATAAATATAATCTTAAAGCTAATTAATATGACTAATTAATATATCAAATTTAACGTTGGTACTAAATATTACTAAGTAATATAAATTTGTTTACTAAAATTGTTAAAATAATATATGCTAGACTTCAAATAAAAAAATCATTTATATATTTAAAATTTGTTAGTTTAAAAGTTTTAGAGAAAAATATAAATAAATAAAAAAGGAAAAACTAAAATAAAGATTGATTGATTAAAAAGGATTAATTATTTAGACTATTCAATCTTTTGAAACTTATTAATTAATGTAATTGAATAATTTTTGCGAATATATGTTTTAAAATAGACTATGAAATTTTTGGGGGAAATTTTGATTTTGATTTTTATCATTTAATTCAAAATGAAAATCTAGGGTTATTTTAAACCTTAACAATTCAAATCAAACAAAAATAATGGTGGGAATGTTGAATAATATAATAGACATAACACTACATATTTTTTCAAAATAATAAATATAAATCAATCATATTCCTATACAAATCCAACTTATATTTAATCAATTGAATAATATAATAATCTAAAATTATTATATTTAATGCTAAATTAAGCTATGTGTACTGCACAAAAATAATAAATATATTTTTTCTTATATAAATATTTTTTTAATTTTTATTAAGTTTAATTTAATTCTTTTTAATACCCGTGTATTAAAGTGGGGGAATTGTAATCTTTATATATATAAAAATAAGACAAAAGTGTCATATGTCAAGCATACAATATTTTCACATTAAATGTAGCTAATTAATTACTTCAAATTTTATGTTACTAAGAAACATTACTAATCTTTATATATATATAAGAAGGACCAAAGTGCCACATGTCAAGCCTACAATGATTTCATATTAAATATGCTAATTAAATGCTACAGATTTAATGTTGATAAGAAATATTATTATTACTAAATAATAAATAATATAGAAATATTGATTGGATTTATCTAATTAACATATGCTAAAGTTCAATGATAGGAATTATTATATCTTTGAAATTTGTTAAATTTAAAAATACAAATAAAAATATAAATAGATACAAAAGAAAAAAAAAACTAAAATAAAAGTGGGCAGCTTGAAAATTATTATTCAAACTAAATAACTATTGAAATCAAATAATTTTTTTGAATATATGCTTTAAAATAAACTATGAAATTTATTTGTGAAATTTTGACTTTCATTTTGTCTCATTTAATTGAAAATAAAAGTTTAGGGTTGTAACAAATGTAAATAATAAAAAGCAAACTAAAAGATATGGTAGGGTGGGTTGAATACTATAATAGGAAATAGGTATAGCAATGTATATTTTTAATTTTTTTTTTTAATGATCATCTACAAATGCAACACATATTTTGAAAATTAAATAATTATCTTTATATATATATATATATATATATATATATATAAAAGAAGGACCAAAGTGCCTCATGTCAAGCCTACAATGTTTTCATATTAAATATGTTAATTAATTGCTACAAATTTAATGTTGATAAGAAATATTATTATTACTCAATAATAAATAATATAGAAATATTGATTAGATTTATATAATTAACATATGCTAAAGTTCAATGATAGAAATTATTATATATTTGAAATTTGTTAAATTTAAAAATATAAAGAAAAAATATAAATAGTTACAAAAGAAAAAAAAAACTAAAATAAAAGTGGGCAGCTTGAAAATTATTATTCAAATTTAATAATTAATAAAATCAAATAATTTTTTGAATATATGCTTTAAAATAAACTATGAAATTTATTTGTGAAATTTTGACTTTCATTTTGTATCATTTAATTGAAAATAAAAGTTTAGGGTTGTTACAAATGTAAACAATAAAAAGCAAACTAAAAAATATGGTAGGGTGGGTTGAATACTATAATAGGTATAGCCATGTATTTTTTTTAAATAATAATTTTTTAAATGATCATCTACAAATGCAACACATATTTTGAAAATTAAATAATTATCTTTTTATATATAAAAGTAAGACAAAGTGCCACATGGCAAACCTACAATTTTTTCATATTAAATATGCTAATTAATTGCTACAAATTTAATGTTGATAAGAAATATTATTATTACTAAATAATAAATAATATAGAAATATTGATTAGATTTATCTAATTAACATATGCTAAAGTTCAATGATAGGAATTATTATATATATATTTGAAATTTGTTAAATTTAAAAATATAAAGAAAAATTATAAATAGATTCAAAAGAAAAAAAACTCAAATAAAAGTGGGTAGCTTGAAAATTATTATTCAAACTTATTAATTATTGAAATCAAATAATTTTTTGAATATATGCTTTAAAATAAATTATGGAATTTATTTGTGAAATTTTGACTTTCATTTTGTATCATTTAATTGAAAATAAAAGTTGAGTGTTGTTACAAATGTAAACAATAAAGAGCAAACTAGAAAAAATGGTGGGTGGGGTTGAATAATATAATAGGTATAGTAATGTATATTTTTTTCAAAAGAATAATAATTTTTTAAAATGATCATTTACAAATGCAACTCATATTTTGACAATTAAATAATTATTTATATATATATAAAAGTAAGACCAAAGTGTCACATGGCAAGCCTGTGATATTTTCATATTAAATATGCTAATTAATTGCTACAGATTTAATGTTCATAAGAAATATTATTATTACTAAATAATAAATAATATAGAAATATTAATTAGATTTATCTAAATAATATATGCTAGAGTTTAATGATAGATATTATTATATATTTGAAATTTGTTAAATTTAAAAATGTAAAGAAAAAATATAAATAATTACAAAAGGAAAAAAAACTAAAATAAAGTTGGGCAGTTTGAAAATTATTATTCAAACTTTTGAAATCAAATAATTTTTTGAATATATACTTTAAAATAAACTATGGAATTTATTTGTGAAATTTTGACTTTCATTTTTTATCGTTTATTTGAAAATAAAAGTTGATGGTTGTTACAAATGTAAACAAATAGCAAACTAAAAAAAATGGTGGGTGTGTTGAATAATATAATAGGTATAGCAATGTATATTATTTTTCAAAATAATAATATTTTTTTTAAATGATCATCTACAAATGCAACACATATTTTGACAATTAAATAATTATTTTTTCATATTTTTTATATTTAATGTTAAATTAGACGATATATATTGCACAAATCATAAATTTAATTTTGTTGTCTAAATGATATTTCAATTTTTTTAATTTCACTAAATTTAATTTTTTTTATTAAATTCCGTGTATTACACGGGCCCCATACTAGTTAAATAATAGAGTAATGTTAATAGATTTATCAAAATAACATAATAAATGAAAAAGTGAGCGTTATTATAGACGTTGAAAACAAAAGGCAAAAAAAAAAAATAATAATGGTGGACGTGATGAATAACATAATAGACATAATAATATATATTCTTTTTAAAATAATAAATGAAAAAATTATGATCCTCTACAAATGGAACTAATTATAATTCTACAATTAAATAACTATTTAATCATATCATGTTATATTTAATATTCAGTTAAATGATATACATTGCACAAACCATATATTTAATTTTAATATATAAATAATATTTACACTTTTCAAATTTATCAAGTTCTATTTAATTTTTTTTATAAAATCTCGTGTATTACACAGACCTTATACTAGTATAGTATTTAATATAATAGGTAGAACCCAACATATAATAGCTAACTTGTACTTCCGAATTTCAATTTACACAAATTGGGTAAGGAATTTATGGCCTTTTTATTGAACAATAAATTACTCTCTTCACCAAATATATTTAGTAGAAATAAGTCCAATCAAGACTGTAATGAGACTATGCACCATTTTCTTTTCACTATGATTAAGTATATAATGAAAAGAAAGAGTTAGATTAGTGGAATTAAAAAAGGTTATAGGAAAAAGGGGGAGATAGGGACGTGGGCATAGACTGCATGTTCAATAATATTAACGGTTATTATAATAAATTAAAGTGGAACCCAAATTATCCTAATTTTAACGGCACGACTTCAACATCCGTTAATACTTCCTCCCAAGTCAATTCCCCCTATTCGGTGCGGTGCGGGTGCCACATTTTTCTTTCCAACATTATTCTTTATTTTTGTGAAATAAAAATGAGACTTATGTGACATCTTTTCACTGATCTAATCATATAAAATGGGTCAATTTACGATTCAAATTTCACAATTTACATATAAATTTGTGAAAACTGATTTTATTTGTGGTTGATAAGAATTTATTTTACAATATTATATATAAAACTATTTCATACAATTTTTTATATTAAAATCATGTTTAATTATGACATAAAATACCAAAACTCTTTTACATATGAAAAGTAAGGGTAAGGGTAGAATTCGAATTGACCATTGATATTAAAATTGAATTAATCAATTAATATGAATACCGCAAGATTTTAATTTGGAAAAATCATCAAAAACCAGCCATTAATTAATAATCCTTAATAAAAATCACCAAAAATAATGTGGCATTGTGATAGAGATAAGATTGTATTTTAATTATTTATATTTTATATAGTTTAGGACTTTGTTTAACTTTTAATTAATTTTTAGTGGGACTTTTAAGATTTACACGTCTAAACCCTAGTTTATTTATTATAAATATGAGTTTCAGGAACATTATAAAGTAGTTGAATATGGATTAAAATATTGGGTTATCTCTTTCATCGTATTTTATTTCGATATTCGTTAAGAATCAACGGATTATCACGTTTGCGTATAATATTCTGAGTATTTTTAGAATCACGTGTACGTATAATATTTCGGATATTCTTAAAATGAACGAATATTCACGCATGCTGCATCACATTGTTTTAGAAACATCATTCAACAAGACAAACTATATATAAATTGTGAAGTTGTGAATTATGATTGATCCATTTAATTTCATGGATTTAGATTCTCAAGACAACCTAAAAAAACTTAATAAAAATTAGATGAAAAAATAAAATAGTTGGGGGTTGTCGTGCCTTATAATTGATAAGCCAGCTGGCATGCATGCAACGTTACTCAAAGATATGCTTCAATCTGCTCTCAATTGAAAACAAATAAAAATGTCTCAATCGACAATTCACTACTGTGGGATTATTCGGTGTTGTTTGTCCTTATGATTTGTCTTCTTATAAATAATAATAATAAAATAAAAGATGCTGTTGAAATTTTTTTTTTTTTTTTTTGGTGGAACACTATGTTTCAATACTAATTCCATGATAATTGTTTCTCTAATGTTGTTCCATCAGTTAAGGTAATAAATTAATTCTAAAGTCTTAACAACTACTTTCAAAGATTTAGAATATACAAAATTTTCAAAGTTACGTGTCAACCAGGCACAAAATGGGAGAGAAATTTCATTGCCTTTATTCATGTGCATTAATAATCAAGGTACGTACACAGTACAATAATTAAATGAAATGTTAAAACATCATTGAAATAAGCTATATCTAAAGTAGATATGTAGCTAAAAAGGACAAATGTGCCCAGCTATAACTTCAAAAAAAAAGAAAAAAGGGTGCAATGTTATAGCTTAATGATCATTTCCCCTTATCACTTATTTATTTATTTCTAGTTGACATTGTATGTATTTATGTACGCATTATAGATTTGAATGAGTATTAAATCCATTTTTATCATTATATAGTTTTTAATTTTTTTTCCTAAATGTTACATACAAATGTGAAGGCTATGTAAAAATATTTTACTGTATATATTAATCAAATATTATATATAATTAAAACGGGAACATTGTGATAATCTATACTGTTGATTACTGTGAAAAAACAAAGATATCTAAATTAATTCTATAATTTTTTTTTATTAACATACACGATATAAAGCGTATCCAAATGTCAAATAAATTATATGTTTCCCTCGGAAAAAAATGGTTCTATCCATCATTATGTTTACATTTGTAATTTATGTTAGTTCTATTTATTTTTACAGGTTTCTATTGTTCCTCATATTAATCATGATATCTTTATATACTTTAGGCATGTTAAATAACTTTTGATGCACCTAATCGGTTCAAAAACTTCATTTTTCTCACATAAAGTGGTGCAGTGATAAATTATGTTGAAAATTTAATGAAAATTTGATAATAAATAAAAAATTCAAATTAATTTACCATAGTAATCAATCATTACATTGCATAATTTATTGTAATTTTTTATAAAATTAAATATCTACTTGCTAATTTTATCAAATGTCAAGGAAAGAAAACTACCAAAACTACAAACAGTGATAATGTAGTTCCCCGTTTTCTTTTCTCAAGAAAAGAAAACTACCGAAATTAGTTGCTTGGAATGTGGGTGTTTAAAAAGAGAAAATTACAATTCTATCCCAAACAAAATGCATTGTCATCCATATCATAACGCCGTCAAGACGGTCCCCCTGTATCCACTTATCCGCGTAAAAGTGGGCCCTCAAGATCGTTACCAACAGGCAACAGCAAAGCAAAAAACCTTCAGCTTTATTCCTCACCCAAATTATAACAATCTTGAAATCTTTTAATAATTAAAAATAAATCAAAGACCACAAATTTTATGTTTTTTCTAATAAAAAAAGGCATATCAGTAGAGGAGCTTTCATGGCATTTTCAGTAAATCACAAGTCCACTCTTTCTAACTTAAGATACTCTACTCTTCATATTATTCATTCTTTAAATAAAAGAAGAAGATACTCACAGAGTCCAAATCAAGACCACATTAGGTCTTGAAAACAGCTGTTAGCAAATTACGATTGGAGAGTATGAATTTCTAAATTTTCTTTTGTGGGTCCTTAATTTTTATTTAATTTTAATCTGAAACTTCTCCTTTTCCTCTGCAAATTGACAGCCTAATCAACAGCCTGGAAAGAGCTGGTGTGATTTGCACCAAAAAGCTCTGCTAATCTTAAAGTTGATGCAATTTTCAGTTTCCATTGTGGTGGAAATGCATTTCACTCTACACCTTGTTATTGCTACACTTTAAGGAAGCATTCACTCAGGTAATGGTGTTAAAAAGCTACAATCTTTGTCTTCTTTCTCTTTCTGAATTTCAAGATTTTTCATGCCCAGTATTTTTCTGCATACTTTGTATCTATTCTCTGTTTTTCTTTACAAAATTTAATTGCCAACAATAATTTGCTGTTTTGGGTAAATATGCGCTTAATAGATCTGGAAATTTTTAGGTACTGGTTATTGAGGTTCAGCTTTGGAGAAGCAATAAGGAATTGTTTGGCTTTCTTGGGATTCAATTTGTGAATCTTGATTTATAGTGCTATGGATATAGTGAAGTGGGCATCTTTAGTTGTAGCTATATTTGTGCTTGGATTTGTTGGTAATAGTATATCATTAGCTGCATTCACTCCTTCTGATAGTTGCTTGCTTGCTTGTGGATCTTCACAAAATGTGACCTTTCTTGGCCGAACTTATGTTCCTGATTCAGTTCAATCCTCCGTTTCATTGAAAACTCGAGGAAATTCTTTCGTTGCTACCTCCAATTCCACTGCCCCTTTTCCTATCTATCAATCTGCCAGGGTTTTTACAAGCACAACATCCTACAGATTTGACATTAAGAGAGAAGGCCGGCATTGGGTTCGCCTTCACTTTTATCCTCTCCCAGGCCACAATTTGACCTCTGCTTCTATCACAGTTGTAACTGAGGATTTTGTGTTGTTGCACAACTTCAGTTTCAGCACTTACAATGGCACTTACCTCTTCAAGGAGTATGCTATCAATGTCACTTCCAATAGCTTGGCGATTACTTTCATCCCCGGGAACAGCTCTGTTGCTTTTGTCAATGCTATTGAAGTAGTGTCTGTACCAGACATCATGTTCACTGACCAGGCTGTGACTGTTACGCCGTATGGCCCTTTCAATGGCCTTTCTGAGCTGGCTCTAGAAACAGTTTATCGTTTGAATATGGGTGGTCCTCTGGTTACTGCTCAGAACGACACTTTGGGGCGAACTTGGGAGAATGATGTGAAGTATCTTCATGTGAACAGCTCTGCTGTGAATGTCTCGGTCAACCCTTCGAATATAAAGTACAGTGATGCCGTTCCACCGGAAATAGCTCCTAACTATGTCTATGCTACTGCTGAGACCATGGGGAATGCCAATGTGGTCAATGTGAACTTCAACATCACGTGGGTCTTCGAAGTTGATCCGAATTTCTCGTATTTCATGAGGGTGCATTTCTGTGATATTGTGAGCAAATCTCTGAATAGTCTAATATTCAACCTGTATATCAATACAGATACTGCTCTTGGGGGTCTGGACCTTTCGAATCAAGCAGGTAACTTGGATGTGCCATATTACAGAGATTTTGTCACCAAAGTTTCAGCTGATACGAATACTCTCACTGTTAGTATCGGTCCTGATATAAACACTGATTTCATCAATGCCATCATGAACGGCCTGGAAATCATGAAGATCAGCAATGATGCCAGAAGCTTGGTTGGAATTTTGCCTGTGGAGAACTTTCTGGTAGTGCCTCCAAAGAAACATAAAACTCCTATCATAATTGGCTCTGTGGTTGGTGCAGTTGCTGCATTGGTGCTTAGTGGATTATGTTACTTCTGCTTGGTGGCTCGTAGGTCGAAGGAACCTCAGCAAGGAAGTTCTTGGCTTCCTCTGCCCTTGTACGGAAACTCTTTGACTATGACAAAAATGTCAACCACTTCTCAAAAGAGTGGTACAGCAAGCTGCATCTCATTGGCTTCGAGTCTTGGCCGCTTCTTCACATTTCAAGAAATACTTGATGCCACTAATAAATTTGATGAAGGCATGCTTCTTGGTGTTGGCGGTTTTGGTAGGGTGTACAAAGGGTCCTTGGATGATGGAACTAGAGTGGCTGTCAAAAGAGGGAATCCTAGGTCTGAGCAAGGCCTTGCAGAATTCCGAACTGAAATCGAAATGTTGTCCAAGCTACGCCACCGCCACCTCGTGTCTCTAATTGGGTATTGTGATGAACGGTCAGAGATGATCTTGGTCTACGAACACATGGCAAATGGGCCACTTCGAAGCCATCTCTATGGAACAGATCTCCCACCTCTCTCATGGAAACAGCGACTCGAGGTATGTATTGGTGCAGCTAGAGGGCTTCATTACCTGCACACTGGAGCAGCTCAGAGTATCATTCACCGTGATGTGAAAACAACCAACATACTCCTAGATGAAAATTTCGTTGCAAAGGTAGCTGATTTTGGTCTATCTAAAGCTGGACCAGCTATCGACCAGACTCACGTGAGTACAGCTGTCAAAGGTAGCTTCGGATACCTCGATCCAGAGTACTTCAGACGGCAACAGCTCACTGAGAAATCAGATGTCTACTCGTTCGGGGTCGTTCTAATGGAGGTGCTTTGTACAAGACCCGCTTTGAACCCGGTTCTCCCCAGAGAGCAAGTTAATATTGCTGAGTGGGCAATGACTTGGCAAAAGAAGGGAATGCTCGATCAGATTATGGACAAGAATCTTGCAGGGAAGGTAAACCCTGCTTCTCTGAAGAAATTTGGAGAGACAGCAGAAAAATGCCTGGCCGAGCATGGTGTTGATAGGCCTTCCATGGGAGATGTTTTGTGGAACTTGGAATATGCTCTTCAGCTTGAGGAGACCACATCGGCTCTCATGGAGCCCGATGATAACAGTACAAACCATATCCCGGGTATTCCTTTGACGCCTTTGGAGCCATTTGACAACAGTGTGAGTATGATCGAAGGGGTTCATTCTGGAACGGATGATGATGCTGAAGATGCAGCAACCAGTGCTGTTTTCTCCCAGCTAGTAAATCCTCGTGGCAGATGAAAAACGAAAGGCCTTTGATTTTTTGGATCGCTGTGATCGGCCAGTAAAACGTGAGTGGACTTGGCTTCTTGAATCAAAGAAGGACTACATAACTCAAACGGATACGAAGGTGATTTGATATTCATTCTATTGTTGAAATTTTCCTCATTTTTTACCCTAATAATACAACTGAGTGTATGTATTATATATAATTGGTGGGGGCAAATGCATGAATCAAAGTTGTATTTGCATAGCCTAATGATATGTATCCTTATATTCAATTGAATTAATACAGTTTACACCTTGCTTTCATTACTTCTGACATCTTATTGTAAGTATTGCAGAATTGTGCTATCTTTTTGCCCTTGTTGAAAATTAATGAAAACCCTTATGGGCCTTCGTTGTAAGGAAATGAAAGGATTCCACATGGGTTGAATTACTGTCAAACAACATGGTGTTAGAATGCTTTGTAATCACATTCCAGATACTAAATTAATACAATGAAATTATAAAAATATTCACCAAAGAGTAACAGTGGATACATATATTAGTCTAACCAGAGCAAAGGGGCCTTAAAAGCAAAGATGCTTCACCAAGAATTGTCTTGTTATAACCCTTTCTGCATAAGATAGAAAATTGAAGAAACAGCATGAGTGAAGATTGGTTAAAGAGGCTGAACCGTTATAAGGAGATGGTGGTTTTGGACCTGTTTATCTCTTCGAATTGGCCCTGGTAAGTTACACTTGAAACGAATATCGCATGGAAAAGATTAAATTTTGATGATTCAGTTTCTTCTGTGGTTACTGTTAGGTGTTGTTTCATGTGTAAGTTGCAAGAAAAGAAAGTTGTGGAATTCGATGAGTTAATGCATCAAGTTGGGCTGCAAGTGATCTAAGCTCTGGAAACTTTTCTGCTCAAGCATGGTTGGTAGATAATTGATTAGAAAACTCCATGTTTCTGTGTTGAATTGTCAGCTTAGCAAAAAAAGTGATTTGTAATAAGAACAATGAATGAATCACTTGTGTTTTTTTGTCTTGATAAATGTTCTCCTTGGCCCCTTGGCTTAAGCTAGTGATTGTCTACCTGGTTGTCAGCTGGATTACACAAGAGATGCATTATTCTATTTCAAGTGTCAATCTTGTCTTTCATTTCATGGTACATGGTAATTATGTCGTACTGTAAGTGCTGGTGAAATAGGACATGAAATTGAATCATGATATGGAAAGACATAAATATTCTTGCTATTTATTATTTATTTACGTTTTCATTATATAATTGGAGTAGAATGATATTAATGTTGTGGGATTTGTTCAGAAATTTAGTAATATTAAATCGTAACACACTGCTCCCAATACCCTTGCAACTCGGTTTCCTATCTTATTCTTACCTATCGTTTATGTTATCTTGTTGAACATATATTGAGATGTAAGAATTTGAAATCTACTATATATTTCTTTATACATTCAGGTTCATTTTGTTATTTAATTGGGTATCACTTCTCATCAAAACATAATACATTAAAATTCTACCATTTCATTAATTTATATTACATGACCCAAATGTACTTTCAACCGATTCATGACCCGAAATTGCCCAAGTTACTAAGCCTTACCCTGTCCCTTCATACCGCATTCGGGCCAAAGTGACCCATACCCGGCCCATGGCCCAATTGCACCGCGATTATTCGGGCCGCTTCTTCTTCTCTTTCTGTCTAGCTAATTCAGGGACCATTAAAGCATCGAAAAAGTGAATTCCAAAAACCTCTTTCGTCATGAACACTCTGATCACGTCTTCTGGGCTTTTGTCTGCAACTGGCACGACGCTGGGGAACGATTCCATTCCCCCTTTGCCATCTCTCTCTGTTCCGATCAATCTCAACTCTTTGTGTGCAGATCTTGCCTTCTCTTCTATCTCCTTGAGTTTTTCTGATTTTAGATTCTCGTATTTTACGTCCTTCATCGTTCCGGAGATGATTTTTGAAATTGCAACTCCACCTGCACATGATTTTTCGATGTAAATTCACGTAGCAATTGCACTAGATCGATGGATCTGACGTTTTGTGTTAATAATTACAGTAATCAAACTCTGTAAAAAATAAAATATGAATTTTTTTCCCCAAAATCCAGATGACTAAGATGTTGCAAATAAACTGACCAGGGATCATCTTGTAGCCCTCGTTGAGTGCATAGATCCCAGCGTTTTTGGCCAATTTGGCGGAGTACATTACGATTTTGGATTTAGTTTCATCATCATGCCTCAATTGGCCGAGCTTGGAGAAGGCGGCGGAGCCGTAACTGTAGGAGGTTGTGCAGGCGTTCTTCAGGGCGGCGGCTCTGTAATCATAAGAGGCTTTGCATGCCTTCTTCAAGGATGTTGCATCTGGTGCATTCCGTTTCACCGCCTCAGCTGTTGAACCCATCATCTCCCAAATCCCCATTTCTACCCACTAATCTCTGCTAGTCTGAGTTAGGTTTTGCCAACAGAGTAAAGGTAACCCCACCTTTTTGTAAATTTGTGAAATCAACGCAAAGTCTTACGAGTCAATATTAAAAGCATTATTATTAAATAAAATATTGATATTTTAATATTAAAATATGGATGGGTGTTAATTGGAGTCATTTGTTAATTGGGTGTATGCCCTAATCTTCATGTCATTTGTAACAATTTGTACTAAACTTTATATTTGAAAAGTACTCTATATTTTTGTTTTAAGAAGTATCACTATTTATCCTAAAAATAATAGGATTACGTGATAAGATGACACAAATGACACATTATTATTATTATTATTATTATTATTATTATTATTGTTATTATTGTTATTATGTTATGTGGTGTCGGCAAGAAGTTCACGAGTGGAAATCAGATAATTTGTCAAAAGTAGTGCAATGTAGATTACACGTGGACGACTTGCATTATGTCCAAACCCAGTCCACTTTGGTCAAAAACATAAAAAATTGCAGTCCACTTTCCTAGATTTTGCTTTCATTTAAATTTGATGTAAATCTGATTTTAACTACGTTTTCAGTGGTAATAAGTTTAAATTTACAGGAAGTAAATTTGTGGGATTAATCTATATTTCTATTGGATGATCTCAATATATTGAATTTTCAAAATGAAATTTCAATAAATGATAAATTAATACATAAATTTGATCACTCATTAAAGTTCTTTAAACATGTTGGTGTATTTTTCTATTAGTTGAATAGCATAACAGATTACAATGTATAGATTTTAGATTTTATCCAGTTGTTCAATTAAATAACATTAGATATAATATTTAAAATGAAAAGAATAAGAATGTGTGCGTTAGGTCCCTAGGGAGAAAACATGTTTACAGTGTTTAGGAACAGACATGTTACAACAAATAATTAAAACCAAATTATGACAACAAATGAGGTGTTACAGATGCTCATTAATAAATTAATTGGTTTTAAAGTTTGACTTTGAATATTTTTCGAGTTTTAAAACTCTCAACTCTAACAAAAGGTCCAATTCATCTTCATCCCTATCACCCTAATTCATTAGTCGGATATTATATTATATTATGTGTGTATAAGTTAAAAATTCAACATAAAATTAGATATTTAATTAGCGTGTGAAAGTCGAGATTCCTTCCATCCCTTTAAATACGGAGAGTTTACAGTTTCACAAATCACAGGCATGGTAAAATTAAAATAACCCCAAACTATTTTCTTTATATATATATAAAAAAAGGGATATCTCAAAAAAACATATATGTATAAAAAAGTAGGAATAAAAAGAAAAAGAAAAGGGATGGACTAAGAGCACCCCATTGAATTCTAAGAGCACCCCATTTTTATTTTTATTTTTAAAAATTCCGAATTTACCCTTAGGAGTAGAATAACTAGTTTCGTTTAGTCATGTTGGCTGAACACATAGAAGAGTGTTCGGCTTATATGACCGAACGGGCTTCTATGTGTTCGGTCGTGTTGGCCGAACGTGCTTCTACGTATTCGGTCGAACACGACCGAACAGAACTGTTTGGATTTAATCGTTTTTTTTACGTTTTTTCCTACAATTTTCATACGATTTTCGCACATTTAAAAAATCCATAGAATGTTCGTCATTATGTATGACCTAAATGACTTAAAACAAAAATTAGAAAAATCCGAAAAAAACGTTTAAAATTTGAAAAACGGTAAATTGACTTTTTCGCCCCTCAAACGACCCCGGATGACCAAAATTCATCATTCATCAGCACTAGTGTTGTGTTTGATTTCTCGCACCGTTTCGCAAGTCGTGTGCGAATTTCAACGCAATCCGAGATATTAGACTTTTCCCAACAAAAAACGTATGAAAATCCGCCGTGTTGGCCGAGTAGAGTCGTTCAGCCGTGTTGACCGAACATGTTGAAGGCCGTTCGGCCGTCTCGACCGTATGAAAATAGAATTTCTAACCTTAAGAGTAAAATCGAAATTTTTTAATTTTTAATTTTTTTTTTTTTAATAAGGTGCTCTTAGAAAACACTGGGTGCTTTTAGACTCACCCAAAAGAAAAAGGGAAGTTGGGAGGCAATGGGCAGTTGGGCACTTAAAGGCAAGGCCGTTGACGCGTGAGAAGAGAAGGAATTCACACGAATTCAACCTAAAACACTGAAAATTCAATAATTAGAAAGAGAAGAAGAAAAATAATAAAGATATCATAATAGAGAGAGAGAGAGAGAGGGGGGGGGGGGGGTCAAAAATAAAAAAGCAAATAAAGGTCAATTCAAAATCGAACGCCGGTTCGCCATTTTCTCTCTGGTTTCTATTTTTATTCTAATTCAATTATCACGGTGTTGGTCATCTAATCCAACGGTCCTAAGAGGAGGAAGAGGGGAGAGGAAAAGATCGCCACCGTCCTAAATCATCTTCTCCGTCTACGTTCTCCTTCTTCGCTTTTCACTGCGCGGATTGGAAGTATTCACCATGAATGAGAAGGCCGGCGTTTCCAAAGAGCTTAACGCTAGGCATAGAAAGGTTTTGTTCTGTTATTAGATTTGATATTTTCCTATTTATTTCGATCTTGTTGGATTAATTCTTGACCTGTGTTTCAACTTTCATCTTAATCTGGATTTATGTCTAACCGTCCACTAGTATGTTTACAGTACAGTGTTTGATGTGTTGATTGAGATGATTGAATCGGCGGATTTGGTTATTTATTTGTAGGTGGTGATTAGTTTTGATTACGTGATTTAGGTTTTTAGTTATGAATGATGAATCTAGATGCGATTGGTTGGATGAAATATGGTTGCCGCAAGGTTCAGTTTATCTGATTCTTTTGAATTAGAGATGGTATCATTGTCATCCTGATCTAGGTTTAGTTTAGATTTGGATATCGATTATTTAAGTTGAAGATGTATACAGTCTTGTGACTAGTCTGCTGAAATAATCAGCTGATGAAGTGCGTTCGCTTATCCTTTACCAGTTATTTACTAGTAGTTGTGATCTTGGAATAGGATCTAGTGAAACCATTCCAGGTAGTAAGTATTGATTGATTTGGTACATATCAAAATAGTTTACTCTACTACATGCAAATTGCAAAAGATGCTTGATCAATTTGTGATGGTTTTCAGTTGACTTGGCTCTAGATGTTTGAACAATATCTGACATTATATGAAAAAGTAATTTGTCATTGAATGTAATTGGTTCAAGGAATTATGAACTGTTAACGGGGATGTAGATATCTGGAAGTGGCAGGAGTTATATAATCTCTCATATAAGATCTTTCTTGGCACCCTGGTTTTATAACCTTGCCATGCAGCAGTATCTTATACTGTCCATTCTTCTTGAAAGCTTGCTAAAGAATCTATTTCAAGGCTTATTCGGCGCTCTGCTTAAGAATAATTAATTTTTGTTCTCCTGTGGTGCTATGTTGTATTCTCCTCTTGCATGCATATTTAATCACCTATATATATTTTTCATTTAGAAGCCTGTTCTCCCAAAGCTATATAAAATTCTTGGTTTAGTTGCTTCATTTATTTGTTTTCCTCATGTGAGTTGTTAAGAATGATACCCGTGTTATCAGGTTTTAGAAGGACTTCTTAAATTGCCTGAAAATAGGGAATGCGCTGATTGCAAATGCAAGTAAGTACTTCTGTTTATTTTAATTTTTTGAATTAACTACACTAATAAATATCATTATGCATCCTATTCCATCTTGTAGTTAGCAAAATATTGTGTTACTTTCATGGATTCTTATAGATATAAATTTCCATTTGTTTATTTCCCTCTCTCTCTCTCTCTCTCTCTCCCCCCCCCCCCCCCCCCATCCCCCTCCCTTTTATTAGCTTATTGTCTCTCGTTGTGAAACAGAGGTCCTCGATGGGCTAGTGTGAACTTAGGCATATTCATATGCATGCAGTGCTCTGGGATCCACAGAAGTCTTGGGGTGCACATATCAAAGGTGAAATCTCGTTCTCTTTTATAGCTTATGCATGCATATAATCTATTTATGTTGTCAACTGTAGTATAGTGATTTCAATTACCAATAGCATAATTTGATGTCATCTGAATTTCATCTTGATACTTTAAATATTTGGACTTGTGTTATGTTGGCATATGCTGTAGTGGCTAGGAATTGTCTATATATTTTAAGCAGATGTGGTTTACATCAACATAATCAATATTGATGTTTTTAGAATAATCAATATTTTTCTTGATCTTTACAAGTGGTAATATTCTTTTGCTTTCTAAAAGCCTTTTCTGTTCAACTAGGTTCTTCAATTTATTGGTATTCAACTATTCATCAATATCATACCTTGTTTCACCTGTGGAATTGGATCATCGTTTGTGTGCTTTAATGAACAATGTCAAATTTGCATGTACCTAAAGATCAAATCAAAGGTTGCACCGACACATTTACATTATTGTGCTTTTTCTGTTCAACTGGTTCTTCAATTTATTGTTAATTCAACCATTCATCAATATCATACCTTGTTTCACCTGTGAAATTGGATCATCTTTTGTGTGCTTTAACGAACAATGTCAAATTTGCATGTACCTAAAGATCAAATCAAAGGTTGCACAGACACGTTTACAGTGTGCATTTCTGTAATATTTAAATACATAGCCTATTTTGTCCACTAGGTTCTTCCCCTTGGCAAGGATATCATTTTGTTATCGGAGGCATGTATCGCATATTATATGAAATGGCTTATTGGTTCATGTCAAGTATAAACTTTATTCTTTGGTCTTTCTTCATTTTCCCAAATAATTTCTTTTTTATGTAAGAGGCTCATTATTTTAACATTTTTCTTTGATTAAGTTTATTCAACCTACTTTATGCACCTCGTTTTCTGTCAGTAACAGGAGCACTTCACTTATATGATTAGCTATCAGTTTTATGACTTTTCGGGTTTATGTTTTTGGATCTTTTCTCAATCTTGGAAGTAGTATCAAAGAGTCATTTATCTATGACTCTTATCTTTTCTTCATTGTAGGATTGGGTAGTGCAATTCATTGCTAGTTATGATTAACTGTTTTTATATATTTTCTCTCTTTGTAGGTGAGATCTGCAACACTTGATACATGGCTTCCTGAGCAGGTTGCATTTATTCAATGTAAGAATTTTCATGTCTTTATCCATTTGTTGGTCTTAAGGTGATATCTTAAAACAAATAAACATAATAGTAAAATGATATCTTCTCCTTGTACATATAGCCATGGGCAACGAGAAGGCAAACAGTTACTGGGAGGCAGAGCTTCCCCCGAATTACGATAGAGTCGGGATAGAGAATTTCATTCGTGCTAAGTATGGTTTCTTATTCTCAAGGATTTCTTTCATGCACTCGCATTTCATGTCTGATTCTACTCATTGATTGATGATTTGTCTTGCCTATACTCAATTAAGGTATGAGGAGAAGAGATGGGTACCGAAGGATGGTAAACCAAGGTCGCCAACTAGGAGAACTGAAGAAAAAACCTCTCCCCAGTGGCAAAGACCTAGTGACAGAAGTGGGCATGGACATGCCAGTAATTCTGCGAACTCTTATGAGAGGAAGAATGTTCCGGCATCTAGTACAAGAGAAAATATTCCTGCTGCCAGAGTTAGTTTGCCCGTGCCTCCTAGAGCACCAGAACAAGTATGTCTAGCATTATCTTTTTTTCCTTTCTTTTTAATGTGTTTTCACAATAGCTTGGTCAGTTTTCTTTCAAAATGTATCTGATGCTGGTGTAGAACTCATTCATATAGACATCATTCACTTGGATGAATAATTCCCAGACAATAATTTGTGGACTTCTTTTCCATGGTGGAGTTTGTCGATAGAGTCTGTTAAGGCAAAAATCTTTAGAATGGAGCCTTAGAGCTATCATCAATATATATTTTTATGAGTGTACAATTGATGACTTGTGGAAACTAACAATAAGTTTTTCAGGGCTTAATTGTTATTCTGCAAACAACTAGTGGTCTTACGATTAGCCAAGGGTAGTCTTGTAATGAAGTGACAACTTTTTGAGATTTAAAGCTGATTTTACATTTCTATGCTAATTTTTTAATATTTCTTACCCATAAATTTCATCAGCTATGCCGTATAGTTAGGCCAACTAATCTGATGAAGTCCCAAATGTGGGCCCTTGCCTGTGACAATAGGTAGCTCCAGTCAGTGAGCAAGTGGTTCAGAAAACAGAGCCAGCTGCACCTGCTGAATCTTCAAAGCATGTTCAATCTCCACCTAAGGTTGATTATGCTACTGATCTTTTCAATATGCTTTCAATGGATGGTTCTGGAGAAACTGCCTCTGGAGCATCTGGGGACGATAGTTCATGGGCAGGATTTCAGTGTATGTGTAAATTCTCTTTGTTTATGTGGGTTGTTCTCTCTTTCTGTTTCTTTCTTTTTTCTGGGGGGGAAGGGAGAGGTTTCATACCTTGAAGGATTCTTGACTTTTTTGCTAATTTGGTGGATATGCACGTTTCTTCTGGATTGTAGCTGCTGACACGCCATCCTCGACAGAAAAAACTATTCCAGCAAAACATGATGAAAACAAATCAAATTCTGCTTCTGGAATTGAAGATCTATTTAAGGATTCACCGTCAACTGCACCCAGTAACATGTCAGGGAATCCTCAAAAAGATGTAAAGAATGATATTATGTCTCTTTTTGAGAAGGTATGGATTATGCCTGAGAAGCACCCCTCTCCCTCCACACCAAACCCCCCCCCCCCCCACCCAAAACAAATAAAAAGAATTAAAAAAGAACTAGAAAACTAAATAAAAATACTGGTGGTATACACCTGTGTTTTTAATGAATGCAAAAAAAGGTGACAATCCACATTTTCTTATATAAAAAAGATTCGGATTTTATTAGAACCTGCTTGCACAATAGGTTTTCAAATTGTGCTACTGTTGCTGCATATAGTACTGTCCAGAATATAATCAATGTTTGTCGTATTGCAGTCCAATATTGTTTCACCATTTGCTGTTCACCAACAACAGCTTGCTATGCTAGCTCAACAACAGTCTCTTATTATGGCTGCTGCAGCTAATGCTTCTGGGGGAATGCCAAAAGCACCTGGTAACTCACAACTAGGGCTTAATGGTGCCAACTTGCCTAATCAAAGTTGGCCAAATATTGGCTACCAGATCCCTGGAATGATGATGCCCACAACTGATAAATCTGAACTAGAGAAATTGATGCAGGTGGATAAAAATGGTTTTCAATGCTGTATCATTTAAAGTTGATAGTATAGATGCACCCACATTCTAATTTATTGCTCTGGTTGCAGATGGGAAACATGGGAACAACTCGTCCAGTTGGAAATTCTTATGCTCTTCCTATGACTAGGTATGTTTGTGCCAGTTTTAATATGGTAGATATTTTGTGAAAATATTTATTCCAACTTTTTGGCTGGGGAATTAGGTATGGATGGACTAATTGGTACTGCATGAATATGTGATACCATTTTGGAGTATAATTTTGAAATGTGTTACTATGAAGTAAAAAATAAAGTTCATTTATATCTCGTGTAGGCTTGACATGAGATGAGAAAATTAACTTCAGCCTTTCGATGCATATTCAACAATTTAGTTTTTTAGTATCATGGTTTTTTTTTTTTTTTTAAAGTTCTTTTTATGTTTTTAAGGGAGAGCATCTTATTCTATATCTTATAATTTTTGTCTACCAAACGGCAAACGAAATGGTAGGTTGCCATGAAAGCTACATGCAACATAATTTGCCTTAAAATAGACTTGGACTGCTTTTGTTTTTGTGCACCGCTTTTGTTTCATCGATGTATTGGATTGTCCTAATTATAATAGGATGGAATCTAAAAGGCAGGCAAGCTGTTTGGAGATTCTGTTTGCTCGAGTATTAAAATCATGAGCCATTGAGCCTATTAATAATTGGATTATTTATTACCCATTTTACTCAACTCCAGAAAAAAATTGCCCTCTTGCATCATTTGCAGGATCAAATGCGAGTTTTGACTTTTGATTGGAAGCTTCTATTCTTTTCCTCATTCTTTTATGAACCAGAAATCAAACTTTTTTTTTTAAAAATATTTTTTCAAAATTGACGAATCAGCACACCTGTTATGCAGAGTCTCCGATAGTCCATTGTTATTAGCTGTTTACAAACATTTTCTTCCAGAGACTTGAAAAATCACATATCCTATTGTGAGAATGTTTTCAAGATTCTGACCGTTGGGCAATTGTGTTGCAGTGCTTATGGAGTGGGAGCTAATGCTTCTAGTAATGGCAGTAGTCCCTCTGTGGCTAACAAACAGACTGCATCTGATTCTTCACAAACCGGAAAAGATTATGATTTTTCGTCTTTGACGCAAGGGTTTTTCTCTAAAAGTTGAATATGGAGATGGCTTTTTGGATTTGCTGTAGCACCACCACACAATTTGTTCACAGAAAGAGTAGCTATTTGAGTTCTTTTCTCCCATATTTGGGGGTTGTAAACTATTGTAGGGGAGCAGTTTAAGCTTGAAAAGTGTACCCGATTAATAAATTTGTTATGTTTGAAATATTCTTTTATTAGAACATCCATGTACTGTTTTTTTAAGCGTTGACCATGAAGAAGCAGCTATTTGTATAAACATGCAGAAAATATTGGCTCTTCTGTGTTGTGCTTTAATTACTGTATCAAAAGATTGGAGAATGTTGCTTAGTTATGTTCCATTCTTCATTCAGATTATTTAACTATATTCTAATAAATAGCAAATCGCTCGAGTGGATAAAAAGAAGGTATATTTTCACATAAATTCACCAGTGTTTATCATACATAGTAAAGCTCCTCAATAGATACATTATTTCATACCGACCAACAATGACCATGGTTGTGCATGTGAAACTTACAATGTGAAATTTACAAGTAAAAACCTGCAAGTACATAGTTTTTTTTTGGCAACTGAATATTCTACATTCAGATCAGGTTTTTCTAATGTTGTAGCATTTTGTACGTCTGGTTACTGAGATGTTTCTTTGTTGCATCATTAAATTTATGGGACACAAAATATAGTGCAAGAATCCTGTTATCTTCCCAGGAGAGACCAACCATCAAGAATGTGAAAGCAAGTGAATTCTTCGAGCAGAAGTCTCTCATGTTCTGTTTTCTGTGAACTTTAGTTCGTTATAAAGGAACTGGCTCACATCGCCATTGTAACTGGGAAAAGTCGATCCAACAGGGTATACATACCCCCACCAAGGAGGAGGGCACCACTGAGAGGAATTCAAATTACAATATTAGAAACAGAAAAAACACCCGAACTGTTGAGCATGGGAAGAAAAGGCCAAACAGGCAAGCATTTGTGAATAGCCTTCTTTGACAATGCAAAAATTTGTACTAGTGTTTACGAAAAATAGTACCTCATTGGATTGATCCATGCTGAAAACTTGCGAAACGAAAGCAGGCTCTGCAGAGATACATGCACATTAGAAATGGTGGATGGCTTGAAATACATACAGTAAAAGACTCTTAGGAGTACATCAGCCTCTTGAAAATTTCGATATACACATCCTTGTGGTCATCTTTACGTACTGAAAGCACCTTAAAATTGTTGGGGGTCATATCTGTACCTGCAGTGCTCCAGCAAAAGAAGCAGCAAGAAGAAGAGGAGCAACATAACCAGTTGTGTACGTCAACAGAAGGCTACCCCCTACCAGTGGATCCTGTAATTGAAAATCATAGTTGATTTGCAAATTAATTTCAAGATTGAGATGATGAAAACAAAATTGATTGAAGGATGATATTTAAGGATCAAAATTGAAAGTATACGTTTTGAGATGATGTTCTTGTGGAAAGTTGAGAAGAAAAAATTGGGCATTTCATTGAAAACAAATCAAATAAACATGAATTCAGATTTCAGCAATAAAAACCTGAAAAATGGCTTTTAAAATATGACCATGCAAAATGGATCTTATATTCTCAGATTTTGTCTCTTTCTAACCAGTTACTCCATTCAATCAATATAGTTAATTGTATGTATTAAGACATCAATTATCTAACTACGCATACAATTAACTTACACCATGAAGATAAATATTAAAGCACAAACAAAGAAATGTGGAAGGAGAGCAGACAAGTACCTTGGTTGAAGCAACATATGCAAGCAAACTAGCAAGCACTGGAGTACTGCAAGGTGATGCAGCCAATGCAAATGTAAGTCCGGCCAAATATGCTTGGATACCTGATAGTAATATAAACAAGGTTTTTGTCCAAAGGGCATAAATAAGCCAGCTAAGACATGTCTTTTGGATAATTTGCTGAAGGAACAAAGAACTCATTACTTGAAGGAAAACTAGCAGCAGCAGCACGAGGATCAAAGTTGTCGAAAAAAGAGGGAAGCTGAAATTCAATTACCTGCATTACCCACCGACAGCAGAACACTACGTTTAAGTCAGACCAAAAAGGCTGCACCAAATAAATACCTCATCTATTTTATGTTCGTTACAAATAATTTTTTAACTAACATTATAATGACATTCTGCACATAAATGCATATATTTTACGATCAGTTGAAATATTCCACAGTTTTCCTAGTTAATTTGAGTGCTGAACAAAAAAAACAAGAAATTAAACATTAAAACAATAAGAACCCAAAACCACCACCACCATAAAGCATCACTCAAATGCATAAATTACCTGCAAGAGATTTAAACCCATGACAATAGCCAAAGATGAAGCAGCCACAGGTAGCCCCTGCCCTATTTGGCCATAGGCCTTTCCAGCAAATGAGGCTGCTACACCAAGCAATGCCAATGTCGTTGCCAGTCCCATGGCAAAAGATAATGAATTCCCAATAACCTGTTCCGTGTAATACTCAAAAAATACATGGAATGATTATAGTAATCCTAAATAACTGTAGTCTGCAACCAGCCCACTTAACCTTTTGAGCTAAGTTTGCATGTACAACAGCACTTTCATGTAAAGATGCTGCAAATTTTACCATGATATAAATTTTTCTTTTTAGTACAAAAATTCCAATATCCAAATAGACTCAGTCAATCGCCACATTTTATGGCCCCCTCCCTCTCCAAACAGATACATATGGTGGTGCTGACAAACAGCCTAATGTTAATTAAACCCCATCATATGACATCCCAAGGTCTCTGAGTGAATAAAAGAAAACAGAAAACTTCTTGAAGACAGAGACAATTGGGCCTATATCTGTCCAATAAGTCATTTACCTCTGTTTTGCTTTTCCCAGAGCCAAATGCCCCTAAAATAAACCAAAACATAAAGAAAGATAAGCCATGAAGAAGTTTATATTTTATCAAGAGATGAAAAATATGTGAGCCAGTTTCACACCTATGTAACCAAGCGTAAGAGGCAAAACGCTCAGTGTACACGGAGAAAGACTAGTTACGAGCCCAGCACCAAAAATGACAGACAAACTGCAGAGAGATATATGTGAAAGTTAAATGGAGTTCAGATCCTAAAACAGGTCCGGTAACCTAACTTAAACAAGAATATACTTCAGGAGTTACGAACCTAGTGAAACTGAGGGCTGACAACTGGTCCTGTACCGCTACATTAGCCTGTTGACCAGATAAATATAGGAGGCCTGAAAGCCAATCTCCAGTACTCCCATCCGCAAGTGTATACAAAGAATCAGGCAATTTCTGATCAGAAAGGGAAACAGGTGTAACTTATAAGCAATCTGACGCATGGTGAAAATTGTTCAAGAGATGTTTACAAAAATACACATAGCATTGCGATGCCCCTTATCCTTTTCACCAGCTGTCCAAAGCTGCCCAAAATTTGCAATAGTACTAAAGGCCTTCAGTCACAAAAATAAACTGGCATACGGGATTTTGCCTGATCTGATCATTAGTTATTGTTGTTTTCTGGCAGCCCTAATCGAGAAACGAATCCTACATGGCATGCCTCTGGAGCTGATAGTAATTGTGGACAAGGGCTCAGAGGAAGAAGAAATTATATAGTATGGGACTTTCTGAAGGTGCAGGGGTTATAAGAAATTAAATAAGTTCATCAATAAGAACCAGTACCTTCTCCTCCACATTGAAGAATTAACTACCAATCAAGAATAGGAGTTGTGTTATAGTTCTTAGTTAAGTAATTAGCAAAAAATTACTACCACATAGTCGAATTTATACATTGTCAACTTTTTATGTTTAACTCAAAAAGAATCTCTCTAGAAAAATGATAGAGCTCTTCAATATATGACCCCCGTTACAGCTTAAAGAGGATAACCAACGATTTTTTTCACGTGAAGTTGCATATATATACCTTCTCCACATTTTTTTTTTGATACAATATGCAGCAATAGAAAAACAAAATAAAAATAGAACTTTGCTCCTCAGGCAGATGCCATTAAATTCTCACCACCATAGTTTCCATTGCTGATGCATTTGCTACTGGTGTTGCAACCAAAGCCGCAGCTGAGCATAACAAAACTAACATGTCTTAATATAACAATATAAAAAAACATGAGCACGGAGTTCCTAGAAGTGCGCGAAATTATCAGCCAGAGTAACAAATAAAATTGCTTCTTTTTTTTTTTTTTTTTTCTGAATCTTTAGCAATCCGAAAAACAAAAGTCCACAAGAAATCAAATGCAAAAAGTATCCAATTTTATCAGTAATAAATGCAGCATATATATTCAACACATAAATGATGGAGTCATACCATAACTGAAAAAATCAACAACACAAAAAATTCAGAAACTTTATCCATCAAATGGTAAAAAAAGGGAAGAAGAAGAAGCAATACCCGCAAAAGACTGTAGGAGTGCACCAGTACGATCAATTTTGCTAGTCTTTGAGAGTGATATACTGTTAAAATTTTCACCATCAACATTCTCACGCTTGAGGTATGCTAACTGCTCCTTATCATGATTACCTATCAGAAAAACAGAAATTAAATCACCAATTTCTATTGACGGTGGATTTTTGCTGAAATCAAACTGACCATGGAAATCAGTGGGTGTCTGTTTAAACCGCGAAACAGTAATTGGACGAGAGCAGCTGCTTACTAAAGATAACTTCATTTGCGAATTTGTGTGTGTGAGAGAGAGAGAGAGAGAGAGAGTATTATTCTACTTCTGAGAGTTCCATATCATGTTTTTTTTTTCTTTCTTTCTCTGTTATTTTTTCTGGTAAAAATTATAAAATCAAAGGCCGCACGACTGTAAAAAGCGTAGTTACTTAATCACGCAACTGACGCAGTTACGTGTTTGATGAATATAACGACTTTCGTTAGAAAAAGACTTGAGAAGAAGAAAGATCATGTCTTATACTAAGATACTTTTAACGTTTATAAAATGTAACATTTTATAATGTAAATAAGTTGTTAAAATGTTGGAATATAGTAAAATATAATTTTTGGCATGTTAGTAGATAAGATTTTTTTTAAAGAAACAACTTATATGCTTGATATCTTATTTTAGGATAATAAAATATTAATATCTTTTTAGAATATTTTATAAACATTTTTAAGGAACCTATACAAACTTAACATTGAGACAATTGAAACATAATTATTTGAAATGGATCAAATTCAAATCTATAATTTCATTTAAAACGTAACAAAAGAGTTAAAAAAAAGGTCATTTAAATCATCATTTTAATGTTATACTTTGTTTCGTAAGATGGAGATGACAAAAGTCACAAAACTATGAAAAGCAATCAAAGTCGTGTAGGGGAGAACCACGATTTCTGTGATTTTGAGCTCACTTGACGATTAAGCAATGTTATTCAGATAAATTATCACTATACACAGGATTATATTACTATAGACCCGCCATAGGCCAAAACTTTACAGCTGAATAAATGAGAGAGAGAGAGAGAGAGAGAGAGAACAGTCTGAATACAAAATTCTGATCATGAAATTAAATTCAGAAAATAAATACAAAATGAGGTAGCTGACAAAGATGTATGCACATTTGTCGTCCAACAGGAAAACATTATCACATTGTCCATCTGCACCTGTGTTCTTACTCCTTTACTCGATTTTAGCTTCTGGTGAGAAAGAAGAAAAAACGACGTATAGTTAAGTCTTAAACTTACATGGAAAATGGTTGTCATCAAACTAGAGCAAGAAGAATATAGAATATGGCTACATGGTAGGTAATAAACAAGAATCAACTAAATAGCATACCTTGGATTTTGTGACCCACCAGAAGTCTTTCTTAATCCCATCACCACCTTTCCTCCAGGTTCAACTCGATAAAATGTTACTGACAAAAGAATAAAAATACCAAAAATAACGCTACAGTTTAGCTGCTAATTAAACTAAGAACATAGAAGATAAGATATTTAGACAGATGGAAGTGCCAAGTTCTTATCAAATTAAGGAAGCTAAGCTGATAAGATCATTCATATTCACTTTAAAAATGGATCGCCCGTTTTACCTGTATCACCTGGCTGCCATTTCTTTGAGACCATATAATCTCTGAGCCCCTCGAGAACATAAATCCTACTTCCTCCATTCAGCCAGTACCGGTAATGGAATTCCCATTCATTGCCTTCTATGTCTTGTATCTTAATGTGTAAACCATGTAAGCCAGAAATATCTGGGAAAAAGGCCTGTTTGAAACCGCATTTTGCAGATGATCGTTGAGATATTAATTAATGTGCCAACAATGCAATTGGAATGTTGAATAGCAAGTGATTTAGGGAGTTCTGCTCACCTCTGCACATCTTTTTGGTATAATGAGGCGTGCTAATTTGAGGTCAGCATCACTAGCAGACAATATCTTTTCAAACAGGGGAGTGACAGAAGCTTTAGGGCTAAAATATAGTCAAGGATGATTTTCTGTTATAATAACATGAGCACGGATAAGTTGCAGTAAAACTCCAGAAAGTGGGAAATTTATATTGAGAAAGAAATCTTAACAATGAGATGTCTGATTTCAAATTTCCTGGCATAAAAAGATGAATTGCTGAATCAGATGCATCTAAAGTAACTAGAAATTGATAAAGAATGGATCTTTTAAGCTTTATATTCGCAGAATATTAAGACACGGAAGTCAAAGAGGATACTTTCTAGAGACTTGCTGCAGTTCTAAATCGGTCACACGAGGCCAGTACTGGGACCCCACTGTGGCTTGCCCAGATGATTCTTGGTGGGGTTCTCTAGCTCCTACCTCAGGTTCAAGAGACATACATCGGTGTCGTGCCTGCAATTAGAAGTTCGTAGGTCTGTCCTGTCAGTCCAGGGAAGAGATAAAACATTACACTATCAACAGAAGGGTAATGGGAAGACCTAAAAGAAATTGAAAAGAAACTAAAATAAGATATATTATACATATATTTTAACAAGAACGTGTGTTTTGACCCATAACAATGGTGAAATATAGCCAACCCTTATAGTGGGATAAAAGCCTAACTTTTATTGTTCTGCTTTATGATTCTATAGTAAAACATCCTGGGATGATTCTATTTATTAATTATTATGTTGATATTAAATTCCAAACAGAGAAGGGAAGGGGGGAGGGGTTACAAATTACAATGAGATGAAGGCTCTAATAATTCTTTTGAACTTCAGTGTGGTACATTGGATTAGCTCTGTAACTCAAGGAGATATACGGATTCTATTCAACCACAAAGTCACTTAGAGAATAGGAGATAGCAGCATTAGTCTCATGCAGCAAGGAAGTCAAATATGATGACAATATCTACTTTTGTCCTACCAATAAAAAATTCAACCTTGAACACTCCATGCATATTATCCCACCAATGTCCAATAGCAAATGAGTATTGAAAGATACTACACATCCACAATGGACTAACTGCAAGAGAAAATCAATGCATTAATATGGATTCAGGAGACTAAAATATTCCAAGTTAGATGAAAAAGAAAGACAAAGTTACATACCTGTCTGATAATAATTCTGAGCAAAAAATACACAGGCAAACTTGTAATGATAATTGAGATTATTTTTATAAGAGCAACAATTTTTATGAACTGACCTTCCCACAAGATTCACAGTCCCTCCAACCATTGTCATCTGAATGGAAGGTTTCACAAAATCTTCCATCATCATACACAGAACTACATACATGAAACTAATATATTATACAATGCATTATGATTAAGACAGATATCTACGTCAGGATTTGAAAGAAGCACAAGTGGGAGCTGCAAACAATTTCTGGACTTTATAGGCCTGATTTATGCTTTGTTCATATAATGAATTAAGTACCCGAAAGTCCATCACAAGGTTAAACATTCTAATCAATTCTATCTTTTTAGTAAATCAATGTATCTTCTAGGCTGTTTTGGCACCCACATGACTAATCTGACCATCAATTCCTCCAAAAAGACTGCCCACATATTGATGAGTATCAATCACTCCTAACAAAAGACCCAATTTTTAATTGTTTAACATTGAACTGGTAATAACTCTAAAATGCCAAGAACATTACATTTGAGCTTATATCAAACACCATCAAGAACATTTCTAGATAAACCGTTGGTGCATTGGTTTTTGATAAGCCCATATTGACCAATAATCTCTACTCCCTAGAGAAGCAAAAATGGCTGAAATCAACCGTGAGAAAGAGAAAATTCTGGATACATGAATTGAATTGGCAAACACACCAAACTGTGGGTTCCTTGAGAAGCAAGTAAACAAAAACCCACCTCCTCCAATCTCCCCTCCACCCCAAACCATTAGAATGAAAATCACAAAATATCACCAAGTTAACTAAACTCAATTACAGCAATGCAGCAGAATCAAACAAAATAAAGTAACCAGATTTGATCAAAATCATCTCTACCCCTTAGAAAAAAAACAGGAAATTCACATAACACCAAGCAACGTTCTGCAAAATCACAGTCAGATAAGAAACAAGGAACAAGAGAAGCGTATCCACTGATTATGAGAGCGTGTATGCGTGAATGGCGATTTGTTTACTTACGCGCAGCGAGGGCAGAGCTGAGCGAACTCGCCGCTGCGGAGGCGCCAGCCGTTCTTGAAACGGTCGGCGGTGGCGGCGGAATCTCGACACTGGAAGCAATACATTAATCTTGAGGAAGAAGCCATCGAAATTAGAGAACCCTAAATTCAGAGTGTGAGCAAGTGTGCGATGAATGCCGATTTATACAGTTCGAAGAAAGGAAACAGTGGTGACGAGACAAACATTGGTTTGACTCTAATTATAAGCCTATTTCAAGTCAGCGGTTTTTTCTCGTACTTGTATTTTGTCTTTCTTTTTTTATTTTTTGTTTATTTTTAATTGCAATATAACTTAAATATTTCGATTTTTTAAAATTTATTTTATGCACTTTTTTAAGAACTAGACTAGATAGATTGTCACTCGTGTGATGTATGATTGAATAATTTTCATTAATGGGAAGGTTTTAAAAAATATTATATGGTATTTAATTGTAGGAGTAAATGGATAATTTATGAATTGTGGTGGTGGAATAATAAAAAATTCTTAAAAATAGCCTCTAGATAAAATAATTTAGCTGGGCCACAAAAATATAAGAAAATGGAATATTAGAAATTAGATTTAGGCCGTTGGGCTTGTCTAATAACGGTTAATGTTCCCCAAATTGTTCATAACAATATTTTCCATAATCTAAATTCAAAATTCTAAAATAAAAAAAAATAAAAAATTCCTAATCAGATTCAACGGTTTCAATTTAGTTTCGAGCTCCTGCGAACAATTGTTTTTTCAAATTCCCAATTCCATAGCTCCTAAAATCTCTTCTAAAACTCTGCCAAAAACTAACAGAAAAATGGTAATTCTGGCGATTATCTGTTTCTGATGTTCGCCATTAATGTGTTTCTCCGAGGTTCCTCACCGCCGCCCCAAAACAGGCGGCCAATTTTGAGTTTATTTCCTTATACTTCGTTTTCACGAAACGGCGTCACTTTTCTGAACAAAGCTTTCGTAATTGCAGAAAAGCTGGTAGCCTGCTTCTGCTTCGGGTTTGCTTTGATTTTGTGGAAATTAATTATTTGTAGTTTTCACCTGAAAGGGGCGTTCAATTTAATCTCCAAATTCGGAGATTTGTCGGCAAGCTTTCGCACATGTTGAACAATGTCATTTCAACAATGGCATTGTTCGATATTGGGATAATTATAAGATTTTCGCGTGGTTCAGATTGGAATTAAAGGGTTTTGTGGGATATTAGAAGAAAAGATGTTGTCTATGTCGCCGAATTCTATAGCTAGGAGCTCCTTAGAGGAAATGCTGGAGTCTCTTAAGCAAAGAGATGTGAACGAGACGCAGAAGGACTTGCCTCCGGCTCTACCGCCGCGGCCTGCCTCTCGCGCTCGCCTCCCATCGATCAAGAGGCTGCTACCAAAGAGCTTTGAAGCTGATGAAACAGGGAAAGTTCAGAGCTCATTGAATTCTTCTGAGAAGCAGAGAGAAAGGAATGGACAGAGAAGAAATACTTTTGGGGCTAAAAGAGTTAAAGAAACGAAACCAGGGGAATCACCTTATGTTGTAGCATCAGAGAAGATTGCAGACTGTTCTCCGGCATCTCTCTCAAGATTTAAGGAGGAGTCCACGTGGGAAGATAACTTGGGATATTTTATGGAAAAGGTAGTTGTTTTCTCATTGCTTAAAGAATTGTATGCTTAATGCAGTGAGGTCTGTGGTATCAGATGAAAAGAGAAAATTTTGAGATTTATAATGTCTTTAGGAGCTAACAGTTATTTTTGTAATAAATCATGTGTGAATTTTGTTTCTTATACTATTTTAAATGTTTAAAATATGCATATGTACACAAGATGCTTATATAAATTATTTAGTCTTATTTATTACATTTTGTAAGGTATGTAAGGAGAAAAATCATAGAATCATCATTCTTGCTGCTATTCCTGGATAAGTAGTTCAATTATCTACACAATGCATTTGCCTCTTGCTCTCATTGCTTTACCTTAGATCAGACCGTTCTGCCAGATAAAACCGTCAGCTGTGAGTTCTAGTCTCTTGACTGTGGAGATTGCTAGAGATATATCGATTTGCAACTTTTGTTGTCCCTTCTTTGCCCCTTTTTCCATATTATGTTTGGTTTACATGCGGTTTGTCTTTTTGGACTCCAAAGCATTTGGTTGGGTAAGCATCACTCCAGATAATATGCATTGATGTCAATGTTTTTACAATCAAATCAATAGTTGAATTAATTACTTTAGTTTTGACAATGGTCAAGAATAATGTCTTGTTCTCTGGCTAAATGTTTTTTATGGCATATACATAGAATTTCAACCAGCTACTCATTTTAAAGGATTTACATTTTCAGAAACTTCGTGTTTGGTGCCGTCTCCATAATGGCCTCTGGGAGTCAGGACAGATAAAATCTACTTCAGGGGATAACACATTGGTTATACTGTCAGATGGAAGTGTTAGTTCGTTCAACTAGTTCCCTTTTTGCTACTTATTCTGAACCCTTAAAGAATATTAATGTACTCACTGTGGTATCACTATAGGTTGTGACAGTTCCCAGACAAGAGCTTCTACCTGCTAATCCAGAGATTCTTGATGGAGTTGATGATCTTGTACAGCTTAGTTATTCAAATGAGCCTTCAGTTCTTCACAATCTTCATTACAGATATTTGCAAGACATAATATATGTAATCATTGATTCACAAGTTTCTTTTATTGTATACAATGGAATCCTTGTTTCTAAGCTTCGAACAATTTCTTGTCTTTGTGTTAACTAGACTAAAGCGGGACCTGTATTAGTAGCATTCAATCCTTTCAAAAATGTCAAGCTCTATGGGAATGAGATCATTACCGCTTACAGAAAAAAGCTTTTGGACAGCCCTCATGTTTATGCTGTTGCTGACACAGCATACAATGCAATGATTACAGGTTCTAAATGATACCTTCAGTATTTGGAGAAAATGTTAGCTATTGTTGACACTTGACAATCACTTATGTTGAGGTGCTAATTCTGATCTTCCTTTTTTGCTACTTCTGTGAATTTTGCAGATCAAGTAAACCAGTCTATCATTATAAGGTCTGCTGCAGCTTCTCAACCTCTCTTTTTTAGTTTCTGTAGCTGCTTCTCATTTGAATTAATCTGACTTTATACTTATTTTTTGGGTTGAGTGCTTTGGTTGTGTTAGAATGTAGCATATGAATTTTCTAAAAAATAAATAATTTCTTGTTATGATCTTTAGTGGAGAAAGTGGCTCAGGGAAGACTGAAACTGCTAAGACAGCAATGGATTATCTGGTAGCAGTTGGTCAAGGTGGTGGTGGAACAGAATCAAAAGTCTTGCAAGCAAGCTGTATACTTGAGGCCTTTGGTAATGCTAAAACAGCAAAGAATGACAACTCTAGCCGATTTGTGAGTTCTCACTGAACTTGGCATTACTTTAAGAGGCATTCTACACTATCAGCATTACAAAACCAGGTGATATTTCAAATGTGGTGCAGGGGAAGTTAGTTGAATTCCAGTATAATTCTAGTGGACAATTATGTGGTGCTAAGATACAGACCTGTAAGCATTCATCTTACCCGGTTGATCTTTGAGAAACCTATCAGTTTATTCTGTTTTAGTCATAGTTTTCTGACTTGTTTTTTGCAATTTTGTGCATGACAAATATCGACTCCATCTATGATGGTATAGTCCTCCTTGAAAAGGTCAGTAAGTGTATCTGAATTAAGATTGACCCTTTTCTTTAGTCTGCATCTGTTTTATGGACTAAAATTTTAAAACAAAATATAATATTGGACCAGTCAAGAGTTGTTCAGTTGGCCCAAGGAGAGCGATCATATCATGTTTTCTACCAGCTCTGCTTTGGGGCTCCTTCTGATCTCAGAGGTTCGCTTCAGTTTTGCCAATCTTCAAAAGTGCTTTTCCTAAATATTCCTTCTTTAGTTCTTTATTTTTTCTCCTGATAAATTAATATTACCTGATGAACTTCAAATTATTCTCCCAATACTGTTACATGTATTTTCACTTTTTGGGTGGGTGTGGGTGGGTGATATATTAGTGAAATTTATTGAACAGAGGAAATCTTTGTTGTTTATGTATTCCAGTTGCTAGTAGAGCTCTTGATAATTAATAATTAATACTTAATTTAGATAGTTAATATTAAATTTCTGACGTACAGAAGATGTTGAATGCAAAAAAAATTTCAGCTGTTGGAACCTTTTTCGAACTGTCAGTTAGCATACAGGTTGATGTTTGATAAGCTGGTCGTCCTTTTGTATTTTGTTAATCTCTATTTATCTCTATTGGATATGAACATATCAATAGCTTTTCTAGCAAGATCATGGCATGATGACATGGTGCATGGTTTGCTTTTCAGGTCGGTTGAGGTTAAAAAGTGTTTTTGACTACAAGTATCTAAATCAGAGTGATTGCTTGGAGATCCACAACGTTGATGATGCTCAGAAGTTTCATTTTCTTACGGTATTTAACAGTTCTCTCGTATTTACTGAACACTGGATTTTCTATCACTTTGGTTTAGCCCTTTTACTTCCATTTAAGCAACCACTTCCCCCATGTTGCATCTGAAGAATTTTGAATCTTGAGTAAGGGAACTTTCAAATTGCTTGACAACAAAGCCCTTGAAATGCTAGATTATATGTTCAACAATATAGTTCCTGTACTTCCAAGTCTTTCTGTTATATTTCCTTTTGTGCACAAAGTGTTACTTATTCTGTAATGCTTTACTATCACTAGGGAGCCTTAGATACTATCAAAATTCGCAAAGAAGATCAGGAGCATGTCTTTGAGATGCTTGCTGCAGTGTTGTGGCTGGGGAACATATCCTTCGTTGTGACGGACTACCAAAACTGCATAGAGGTAGTCACTGATGAAGGTAGTTCCTTGTTTTATTCAACCTTGTTCTCTTTTCTGACTTATTATTTACTTGGTTGTTGAACTTTTCTTTTGATAGTATATTTTCAAGAAACAGATAATTGTCATGAGTGAATTTTCTGTTGATCAGATACATTAGGAAACTATATAGTTGTAGTTGTTTGCATTTTGAGAATTATCAGAGTTGAGAGTTTTACCTTCCTGACAATTGCAATGCAGCTACTGTAGCTGCATGATACTTGAGTGATGGAATGTGGTCCCGACCTAAGAAAGTAGGTTGAGTGGGCTGCCCTCCAGCTACTAAATAACTTTTTGAGATCATTAATAGAGTCGGAACATTTATTTTGGAGCATTTCCTGATTAGTCTCATATTACCAAATGACTAGTCTGTGGATGCTGAGTATGACTTGACTTTTGGAATGGGTTTTGCACATCTACAGCTGTTACCAATGCTGCCAACTTGTTGGGCTGCAGTGAGCAGGACCTAGTGCTTGCTCTTTCAACCCGCAAAATACAATCTGGTGAGGATGAGGTCACAATAAGGCTGACTCTAGAACAGGTCTGTAAAGATTCTCTATTTCTTGGAAATAAAATGCTTCATGCAAGTGCTTTTCAGATAATTAAATGATTACAGAAAGCATAGTTTTCTTTTAACTAGACAAACCATTCATACCATGTATACCTCCATTCATGTTAATGTTGATTTTTCCTCCTTTATTTAGGCGATGGATACAAGAGATGCATTTGCAAAGTTTATCTATACGAGCTTGTTTGATTGCCTTGTAGAAGAGATCAATTTATCACTTGCTGTGGGCGAAGATTATACTGGGCATTCCATAGGCATTCTAGATATTTGTGGATTCGAATCATTTAAGGTAGAAGTTGGTTGATGTTTAGTGCTTCATTATATGATGCTACTGTGTCTCACTCTAACTGTTATTTTTGTTTTAGAAGAATAGCTTTGAACAGTTTTACATCAATTATGCTAACGAGCGGCTCCAGCAACATTTTAATCGACATCTCTTCAAACTTGAGCAAGAGGTAAGCATCTTATATATGTTCCATTCCTATAGTTTGCAATAAGGAATGACTGGGAAACTTCGGACTTTTCTTTCTTCCTTTTTTTCTCCACATTAACTTCACATAAAGTTGAGCTCACATTAGGTTTCTCTGTGAATCTCATAACTCCTAATGTTTGTGCCATACAATTTGAATAAAAAATTAGCTTCAAGCAGATTGTTGGTGTGGTGATATACATGTGGTATGCCACTTTTGATATTAAAATGTAGCTATTGATAGTACATTTTTTGTGATTCCAGGAGTATGAGTTAGATGGAATTGACTGGAAAACAGTAGATTTTGAAGACAACCAAGACTGTTTGGATCTCTTTGAGAAGGTACTTTCTTTCTAAATGTATATCCCATATTTAAGAGTCTAGATGAATAGTTCTTTTTGTTGTGGAGTAGAGGATTTCCTTTCCCGGAGTTTCCTGTAGTATTCATGATTTAACATGGTCAATTCAAGTCCATATATGTGTTGCCAAGGGGTGGCAACGCCATTTTGTCTTATCTTTTGAACATTATGATTACCTTATAAGTTCTTAGTAAGGGATGACTCATCCCTTGTTATGTTGTTTTAATTCAAATAAGATTTTTGTTTCTGATAAAAAAAAATGATTAACCTTGGAAATTCATCTAAATTATTTTCTTTCACTGCTAAATGTTTTTATATCTGATTTTTACCTGCTATTGTTGAATAAATGTGTAGTATAGAACAAGTTGAAGGCCATTGATGGTTGAGTTACATTTAACAATATTGTGTATTTATGGTCCCACTGTGTCTTGAACAGAAACCTACTGGGC
Source organism: Scutellaria minor (assembly GCA_954870855.1). Lineage (NCBI taxonomy): Eukaryota > Viridiplantae > Streptophyta > Magnoliopsida > Lamiales > Lamiaceae > Scutellaria > Scutellaria minor. Next base: position 9,583,308 of record OX940727.1, read on the forward strand.
TGATATCTTTACTAGATGAAGAATCGAATTTCCCCAGCTCTACAGATTTAACATTTGCCACTAAACTTAGGCAGCACTTGAATGGTAATTATTGCTTTAGAGGAGAAAGAGGCGGAACATTTGGTGTGCGCCATTATGCTGGAGAGGTTAGTGTTACTTGTGGCTTTGTTTTTGTGGAAAGATTGTAAACTGTCAGAAGACTTACCATATCTATGTAAGTTAAGTTCAAACAGAATTGGGTATCGGATTATACTTTGTCTAGTGCTGTACCTTTTCATATAGTGGATCAGGGTATGCTGGTGATCAATTCATGTATTTGATAATTTTGCTACATTTATCATCAACTGTTGACTGGCTAACTGGTTCTAGAACTAGAAATAGTGAATGATATATAATAATAAAGAGAGCGTGAATGCAAGGTTTTGACACTCTAGTCCTAATGTTTTTGCTGCTGTTGCAGTGTGAGTTTATCTGTGTTTTTCTTTTTTTTTTCTTCGGAATGTGGTTGTAATAATGATAGAATTTCCAGTCTCTGTCACTCCTGCACATTCAATATTGAATAAGCTGTCTATGGAAATGATTTCAAGTTTTCATTGCACTGGAAACTATGATGATTTTCATCTGGCAGCCAGTTGGCCTCTGTCTGGCCTCTCCATGTTATTTACATAGATATCACTTCTGTTAATATTATTCTTCAACTGGTTGATATAGATATTGGCTCTTTACTTAGGTTCTTTATGACACGGGGAGATTCTTGGTGAAGAACAGAGATGAACTGCACTCTGAAACCATTCAACTACTTTCGTCATGCTCTGGAAGACTTTCACAATATTTTGTTTCTACTCTGTTCAATCAATCCCAGAATCCAGAAAGCACATTGATGCAGTCAGGGATGTTGGCTTGTCAGAAGCCAAGTGTCGCCACTAAATTCAAGGTTAGAAAGCTTGTTCTCCCCCTAACTTCAACCCTCTTTCACACACGCTTGTGCACACGCCTAAAGAATGAAGGATAGGGAACAACTGAAGGAAATTGAAGTTTTCAGCTGGAAACGTGTAAATCCTTTTTTTTTTTCTATAATTTGAATTCTCTCCCTTGTTAATCTTCTTTCATATTGTGTTTTGTGTATATTAGTCATGAACAAGAACTTCTAAACCATACATGATATGTTTTATAAATTTTGTATTTCTTCTATCCACTGTTTCAGGGTCAGCTGTTCAAACTAATGCAACACCTTGAAAGCACAACACCACATTTCATTTGTTGTATAAGACCGAATAATAAGCAGACCCCTGGTGTGTTTGAAAAGGATCTTGCCTTAAAGCAGCTTCAGTGCTGTGGGATTCTAGAAGTTGTAAGGATTGTGAGGTCTGGGTATCCCACCCGGATGACCCATCAAGAGTTCACTAGAAGGTGAAGCGCGGCTATATTAGTTTGCATTTATTACTTATGATTACTGTAGAGCTTGTCAAATATGTTGGGATGGCTTTCAGGTATGGCTTCCTACTACCGGAAGATATGGCTTGTCAAGATCCTTTAAGTATGTCAATTGCCATTCTGCAGCATTACGGTATCCTTCCAGAAATGTACCAAGTTGGTTATACAAAATTATACTTCCGATCAGGGCAGGTGAGTTTGTGCGCGTTTGAAGTGTCAATATATTTCTAAAGCATTTCATTGGCTGACTGTTTCAGAATAACATTGACACGTTAGAAAATCTGTGTATATCGCTTCTGGAAACTGAAAAGATTATGAGATTAGTTTGTCTAATATTCTGCTATGGTGGAAGACAGATTGGTGCCTTGGAAGATGTTAGGAAAAACGTTCTGCAAGTTGGTAACCATGGTCATCGTCAAGACATCCATGAACTCAAGGATGTAGTAGTAACATTGCAATCATGTAAGTTCAGTGCCTACTGCACTATTCTTTTTAAATGTAATTTACCATTTTCTTAGATGAAAAATTACTTATAGGTTTGAGTGCATCCCAGAATGTCATTGGAGCTTTTGCTTACATCTGATATTTCTTAATACCTCAGCTCCTTTATAAGAATCAAATTATTTGACTGAAAGTCATGGTGTTTTGTCTGTGTCGTATTTCTCCCTGCACCAATATGTCAAATCATTATCATTACTTTTATGGTGACAATTATAAACCTGCAGATGTCCGTGGTGAAATTGCAAGAAAGGAGTATAGAGTCTTACTTGGCTTAAAAAATCAGGATACCTGTGAGAAGCTAAATGAGCAAGTTATGGCAGTTGTGCAAGTACAGTCTGGTAATGTTTTCTCCTATCAGGTTACCTAATTTACAACGTGGTGTCCTCCTAGTCTTACTAATTTGCTTGTGCAGTAATTCGTGGATGGTTTGCCCGAAGGCAATTCAGACACCTCCGAAAATCAAAAAAGTTCAGTGTTAGTAAACTGAAATCACGCAGAAGCGTTTCTGAAGTCAAGGTACTGCATTTGCTAAAGTCTTAACTTTATTTTAGTACTTGACATCCTCATCATGACCTTATTATATTAAATAAATCTTCTTACATTGTCCTTTTCAAGTTACTGCTTTTACTTAACATTTTTTCAATAATATGAAAAATGAAAAGATGGTCCTAACTCCTGAGTTCAACTTAAATGTAAATCAGGATCTGCCTCCAGAAATGTTGCCTTCGGTTGTTGAAGATCTTCAAAAAAGGATATTGATGGCAGAAACAGCACTTGGAAACAAGGAAAAGGAAAACACTGCTTTGAGAGAGCAGGTGCAACAATACAAGACACGGTGGTTGGAATTCGAAGCAAAGATGAAATCCATGGAGGAGACATGGCAAAAGCAGATGACATCTTTACAAGTGAGTGAGATTTTCTGTCGTTTTACTATAAGATAATTTTTCTGTGATTCATGATTACCACATGTTTCTGTTTTTGCAGATTAATTTGGATGCAGCTGAAAAGAGCCTTGTTGCTGACAATGCTATAGGCCAAGCAGGAAGACAAGATGGTGAAAACGACACAAATGGCCGTTTAAATCCTATCAGCCATCTTGCCAGTGAGTTTGAGCAAACGAAACAAACTTTTGATGATGAAGCCAAAGCAATTGCACAGGTCAAGTCGGGGCGTCCACTGTCGTCTCTATCTCTATCTCCTATAGAGGAATTCCGGAGACTGAAAAACAGGTTTAAGGCATGGAAAAAAGATTACAAGGATCGGTTAAGAGAAGCAAAGACAAAAGTACAGATGCTGGGGCCGAGTGAATCTGATAAAAGTCGACGAAATTGGTGGGGAAAGAAAAGCAAGAGATCAAAATCATCAAATTGATTCTAATTTCTACTGCTTTTTCAATAGCCACAAACTCGATGGCTAGGACTGGGGTATATGTTGTATATAAATCAATTTTGTTGCATTACAAGTGTGAACCATCCCACTCCTGACGTTTGGAGCTCTGTGTTCGTGTATAGTGTCTGTTTATGATAATGATGTAATAGCACAGACCACAGGTGAATGTAATTTGTTGTATAAAACATGGAAGAGAAGGAAGTGTTCATCATTTTATTTTTTTAAAGAAAGAAACAGGTATTTTGATAATCCAGTTAGAATCCACTATTGCAAATTATGTACTGTCTTATATTTCTAGTACTTTCAATACACGTCATTAATAATATTGGTTTATACGTATGTTGTGTGGAGATAGATATGAAAATATGAGATGATTCGCTATTGAAAATTTGGAATAAATGTGCCATGATAAATACTCGTTAGGATTGCACACGAGTTTAACTATTCATTTTCGTTAGGTTATGATTTTCGTGTGCAATCCTATAGATTATTTTAATTTAACACAAAAACTTATTTTCATGGAGTGGCCAAGCATGTTATGTGTCAGGCTCAGATATTTTGACTTAAATCTTAATTTAATTAAAATAACAACTAATTTTTCAAATCATGAATAAATTGATAAGAATTAAAGGATTGACTTAAATCTTAATTTAATTAAAATAACAACTAATTTTTCAAATCATGAATAAATTGATAAAAATTAAAGGATTGGTCCAATTAGCAAAAAGTCCATAAAAAAAAAAAACTTTGAATTTTTTGTTTGCTATTTGACCTATAATGTATAATAAATAGGGTGACTCAGAAATTTTATTTAAAAATATTTACATGCCTACATGGATGGATCCATGTCTGTAGACAAGATTATGTTACAGTAACATCCATGAGGTTATATTTGGGAAGACATTAGTTAGGTTGCAATAAAATAGTGCAACGACGTCGTAATTTTGAAGACATGCTGCACATGTTTCTATAATGCATGCCTGCTTTTCCGAACCTTCCAATTTTTTATACTCCTACTTTTTCCTTTACTATATATATATATATATATATATATATATATATATATATATATATAATATTTCCTGATTTAATAGTTCTTGTTTGGGTTGATTGAAATCCATCACTAACTGATCAGATAAAGTCTAGAATAATGGTGTATGCAACCTTTAGTTCTATTTTTAGGAATTTATGTTTAAAAGTGCAAAACTTATTTTTACCATACCAACTAACCATCATTGTGACAAAATCAAAGAATCAAAATAGACATTTCAAAACATTCTTCTAAATATTTCATATCAATTATATTTTCTCTCAACATACTTCGTATTGATTTGAAGGAAAAAATATTTGAAGAAATTTCACAATCAATAACATACCCGAATTTCTACTTGGGATCCAACTGAAAATACCAAAAATAATACACATTAATAGTTATTGTCTTTTAAATACTAACACATTTTACGTTCAGAAAAATATTATGAAATTTGTTAATTTAGGTACATGTCTACATCTTAAGAATTAAAAAATATATAACTTACTATCATTCATAAGATTACTCTATTCTATTATTCATATTTTGGAATTGTCTATTTGTTTCAATATTCTTGATTACATTTTTTTCCAATACAATTATTAAACATTCTAAAGAAATTATAAAATACGAATATATCGTTATAAAATTTATAAATTTCAGGAAGGCCCAATGCAACTGATCCAAATATATCTGTCTCTGTCCACAATTCAACAAATAATATATATATATAGAGAGAGAGAGAGAGAGAGAGAGAGAGAGAGAGAGAGAGAGAGAGAGAAGATTTTGACAAGTTGAGTATAAGAAAAGGCAAATTAATTTGAAAACGAAAAAAGCAGATAAAGATGAAAAATAAATGAATAATTGAAACTTGTCGATAGTGAGTAGTGGGAGCGTAAGAAAGGCCAAATAGAAGAAATTATGAGTGGAAGGACAAGAAAATAATAACATTAAAATTAAAATTAAAACAGCAGCTAAATTTTAAAAAGGTGGGCCCGGGGGACAACTGTCCTGGAGGCCCCCACTTTCCCCTTATTATAAGCCTATCTGCCCTAATTACTGACCTTAATCACTCCACCCCCTCTCTCTTGTCTATGTTGATTTATTTGGATTAGTGTAAAGTCAATCTATATGTTTGCATCGTATAATTTATACGTGATATGTATTTGAAAAAATATATAAATATCATTTTGTTAGAAATTATTCAAAGGAAATTCAATCTCACACTTCATATACACATTATTCTTGTACGTAATATAGTTATACTGGCTAGATATCACCATATAAATGTCATGCATCTAATATGAAACTTGAAATGAAAACTATTTTATTCAGTTTAACTTTAATTTCAGTTTTATTTATTAGTATATGTGATGTGTGCAATATAATATTAATAATATATACGATCATGTAAATATAAAATTTAAACACAATAAAGATTAATTTATAGATGGAGTCAAGTTATAGGGTCGGATATTTCAGCGGTTTGGTAAGCATTTAAATGATAAGTTTGACTTCATTAATATTAAAATTTTCGTTTGACTATTCATTTAACCTTTTTGCTATTTAACAAGTTTGATAATTTTGATTTTAGTTTGGATAAATCCTTATTATTCAACAACAATGAAAACGAGTGATAAATAGAGTGAACTAAAAGGGGTAGTAATGGAAAATCGTCAAAATTGTTGTTTTAACCTTTTGTCTTTCAAAAAAAAAAAACTTTTTGTCGAGTGTATGAATTGCGAAAAGTAATAAAACATAGATGCAAATGAGTCAAAGTCTGAATGTCAAAATGTTATTTATTTGTTCTTTTTAAAGCAACTTATAAATAAAATAATTGAATGAAATAATTACAAAAAATATTAATTATTATTATTTTTTTTAATCTTTCCACACTACTAGAAAATATTACAATTGAATGTGAATACTTTTCCCTCTTCCTTTTCTGAGTTGGACTCTCATGAGACAATCTCATGTGCAACGTGATTAAAATATGTCTTTTACATGTATAAATATGTGTTTTTCAACTATATATATGTGTTTTATAAGTATGTTTATTACAGTATAAACATGAGTTGTTCAACTGTTCAAGTATGTCATTTATAACTATAAGTATATCATTTTCTACTATAAGTGGAACCGTCGCACCGTGCGATGGTTGCACATGAGTTTTTGTGTTTTTGATGAGAAAAAATTGATTGTTATTGATTCTGTTTTTATCTTGTTATTTTCACTTGGATGCAAATTAAAATTGAGGTGAACCATTTTTTAAGAATATATAGAAAAATTAAGAATGCAATTGGTTGGAATTTCTTTTAGGATAGATAGTATTTTATGAGGGTGTAGGTCTTTCATAAATAATTTACAAATATATATTAATATATTTTACTAAAAATAGACCATGCATCCTATTTGATGCAATTTCGAACATATAAATCTAAATTTAGGTAGAATCCATGTTATAATGAAACGGTAGTATAAAATAAACATGATATAAATATAAAGTGAAAAATAAGTAAAAACAAGATACAAAGACCGACTAAACAGAAAAATCATTACAACATATAAAGTAAAGAATAAATATATAGAAACATAATTCAAATATTATTGATATAATACGGAAAAATAGTAGTAAATAATAGACATATATAGGTGGACCTAGGTGTTAGATTGAACCAAATGCCAGACTCCAAGTTTGCATTGTCAATTCAGGCATTGATGAACTTCAATTCAATCATTGTGTCGAAGACACTTTATTAATGCATTTTTGCTTACGTATTTTCTAATATTCGATTCCTAGTTTAAACGAAATAGACATGACAACTTATTACATTGTATATTAATTAATTTTTAGTACATATTATATATAATGTATGTTAGTAAAATACGGAGTGATAGGCCCTTCTCAAATTTATGAGTAATTTTTCATCATTTATATATATTTCATTAATTACTCCAGGTTCGTTATTTTATGTACATTATAGTACAAATTAGTAAAGATCCAAAGTCCATTACAATAATTTACAATAATGATTCGTTATAGTGTTGTGTGTAACTGTCTAGTCCGGCCAATTTAATTAATATTGTTTGTTGCATGATAATGATTAAATCTTGCAGAATTTAATTAAGCCTATTTATTTATTTATTTGGTGTACGAAGAAGTTCATTTATTATGGCTGGAATTGAAGAGAGAGAGAAGAAGAGAGAAGATTTGATCATGCATGAAGAATCCTATTTGATATAACTTATAAGAAAACATATTTTTTTTATTATGGAAAATCTTGGTGGAGAAGATTTGATCATGAAGAATCCTATTTGATATAAGGAAACACATTTTTTAATTATGGAAAATCTTGTTCCAAAACGGTATTTAATATGTTAATTTGTTGTCTTCAGAACTGTATTCAATATTTTCAAATAATATTAAATTATTGAATTCTAATTTAGGAATATTTTATTCTGTATCATCAAAACATGAGTTCGAGAAATACTGTACAAAATAAAAAATAGTTATTATATAGAAAACAATGTACACCATTTAAATGTTCATTAAAAAATTAAACACTCGAATCTTTAGATTATTGACAAATTAAATTATATATGATTTTTTTTTATTATGTAGTTTAAAGCTGTTCCTTGTTGTGTATGGCATTGAACAAACAAATTAATTATCCAATGCTTTCAAGTTTGAATCCTAACAAAGACTTGCATATGAACCAACCCTAAGGCAATATATTAAATTTGAAAGTGATGTGCGATGATATTCAAAATCTTATATTTAAATATGTAATTTGATTTATTTGATCTGAATCTGATAATGGTGTATTAACCTAAAACTAATTAGAGTTGGTTTTAGATTCTGTTTTTTTTTTTGTGGATTTGATGATATTAATCAATTAATTGAATTTATTTAGGTTTAATCTATTTGAGTTGATCAGGAAAAACATCACAAAACTTGAATACGTAATAAAATAACATTAAAATTAAAATCTGATATAACAAAAAGAAGGTCGAATTTTTTTGAAAATCAAAGTCAATGGTGTTAGAGACACTTGGAAAATTCATTCATATTATTTTTATATGACACATATTATAGTTTTGATTCTATTTGATTTGATGAAGTGTTTTTTAAGGTTAGTTACATAAAATCATGAACTTTAGGTTAAATTATAATTACACCATGATATTAGTTAATAATTTTTAGTTATTAGTAATAAATAAGTATCTTGAATAATAGATATTATTTTGTATAACAATCTTCCCAATAATATTATTAAAGTGCATATTAGATTCAAAATTTAAAATACTAAAATCCCTCCAAAACAAAATAATTGGGAGAAAATTAGTCTCAAATTTCCCATGGACTCCTTCCTTGGCCTGTTACTTAGCTGGACCACAAGAAGCATAGAAATGAGACCATGGGGTGTCTAAAAATGTCATTTCACATGACAGGCGAGACCTAGGCTACACAGAACATTCCTTTCCCTAACAGGGGCCCACCCACTAACAGTTCATATCCACAATTATTTTCAACTAATTTCCAAATTTAAATTTCAAAAACCTTAAGTATTTCTGATCAGATTCAACGGTCTTAATTTAATTTCGCCCCCCTCAAAGAAAGAAAAACCAAATCCCATGTTTCTTGCTATGACTCCTAAAATCCATCTAAAACTCTTCAATTTACGAAACTGCTAACTGTCCTTAATCCAGATAATTATTACCAGTTTCTGCTGTTCGCCATTAACGTATTTTTTCAGAGGTTTTTCCTTTTCTTCTTTTCCTCAAAAACATCGATTCTCGAGTTTGTTTCCTCAGCCTTCGTTTTCAAGAAACCTCTTTACTTTTCTGCGAGAAGCTTTTCGGTTGCGGACAAGTTCGTGGATTGCTTCTGCTTTCGAGTTTGCTTTGGATTTGCGGAAAATTAATTGCTTTTAGTTTCCCACCTGAAAATGGAGTTGGATTTAATCTCGAAATTCCAAGATTTGTGGGCACGGTTTCAGTTTTAGAGTTGAATAATGTCGCCTCGACAATGACATTGTTGGCGTAAAGTAAAGAATTTCTTCGGATTGGAATCTGAGGGTTTTGGGATTTTGCGAGAAATGTTGTCTTTGTCAACAGCTCGGAGCTCCTTAGAGGAAATGCTGGAGTCTCTCCGGCGAAGTGAGGAGGACGAGTCGCCGAAGGACTTGCCGCCGGCTCTTCCGCCGCGGCCGAAGGCGACCCCTCGCGCTCGGCTTCCGTCAGCCAAGAGGCCGCTGCCTACGAGCTCGTTGGATTGTTGCGTGGAGAAAGAGGAAACGAATGGAGAGAGGAGGAATGGTTTTGGGGCTAAAAAGGTCAAGGACATGGAAGCAGGGGAATCGCCTTATGGTGTAGCAGCATCGGAGGAGAATGGGAATGCCAAGCTCGGAAACTTGCCACCGGGATCTGCGTCGGATGATAACATGGGGTATTTCATTAGAAAGGTAGATGATTTTGGAATTTGTTTTCTGATTGCTAGTTTTTATTTGTTTGTTTTTGGGAATTACATGTTTGATGATTCTATGAGATTTGAAGAAATAAAATGGGAGAGAAAACTGTGAGATTTATGTTGGGTTTTAAAGGGTTTATGAATTGTAATGAAGAGGATCGTGGTATCCATCAATCTTGAAAATTATGAGTCGATGCTTTTGATGATCTACATGATATCAATGTAGAATAAGATTTGATCTTAAATATTTGAGCACTCAATTATATGTCTTGGATCGTAATTTTTAGATGTAACAATTGTTCAGAATGATGTCTTCTTCTTTTGCTCAAATGCTTAGCATGTTTGCGCTCTATATAGAATTGCTCACCTGCCACTCATCTTGAAGTGTGTATGTTTTCAGAAACTTCGTGTTTGGTGCCATCTACATAATGGCCCGTGGGAATCGGGCCAAATAAAATCAACTTCAGGAGAGAAAGTGTCAGTTCTGCTGTCGGATGGAAGGGTTAGTTCATTTGATTTGTCATCTTTTCCCTATTTATGTTGCTGCTGAAAAAAGAATAAATTACTAACTCTGATATTACTATAGGTTGAGACAGTTCCCACACACGAACTTCTTCCAGCCAATCCGCAGATTCTTGATGGAGTTGATAATCTTGTGCAACTTAGTTATTTGAATGAGCCTTCAGTTCTTCACAACCTTCAGTACAGATATTCGCAAGATAAAATATATGTAATTACTAATTTGGAACTTCTTTGTTTCTACAATTAACTCGTGTGTCCAAGTTCTTGAACAATTTCTTGTCTTTGTTTTACCTAGAGTAAGGCAGGACCCGTGTTGATAGCGGTCAATCCTTTGAAAGATGTCCAGCTATATGGGAATGACTTTGTTACTGCTTACAGACAAAAGCTTTTGGACAGCCCTCATGTGTATGCTATTGCCGATGCAGCCTACAATGCAATGATGACAGGTGCTGAGCAGTACCTTAAGTATTTTGAGAAATGCTAATAATGTCGACATATCACTTAGAATGAGGTGCTAATAGTCATTTGCCTTTTTTTGCTATTGATTTGAATATTACAGATGAGGCTAACCAGTCTGTCATTATAAGGTTAGCTTTTCGTTTTCAATGTCTGTTTTTTAGTTTCTGTAACTGCTCCCTCTCTGAAGAATTTTTTATTCATTTTTAATGATCCTTAGTGGAGAAAGTGGTGCTGGAAAGACTGAAACGGCTAAAATTGCAATGCAATATTTGGCAGCAATTGGTGGAGGTAATAGTGGAGTAGAATCCAAAGTCATGCAAACAAGCTGTATACTGGAGGCTTTTGGTAATGCCAAAACCACCAGGAATGACAATTCTAGCCGATTTGTGAGTTCTCTTGGAACATCTGCCTTGGTCTAATGGTCATCCTACATTAATTTTTAGCAATGTACATAAGAGAATCTGGCTTGATAGTATTCTGAATTTTGTGCAGGGGAAATTAACTGAAATCCACTTTACTGCTACTGGACAAATATGTGGAGCTAATATACAGACCTGTAAGCATACTTGATTTTGCCAAGTTGGTCTTAGAGAAGACCATCAATTTATTACTATTATTCTCATAGATTTCTGACTTCTCTCTGCAATTTTGTGCATGTCAAATATTGGGTCCTGGTATAGTCCTCCTTGAAAAGGTCAGTATCTTTATCTAAATCAATGTTGACTTTCTTTCCTAATCTGCATCTTCGTAGTAGATTAACTCTTAGTACATATTGCATTGGAGCAGTCAAGAGTTGTTCAGTTGGCCCAGGGAGAGCGATCTTATCACATTTTTTACCAGCTCTGTTCCGGAGCTCCTTCAGGTCTCCGAGGTCAGTTTCAGCTTTATCAAGTTTTCAATTTGCTTTTATGTCCCTTTTCTTTTCTGGCTAAATGAATTTGACCAGGTATTTCAAATTGTTTTGAACCTTTGATATGTTATTTCATTTATGATGTATGACACTTCTTTCATTTTTCTTCTTTTCTTGTTTCTTTTCCCTATAATGTGAACTATTTGGAAGTTATTAAACTAAGAAAATCTTTCTATACTGGTATGTATTCCATTTACTAGCTGGAGGTACTCATAATTAAAACATAATCGCCCAGTACAGTTAATATGAATTTTCTTTTCCATACGGAAGATCTGATTACAATCATTTTTCAGCTGTTCAAGCCTTTTCGACCTGTGAATTTGGTTTACTTTTATTGCGCAACATAAATAGCTTTTCCAGCAAGATTATTGACATTATGAAAATTTTCAGGTAGGTTGAGGTTAAAAAGGGCATCTGACTATAACTATCTTAATCAGAGTAATTGTCTGGAGATCCACAACATTGATGATGCTCAGAAGTTTCATATTCTTACGGTAATTGTCACCTCTTATATATGAGATATATTGGTTATTTACTCACTTTTGTTTAGTCCTTAATCCTTCCATTTAAGCTACTGCTCCTATATGGCATCTGACGAGGTGTGAATCTTAAGTGAGGAAATTGTCGTTGTGGTGGGCAAAATGAAAGATAAGATTGAGCTTAGTTACTGTGTAACTTCTCGTCTTTCTGGTATATTTTCTTTCATATATGAAATTTTAGTGATTCCATAATGTTTTTCTCTTGCTAGGAAACCTTAAATTCTATCAGAATTAGTATACAAGATCAGGAGCATGCCTTTGAGATGCTTGCGGCAGTGTTGTGGCTGGGAAACGTATCATTTATTGTAACTGACAAGCAAAACCACATAGAGGTGGTCTCTGATGAAGGTAGCTCAACGTCCTAATTCAAATTTCATCTTCTTTTATTACTTGTTAGAACTATCCTTTCTACTACATATTTTATGGGAATAAATAGTTTACTGAATGAATTTTCTTTTGAGCAATAGTTAATACTGAAGGAATTATATACTTTAAAATACGTAGTTTCATTTTTATTTTTCCTCCCCCTTAAATCTGCACAATGAACAATTTGTTCCACAGCTAAGATTTTCCACCTAAAGTTTGCAATATTTAATGTTGACTAGTTTCATGTGCACCTTGCATAAGTTGAGTGTAGCTTGCTGAAATTTTATATTTTCAAAGCAGATTATTACATAACCTCAAATTGACACTGAGGAGCAGCTTAATTCACATGATCATCAATGTCTATTGATTTAGGGACTTGTTTTTTTTTTTTTTCTTTGATAGATAAAATGTGATGCATCCGGAACAATTTAGGATAGCGTTTGCAAAAAAATATGCATAAAAAAAGTGATTTAATTTAGTGATTGGTAAAGAATTGCTTAAAAGTAAAAGTGGGAATGTTTGAAATAGGAAGTGATTATTTGCACAAAAAAAGTGATATAGGAGTGTTTGGTAAATATTAGATAGAAGTCAAAATTCTGATTATACCATATTTTGTGAGGTTGAAATTGTCCCAAAAAATGTTTAAATATTTACAATATTGTCATAAGCAGTTTGAAGCAACCCCCTACAAACTTTTGGATGCTTGATTTTAGTAGATTGACTTCAATTAGAATCATTCCTGCCAAACACCTTAACAATGATTAATGTGGATATTGTCTGTAAAGATTTTCTCCAATTTTACCAACTTTTGAGATCATTGAAAGATAACTTGTCTATGGATGCTAAGTTAACTGTTCGGAATGACGTTCCCTCATCTACAGCTGTTACCAATGCTGCAAGCTTGCTAGGCTGCAGTGAGCCGGACCTAATTCTTGCTCTGTCAACCCGAAAAGTACAAGCTGGAAAGGATGAAGTCACCAAAACGCTGACTCTAGGACAGGTTCATAATTTCAAAGATTCAATATTTCATGGATATACACTGTTTCTACAATTCACAAATGTGTCATGCTAGTGCCTTTTCAGATGCTTTTATGATTACAGAACACATTGTTTGCTTGCATATGCACAATGAATTTGTGCTATATACATCTTCATTAATGCTATGTTGGTTTTCCTCCCTATTTAGGCAATTGATACAAGAGATGCATTGGCAAAGTTCATCTACACGAGCTTGTTTGACTGGCTTGTAGAAAAGATCAATTTATCACTTTCCATGGGTAAACATAATATGGGGCATTCCATAAGCATTGTAGATATTTACGGATTTGAATCATTAAAGGTAAAAATTGCATTATTTTTCAAGTGCTTTATTATTCAAATTTCAACTGCTATTTTGTTGCAACTGTGTCTTCTAATTATTCAAATTTCAACTGCTATTTTGCTCCAGAAAAATAGCTTTGAACAGTTTTGCATCAATTATGCTAACGAGCGGCTCCAACAACATTTTAATCGACATCTCTTCAAACTTGAGCAAGAGGTAAAAATCTCTAATGTTTGTCATTCTTAAGGTTTCAAAGGGAATGATGGGCCCACTTCATACTTTCATATCCTTCTCCTTTACTACACAAAAATTGAGCCTGTGGCAGCATATTTGTCTGTGAATCTCATAACTCTTAATGGCGTCTTACAATTTGAATGAGTAATTATTTGAATAAGCATTTTGATATTGGAATGTTATTCATAGTGTGATGGTGCAATATTTTTTATTCCAGGAGTATTTGTTAGATGGGATCGACTGGAAAAAAGTAGATTTTGAAGACAACCAAGACTGTTTGGATCTCATAGAGAAGGTAATTTTCTCCCTAAATATAAATAAATAAATAAACAAATATATATATATATATATATATATATATTCCATATCCAAGAGTCTTGATGAGTATTGTTCCCTTTTGTTGTGGAATATGTGGTTTCCTACAGCATTCATGATTTAACTTGGTCTAAGTCTATATGTGTCATCTGTGCATGTGTTTTGGGGCATGGTGGCAGGCATCAATGACCTCCCTCTGCACCTTTTTTTTTCTTCCTTTTTAAATGTTAACATTTTACAATATCTTGTATTTATCGTCACACTGGTGTGCTTGAACAGAAACCTAATGGACTGATATCTTTACTGGATGAAGTATCGAATTTCCCGAAAGCTACAGATTTAACATTTGCCACTAGACTTAAACAGCACCTGAATGCTAACCACTGCTTTAAAGGAGAAAGCGATGGAACTTTCAGTGTTCGCCATTATGCTGGAGAGGTTAGTTTTTTACTTGTAGCTGTGCCTTTATGGATTCTCTATAAATTGTCCTTTAATTTGCTACAGTTAGTGATATCGAATAGAAATGGGAAATTGACTCTGGTTTGTACGGTGTAGTACCTGTTCATATGCTAGATCAGGGTGTATGCATGACAAACAAGAAGCATTGTTATTAGAGAATGCTGCTCATGTAGCAGAGTAGTTAATGAATTTATCATATTAAGTACATCAACAGAATGGTTAACCAATGTGTGGAGAATGTGGCATTGTTCAAAGCCATGGTGCAAGTTCCATTGCGTCCAATAATTAATTTGAAAATTGTACATCTTTACTACAAGAATATTTAACATGTCTTCATATACTATGAACTCATGCATCAAGTGATCATGCTAGCTGAGTTTTATCTGCATTTTCATCAGAGTATCATTATCTTATTGAGGAAGTGCTGAATATTTTTGTTTTATTTTTAATATAAAAACTTACATTTTTGCTGATCATTTAGGTGTTTTGAATATTCAATATCGTAACAGCAGTCTATGCTCTGTGGCTGGAGTCAGCACATAAAGCATGTTAGATATCACTTTTGTTCAGTTTAGACTAGTTGATTTGATGTTAGCTTGTTTACTTTAGGTTCCTTATGACGCGGGAAAATTCTTGGAAAAGAACAGAGATCCACTTCATTCTGAGATCACTGAATTACTCTCATCCTGCACTTTTCAACTTCCTCGATATTTTGCCTCTTCTCTACTCGAACAATCCCAGAATGTAAAAAGTTCACTGATACAATCAGGGATGTTGGCTTGTCAGAAGCAAGGTGTTGCCACAAAATTCAAGGTGATAATGCATGTTCTTCCTCTCACTTCCCACCCTCCCTTCTACCTCCTGCCACATTCACACACACAACAAAAGAACAAAGGATAAGAAAAGCTGAAGAAAACTGAAATTATGAACTGGTTGTACATTAAACATGTAAAAAAAAGAACTTCTCCCCATACATGATATATTTAGTAATGTTTTGTGCAACTTCCATCTACTATGCAGTGTCAGCTGTTCCAATTAATGCAGCATCTTGAAAGCACAAAGCCACATTTCATCCGATGTATGAGACCAAATCATAAGCAGATTCCTGGTGCCTTCGAAAAAGGTCTTGTCTTACAGCAGCTCCGATGCTGTGGGATCCTAGGAGTTGCTAGGATTTCGAGATCTGGGTACCCTACCCGGATGACCCATCAAGATTTCTCCATAAGGTGAAGTGCCACTATCCTTAATTTTCATTTATTTCTTGCTATACTGTATGGCTTCTCACAATATGCTGGCACAACAATCAGGTATGGGTTCCTACTTGGGGAAAATACGGCTTGTCAAGACCCTCTAAGTATGTCAATTGCCATTCTGGAGCAGTTTGGTATCCTCCCAGAGATGTATCAAGTTGGTTATACTAAATTGTACTTCCGAACAGGAGAGGTGAGCTTGTGTTTGTAAATGTCCACAACTTTCTAAAGCATTTCATTGGTTTCAGTATTATGTTGGCTCATAGTAAAGCTCTTGTAAGTTGCTTCTGGAAACTGGAAAAGATTGTCTAGATTAGTTTGTCTAATATTCTACTGTGGTGGACAGATTGGTTCCCTGGAAGATGTCAGGAAACACGTTCTCCAAGGTAGTCCCGAGGTGCATAAGTGTTTCCATGGCCATCGTGCTCGTCTAGATTTCCATAAACTCAATGAAGCAGTAATATCATTGCAATCATGTGAGGACAACTCCTACTGCATCATTTTGTAACTATAATATAACACTTTTGTTTATAGAAATAACGGGGGGTTGGGCCATCGTCTTACTTCTACTTTTTGTGGTGTAATTGTATATCTGCAGATGTTCGTGGTGAAATTGCAAGAAAGAAGTATAGTTCACTCGGGTTGAAAAAGCAGCTTACCCATGGGAAGCTAGATGAGCAGTTTATGGCAGTTGTGCAAATACAGTCTGGTAAAGTTTTTTTCTCCTTTCAGGTGTAGCCAATGAATCAGAACGTGGTATCCTCCTAATCTTATTCATTTTTGCAGTACTTCGTGGATGGTTGGCCCGGAGGCATTTTTGTCATCTCCAGAATTCAAAACGGTCAAATGTTAGCAAACAGAGACAAGGCAGGAGGACTTCTGATGTCAAGGTACTGTGTTGCAAAAGCCATAACTTGAATGCAATATTTGAGATCCTGATCAAGAATTAACTGTATCTTCTTACCTACAGAAAAATGAAAGGATGGTTGTTAGTAAATTTAAACATGCATGACTCCCTTCTTTCATTATTTTGTTAACGGTGTTTTTATCGGCTAAGCAGGATCTGCTTCCAGAAATGTTGCCTTCGATTGTTGAAGAACTTCAAAAGCAGGTTTCGGAGGCGGAAGTGACACTTGTACAGAAGGAAAAGGAGAACATGGCTTTGAGAGAGCAGTTGCAACAATACGAGGCACGGTGGTCAGAATATGAAACCAAGATGAAAGCCATGGAGGAGATGTGGCAAAAGCAGATGGCATCTCTACAAGTGAGCTCTTTTTTATTGTGTTGTTTGGAAAAGACTTTGCTAGTGTAAAACAAGTTTACCATCAAAAAAATTGGATCGTTCTAATTACCATCCTTTTTGTTTTTGCAGACGAGCTTAGCTGCAGCTAAAAAGAGCATTATTTCTGACAACACTATGAACCGTCTGGGAAGGCTCGATGGAGCCCAATCCCCTCAATTCGATGATTCTGAGGATATGTCGTTAGGAACTCAGACACCTGGTGGTAGCACCCCTCTCAGATATGTCAGCAACGGTATGGATGATTTGCTATCTCGGGACACAAATGGAGGTTTGAATCCTGTCAGTCATCTAGTGAAGGAGTTTGAGCAAAGAAAACAAACTTTTGACGACGAGGCTCGAGCAATCGTAGAGGTCAAATCCGGGGCTCATTCACCTTCTCTATCCCCTGCAGAGGAATTCCGCAGATTGAGAGACAGATTTGAGTCATGGAAAAAAGATTACAAGGTTCGGTTAAGGGAAGCAAAGTCAAAAGTACATAGGCTGGGCTGCGGTGAAGCTGAGAAACATAGACGGAAATGGTGGGGAAAGAAAAGCAAAAGATCATAGCATCAGAATGATTATTCTTTCTCTTCCCTTTAGCAATACAGCATCTACTGAAACGATCTCTCTCCCCACAAACTCAATGGGTCTAAAGCAGCGCTATGAGATTAGAAATGTGGATGTGTTTGTATATAAATCAATTTTGTTGTAATGTTGAAGTGTACCATCCAAGAGTTGTTCTGTATAGTCTCCATGTTAATGATGTAATAGCAGAGACCTTAGTTGAATGTAATTTGTTGTAGAAAACATGGAAGAGAAGTATTTTCATTGCCTCTCCTTATGATAAATTCATTTGAATCGATAAATTTCAAGTATGGTTATCTTCGAATCTCAAGGGTAGTTTCTGTAATCATCTGTGTCTGTGTATTTCAGGGAAAGTTGCTCAGAGAAGATCTTTCTCATTTAATCGATTAAATCAGGTGAGAATACTATAAACTCCGATACAATCATTACATAATCTACACATTGTATGCACTCTTTTGCATCCACACAGCACTAGATTGAACCTTATCATTATGATCCAGGTACAAACTTGGTGGCATAAACCCAGGCATTGTTAGCAACAGGGTTATCAAGGTGATCCAACAGGTTCTCGAGTGGCCCTTTTCCGGTGACAATCGCCTGAACAAAGAATCCGAACATGGAGAACATAGCGAGTCTTCCGTTCTTGATCTCCTTCACCTTGAGCTCTGCAAAAGTCACTGGATCATCAGCCAGGCCAAGAGGGTCGAAGTATTGGCCACCAGGGTAGAGATCATTGCCCTCTCCGACTCCATCAAGACCGTTGATTCTGAATCCTTCGACAAGGCCCATGAGCACAACTTGGAATCCAAGAACTGCTAGAATGCTTTGAGCATGGACAAGGTTGGGGTTGCCTAAGTAATCAAGACCGCCCTCGGTGAAGATCTGAGAACCGGCCTTGAACCAGACGGGCTCCTTGAAGTCCACACTCACATATTTTTCAAGAAGTTCTGGTGTGAGGCATCCAAGAGCTCCAAGCATGGCCCATCTTCCATGGATAACCTACAAGATTGGTCAACATTTATTATTCAACTTCTTTCAAATGCTGTGTGTTATTTGTTGTTTTTGCATTACAATCTCACAGGTATGTTGAAAGCACTGGAATCAAGATTATCAGTTTTGCCATGAAAAAGGAAAAGAAAAGAAAGGAACCTCAAGAGCCCTGTTCTTAGCAAAGGCCTCAGGATCAGCAGACAGACCAGCAGTGTCCCAACCGTAGTCGCCGGGGAATTCTCCGGTGAGGTAAGAAGGTGTCTGAGCTGAGAAGGGTCCCAAGTACTTAACTCTGTCTGGTCCATACCACAAGTCATTACCCTGTCAAAACAAGATTGTTCTCTTTTAGCTAACAAAACCACTTTGCAAAATCAAGATTAGACAATGGGGGTTATGAGTTATTACCATAGTGTATTTGGCATTTCCCATGGAGACAACATCTCTAAGAGCATTCCCATTCTTGGCTTGGCCCAAGAATGGAGTAGCCCTGACAGCTGCTGTGGAGCTTGCAAAACTAGCCATTGATGCCATTTACTCTATACTGCAATGAGTTGGAGTTCAATGTGTGTGTGTGTGTGTGTGTGTGTTTGGAGAAGTGAGATGTCAAGTTATGAAGGCTAGTTTTTATTTGTAGAGCGGAGAAAGAATCATGAGATGAGTGGTCAAGATTGTGTCTATTGAAATTGTGGCTGTTGATGTAACCTGGTTCATTCTTCCAACCAATCACAACCTTTTTAAAGATTTTTTCTATCATATCCTTCTATCCACAATTTATCTTCTGAAATTTCAGATTTTATATATTTGGTGATTTGCAACACGAAAAATTAAAAATTCTTCCCATAATAACAATAATAATAATAAAATCTCAAATGTTAGTGTGCAAATAAATATTGTCTTTATCGTCTCTCTCCCTTCCACTCCCCCTATCTTATTTAAGAAAAAAATATATATATATACATACATATATATATGAGAAGACGTGTAAAGATCTTTTATATATATATATATATATATATATATATGAGAAGGCGTCTAAAGATCTTATTATGAATTTGAAATCTGTATAACTAAATTTATATATTGTAGATTGAAATGATATAATCTAGTCTTAATTGTCTCTCCGCCTTCTGCTCCTCCCAGAAATGAAATCTAAAAAGACATTTGATAATGGATTTGAAATCAATATTACTGAATTTATATATTGTAGAATGATATGAATTTGAAAATTATCGACTTTAATTTTAAATTAACATTTAGATTTGGATGGATGTGTATCCTGCAACAATTTAAGTGAATTTGAAATTTTTTGATTTTAAATCTTTTCGAGTACCTTGATTGAAATGTGATTTTAGAATTTTGATTTTAAATCCTTTGCAAGTACAATTGAAATATGGTCTTAGAATTTTGATTTTAAATTCTTTTTGTAAGTACATTAATTGAAATATGATCATAGAATTGAAAAATGAAAAAAGTAAATTAAAAACTGTGAATGAATAGATGATTGTTAAGTGAATAGGACAATTGAAATTTAGTGGCATCATAACAGTGTTTAGGTTTATAAAAGGGTCGTCAATCAAGAAAAACAAAAAATTATAAAAGGAAAAGTGTCAATCCAGAAAACCAAAAATTTATAGAATGAAAAGTGGTTAGATTTATAAACGGAAAGTAAAAAATTATACAAGGAACAAAAAATTTATAAAAGGAATAGAGTTTAGATTTATAAACAGTAAACCAAAAACTTATTAAATGAAAAATGTTTGGATTTATAAAAGGGAAATTGTCAAAACAAATTTTAGGAAAAGTGTTTAGATTTATTAACGGTAAACCTAAAATTTATAGAAGGAAAAAGGTTTAGATTTATAAAAGGAAATTTTATAGGAGGAGATGTTTAGATTTATAAAAGGAAAAATGTTTAGATTCATTTGTAAAAGGAAAATTAATAAATTTAACCCTTAATAAAATGAAAAATGTTTCGATGTATGAAAGGAAAATTTATATAGGGAAAAGTGTCAAAAGTCAAAACAAGATTTAGGAAAGAATGTTTAGATTTCTCTAAACGGTAAAACCAAAATTTTATTATAAAAGGAAAAGTGTTTTGATTTTTAAAAGGAAAATTTATAGAAGGAAACTGTATAGCAGGAAAAATGTTTAGATTTATAAAAGAAAAAATGTCAAAAGTGAACATAAAAAAGTTATTATAAAAGGAAAAGTGTTTTGATTTTTAAAAAGGAAAATTTATGGAAGGAAACTGTATAGAAGGAAAAATGTTTAGATTTATAAAAGAAAACGATAAAAACTTATATACACATTGTGCATGAATTTACCACTTTCGATCCGGCCCATAAATCCTACCCGCACGCACCTCCAGGTCGCGGAAAATATCCGCCCAAATATGCTCCCAGGTGTCTGACCTTTATGTTATGTTAAATATACATTTTAGTAGTGTTGACATACATTTTAGTTATGTTAAAGTACCTTTTATGTTATGTTAACTATACCTTTTAATATTGTTAGTCATATATTTTAGTTATGTTAGACATACCTTTTATGTTGTGTTAACTATACCTTAGAGTAGTGTTAGACATACTTTTTAGTTATGTTAGTCATACTTTTTATATAGTTGTACCTTAGAATTTTTTTTAGATTTAGTTAAATATACATTTATGTGTTCATAAGATGACCATTATGTATTTTTAAGTATATCTTTATAAATCAACTATTTAAGGCACATTATGTATAAATTCCAAGACGACCTTTATGTTAAGTTACTTATACCTTCTGTCTCAATAAGGTGACCTTTATGTATTATGAAGAATACATTTTATAAACAATAAGGTGACCTTTATGTATTATGAAGAATACCTTTTATAAATAATAAGGTGACATTTATGTTTAGTTACTTATACATTTCTGTTTCAATAAGGTGACATTTATGTATTATGAAGAATATCTTTTATAAACAATAAGTCGACCTTTATGTATTATTAAAAATACCTTTTATAAACAATAAGGTGACCTTTATGTATTATTAAGAATACCTTTATAAACAATAATGTGACCTTTATGTATTATTAAGAATACCTTTTATAAACAATAAGGTGACATTTGTGTATTATTAAGAATACATTTTATAAACAATAAGGTGACATTTATGTATTATTAAGAATACCTTTATAAACAGAACTAAAATAAGTCAGTTATATATACAATATTTCAAAAATTGTATCAGACGCATTAATAAATTCATCTTCATTAGTAGATAACTCAACTATTTCATATGTATTTGAATGATCATCTATCATAAAACATTAAGAACACGAAATCAGATACAATTTTATATTTTTCGAACTGATAATGGATTTTTAAATTTTAAAATAATAGTCTCGCATCGCGATATGGAGAAGAGGAGGTTTGAGAGAAATTGTGAACATTGTGCTTCGAGAAAGAAAAACAAAAAACGAAGAAGAAGGGGAAAAGAGATGAGAAGGGATAAGGGCATTAATTAACAAAAAAAAAAAAAGGTATTATATAGTTTTCTGTCTGGGCCGGATCGGACGTGCAACTTGTTCTTAGCCGCTTAAAAAAAAAAGGGAGAGAATGAGAATTGCGGTGAGCGTGGATCGAACACGCGACCTTCAGATCTTCAGTCTGACGCTCTCCCAACTGAGCTATCCCCGCTGATATTGCTTGTCTTAACCCAAATTTGATTTTAATAATTTTACTTATAATATTTCGAGGTAAGTACAATTCTACTAATATTTAGTCATAATTTACAGTTTTTTCTAGAGCTAGAAAAGTAAATATTAAAAAGATGATATATATATATATATTATAAGATGAAAATATTTAAAAAAGGAAAATAATATTAAAATAAGATTGATAGTGCATTTTCACCAAAATGAAATAATTTCTCCAGAATTAGTTGCAAATCTGTAAAGATGTAACGAGAATTAGTGTTCAATCCAGAATTATTATTTTTTATTTTGGAAATCTGATACTTGTGGAGGTGAGCAAGTTTTCATCTACAACCATCTCAACCTCTATTTCAACATATTACCTTCCAAAATATTACCCGAGGAAGATCTAATCTTCTATTTCATATTGATGTTATATTTGATGTTTCAAAATAACTACTACAACTTCAAATATAAAGATAACATCACTAATTTATATGTGGCATGAATTAAAAATAATAAAATATAAAATGAAATACCAAAATTGAAGTAGACGATGCAATTCGGGTCTTATCATGTTTCTTCTAATACTTGGCCCTCTACTAAAGCCCTTTTTGAGATTGCACTAATCTTTATATTCTTCTTTTTCTTGAGTTTTTATTTTCAAATTGATGATACTTACGTGATGAAATTGAAAATGATCAAAAAATGAAATAGTACAATAGTTACACATAGAGCCGGCAAAATGGGCCCGGCCCAATGGGCCAGCCCGTTGAGCCCGAAAATAAAGCTGGACTGGGTTCGGTTTTGGCGGCTCTAGTTACACAGTTCAACTTCTAACATAAAATAAACACATGACAAAAAGTAGGAAACTTAATAGATGCCGCTGAAATTTTACAAGCTTAAATTAATAATATGACTAAAAAATCTAAAAAAAAAATCCTACAGGTTCGGTTTCAGATGATATAAGTATTGGTTAAGGAAGTAGAAGATGAAATATGGAGTGGAAGAAATGAAAAGAAATAAAGCCCGAAAATGATGGAGAAGATCGATGAGATTTAGGTTTCAGGTTCAAGTTGTTGAGTGTTAGATCCTTTGAAGAGAAGAATAGCAAGGCTCCCTATGCAGAAATGGATGAAACAGCCAAAGCAATGTGTCACAAATGAACCAAAATCTGTCCCTACTATACATTGCCATCCACCTCCATATATCCTGTCAAATTCCTGCATTTTCATTTGCCACATTCATCAATTAATTCAGCTTTATTTCTCTATTTAATTCTCAGATCGATATTCATTACCTAAAAAGAATGTTTTAGAGATTGTCAGCTCCTTCCCCATTAAAAATTACATGTCTTACAATATTTTGAATCGATCTGACCCCATATTGCATTTTCTTCAATATACGTTTGATGTCAGTGCATATGCAATATTGTTCTAAATTCGGTTGTTACCAATATATAGTAATTAAATAAGGGTTGATGTTCATGTTACATTGGTTAATTTTCCTTCCAAAAATATTTTTGAAATAGTTTCTGATTAAAGCTGGAGGGTCAATAAAGACTAATATTTCATTTGTATTGTATTTATACATGACATTTCAAACACCATACAATAATTCATCATTTGTATTTCTGAATTTATTGAATTGAGGTTATCATCTAATTGCTAATTATACAGTCATACAAAACGACCAAAGCTTCACCGTTTTGCTAAAAAGTTAAAAAAAAGGAAATGACATGTGGCACTTAATCTCAACCAGAATCTAGCGCCACAAGTGGTCGAATAACTAAAGTTATGGCAATTTTAACCGACGCCTAACTTAATGGAATTTTTAGAATATTATACGATGAAATATTATTTCAACGGAGGATTGAAACTACCCCATTTGCTCTTGTTATCTTCTGATCATCTTAATTATATCCCAAATTCATGGTCTTGATATATATGATATAAAAAACTTTATAAAATAATTATCGGAGTTTTAACAAAGCATACAAGATTTCTCTTCACCCTTCTAATTTTTCCGAAAACATTTCATCTCATGTTTCGTTACATTAATATAAATCATGTTATATGATTGATGAAAAGAATCACAAAGATAAAAATATAGGAAAAGAAATAAGAGATTTGGAATAGTGTAAATATAGAAATTAAAAGAAATACCTTCTTAATGAAACGAGCAATTTCAGTGGCATCAGTGACATCAAAGAAGTCGAGTGCTTTAGCAGCCAAATGAAGTGCATCTTGTTGCATGGCTTCTAGCATATCTGTCTCCCCTACCACTGCTTTCCCTTCCAACATTTTTTTATTTTATTTTTCAAGAAAATTGAAAGAAACTAATTATAATTTATGCCTAAAGATATAATAAAATGATCAAGTTTTCTTCTTCTCTATAAGTGATCTCAATTCCTCCTATTTATACGATGTAGGTGAGGTAGGGTGAGTGGAGCAAGTGTCCCCAATTATTTAGCTGCCAAGACTAGGGATTCCTTTTATGTGGTGCCTAAAGTTTTGGCATGTGGATTGAATATTCTTATTCTTTATTATATATTCTTTTCCCAAATTAAAAATTAAATTATGATCCTTATCATGTTATGTATATATATTTCATTTATCACATATTAGTTTATATATAATAAAATGCAATATAACATGATAACAGAAGACCCGAAAATCGTATATTAATTATTGGTTAATGCTAATAGTCATAGAGGACTGAAATATTTATGTTACTGAAATTGTATCTTGTTTTATTAATTAATTAGTAACAATCACCCAATAATATATGTGTGTATATAGACCAAGAATATTTGATGAAATTGGATCTCTGAATTTACATCCATATATATGGTGTGGCAATATTGTAAAGTTGAAGAGATTCCAGATCCATCTTTAACCACGACAGATGGCTAATTTTTCGTGGGTGATCAAATTGGAGCATGCCATTTGGATGGATGTTATATATATGTACTAAGCACTATCACGTTATTGCCAAGAAAATCCAAACGTCATATCTCTTTGCACATATTATGAACAATTTTTTTATTACTAAATTACTTGGGATGTGAAATCTATTAAAAATCCTCAGATAAATAGCTGCTATTTTCTTTGCTTTTATGCTTCAATTAATCAAATTGTGAATAGAAAGAGGAAAGGAGAAGTCCCTTCAAATTCTACAGGTTAATCAATAAAGACTAAATATTGTAGTTTTATGAATTGAGAGAAATTGCATTTGTTTCCTTCAAAAAAGCCATAGAAAATGATAACGGGATCATCAAGTCCCTTCAAATTCTATTAGGTAAAGAAAAAAATGAATAGTTAGGTAAAACAAAACATGAAATAACTAAATCATGCAAAATAAATGATACATACCGACACATAATGAATTGAAAATATATGAAAATTATGATTTATATATCTGGATTTAGCAAAAAGATAAGTGGGACATAAAAGTTTGAAATGGTTGGTTGAAGAAAAGTGGTAAATTACGCAAGGTATGGTTAAGATGGAGTGTCAGTGTCAGAGAACCACCGCCTTCACACATATATTCTTTTATATATTTCTGAAAATTATAACACACAATTCCAGCTCACCCTTTTTAAACAAACTACGTGCCACCAACTCCACCTTCACCTACTCTCTTCCAATATGCCAAATTGCCAACTATATTCTTCTAACCTTCGCCAACTTCGCACGGATTACTTTATTTTATCTAATTTCACCTTCATCAATCATCCTGAACTATTTAAATTAACTTTAATGCTATTCATTTTATTATAATATTGACACTGTAGTATTAAGTTATTTTCATTTTAGATCATCCATAGCTGGCATAATTGGCATAATGTGTTATTATTTTAATACATATATACTATTCTGTGTTTTATTAATATACTATAATTTTATTAGATAACATAATGTGCAAGTGTTGTGAAATTAAAATATGAATTCTTATGGCGTTTTCATTATTTTGCACAAATTACAACATATTTGCTAGGAAACATTTATAAAACTATTGACAACCCATATGATCAGGGTTTTGTATTTGCAAATTCTAAATTTAGAGAGTAACTTCGTAAGTAAAATTAAATTCTGAGGTCATTTATTTCATAACAAGTACAAATAGTGAAAAACAATTGTTCCTATTTTTTTTTTTTTTTTTTTGAGAAAATTGCCTCTAAATCGACAAAAGTGAGGCAAACTGTACACACTGCATGAAAGGATTGATACGGCAAAAATAAAATAAAAATATCAATTGATATCAAGTTCAAACTTGAAGAGAATGGCCCCTTAAAAGAAGAAGTTCAAGAACATGTATATAACACGTAACCAAGCGATTCTCGCCATTTCCATCTCCTCTTTTCTCTCTTCACCATCTCTCTCTCTCTCTCTCTCTCTCTCTCTCTCCCCTCGTTCGTACATCATCTCTCTCACATTCTCTCTTTCTTTTCTTTGAAATACCAAAAATAAAATAAAAAAGAAAACGAGAAGAATATATAATCAATTCATATATTCTTTCTCAGGGGACAAAATGGCGCCCCGTCTCTTAAAATGTTTCCGGAAAGGGTCCTCCGATTCGAGGCACGACGAGAAAGTAACGGCGGACTTGACGACGGAGGAGCAGCGGAGATGCGGGCCTGTGGTGGTCGAGCTCTTCTCGTCCCAGGGCTGCGCCACCTCTCCGGAGGCGGAGCTCCTCTTCTCGCGGCTGGGAAGGGGCGACTTCAATCTTGATGTTCCGTTAATCTTGTTGGCGTACCACGTGGACTATTGGGACTATATGGGCTGGAAAGACCCTTTTGGGTCCACCCAATGGACCGTGCGCCAAAAGGCCTACGTTGAGGCCTTTAATCTTGATACCATCTTCACACCCCAAATTGTCGTTCAGGGCCGGGCCCAATGTGTCGCTAATCAGGAAGATGCTTTTTTATCCTGCATCGCATCTGCACCCAGACTCCCTGCACCAACCTTCCAGGTCAGCTTCCACATTCTTCTTCATCTTTTTTTTTTGGGGCAAATTCTCAGATAAATCTTTTTTTTTTTTTGTTTCTTTTAATCTTTGATATAGTTATTCTTTAGAGCCAATTTATAATTATTACTAGTATATATTTTAATTAAAAAAAAGTAATATACAATATATTTATAATGTAATTAAGCCAATTAGACCAAGGCCTCCAAAATCGTTTTATAGCTACATAGTACATTGAATACCTCTTGAGGAGCTTTAATAAGAGGGACATAGACCGATTTTTTTATTCTAGCAAGTGGTTAGTGATTATATATTAGTCTTTAACTACGTCAAGAGATATTGGTAAAAGTGAATTAACATAGCACATTATAAGTAAGATTAGGTGTTGTTTGTTATTGTTGTTATATATCTAGACTTTTCAACTACTGAAATTAAGAGCCGAGTTCGATCAGGGCCATATTTGTTTAATTTTGTCAACCTTATACCAATCAACTTTCGCTTCTCAAGTTAACATTCAAGAATAATGATTAAACATTCAAGAATTTTAATAATTAGTGGGTTTAAATAATCATATGGTATAAGATAGTAATTGTGTCCTAAATCAATATGTTAATGCAGTACTTAATTACTTATGTTGCAATAACTCCATTTGTTTATGTGGTGGTTGGTTTTTGGTTGGGACAACCTAATATGGTTGTTGGTTGGCCACCTTCTTAGACAAGGAAATATTTAACTGGGCAGCACATGTGAGCCACATAATAAGTAGCCTTTACCATTTCACATGGTATGATCTATTGCATTGCATACACCTCTGCATTCCATTAGTGAAGTATTATCGTTAAATTGTATTCCACAATATATATATAGAGTTAAATTTCGGGTCAAATCAATTTTAATTGGATTTAGGTTTTCTGTTATGGTATTTTAACAACACAGTCTCCTTCTACACTGCTTGAATGGTGTATTGGTTCATAGTTTCAATCAAAATACTTAGTTTGATTAGACTGAAAAATGTATAACTATGTGAACAGGCAACGTTCGAGAAGCGGACGCCAGATTCATTACAAGTATCATTAACAGGAGCTTTAAGGACAAAAGTGGATGATGAAGGTGTTAATGTGATGGTTGCTCTGTATGAATCGGGTTTAGTGACGGATTGCCCCAGTGGAGCCAACAAGGGTCGGGTTTTGGCGAATGACTATGTTGTGCGACGCCTTGAAAAGTTGTGCTCGATGAAGGATATATCCGCCAAGAAAACGGTGTCAGGAGTGGTGAATTTTGGCCTGTGGGAGGGTTTTAATGCAGCTAAATGTGGAGTTGCTGTGTTTGTGGAGAACCCATCTCATCAGATATTTGGTTCACAGAGCTTTCAGTTGCCAGAGAAGCTATAAAAAACTGTCTGCAGTTTATGGTTCATCCAATTATGCCTAACTTCTTTGCCACGTTCACTTCTTGTATGTACATTATGATGACGTCTTGGTTTTTTCATATTTCATCTCCATCTCTCTCAACTTTTTGTATCTACATTATGACGTCTTGATTTTTTTATAATTCCTCTCTCTGGATTTGAAGTTTAGGTGATGTATAGACTATTATCATTGAAATTTGAGTTGTTCTGGCGTTATGCAATGTTTACATTTCATGTGCAGTAAAATAAAAAAAAAACAAAAATAAAAAACAACAACAACAAACAAACAAACAGTATAAAGGGCAAAAAAACTAGAAAATTAGAAAACATGGACATAATTTAAAATAGTTTATGTAAATTGTAAAAGAGTTGTATTAGAGATTGAGTTGGACTGGTGTGCAACGAGTGCATGGATCTTAGATCCATGCACTCGGGTCAGGTCGGGCTGAATCCGCGCGTTTTCTTCTTTTTTTTCCACGTATTTTTTTTTTTTGGTCCTGACCTTTATGTTGTGTTAGACATATCTTTATATTATATTAGTCATACCTTTATGTTATATTAGTGATACCCTTATTTTCAAATTTCATAATTTAACCCTAAACCCTAATTTCGGCACAATAAACCCTAATTTGACACAAGTTGTAGATATTTACATTTATGTAATATTACTTATACATTTATATGAGATTATTTATACATTTATATCAACATAAACATATATTTATGTAATATATATATAAGAGTACAACGAATATAATTAAAATGTATGACTAACATAACTAGAAGTATGTCTAATATAACTAAAATGTATGAAAGGTATTAATATGTCAATTTAAAAAAAATGCTAAGATACAGCTAGCCTTACAAAAGGTATCTATAACATAACTAAAAGGTATGTCTAACACTACTAAAAGATATACTTAATATAATACTAAAGGTATGACTAACATAACTAAAAAGTATGTCTAACACAACTAAAAAGTATAGTTAACATAACATAAAAGGTATGTCTAACATAACTAAATGGTATGCCTAACACTACTAAAAGGTATGGTTAACATAACATAAAGGTCAGACACCTAGGAGCATGTTTGAACGGATTTTGTCCGCGACCTAGAAGCGCGTGTAGGCGCGTCAAAGCGCCTAACGGGCCGGGTCAGAATTGGTGCATGGATCACAGATCCATGCACAATGTGTATATAAGTTTTTGTGTTAGAGATGACATTAGATAAGACGGAATTGTTCACTTACTCATTATGGAAACATGTCGATGTATCACATAGTGGCCACTAATGCAAAACACACTTCTATAATGTTATTTTATGTAGTACAAATGTTTGAAATGTCATAACTTTATACCTTATATATTACATAAATATTTTTTTTTTATCATTTGAATTAGCCAAAAAAATACAGAATTTTTTTAATATTAAATACGTAATGTTATTAATATATTATCAAAATTGAAACTAATATATGACAACAAAATTATTAGTTTAAATTAAAATATATATATTTTACAAATATCCCTAGTTAAGCAAAACCAAAATTGACGAATTAGAAATGAACTTTAAGTTTGGTGCAAAAATAATATTATCTTAGTACAAGTAATATCAGAATAGAACAAACGGACACAGACCCATCTCTGCTTTAGAATAGTGGGACTGTCAATTTCAGAGTAATTCTTGTTTGGGTGCTTTCAAAATGAAATTTAATTTCAGAATATCAAAGAAAATATTTACAATAAAAAAAGTAGAGACAAGAAAGGTGACATTCCTATACATACACACATTACCTCACAACTGATGATCGGAAATAGTTCTACTCCGATCACCATCCATCACAGGAATCCCATCAGCAATCATCAAATGCAAATCACTACTTCAGAGTGAATCCACTGCTTCTACCTGCTGCCGAGCAAGATATTTCTCCCTCCGTTCTTTCTGAGAGAGAGACAGAGAGAGAGAGAGCAATTAGCAACAATAGCATAAAATTTGACTAGATATAAAGTTGTGCTGATGGGGAAGTATAGATAGTTGAATACTAAGTTACTAACCCATTCATCTATAACAAGACCTTCACCAATCATTTGTGGACCTGTGTCTGCTGGGGGTTTCTTGCGAGTTTCTAATGCAGCGTCAGCTTCAGCCAGTTGCCGTTTCAGTTTCTCAAGTGCCTTATTCACAAAGTCATGACATGAGGGAGGAAACAACACCACTGTTTACATTCAAGACAAAACTAATTTAAAAAAAAAAGCTTACAGAATTAGAACGCTCCGGATCAAGGAAAACGACCCGCAATACACGTTCAACAATTACTTGATCCCTTTGCTCGTCAAACTGCATATAATTCAAACAGTTGCTCATGATAAATCAAGATTTGATATTCATTCTCAAGACAATTCACCCTACCCCAGATTAGACCATAATTTGTCACATTTAACTAGTCTACGTTGAGAAAAGTAGAAGCAGTGAGTTATTCAGTGAAAATGCATGCAATACAAGTTGTACGAGCTGACACTATCAAGCCATATGCAATTGCATTCTAAAATGAGGACTATAGAATGCAATAGACCAGTCAGGATCATTTTTCTAGCTAAAGCAAAGAACAACTCATCATCATAATCCTTCTAGAAGATAACATACACTTAAAAGTACAGAGTATTATGATTATCACTTCATTAGCTTCACAATAATAAAATGTTTCAGAGATATATCTAAATGCATTTTAGTGGATAGTCTCATCTTAGGAAACCAATGGTCCAAAGCAAATAAATTTACTTGTCCAACTAAAAGGTTAAGTCTCAACGAAGCCAAAATGGAGAGAAAAACTTGTTATAAAGATCTACTAATAAGTTCAAATATATAGCTTGCTCTTTTCAAAAAATGATAGAAAAGAGAGACAACAGTGGATTCTTTGACTTGGGATATTAAAAACATTGTTCATCAGGTATGATGATATCTTGAATAATTTCTACAAAATGCAATGTGGTGATGCATATAGAGATGGTGGATAGGACCCACAAGTGACCTTCTAAATGAACTTGGATTGCAATTGAATATAAAGATTTAGAGCTATGGTCCAAACCACATTGACAAAAGGCATCAAGTCTATTTGGATGATTTCATGTGGTAATAGACTTCATATCTTTTAACAGCCACTTATGCTGATTGTTCCCCGTCATCATGGTGGATTATTAGAGTCAGTTACTCATTTTCCTTAATTTCCATTCAAACAATATTACTGCATCACTTAATCCTGCATGATTCAGTGATCATGAACAATATTTAGCTAGCAAATACTACCAATGTTGCTATTTTTTAAATCACAGCAAACACTCACCAACTCAGGCACATAATCTGTCCCTTCTTTCACCTTAAGACTCACAATCTTGAACTTAACCTTGCGCCTCTGATTTATAGGCTTTTCGTTGTTCTCAGGTTGCTCCACAAACTTGAAAACTGTAAATGAAAAATAAAGGAAAATTTATTCCGGATGGATATATCAAGTTGCATAAAGATTGTATACAAAAGAGTTTTGATTAAACGTGTCTCAGGTTAATTACCAGTAGCTATGATGCTTTCTCCAGGGGCAAGGATACCTCCAGGTGGACGCATATAACAACTCTTTGGAGCAGTAGTTTGAAACTAAAGATGAAAAACAGTCAGGCCAATTTCTAGTTCACACCAATAAATTGCATCTAAAGCACTTAAATTTCAAGGGCCAACAACTACTTTGAACCTTTCTTTTTCCCAACTAAACAAGCTAAATTTGGAATTTCAATGAATATATCAATTAAACACTAACATGAACAAAATTTTAGATTATTTGACTCATGTTAGACAGTACAAAATGGAATAAATAATAAATAGTAAACAGCTTGAAAATCACAGAGAAAAGAACTAAAACCTATAATCATCAAAACCCGGAAAAACTACCTTGAACGCCACGTGAGACTTGCTCGAGTTTTTTATCCTAACCGCACTTCTCGCCTGCTTTCCCGGTTCATCTACACCATTAAAATCACACGAAACATGAATTCATGAATCAATCACCAAAAGCAAACATAAATTTCCCATTCATTATAAATCAGCAAACAGCAAAGAGAAATCAGCAAACAGTCTCACACCCTATTACATTTTTTAAATTATAACAAGGCGAAGTGTAATTGTGTATCGATAATGAACTGATGATTCATTTACCATAAATAAAACTAATCATAATGTTTGCTTTTACCAACAGAAAAATGAATAGACAGCCATAACTTACAGGGGAAGTAAAGGTTGCTAGAAGGATCGAGGCGGAGCCTCCGCCGCCCTGGCAGAAGCAATCTGGCGACAGATGAGACTTTGGAGGAAGAACTAGTGTTTGAAGCAACGCCGCCGTTTTGATGAGTATGGCCCTGCGATTGATTGTGAATATTCTGCGTAGAAGAAGAAGAGGATGAGGAGGCGATTGCCGATTGCCAGAAAGGGAAAATCCGCCACTTTTTGTGGCGGTGGTGGTGGTGATCGTCAACTATAGCCATGTTCGCCGGTATGTGACGTAATATCCCGATGTACGATAATTCCTATTATTGGTGCAGTTTCAGGAATGGATTGAGGAGTTGACTAATTATCTAATGTTGGGTAGCAGAAGAAAGTCAGAGGATGAGGCTTTATATAGCGTCCCAAATATTTGTTCTTTTTAATTACTTAATTCCAGAGAGAGAGAGAGAGACGCGCAACTTCGGACTTCAAATAAGGGTTGAAAAGTTATTTGATTTCGATTTGACGTCCGTTCACTCGATTATTGTTTACAACTAGTCAAAATTGGTAAGAAAGTAAACTCCCTCGTTAAAAATAAAAATAAAAACACTAACGATATTCATTTTTCTGAATTTTTTTTTATTCATTTAAATCATCACAATCGTTTAAAAGGAAAGTCTCATTTAAGTTCGGTAGCTCATTACAAACAGCAAAATTAGTAAAACCATAAGTTTGCCTTGTAAGAATACGAATAATTCTATTGAAGTTAATCTTTTAATAAACTTAACTGAAAAACGGAATTTTTATAGAAAATAATTAGAAATGCTCATGATGATGGAGTCAAATTCTATATTATTATGATCTCGCATTCATTCCACTTTTAGTAGTAAAACTAAAATGAATCTCAATCTCAAATTCTAAATATGATCCACATATAATTCGTAGCTCCATCACATGAATTATCAAACATATGAACCATGGTGGTTGATACAAACTAATATATACATTACACATAAACCATTATTCATTTATATTAATGTTTTAATTTAAAAGCATTTCATGAAATTATTTTGTGATACAAAACCTCATTATTCACAATTCAAATCTATTTTCACAGATCAATTTTTATTCAAAAAATTATAAATTTTAAATTAACATATCTTAAAAAATTAGATCAATAACATGATTTTATAAGAATGGTACTCATTTTAAAATGAATGGACTATGAAATGTAAATTTTTTATTGACGGCGGTGGCCAAGGATGATCGAGAGAAATAACGCAATCAGTGACAGTTCCTCATTGGATGATTGTACTTTCTTCCAATTAGGAACTAGTATTAAATATAATAAATATTTTGTATTATAGTATATATGTGGCAAATTACATTAAATATACTTAGCATTATACAACTGTACACATCCTGTGTACAAATAAATAATGGATGATAATTGATATATATTATTCTTTGAAATATATAAATATATATATATACATAATAATTATTATTATTATAATATTATTATTATTATTATTATTATTATTATTGTGAATTAGATATTGGTCGGCTGGGTTTGTTGGTGTTGGTTAGTTGGAAGGTAGGAATTAATTAGGTATTTAATGACATTCCCCAGATGATATGTTCTCTTATTCACTGTTTGGTTTGTCAAATATTAATATGTAGATACTCATTTCATCCACTATTATAATGGTGATTTCTTTTATTCACCTTTTGGTTACTCAAATATTAATATTTGCAGTCTGCACACACCTATTTTGTAAATAAGCTTTAATTGGTTAAAGTTGAAATAAATACTTCAATTATAATGTTTGCAGTGAAGTGGGTTATATTGAATTAATTAGCTTTTATTCTAAGAGAAGACAGAGCTTTTATTAGGAGGAACCAGAAATTTCAATTCTAACCTACTACTTTCATGTTGTATTATGACCGGGTCTCAATCATCCTCATGTTATCTTTCATCCCATTTGTAATTAATTATTAGGAACTTTAATTTCATGTGCTTTTGTATGCCTATAAATAGTGGATGTAGCCTACAGAAAATTGGAATAAAAAGTTAATTTTACCTTCTCTATCTTATGTTCTATTAGATTATTATTTCTCTACTTTAGTTTTATGTTATAGCTCTCTAATGACATATATAGTTAATTTAATAATATATTTACTTTTTTGATATATATGATATGCACACGATATAAAGTCGCTAAGATTGTTTGTCATATAAATTGATAGAGTAATATAAGATATCATAATACAACTAAAATGGTACTATGTAATTTTTTCAAGCTCACAAGTTAATTTCAAAAGGATCACTACATATGTGACACGTTAATATTAGAGTTGTTGTGGATCACAAATCAAATACAAATAATTGTAATCAATAACTCAATAGTAACCTAGCTATTAATTACTTGATAGTTGGCACCTAGTGGACAATAATGAAAAGTTCTAACCAAATTAAATATGCATTTTTCCTTCATGCTATGATAACTCAAATTCAGGTATTTCAAATCCTTGGTAGCTTTGTTATTTATAAATTTGATTGATTAAATTCTACATAATTTTTAATGGAGCCTTCCACACATCATTTTCTACAAAAAAATCCAAGAATTCCAAAAGTTCAATAATAGGTTGTTACATGTAATTTTTTGGCTCCATTATTGAAATGAAGGGCCCATCTGGTTAAATGTGTGATAAAACACTGCTTTCAATGTTGTTTTCATACTTGAATCATCAATGGTGTGGCAAAAAATATCTTCGATCCATTGATTTGAGTTTTTGGTTTTTTAAAATTAAGCTTTAAAAGTGTTAAGGTGGAAAATAAATGTCCATGACCACTTGAATACTCATTTCGCCATAATCATATAGTCTTTTTTTTTTCATACAAGACAAGAATAACATTAAAAATGACAAAAATACAAACAAATTTTTTAAGTTTACCCCTATTTAATAGAATAGGTTTTTTCACTATTATACATATCACATTAACTAAATGAAAAAATATATAATATTATTAAAAGAATGGACAAATATAATGCTAAATTTTGATCAGAAAATGAAATGTAGTCAATACAATGTAATCATTTAAGTCTTATTGGAGCTATTTCGAACTTTTAACAAAAATAAAATATAATTTTGAAAGATTCAAACTATGATATTCATAGTTTGGGCTGAAATAAAAAAATTATAAGAGCAAGGCAATGGGCCCAGTAGGCCCAAAACGAAGTGCTTCAATCATCTTCAGCTCCATCATATTCTCAGTCTCAAGACTCTCAACTAGGAGAGAGAATCCAACCTTCAATTTACTGTTCCCCTTTAAAAAGAAAATAAATATTATTGCATGGTTATTATTATTATTCTTATTATTATTTGGGAAAATTGTGCAAAAATCAGGATTTTTTTCAAAATTACAATTTTAACATTATTTTTTGCTATTAGCAAATTTAATATAATTTTTAATGTTTTGTGCATTCATAACTAATTGACAGGTTTCGGGAATCAAAAATACCCAAATTTTCAAAAACTATGAAGAAAACTTCAATTGCTACATGTAATAAACATATATTAATTTGACCTAAAAATACTAATTTATAAAATTAAAAATGCTCAATATCTATTTGTTTGTTACAGATGCAAAAAAACATTGAAAGTCATGCTAAATAACTTAAATTTACTAATAACCAAAAATCATTATATTAAAATTACAATTTTGCTTTTAACAACAATTAACCTTATTATTATTATTATTATTATTATTATTATTATTATTATTATTATTATTCTTTTTTGGCACCAAACAGGATCATCTATTTCATAATATGTTTCATCTGGTGTTCCAAAATAATCATCACACGCTGAGCGTAAAAGATAACATCTTCAATTTATACATAATATGAATTAAAAGTAATATAATACAAAATGAAATACCAACTTTGAATAGAGGATCTCGTTCGTTTTGGCACTTGCAAGGTGCAACTAATCTATGAAAAGCTCCTACTTTATAGGCTGTAAATTGAAATTAGTAAATTATCGATCATATTGAATAGTAATACTGATTTGTCTCTAGCATTTTAATATGCTATGGAATAAAGAGTTAATTGTTAGAAAAATTACAACCTTTACTCAGATTGTCATTTTAACCAAACTTTTCAATATTAGTCAAAATAATATAACTTTATATATTTAGTATGTTTTTGGACTAAAATCAGCTTTTGAAAAATTGTATTTTTTTTAAGGGTTAAATGCAAAAAACAACCCAAACTATCGACTTTTTTCAATTTGCAACCTAATCTTTTTTTTTTTTTCCGATTGCAACCTAGTCTTCTGTAATTTGCAACCTCCGTCCACTTTTTGAGCATTTTTCCGACGAAAATATCATCAAGTGACTAGCACATTTATCATTTCAAGAGTAAAATCATCTTTTACATTATGTATCTCACAAAATAAAAAATAAAAATGATTTTTCCCTAAATAAAAAATTAGGGTCTTTCGCCGGAAAAATGCCCAAAAAGTGCACGGAGGTTGCAATCGGAAAAATTACAGAAGACTAGGTTGCAATCGAAAAAAAAAAAAAGATTAGGTTGCAAATTGAAAAAAGTCGATAGTTTGAGTTGTTTTTTGCATTTAACCCCTTTTTAAATAAGCTCGAGGGGAGTGGAGGGGAAGGAAGAAAGACAAAAACAACTAAAAAATTTGGGTGAAAAGTTGTATATCAATAGATAATGATTTATTTTTTTCACTATCTTAGTTAAAAAAGATACTATATATATAAGGTTATGTTATTTTGACCAATAGTGAAAAATTTGGTTAAAATGACAATTCAAAAAAAGGTTGTGATTTTTCTGACAATTAACCCTAGAATAAATCATGTAACTTTTTCGTCAAAAAAATAAAATAAAAAATCATGTAACTAAATGTTTCCTTCAAAAGATAAAATGAGAGTGAACAGAGAGTCATCCTTAATAATATACTAGTAGTTGTCCCCGTGCTTTGCACGATTTGTTATATAATATGTATTAAATATCAACTATTTGATAATACAGTTTAACTAATTATAAGCATTTTGAAGATATAAAGTATTTAACAATTAAAAAAATATGAATTTACTTAACTATAATCTTGTTTATTATATATCCATTTGGACAATCTGTAATTAATAAAATTAAAAGTATCAATTATGAATTTCAAATTAAACTCAACTACTTAAACTAAAGATATATATATATATATATCTTATATATATATATATTATAAACAATACACAAAAAATGAAAATTTTACTTAAGAACTTGATGCAAATAATGTCAATCATGTATTTTCAACCTTCATTTTAAAATAAATTGAATTAAAAAAAATGACATTTTTAATATCGCTTAACATTGAAAATGACAGATAGCCATGTATTTTATACTTGAATACTTAATAATATTTTCATCATTAAAATATATCGATAAAATACATTAATGTTTTCCGTACAATGTTGATGGTATTTCATATTTGAATATACTAATATTAATCTAAAAATATTTAGAATGACATATAATTCCATACTACACACACATATATATATATATATATATATATATATATATATATATATTAATTTCTTTAACAATGTTACATTTATTTATTTATATTAAATATGATATTAGATATCCCTAAATAAATTAATATTTGTTATTAAGTTTATTTTTGAACAATATCTATTATTGAGATTTATGAAATTATATTCAATAAAAATTAATTTAATTAAGACCAAGAAAAAAATATAAATGAACTAATAAAATAATTATAGTATTAAATTAAATGGATCAATTAGATAAATTGAAAAATCTATATAATATTACAATTCCTAATATAATTAATTCATTAATGAAAAAACCTATTACATTTGATGGTCATGGTATAAGAATCATCTTACAAAAAAAAAATATTAATATTTATAAAACTCAGACCCCGAAATGATTTGTAAGATGAAGCAAAAATCTTCATAACATGAACTTATAATAATTTTAATTTTTTTATAAAATTCAAAATCATCTTATATAATGATTTTCCAAAAATTATCCATTGTGAATTATGAAGCAAGAATCTCAATAAATTTAGTATATGGAAAAATAATTAAAATACAAAATATAAAAAATTAATGTGATATTTTTAAGAGGAAAAATGGCAAAATTATAAATATTACCAACTTTTTCTTGTTTTTATATAAGTATAGATTTTCCATAAACAAGATAGTAAAATTAATAAAAGAGATCCATAAAGGCAATTAAATAATATACATATTACATTTGCTAAATTAATTTGTTCCCCCACAAAATTGCAACCAGACCAATCAACGGCGGTGATCAGATTCAGAGATCAGAATCTAACGGTGGTAGGACCCCAACAGCTCAAATCCATGGCTTTCTTCAAACCCATTTCTCTTCTCCCAATCTTCTCTCTCACCACCACCATCTTCTCAGCTTCAGAAGGATTGGGAGGAGAGAGAAATTGGGATTGATAGTAAGATTGAAGAGCGGTTTTAGCACGCTGCTTAACAGATCTGAAAGCGTAATTCCATCTGCAAACTCCTAATTGATCTTTCAATGCTTCGACAGCTCCAATGCTTGTTGCCACTACCCACCCTGATCTGCCTGCTCCGCTCATCTCTTCAGATTTGAAGATTCGCGATCAAATTTGTTGATTGTGGAATGAAATAATGTGATTATTGTGTGTGTATATATATATGGAGGGAGAGGAAAGGTCCAAATCGTTGAGGAGAGTTAGGCTGAAAGTTAAAACCAGGAGCTGTCTAACCAAATGTCTTGGCAAATGCCGCCGGTTTCCTTTTTTTAATTAAATATTAAATCATAAATAAAAAAGCTGTTTTGGTCATTTTCTATGTGTAGTAGCTCACGGTTTTTTGGATTACTTTTCCACCAAACACACAACAAGTTTTGGAAGTATACTCTTTTTTTTATTTTTTTTTATTTTATTATTATTATTATTATTATTATAAAAAAAGGGTGGGACTATTCGCACCTCAAAGATTTCTAACCACACCCCAATATCTGTACACACCACAATTGTAACATCTAAATCTTAAAGTATTTCTAAACACACCTCAAACATTTTCAATTATACCCTTTGACTAAAAAAAAAAACAAAACTCAAGTTTAAAAAAAAAAAAAAAAAAACCCTACACGTTCAAACACAGGAAGAAAAGGGAGAAGGGAAGAGTTGAACAAATTTGTGCTCATTCGACTTGAGAAATCGAACAACAGCAATGGACACTCCAAGAGAATGTGATACTTCGGTGTCAGGTTCGTATTTTACCCAAACCACAAGTTGTTTGAGTTATTTTGAATCTTGACTACAAGTTATGTAAATTAGATTGATTGATGGGTAAAAATTGAACCAATTAGTATGTCTTATGGTGTGCGCATATAATTGTAGTCCATTGTGGGAAAATATTGAGTTTAGGATGCAGAAAAACGTCAAAATTTCGTGTTTCGGCTCGCAATGTGTTTGAAACTAGTTGTTCGCGAAACTACAGTGTGTTCGACTAAAGAAGTCGAACAAATCATATACCGTTCGACTGGGGAAGTCGAACAAAGCATGTACCATTCGATTCCAGAAGTCGAACAATGCATTAACGGTTAGACTTGGGAAGTCGAACAAAACATGTAACGTTCAACTGAGGAAGTCGAACAAAGCATGTACCGTTCTACAGAGGAAGTCGAACATTACATAGTATGTTCAACTTAGTGAATTGAACAGATGGAGGGTGTTCGACATTTACCATCGAACAATAATACTTTGGTCGAACAGATCCAAATTTATGATGTACTTTCTTATTTTTTGTTATTGACATGAATTTTTTGACTACCTACAGTTCAGAAAACATACAGGAGGAAAAATCAACCCATGGCTTATGAAAGAAAACGACGAAATGAAGACCCTGAGGCCATTACTGAACAGAGACCGTTTGATAAGGTGAATGAATACGTGTTGGCTCATTCTGTACAGGAAAATGCTGCAGGAGAAGAAACTGAGGTCATCATGACCGAGCAACCCGAGTTGCCTCCGACATATCATCTTGATGTCATTGAAGAAGTTGCTGCAGATATGGATGAAAGTGAGGATGTGAATGAGGGAGAGCCCGAGGATGATGTTTTGATCGGGCCACATCCTGATGGGCCTACGGATCCTAAATTGATTCCCAATTTCAAAACCCACATTGCGTCAAAGATTTGGTTCAATCAGGAAAGAAATGTGCTGAAGTTATGGTGTCATACCACAAAGATGGAGGCGTGGAAGCTAGATGACGAATTTGATGATTGGAGTGTTCTGATGTCTCGAACTTGGATTTATGGGCTACAGTCCATATCATATAAAAATCCTAACAAAAATCTCATATGTGCCTTCGTAGAGCGTTGGCATCCGGAGACCAACAACTTTCACCTACCGTTTGGTGAGATGACCATATGCGTAATAGAAGTCGTAGAAGTTAGTCATTCCTTATTATTCACTAATACTTTGTTACATGTTCGCCACATACCCATGTTTGAGATATTAAGAAATTATGTGTAATGTTGTTTCGGAACTTATGTTTGATGTATTCGGGAGTAATATGTGATGTTTGAAGTTGGATATTCGGAGTTTATGTCATATGAAACTAGATTTTTTATTAATGTCGAAATCCTTTTATTTTCATTGTGAATCGTATTCAAATTTGCCACTGTCGATTCTAGAAATCGAACGACTTTAATGATGTTCGATTCTATAAATTGAATGGCTTGTATGTTGTTCGATTATAGAAATTGAACGGCTTGTATGTTGTTTGATTAACAAAATTGAATGACATGTATATTGGTC
The DNA here is from genome assembly GCA_954870855.1 of Scutellaria minor. NCBI lineage: Eukaryota > Viridiplantae > Streptophyta > Magnoliopsida > Lamiales > Lamiaceae > Scutellaria > Scutellaria minor. The sequence continues at coordinate 9,625,544 of OX940727.1, forward strand.
GATTATATAAGTCGAACGTCTTCTATATTGTTCGAACATTGATGTCGAACGGGATATATATATATATTGTTCATACATTGGATCAATCTCTTGTTGATCCATCTTATTTTTATCAATGAGATTCACCACACTTAGTTCTGTGGATTTTGAACCGTTTTCCTAATGAACAATGAAAATAGAACATAATAAACATATTGTTCAACGATAAAATCCAAAAAAAACTTAAATCAGTCTTCTATACAAATTTAAAAATTGAACAGTTCTATGATTGTTCAACCAAAAAAATCGAACACCATTCATAGTGTTCGAACATTGATGTTCGAACACCAAGAAAGACGTTCGGTTTTTTTGATCGAACAAATCGATATATGTTCGACCGTGAGATTCGAACATCGTTCAGAACATTCGACTATTTCAGTCGAACAGTCTTCGAGGCATTCGAACTGGAGTGGTCGAACGGGTCTGTTCCAGCGGGATTTTGTATTTTTCAAACCAAAACTCGATTTTTTGTACTACACTACTAAAAACTATTAAAAAGGTGTGAGAAATCTTACATTGCTCGCTTCAAATGTATCTTCCCGTTCCGTAGACATTTCTGTAGAGAATATTGGTTGGGTGATATTCTTAGGGTTTATAAAGGAGAAGAAAATTTTGTAAATGATGCAGAAGAAGAGTTTGTGCAATGAAGGAGAAGAAGAGTGGGAATGGGATGTGTTTAAAATTTATGGGGTATCCTTAATCACTTAAATTATATGTGGAGTGTGATTAAGGAATATTCTAGACATTTAATATATAATTATTTTTGATTTAATTAATTATGAAGTGTGGTTAGAAATCTTTGGGGTGTGAATACTCCACCCTAAAAAAATTGGTGACTATGGAGCCTTGTTTTTGGCTATCGGGTTTCCGAGGTTTGATTAAACTTATCCCAGGGGCCAGGATACCGGATGTAATTGTAAACCACGTGGAGATTGAGGCGACAATAATTATATGGAGGATGCCTACTTTAATTTTAAAATTTTATATTACAACTCATCATAAATAATCTACATTATTTACACAGATCCTAAAATCTGTAGTATTCGATCTCAATCCATAATTGAATATACTAATGCTTTATAATATGTAAATTAATATGTTTTCAAATTACTTTCATTCAGTAAAGATGACACTTTATATATATAAATTAACACCTCTCAATATATAAAGGAAGACTTTACATAAAAATAAAAAATAATGTTTTCATTACTAATGGCTGATTTGGTGTTTTCACTTTTATTTATTTATTTTTTGTTAATTATCTTTTGTTTATTATCATTTTCTTTTGAAAGGGCGCTTTAATTTTATGTCTCAAAATTGCTTAAATGGTTTATAGATTTATCTATCGAAAATATTTTATTTCTAAACTTAATTATAAAACATTAATTAATAATTTTACACCTGAAAAGATTAAAAGTAAATTTAAAATTTTAATTTTATTAATTTCTTTTTAAATTAAGGATCTCATTTTTTTCGACTTGCTTAGGACCAGAAAAATGTTTAGCTTATAATAATAAGATAATATCTTATTTATGAAAAACTTGACCTTTGATTATTAAATTTCAGTTTTGTAATTGGTATGTTCCCATCTTTAGGCCTTTGTTTTTTTATGTTCGTATATATTTTGTAAACTTCTCTATGAGTGTTTTAATATACAGGTAGATGACAGCCTTAATCCTCCCATCATTGGATGGTTTAATTAAAAAAAAAATTTCAGTTGTGTACTTCAAGAAAAAAGGCTCATAATATATATGAAAAATAAAAGTAAAGTAGGAAAAATATTCGAATAATGTAAGAGTGAAAAATCAGTTGATCACGAATGCTTGTTGTCCATACGTTGAAATTGTGATATAGTTAAAATTGCCAAATAGACAGAGAATTATGAAAGTATCAATACATTTATTGCAAATAGTAGCAAAATTATATATATTCATTAAGATACTCATATATATTAGTTGTAATCATAATCATATATTGTAAATATTTAGTTGAAAAACTGAATGTTGCATGGTAGACCTAATCAAGATATCCCCGCAGAGAAAGTAGCATAAAAGTATAATTTCAATCCTTTGATTGGTTGTAAAATAAAAATAAAAATGAAATAAAGGGAAAGAAGGCAACTTGAAGGACAATTTCATCAGCATTTCAATATAGTTATATACAAATTAATAGAGAGATTGATGAAACCCTAATTGATCTCAATAGGGACCCCAACAACTCAAATACATGACTTTTCTAAGAGATTCCTCAGATTGGTTCAACTTAAGATCTTCTTTTCTCATCATCTTATTAGCCACCATTGCAGATGATGAGGGTTTCTTGGATCTGAGATTAGAGGCTTGACGTTGAGCAATTCTGAGGGCATAATTCCATCTGCAGAAACCTTGATCTTTAAGTGCCTCAACTGCCCCTATGCTTGCTGCTACCAACCAGGCTTTGCTTGTTGAACTCATGATTTTTCTTCTTTCTTTGATATTCAACTGCTAATTCAAGAATTTGAACAGGTGAGATAAGTGTGTGATTGGTAATTGTGGAGAGTAGTCATATATACTGGGGGAAAGATAAGTGAGGATGGTTTTAAGCCCCCAGTTTTAGGAAATACAACGAATCAAACAAAACCCTCGTGCCATACTCATGTCTATCTGCTCATTATTTGGAAATATACTCACACGTCACTTTCCATTCAGATTAAGTGTACATGGTCATGTAACTATAAATAAAAGTAAATAAAAACTCTTTTTATTCCTCTCCTTTTACCAAAAAAAAAAAAACAAACAAACAAACAGAACACTTACTCCAAACAAAATAAAAATAAATAAAATAAATAGATACTCTTTATCCAGACTTTTATTACCCTACCCATTTTGTACACGTAAAAATGTGTTTACTAATATTGATATGTTACAAATCTAACACAATCATTAATTTCAAATCATAATATTTAAAAAAAAAAAAAAATTATATATCAAATGTGAGAATATTAAGACATGGCCACGATGGATAGAAAAATATTATTTTACTCTTTATTGTTAAATAAAGTAATTCCTTTGATCTGTCATAAATACATATAGAACTAATTCTTATGATTTGATTTATATGTTGAAAATTTATCCTTAATTATGTAAAGTCATACAAAGTTAATTTAACAAGTGAAATCGAAGAGTAAAAAACTAAGGGTCATTTGATAGATGGATTTGAGGAGGAATTTGAAATCCTGAAGACAAATTAATAAGTGGTGTTTAAATAGATTGAATTTGAAATTCATCATTTTTATTTTGAACTTTGATGGATTTCAAAGAAAAATCCTACGGTCTTTGAAATCCGAAATGGAACCTAAAAGTAAGGGATGCACGAGGACATCCCAAAGATGCCATTTTTAACATTTGAAGTCAACATAAAATGAGTAAATATTATAAAATTGAACTGCCAAGTCAGAAATTACTACACCCACAGAATCCCAAGATACCACAGCATAGAACGCTCATAGTTTGGAACATTATGTTACGGTGAATCCTAACTTTTGATCTAAAATTGCACTTTAAGCCCCCATTCTAAAACCAAAATAATTTCTGAAAATGATAGACAAAAGTGCTACGAAGAGATGATATATCAAAGACAGCAAAATCCATTAAGTTGGAGTTTAATTAAAGGACTACTTCATAATGGATACATAATACCTTATAACAAAGTTCATTTATAATTTGTTTTGATTTATACAAGTTTGAAATCATCATTGATCAATTAATCTTTAAGTGGATATAAATCAAACACTAATTTGATAGATTTGATCTTCCATTTTACAGTCCTCAATCTATATATAATTAACAAAAAAAAAAGCAACAGCAGATCTTGAAGAAAGAAATAGGTTCAAAATTAGTTTCTTGTATTAAGATATGTGTATGTATACAAATGAGTGAAAGGATGTAAAACAGATCAATTGGGAGCCCAACAACTCAAATACATAACTTTTCTAAGAGAATCTTCAGATTGCTTCAACTTATGATCTTGTTCTTCTCTCATCATCTTAGTAGCAACCATTGATGATGATGATGGTTTCTTGGTAGTTAATTTGTTGGACCTGAGAATATTGGTGTTAGCAGCTTGGCGTTGAGCAATTCTGAAGGCATAATTCCATCTGCAAAAACCTTGATCTTTGAGTGCTTCTACTGCCCCTATACTTGCTGCTACCAACCAAGCTTTGCTGCTTGAACTCATGATTTCTTCTACTTCAAGAAATAGTGATTACTAAAGTGGGATGTGAGCTGAAGTTGAAATGTAGAATCAAGAATTTGACGAAGATGTGAGATAGTGATTGTGCTGGGTTTGATATATATAGGTTCAAGAAACACCATCTTAAAGGGGAAATAAAGCCCCCAGTTTTAGGCAAAACAATCAACCAAAACCTACGTGCCATAGTGATGATGTAATCATATCTTGACACGTGTCATTGCTTGCGCATGGTATAAAGAATACCGTATTTAAAATTCAGTCATCTTTTTTTTTAATTTTTTTTAAGGAAAGATTCATAGTTATCTGGAGAATAGAAAGAGGGTGCAAATGTCATCTTTTTTTTTTTTCTTTTTTCTTTTTTTAAAGGAAAAATTCATAGTTATCTGGAGAATAGAAAGAGGGTGCAAGAATGGATAAGCACTGCAGTGGACTATTTTGTCTGCTCCTCCAATTGATAGTAGCACCACACATCACTTAAATGGTATATACTGTAGGCATAACTACTTAGGATTAGTATACTATTTCATCATTAATAATCATTTTGGGTTTATGATATTATAAAAGGATGAAAACCCGAGTTTCCCTATAAAGCATCTCCACATATTTTGCTGTAAATTTTATATAAATAATCTGCATTAAGCCTTATTACATCATGGTCATCATATCTGTCTATTTTTCATTTTAAGAAATGATTTTACAAAAGACATATGCTTGTCTAGATAATATATATATATTTTTTGGTATATTCCTGTTAGAAAGGAGTATTCACAACTGGATTTTTTTTCTTCTTTCTCTTTCTTGCATCATCAGTTTATCACTTTAAATGTTTTCTTGTTTTGATTAATTCGTGGAAACTAAACAGGGCAGGCTGGAAACACCAAAACTTGAAGAAAATAAGTAACTACAAAATTTCCATCTTAAGATATGTGTAAATATACAAATGGATAGATATGTAGATAGAGAAGAGAGGTTAGCAATCGAATCAATTGGGACCCCAACAGCTCAAATACATGACTTTCCTAATAGAATCCTCAGATTGCTTCATCTTTTCATCTCTTTTCATCTTCTTATTGGAGAGAAGTGTGGAAGAGAGTTTGTTATTGATCTTAGTATGATGTTGAATAACTCTAAAGGCATGATTCCATCTGCAAAAACCCTGATCTTTAAGTGCCTCTACTGCCCCTATACTTGCTGCTACCAACCAAGCTTTGCTTGTTGAACTCATGGTTTTTCTTGAACGAGTTGAATCAAGAATTTGATGAAGAAATTAATTTAACTCTGATTGATCTGATGTTCAAGACTATATATGGTGATGATGGAAAATGAGAGTAGTTATATACATACATCCATAGAGAGAGAGAATGGGAAGATGGGTGTTTGAATAAAGTGGGTGGCTTGAGGTAATCAGCACCAATAAACAAGGGGAAAAGCCCTCGGTTTTTGTTTGGTATTATATAGTAGTAATTATAAATTGCTATGTGCCACTTTTTTGGAGGGAAATAAATAAATACACACAACCCACTTGCTACACAACTCTTTATAACTTTTTTGACCTCTGCAACATATTCGAAATTTAAATTATCTAGTTCGTCGGAGTTTAAAGGGGTTTTTAATTTATGGTGAGCATTTGTGATAGACTTTGTATGTGTTGTGTTGCAAGTTGCAGCTTAATCTTATTCCAAAGTCTGTTTCCTTCCTTCTGTTGGAATCTGTTTTGAAACAATTGTTGAATAAATAATTTATATTGCAGGCCTCCTTGTACCCAAATTTGCCCCACATTTATAACATTTATAATCGGCAATCCACCAACCAATACTGGTGGTGGTTATAATCCAACAATGCTGAATTAGATTTGATAATGAATTTGAAATATGTAATTCTACTATATTTATTTATTAATGATTGTTTGGATTTATGGAACTTAATCTCACTTACTGAACTAATTTTTGAGTGATCTTACTTGATCCCAAATCTTATTTTAAAATCAACTGATTTCAAATTCCTTGATCTGACGCAAGTTTAATGCTAACAAAAGATCAAAATCCAATGAAGATTAAATAAAAACAGGAAGAGAAGTTGAAGAGAAAATTTGCTTCAAAATTAGTCTCTTGTATTTAGACAAGTGTATGTACATATTAATACAGAGATTCATTTCCGTTGGTCAATAGGGACCCCAACAACTCAAATACATGACTTTTCTGAGAGATTCTTCAGATTGCTTCAACCTATGATCTTCTCCTCTCATCATCTTATTAGCAACAATTGCAGATGATGATGATGATGAGGAGGAGGATTTCTTGGATCTGAGAATATTGGTACCGTTAGAGGCTTGGCGTTGAGCAATTCTGAGGGCGTAATTCCATCTGCAGAAACCTTGATCTTTGAGTGCCTCTACTGCCCCTATACTCGCTGCAACCAACCAGGCTTTGCTTGTTGAACTCATGATTTTCTTTTTTCTTTGATATTCAAGTGCTAATTCAAGAATTAAAGTGTAATTTGAAGGAGAAGAAATGAGATAACTGTGATTGATAATTTTGGAGAATGAGGAGAAATATATATATAGAGAGCGAGCGAGAAGAGTGGGAAAAGAGAAACAGGGGGTGGTGAAGGAGAAAGCCCCCTGTTTCGGTTTTTTAAATATGGGGACTGCCATTTTTGGCTGTAGTGTAGTGTACCTTCCCATTATCTGTTAATTTATCGTCAATTTATTTCACACGTGCCATTGTATACTACACAAATAATTAAAGATTCTTATGAAATTATATATTAAAGATAATATTGCCTTTTTTTTTTTTTTTATTAGCTATTTTGTAAATTAAGATGATAGAGGAAAACCCAAATGAAATCCTCCATACCACATCTCTCTTTCTAGGATTTACAATTAAAATTATCTAGTTTTGACATTATTGCATGAGTGGAATATGAAATTGTGCCAAGTATCAACCTCTATTTAAAAAAAATTAAAAAAAAATGCTGAAAAGTTAATGTTAGTTTTAAATTTGAAATTTCTATAGTATCTTATACACAAAAGGTAAAACTGATACTACGTTAAAGAGTAATGTCTTTAGCATCTATCTATACACAAAATGAGTTATGTACATATTAAGAATTAGCTGCTTCAACAAACTGCACCTGAAAGTAATCTCCTAACTAGTTAAAATATAGCAGAATATAGAGAAGCTCAGCTAAGACGTGCAATGTCAAAATCATCTGGCAATCGAAAAGTATTAGCTGCACCTAACTTCTTCCGTTCTTCAGACCCTTCTTCTTCATCCAATGTGTCTTCGCTGCTATCATATCCATCATCCTCGGTGCTGTTTGGTGAATAAGGTGCCTTGATACTTCTGGAGAGGCAGAGTTTGTTGGCAAGAACATTAACCTGTCCAAAGTGCGATATTTCAATCATCACCGTGTCATCATCCGTGGGAAGGGGCTGTTTCCATGGTTCACCATCAATCCTCATGAATGCATGATCAACACCACCCTTGTGAAACTCGAAACGAATTCTGTTTGCCTACAAGTTCCAAGTAAAACATGGATGATAATACGACGGGAGAAAGCAAATGAATTGAGATTGAACAAGATGAATATAGAGAAGTAATTCAACAAAATGAGAGTGGATGATGCCCAAACAATTTAACAAAATGTTCATCTGAAGATGATATAGAGTTTCTGAATCATGAAGACTTTGATTTAAGTTGAAATCTTCTCTAACTTGCCTGTGCGAGGCGAGTTCCATGCCCCTTTGGAGCAAACAAAAGAAGTCCATGCCAAGCATCCCGAAAACCAACAACCTCAAAGAACCCATCATCCACATATGGTGGAGTTAAGTCCCTCTGTTGGAAACAGGTATCATAATTTAGCACATTATTAACATATAACTTCACTATGTTCTCATTTCCTAGTTACATGAGATTTGATAGACAGATCAAATTAATTACCGACCTCATTAAGCTTCTTCTTACTAGGTGTTCCCCAAGGATTAAGCCCCCCTGAGAAACTAGGCAAGTTAAGGCAAACAATGGACCTGATGCTGCATAGAAATAAAAGGCAAGTATAGGTGAGAAGGACCACCTTAAGGAACATGGGTTAACATGAGATACAACCACAAGATTTACCTCAGTGGTATGGGAAGATCCATCCATTCACCTGGCTTTTTCATGATTTTAACCTTTGCCAACTGAGCTATGTTTCTGTATATGAAGAGACAAGATCATTGTTCTCACTGTATCAGAAACAATAAGTTTGAAGGGGAGAAAAAAAAAAAAAAACAAAAAACAAAACAAAACAAATGGACAGACTCCCACCAATCTCAGCAACTAAACCATAGAAAACTCAGACAAGGAAAGGAAAGGGTTGGTGATGTGACCTCGAAGATGGATGCATCAGGGATGCACAGAACCATCCTTGCGTACAGCTAAGCTTTGCATAAGCGGTCTATATAAGTGAAGAAGGAACAATAATGAGATAACAGAACAACATGAACATCTCAATAAATAATGAGAACTAAATTCTCACACAAAGTAATCAGCTTGTAACAAACATGTGAGAGTAGATCATTCTTATATGATCTTTAAAGATCCCAATATGTGTTGCAACCATTTCTTATAACTTGTGGTTGAATAATTGAAAGTGAAGGTCCTGATCTTGATTATGTTGCATTTGTTTGCAAACACTCAGAAACTACATTGGCAAGCTATGTTTTGTTGCTATAGAGAGGATGACCTAAAATTTCACAAATGAAAGAGGTTGAGTCTTCCTTAAGAGCAGACATGTGGATTTGTTAGACAGTTTCAAGTATAGCTGTTTCACATAACTTTGATAAATCTACTTCACTTCCAATCAACACACAAAGATGCCCTCCCTTTTTAATATCCATATCACTCTCATCGATCTAATACATGTTTAAGAATTAAGAATCAACTATGTCTAGGTAACTTTTTACAGCGTAGAGTCAACTATGAGAAATCTAAATGCAAATGGAAACTTTTTAATTTTCCAAATTACAATACTCCACATTCTAAAGAAGTCCAAACATGGAAATTTGTCAAACAAATATTTGCAGTGGGATACTCTTACAAAGTAAGATAGGAGCCGGGAAAGACAGTCAATTCAATACTTGCTGGATTATGAACTCTTTTGCTATTTCTACATTAGAAGCATTGCAATTTGTCCCTTTATGTTTGATCATGCAGAAGTACAGAAAAACATGGAGACAGACGCACACCTGATTAGCTAATTGATTTTTGAAATTTTCTGGATGCTTCTTTCTCTCTGAATGAAATGCATAAGAGACTTGGGCATCCATACCTGACAGAGGAAAAGATTGGACAAATGATATCAAAGTAATCGAGAAATCCAATTTGGAAAAACAAAATCAAAGTTGAGTAAAGATGCAAAAAGAGCACAGCAAAGTTGGGTAAAGATGCAAAAGCTATCTGATGCTTATTGTGAAACTGGAAGTTCCCTCAGACCCAGTTTTATTGCATCTTTACCTAAAGTATTTTGTGTGCGTGTGTGTAGAGCCCTTTTACAAATGGGAAATGAGGGTGGGAAAAGGATTCAGACCCTTGACCTCCATCTCCTCTCTAATACAGGAGGCCAAGTACCGTCACACTAAACATGTCTCCTTCCTATGAATCAGGGCTTTGTCGACAGTGGAGAATTACCTATGGGACTATGTCCTGCCCCTATTCATTTAAGTAATAGAAACGGGAAGGTCAAGTACACCAAAAAAGTCACATGGAGTCCTTCACTATCTTCGGCAGGATCCATGAGTATAAACAACTTATAGTGCATCACAACAAAATTACGGTGTTAATAAGACATCAAATCTTTTATCTTTCCTGAAGAAACACTGGTGGTCAATTTATAAGTTAAATACAAAGAGGATTCAACAAATTCGGCAACTCCACAAACTTGATATTAGTGAGGACAAGAACAAAACAACTATTATAGATTGGGAATCAACTAGGCGAGGGAAGTAACTTAAAGGAGTTCTTCAATAAACTTAACACTTCAGGCTGCAGATTAAACTTTAGAATAATTCTCTAAACTATCAATAACAGAACAAGATTGAAAACAGCAAAATGAAGTTAATTGCAGAAAGAATCATATGTTTAAGGAGATGAAAAGACTCACAGAATTCTTAGATATGGCTACAGGACTCTTGAACACAAGTATAAACATTAAGAGAGGACATTTTCGAAATTCATGAAAGATATAATGGAGAAACAAGATCTCACCCATGCTAAAATAATTCCAAAATCCTCCCCGGAATGTGTGGTAACCATCCTGAAACATGAATGTCATGATCGGTAGAATTCAGACTATCAGCTAATCAGTGTCATAATAAAAAGCAGACATAATTGAAAATAAACCAAGACAATAAATGATCCAGCACATATTATTCAATCCTTTTAGCTTCATATTCATTTATCAGGAGTATTTTTTGCATCTGGATTTTCATGACCCGGGCACTGTGTACCAGAAATGACAATGAGAAGCAAATTGAGAATGCAGATCAGCATAACATCTGGAAACTGAGCCTACTAACATTTACTTGGCCATCATTGGAAGATAAATGACAGAAAATAGAACTTCAAAATTAAATGACTCAGTTGATTTCTATGGGTTTGAAAATTGCCTGAGGAGAAAATTTATTTGCTGAGAAATGCCTGTAAAAAAATTGGAAAAGGTTTCAGTTCTGCACTTCTGCTATAAATTTAAGAAATACAGCAGGTGTGTTTATATCTTACTGATCACATTGTATAATGTGCACAATTTTATTATGTACAGGAAAATTTTGGTCATTAGTTATTATGAACTAGGAGAAATAATAATAATTAAAAAACTACTAAAAGCATTATGAGATCGAGAACTTGAGCACCTTATTCATTGCATCTGTAGGGGAGACACGATGGAAGGCATGCAACGAGTGTGGTAAGTCAACAGGTGCAAGAGGTTCATATGAACCTTCTCTAGGGGCCCTCATCCGCATGAGAATATGCCAGCTGAATTAAAATAGAGAAACTTAATTCTTAGAGAAAAGTACCCTCTACAACAAATAAACTGTAATGTAGGTCCAATAGTTTAAGATTACTAAAATAAATGTTCAGGTTTTTGAAAAATGAAACAAACAGTAATCCAGACTAAAAAAATTGCTTCATTTAGCAAGCATATTGATATCATTAATACCAGAGACGGAATCATTCATCCAATTCTTTGTGAAACTATTATTAAGAATTATTTTGTGATGTTGTTTGAAGGCCAATGTGCTAAAGAAATTAAGAAATAATCAAATAATAGACTGCTCCAATGGACTGATCAATTGGATCTGTCTCAGATTGGAAAGGCAAAATAAGACAAGTATAGAACCAATGGATATATTTGAATGTCAATGAGATTATAGGCACCAGGTATTTTCAAATGAATAAGGTCAATTTCACTCTTTTCCTCAAAATTTTCCACTAACTTGTGGGGTTTTGGTAATCTATTTGCTTTCAGCTTAACATGTTACTGCTTCATATAATCTAATATTATGGATTTCAATCTATCTCATTGGCTCAGGTAGGAAAACTACATGCGTGATATACTTTGAGCATTTACTAAAATATGATGAGAGGACATTACAAAGTACATGAAAAAGATTTTACAGACTAGTGTACCAGGGGTCCCAGAATTAATAGTATGTGCCTTGACTTAGAAACATAACTTGGAGGTTGAAACTGTATGTACCTGTCAACTTTCCTCTCTTCCGCATCCTTTATTTGTTCCAAGAATGCCTTCACAGATTGATAGTCTGTCCCAGGATTTTTTTTCCCCTAAAGTAATTAAGGAGGTTTTAGCACAAACATGTCATAGTTTTAACAACATGCCAGTATATACAGAGATAAGATATGAAGTTCAGATGAAGTTCCCAAAATGGGGAAGAATCAAGGAGGCTTAGATAAACTCATAAACATACAAGAAAATTTAAACAAATAAAATAAATTTAAATTACATGCATTTAAAATAACAGTTACTAAGATTCTATAAGAGCATTCAATATCCATGGTCATACAGGTATTAGATGGGTAAATGAATGAAATAATTCCATGAAAGGCGAAGTGGAAAAGGTAAAAGCTACAACTCTTGTAACAATTGCATAAGATAATTGATGCCCGTAATGCACGTGCTAAGTTGAAAAAAAAAATGTTTTTGAATATTTCATGAAATTCATTGTTTCTGAAACTACTTCTATTTTGATCTAAGGAATAAAAGAGGCCACCAAGAAGTCTGATATTACCCAATCAAATGAGAAAGGGAGATTGTTCCCTGTTCCTAGTGGCATAGTAGCTACTGGCGGTGGCTGTGCAAGTTTAAGATCAGAAACCACTCCAAGGAGCCATGCAGCTGTCCCATCTCCACCAGCAACCTAAAAAATTAAATGACATTTACCAGGAATAAATTAGCTACATAGAAAAAGTTATGATTCGGTCAAACTTTGCACCACTATTTCCACCACCCTTCACAGAAATCCACATTCAGAAAAGAGTTTGAGTCTGTTTTTAAGCTTACCAGGATACGTAATCTTCTCTGAATTTCAGCAGACACATTATCTCCATTTTGCTTATGCTTCTCCAAATTGAAGTAAAGCTGGTGGAGCACCTTGTCGGGCTGTTTTTCCCCAAGATCAAACACCTGAAAAATCAGACAGCTAAGCTCAGGAGTTCTCCAACAAAGCTGTCAGCATCAAAATCTTCTCAAGTTCTTCCCATGAACTGAGATGCAGTCAAAACCAAAAACAAACCTGATTTATGTTCAGAAGACTACGGCATGTTAATAAAAGTTCACCTCCCAACTGCCCTCCACTTTTTGAATTGATAAATACAACCAAAGGACATTCAGGAATATCACATCCTTCTTTAATTTCTGAATCAGGAATAAGTATGTAATCTGGAATGCAATATTCTTTCAAAATTTCTACAACTTCTGAATTACCATCTGTAGTTCCTTGACTGAAAGATAATAATAAAAAGTCTGTAAGGCAAAAGTTCTTGTCAAGATTATGATTCACATTGCCTCCCTCATAAGGACTAGAGTGAAGCATTGTAATGATGGCTGCAGCTGAGAAAATGTTAGAAAAGAAAATTATTGCCGCAACCATGGATAGAATCATATATACCCAAATGGTTTCAATTGCAAATAAAATCATAAGCAATATATGCTTGATTGCCTTTTGATAGGCATATACTACTAATTTGGAGTAACAGGGACTTGTAAAAGCACTTAAAACAACATTCGGAAACAATAACAAAGATCACAAATTAGAAGTGGACAGTAACATAAATATGAAAAATACCAATCTCTAGTGATCAAAACATGCATATCCCTAATTCCAAACAAAGCAGGAGCATCATACGGCACATATACGCTGAGCTGAACAAGAAGTACACCACAATTTCTTTGTCCACCTATTTTTGAAATCAATTCTCGAATTCAATCACAAAAGAGTACTCACTTTCTACTGAAAATTTTAGAAAGCGATTGCTTCAGCTCTTTAGCCATCCTCTGCGATTCCACCATCAATCTCCGCGAAGTTTTGCCTGAAGGAGCCGAAAACCTGTTCACAAGACCCATAATTCTTCTATTTTTTTTTTTCGTTGAATTCCGGAAAGACATGCTATATATATTCAACAAAGCAAACCCGATCGGGGTAAAAGCATACGACTTGAAAAACTGAAAAAGCAGAAATTGATACTTTACCTAACGAACAATTCAACGATTATCAGAAAAGTAACAACCGAAAATGAACAGTGCTTCCAAAGGATATTCAAATTCTTTAGCCAATTTCCACGTCCATATACATATTTATATTATATACATAAACACGTCACGATCAGAAGAGAAAAACGCGTGAGTGAGGTAGAGAGAGAAAATGGAGTGGGTGGGAATGTATTTACTTCGACGATTCCTGGGTGTTCATCAACTATTCATAGAAGAAAGAAAAAAGAAGAATTTTGAGATGAGAGAAAGGGAATTTTGAGCGCGGGGAAATGGGCCCGTTTTCATTTGATAATGAATATTCTACCTGCAATTTAAGGCCCGCATCCCGCCTTTATTGAAGAATCAAGGCGAATGGGCTTTTGGGGGGGGGGGGGGGGGGGGGCGGTTGGACCCGGTTACGTAAATTTGTAATTGAAAGGAGTTATATATAGCTTTTTTATGTGTGGTAATTTTAAAAAAAAATTATAATAATATGTTAAGAGAAACATTATTCCTCAAAAGATTATATATAATATTAGAGTACACTCATGTGCACCTGATGCACGCATGCACGTGGGTCGGGTTCGAATGTGGGTTAATCCGAATCCATGCACTTTTACTTTTTTTTTTTGCTCTGACTTCTATGTTATGTTAGTCATACATTTACATTATATTAGTCATACATTTATGTTCAGATATCATACCTTTATTTAATATTTTTAACTCTAAAAAAACTCTAATTCGTCACAATTTGTACATGTTTACCTTTATGTGATATTATTCATACATTTATGTGATATTACTTACACATTTATATCAACATAAGATATGTAATATATAAAGGTATAACTAACATAACTAAAAGGTATAACTAACATAACTAAAATGTATATCTAACATAACTAAAAGACATGATTGTTATAACTAAAAGGAATTAAAGGTTAATATGTTGAGTTGGTCTTGTGTGCACTTGGTGTACATACAATCCGGGTCGACCTAGTTTTGACCCGGATCCACGTGTTTTTGAATTAATTTTTTTTTTGCTTCAGGTTGTTACCTTTATGTTGTATTAGTGTGACCTTTATGTTATAAATGTGTGACCTTTATGAACAACTATCATGACTTTTATGTACTATAACTTAGAAAAATATGAAGATTTTCAACATAATTTGAATTATATACCTTTATGTGATATCAATGTGACCTTTATATTATATCACTTCACCTTTATGTACAAATATTCTCACCTTTATGCACTTTTATATATTACATAAATGTCAGAATATTTGTACATAAAGGTGACATAATATAATATAAAAGTCACATTGATATCACATAAAGGTATATAATACAAATTGTATTGAAAATCTTCATTTTTTTTCTAAGTACAGACATAAAGGTATGAATGTTTGTACATAAAGGTCACACATTTATAACATAAAGGTCAAGACAAAAATCTAGAAATTTTTTTAAAAAAAAATAGAAATTCGCGGATTCAAGTCGGATTGACCCGGATTGCATAGATCTTAAATCCATGCACCTGGTGCATAGGACTTTTTGTGTAATATGTTTGTCTAAAAAAAAATGTTAAGGTACAGACTAACATAACCAAAAGATATGACTAACACTACTAAAATGTATAGTCAACATAACATAAAAGTTTGGCACCTAGGAGCATGTTTGGACAAATTTTGTCTGCAACTTGGTGGCGTGTGCAGGCCTATGATGAGTCGGGTTGACTCGAGTGCACGGATTTAGGGTCCGTGTATCGGGTGCACAAAAGTTTTTGTCATTATATTAATGAAATCTTTAGTGATAAATAAATAAATCTCATCGCTAATTAATACTTTAAAGTATGTCTTATTTTCATTCAAACATTTTTAACAACTTGTTTTGAAAATAATTTCAACATCTATATTGAATATTTGAATTTATTGACTTCAGAATGATAGGTTTTAAGTTTATAATGACAAACATTTTATTATAAGTTACTTTTTTTTCCATATATTTAAAATTCAGAAAAATATTAATAATAGAACATTTGACTTTCGGGCCTAATGTAAATCCTGCGTCATGAAGCAAAGGCTGCACACTTGTTGAAATATTTATTATGTTTTAAGCATCTATCAACCTCCTAGATGATAAAAAATTCCAAGATTAGACTAATCCAAATATTCGAGACATATGGAAGAGCAGGAGAGAATAGTACGAGGTTTAAAGGAACTTCATATGTAGTAGAAAGGTCAAATACCATCACAGCATGCAAAACAAAACAAAAACAAAAACAAAAAAAGACTTTTATGCAATTAAATTTGCACAACTCAACTCGATTCATTTTTACACACGTTAATACTCTCTCACGTAATGTAATATATTTTAGTTATGTTAGAGAAATTTTTATGTTATGTAAGTAATAATATTCTTACATTATATTACGAAGTAATACATTTATATAAATAAAATAATACATTTATGTGATATAACTAATATTTTTATGTAATACACTAATATATTTCAGAAAAATATAGTAAAATCATTTTTTAAGTAAAATAAAACAATACGTTTAATTAGATATATTAATATATTTACGTTATATAGTTAGTACATTTACATGATACAAATAACACTCTTATATTATATTTCAATTTGACAAGGTGATACTTTTATATAAATAAAGTAATACATTTATGTGATACAATTTATATAATACAAATGATATCTTAATCTGATACAATTGTATATTTTAGTTATAATTAAACCATTTTTTAAGTAATACCTTTATGTAAATGGAATAATATATTTGCATTATGTGGTTAATACTTTTATGTAATATAAATAATACTTTTAAATCATATTTCACTAAAATGAGCTAAAAGTTTTATGTACAGTAAAACTTCTATAAATTAATATTGTTGGGACCGGAGAATTTTATTAATTTAGAGAGATATTATATAATTGATAAATTAATAATTTATTAATTTAGAGAGGTTTTAACATATATACATAACTAACCTTTAAAATTCCGGGGTTGTATAATCCACTTACAATGTATATTAGTTATTGATGACAAATAAATTAAAACACAAGTTTTAATTACCATTCAAAGAATGTATACTCACATAATCATGTTAATTGGAAGTTTGAATGGTCTCATTCATTGTTTTTTGCCAAAGTAAAAGAATGGTTTATAGACTTACGTATATATGTACATTGCGTAGAAGTAGATCAATATATAATGATCCATTGTATTGTTTCTAAACCATACATAACAATGGTTTCTCATCTAAAAGGTGTTCAAAAATCAACCATGACCAACCAACAACGAAAAATGTTATGTGAGTAAAAGAGAGATCAGTCCGGGTGCACTCAGAAAGACTTGATACAATGAGTTGAAAAAAGTTTCAATCTGAAAGTTAGTCAAACAACAATATCAAACACTCTCAAGCGATCAGTGGAGATCCTATCGACTGACTTTGAGAAATGCAGTTCTTCTAAGCGTAAAAAACCAGCCAAGTATCCGGACATGGAGAAGGTTGTTTATGAGTGGTGTAGTATGTAAAGCATGCAATATACTCAAGAAAAAGAAGAAATAAAAGAAGAAAATAAAAGGAATGAAGGAAAAACAAGAATTCAGCAAAATTGACTAAGGAAATAAAAAACGTAAAGTCACTAATAAAAGCGCATTTTCAGAATGCGATTTCAGGTTAGGTAATTCAGTTTTCTTCTTAGCCTTTGTTTCTTGATTTCTATTTTCAGTTTCAGCGAGCAGATTTGCGAGGCGGTTTTCTCTCTCGTTACACAACGGATCGAGGAGCGGTTTGAAGCTGCGTGATCTATATAAGTTGTAGATTATTTCTTCTTTACATAGCAATTCATTTTGTAAATCTTAGAGAGAGATATACTCCTGCAAAAGTGTTAGCGCAGAATAGGGTTTCATTTTGTGATCTCTTGATTCTATCACTTTGTAATCTTTGTTAATCTATTAGTGGATTGTTCGTCTTCAGTGGATGTAGGCATAGTATAAGCCGAACCACTTAAATCTCTTGTGTTGATTCTCTGTTCATGTTTTTGTTCTTAATTCTTCTCAAATTCGAATTCTTATTGTTGGAGTTATTGGTTTGCATGCTGAGTTGCATGTTTGTGTGATTGAATTCTTGATCTTTTTAATGAGAAGTGGTTTCTCCAATATCAAGAACGTGTGAATATAACCGGAGGGCTATTCTTGGAGAAGGCGAATGAGGTGCTGAAACTTTTACATCCTGAGAATCATTCAGAGCATCACCTTTCACAAGGTTGGCTTGAGAAATTCAAGTTCAGGCACGATATCAAATCATATCGCCGTTTTGAAGAGAATGACTCAATCGACACATATAATATGGAGAAGAAATTGGAGAACATAAGGGAAAAGATCAATCAAGTTCCAATGAAAGATGTTTTTAATATGGATGAAACCGGTTTGTTTTACAAGTTACAGACTGATCATTCACTTGCAACAAAACAACTTGAGGGTAAAAAAACAGGATAAGGAAAGGCTTACAGTTGTTATTTGTTGCAATGATGATGGCTCGGAAAAAAATCCTCCATGGATTATTGGTAAGTATGAATAGTCTGAATTGTGAATATCGTGCCAACAAGAGAGCATGGATGACTGGGTGTTTTTTGAAGAATATGTTCGTTGGTTGGATGAACAAATGCATGGTAGAAAAATTATTTTGATAGTGGATAGTTGTCCAGCCCATTTAAGCAATATTCAAGGGCTGCAAAATGTTGAGTTGTTTTTCCTACCACCAAACATGACTTCGAAATTCCAACCATGTGATGCCAGGATAATAAAAGCATTTAAAATGTACTACCGCAAAAGATTTTACCGTAAAATTTTGGAAGGCTATGAGTTGGACATATCTTCTCCAAAAAAGATCAATGTTTTAAATGATATTAATATGGCAGTCTCAGCTTGGACAACAAATGTTCAACAAGAGACAATAGCAAATTGCTTTCGACATTGCAAAATTCTTGGCGAATCAAACTGACTTAAGTAATTTAAATGATGCAACTCCCGGAGAAGACATTCGTGAGCTTGAGAACATGATCACTGGTATGTGTTATCAGAATAAAATGGATGTGAATCACTTGCTAGACTTTCTAGGTGAAAATTGTAATGAATGTTATGAAGTTCAGAATTTAAAAGAAATAGTGGTTGATGTCATTCAAAATCCGGTAGATGATGAAGTGGATGATGATTCAATAGCTTTGCAACCGGTCACTCGAAAAGAAGCATTGCAAGCGGCAACAACTCTTCATAACTTTTTATTGCAATACGAGAAGACAACACCGCAACTCTTGGGTGCAATTGGGAGTTTTAAAGATAAGATCAATGTAGATTTGAAATTCAACAAAAAACAAGTAACATTAGATTCATATTTTACTAAATTGTCTTAGAATGTTCAAGTGGATAACATATATATTGTATCTGGTAATTTTTTAATAATTATTAATTTATAGTTTCGTCGGGACCTTAAATATACACTAGGATTTCAAAAAAAAAAATATTATCTTATTATTTAATTGATTGGTGTCCAAATTTGAACTGATCCCAAGTTGAGATCGAACAAATTATTAGTTTTATCGAGGTTATTAATTTGTCGAGTATTATTTTATGGAGGTTTTACTGTAGATGAAGTAGTATCTTTATGTGATAAAAGTGATACATTTATATAATACAACGAATACCTTTCAGTAAAATTATTAAAACTATTTTCTAAATTTCATCTTTTTGTGTAGGATTGAGTTGTTATGGTTATGAAGTATTTTGATAAATGTAAAGAAGACGCGAAAAGAAGTAAAAGAGGAAGAAAAAGAAAAACAACCGCATAAGAATAACCTGAGAGAAGAATATAGGAGAAAAAATATTATGAACAAAAAAGAATAAAGAGGGTAGGGGACAATCCCCATCCCTGTCCCCGTCCCCACTAGTGTATCAGGGAGAAAGTTTTCCTCATTCCCCACCTCGCGTTGATCACCTTTCCCTACACCAAATTTTTGATTTAATTTTTTTTTTTACCATTAGCTTAATAAATACTTCAAGAATTCCATAAAGTTACATTAAAAAATATGATATAAGATATCTTCAAAATACATTAAAAAATGACTTATAATCCGATTAAAGAGAAGAAGATAAGAGAAATTTTTTTTATGAAGAAATAAGAATAAAGAAGTGTGTCTATATGAGAAGAAGAAGAAGAGTTGTTGTTTGTATCAGAAAAACATTCACATGTGATTGAATTGTATTGATCCTAGATTTATGCAACTGATACACTAGAATTCAATTATATTTTGTAAGATGATTTTATGGATTTAATTTCGTCAAATTAAATAAATTATGATCCAAAACTCATATACCATATTCTGATTTTTTTTTTTTTTTTTTTTTTTTGGTGCGATAAATTTTGAAAGTAAGATCATCTCATCTCACAGACACCTTTAATTTAGACCTAAAAAAAAAAAAAATTTTAAAAAAAAGTGAGTGGTCCTCACTCCTCATAGGGGGGCAACAAATTTAGGACTAGTAAAAAAACATGCGTGTTCTATGGTACTGTGCTTGAATGATCGAATTTGCAATCCGACATCTTCAAGCATGAGTTTGAGATACACGCGCACATAGCCGAGATTGGTATACACTTGGATCCAATATTTATTCGGATCAATATGTCCAATCCGGGTATGGTTATGGTATACGGGTACCTATATAAGAACCATGGGGCCTCAATTTGCGATATCAGCTTTCAGCCTTTCAGTCGCCTGAATTTGCGAAGAATTGATCGGAAATCTATCCGTCAACGATGCGTAGACTCCCGGAGACCTGTAATTCATGAAAATATCATCGTACTGAAGAATAAAATGCCTGGAAACTCCTCTCATCATCGGCGCATCATTCTCCCAACTCCACTTTATTTCCATGGCTATTTCAAGGTACCTACTATACGTTTGCTCTTCTTATTCTACATTTTGTTGCAATACATAGTTTTCGTTGTTTTTGATCAATTAATTGATTATTCTACTGTTGCCTGTGAGCTCCTTGCCTAAGCTGAATGGAGTCAGATAATTAATCACCGACCTTCCTGATCTGTTATTAGACGCCTATGCCCTATGCTAGTTATGAAATGGTTTGATATATATTTATTTTTTTGTCGAAACTTTGATGATTAATATGCGTTTGTCTCTCGCAATGACTCCAATGATTCTGTTCTCTCACATATAATTAGCCTTTGAAATGTGACGAGTTGATTTGTTGTCATTTCTTAGATATTTTTTCAAACATTGATGATTTTTGGCAACTGGCAGTTTGAGGAGGGCTGCGAATTCCCTTTTCCCAAGTGCTAGGTTTTGGTGTAGTGAGATCACTCAATGTCAGAAATCCCCAGTTGGGCTCTGTTACAGTGCCAGCAGATTTTACTCGCACTGCAATGTCCACCGTGGAGGGTTTTCTTCAGGCGTGTTTCATGAAATTAAGGAGATATTGTGCAAGAGTAGGGGCAATAAAAGTATCCATTTATCAAAGGCAAGTAACAGATTTTGTGCCAAAATTGCATGGAGAAGGCTTTCTGAAATATATTCCTATAATGGACCAATTTTGCCGCCCATAAGTAGGATAGCATGTGCAGTTAGTCTAGCTTTGTCTCGATCGCACCTAGTAGCACCTGGAATTCTGGCCTTCATTATTGGAGAGGTAGCATGGAATCACAGAAGTCTGGCTCTTGCTGACTACATCCCTATAACAGATACTCTCTACATACACGCACAAGGTGGGCATGTTTATGTGGCTTCATTTATCTTTTCTCTTGTAGAGGGGGTGATACTGGTTCTGAGAGCTATGTACTTGGCAATTCTGTTTTGTCCTTGCATGTTACTAGCTCCTTTTGCTGATTCCTTTGGCTCTGAGTCCAGGAGGACGTGGCTCCGTACGGTCCGTGTGACATTAGAAAAGGCTGGTCCAGCATTTATCAAGTGGGGCCAGTGGGCTGCGGCAAGGCCTGATTTGTTCCCTAATGATCTATGCCATGAGCTTGCTGAACTTCACACCAAAGCGCCGGCACATAGCTTCACGTACACAAAAAGTGCTGTTGAGAAAGCATTTGGCCGCAAGCTGACTGAGATTTTTGATAGGTTTGAAGAGGAACCTGTGGCGTCTGGCAGTGTAGCTCAAGTTCATCAAGCTACTTTGAGATTCAGATATCCTCGAAAGCAGGATAAGCCTATGCTTGTTGCTGTAAAGGTTAGACATCCAGGTGTTGGTGAAGCAATCCGTCGAGATTTTGTATTGATTAATTTATTTGCAAAAGTTTCAAAGTTCATTCCTACAGTGAGATGGTTGAGACTGGACGAAAGCATACAACAATTTGCTGTATTTATGTTGTCTCAAGTTGATCTTGCAAGGGAGGCAGCTAACTTAAGTCGTTTTATCTACAATTTCCGTCATTGGAAGGATGTCTCATTCCCAAAACCTTTGTATCCTCTGGTACATCCAGCTGTTCTGGTGGAAACGTATGAGCATGGAGAAAGTATTCTGCATTATGTTGATAAGCTCAAAGGACATGAACACATCAAAACTGCACTTGCTCATATTGGGACTCATGCTCTCCTAAAGATGCTCTTGGTATGATATCTGAATTTATGCAGGACAACATCTGCTGTTGCTTTGACCATCAAACCAGTGCTCACATTTCTGAAATCAAATATTAGAATATGTAGTTGATAAGTTCTTCAAATGTTCTCCTCATGACATGCGACCAGTGCTTCATTTAATGACTACCATCGGATTAGTCTATAATAAGCTGCTGTATAGTTTTTTTACTGGAGTCTGATGTGTTAGTTTAAGTCTGAATCAACCTTTTTCTGTGGAAGTTTATGGTTATCATCAGTTTAGCTGTAATAAGCTACAGCATATTTTTTCTACCAGAGTCTAAAGTTTAAGTTTAAATGAACTTTCATTGTGGAATTTTAATACTTCAAGAGTTGTCTCTGTACCTTTAGTTGCACTAAATTTAGACACTATTGATGCCATTATATGTACACACACACCTGAACTAAGTTATCAAGTTGATTCCAGTAACTCTTTTTAATTTCAGGTAGACAATTTCGTCCATGCAGACATGCATCCAGGAAACATTCTTGTCCGAGAATTACAGTCCAAAACTTCCGTGACATCTTTGTTTAAATCAAGACCTCATGTTATTTTCCTTGACGTAGGCATGACTGCCGAACTTTCTAAGAAAGACCGGGACAATCTTCTGGAGTTCTTCAAGGCTGTGGCAATTCGTGATGGTCGCACTGCTGCTGAGTGCACATTGAGGTTATCTAACAAACAGAACTGCCCATATCCAGATGCATTCATCAAGGTGTGTTGATGCTATCTGCATACTGCTGCTTTTTGTTGTACATGAAAAGAAACTTAGTGTTTGTCAAGCAAAAGATCCTGAAGGTTTTAATTTGTTATTCTCTAGAGTTTAATTGCTTTTATGAACTTGAGATTGTGGGTGTGATTTTTATCTGGCATACGGTTAGTTTCAAATGTGGATCAATTACCTTTGTTGGATAAACTAAGACACATGAATTTGGGGCTATAAAGCATATTATATTTTGTGTTTTCATAATGTTGATGATCAGACTGGACTTCAAAGTTTTACATTTCTAATTATCATATATTACTAATGTTTAACAATCACAATTGTTTAATCTCTAAAATAGTGTTCTTTTCATCCCGTATGATGGATCTTTCCATTTTGAAATGTTTGCATACTTTTTGGACCTTTTCCAAATTCTGTATTGCCCAATAACATAAGGTTGGCACGATGTTTTGCTATTGTTGCTTGTTAGTTTTTTATATTTATGACCAATGAAACACTCATGAAAAGTCAAAGTTCATAAACGGACTCCTAAATTGTGGTATAGGTAGTAAAGGGTCATTAACCCATTTGATGAAAATGCAGTTTACCCGAAAGATTCTTCCCCATTATTGGTTAACTGATCACATAAGAAATCTTTAAGAACTCTTCTTAAATTCAGTGATTGTGTTGCTAATTCAGTGAATGCTAGAAAATATTATAATCTGAATTTTTGTCCGATTGATCAATTCAATCCTTAGAGCTTTTGATGTGTGGATAGGAAGTGGACAATACTTTCAAATTCTGGAGATCAGATGAAGGGGATGACATTCATCCAGCTGATTGCATGCAACTAATGCTTGAACAAGTTAGGCGTCACAGAGTCAACATTGATGGCAATATTTGCACTGTCATAGTAACTACCATGGTGTTGGAGGTATATTCTAGATTTCCATGGAAATTTCTGACCATTTAAATGTTGCATGCCATTTGATATTTGATATTCTTGAAGAGCAAAGTTTTCTGCTATGCCAATAAATACATATACAAATTTGATCAGGCACACACCTGAAGAATATGCACTGCGCGCACTTCTTTAAGATTTCATATTTTTTATTTTTAATATTTCATATTATACACAAAATTGTTTTCTCATGCTACCAATTCACATACAGACCTTCTTATCAATTTAAGATTTCATATTTTTAATTTTTAATATTTCATATAATACACATAATTCATTTCTCACGTTGAAATATTAAAAATTAAAAATATGGAATTTTAAAGAAGTGTGCACGGTGTGCATTCTCCAGGTGCGTGCCTGAACAAATCTATATATATATATGTACCCACATATGTGTGTGTGGGGGGGGTGTTCATGTCCATTAAATACAGCTGAATAGGTCTTTAATGTTTTCTGTAAGTTTCGTCCACCTTTGTACTTGATATTATATCATTTATAAAAGATGAAATGAAACTGTTGTAGTTGACATTGAAGTAATAAAAGATGGATGAGTTACGTTGGGTGAATGAAGTTTCACATGATGTCTAAAATTCAACCTTTGGAGGCAGCAAAAACATTTTAAAAAAAAGAAAAATGATGAAGCAGTTTAAGCCCATTCCTTTTTTTTTTGCCTTGGTGATTGACGAGATTACTAAGCAGTTATGTGTGTTATTTGCAGTTGATTTTTTTTTAATTTTTTATGGTTCTTACTCATTTCTTCTATTGTTTCAATTATCTTGGCCTGTTTTTACATTTTGTTTTCTCTAATTTATTTTTCATGTTATTGTGGAATTTGATTTTTCAAATTTTGTTATAAATGGCCGTACAATGTCCTACACATAGAAACCATACAATGTCCCTGAAGTTATGCTTATTACCTAAAAAGAACTGTTCTTGTACTACTACTGTTATTTCAACTTGGTATTTTGGTGTATACGATGATGAAGCAAGGTTGAGAAGGGTTTTAAATCTTATTAACCCCAAGAAACACAGAGAAGCAAAACTGTGCACGGGCTGTGCTGTAAATTTTAATGTTCTAACCATCCTTTTTTTTTGGGTAGGGTTGGCAGCGAAAACTTGACCCGGAGTATGATCCGATGCAAGCCTTGCAAAATTTGCTTTTTAAAGTGGATTTAATGGACTCTCTCGCCTATACAATCGGAGGAATTATGGCTCCATAAGGTAACTTATTCTTTAGTTGTTATAGAAACAAGAAATAAAACTGACAACATTACTGCTCAGAATGGCAGAGAGAATAGGAGATTACCATTTTGTAGATGGATAATGGGAGAACAATAAACAGAGAACTGTTTTCCCAAATTATGTTTTGTTTCACCATTTCTGTTTCCAATTCAGTGGAAGATCTGTTGTATTTGTGAACGACTATGAGCAGTAGTTTAATACTTGATGTTAGGATTTCATGGAAAACAGAGAAAAACAAGAAACATACCTTCAATTGGTATTCTGAGTATTTCATCTGCTTCAAAGAATTAAAAACATTATTGAATGCAGCGATAATGAATCAACATTTGGAAATGAAGAAAAATGACAAATGTTTATATCATCAACGCTGCACTCAATGAGGTTTTTAAGCTCTCAAATCTTTTATCCTACATTTTCCCCAGATTAATTTCTAAAATGCTGGTTTCAGACGTTAATATAGTGCTATCGCGAAGTACAAGTGGTTGTATTGAACTATGTACTATTATTCTTCTTACTGCTAAAATTGGTGTGTAGTACGTTACTCGTCCCAATGTGTAGTACCTGTACCACTTGACATTTATATTCTATTTGGATATTCAACTCTTCAAAGTATTTGAAATGCAATTAAAGTGGGGTGGGTTTAGTCCTTTCACCTATGGAAGATCCTTCCCTGCAGTCTTTCAAAAATATAGTAATTATAATTTACAGAAATTAACAACTGTCATTCATTCTCGGGCCTTTCTTGTCCACCAGGCCATTAACCAACTCCATCAAAGAATTTAATTTTACCTCACCAACCAACTAATTCACATCTTATTTTATATCCCCTTAAAAAAGGTCCCCCAATGTTTGTTTAGTTCTAGAAAAAATGATTTTTTTTTAGACGGAGTATTAACTTACTTGAAATGGCATATGATAGCATATTACTCTTAGTAACAACCGTCTTATCAATCCATTCGAATTTCTCTATTATAGATACCAATAGGCAGCCTTGCATCATAACAAAGCTTGCCTCATTTGAACGATTAAAGCGAAGTATAGCAAACAAGATAACCACAATTGAAATCCAATAAGTTGACCAGAGATGAATCAATGTAAGATTACCCGAAACCCTGTCTAACAGCTTTGTAATATCCACAAAATAACTCGAATTCACAAGTAAAAAAGAAAAACAAAGAAAGGTAACGAACGCATTTGATATTTCCTAAAATTTGATATGGGAAAACACCTGATCCGTTGCCCCATGTATCAACTCTGACAGTATAAGACAGGGTCAAAGTTAAAACTGAGGATCGAAATAAGGAAAAACCGAAAAATCAGTATAAGGTCACTTGCATCTCTTGCAGTGAAACTGCCATGAATCAATCCAAGACCTCAAGGTCACTCGAGAAAACAAGCAACCAAACCACTTCAGCACGACACTTAAGTACTTCAACCATCAATTCTCTCAAAAAAGTACAAGTATCCCATGTCGATAGGTGGATTCTTAGAAGCCGCAACTTTGTCATCATTGAAAATCACCCACCTACCATCTTTGTAGACATGAGCAACATAATGCCCACAGTGTGTTGAAGTCCCCATGTGGCTTACTAATCCAATGAGCCGATATCCTGAAGAGGTAACACGAAAGCCTTAGCACAAAGCACTTAAACATGAACAATCTAGCAACCGAGATTCCATACTCAAAACTATTTCACATAACCAACAATATTGACCACCACATCCAACAACGTGCATATTCCAAAACACTAATCTTATTAAAGTTTCACATATCTGGAACATCAAGTATCTCCAGATATGCAAATTCAAGAGTTTGAGATGCCATGGAGATGGTAAAAAATTATTTCAAAGGGGATATGTTCAGCAGAATCCAGGCACACAACCATGTGGTGAAGTTAGAAACTAAGTGATCTGAGCATCACAAAGCAGCCATCTAATTCTAGTGAAACACAGCAGCAGTCAAAGCACATTAACAATTTTTTTAAAAGGATTACAGAGAACTAACTTCCTTGTCCATCAGGCAGAGCAGCATCAGCCACATTTCCACTGCTGCTAGGTGAAGTATCCATATTGGACATACTAGAAGGAGGATTAAATATCCATTCAGTAGCTTTTTCAATATCACCATCCTGTAAAAAATCAAGTACAGGGTGTTACAACTCCAAACATTTCAATTGATATGTAAGAGATCTAATGAAAATTCCAAAAATAAATAAATAAAGAATCCAGTAACAAGTGTATTACCGATGCTTCTAGAGCCTTACAGGCAATATCTTCCGCAAAACCAAACGATATTAAAGTCTCAACTTTCGATGGATCAATGTGTGGAGCACTCTTCTGTGCTTTAGTGATAGGTTCATCAATGTCTAGGTGAAAAAAATTATCAATGAGCTTCCAGTCCATGAACCAAGAAAACTATAACTCGCATAAAATGTCTTTGCAAAGCCAATCCTAACATGGAATACCTGGATCATTCATATGGTTAAGTAACCAGTTCATTGCTTCTTCCACGCCAACATTAGAGGTATTGATAGCAGCTTTTTGACAATGAAGATATTGAAAACCCATTGACACAAGTTGGTTAACTATGTTCTCATTGGCATTTATCCCACCATCCTCAGCAGCTGAACATATAGACAGAAGCAAAATAACAATCTTTAAGGCTC
The DNA here is from genome assembly GCA_954870855.1 of Scutellaria minor. Classification (NCBI taxonomy): domain Eukaryota; kingdom Viridiplantae; phylum Streptophyta; class Magnoliopsida; order Lamiales; family Lamiaceae; genus Scutellaria; species Scutellaria minor. The sequence continues at coordinate 9,653,812 of OX940727.1, forward strand.
AATTTTTGGGGTGTGGGGGAAAACGGAGGGACAGACAGCACACAGTCAAGACTCGGCACTCTCTTCTAGAAGTTCATTAAGATGCATTCAACAATAACCATGAAACCATTTGGTGAAAGCATTAACCAGCAACACAATCAAAAGATCCCACTCAGAAAACCTTTCATAATCATGTATGAGTTTTCACCAGGTGAAATAATTTATCTCCCAACAATGTAGTTTAATATAACTTCATATGAAAGAAGTTATCAACACTTTGTTCTTCATAACAAAGTGATCAATTAAGACTACTCAATGACATATATCACTTTAGTTGGAGAAGTTTGGTACTACTACAACATAAAATACAATGTTTTGCGGTTTCAGATAGCGAAATTTTAGATAACAAGCAGTATAAGGATGTCTTTTAAGTAACAAAAGCCTAATTGCTTATAACAGAAGATATGCATCAAATAAGACACGACCCAAACTATCCTAATTTAAGTCAATATAAAAAACAAATCCAACTTCTTCACCTCACAATCATTTGAAGAATATTTAAAACAAAAATCAAGGACCATGAGCATAACGAAGGAGACAACTTCTTGAGACTTGTGAGCACATACCTCCATCAGGTAACAATTCCTCCCCTGGTTGAAGACCTTTACTGCGCATATTGCTGATGTCTATGGTATCAGGAACATCAATATAGACATCTAAAGCGGAAAAGAAAGAACCCAGAAATTTTTCTATCATTATACATACTATCACGATAAATTGCTTCTAAAATAAAAACAAGTTTAGGTGAGTACACACCAAGTTTTTTTGGGACCCAGCCCTCCTCCAGGACGAATTTTCTCATGTGCAGCACCAGATAATCAGGAAATGAAGTCAGGCCTGCAGTTCTGCAAATACACAAAAAAGAATGTTAGATGTGGAAAATAAAGAAAAAATAAATATTCAGCATAAAGCCTGCTTAGTGTTTTCATTTTCAGCACATGTAAGAGCAGTATCCAACCCTCCATGCGTTGAAGTAGAGGGGAAGGAGAGAAAAACCTTTACGAAGTCCCCTTCCTTGTTTTCCCAGGAAGTGACTGTGAGGAGGAGAAAACTCACTTGATTGCAGTTGTCTTGGCATTTAAAGCAGTGCTGTAGAAATCATGTAACTCCTCAGGAGCAGCAAAGGAATCCAAACAGTCCATCAAAGGTACCCTTGGGCGAACAATGTCATCAGAAGACCTGTTGCAGAAGCTATATTAAGCAAAGGATGGAACAAAATGATTAAATGAATATAGTCAAGGATGGGAGGGTTTCAACTCACAGTTCTTCCCCTCTGGCATCCTTTTCAGCTTTTAATTTTTGGAAATCCTCTAGTTCTTCTGACATTACGAAAAAAAATTGTGTTAGAATAAAGGATATACTATTAGGCTTATAATAATGAAGTGAAGTGAACTCACTTTTGTTTGTAGCTTTGTGGAGTGGAATATTTAGAGACAGAATGAAGTCGTATCTTTTATTGTAAGCAACTTTCCCTGAGGCACATTGCAATCGCTCTTCAACACAAAACTTAAAACTTCTTGAAGGATCCAAGATGGGATTTCCCGTGTTGCTCCGCTCAACTTGGTCAAGAAGATGCAGAAAGAACTCTAAAGCATCCTACATAAGACTTCATTGTCAATCGTCAATCATATACAACAAAATCCAAGGTGAAAGAAAGTGAAGAGACTTTAATAAATATCTAAATGTAATAGAAGGTTCCCCCATCCAAAGGTTATACCATATCCGAGCTGGCTGCAGCATAAGCAGTTGTGAACCATCAATACAAGAAAGAAGCAAACAGACACCAAGACATTATAATGCATGTTTTCTTCGACCAAATGTTCTGAACTTATCTAAATGTGGATAGAAATTCCCAGTGAAGTTGGGAATACAGGTTGCTCAACAACAATCAAATAAAGTACCATCTATGAAATGGCACAAAAGAAAATTATAAGATTGATCTAACAACATTATGTAGTCCAAAGCTAATTTACAGGTTGACAACAATCCAGCCTTGAAAACATACCTGCTGTCTCATAGTTGAAAATTCAGGATGATTTGCAGCAATTATGGACTTGAACATCCGAGGAGGAATTCCTTCTTGTTTCTGAGAGTTGAAGGCAGTCAAAACTCTTGGAAAAAGGGACAATAATGAATCTTATAGAAGTATTGCATTAAATATCATAAAGCAATACATAATACCCCAATCCACTTCAGCATAGCAATAATCCTCCTAACACAAAATATACTAACAGTTTTCATTTTCTTACAAGCTCCCTCACAAATCAATCATACCTCGATAATTAAATATATCTACAACACATGATACAATGTAATAAAAGTGTAAACGAAAATGAATGGGTGCTTACCGCAGTTAATGTAGTCTGTGTTGTGTCTCCTGCATCATCTTTCTGGGAGGAAAAACAAGGTTAATCTGCAGCAACATTTGAAGTAAAAAAGAACGAGCACCAAACAAATTGAAATAGAGATACCTTAGCAGCCGGAATTGAATATTTTCCAGAAAGCAATCCATGGGCTAGCTTTGCTCTGAATAGAGAACAGATGTATCGAACAATAAATGAGGAAGAGTGGCAACAATTAAAATAATATGTACACTTTTACCATAACTAGTTCCCAATGCATTAAACTGACAAGTAAAAAACAAGTAAAAAACCTTTATGCCAGGAACAGTTTAATCAAGAAAATGACTGGCAATAACTACTCTCACATGCAAAATGGCAATACACTTCAATTTCAAACTTGCAAAATCTCTGCTAACTCACATAGGTAAAACATTATTTTTACTTACAGTTGTGCATTTAAGTCGACGGTTGGATCAGCTGGAGCTGAATCAAAAGCCACTTTCAAACTTTGGTCCAAAAAGTATCTAAATAAAAAAGGCGAATGAAAATGATAAATCCTTAAGAACTGTGACAATAACAATAGATATAGCATGTTAAATACCAATTGCTATCTGAAGGCCAGTGCAGTAACTAACCTTGAACAGAAGCCACGTGTGGAAAACACTACCTGCATAGTTGCAGCCAAGTAACAACTGCAAAGCAAACAAATTAGGAAAAACAATGGAAGATATTAAAAAAAAAAAAAAAAAATTGCATTATCTTAACTACAGAAAGTGAAAGACCTGTTGCCAAGATTTACAAGTCCTGTATAACCTGGTCCAAAAAGTGGTTCAACTTCCTGTCCTCTCTCTTGAATGCGGTTCCAGTCGAAATTAGTATTTTGATCAAGTTCTCTCTCAGCAGTTGTCATTTCAGTCTAACATATTAACAAGGCCAATTTCAAACAAACAACTTTAACAACAGAGAAGCAATAGCCCTAATCTATGAAGTAGAAAAATTAAAAGATGATGACAGCTAAGTATGTAGGACTACCAAAAAGCATATAAAACTATCTGAGCATACATCATGAAACAAAAAAAGTTAGATGGGACAGAAGAAACATATTACATGCATTATGTTCAGCATCTTACCTTTTGCAAGGATGAAAAGTCAATACCAAAATGTAGCAGATGCTGAGCTAGTAGTGGGTCCACAACACTCGCATCCTCGTCATAAGAGTAAACGTCTGAGCTGCCAAAGTTTGAATTTCATGACTATACATGAAGAAAGCAATGAAGTAAATGAAAGGCCAGAGACTAGAGTTCAGCACTTCCAACTTTTTTGCCACATGTTAAACTTACAGACATGCTAAATTGTTTATTTTACAAACATGTATTTGGCAACTGAAAAGGATAAATCCATTAACTATTAAAAGTAGAAAACCAGTACTTTATGAATATTGAATATCAACATAGATAAAACTTGTGAAAAGCGCAGCAGTGGTGTCTGTAGACTCTTCAACATATACCACAAAATCACAAGCTTGATCTGAATCTTATGAAAGAAGAGATTGGATTTTACTGAAAACTAGCATCACATACCCAAGAGAGAGAAAAAAAACTATAAAAACAACAAAATCAAACTCAATTGACTCCTCGCACCTATCCTTCCTACACACAAAAATGCATTTGACATATTTAGGCTAGGATCATACTAGCTTTAGAATGCCACTGACTGTACTCTCAAAAAAAGATACCGTGTACTCAATTCCCTATAACAGGAGATAAAAATATGACTAATTACAAGCATAGATGATGGAGAGAATGCTGGAATTACCTGCTGCTTCTAAATCAGCAGTTATAGTTCCAAGCTTCACAGCAAGAGGATATCCAGTCACATTGTAACGATTAACTGCATGGTCATTGCCCCCACTTCCGTCCCAATTTCTTCTACCACAAAGGATTGATCCATCTGTTAAGTTTAACCAAAGATTGTCGGTTTTGTCACAGTTCTCACACTTCCAACCAGTTGGAGGAACAATGACCCCATTGTCAAGCTGTTTTAATTCCATTGCATGTTTACTGATAATTTTTGCATCAGCAGTCCATGCAGCAACTTGTTCTTTCTTCTCAGCACCCGCATTCATAATGACAGCATCAACAGCTAATCTGACCTGCAAGTTCGATAAAGTTTGACATTCAGAAAGAAATACTAAGCCTGTGTATATAAACACAATCACCTATCTACACCAATCAAATTTAACTACAAATATAATGAATTACCTTTTCTGGAAGCTCCACCGATGGAAAAGGAAGGGTAATGTAATCTGGTAAAATGACTAATTCATAGCTCTGTTCATATACTGGACCATTGTTTTCGAATCCTCCTTCAACACCTACAAACAAAATAAATGTGCTAATTTGCAGACATGTTCTTGAAGAACCCACTGCTACCTATCATATAATCCAATGGACAAGTTCACTAGAAACAAGCATTTGATGCATCTGACAGATATCTAAATAAGAAGTAACAAGCAGAAAATAAGAGCCAGCATGAGATCCTGAACCAAACTGACTAAAATGGCCTTGCCTCAATAGTTTGGATATACACAAAACACAGCTGAAGATATAAAGTGAATTAATATTTAGGGAGAGCAGGCATGTGAAAGAGCATTCAATCTATCGATTATCACAAATGGACACATCAGTCAACTCAGTCTGAAAGATGATCCCTCAACATACACCAAACTATCAATTGCATAATTAACAATGCTTTTGTAACATATAATGGGCAGGATTAAGTAAATCTGTTGATGAAGCTACAGATTAGAAGCATGGGCAAATTACTGGCTGCTCATACTTTTTAAAAAAACACAAGAAAAGAAGTCACAAATAAACCAGGATTGTAATTGTGCCTAATATGCAAGCACTCCACTTGAAGTCCAACTTCTCAAGTACCTATGGCTAGAAGTGTTGGTTTTTTTGATGGTCTATCTTCCGAAACCAACTTTTCGGTTTCCTTGATGTGCAGATAAACTGGGTTTCCAGTCTTCTCATAGTTCCAAGCCACAAACTCCTTTCCAAAAGCAAGAAATGAATTCATATCTACAAACAGTCCACCTGGTGATTTCTGCAACAAGAAAATGAAACAGTACTACACAGTCAAAGAAATTGTGAAATATTAGTACAGCACTACATGCAGTACAAGGCAATGACTAATATTCGCAAACAATATGCATCTTCGTATAAAAAATAATTCTCTAAGAATTCCACCAAAAAAAAGTTACAATAATAAACAAAGCTGAAGCCTACTAGGAGAGCGGAGATAAATATCATATCAAGTATGTTTGAACGGCAGTTCGGTAATACCATATCAATAATACCCCTAAAACATCTCACACAATTCAGTAAACCCTAATTTGACAGAATAATTATAAAGCAAAAAACAATAATACGCAAACAAAACCCAAACAGATACACACAAGTTGCCATTGCGCTCAAAAATATTTGTAGAGTTGATAAATGTATACATTTAAGTGCATATCAAAATTCACAGCAAAACCATAGCGACTGAATAATCGAGCAAACAATTACCGGAGTATCGAATGAAATGCAGCACTCTTGCTTGTAGATGCGATTTGTTGGCTCAGGGATTCGAACCCGAGAGAGATTCGATCGGAGTAACTCCATTGATTCTTATTCAAAATTGAAGAGTAGCTCGACTGTATATCAATCACCTTTCACAAACAGCCGATAGAATCTAGAGCGAGAGAGAGGCAAAGAAATCGCAGACTCAAGCGTGCGTGTATATATATATATATATATATATATATACATATATATACGTATAGGTGTATATATTCTTTGCCCTAAGTCTCGGTAAAGTGAGAGAGAAGAAAAGCAGAAGGGAGGTTTTAGCAGTCTCACTGTAAGCTGTCCCTCCTATGAGGCTATGACTGATTGGATTGCTTTTAGCTTGTATTAAAACTAGGGTAAATTATAATATTATACTGTATTTGCTATTCTAAAAGTTTGGTCAAATTATTTAATCGATAATTAGATTTGTGGAAATCATAATTATGTTTTTTAATGATAAAAGTAAAAATATGATTTTATAATTACGGTAAAAATAAGTTTGCTTAAATCAAATTACTTAAAGAAAATGGTCGAAATGTTACCTGAGTTTTTTTTAATTTTCTCTTAGTTAAAAATGTAATTTTCACAAAACTTGAAATTTATTTGGTAATTAACCTAAATCTCTAAAGTGAAAAATGTATGTCACCTTAAAAACAAAAGGGGGAGACTTCAACAAAGCACGACTTCAAATGAATGATCTCTTCCAAATTTTCTTCCTTTATTCGTATTGTTTGTAGTCAAAAGTTATTTGACCATTTTAAAAGTAGATATTCTACGTTTTATTATGTAAATATATATTTCAATATATAATAATAAAATGATTTGAATTTGAATTATATCCAATATTTATAACTATTGGAAACTGTTTTATAAAATTATAGAACACAAAGGAAGAAGATATTGTTGATTATTTAATAATATTTATAAGAATATCTCATTATACAAAAAATAAAACAATAAAATTATTTTTAACATCTCTCGATAGGATGATTAAACGATTGATTAATTACTTGAGCTGATATTTTATTCAATATTAAATGATTAATTCTACAAAATCTTTAAAATCAATTTCTAATCACAAAAAATCGTGGATTTTCCAATTAATATTCCAAAAGCAATTTTCGATGACTTCTTCTTCTTCTTATTTTCCCTTCTTTTCTTATATGTCAACTTTGATGTTTACATCGGGGTGTGCATGGATTGATTAATCATCTGATTCGAAATGAAACCGAATTTTCGATCATTTTCCAAATCGCATTGCCTTGTTAGCCACTTTTGTTTATTTAGAGTTTTTGATAAATTTGAAATTTAAAGTTATAATTTTAGTTTGCTTAGTAATTTGGAAGAAAATTGGAATTTGGATGTGAAACCTGATTTATGATTTCAATTTAAAAAAAAAATAATAATATATATATATATATATATATATATTCATTGTTTTGGGAAAAAAAAACAAAATCTTTAATCTTTAATCTATACTAAAGGAATAACCAAAATGGACACGTGTTGCACCCTGGTTAATCCTTTTTCCGCCCAAAAGTTTTAATTAATTTTTCTTTTAATTTTTTTATCTTAAATAATTCACTTAAAGCTTTTAATTTATTACAAATAATTAAATACTTTAAACTGTCATGGCACAATTAATTGATGATTCCAATTTTAAAGCTAAAATTAAGCATGCATTTTTTAAAATGTATAAAATCATCTAAAGTTGCACTAATTTATTTAAAGGGTTAGACTTAACCGATATTTAAAAAGAAAAAATTATTACATGAATTTCAAATTTGATTTTAGTCTAACATATAATAAAAGTCCATGTATTACAAACTCATCTAAAAATATTTTTGATTAACATAAAGACATGTTTTTATATAAATCAAAATTAATTTTCAAATTGTTATATTTCTTACTTCAAATATATTACATTTTTATATTAGTTTCTAAAAAATATTTCGTTTTGATAAATTCCGTATATCACACGGGATAAATACTAGTTAAAGTTAAAACTACATCAAGTCAAAATTGAAATGAAAAATTTAAGTTAAAATGGAACCGAATCAACACAATTTTATTAGATTTTCGGTATCAAATTTTGGTTAACCGAAAATTCACTTCTGTTCTAATCAAAAGAACACCCCTATTTACGTGGCTTTCCACAAGAAAAAATAATCTAATTTCATATCATAAAAAATTCAGTCATAGCAATCACTCATTTGTTGGGAAAAAAAAAAAATTATCAATCTACAGGGGAGCGTATGTTCTATGCGCGAAAAAAACTATTGAAATTGGATAAAAAAAACATCGAAATTATGGAACTAAAATTAATCTTTTTAAAATTAACAGAACTAATTCCAGACACTGTGATTTGATAGAATTAGAATTGAATCTAACCCTGATTGGACTTCACATAAAAGACATGCTTCCAAAATTCATCTACTGCAACTTCAACTAATTAATCACCGATTTCCTTTTATGCTAATTTTGTAATTATTTATCTTGTTAGGAATTATTACAACTCTCCGTACTAATGGTAATTGCGACGACAAAAATAATAGTCATTTTAGATATAATTATTTTTTATAGTAATTAAAAGATAACAAATTTTTGTAGGATCCGGCTATCCGCACCCCGACAATTACTAAACACACCCCACAAAATTAAATAAAAAATAAATGAAATATGTAAAGACATTTATACTTTTACTATTATTTTTATATACAATATCAATTAATTAATACTTTACTATACACACCCCAAATTAAAAACACACCCCATTTTGCAACACACCCATTTGTAATACACCAATTCCTCTTATTCTTCACATCTTTTTTTCTTGCAAACCCATTAAAACTCAACACAAATCTCCAAACCCTTACCACCCTTCAACGTACTCAAATATCATCATGTCTCAAGAAATAGTGGAAGACATGGACAATATAAGTTGTTTAGATGTTTTTGACCTTTCGTTTTTGTGTATTTTGAGAAAAAAAAATTTGTACGCGACGTGATCGGCCTGTAATGGCCAAAATTATTGAAGTATGTTCGACCATCAATGGCCGAACATAGTGAAATATGTTTGACCATAAATGACCGAACGTATTATGTTTTGTTCGAACAATAGTCGAACGTCTCTATATGTTTTCGGCTATTGTTGGTCGAACAAGCCAATTTTTATAAGTTGATATGTTTTTTATCAATGTATTTACTTGTACATTTCATACATTATAGGAAATCGAATCAAATGAATCTAGAATGAGCATTGTGAACGTCATCAATCCAATGTATGAGCAGATTGATTTTTCAGAAGAATTTAGAACGAATGAACTATTCGATGATCGTGAAGCGTTGGTCAATTGGGCAACTAGGGTTGGAATTCGTTTGAACATGGTTGTGTTGGTTAGACGATCGGATAGTGGAGACAGTGGTAGGCAAGCTCGGGTATTTTTAGGGTATGAGCGTGGTGGTAAGTATCGTCCATCAAAGACAAAAGTAGACACTTCTAGCGATGTTGAGAAGAAGTCGTTGAAAGGACGAAATACTGGCACGAAGAAGTGTGATTGTCCTTTTATGCTGAAAGGAGTACAGTTGAAAGAGACTGGCCAATGGTGCTTGATTGTTCAATGTGGATCGCATAATCACCCAATGAGGGTGAACTTGGTCGGACACTGATTTGCAAGTCGACTAACAAGTGTTGAAGATCAACTTGTTCGTTACTTGTCTATGAACAATACCAAACCGAAGGACATATTTAGTACGGTCAAACTTTCATTTCCGGAGAATGAGGCGACCTTGAAGATCATTTATAATGCTCGACAAAAACATAGAGTTGTCGAGCATGGAGACCGTACTCAATTGCAATTTTTATTGGGAAAATTGGAGCAGGAGAACTACTACTACTTGACCAGGAGATGTGGTCAAACAGATAGTGTTATCGATTTGTTTTATGCTCATCCGACATCTGTGGAGTTGTTACGTGCATTTCCTTGCGTGTTATTGATGGATTATACCTATAAGACGAATAGGTATGGGATGCCACTGTTGGAAGTAGTTGGTGTCACGTCTACAAGCTTAACTTTCTCAGTTGTGTTTGTGTATCTGTCCCACGAGCGTGAGGACAACTACAGATGGGTGCTAACTACGTTGAAAGGATTGTTCAACGAATGATGCACACCGAAGGTCATTTTAACCGATCGAGAGTTGGGGCTTATGAATGCTATCTCGGTTACGTTCTCCGACTCGAAGCTGTTGCTGTATCGGTGGCATATCAACAAAAATGTCCTGAGCAATTACAAGTCGGTTTTCGGCCGGAATGAGAAGTGAGAACAATTCAACCATTCTTGGAATATGTTGGTATTAGCCGAGGATGAACACAGATTTAATGAGTTGGCTAGGAGACTTGAAACTGATTACAGAGAATATCTTAAGGTTGTTAACTATGTCATGAAGAACTGAATCCACCTGTATAAAGAGAAGTTTGTCTCCTGCTGGACTGACAATATCATGCATTTTGATAACACTTCTACTAGTAGATAGAATCTTTTATAGATGACTAACTACAATTATTGAAGTTTTGTGTTATAATTTATATGACTTACGAATTTTTTTTCTTCATAGGGCCGAAAGTGCACACGCCAAACTGAAAAAACAATTGGGATCGAGTCAAGGAAATTTTGAGACGTCGTGGGAAAGAATCCATCATCTCCTCATCACGCTGCATACGAATGTGAATGCCTCTTTCGAACAAAGTCTTCATGTGCTCCACATAGGTATGCTTCTCCTTTGTTCAAGAACATACGAGGATTGGTGTCTCATTATGTACTTAGTAAGATGTTTGAGGAGATGAGTGGCGTGGATAGTTGTGGTGTAGATCTTCTTATTTGTGGCTGTGTGTTGAGGAGGACGTGTGGTTTGCCTTGTGCCCACGAACTGGGGGAGTTGATTAGGGATGGACAAGTTGTCCAACTTGATATGATTGACTACTTCTGGAGAAAGTTGGATTGCGAACCTGCAATGTGTGAAGGCTCGGTGAATGTTGATGTTAGCAATCGTTGGAATGAAACAGTCAATGATATCAACGACATATTCAGTTCAGCCTCGGAGTCTCAGAAATTGTAGATGCTTAAAAGACTTCGGGAGATATCCATCCCGTCAACAAGTTTGCTGCAAGAACCCCAGATGATCACATGTCCCCGTGGTAGGCCTAGCAAAATGAAGTTCAAGAAAGAGTCATCGACAAAACGTGATCCTAGTAAGTTTGAATACGTTGAATCGTTTTACGACAATTGTCCCTCACCTGTCGACTCAAATACTTACATAGGTGACTCCGCAAAGGCCACACCCTTGTTCTCGGCCTTGAAGAGGAAAATACTTCCAATAAGGTGAAAATCTGTTCGCAAAGGTGGTGATGAAGTCTTCGTTGAACAACTGCCCCTATCATGCGAGGCCACGTCTTGGGTATAAAAAATCCATTGGAAGACGACCATTGTGGTTTAATTTCAGGTGCATAGCCCACGGACTCGGATTGGGAGAGAACTCATGGGCACAAGTTCGTAACGATCTAATAGAGGAGATAACAAATTTTGGATGGTTATACAAGAATATCATCGATATGCACGACCAGATTGAACAGATAACTACGAACTTGACTTGCTACGAAAAGCCTGTTTACCAGATCAATTATTGGTGGACATTCCTTGAAATGGCCTACTTGGCCGTCAATGCTTACAACATGGCCATTGTACACCTCTCTAGAAACTTGTCGGTAACTGTTCTACTCATGAGGACATAAATACCAATGAAGCCTCGACTTATATGCATGGCCCTGGTTGCTAACGATCATTACGTTTAGGTAAATTACTATGGTTTTTTGTTTTGTTTTACTTGATGATCAATTATATAGTGTGCCTCTTACATAGAATGTATTTGCATTATTTGTAGGTAAAATTAGCTGACGACGTACCATTACCTCCAATTATTGATCGGTGGTTCGAAACTCGACTACCAGCTGCAAATGGATGGTCTGAATATTTTAAAAGATGAATCATGGATTATGCTCTTCAAAGTCGTAGTGAAAGCTCATCGATGGGTATTGCGTCAATTGACATAGATGATGACTAGATTTATATAAACATTTGGTTTTTTTTGTATGAAACAATATTTGACAAAATTTCATCTTGTAATGTTGATCGGTTGATGTTTGAACAATGGTTGCGATATCTAGAATTTGATACAGGTTTTCATCATATCTTGTTCCGTTGGAATGTAGTGTGCAATATTTTAAGTTCAAATGAGGATATTTTTAACCTGTTCGACCAACATTATTCGAACAGTCTATATGGTGTTCGACCATTGGTTGAACATATTGTCTTATGTTCGAACATTTGTTGAAAGAATTTGGACAATTAAAACCCTAATTTTTCTCTTGTTCGACCAACACTGGTCGAACTGTTCTAACTGTGTTTGAACACTATTCGAATGAAGCATAGAGTGATCGACCAAGGGTCGAACGAAGCATAGAGTGTTCGACCAACACTGGTCGAACAGATCTAGATATGTTCGAACACCATCGGTCGAACAGACTAAAAATCAAGGGAAAAATCAATTTCGTTATGTTAAATTTATTGGGTATGTCTATACAAAAACATATCTTTTGAAATCATGAAAATATCGTCCTAACGTAACTGAATTTGAATTAATAAAGTATTGATCGAGCGCGATAAAAGATGGTATATTGGAACCAATAACAAAGTATTCATAATCGAACAAATTCACAAATAGTTAAATAACAAATAATATAGACTGAAATTGTTTTCTCAAATAGTTCACAACCCAACAAGAACGTGATATTTTAACCTCTACGACCCCGACGAGAAGTCCTAGATGAGGCCCATCGTGACGACTCAGGTTGGTCCTCGTTATCGATCCTCAATGCACGATAGGCCCCAATAATATCCGAAATATATACGTTTGCATCGAGCGCCTCCCTGTTGTTTAGCCACTGCTGGAAGAACGACTCCAAATGTCGGACGGCCGTTCCAATCATCTCTCACGGTTGCGGCCCTCGAGGTCGAGGAGGTGGAGCACGTCGATCGACAATCAATTCTGGGTTTTGGATCCTCGGATGCGAGACCAAGTTGTACAATTACATGTAGTCATCCGAGCACTCCTATGGTGGGCTAGCACGTCTCCCTCGACTATCTGACGCGAGGACATGGTTCCTCCAAACTAAAAAAAACGCTCCGAGGGCGTCCCAAGTGACTTTGTATTACTTGTCATTCTTTTTCCGCCGGGCAATCAAGGGCACGAGTGGTTCATCAAGAAGGCGTTGGACGTAGCCAAATTGGCGAAACACACGATCAGGATGATACGGCTCCACCGTCTTGAAGGATCGTATACACTCTTGATAGAAAGTGACTTCATCCAATGGATGTTGATTCCTCACGTCGCTGTAGGGCATCCAATTAACCTATATATACCAACAAATATCATGACTATTTGGCTATTCATAACTCAAGGGAAAAAAAAGAACTTGAACAAACTATTAAATACTCATGTCCGTTGTCGACATGTTGTCCAAAACTTCTCGAACAGACATCAACCGATCAAGATTTCCACCGGCATGGGATCACATCCTCCATTTATTTGCCAACGGCTCATGCGGCTGATAATTCACATTGTGTGTTGGCCTGAAGACTGGAAAATACTCGTATATCCAACCCAGAAACAATTTAGAGGAAGAATGATTTAATAAATCAATTTAAGGATGAAATGCAACAAATTGCAACAAATGAATTCAATTGTACCTCGAGAATGGTCAAGTAACCACTTATTTATCGAATCCCACTTCGAGAGGCGAGTCCGAGCTGTCGATACAAATACGCCAAGGCAGCTGCTCCCCACGCGTATATATGGACGTGATCTAGATGGTCTAGCAGTCGAAGGATCTTCGTATCAACCCTCATTCTAGTCTTGTCAGAAAAGATCGTGCATCCCAACACAAACCATAGATATGCCGGAGCAGAAGAGGCCAATGTGTCTAGATCGTCTGAGGTTGTCTGCCCTTCAAACCGAGATCGGAGCCACTCAAATTTGACGTTGTTTCCTCTAAGACCAGAAAGGGCTTCCAATGCGACTCTATCCTCGACTCCTAACAACCTTCTCATCAAGACATGGGTAAGTTCAGGTCTATTCCTAGTTGTAGGTAATATGATCGGGTGCCCACTCACCGGGAGGCCGATGATACAACGTACATCATCCAATGTGATGGTCCTCACCCCATGGCATGTGAAACGTATTGGTCTCCGGTTGCCAACACTCCACGAAAACACAAATGAGATTCTTGTTCGGCGTCTTATACGACAACCACCTCAAATTTGGAATTTTCAAACACCTAATCATTAACCTCCTGAAATCCTCTGATACGATGTTGAAATTCCATTTCTCCATCTTAGTCGTATGACACCAACACTTGAGAATCGGCCTGTCAACCCCATGTCAAATATAATACGCAACATGTGTTTGAAACTCGGTACGAGTGTCCAATCAGCAGGCCCTCCGGAGCATGCCTCCGTCAAAAGCTCACTCTCTTCCGATGCATCCCCTTCAACCTCATCCCCATCTGTTTCATCTTCGGCCTCCTCACCTGCCTCCTCACCGACCGACTCTTCTTCCTCGGCTTCCGGTTCGATATATTCAATTATTTGAAGACCAGGTGCAGGTGCAATCGGTTCCTTTTCCACAGGAGCATCTGTCTCCTCGTTTCTACGTCTTCTGTTCGAGGCAGTAGGTCTCCTCCTTCCATAAACACTACCTTGTCCTGCACTATTTATCAAACTTGAGTGAATGAAAGATATAACAGAACAATACAAGACTTGATATACTAGGTCTGTTCGACCAACACAATTCGAACAACACAGTTTATGTTCGACCATCATTCGAACAGTGAAGAGAGTGTTTGACCATAGTTCGAACACAGCTCAACACGTTCGACTATAGTTCGAACACATCACTATATGTTCCACTTCAAGTCGAACAATAAGAGCAACGTTCGAACACTAGTCGAACAATACACAACGCGTTCGACTAGTAGTCGAACACATCTAAACAACTTCGGCGCACCAGGGCCGAACCGTCGCGCCCAAAACTCGAAATCGCGATTTCATTTTTCGACCCTAAATCTACAATAACTACACATGTTTTCAACTAAAATGCATCCTAAACTTGATTCCTAAACAATGTTGCTCAATATCAAACAATAAAACAACAAATTTCACCCAAATAGAGATTTAAACTTTGGAAAAATGAATTGCAAACTTACTTGGAACTTCATCTTGGTTGTAAGGATCCATTCTACGAAGATGCTTGGTTGAATGTGATAAAACGTGTTCGAACTTAGATCGAACGATTTGGTCGAACAAATCCGGGTTGAGAGTTAGGGTTCTTGGATTGAAATGGGTTAGGGAGTTTGATTGGGGTGTGAGTTGATTTTTGGGGTTTGTTTGGTTAATGTGGGTGTGTTGAGTAAATTTGTTAAATTTAGGGTGAAAGGGTATTATTATAAAGTGTTGGAGTGTGTTTAGAAATTTTTAAATGATATTGATTTAAATGTGTGTTTAGAATATGGGGTGTGTTTAGGAGATCCCGGGGTGCGGATAGCCGGGCCTTTTTTTTATGGCTAAAATGATATTGTCATCTTTAATAAAATAAGTCTCGGTCCTCTCACAATATTCATGATCCATACTTCAATTCTAAATGAATTTTATAACTCAATTCTATACTTCACTGATCACATTCACATATATACATATGAACCATATTTTATGGCGCACTAATCAACACACGAACCCCCACCCACGAGCCATGCACATAGGCCACCTATGCGCACATTAACACGAACATGATTTGTTTCATATCACACCTTTAGACATTATTTAACTAGGTTTCGTCCACGTTTATATATATATATATATATATATATATATATTTTTTTTTTTACACTATATAAGTATGAATGTTTCGTCCATTTTTTATAATGCCAATTGTAACCCTACTACATAATTAAATCAAATCAAATTAAATTAGAGTTATAATGAAAGAAAACTCTTTATTAGGGATAGTAATGTAATTTAATATTTATTCTATTTTTCTATTTGATTATAAAAAACAAGAGTCCTTTATATTTTAAACTCTTCTTAAAAAAATTACATGTTTTCACTATTTTTTTTTTGTAATCTTGAACATTTTGAATCTTAAACTAAAATTAGTCTTATATTAATATATATTTAAAGAGTTTTTCAATGATATATTATAAGCATATTTTTAAATAATATCAATTTATATGAAAATTAATATACATCCAATTTATATAAAATTCAATGACTAATTTAATTTAATTTGATTTGATATGAAGGTGACATCAATAATTGGTATGCATTTCAGTAACTAATTTAATTTGATTTGATTTAATACGAATATGAAAGGATTTAGTTGAGAAACAAGGTGTATGTTATATTCTGTTCTTTTGAGTTTTCTTCCGAAGGAAATAGACTCAGCCCTTATATTCTGGGTATCAGATGCATCACACACCAAAGTACTGATATACTCAAATTATAATTTTATTAATGTTTAGCATAGTTTTTGTTTATTATTTGTAATTATATGATAACTTTTTACATACCATCTCATGGATCAATGAAGTAATAGACGTCCACTTTTGTATGTATTGACTCTGATGTTTTGGTTAATTGATTTTAAGAAAAAAAAAAGATTTAGTTTATATATGAAATCGAAGACATAGGAAATTCTTATCGGTTGTAAAAAGTGATATTAAAAAATTTGTCTCTTTTATATTTCATATAAACACAAGAAGTTGAAATTTTTTTCTTGATTCTTGACTTCATTCCTGGTTTTGTTTCAACTCACCAAGACTATCATGAAACATTATTTTGCTGTAATTTTAACCACAACTTCAAGGTAGATAAATTCGATTGTAAATTAGAGAGAAACAGAGAGGGTTTTGGTTATAGATTGTCATAATATTTTCTCAAAGTTAACATGATCTGTTTAATTCGTAATAGCATGTTTAAAAAATTTATCTCTTTTATATTTCACATAAACACATTCATGCACGTAAACAAATTCAGCTATTTAATTACATGAGTGTATCAATCAGAGTGTCACCACTGATAAAATCGAATAAAAAACATTTTAAAAGAGGGAGTGAGATTGAGCAATGATAAAAAAAAAATCGATAAAGTAGATGAGTTCTTTTTGTAGGTTGTATGATTATTTTAGAGAGTAATTGTATGAATGGATTTTGTAGGTTGTAAATAAAAATTTTCATTTTTTTAAGGAGGTCGTTTTTTTTTAAATTGGATTGTGGAGATAAATAATGAAGTTGTATTCAAAACTTTCATTAACAAAAATAAAATTTTGACTTAATTATGAAACCAATTTATTATAACTCTAATTTAAAATCTTAACTAATGCTTAGTAAATTAAAGTCCTAAGTAAAAAAAATCCTCTATATCTAATTTAATTAGAATTTCATTAGGACTTTAATTTAGAGTCCTAATGAAGGAAACCTCTTTATATCTAATTGTATTAGAAGTTTATTAGGATTCTAATTTAATATGAACACATTATATATATGACATATTTGTATTACTTATACAACAACATAACAAGTACCATTGGCAAGAAACACAATCATATTACGATTATCTCATCAAGGTTTTCATTATTGGTGATAGTAGTTTGTCTTCAAATTTATTTAGTATTTTTTGAGATCAGTGTGAAATTCATGAGGATTATATATTATTGTTATTTTTTCTTGCATGACCTTTTCTTGGATTCTGTTTTTCCCTAACTTTCATTTATTGAGGGTTTTAATTAGTTTTTTTTCATATTTTTTTTAGTAAAAGAATACTGCCGCATAATCAATAAATGATGAAATTTGTCATTATTTCTTGATTTCTTTTTATTAATATTATAATCTTTGTATATTTGTATTTTCGAGGTCTGATGACAAATTTTAATAAAAGATTTATAAACATAATAATTTTTGGAAATCAGTGGAGTTATTTCGGAGTCAAGTCAATTTTGTCTGATTTAAAGTTGGAATGCAATAGATGATGTATATATACTTGCACCCATATTTATATTTAATTATTTATAGTCGATTATCATCGGTATGAAAAAAAAATTCATATTCATTTTATTTTTTTATTTGATTATAAAATGCAAGAGCTTTTTATATTTCAAACTCTTCTTGAAAAAATTACATATTTTGATTATTTAGCTTTTATAATCTAGAACACTTTGAATCTTAGACTTAAATTAGTCTTATATTAATATATATATATATATATTTAAAGAGTTTTTCAATGATATATTATAAGCTTATATAAATTTTTTTTTATAAATTTCATATTTTAATTAAAATATGTTATTATGAGAAATTATGTTCTTATGCTTTTTTTTTTCAAAGTTTTATTTAATTTAATAGAGTCCATCCAAATCACAATTGTAAATAACATAATTAGACTAAAATTAGAAAAGAAAAAATAAAAAAAATTATGAAAGATGGTTTGATTGGAGCAAAAAAAAATTATAAGAAAAGGACAAAAAGAACCGAATAAAATGTGAATGCTCTAAAATAAACCAATATATAAACTCCTTTTTTTTTTTTTTAAATATAGTCAAAGAAAAGTGGCGATGTCTGAAATGAGTGGAATTGATACAGATCCTAAAATTGGTGACATTCGTAAGAGTAATCATTCTTTGTTAGAATTAAATTTGTTTATATTTTTATTTTATCTTCATTTATTATTATTTAACCTTCTTGGATTTAAATTGTAGATCAAACATTTTTTGTTTACTTTTATTTGGTTGTGTTTTCATTTTATATTTAAATCTTTTTTGAATGATTGTATGTTTGAATAATTGATGCCAAATATAAATGACGTCAAAAGAAACTTGCTGAACGAAAGAGAAGATATGCGAATTTTAATGATGCTAAGAAAAAAAAACTATGTAGAACATGTTTTGCAGAATCGTGAAAAGAGACAAGCAACATGTAATTTACAGGTTCAAACGAATCTAAGTAACTCTAAAGGTATATTTTTTTAATATTTTTTAAACTTTATATTAAAGTACATTTTTCATATAAAATTGAAAATTATATATTAATACATTTATCTAATTATGAATTTTAATGTCAGGGGAACATAAACTAAAAAAAATGTCAAGTTGCATTCATTGTGGAGCAACAAGATTTGAGTATGAGTCTCCCACATTTTGTTGTGATAATGGAAAAGTTAAACTTGCACCTTCAAAAGTTCCAGAGAAATTGTATGAACTATACACTTCTCAATCTGAAGAATCTGTTGATTTTCAGAAGAATATACATTCATACAATTTCATATTCTCATTCACTTCATTTGGAGTGAAATTGGATAAAGAGTTTGCTTCGGTACAACGAGGAGTTTTCACTTTTTGCGCACAAGGAATGATTTATTACAATCTCCCAAGTTTGAGTTTTAATGGAAACAAACCAGTTAATTTTCAGTTATATTTTTTTGATACTGAAAATGAAATTGCGAATAGAATGTGTCTTAACTCACATGTATCAGAAGGAATTGTTCGAAAGCTCACTGAAATACTAGAGGAGAATCCATATGCCAAAATCTTTAGAAGACTAACAGAGTATTCTTCTCTAGATGATATGCAACTTTGTATCACAAAAGATGTAAGATTAGATCAGCGAGTTTATAATGCTCCGACAGCAGATCAAGTTGCAGCTGTTTGGATTGAGGAAAATAATGATGATGTAGGATTTGAAAGAGATATTATTGTTAGTACTCATTCCGGAGACCAATATAGAATAATACATTATTTTGGATGTTATAACCTTTTACAATACCCTCTTCTATTTCGAAGAGGTGAAACAGGATAGCACCAAAATATTCATAATGTTCATATACAAGAACATGTGTATGAAAAAGAGAAAGGTACATATTTATGTTATAATATATTTCAAGAACATATATATTTTAAAAAATAATCAACTTTTTTCAAAATTTAATTTTATTGGAATTTTTAATACATATACAATTGCAACAAATGTACCAAATGTCCTGAATGCTTCTAGACTTAAGGTTTACTCCAGAGGAAATTATCTCCCAAGAGTAAGAAGGTATGTACTACAACATACGTATTCTTAAAAAATCTAATCAAAGAGTTTATGTTCATTCTAATCATTCCAACTATTGTTTCTCATAATCAGTTGTCGTAAAAGGAAATGTAAAAAGAGTCTCTTGCAGAGAATACAGTTGTTATAAGTTACAAATAGAAATCCAAGACACTCTACTCTATTATTTGCGGGAAGATTGTTGTAACAATATGCAGTTGACAGTTATATAAAATTGGAGACAACAAGATTACAATTTTTCTGTTTGAACCAAGTAAATTTAAGAACTGAATTTTACCAAGGGATCATGGATAGTGTTTTTAGAGGTGAATTGTGTGGTAGTGAAGTTGGATTAAGAATTTTTCTTCCTGCATCATTTATTGGTGGCCCAAGGGATATGCGAAAGAGATATCTTGATGCAATGACGTTAGTCCAAAGATATGGAAAACCAGATCTATTTATCACCATAACTTGCAATCCTAATTGGATAGAAATACAAGAAAATCTGTATGAAGGTCAAAAAGCTCAAGATCATCTAGATTTAGCTGTGAGAGTTTTTCGAGCAAAATTGCATGACTTGAAAGATCAATTATTTAAGAAATAAATATTCGGAAAAGTTGTTGCACATGTTCATGTGGTCGAATTTCAGAAAATGGGACTACCACATGCTCATCTACTTATAATTCTAAAGGGTGAATATAAAATTCATACAGCTGACCAATTTGATAAGTTTGTATGTGCTGAAACTCCTAATGAAGAAAATAATCCTCGGATACATGAATTGGTGAAGAAACACATGTTACATGGACCGTGTGGCAAAAATAATCTGAAAAACTCATGTATGGAGAAAGGTAAGTGCAAATGTCGTTATCCATAAAAATTAAAAACTCATTAAAATATTTGTATCAAACTATATTAGAATTCATTAGTAATCAAATGCTAATGTTATAAATTTTTAAGTCATTTTCTGTCTTTATTTTGTTTATATTTCACCAACTTTTAGTGATTCATTTCCACTCTAATCTATAGGTAAATGTAAATCTCATTATCCAAGACCTTTTTGTGGAAACACCATACAAGGTAAAGATAGTTATCCAATCTACAAAAGATGAAAAAATGGGGTGATTGTTCAAGTTTGCAATGATGAATTGAATAATCAATGGGTGGTTCCTTACAATCCATATTTGTGTCTTGATATAACTGTCACACCAATGTTGATATATGTTTGGGGGTGACAGCTGTGAAGTACCTTTACAAGTATATTTACAAAGATCATGATAGAGTGATAGTTGATCTAATCCAAAATGATGATGATAATGTGATCGATGAAATCAAACAATTCAATTTAAATAAAGATGTATCCAAGTACTTGAAGCAGATCAAAACATTTTTGAATGTTTAAATAAAACAATAATATTTAAAATGCCACATGAGTTGCAAAGACTTATTGCAATAATATTGGTATTTTGTACAGCAACAGATGTCAGAGCTCTACGGGATATATATTTCAATGCAATGTCTGAAGATTTCAAAAAAGAAGCAAACACATCTTCATCTTATAGGGTAGCGAAAACCGTGAAAAGTATTTTTTTTTTGAAGAGTATGAGAAAAAGTATAAACTTGTATGATATCCCAATCACTACTATGGAAATTGATGATATAGAAGGAGAATGTGGAAGAGAATTACGAGAAGAATTATTTGTTGAAATTCCTCCTGAAAATCGTGAAGTTGAAACAAAGTTGAATGTTGATCAACATATAGCTTTTACTTTAATATTAGAATCTATTGAAAAAGAAAATGGGGAAGTTTTCTTCATTGATGGACTGGGGGTATTGGCAAGACATTTTTATATCATGCGTTGTTAGCCCATCTTAGATCAAAAAATCAAATAGCTATAATGACTACCACATCTAGAGTAGCAGCCGCATTGATGCCAGGATGAAGAACAACATATTCACGATTCAAAATACCAATAAATGCATATGAAAACTGTAAATGTTCCATTTCCAAACAAAGTGGTGCCATAGAATTATTGCGTAAAACAAATTTGATTTTATGGGATGAAGCTCCAATGGCAAAACGATGGGCAATTGAAAATGTGTATACATTACTGAAGGATGTTACTAGAAATGATAAAGATTTCGATGGAAAAGTGATAGTTTTTTTAGGAGATTTTAGACAAGTTTTACCTGTTGTCCTAAGGGCAACAATCAATTTCTGCTAGCATGGTCCAATCATATCTGTGGCCAAGAATAGGGCAACAATCAATTTCTGCTAGCATGGTCCAATCATATCTGTGGCCAAGAATGCAGAAAATACCGTTATCTAAAAATATAAAAGTTGTAAAAGATCCTAATTTCAGTGAATTCTTGCTACGAATTGGTAACGGAGAGGAACCAACAGATAAGGAAGGAAATATCTCAATTCTAAATGAAATGATCATTGAGTATGATAATGAAGAAGATTCTATACAACGACTCATCAATGCTATTTTCCCAAACTTACAGAAGAATGCAGAATCAGCAAAATACATGACAGAGCAAGCCATATTATTTGCAAAAAATGAGCAAGTTGATAAGTTGAATGATAAGCTAATATCCATATTCCTAGGAGATCCAAAAACTTTTAATAGTTTTGATGAAGCAACTGATGAAATAGATAAACATTATGGAGATGAATTTTTAAATTCTTTGACTCCAAATAGTTTACCTCCTCATAAATTGGTGTTGAAGAGAAATTGTCCAATAATTCTCTTAAGAAATTTGGATCCTTCAAATGGTTTATGTAATATCATAAAAATGGTTTGCAGAAATTTTAAAAATAATATAAGTGATGCTGAAATCGTTTTTGGACAACATACTGGAAAACATGTGTTGATTCCCAGAATACCCCTATCACCTGCAGAAAGTGAAGGATATCCATTCCAACTTAGGCGTAAACAATTCCCCGTTAGACTATGTTTCGCAATGACAATCAACAAAGCTCATGGACAAACAATTCCTAATGTTGGTGTGTACTTGCCCGAACCTGTATTTTCTCATGGACAATTGTATGTAGCTCTTTCAAGAAGGACTAATATGGCATCCACCAAAGTGTTGATTAATCCAAAAATGGGGGAAAATTGGGAAAATACAAGAACCAAAAACATTGTTTACAAACAATTCTTCAGAGCAGGTACACAACAAATCTATTTTTGTTGTTATAAAAAGCTAATTTTTCACTTTTGAAATCAGGAAAAGACAAACTTATAAAATTATCGGAAAGCTTTTCAGAAAATTTCACACCTCTACCTACATGTAATGAGTTTGAAACTGAGAGTGAAGATGAAGAATGCAAATAAAAAGGTATGATATAATAATTACATTTTTATGGACTTAACAAATAAAAAAATCAACAAATATGAATTTTTAGCAATGGATATTAAAATTCTTATGCGGACATTTTTTTATAAAATTTATGGATCATTTTGTTCTAGGAACCTAATGGTGCAGATAGGAGTGCACTTTATAAGCCAATGGACCCCTACAACAAAAAAAAAAAAATTAAGAAAGAGATGCGGTTGAAGAAGTTGAAGTTTTTTTCTTGATTCTTGACTCCATTCCTGATTTTGTTTCAACTCACCAAGACTATCATGAAAATATTATTTTACTGTAATTTTAACCACAACTTTGAGGTAGATAAATTCGATTGTGAATTAGAGAGAAACAGAGAGGATTTTGGTTATAGATTATCATAATATTTTCTCAAAGTTAACATGATCTGTTTAATTCGTAATAACACGCTCATTAACCTCTCAAATGCCAAACAACCAATAAAGACAAAAAAAAAAGAAACTCACAATATATTATCAAAATTACGTATAATCACAGTAGTGTATTAAAAGTTTTAAAAAACATTATATCAAACAGCTGGTGACCATGTCATTAGAGGAATCAAATACAATTTAATTAGTAATAATATGAACAGTTTAATTCGTAATAACATGGTCATTAGCTTCTGAAATGCCCAACAACGAATAAATCAAGTAAGTGATTATCACTGAACTTCATGCCTAAATATACATTATGACGGTAAAAATTGACAATATTTACAACCACAACTTCGAACCAGATAAATTTGATTATGAATTAGACAAAGAAACAGAGAGTGTTTTGGTTATTCATTCCAAAAACTGCATTCAAACAATTTAAATAATCCAGAAAAAAAAAGTTCATTAACGCATTTTCACAAACAGTTCATGCGTGTAAGCAAATTCAGTTATTTACTTGAGTGTATCAATCAGAGTGTTGCCGGAAAGAACAACGGAGAAAGGACCTTTTGTTTCACAATTAGCATATGTATATCGTGTATAATATAATCTTCGATTCAAGAAAATGCTTACTTGACGGAATCTTTTATCTCGAAGAGCAAGGGCTCCATTAATTTGGGTTAGCAATCCTTTCAACTTGGTTATCGTATGTTAGAAAGTATTGTATTTTTTACTCTATTCTACAGAAAAATAAAAATAAAAATTGTTTGTTTCTATTTTGCTTTATTGGTGAGTTTTTGTGACACGCTATTTTAAATTTACAGTAAAAGATACCAAATATACCTAAATGTTTATATGTAATATTGGATAAACATTATTTTTCACTATATAAGTATGGATGTTTTGTTTCCATTTTTTGAGATTTTGAATCAAATTTTTTGCTTTGTATAATCTTCTCTCTACATTAATAGTTTGAATACAACAAAAAGCACCAAATATACCTAAACGTTTAGAGTAAGTCTCTTGTGAGACCGTCTCACGGAATTTTAATGCATTGCGTGAGACGGATCAACCCACAACCCAATTACCCACCACCCAAACCCAACAATTAACATATTATTTGTGGTGATGGGGCTCCGTCTCACGGAAACTATCCGTAAGACCGTCTCACATGAGTTTTTGTGAAACGTTTATATGTAATATTGGATAAATATTATTTCAATGGAGATTGATGTCCTAAAATTTCAAAATAAATATCTTAAGAGATTTATGAAATATTGATAAAATATTTTTCGTATTTTATTTTGTTGCTAATAGATTATTAGGTATTATGAAATTAGATTGCATTGAAGTTCACTTTTTGTTATGTAGAAACCCTTGATGTCAATCATGACGATCTTTTGAATTTTTGCTCGCCTGACTAATTTGCACTCAAATAGATCTCATTGAATTACTCTTTCTTTCTTTTTTTTCTTTGAATGAGTTGATTATTAAATGGAAAGGCTGGAATTTTGACAAAACTTCCATTAACAAAATTTTGACTTAATTATGAAACCAATTTATTATAACTCTAATTTAAAATCCTAAGTAATGCTTAGTAAATAAATCCACAAAATCAACCAAAAAATGGTTCTCACGAGTTTGTCTCTCCACGTGCAACGTACATGTTCTCAACTAGTATATATATATATATATATTTATTTATTTATTTATTGTTGGTTAATTTCTTCAGAAGAGTATACGACCCTTCAAACTCTATAAATCAATCTTGCCTTAAACATACAGAAATTAGGTAATACAACAACTAAAAGAATAGGCTAAATTGGGTACATGACCTATGCATATCATTGGCCACAACAATCACATCATATATATTAAAAAAAAATTCCTGATAATTTCTTAGGAGGACACACATACAATGATTATTACTATTATTATCATGTATTTTCTCAATGCTGAACCACTAATCTATGCGATATTTTTCATGTACCAAAAGTTAGGCTGTCCTAATTCTCAATAATTTCATTAAATTGTTAGAAGCGAAACAAAGTTGTACATAAACGGTAAACTTAAAGAACACATGTTGCCGTAAAAAGTATATTTAAAAAATATAAATGAACTCTACATACTCGTCATTTTATTTGGCAATAATCAACTCAATTATCTAATTTAAGTATTATCTATCCATGTATTTAAATTTGTATTACTATATCAAGAACTGCATTTTTTGAACAAAGAAAAAATCCAATTTATCGAACTCAGTGATCGAACCAAAAAATTTTACTTACGCTAGATTTTTTTTTCTATCAAAAAAAAAAAAAAAAAAATATCTCATATTGTTCACCGGCCATTTGATGCAAGAAGTATCTTTAGGCATTTTCCATTATTAAGCACTCTTAATAGAATTAAAAGTTTTTAACCACAACTTAAAGTTTATTATTCTTTTAAATGAATTTTTCATCCTTTTAACCCGTTTACCTGATATCAGTTCATATTATCAACATTCAAATCATTCCATCTCACCCAATATCAATATATTTAGGTCAAATCCATTGTTGTATAGTCTATGCCACAAAAACTAGAAAATTTTAATTGAGAAAAATGACTAAAAAAACATTTGAATTTAATAGATGAGTAAAAGAATATTAACATGCTACAAATTGGTCATATAAAAACATTTGAATTTAATAGATGAGTAAAAGAGGATTGACACGAACATTAAGGGCATGCTTGGTGTGCAACTTTCATACCAAGCAATGGAAAGGGAATGGAAAAAGAGTGTTTGGTACACATCTTTGATTCTTGCTACAGTATTTTACTAAAGAATCAAATATGTGACTTTCATTCCTCAGGTTTTCCTAAGGAATGACTTTCATTCCACAACTCTATTTTCTAAAACAACAACAACAATAATAATGATGATGATGATAATAATAATAATAATAATAATTAAATTGATTTCATTCCTAAAAAATTTTGGTAAATCAAACAACACAAATTTTAAGAGAATATTCATTTTATTCCTCACTACTATCATTACCATTTTTTTTCCCTTTCCCTAAAACATACCAAGCGGTCTCTAAATCCTCTAAGAGCATCAGGTACGAAATAAATAGAAGAGCCCGAACACGGTGCATTCTCCACAGTTATTTTTATGAAACGCCACAACCCACACGCACAAAGTAACAACACGTTCCTTGGTTTTCTGACACGATTTTCGCCACTGATCATCATATAACACTGGTGTTAGTTTTATTTTTTTTAACCGTCACATATTCTCATTTTATTTTTTTAATTAAATAATAAACAGTTGATCATACTAAAATAAACATTGTTTTTTTTTTGTCATGTTAAGGGGGAGGTGATGAGAGGGCGACGGAATTTTGACCAGTGATATAAATATAATTTTTTTTTTCCTCTCTTGTTTTAGTAATTCTCACCTTCCTTTATTTCGTCGCTTCATTTCATTCCTTCCCCATTTCTATCTGTTTTTTTTTTCTTTCTTTCTTTTTTTTTTTTTTTTCTTTCAAAACTTTGTATGGATTTTATTTAGACTTAGGCAGTGGCGATGAACCGTGGGAGGAACAAAATTTTAGCGTGTTTTAAGCCGGTGGGTGATAACGATCATGAACCGGGCTGCGACTCGGCTTCTCCGCCGTCTTCCGGCGACGAGGCCGGTGGCGGAAGGAGGATAAGGCTTCGCCGGAGTTTCTCCGCCGCCCTCAAGGCCGTTCTGTTCAAGACGTCTTTGGTAAGAATTTTTGACTGTTAATTAACCGCTCCATTTGCTTCTGGATTTTTGAATGCATTTTTGGTCGGTCGTCCACTTCTTTCTTAATTTCCTTTTTTTATTTTTTTCCTTTTTTTCTTTTGTTGTTAATTCCTTTTGATTTGTGATTAATTCTTACTATCTTTTAATTTACATTGTTGTACTCGAACCGCCAACCTTGACCGCCTAGTTTATTACAAATTTTAAAGATTTTCTTGGATTATACAATTAATGAGTGATAATTAAGGATTATGATTTATGAGTGGTACGTACTTGCATATCATTTCTTGATTCATTCATGATGCACTTGTTCTTGTGTTTTTAGGCTTTTTTAGCAGTAATCCGACATGGAAATGCTTATGCTACTTACGGCACCTTAGACTATTTTCCTTAATTTGTGACATCACTTCTTCCACAATGTTATGCTATAAAAAATAATGTCATAATCATTGGACTTTGACTCTTTATAAAATATTTCTAACCGCCTCCATTGAAATTTTATATTGAGGAAGTACGAAGAAAATAGTCAGTTATATTCAAATTTTAAATTATAATCGAGTCCCTTAACTATTGAAAACATGCAGTTGTGTTTGCATGATACAAATCTCCCCAAAAGTTTTAAACCCCTAGTTCCCCCATAACTTGACTTCACTTCCTACCAAATTTATGATCGATTTAGGAGTGTTTAAATTTGCAATTCTTGACTGTTTTTATCCCCTTAATAGCCAGACTATGTTTTTGCAAATTACCCCCCCAAGTTTTCTACCAATTGAAACACAAGATGTTATTGCACTAATGATTACTTACATAGTATCATCATTTTTCTTTGTGATCAGCTGAAGAAAAGTCGGAGCGAAAATAACAAACAAGATGGTGATGGATTTAGCAGAAACAAATTATATACGAAAAGCAAAAAGCTAGTGAATACTATGAAGAAGAATTTATCAGGCAAGCCATATTCGAAGGCCAAACAAAATCTCCGGACAAACTCGGGTCGTTCTTCAATATTTTCATCGAGCTCGAGCAGCAGTGGCCGGTCGCATTCATTAGCATCATCTTCTTCGAACTCTTCCTGTTCTTCCCACTCAGGGTCCGATAAGATCAAACGATCGGCATCTCTTGATTTCAGACAAATGAATAAGCAGAAAACCACGAAAAGAGATTCGTGTGGGACAAAATGCAGTTTTGGCTTTACACTTGAAATGTGCGTTCTTTTGGTGTGTTTGATTGCTTTGGTTTGGGGTAAGGTTTTTGCAGTAGTGGTTTGCACTTCGATGTGGCTGTTCTTTGCTCCGGCGAGCCGCCGCCGCTCCCACCAGCCTCTCCGACGGTGCGACTCGTTTGACTTGATTGACTCGGAAGAGTACAAGAAAAGGGTCATCATGGAAGGATTTTTGGAGAGGAATAGGTGACAAGGAAGAAGCTTGTAAGAAGTACGTTAGAATTGGTTTATTTTTTTTATATTTTTTTTTCCTCGGCTTTTGTTGGATTTAGCACAAGAAGGGAATAAGCAAAGTTTAGCCCCTTTGTTATTCAGACTGGTTTGCTAGTGTCAAAATTAAATTAAAAGAAACATGTCCTTTTTCCACCACGCAAACTTGAGGAGTTGATGATCATTAGTATAATGCAATACAAAATGAAATATTATACATAAATATATAACAAAACTAGACAATTTATGTATGCACATCTTTGACTATTAGAGTCGGAGCCAAAGGATCGGATTCATTCAAGAAGCTAAATTAGTAATTCCTTTTGTTTTTGTTATTCTGGAAGAATTAAAATGGTTGCTATTCGTGCAATGTTTTGTTGGAACCCGGACTAGGACTATTGTAATTACTATTGAAAATCCACATAATGAGTTTTGAATTCAACATACCATACATTTGAACAAAGCATAAAGAAGTAAGAAAACACAAAATGGAGCACGAGGTTTTGAAAGAGAGGAAAATCAGATTAAAGGTAAAATGACAAAAACCCTAGAAAAAACAAACACTAAAAAAAGAGAGGAAAATCAGATTAAGGGTACAATGACAAAAACCCTAGAAAAAACAAACACTAAAAAAAGACGACACCAATAGTGACTCCCATTGAAATACAATTATTTTTTGATTAGCCACGTTTTCTTCTTTCTTTCTAGAGGAATTTTAATTAATTTCTAGCAGTATAAACTTTCTAAATTTAATAGGTAATGATATTGGAATTCAAATACATGATGAAAATGTATTTGAATGTTCAATTTTTTTTTTCTTTTGTGAGCAAAGAAGAAATTCATTCCTTGCCATTTGATTTTTGAAGGGACAGGTAAAGAATTAAATTGAAGACATGAGAAGTTTTCAAATTTTTTTTTTTTTCTTTTCTCAGTTCTAAAATTCTTTAGAATTCTGCATTGATTAAATTCAAACATTGACAAAAAACGTGAACGGCAGGATTCGAACCTGCGCGGGCAGAGCCCACATGATTTCTAGTCATGCCCGATAACCACTCCGGCACGTCCACCTCGTGTCGATCAAAGTCGAGTTAAATTACAAATACTTGTATTTATGCATTTGATTTTGAAGATTTTTTGTACGACCAAAATCAACAAGGCTGAAGGGTTCAGATAAAAATCAACAAGGCAGACCAATCAAAACCTAAAACGTGTAGAGTGAAAAAAAATGTGATGAGAGAATTCAAACACATGATTTGCTTACATTTACTATCACACGTTTGTGAAAAAAAAGAGAGTATTAAAAGGTGCATAAAACAATTTGATCCAAGAATGGCGCATTTCCTGTTCACTACAGTCCTTTGCCCCCTGCTTCTTTCCTTCAGCTTTCTGAAATCCTCCTTTGCAGTGGATACAAATCAACTCCTTCCCAATCAAACCCTTGCTATTGGCCAAACATTGGTTTCTGAAACCCAAGATTTTGAGTTCGGGTTTTTCTCCCCTGGAAAATCCCCGAACAGATTCTTGGGAATATGGTATAAAAGCACACCAGATGTTGTAGTTTGGGTTGCGAATAGAAACATTCCCATTCCCATCACTCACACACAAGGAGTTACTTTTGCTATTTCCAGAAATGGAACTCTAGTTATAAGTAGCAGAAATGGAAGTCTTATTTGGTCGGAAAATCCTTCAGAGCCAGCATCAAATCCAGTTTTACAGCTCCTGGATACTGGAAACCTGGTTCTTGTTAACCAGACAATGGAAAGTGGTTACATATGGCAGAGTTTTGACCATCCAACTGATACCTGGTTACCAGCAATGAAGATTGTAGATGATACTGATGCTGGTTTGGAGAAGTATTTAACATCCTGGAAAAACTCAGATGATCCATCCCCTGGAGACTATGTCTTCAGACTTGAAAACCAGGGCCTGCCTGAGTTTGTGATCTACAGAGATCAAAAGAAAATGTATCGAACCGGAAAGTGGAATGGCCTTTACTTTAGTGGATTTCCACGTTTTCCGAATCCCATTTTCAAGCCTGATTTCATTTTCAGACGAGAGAGATTGATATCCATGGCAGGGCCTTACGACACCTCAGTTGTCACCAGAGGAAAACTAGACACATCTGGCTCAATCCAGCGATACACTATGAATTCAAGAAAAGATAAGTGGAATCGTGTCTACGTATTTCCAGAAGACCAATGTGACGAATATGGTCTGTGTGGTCCTAATGGTATTTGCTTAATCGACAAGCCTGTCAGGTGCCACTGTTTAAAGGGTTTTGCTCCTAAATTCCCAAAAGAATGGGAACTTCAAGATTGGTCAGGGGGATGCAGTAGAATTACATCATTCAATTGTGAGAGTGAAGATGGTTCTCTAGAGGTTAGAGGGGTGAAGTATCCTGATATGTTGATGTTTTCGATTAATGCTAACATGAGCCTTGATGAATGCAAAGCCGAATGCTTGAAAAACTGTACCTGCACTGCTTATGCTAATCCATACATAACTAATGGTGGGAGTGGCTGTGTGATGTGGTTTGGGGATCTCAATGATGTGAAAGAACATTCTGGGGCAGATAGCATGCAAAATATCTACATTAGATTACCAGTTTCAGAGCTTGGTAAGTTTAATTTTTAACTCTCTATTAGATTAGCAGAAACAAAATAATTACTTTATTTGGTGGTTTAATCTGTAGATTTTAGCACACATTCAGAAAAGAAAGAGAAGAAAACGCCTACGCGGCTAATACTGATATCAATTGCTACTGGAGTTCTTGTCTCTGGCTTTATTAACGGTGGTGTATTTCTAATGACAAGAAAAAAGAAGCAAGGTAACAATATTGAACTTCTTTAGTACACTGCTAAAAGATACTTCATGTGTAATTAAACATGCAATAAAGTAGAGATACTTTTATATCTTTTCTTTTACAGCCACACAAAAGAACAATGAGGATGTAGAATTACCATTATTCAAGTTTGCAACTATTGTGGCTGCTACTAACAACTTCTCCAAGGATAACATGATCGGAGAAGGTGGTTTTGGTCATGTATACAAGGTAACATACTGCAACGGAGTTTTTAAGGTAAAAAAGAAAAACATTAATCAGCACTATTTATGCAGGGCAGCCGGTCAGAAAGTGAAGAAATAGCAGTTAAAAGGTTATCAAGAACTTCAGAACAAGGTCTTGGAGAGTTCAAAAATGAAGTAATCTTGATTGCCAAACTTCAACATAGAAACTTGGTCAGACTTTTGGGATGCTGCATTGAAGGAGAAGAAAGGATACTAGTCTATGAATACCTGCAAAATCAAAGCCTGGATTATTTTGTTTTTGGTACAGCCTTTGTTGCACTTTAATCTTGGTGCCATGTTTGAAAAATCCTTTTATTTTATTCTACCAAATAGACCTTATTTAATTTTGGTTCACAAGGTACTCAATCATGTTGCAGATGAAAATCAAAGGATGCTTTTAACATGGCCTATGCGGTTTGACATTATCATGGGAATTGCAAGGGGATTGCTCTATCTCCATCATGATTCCAGATTAAAGATTATCCACAGGGATCTCAAAACAAGCAACATTTTACTTGATGGAAATTTCAATCCAAAAATATCAGACTTTGGCTTGGCAAGAACTTTTGATGATGATTTACCTGTTTCTAGAACAAAGAGAGTTGTTGGGACTTAGTAAGCCTTTTCATTTGTTTTACTTTAAATCTCAACAATAATACTTCAGAATTCTGCAAAGTAACTTTACTACCAATAATTCAATGCAGTGGCTATATGGCTCCAGAATACGCTATTGCTGGGAAAATATCTGTAAAGTCGGACATATTTAGCATGGGAGTGGTATTGTTAGAGATAGTGAGTGGAAAAAAGAACAGAGGATTTGAATGCAGTAGCGATCATTATCATAGCCTCTTGGTGCATGTATGTATAATTTGATGATAGTCGAGTGACAATGTGGTGTTCAATATAAGAAGAAACTAACAATACTTTTGCAATTTTGACAGGTATGGTTGCTATGGAAAGAAAACAGAATTATGGAGGTGATGGATAAATGTTTAAACTATACATTTGTGGAGTCTCAAGTGAAAAGATGCATACATGTTGGATTGTTATGTGTTCAGAAATGTGCAGAAGATAGGCCAGTGATGTCATCTGTGCTTTTTATGTTAGGAACTGATGGGGCTATTCTGCCTGAACCCAAAGAGCCTGGATTTTTTGCTGATAGCAGTTCCCATATTGTAAGAAATTGCTCATCACCAAGTATAGATTCCGAGAGAGGAACGATCACCATTACTGATTTGGAGGCCAGATGAAGAGGTCTCATCACTCAACTTACTTTAAATTTAGGACACTAATTTTAAGGTGATTATATACCACAATTAGGATTTGACATGTATTGTAATGTAAACTTATGTAAACAATCACCATTACTTATATGAAGGCTAGATGAGGAGACCTCAGCAAGCATATTGATATCCTTGGTTTTATGTGCTTGTGTTCAGGTATTTGATAAGACCCTCTTACAGCTTTTGTAATTGTGTACAGGTTTAATTGCCTGTGACGTCTTTTTTTTTTTTTCTTTTTTAAACTAATTTTCACTTTAAATTGTTTGTTTTCTTGCTAATCTCTGTTTTTCTCTAACAGCCTCACTTATTATAGAAAACATAAAATTAGAAAGGGATCATCAAATGAAGAGTATTTCAAATGTATCATTGAAAATGGTTTCCATATCTTTCTTTTGTCACCTTAAGACATTTCAAATTCAACCTTGCATGGGCCATTAAAGAGAAACAAGAAAAAGACCAAAAACAGGAAAAGAAATAAAAAAGAAAGAGATATGAATGAATGCATGATTTGTCACATGCAGTTGTTATTTATAAACTAATGTTGAGAATAACTCGCTATATTTTATCTCCCACAAATTCAGCCATTAGTTACATTCACTTAGTTGAATTTTCAACACATGAATACATGATGGAGCTTGAATTAAGTAGAGTTTTTTTCTATAACTCTGATATTTACCATTCTGATGTTTCATTTCACCAGATTTGACAATGGCGCAGTTCCTTTTCACTGCATTCCCATATGCACTGATTCTTTCCATCTCCTTTCTGAAAACCAGTGTTGGAGTGGATACTCTTCTTCCAGATCAAACCATTGGTATTGGCCAGACATTGATATGTCGTAACCAAGTATTGCTAGAGATAATTAGTGGAAAGAAGAACAGAGGATTTGAACATTGTGATCACTATCATAGTCTCCTTGGCCATGTATTCTTGATCACATTATGCTAATGTTTTGTTGATAATTTGTCAAGTGAAAAAGTGTTGAGAAAATCCAACCAACTTGTGGAAATTTTGGCAGGCACCACTGCTATGGAAAGACAACAAGATTCCAGAGATGATGGATAAATGTTTGAACGATACATTCACCGAATCTCAAGTGAAGAGATGCATAAAAGTCGGGTTATTATGTGTTCAGAAAATGGCAGAAGACAGGCCAACAATGTCATCAGTGCTTTTCATGTTAGGAGCCAATGGGGCGATCCTACCCGAACCTAAAGAACCCGGATTTTTTATCGAAAGAAGTTGCAGCCCAGCAATAAGTTGTACTTCACCAAGTATTAGATCAGAGAATTATTCAATCACCATTACTGATTTGGAGGCTAGATGAGATCTCACACATGTTATTACAAATGTACTATGTTTAGTTCTATATATATATATTAGTGGTTTGCATTAATGATTCCTATATAAATTAATTAATTAAGTGTTGGAAAATTAGGTGGTTAGGCGTATTGAAAAGATGCACAACAACGGGGTTAAGTCGAGGCAAGAGCTAGGCTCTTTCTCCGTAAGACGATATTGCCCCGTATCCAAGTGTTCACGGTTAACGGCAATCGTCCCCAAGATACAACGACTTCAAGCTTAAGGATTATAGCACAACAACCCAAAAGCTATCGGCGAACTTACTCGATACTCGAGACTTTCTTAATATTGACTATGCGTGATTTTCTGAATGAACGTTGGAAATCTGAATGTTCGAATTGAAATGAAATGAAATGGGGGCCTCCTATTTATAGGAGTAAGGAGATGTATCATTTCCCACAATGGACACCACCCTTGGATCCAAAAGGTGTATTCACACCTCTTCCCAAGGGTCAAGCCATTTGGACCCAAGGGTCACACCACTTGGTGACACCCTTTCACACCCAAGGGTCACACCACTTGGCCCGACCCGACCCGACCCGGCCCACGACCCGACCCGATCCGTGACCTGGTCTAAATCCAACTTGGTCCGGTCCGGACCCAACCCGAGTGTGATGATGTCTCGTGCGGTTCGGATGGTGCGTGAGTGCTTAGCCAACTACGTCCAAAAAATGGCACTAGGTTCCACCATAAGGAAGCACACATGATTATTTCTTATACATGTGCTCCTATTAATAAAGTGAAACTTTTCCTTCCATTTTTCCTATGTGGGACAACTTCACTTTTCTCCCATTTTCCTTCACAAGAAGGATCCAAGTTGCCAACTTTGTGTATTAATTTCTCATTCACCCGAAATTGGAAATTCGAAAGTAAATACACTACATTCATCTACACGAAACGTAGATTCCGATTTAGCAACTTATTTCCATTTATTTAAAATGGAATCAACATTAAAATTTGGTCAAAAATTGGTCAAAACCAATCTTCTCTTCCAATTTCCAACAATCCCCCACATGAATGATGAAATTAATGCATGCATAAATGCAGACACATAAGAAAGTCCCGACGAACCATTGTTGCATCAGGATAGATAGCTTCCGGCTTTGAATCTTCCCTAGTGGAATACTATCGGATATACTGGCGATTTGGTGGACGTGATGCCTTGAACCCCTCCGCCGTTTGTGTATACCAAGACAATAATACCCACACAACGATAGTTCTGATATCTTTCAATTCTCACGTTGTGTCCGTTTCGGTCATGGACCATATCTTGGATTCATGAGTGTTCTTCATTCTTTGGAGTTAAAGCGGCCACACTTCTCACTCATATAGGTGATCTCCCATAAAGAGTATCCTGTCATACCCCACCTTTAAAGGCTATAGGAATCATTAAAAGCATTTGAAATGCTTACCCTTACCACACTGCACAGGTTCTGCACTTGGGGCAGCCTCAAGAATGGAGCATTGGATAAATTCCAAGTGCATATCTAGACTTAGATCATAGCTTAGTTGTCTCATTGAACCAAGTTTGTGGGATCCTCCACGCTTCATGGTTGAGTTACCACTATGACGTCTGTAATGTGTGGTTTTTCAACCTCATTCCCTTCACTGCACTATACATCTGATCTCTGTTAATACCTTTCGTTAACGGATCCGTAATATTTTCCTTAGACTTCACATAGTCAATGGAAATTATACCACCAGAGATCAGTTGTCTCACAGTATTATGTCTCCGACGAATATGACGAGACTTACCATTGTACATACTACTCTGTGCCCTCCCAATTGCCGACATACTGTCGCAATGTATTATCACTGGAGGCACAGGTTTAATCCAACACGGAATGTCTTCTAAGAAATTCCTAAGCCACTCGGCTTCTTCACTGGCTTTATCTAGCGCAATAAACTCAGACTCCATCGTGGATCGAGCTATGCACGTTTGCTTAGAAGATTTCCAGGACACTGCTCCTCCACCTATAGTGAATACGTATCCGTTTGTGGACTTGGAGTCAGTCGAATCTGATATCCAATTTGCATCGCTGTATCCCTCTAATACATCAGGATATTTCGTATAAAGTATACCATGGTTCATTGTATGTTTTAGATACCTTAGGACCCTTGTCAAAGCTATCCAGTGGTCTGACCCTGGATTACTCGTGAATCTACTAAGTTTGCTAACTGAGTATGCAATGTCGGGACGTGTACAGTTTGTGAGATACATCAAGCTACCAATGACTCTTGCATATTTTAGTTGAGATACTGGGTCACCTTTATTTTTGGCTAAATGCAGACTTAGATCAACAGGAGTTTTAGCCGGAGGTAAGTCCCAAGCCTCGAATTTCTTAAGCACGTTCTCGACGTAATGAGATTGTGATAAGACAATTCCTTCAAATGTCCTAGAAATCTTTATTCCTAGTATGATATCTGCTAAACCCATATCCTTCATGTCAAAGTTACTCTTTAACATATTCTTAGTTTTCACAATTGCATCACGGTTGTTACCCATGATCAACATGTCGTCTACATAAAGACAGACAATCACAAAATCATTTTGTGTTTCTTTAATGTATACACATTTGTCACACTCATTGATTTTGAACCCATTTGATATCATCGTTTTGTCAAATTTCTCATGCCATTGCTTAGGTGCTTGTTTCAGCCCATACAGTGATTTGACAAGTTTGCATACTTTATTCTCTTGTCCGGGTGCTACAAACCCCTCGGGTTGTTCCATATAAATCTCCTCGTCCAGTTCCCCATTTAGGAAAGCTGTCTTTACATCCATCTGATGTATTTCAAGATTGTGCAGCGCTGCAATAGCTATTAGCACTCGAATGGATGTGATTCTTGTGACAAGTGAGTAAGTGTCAAAGAAATCATATCCTTCCTTTTGTTTGAACCCCTTTGCTACCAATCGTGCTTTGTATTTATCGATTGATCCATCAGCCTTATATTTTCTTTTAAGGATCCACTTGCATCCTAAAGGTTTGCACCCCGGTGGAAGATCAACTAACTCCCACGTATGATTTTGCATGATGGACTCAATTTCACTATTGATAGCTTCCTTCCAGAGAGGAGCATCTGGGCTGGACAGTGCTTCTTGAATTGTCACGGGTTCAGTTTCTAACATGTAAGTTAGAAAATCAGGACCGAATGACTTTGTCACTCTTGGTCTCTTGCTGCGTCTCGGTTCATTTTCCTCTTGAGAATGACTTTGATCAGCTTCATAAGTTCTCTTGTTAGAACTAATCTCTTTCCTTTCTTTTTTCGGAAAGACGTTCTCAAAGAACATTGCATTCCTCGACTCCATGGTCATTCCTTCAGTTATGTCAGGAATTTCTGATTTGTGTACTAAGAATCGATATGCACTGCTGTGATAAGCATATCCAATGAATATGCAATCAACAGTCTTGGGTCCTATCTTCACCTGTTTAGGCTTAGGTACTTCTACCTTTGCTAGGCACCCCCACACTTTCAGGTAATGGTAAGAAGGCTTCCTTCCTTTCCATGACTCATACTGAGTCTTGTGTCTTTTCTTGTGTGGTAATTTATTCAGAATGTGATTTGCTGAAAGCACGGCTTCCCCCCACATATTCTGGGGTAAGCCAAAACTTAGCAACATTGCATTCATCATCTCCTTTAGAGATCTATTCTTGCGTTCTGCAACGCCATTTGACTGAGGTGAATATGGAGTCGTAGTTTGGTGAATAATCCCATGTTCAGTACAGAACTCTTCAAACGGAGCTACATACTCCCCACCTCTGTCACTACGAATCATTTTGATTCTTTTGTTGAGTTGATTCTCAACCTCACTCTTATAATTTTTGAAGGCCTCAAGAGCTTCCTCTTTTGCTTTCAAAAGATACACATAAGAGTACCTTGTGCAGTCATCTATGAACGTAATAAAGTACTTATTACCCCCTCTAGTCTGCACAAATTTTAGATCATATATGTCTGTATGGATCAACTCTAGAGGTTCAGTACTTCGTTCCACTGAATGGAAAGGTGTTTTGGTCATTTTTGCCTCAACACATACTTCACACTTATTTTGTGAATTCATTTCCATTTCAGGCAATAAATTCAATCTTACGAGCTTTCGCAATTTGTTTAAATTTACATGTCCTAATCTATCATGCCATAAATTAGAACTCTCAATCAAGTAAGATGAATTAATTACTTTATTATCATTGGTCCGCTTAATATCGCGGTGTACAGTCATTACATTCAACTTAAAGAGCCCCTTTTCAAGGTAGCCCTTTCCAACAAATAGACCAGTCTTGGTCAGTACAAATTTTCCGGCCTCAAACACTAATCTAAATCCGGCTTTGCTCAACAGCGAGCCAGAAACTAGATTCTTGCGAATGTTTGGGACATGCAGAACATCCACGAGCGTCAACTCCTTCCCTGAGGTCATCTTGAGTACCACTCTTCCTAATCCAGCCACGTTGGAGGTTGCTGAATTTTCCATGTACAGCTTCCTGCCAGTGATTGGCATGTAGGTTGAGAACATCTCCCTGTCGGAGCATATATGACGCGTAGCTCCAGTATCCACCCACCAATCTCTCGGATTGTCCACCAAGTTGGCTTCAAATACGACAGCTGATAGGTCGAGCTCCGCCATGTTTACAGGTACATCTTCCTCAGCAAGGTTGGCTTGACCTTGATTGCCCTTCTTGGGTTGTCGGCATTCTCTAGCAAAGTGTCCAGGCTTTCCACAGTTGTAACAGTTCCCTTTGACTTTCTTCTTAGGTTCCTGTTTAGACTGAGAGTTGCCCGACCCTTTCCTCTTGTTGCTAGGACGCTTTCCGGCCAGGTTCACTTTTACCTCCATTGATGCCCTGCTGCTCTTGACTTCGGATTTCCGGTTGTCTTCCTCGATCCTTAGTCTCACAATCAGGTCCTCAAGCCCCATTTCCTTTCTCTTGTGCTTAAGGTAGTTCTTGAAATCTTTCCACAGAGGCGGTAGCTTCTCAATAATAGCAGCTACTTGAAAAGATTCACTGAGTTGCATACCCTCAGCATGTATGTCATGTAGGATTAGTTGCAACTCCCGAACTTGGTCCAAAACAGTCTTTGTATCGACCATTTTAAAATCCAAGAACTTGCCGACAATGAACTTTTTCATTCCGGCGTCCTCCGTCTTGTACTTCTTCTCCAGAGATTCCCATAACTTTTTTGAGGTCTTAGTAACCGCATAGACGTTATATAGGGAGTCTTCTAGTCCATTCAGAATATAGTTCCTGCATAAGAAGTCGCTGTGATTCCATGCATCTAGTGCGGTGCACATTTGTTGGTATGTTTCATCATCGGCCACTGTAGGCGGGTCTTCTTGGATGAACCTTGCAAGACCGAGGGTCGTCAGGTAGAACAACATCTTTTGTTGCCACCTTTTGAACTCACTTCCATCAAACTTTGGCGGTTTCTCGGCGAAAACTGGTGCGGAAGATGTGGATGCCATCTCTTCAATACACAAGATATCGTCTTACGCTGTTGGAAAATTAGGTGGTTAGGCGTATTGAAAAGATGCACAACAACGGGGTTAAGTCGAGGCAAGAGCTAGACTCTTTCTCCGTAAGACGATATTGCCCCGTATCCAAGTGCTCACGGTTAACGGCAATCGTCCCCAAGATACAACGACTTCAAGCTTAAGGATTATAGCACAACAACCCAAAAGCTATCGGCGAACTTACTCGATACTCGAGACTTTCTTAATATTGACTATGCGTGATTTTCTGAATGAACGTTGGAAATCTGAATGTTCGAATTGAAATGAAATGAAATGGGGGCCTTCTATTTATAGGAGTAAGGAGATGTATCATTTCCCACAATGGACACCACCCTTGGATCCAAAAGGTGTATTCACACCTCTTCCCAAGGGTCAAGCCATTTGGACCCAAGGGTCACACCACTTGGTGACACCCTTTCACACCCAAGGGTCATACCACTTGGCCCGACCCGACCCGCGACCCGACCCGATCCGTGACCTGGTCCGAATCCAACTTGGTCCGGTCCAGACCCAACCCGAGTGTGATGATGTCTCGTGCGGTTCGGATGATGCGTGAGTGCTTAGCCAACTAGGTCCAAAAAATGGCACTAGGTTCCACCATAAGGAAGCACACATGATTATTTCTTATACATGTGCTCCTATTAATAAAGTGAAACTTTTCCTTCCATTTTTCCTATGTGGGACAACTTCATTTTTCTCCCATTTTCCTTCACAAGAAGGATCCAAGTTGCCAACTTTGTGTATTAATTTCTCATTCACCCGAAATTGGAAATTCGAAAGTAAATACACTACATTCATCTACACGAAACGTAGATTCCGATTTAGCAACTTATTTCCATTTATTTAAAATGGAATCAACATTAAAATTTGGTCAAAAATTGGTCAAAACCAATCTTCTCTTTCAATTTCCAACATTAAGGTTGTTATGTTGGAGACAACTTTTAAGTAGCTTCATGTTAATAACCTCATGTCTTTCTTTGTGAAACAAATTAATTCAGGTGTTTCTTAATTGGCGG
The DNA here is from genome assembly GCA_954870855.1 of Scutellaria minor. Classification (NCBI taxonomy): domain Eukaryota; kingdom Viridiplantae; phylum Streptophyta; class Magnoliopsida; order Lamiales; family Lamiaceae; genus Scutellaria; species Scutellaria minor. The sequence continues at coordinate 9,695,178 of OX940727.1, forward strand.
GCACTTTGACAATTTTACCAAGAGTTGCGTGATGGTTTATATTTTCATTTTTTCCGCGTTGATGTAAACTTAAAAGTGTTATTTTTTTGACCATTTTTCAGAATGCCACATATATTTGGTCAATATAAGGAGGCATTGGAATTTCAATTTGCTATATTTTCTTCAATGAGATATGGGTTATCACTTATCTCCCCCTGAAATGATTAACAATACTTCCTATATTTCAAAATAAGCCTTATTCTTAAACTTTTGTCATAATTAAGAAAAAAATTTAGATAAATATATCTTTACTAATTAAGAAATTTAGAATTCAAAATTGGAAAAGAATCAAATTAATTGCATAAAAAGTATCATATAAAATCCCTAAACTTTAACTACTGAATATTAATAGGGATAATTTGGGAATAAAATTGCACAAAAGTATAAAACAACACTTAATTTAAAATAAACTTTAAACTTCAAGATGATATTTAATTTAAAATGAAAGGAGTGTTTGACGACCCATTCTAATGGTAAAACTCCATAGCTGCGTACACATTATTCCTCTTCGAGTTGTTTCAAATATACAGTTTTGTTTTTATATTTGATGTTATCTTTTTACATTCATTACAAATATATCCTATGTTATAATATTCCATAAAATGTTTTAGCTGGACAAAACACTCAAAATATTGTACAAAAATGACATCTCTACTACTAGGACAGTCTCTTGTCTATACATATACATTGGACCCATTCAGACTAGCTATGCCAATTCCCAGTTGTCTACTACTAAACTTGTCAATTTAATCCATCATAGTTTCGTTCCTTCTGCTTTGGAATACTCCAACTTGGATATGAGTTGAAATCTAACAAATTGAATATATTATATATATTAATGATAAAGAGACTTTACAAGTGGATCAGTTTTTTTTTTTTTTTTTTTGCCTTTTTCTCCTAACTACTTGGAATAAAAAAACTATTTTTTTTTTTTATCACTTTCAACAAAAAACCGCTTATCAAATTGCATTACTATATTAAAATATAGTGGAAACGCCCCATTTACTTAACAATACGATACTTATCAATACGATACTAATACATCATTTGCTAAATAAATAAAACAAAACAAGGGAAGACAAAGTGGATAGCTTACATATCTATCTATCTATTATTGTTATTATAATCTTAAGTCTATATTAATAAGTTTATTAATTAGGTGTCACAATTACAATGTTCAGATGTATTAGAATTAGTCACCTTACAGTGAATACAACTTTACATATTACAAATGTTTATATTTTTTCACATGATTTGTAATTTCGACGTTCAAGTTTTATAATGATTTGAATCATCTTATTACATTTTGTATATCATTGTCTATAATGCACATCACATGTAGATTAATGATATCATTTATATCAGGGGCGGATCCAAAATTTAATAGTGGTGTGGGCTGAAAAGTAAGTGCTTTGACACATTAAAATTTATATATAACAAAATCTTTATATGTTCATTTAAGTTGTGCCCTACAAGAAATACGCTGGAAGGCTTAAACTTAAGTTTCTACAAGATTATAACCATATGAAAAATAAAATTTTAATAACTAATTACAAATTTGAAGTAATATGTCAAATTTAATTCTTTGCACCTTAAATTAAATGAAGTGGTACGGGTAGTTGTACAATATGTTGATTTAATAACTAATTAATTAACTAAATTTTTTTTTAATTGAATTCAAAGTTCAAACCAAATCTTAATATAATTGAAAATATTAATTGAATAACTAACTAAATTACTAATGAATTCTCACGATATAAGAAATAAAAATATATTATCTTTACGTATTTCAAGACATGAATATATGGGAGTCATAAGACATTATTCATAGATATTTCATAAAAATATTAAATGAATTAAAAAAAAAGACTACTTTTAATAATGTGATGGAAGATTTCAACATCGTTAATGAAGATTCTCCAATATTTATATTTCATTTTTGGAAAAAGAAAAACATAAAAAGAAAAACTGAACATATTTTATAGAATTTTAAATTTTGGGGTTGATTTTACTTTTTAGTGGGTTAATGTTATTTTAGGATTGAATTTACTTAAAATGTAATTTTGGACTTATATACATATAAAAGAAAATATTTTAGGCTTGCAATGGGCTGGAGCCCAGTGCTGCCCATTAAAAAATCCACCCATGATTTATACATATATCAGTTATTTTGAATTATTTAATATAACAAAAATTGTAATAAAGACGTAATTTGATTTTGAAATAGAGATTAGTGTTTGATTTTCACCACTATCTACCAATCCAAGTTAAAAAAATGATTTTGACAAATCTTGATTGACACATGTGGGTTGCAATTTTAAAATACGATTCATGATGTGGCTAAAACGAAGTTCACGAAATAAAGTACATTTTTCCATCTCTCTCATCACAATCACAAGTACATTCTCCCATAATTCTAATATGAGAGTCGGTTATTTTAAAAAAATAATATAAAATTGAGAGTTGGTCAAATCATTTTTTTTTTTTTAAATTGCTTTGCGTTCGTTGACTGGCGTTTGGCTGTCACGGGCATAATGGCATTCATATTCTTGAAACCTCGCACACTGATATCTGCCATTCTCATATATCAGAACCGTTTCTTGATTATCTGTATATGAGTATATCTCATAATAATTGTCTTGAAAATGGGGCACTTCCTCTTCACTGTAATTCTGTGCGCCCTGTTTCATACGATCGTCTTTCTTGAATTAACATTTGGAGTTCATACACTTCTTCCAAACCAAACCATTGACAATGATCAAACTTTGATCGCGCAAAACCAAGCTTTTGAGATGGGGTTTTTCTGCCCTGGAAGATCCAGAAACAGCTTCTTGGGGGTATGGTACAAGACGACGCCAGGTGTTGTCGTTTGGGTTGCAAATAGGAACAATCCCATCACCGATAGACAGGGTGTCACTTTTGCTATTTCCAGAAATGGAACCCTTGTTATAAGTGGTAGATCTGGAAGCGTTATTTGGTCGGCAATTCCATCAGGCCCAGCGTCGAATCCAGTTCTACAGCTCCGGGATACTGGAAACCTGGTTCTTGTAAACCAGACAATGGAAGATGGTTCATCAGAGAGGTACTTATGGCAGAGCTTTGATTACCCAACTGACACGTGGCTACCTGGAATGAAGATGATTGATGACATTGATGCTGGTGTGGAGAAGTATATGACATCATGGAGAAACTTGGATGATCCTTCACCTGGAGATTTTGTCTACAAGATTGAAAACCAGGGCTTGCCTGAGTTCGTGGTTTACAGAGGAGAAAAGAAAACGAGTCGAACTGGAAAGTGGAATGGGCTTTACTTCAATGGATTTGCACGCTTTCCCAACCCCATTTCCAATCCAGTATTATTTTTCAAAGAAGAGATATTGATAGCTGTGGAGGCTCCTTATGACAGCTCAACTGCCAAGAGAGGAATAATAGACATATTTGGCACACTTCACCAATACACTATGAATTCAAGAAAAGATAAGTGGAATCGTGTCTATTCATTTCCAGGAGACCAATGTGATGAATATGGTCTTTGTGGTCCTAATGGTATTTGCACAATTGACAAGCCTGTCAGGTGCCAGTGTTTAAAGGGTTTTGCTCCTAAATTCTCCAATGAATGGGAACTTCAAGATTGGGCTGGTGGATGCTCTAGAAAATCGAGATTGAATTGCAAGAATGGTGATAGTTTTTTAGAGGTTAAAGGGGTAAAGTATCCTGATATGTTGGCATATTGGTTAAATATTAGCATGAGTCTCGATGAATGCCAATCTGAGTGCTTGAAAAACTGTAACTGCACAGCATATGCTAATCCATACATAACTAATGGAGGCAGTGGCTGTGTGTTATGGTTTGGGGATCTCATTGATACCAGAGAATATTCCGGGGCTGATAGCAACCAAAACATGTATATTCGCTTACCTGTTTCAGAACTACTTAATGGTATGCACTTATGTACTAAACTTATGTTGATTGTTTAAGCTGCTTGAACTTATAAGACATTCACCGCTTGTCAAAGGCAATGCAATGACTATTTGTGTAGTAAACTTTTAGCTGTATAGTGTATATACAAGATTGTTTTAAAAAAAGACGAGTGTAAGACATAGGAAATAGAAATGATATTCTGTTATAGTCTTGAACTGAATCCAATGTTCCATATTTCTTTCTCAGCTACAAAACCACATCATTTATATTAGCTGGTGCCTTTTATTGTAGATTCTAGCTATGGCTTGGAGGCAGAGAAGAAGAAGAAAACACCTACACAGCTAATACTGATATCAATTGCTACTGGAGTTCTTGTCTCTGGCTTTATTAATGGAGGTATCTTTTTTATGACAAGACGAAAGAGCCAAGGTAACAACTCTGAACTATTACGATTTACTTCTCAAAAGTTGATGTTTTTTTTTTTGTTGAAAACATGCATTACAGCAGAGCCTAAGACATTATATTCTTTCTTTTTTTTTTCATGACAGGCATAGGAAAGAAGAATGAGGATTTTGAATTACCATTATTCAAGTATGCAACTATTGTGGCTGCTACTAACAACTTCTCCGAGGATAACATGATTGGAGAAGGTGGTTTCGGTCTCGTTTACAAGGTAATGTACTACATCAGAGTTCCTAAGTTGAAAAAAATTAAAAATAATCACATTTTGACTCTTCAATTGACATGCATAAACAGGGCAATTTGTCATCAGAAGAAGAAATAGCCATCAAAAGATTGTCAAGAACTTCAGGACAGGGTCTTGAAGAGTTCAAAAACGAAGTTATATTGATTTCCAAACTTCAACATACAAATCTCGTTAGACTGTTGGGATGTTGCATTGAAGGTGAAGAAAGGATGCTGATCTATGAATACCTACAGAATAAAAGCCTTGATTATTTTGTGTTTGGTAAAACCTCAAATTACCCTCTATTGATCTGTTTCATTTGTGATAGACAAAAGATTTCAGTCTGTCAAATTTAAGTATGCTTCAATGTCGTGACATATCAACTATGTGCAGATAAAAGTCAGAAGACACTTTTGACATGGTCTAAGCGCTTTAACATTATCATGGGAATTGCTAGAGGACTACTTTATCTGCATCATGATTCCAGATTAAAGATTATACATCGTGATCTCAAAACTAGCAACATTCTACTAGATGAAAATTTAAATCCGAAAATCTCGGACTTCGGCTTAGCTAGAATTTTTGAAGAGGATCAACCTGTTTCCAGAACAAAAAGAGTTGTTGGGACTTAGTAAGTCTTTTCTTTTGTTTTACTTTAAATTAAAAAAAAAAAAGTGCTTGGAATTTTCTAAAGAAATCTTACAACCAATACATTTATGTAGTGGCTACATGGCTCCTGAATATGCAATTGCTGGGAAATTTTCAGTAAAGTCCGACGTTTATGGGATGGGAGTGATATTGTTGGAGATAGTGAGCGGAAGAAAGAACAGGGGATTCGAATGCAGTGGCGATCATTATCACACCCTCTTGGGACATGTACTCATCCTTGCCTAAATATCTTTGCATTGTCTTTTTTGGTATTTGAAAAACTAACAATCTTGTTATAATCCTGACAGGCATGGTTGCTATGGCAAGAAAACAGGATTCTTGAACTAATGGATGAATGTTTGAATGACACATTCATCGAATCTGAAGTGAAAAGATGCTTCCATGTCGGATTATTATGTGTTCAGAAATTTTCTGAAGATCGGCCCGAGATGTCATCAGTGCTTTTCATGCTAGGAACAGATGGACCAATGCTGCCTGAACCCAAAGAACCTGGATTTTTCATTGGAAGAAATTCCATCACTGAAAGAAATTGCACCACACCGAGTCAGATATCTGAGGGGAAAACAATCACAATAACTGATTTGGAGGGCAGATGATGAGATTTGGAGGCATAGATGTAAAGTTTTTGACTTAAAATCGTCATTTCAATGTTACATTCTAATTGTATTGTAATGTCACACTAATTTCAAAGTGGTTGTATCGATCCTGATTAGGATTTGAAATGTATTGTACATAAATTTATAGAAACATGATCTCTTTGTATATATTTCAGTTTCTTACAGTTTTCTTAATCCTGCAGTTTGATTTTTTGAGCTGACCAAGTTTAGATAAATAAATAATGAAGAATCACGAAAAATATTTGACAGCATGCCACTTTGACTTTTATGTATGAGAGTCGGTTATTGCTACAAGATGAGTTCTTGTGGAATCATGTAAGAAAATTGCACCACAAATTGAGTCAAGTTTCCACGATTTTCCGTTTGGGCTTTCTTTGACTCTCTTCTATATCTTTTATTAAGGGTAAATAATGTAATTTACGTATTTATAATTAGTTTAACAAAATATTATTTTATTTGTTTTATTTAAATTAGGCATTATTTTAATGTAACCTAATTTTGTTAGAATTTTTTGTAAACCATCAAATTCAATAACAGAGCCGACAGATGCAACAAAAATCAAGAAACTTATATTCCATGATTTATAGTTTGACCTGTATGCTTTTCTTTATAATGTCGCACCTGTATTTAAAGTAATGAATGACATTTACCAAAAATAAAGTTGTTGAATATTTATTATGTTTAGAGCAGTGTTGCTTTGCATTCTTTTCACTTCAACAATGTGTTAGATCATCTTCTTGCTATGGATCAACACAAATCAAAATTTTAAAATTCTTTCTTTAATTTTTATGGAATATTATGAATTACTAGTATTTTTCCTGTGCATTGCACGGATTATGATACATGTAGTAAGAAATTAAAATTTATTATATATATTAAAAGATTAAAATTTTCATGTTTGATAAATTAAAAAACACAAAATCAACATAAATAATAACTAAAATAATTAATATTTAAATTAAAAAATTCAATTAAAGTTTATATTTATTTATATAAATTAAAGTCACCTTAACCAAACACTATGAAGTACGTTCGATCATAATGACCGAATGAAAATAATTGCACAAATCCTAAGAATAAAATTGATATTTTTAAAAAAAAAAAAAAAATGGGATGTTCTTGGAAAATGATGGGTGCATTTTTTTTCAATGCAGTGACGATCCTTGTCATACATAACCTCCCGAGCCCTCTTGGAATATTTAGGTCGAAGTCGTCGTCTTCATTTTCTTATTGATTGGGTCTTTTGCCTGAAGTCATCTTCTTAAAACTTTTGACGCTTTCTTCTACTTTTTATATTTCATTTCAATAATTATGTTGATTTCTAAAGAATCTGCAATCTGCATACGCATAATAATCCCACTTACAAATGGAGCACTTCCTTTTCACTTCGGTGTTGTTCTCCCTTTTTCACACCATCGCCTTTCCTCAATTAACAGTTGGAGTGGACTCCCTTTTTCCAAACCAAACCATTGCTATTGGCCAAACTTTGATTTCTCAGAGCCATGATTTTGAGATGGGGTTTTTCTCCCCTGGAAAATCCAGAAACCGCTACTTGGGGGTATGGTACAAAAACACACCAGATGTTGTCTTTTGGGTTGCAAATAGAAACAATCCCATCACTGATTCACAAGGAATTACTTTTGCTATTTCCAGAAATGGAACCCTTGTTATAAGTGGTAGATCTGGAAGCGTTATTTGGTCGGCAATTCCATCGGGCCCAGCGTCGAACACAGTTCTACAGCTCCGGGATACTGGAAACCTGGTTCTTGTGAACCAGACGATGGAAGGGGGCTTATCAGAGAGCCACTTATGGCAGAGTTTTGATTACCCAACTGACACGTGGCTACCTGGGATGACAATTGTGAGTGACATTGAAGCTGGGGTGGAGACATATTTGACTTCATGGAGAAATTTGGATGATCCTTCGCCTGGAGAATTTGTTCACAAGATTGATAACCAGGGCCTGCCTGAGATAGTGACTCTTCGAGGGGAAAAGAAAGTTTGTCGAACAGGAAAGTGGAATGGGGTTTCCTTCACTGGATTTCCACGCTCTCCCAATCACAATTTCGAACCTGAATTTCGTTTCAAAGAAGAGAGATTGGTAGCTGTGACGTCGCCTTTCCAGAACTCAACTGGCGGAAGGGGAAAACTAGACATATATGGCACAGTTCAGCTATATACGATGAATCCGAGCAAGGATAAGTGGTTTCGTGTGTACGTATTTCCAGGAGACCAATGCGACGAGTATGGTCTGTGTGGCCCGAATGGTGTTTGCATAATTGACAAGCCAGTCAGATGCGAGTGTTTGAAGGGTTTTACTCCTAAAGTCCCAAAGGAATGGAACCTTCAAGCATGGTCAGGTGGATGCACGAGAAAATCGCCATTGAATTGCCAGAATGGAGATGGCTTTCTAGAGGTTAAAGGGGTGAACTATCCTGATATGTTGACTTATTGGTTAAATACTAGCATGAGCCTCGACGAATGCCACTCTGAGTGCTTTAAAAACTGCAACTGCACTGCTTATGCTAATCCATACGTGACCAATGGAGGCAGTGGCTGTGTGATGTGGTTTGGGGATCTCATTGATACCAGAGAATATTCTGGGGCCAATAACAACCAAAACTTGTATATTCGCTTACCAGTTTCGGAACTACTTAAAGGTATGTACTTTTGAGATGATATTCTGTTATAGATGTTGCTTTTCATTGATCATAATAGATGGTGCTTTTCATTATAGCTTCTAGCAATGATTTGGAGATAGAGAATAAGAAGAAGATGCCTACAAGGCTAATACTGATATCAATTGCTTCTGGAGTTCTTGTCTCTGGCTTTATAAATGGAGGTGTTTTTTTGTTGACGAGACGAAAGAAGCAAGGTAACAAATCTGAACTGTAACAATGGACTGCTCAAAAGTTGTTTTCATTTTTTATGTTGAAAGCCTGAGACATTATTTTCTGCTTTTCCCTGTCACAGCCACAAAAAAGAAGAACGAGGATTTTGAATTACCTTTATTCAAGTATGCAACTATTGTGGCTGCTACTAACAACTTCTCCAAGGAAAACATGGTTGGAGAAGGTGGTTTTGGTCCCGTTTATAAGGTAACTTACTACATTACAGTGCCTATGGTGAACAATAAAACATATGTTCTGACTCTTCAATCGACATACATAAGCAGGGCAATTTGTCATCTAAAGAAGAAATAGCCATTAAAAGATTGTCAATAACTTCAGGGCAGGGTCTTGAAGAGTTCAAAAATGAAGTTATATTGATTTCCAAACTTCAACATACAAACCTTGTTAGACTGTTGGGATGTTGCATTGAAGGTGAAGAGAGGATTCTAATCTATGAATACCTGCAGAATAAGAGCCTCGATTATTTTATTTTTGGTACAGCCCGAGAATAACCTTCATTGTTCTATTCCTTTCGTAAAACCACTTTTAATTACACTCAATCAAATTTAAGTGTGTTTCAGTGTCATAACATATCAACTATGTGCAGATAAATATCAGAAGACACTTTTGACATGGCCTAAGCGCTTTCACATTATCATGGGAATTGCTAGAGGACTACTTTATCTGCATCATGATTCCAGATTAAAGATTATACATCGTGATCTCAAAACTAGCAACATTCTACTAGATGGAAATTTAAATCCGAAAATCTCAGACTTTGGCTTAGCTAGAATTTTTGAAGAGGATCAACCTGTTTACAGAACAAAAAGAGTTGTTGGGACTTAGTAAGCCTTTTCTTTTGTTTTACTTTAAATCTCAACACTACTAGTATGGGATTTTCTTAAGGGATCTTACAACCAATACTCTTATGCAGTGGCTATATGGCTCCGGAATACGTGATTGCTGGGAGATTTTCAGTAAAGTCCGACGTTTTTGGGATGGGAGTGATATTGTTAGAGATAGTTTGTGGAAGAAAGAACAGGGGCTTTGAAAACAGTGACGAACATTATGATAGCCTCTTGGGACATGTACGTCTCCCTGTCTATAAAAGTTTGCACTATGTCTTTATTGATATTAAAGAAACAAACTAACAATCTCGTTTCAATCCCAACAGGCATGGTTACTATGGCAAGAAAATAGGATTTTTGAGCTGATGGATGAATGTTTGAAAGACACATTCATGGAATCTGAAGTGAAAAGATGCATCCATGTTGGATTATTATGTGTCCAGAAATTTGCAGAAGATCGGCCCGAGATGTCATCAGTGATTTTCATGTTGGGAACAGATGGAGCTATGCTGCCTGAACCCAAAGAACCTGGATTTTTCATTGGAAGAAGTTCCATCCCTAAAAGAAATTCCACATCACCAAGTCTGATATCTGAGGGGAAAACAATCACAATAACTGATTTGGAGGCCAGATGATGAGGTTTCATCTCTCAACTTAATTTAAGTTTATTATTGATGAGCATTGATCTAGAGTTTTTGACTAAAAATAGTTGTATCAATGTTATATTCCAAATGTGTTGTGATCTCACACTAATTTCAAAGTGGTTATATCGATCCCCCAATTAGGATTTGTTCTGTATTGTTAGATAAATTTATAGAAACAAATATCTTTGTATGTATTGAAAACTAGTATAAGTCCTGTGCGAATATAAATTTTACTATTTATATATGTTTATATGTAAATGCTGAAAACAAAAATAAAAAACTTCTTGGGAGAATTTCGATTTGATTTGTTACCCGAGTGATGCATGACCATAAAATTTAAATATTTTGAGTTTCATGTGAAAATATTAGTTTAGGGAGAAAAAAAATCAAGTGCTCGATAATAATTCAATCTCATTTGATACCCATGTGATGCATGAACAAATAAATTTAAAGTGTTAGCAATTTTTTAATCTAAAAATGTTGATTATGAGAACAATATAGTTCTTCAAAGTAATTACAATTTAATCTACTATTCATATAATTTACGAATTTAAATATTTCTTACTTTCATCATATGTTGTCTGACTAAGGATGTTCAACCGGTTCCAAAAATTGGAACCGGATCGGTTCGGAACTGCCGGTCAACGGTTTCGGTTCGAACCAGAACCAGGAACCAGGGTTCCACGGTTTGGTTCTGGTTCGCTGTATTCCAAACTGCCGGTTTCCAATTTTTTTTTATTTTTTTTTATTTTAAAAATGATGCATTGACACGTGTACGGTTGAGATTAAAGAATTGTTGATGATCAACAGTTCAGATTAACTAGCCATTGACCCAAACTAGCCGTTGCAAATCGAACCGGAACCGAACCGGTGGTTCATGATGAATTTCGAAATCAACAGTCGTGATCACACAAAAATTATTTTAAAAAAATTAAAAAAGAAGAAGACAAAACCGAAACCGAATCCCTGGTTCCGATCGAATTGGCGGTTCCGAACTGGAACCGAAACCGAGACCCCCACGGTTCGGTTCCGGTTCACCTCCTCGCGGTTTGCCAAATCGCCGATTTGGAAACCGAAACCAGCGGTTTCCGAACCGTCAACACCTCTGTCTGACTACTTTACTAAATATTTCACAATTGGCTTGAAATTTTTTCAATAACTTATTCATAATGAGAGTATAGAATGATGCTATTATTATATATTATAATCAAGTCTTTATAATATTTCAACCTCATTTTGTACTCATGTGATGTTGAAAATAAATTTAAAGTGTTAGTAATTTTTTGATATAAAAATTACGATCACGAAAAACAATATAGTTTTTAAAAGTTATTTATTTAATCTACTACCTATATAATTTATCAATTTTAAATATTTTTTATTTTCATCATACGTTGTTTGAATACTACACTAATTTTGTCACAATTGACCTGGAAAATACTTGTGCAAATACATGTTTAATAACTTATTCATAATGAACGTAAAATATTGATGTAATCGTATATTACTCCACAATAAAATTTCTAAATTTAACATACCACTAAATATTCTATATATATTTTTTCAGATGCCTTAAAATCAAAATTTATATTTTAGAAAAATCATAATAGATAGTAAAATTTTCAAAATCTGATAAATCAGAAACCATGCAACTATATTACAATAGAAACTAAAATATTTTATCATTGTTCATATAATTATAAACTTCATGCTACCATGGTAATGAAATTTCAGATTCGTATTTAATTTTTAATCATAGAGAAAACATTATTTATTCATAGAACAAAAAAATGATATATTCTTTCGTTAAATGTTTCATAGATATATAAAATGATTTAAATTAAGGTACAAATTTTTATTCACAATTTTTCATGAATGATATTATTACCATGTATATACAAATCATGTTAAATTTAAAACATATCAAATATGATCGGTTTTTTTTCTCTCTCAATTTTCGTGTATATACAACACGATTTTCACCATGGATATACATAAATTATGCAAACTCAATATTTATAATTCATAATTTATGAATTGTAAAATATAAAATAATAAATATTTGTATTTCTACTTTAAAAAGTGGAGATTTGATTAGTTGGTTTTTATGGATGACAATGAAATTTCATAATTAAAAATTCAAAGTACTTAAAAGATATAAGAAAAAAAAATTCATTGACATATATATATATATATATATTATCACTCTTATAAATAGCAACAACTTTCTACTCTTCAAGTTTAATAATGAAAATTTATTTATATAATCCGTTATTATGAAAAAAAAAGTGAGTTTTATTAAGTTTTTTAAAATATAAGTTATATTATTTTTATAAGATTACACGATAAATTTCTACTTAGTATAATTAAATTATGTAAACATATATTAGTATTGGAGTATTGTGTATGACATACTTGTCGAATAAAATTATGTGATATTTATTATAATTTTCCAATACATATTTTGAATATAGTAAATAGAAATAGTTAATTTATGTTAATTATTATATATTTATTGAAGTGTTATATATTTGTGTGCGATAAATATTAGAGATAATTTTTGATAATCTTTTGTGCTTTGATGATTTAGAATTCTTGAAATCCGATCATTGTATTATTTTAATTTATACAACAAACATATCTTTAATCTTGATTATAATAATAATAATAAAATTATTAGATGAGCTCATATTAACATTCATATACCATATATAAATTATAATTTTCAAGATTTTGTCAATATCATAGATGATATTATTACCATTTATAAATCATATTTAATAAAATATTAATAATTTTTAATTTATAAATTATTAAATAATAAATATAGTATTTCTACTTTTCGGAGGTGGAAATGGGTTGGAAAATTTTAATATTACTATTTTAAGGGGTAATTGTTATTATATATATATATATATATATATATATATATATATATATATATATATATATGAGTAAGTCTCCTGTGGAACCGTCGCACATGCGACGGTCAAAAGTATGTGATTTTCGGGCATAAGTATGTGATTTTCAAGTATAAGTATGTGATTTCAAGATATACTTATGGTCGAAAAATACATACTTGTCAAAAGACATACTTATGGTCGAAAAAGGCATACTTATGACCGAAAAAGGCATACCCGTCGCATGTGCGACGGTCTTACATGAGTTTTTGTGTATATATATAGATATAGATATTAAATTTTTTTATTTAATTTTTATAAATTACAGAAAAAGATATTAAATTTCAATTGCCAGCTACATCAGCTGTTGTTTTCAATACATTTAATTTTGTAAGTTGAATTGGGAAACAAAGTCAAAATCTGCAACAGGTTACGTGTCACCAAGATAAAAAGATATCACAACTTTCTTTTTGCATTGACGAATACGAGTCCTGTTCATGAGGTTATTCTCAAAAGGACCATTATTAAGTTGTATAATTGCTTTTATTAGTTGTTGAATATTCTGTGTCTGCTAAATTTACAACCTTACATCCTCGTGTATATTTTCATTATTGATTTTCCATTATTTGTATGCTAAATTGACTAAATATCATTTTTCATTATTTTCCAATCCAGCAAGCTTCTTAATCAATCTACCCCTTTTATATCTCATATCAACTTAATATTGTATTGATTTCTCAAGAATCTGCAATCTCCATACCCATAATAATCACACTTGAAAATGGCGCACTTTCTCTTCATTTTAATTATGTACGCCCTGTTTCTTAAATTATCAGTTGGAGTAGATTCACTTTTTCCAAATCAAACCATTTGTATTGGGCAAACTTTGGTTTCTGAAAGCCAGGATTTTGAGATGGGGTTTTTCTCTCCTGGAAAATCCAAAAATAGTTTCTTGGGTATATGGTACAAAAACACACCAGATGTTGTAGCTTGGGTTGCAAATAGAAACAATCCCATCACTCATTCACACGGAGTTGTTTTCGCTATTTTCAGAAATGGAACACTTGCTATAAGTAGTAGAGCTGGAAGCCTCATCTGGTCGGCAAATCCATCCGTGCCAGTATCAAATCCAGTTTTACAGCTCCTGGATAATGGAAACCTGGTTCTTGTAAACCAGACAATGGAAGGTGGCACATCAGAGAGTTACTTATGGCAGAGTTTTGATTATCCAACTGACACCTGGTTAGCTGGAATGAAGATGATTGATAATATTGATACTGGTGAGGTGACGTATTTGACAACATGGAGAAACTTGGATGATCCTTCACCTGGAGAATTCGTCTACAAGATTGAAAACCAGGGCTTGCCTGAGTTCGTGCTTTATAAAGGGGAAAAGAAAGTGTGGCGAACTGGAAAGTGGAATGGGCTTTGCTTCAATGGCTATCAACGCTTTCCCAATCCCATTTCCAATCCACTATTATTTTTCAAAGGAGAGAAATTGATAGCTTTGGAGGCGCCTTTTGACAGATCAATTGCCAAGAGAGGAAACATAGACATATTTGGCACACTTCACCTATACACTATGAATTCAAGAAAAGATAAGTGGAATCATGTCAATGCATTTCCTGGAGACCAATGTGACGAATATGGTCTGTGTGGTCCTAATGGTATTTGCTTAATTGACAAGACTGTCAGGTGCCAGTGTTTAAAGGGTTTTGCTCCTAAATTCCCTGAAGAATGGGAAATTCAAGATTGGTCTGGTGGATGCTCTAGAAATTCAAGACTGAATTGTGAGAATGGTGATAGTTTTTTAGAGGTTAAAGGGGTAAAGTATCCTGATATGTTGGCATATTGGTTAAATATTAGTATGAGTCTCGACGAATGCCAGTCTGAGTGCTTGAAAAACTGTAACTGCACAGCATATGCTAATCCATACATAACTAATGGAGGCAGTGGCTGTGTGTTATGGTTTGGGGATCTCATTGATACCAGAGAATATTTTGGGGCAGATGAAAAGCAAAACATGTATATTCGCTTACCAGTTTCAGAACTACTTAATGGTATGTACTTAAGGGACTTGATGAAACCCTAAATACTGTCTCTAACTACTTGACTTTTGTTGATTGTTTAAGCTGTTTGAACTTATAATACATTCACCGTTTGCCAAAGGTAATGTACTGACTATTTGTGTAATAAGCTACAAGCTGTAGATACAAGTTTTTTGTTTAAATTTAAAATAAGACAAGTGCGAATGTAGAAATGATATTCTGTTATAGTCTTGAAATGAATCCAATCTTGTATGTTTCTTTCTCAGCTCCAAAACCACTTCACTTATATTGCTTTTTGTTGTAGATTATAGCAATGACTTGGAGGGAGAGAAGAAGAAAACACCCACAAGGCTAATATTGATATCAGTTGCTTCTGGAATTCTTGTCTCTGGCTTTATAAATGGAGGTGTTTTTTTGTTGACGAGACGAAAGAAGCAAGGTAACAAATCTGAAATGTAACAATGGACTGCTCAAAAGTTGTTTTCATTTTTTTGGTTGAAAGCCTGAGACATTATTTTCTGCTTTTCCCTGTCACAGCCACAAAAAAGAAGAACGAGGATTTTGAATTACCTTTATTCAAGTATGCAGCTATTGTGGCTGCTACTAACAACTTCTCCAAGGAAAACATGATTGGAGAAGGTGGTTTTGGTCCCGTTTATAAGGTAACGTACTACATTAGAGTGCCTATGGTGAAAAAGAAACATACATTCTGACTCTTCAATTGACATGCATTTGCAGGGCAATATGTCATCAGGAGAAGAAATAGCCATTAAAAGATTGTCAATAACTTCAGGGCAGGGTCTTGAAGAATTCAAAAATGACGTTATATCGATTTCCAAACTTCAACATACAAACCTAGTTAGACTGTTGGGATGTTGCATTGAAGGTGAAGAAAGGATTCTAATCTATGAATACCTGCAGAATAAGAGCCTCAATTATTTTATTTTTGGTACAGCCTGAGAATAACCTTCATTGTTCTATTCCTTTCTTAAAATCCTTCTAATTTCACGCTATCAAATTTAAGTGTGTTTAGTGTCATAACATATCAACTATGTGCAGATAAATATCAGAAGACACTTTTGACATGGCCTAAGCGCTTTCACATTATCATGGGAATTGCTAGAGGACTACTTTATCTGCATCATGATTCCAGATTAAAGATTATACATCGTGATCTCAAAACTAGTAACATTCTACTAGATGGAAATTTAAATCCGAAAATCTCAGACTTCGGCTTAGCTAGAATTTTTGAAGAGGATCAACCTGTTTCCAGAACAAAAAGAGTTGTTGGGACTTAGTAAGCCTTTTCTTTTGTTTTACTTTAAATCTCAAGACTACTAGTATGGGACTTTCTTAAGGGATCTTACAACCAATACTCTTATGCAGTGGCTATATGGCTCCGGAATACGTGATTGCTGGGAGATTTTCAGTAAAGTCCGACGTTTTTGGGATGGGAGTGATATTGTTAGAGATAGTTTGTGGAAGAAAGAACAGGGGCTTTGAAAACAGTGACGAACATTATGATAGCCTCTTGGGACATGTACTTCTCCCTGTCTATAAAAGTTTGCACTATGTCTTTATTGATATTAAAGAAACAAACTAACAATCTCGTTTCAATCCCAACAGGCATGGTTACTATGGCAAGAAAATAGGATTTTTGAGCTGATGGATGAATGTTTGAAAGACACATTCATGGAATCTGAATTGAAAAGATGCATCCATGTTGGATTATTATGTGTCCAGAAATTTGCAGAAGATCGGCCCGAGATGTCATCAGTGATTTTCATGTTGGGAACAGATGGAGCTATGCTGCCTGAACCCAAAGAACCTGGATTTTTCATTGGAAGAAGTTCCATCCCTAAAAGAAATTCCACATCACCAAGTCTGATATCTGAGGGGAAAACAATCACAATAACTGATTTGGAGGCCAGATGATGAGGTTTCATCTCTCAACTTAATTTAAGTTTATTATTGATGAGCATTGATCTAGAGTTTTTGACTAAAAATAGTGGTATGTGTTGTAATCTCACACTAATTTCAACGTGGTTATATTGATCCCCCAATTAGGATTTGATCTGTATTGTTAGATAAATTTATAGAAACAGATATCTATATATATATTGAAATTATTAAAATTTTTTGTTTAATTTTTATACATTATAGAAAATAGATATTAAATTTCAATTATTATGTTAAGTTTGCTTGATTACATATAAAATCGAATAAGATATATTATGGAAATATCCTTTTTTTTTTTTTTTTTTGTAAAATCAAATCATATACCTAAATAGGAGATTCTTGCACCAATTTGAGGCCAAGAGTTGGATATGGCCCAAGATATTTTTTCAAAAACATAATGTATTACCAATTCATAACTATTTTATGTACCACTAAAACTCATGTAAAACGATGTCATAAGTTAATTGTTTTATGTACCACTAAAACTCATGTAAAAAGATGTCATAAGTTAATGTTCATGAGATGAAACCCAATTACTCACAAATCAATGGATCTGTTACGAGAGTCTCACTCATGGTGTGTCCATCAGAATTTAACTAATATAATTTTCTTCATAGTTATTGATTCACTCATGGTGTGTCCATTAGAACTTAACTTATTTTCTTCATAGTAATTGATTTATTGTATTTTACGTGAAATTAATTAACGTAATAGAAGACAACAGCATTTAGTAATATTAAGTTGTTGAATTTTTGTCATATTTAACTGGAAATTTTACTAGAAAAAAAAAAGAAAAAAAAATTATCAGCCACATCAGTTGTTGGTTTTGAATACATTGAATTTTGTAAGTTGAATTGGGAAACAATGTCAAGAACAAGGAATCACGTTAGCTTAAACTGGATTGAGACGGAACAGGTGTGTCATGAATCCAGTCCCTAAATAATTTTCTTCATAGTTATTGACTTATGTCTTATTGTATCCAACCTTAAATTTACGTAATAAGCAACGGCATTTACAAAATCAAGTTGTTGAAGTTTTGTCATATTTAATTGGGAATTTTACTAGAAAATAATGGGGGAAAAAAAAACATGATTGCCAGCCATATCAGTTGTTGGTTTACAATACAAATGAATTTTGTAAGTTGAACTGGGAAACAATGTCAAAATCTGCAAGAGGTTACATGTCACCAAGATAAAAAGATTTTCACAACTTTCTTTGTGTGTTGAGGAATACAAGTCCTTTTAATGCGGTAATTCTGAAAAGGACCATTATTAAGTTGTATAATTCTTTGTATTAGTTGTTGAATATTCTTTGTAAGCTGAATTTCACAACCTTAAATCCTAGTGTTGATGTGTCTTTTCAATTGACTAAATATATTTTTTTTTCATTATTTTCCAAGCCAGCAAGCTTCTTAATTTACCCTTTTTATACCTCATATCAACATATTATTATACTTATTTCTGAAGTATTGCAATCTCCATACCCATAATAATTCCTTTTGAAAATGGCGAACTTTTTCCTCTTCACTTCAATTTTGCACGCCCTGTTTCTGAAATTATCATTTGGAGTAGACTCACTTTTTCCAAATCAAACCATTTGTATTGGGCAAACTTTGGTTTCTGAAAGCCAGGATTTTGAGATGGGGTTTTTCTCTCCTGGAAAATCCAAAAATAGCTTCTTGGGTATATGGTACAAAAACACACCAGATGTTGTGGTTTGGGTTGCAAATAGAAACAATCCCATCACTCATTCACATGGAGTTATTTTTGCTATTTCCAGATATGGAAATCTTGTCATAAGTAGTAAATCTGGAAGCGTTATTTGGTCGGCAAATCCATCAGGGCCAGCATCAAATCCAATTTTACAGCTCCTGGATACTGGAAACCTGGTTGTTGCAAACCAGACAATGGAAGGTGGTTCATCAGAGAGGTACTTATGGCAGAGTTTTGATTATCCAACTGACACCTGGTTACCTGGAATGAAGATGATTGATGATATTGATGCTGGTGTGGTGACATATTTGATATCATGGAGAAACTTGGATGATCCTTCACCTGGAGATTTTGTCTACAAGATTGAAAACCAGGGCTTGCCTGAGTTTGTGGTTTACAGAGGAGAAAAGAAAATGAGTCGAACTGGAAAGTGGAATGGGCTTCACTTCAATGGATTCCCACGCTTTCGCAATTCCATTTGGAATCCTGTTTTATTTTTCAAAGGAGAGAGGTTGATATCCGTGTCAGGGCCTCATGACAGCTCAATTGTCACCAGAGGAACACTAGACACTTCTGGCTCACTCCAGAATTATGCTACGAATTCAAGAAAAGATAAGTGGAATCGTGTTTATGTATTTCCAGCAGATCAATGTGACGAATATGGTCTCTGTGGTCCTAATGGTATTTGCATAATTGACAAGCCTGTCAGGTGCCACTGTTTAAAGGGCTTTGCTCCTAAATTCCCCAAAGAATGGGAACTTCAAGATTGGTCCGGTGGATGCTCTAGAAATTCAAGACTGAATTGCGAGAATGGTGATAGTTTTTTAGAGGTTAAAGGGGTAAAATATCCTGATATGTTGGCATATTGGTTAAATATTAGCATGAGTCTCGACGAATGCCACTCTGAGTGCTTGAAAAACTGTAACTGCACAGCATATGCTAATCTGTACATAACTAATGGAGGCAGTGGCTGTGTGATGTGGTTCGGGGATCTCATTGATACCAGAGAATATTTTGGGGCTGATAGCAAGCAAAACATGTATATTCGCTTACCAGTTTCAGAACTGCTTAATGGTATGTACTTATGAGACTTGATGAAATCCTAAATACTGTCTCTAACTACTAGACTTTTGTTGATTGTTTAAGCTGCTTGAACTTACAATACATTCACTGTTTTTCGAAGGCAATGAACTGACTATTTCTGTAATAAACTATGAATTGACTATTTGTGTAATAAACTACCAGCCGTAGATACTAGATTGTGTTTTAATTTAAAATAATACAAGTGCATGACATAAAAAGTAGAAATGATATTCTGTTATAGTCTTGAACTGAACCCAATCTTCTATGTTTCTTTCTCAGCTCCAAAACCACATCACTTATGCTAGCTGGTGTTTTTCATTGTAGATTCTAGCAATGACTTGGAGACAGAGAAGAAGAAAACACCCACAAGGCTAATATTGATATCAGTTGCTTCTGGAATTCTTGTCTCTGGCTTTATAAATGGAGGTCTTTTTTTGTTGACGAGACGAAAGAAGCAAGGTAACAATCTGAACTGTAACAATTGACAGCTCAAAAGTTGTATTATTTGTTTTTTGGTTGAAAACGTGAAGTACAGCAGAGCCTGAGAATTATTGTGTGTTTTTCCCCGTCACAGCCACAAAACAGAATGAGGATCTAGAATTACCATTATTCAAATTCTCAACTGTTGTGGCTGCTACTAACAATTTCTCCAAGGAAAACATTATTGGAGAAGGTGGTTATGGTCCCGTTTACAAGGTAACACATATATCATCAGAGTTCCTAAGTTTAAAAAAAAAACCCGTACATTCTGACTCGTTAACTGACATGGATAAGCAGGGAAATTTGTCACCAGAAGAAGAAATAGCCATCAAAAGATTGTCAAGAACTTCAGGACAGGGTCTTGAAGAGTTCAAAAATGAAGTTATATTGATTTCCAAACTTCAACATACAAATCTCGTTAGGCTGTTGGGATCTTGCATTGAAGGTGAAGAAAGGATGCTCATCTATGAATATCTCCAGAATAAAAGTCTTGATTATTTTGTTTTTGGTACAACCTTTCATTGTTCTATCTTATTTTTGAAATGCCTTTTAATTTCTCTTTATCAAATTTAAGAGTGTTTTAGTGTCATAACTTGTTAACTCATTTCAGATAATAATCAGAAGACACTTTTGACATGGCCTAAGCGCTTTGACATTATCATGGGAATTGCGAGGGGACTACTTTATCTCCATCATGATTCCAGATTAAAGATTATCCACCGAGATCTGAAAACTAGCAACATTTTACTAGATGGAAATTTCAATCCAAAAATCTCAGACTTTGGCTTAGCTAGAATTTATTCAGAGGATCAACCCGTCTCCAGAACAAAGAGAGTTGTTGGGACTTAGTAAGTTTTTTCACTTGTCCTACTTTAAATCTCAACAATAGTACTTTAGAATTCTGCAAAGGGTCCTTACTACTAATAATTTATGCAGTGGCTACATCGCTCCTGAATATGCAATTGCTGGAAAATTTTCCATAAAGTCCGACATTTTTGGGATGGGAGTGATATTGTTAGAGATAGTGAGTGGCAAAAAGAACAGAGGATTTGAATGCAATGGCGATCATTATCATAGCCTATTGGGACATGTACTTGTTCCTTGCTACAAAACTTTGCACTATGTGTTTGTTGATATTGGAACAACTAACAATGTTGTTGTAATTCTGACAGGCATGGCTGCTATGGCAAGAAAACAAGATTCTTGAGCTAATGGATGAATGTTTGAATGATACATTCATCGAATCTGAAGTGAAAAGATGCATTCATGTTGGATTATTATGTGTTCAAAAAAATGCAGAAGATCGGCCATTGATGTCATCAATGCTTTTCATGCTAGGAACTGATGGGGTTGTTCTACCTGAACCCAAAGAACCTGGATTTTTCTTTGGAAAGAGTTGTATTGATGAAAGAAATCGGACATCACCAAGTTCGATGTCTGAGAGGAACTCAATAACAATAACTGATTTAGAGGCCAGATGAAGATGTCTCATCACTCAACTTAGTTTAACTTTATTATTTGTCAACATTCTAACAAATGTAAAATTCTTGAGAGAAAAATCTTCCATCAATGTTATGTTCCAAATGTTCAAAATCTTTATATATATAATAGCCACAAAGAAAAGGGAATCACGTTGGGATTGGGACGGAAGGGTGTCATGAATCCCGTCCCCTTCCCATGGAATTGGGGACCACGTGAACAAGGATAGTTCCCCCAATAATTTTGTTATTCCATGCATTGTTGTCTGTTGAAGCGTTTGTATGAGGAATTATTACTTTTTTTATTTTTGAGCACAGTCTTAATTTACTAAAATAACCAATTTTAGCCACCAAAACTTTATTAAATTAAAGGGGCCAAATGTCCGCCCCCGAGTGCGTTGATTTTTTAACACAATAACATCATGGAGCTTTCTGCCAAGTTTCAATTTAGACACTGACAATTCGATTATATTGACAACACCCAAGTCGATGTATTGTATCATTTTCATGGATTTGTATCATTCAAATTTAGTCATACCATTTTACCCCATATTTAGGGTATCATAATTAATTAAAATGTTTTGTTAAGAACAAAAACTAAAAAGACAACAAATTTTATTACCAGCAATGAAGATTGTAGTTGACACTGATGCTGGTTAGAAGAAGTGTTTAACGTCCTGGAAAAACTCAGACGATCCATCCCCTGGAGACTATGTCTTGAGACATGAAAACCAGGGCCTGCCTGAGTTTGTGATCTAGAAGAGAAAAGAAAATGTATTGAACTGGAAAAGAAAATGGCCTTTACTTCATTGGATTTCCATGTTTTCTAAATCCCATTTTCAAACCGGAATCCATTTTCAGACAAGAGAGTTGTTGGGACATAGTAAGCTTTTTCTTTCCTTTTACTTTAAATCTCAACAAAAAGCTCTTCAGATTTTTGAAGAGCCCACATGATTTCCAGTCATGCCCGATTACCACTCCCGAACATCCACCTCATGTCAGTCAAACTCGAGTTTAATTATAAAGACTTCTGTTATGCATTTGATTTTGATGACCAAAATCAAGGGTTCCAAAAAAATAAAAAAATATCCACAAGGTTGGCCAATTAAAACCTAAAACGTGTAGGGTAAAGAAATGTGATGACAAAATTCAACACACGATTTGCTGACATTTATTACCACACCGTTTGTGAAAAATAAAAAAAGAGGCATTAAAAGGCGCATGAAACAATTTGATCCAAAAATGGCGCATTTCCTGTTCACTGCAGTCCTTTGCCCACTGTTTCTTTCCTTCAACTTTCTGAAATCCTCCTTTGCAGTGGATACAAATCAACTCCTTCCCAATCAAACTCTTGCTATTGGCCAAACATTGGTTTCTGAAAGCCAAGTTTTTGAGTTCGGGTTTTTCTCCCCTGGAAAATCCCTGAATAGATTCCTGGGAATATGGTATAAAAGCACACCAGATATTGTAGTTTGGGTTGCAAATAGAAATAAATCAAATAATCCCATCACTCACACACAAGAAGTTACTTTTGCTTTTTCCAGAAAAAGAACTCTTGTCATAAGTAGCAGAAATGGAAGTGTTATTTGGTCGGAAGTTCCATCAGAGCCAGCATCAAATCCAGTTCTACAGCTCCTGGATACTGGAAACCTGGTTGTTGTAAACCAGACAATGGCAAGTGGTTACATATGGCAGAGTTTTGACCATCCAACAGATACCTGGTTACCAGCAATGAAGATGGTAGATGACACTGATGCTGGTTTGGAGAAGTATTTAACATCCTGGAAACACTCAGATGATCCATCCCCTGGAGACTATGTCTTCAGACTTGAAAACCAGGGCCAGCCTGAGTTTGTGATCTACAGAGGTCAAAAGAAAATGTATCGAACCGGAAAGTGGAATGGCCTTTACTTCAGTGGATTTCCACGTTTTCCAAATCCCATTTTCAATCCTGAATTCGTTTTCAGGCGAGAGAGATTGATATCCATGGAAGGGCCTTACGACAGCTCAATTGTCACAAGAGGAACACTAGACACATCTGGCTCAATCCATCGATACACCATGAATTCAAGAAAAGATAAGTGGAATCGTGTCTATGTATTTCCAGGAGACCAATGTGACGAATATGTTCTATGTGGCCCTAATAGTATTTGCATAATTGACAAGCCTGTTAGATGCCAGTGTTTAAAGGGATTCATCCCTAAATTCAGGAAAGAGTGGGACCATCAAGATTGGTCCAGTGGATGCACTAGGATTGCTCCATTGAATTGTGAGGGTGGAGATGGTTTTCTAGAGGTTAGAGGGGTGAAGTATCCTGATATGTTGATGTTTTCGATTAATGCTAACATGAGCCTCGAAGAATGCAAAGCCGAATGCTTGAAAAACTGTAGCTGCACTGCCTATGCTAATCCATACATAACTAATGGAGGGACTGGGTGCCTGATGTGGTTTGGGGATCTCATTGATATCAGAGAATATTCTGGGGCCGATAGGAAGCAAAATATGTATATTCGCATACCTGTTTCACAACTAGTTAGTGGTAAGTAAAATCATTCAATTCTGTTTTTAAGTACTTATTCGTTCTAACGTTTAGGCTGCTTGAACTTATAATCTATTCACTGCATGTCAAAAGCACATGAACTGACTATTTGCGTAATAAAACTACAAGCCGTAGATACAAGGATAAATTGTATTAGTTGGTGCTTTTCGTTGTAGATTCTAGCAATGACTTGGAGAAAGATAAGAAGAAAACACCTACAAGGCTAATACTGATATCAATTGCTTCTGGAGTTCTTGTCTCTGGCTTTATCAATGGAGGTCTTTTTTTTATGACAAGACGAAGGAGGCGAGGTAACAACTCTGAACTGTAACATTTGACTGCACAAAAGTTTTTTATTTTTTGGTTGAAAAAGTGAAGTACAGCAAACCCGAGAATAATTCTCTGTTTTTCCCCATCACAGCCACAAAAGAGAACAATGAGGATCTAGAATTACCACTTTTCAAATTTGCAACTATTGTGGCTGCTACTAACAATTTTTCCAAGGAAAACATGATTGGAGAAGGTGGTTTTGGTCCCGTTTACAAGGTAACATATTACATCAGAGTTCCTAGTTTAAGAAAAAAAAAACTTACATTATGTCTCTTTAACTGACATGCATAAGCAGGGCAGTTTGTCATCTGAAGCTGCAATAGCCATCAAACGGTTGTCAAGAACTTCAGGACAGGGACTTGATGAGTTCAAAAATGAAGTTATATTGATATCCAAACTTCAACATACAAACCTGGTTGTACTATTGGGATCTTGCATTGAAGGTGAAGAAAGGATGCTCATCTATGAATATCTGCAGAATAAAAGCCTTGATTATTTTGTGTTTGGTAAAACCTACGATCATCCTTTGTTGTTCTATTTCATTTGTGAAATTCTTTTGATTCTTAATTATTAAGTTTAAGAGAGTTTTAGTGCCATAACAGATCAAATCTTTGCAGATAAACATCAGAAGACAATTTTGACATGGCCTGAGCACTTTGACATTATCATGGGAATTGCGAGGGGATTACTTTATCTCCATCATGATTCCAGATTAAAGATTATTCATAGGGATCTCAAACCTAGCAACATTTTACTAGATGAAAATTTAAATCCCAAAATATCAGACTTCGGCTTAGTTAGAAGTTTTGCAGAGGATCAACCTGTTTCCAGAACAAAGAGAGTTGTTGGGACTTAGTAAGCATTTTCTTTTGTTTTACATTAAATCAAAACAATAGCAAGTGACCTTACTACTAATAATTTTATGCAGTGGCTATATGGCTCCGGAATATATTGCTGCTGGGAAATTTTCAGTAAAGTCTGACATTTTTGGAATAGGAGTGATATTATTAGAGACAGTGAGTGGTAAAAAGAACAGAGGATTTGAATGCAGTGGCGATCATTATCATAGCCTCTTAGGACATGTACTTCTTCCTTGCTACAAAACTTCTCAATATGTGTTTGTTGATAATAGAACAACTAATAATGTTGTTGCAATTCTGACAGGCATGGTTGCTATGGCAAGAAAACAAGATTCTTGAGCTAATGGATGAATGTTTGAATGACACGTTCATCGAATCTCAAGTGAAAAGATGCATCCATGTTGGAATATTATGTGTTCAAAAATCTGCAGAAGATCGGCTATTGATGTCATCAGTGCTTTTCATGCTAGGAACTGATGGAGCTGTTCTACCTGAACCCAAAGAACCTGGATTTTTCTTTGGAAGGAATTCTATTGATGAAATAAATCTGACATCACCAAGTTTGATGTCTGAGAGCAACTCAATTACAATTACTGATTTAGAGGCCAGATGAAGATGTCTCATCACTCAACTTAGTTTAACTTCATTATTTGGGACCATTCTAACAAATTTAAAATTCTTGAGTGAAAAGTCTTCACATCATTGTTATGTTCCAATTGTTCATAATTAATATGTGTATAATATCCAAAGAACAAGGAATCACCTTGGCTTAAATGGGATTGGGACGAAACAGGTGTCATGAATGTAGTTGCCACAATAATTTTGTTAGTCAACACATTGTGAAGAGTATGTATGAGGAATTATTAATGGGGCAGGGGTGTTTGTACCCAATTTACATAAGGGTGGGATTATCCATACCCCAACAATATCTAAGCACACCCCAATTTTTTTCTTTTTCAATTAAAAAAATTAAAAGATAAATAATTTCCAATTTTACCCTTGAAATTAAAAAAAATAATTCAAAATCCTATTTCTTCGATCTCTCTCTCCAGTCTGTCCATTTTTTTTTTCTCTTTTCTAACTTTTTATACTTGATTTTTTTTAGAAATAATACAACAACATAACAAAAATCATTTCACGAATTAACTAAATATGTAAAAATTCATCTAATAATCATGAAAAAAATGCAAAAAAAAAAAAAATATATGATACCTCCGTTCGACCCTGGTTAGTCGAACACACAAAGGTGTGTTCGACCACCGAGCGTCGAACACACAAAGGTTTGTTCGACCACCGAACATCGAACACATTATCACATGTTCGACGCCCAATGGCCGAACACACCTCGAACACACTATATGGCTTTGTTCGACCCTAGTTGGTCGAACACACAGAGGTATGTTCGACCACCGAATGTCAAACATGTTATAGTGTGTTCGACGCCCACTGATCGAACACACAAGGTGTGTTCGACCAACCAGAGTCGAACGAAACTATCAAGTTTTGATATATTTTTTGCATTTTGTACACGATATTTTAAACTATTTTTAAACCGTTTTTACATATTTAGTTTGTTTGTGAATAATTTCCATTATATTGGTGTGTTATTCTTCAAAAAATCAAAAAAGAAAATTAAAAAAAAATAAAAGAAAAAGGAACAGAAGAAGACGGGGGAGGAGGGAAAGAATTGGAGGACAAAATTGTAATTTATTAATTTTTTAATTTTTTTAATTGAAAAGGCAAAAAATTGGGGTGTGCTTAGATATCGTTGGGGTGTGGATAGTCCCACCCTTTACATAATGTGAAATGAAAATTACCCACTTTCTAATAAAAAAAGTTTTATACCCAAAATGAAGGCAAAGTTACCTAATTGCCCTTAACATTTCACAAATCACACAATTGCACCGAGGTGGGAAAACTGAGCACTTCGTGACGAACCTCAGCTCTTCTCTTCGTGACTTGAGTTTGAGTAAGGCGACTGCCATAGTTCACCGGCTACTGTTGAGAACACCGGCGACTGTGGAGGAGGAACACCGGCGAGGGCGACAGAGGGAGGCGGCGCGATATTGTCAGTGAGGGAGGCAGCGAGCAATTAAGCCATACTCGTTGAAGGCAGGGTGAGGCGGCTAGAGATTGACGAGGGAGGCGGCGCGACCGACACTGTTGAGCTCGGCAGCAGCGGTGGCGCGATAGGATTTCACATCTGAGAATGGCCGAAGAAGATCAAGTAAGCCCTAGATTTTTTTCTCCTAAATTCCCTCAAATTGCCATTTAAAAGTGTAGGATTTTACGATATGTGCAAAAAAAAAACATGATTTTGAGCATTGAAGTGTTGAATTTGTTGCAATAATTGTAGAATTTGTTGCGATTGGATTGAATTTTTGAAGATCACGAGGGTGGGTTATAGATCACGAGGGTGGGTTATAGATCATGAGGGTGGGTCTAGATCACGAGAGGGATGCTTAGTAACGATGGAATGTTAGATAACGAGGGTAGTTTTATAGATCACGAGGGTGGCTCTATAGATCACGAAGGTGGGTCTAGATCACGAGGGTAAAAAATGCTTAGTAACGATGAACTGTTAGATAACGAAGTGCAATTCATTAAATAGGGTATAAGGGCATTTATGACTTTTTAGCCCCAAATTGGGTAAAAAACATGTTTTGTTAACAAGTGGGTATTTTTCATTTTTTCACATGTGTATTGGATAAAAAGGCACATTTTCACATTAATTAATTTTATTTTTGAGAACATAGTCTTAGATTACTAAACTAACCAATTGACCACCCACCTTTATTAAATTAATGTACACCTCCCCCAACTTTGCGTGCGTTGATTTTTTAACACAAGAACGTGATGGAGCTTTCTGCGAAGTTTCAATTTTGGCACCGAGAATTCGATTCTATTGACAACACACCCAGGTCAATGCATTATATCATTTTCATGGATCTGTAATAGGGTATAATTAATTAAAATATCTAGTTAAGAAACAAAAATTAAAAAGAAAACATAATTTCTTAGTGCTATCCAAATATAGTGATCTGATTAGAAAATGGCTTACTTCCTTTACACTGCAATTCTGTGCGCATCCATCGCCTTTCTGAAATCAACACTTGGAGCAGACACACTTTTTCCAAACCAAACCATTGCTGTTGGCCAAACTTTGATTTCCCAAAGCCATGATTTTGAGATGGGGTTTTTCTCTCCTGGAAAATCAAAAAATATCTTCTTGGGTATATGGTACAGAATCACACCACATGTTGTAGTTTGGGTTGCAAATAGAAACAATCCCATCAATCATTCACACGGAGTCATTTTTTCTATTTCCAGAAATGGAACTCTTTTTATAAGTAGTAAAAATGGAAGTGTTATGTGGTCGGGAAATCCATCAGGGCCAGCATCAAATCCAGTTGTACAGCTTCTGGATACTGGAAACCTGGTTCTTGTAAACCAGACAATGGAAGGTGGCACATCAGAGAGGTACTTATGGCAGAGTTTTGATTATCCAACTGACACCTGGCTACCTGGAATGACTATTGTGAATGACATTGAAGCCGGTGTGGAGACATATTTGAGATCATGGAGAAATTGGGATGACCCATCTCCTGGAGACTTTTTCATCAGGATTGAAAATGAGGGCTTACCTGAGTTTGCGATTTACAAAGGAAATAAGAAAATGTCTCGAAGTGGAAAGTGGAATGGGCTTTCCTTTAATGGATATCCAGGCTTTCCCAAAGAAATCATCAACCCTGAAATGATTTTCAAAAGACAGAGATTGATAACTGTGTCATTGCCTTATGACAGTTCAATTATGACAAGAGGAACACTACACACATCTGGCTCACACCACCGATATACTATGAATTCAAGAAAAGATAAGTGGAATCATGTGTATTCATTTCCAGGAGATCAATGCGATGAATATGGTCTATGTGGTCCTAATGGTATTTGCATAATCGACAAGCCAATCCGATGCCAATGTTTAAAGGGGTTTGTTCCTAAATTCCCAAAAGATTGGAACCTTCAAGATTGGTCTGCTGGATGCACTAGGATTGCACCATTGAATTGTGAGAGTGGAGATGGTTTTCAAGAGGTTAGAGGGGTAAAGTATCCTGATATGTTGACTTATTGGCTAAATACTAGCATGAACCTCGTCGACTGCAAATATCAGTGCTTGAAAAACTGTAACTGCACTGCTTATGCTAATCCATTCATTACTGATGGAGGGACAGGCTGCCTGATGTGGTTCGGGGATCTAATTGATACCAGAGAATATTCTGGGGCCGACAGCAAGCAAAACATGTATATTCGCATACCTGTTTCACAACTAGTTAATGGTATGTACTTCTGAGACTATAGATCCATTGCTGATGCTACGAAATCATTACATTCTGTTTGTAAATATTTTTTTGTGTTTAAGTTGCTTGAACTTGTAATCTATTCACCGCATGTCCAAGGCACATGAACTGACTATTTTTGTAATAAAACTACAAGCCACAGATACAAGGTTGTCTTTTACAAAAAAGAGAAGTGCAGGACATAGAAAGTAGGAATGAGATTCCGTTAAAGGCTTCAACAGAAACCAGTCTTTTATATTGTTTTCTCAGCTTCAGATGGCAGCTCAAAACAACATAAATTATATTAGCTGGTGCTTTTGGTTGTAGATTCTAGCAATGACTTGAAGAATGAGAAGAAGAAAACGCCTACAAGGCTAATACTGATATCAGCTGCTTCTGGAATTCTTGTATCTGGCTTAATAAATGGAGGTATTTTTCTAATGATGAGACGAAAGAAGCCAGGTAACAACCCTGAACTGTACAATTGACTGCTCAAAACTTGTATTATTTGTTTTTTTGGTTGATAACGTGAAGTACAGCAGACCCGAGAATAATTGTCTGTTTTTCCCCATCACAGCAACAAAAGAGAACAATGAGGATGTAGAATTACCATTATTCAAACTTGCAACTATTGTGGATGCTACTAACAATTTCTCCAAGGAAAACATGATTGGAGTAGGTGGTTTTGGTATCGTTTACAAGGTAACATATTACATCAGAGTTCCTAGGAAAAAAAAAACCGTTAAATTATGTCTCATTAACCGACATGCATATGCAGGGCAATTTGACATCTGAAGTAGCGATAGCCATCAAAAGATTGTCAAGAACTTCGGGACAGGGTCTTGAAGAGTTCAAAAATGAAGTTATTTTGATTTCCAAACTTCAACATACCAACCTTGTTAGACTATTGGGATGTTGCATTGAAGGTGAAGAAAGGATGCTAATCTATGAATACTTGCAGAATAAAAGCCTTGATTATTTTATTTTCGGTACAGTCTACAATCATCCTTCATTGTTCTATTTCGTTTGTGAAATGCTTTTTAGTTTTTATTTATTAAATTTAAGAGTGTTTTAGTGTCATAACATATCAACTCTTTGCAGATAAAAATAAGAAGACACTTTTGACATGGCCTAAGCGCTTTGACATTATCATGGGAATTGCGAGGGGACTACTTTATCTCCATCATGATTCCAGATTGAAGATTATCCATAGAGATCTCAAACCTAGCAACATTTTACTAGATGGAAATTTAAATCCAAAAATTTCAGACTTCGGCTTAGCTAGAATCTTTGCAGAGGATCAACCTGTTTCCAAAACAAAGAGGGTCGTTGGAACTTAGTAATTTTTTTTGCTTGCTTTACTTTAAATCTCAACAATAGTACATTAAAACTCTACGAAGGGTCCTTACTACTAATAATTTTATGCAGTGGCTATATGGCCCCTGAATATGCAATTGCTGGGAAAATTTCTGTAAAGTCCGACATTTTTGGGATAGGAGTGATATTGTTAGAGATAGTGAGTGGAAAAAAGAACAGAGGATTTGAATGCAGTGGCAATCATTATCATAGCCTCTTGGGACATGTACTTCTTCCTTGCTACAAAACTTAGCACTTTGTGTTTGTTGATATTAGAACAACTAACAATGTTGTCACTATTCTGACAGGCATGGTTGCTATGGCAAGACAACAAGATTCTTGAGTTAATGGATGAATGTTTGAATGACACATTCATTGAATCTGAAGTGAAAAGATGCATCCATGTTGGATTATTATGTGTTCAGAAATCTGCAGAAGACCGACCATTGATGTCATCAGTGCTTTTCATGCTAGGAAATGATGGAACTTTTCTGCCTGAACCCAAAGAACCTGGATTCTTCTTTGAAAAGGGTTCTGTTGTGGAAAGAAATCGCACATCACCAAGTTCGATGTCTGAGAGGAACACGGCTACAATAACTGATTTAGAGGCCAGATGATGAGATTTCATCGGTCAACTTAAACTTTATCATTTGTCACACATGTGGAAATAGGCCTTTGTATCTTTTTTACAAACCCAGAAATGAAAAATACCCACTTGATAAGAAAACATGTTTTTTTACCCAAAATAAAGATAAAAAGTTATAAATACCCTTACCCTATGCATTTAATCATTTCACCCACCACAATTCAATTTACTTATTTTATCTCAAAAACACATATCAATTCATATTTTAGATAAAATTCATCTCTTAAAATGTCATGCAAGTAATGTAGTGATTTTCGTCTCATAAGATGCTCAAAAGAGGTAAGATGATCATTATTTTCAAGTGTAGTATATTGTATTTGATAATTTTTGAATGTAGATAAATATTTCTGCATATAAATTCAATTTTAAAAAACCAAAAAATCATGAAAATGTGAATTTTTTTTACTAGACATAGATCACGAAACTCCTTGAAGATCACGAGGGTGTTCCTTGAAGATCACGAGGGTGTTTAGCTTCGTGATCTATAGATCACGAAGCTAAATACCCTCGTGATCTATGTTTAGCTTCGAAATCTGTTTATTGAAGGATAAAATAGATCATGAAGCTCCTTGAAGATCACGAAGCTAAACATAGATCACGAGGGTGTTTAACTCCGTGATCTATAGATAGATCACGGAGTTAAACACCCTCGTAATCTATGTTTAGCTTCGTGATCTGTTCGGAAAATGATAAAATAGATTGCGAAGCTTCTTGAAGATCACGAAACTAAACATAGATCACGAGGGTGTTTAACTTCGTGATCTATAGATAGATCACGAAGTTAAACACCCTCGTAATCTATGTTTAGCTTCGTGATCTGTTCGGAAAATGATAAAATAGATCGCGAAGCTTCTTGAAAATTACGAAACTAAACATAGATCACGAGGGTGTTTAGCTTTGTGATCTATTTTCAGGAAAAATTTGGATATAAGGGCAGTTGAGTAATTTTACCTTCATTTTGGGTAGAAAACTTATTTTATTATTGACTGAGTATTTTTCATTTTATATGATATATATTGGGTAGAAATAATCTCCACCCCACATATCGTCAACATTCTAATAAATGTAAAGTTTATGTTCCAAATGTTGAAATAGCCAATGAATAGGGAATCATGTTAGCTTAAACGGGATTGTAACGGTACAGGTGTCATGAATCCCATCCCCTTCCGTTGGATCGGGTAATAATTTTTTCATCTACATATTGTTGAAGCATTTGCATGAGGAATTATTAATTGTATTTTTGAGTACATAGTCTTCAACTACTAAAATGTCCTCTAAACTTTATTAATTTTTAAAGGGGCCAATTGTTCAATCCAGCCCCATGCGTGAGTTGAATTTTTTACACAATAACATATTGGAGCTTTCTGCAAATTCAATTTTCACACTAAAAATTCGATTCTATTGACAACACTCCAAAGTCCAAGTATTATGCCATTTTCATGAATAAGTAACACCACTTTATCGCATATTAAAGGTAGAAATAATCAAAATATCTAAATAAGAACAAAAATTAGAAATACAACAAGATTTTTATTTTTTTATGTGAAGTTGACAAGAATTGGGTTTCCATAAGTGCTGTTCATTTTCTTTACATTGCCTAACCGCTAAGTTCTTTTAATGCTTGATTCCACCATGGAATGTTTCATCATTTTATAATGATCTGATTTGGAAATGGCTTACTTCCTTTTCACCACAATTCTGTTCTTATCCATTGCCTTTCTGAAATCAACATTTGAAGCAGACACACTTTTTCCAGACCAAACAATTGCTATTGGTCAAACTTTGATTTCAAGAAGTCAACTTTTTGAGATGGGGTTTTTCAGCCCTGGAAAAGCCAGAAGTAGCTTCTTGGGGATATGGTACAAAGATACACCAGATGTTGTAGTCTGGGTTGCAAATCGAAACAATCCCATCACTAACTCACAAGGAGTTACTTTTGCTATTTCCAGAAATGGAACTCTTGTCATAAGCAGTAAATCTGGAAGCATTATTTGGTCGGAAATCCCATCCAGGCCAATATCATATCCAGCTTTACACCTCCTGGATACTGGAAACCTGGTTCTTTTAAACCAGACAATGGATAGTGGTTCATCAGAGAGCTACTTATGGCAGAGTTTTGATTACCCAACTGACACTTGCTTACCTGGAATGACGATTGTGAATGACGTTGAAGCTGGCGTGGAAATATATTTGAGATCATGGAGAAATTGGGATGATCCTTCTCCTGGAGATTTTTTCATCAGGATTGAAAATGAGGGTTTGCCTGGGTTTGCGATTTACAGAGGGAATAAGAAAATGTTTCGAAGGGGAAAGTGGAATGGGCTTTCATTTAATGGATATCCAGGCTTTCTTGAAGAAATCATCAAACCTGAACTGATTTTCAAAAGACAGAGACTGATAACAAGAGGAACACTGGACCCATCTGGCTCATACCACCGATATACTATGAATTCAAGAAAAGATAAGTGGAATCATGTGTATACATTTCCAGGAGATCAATGCGATGGATATGGTCTATGTGGTCCTAATGGTATATGCATAATCGACAAGCCAATCCGATGCCAATGTTTAAAGGGGTTTGTTCCTAAATTCCCAAAAGACTGGAACCTTCAAGATTGGTCTGCTGGATGCACTAGGATTGCACCATTGAATTGTGAGGGTGGAGATGGTTTTCAAAAGGTTAGAGGGGTAAAGTATCCTGATATGTTGACTTATTGGTTAAATACCAGCATGAACCTCGACGAATGCCACTCTCAGTGCTTGAAAAACTGTAACTGCACTGCTTACGCTAATCCATTCATCACCAATGGAGGCACTGGATGCCTGATGTGGTTTGGGGATCTCATTGATACCAGAGAATATTCTGGGGCTGATAGCAAGCAAAACATGTATATTCGCATACCTGTTTCACAACTAGTTAGTGGTAAGTAAAATCATTCAATTCTGTTTTTAAGTACTTATTTGTTCTAATGTTTAAGCTGCTTGAACCTATAATCTTTTCACCGCATGTCAAAGGCACATGAACCGACTATTTGTGTAATAAAACTACAAGTTCAGAACATAAAAAGTAGGAATGAGTTTTCTGTTAAAGGCTTGAACAGAAACTGATCTTTTATATTAACTGGTGCTTTCGTTGTAGATTCTAGCAATGAGTTGGATAAAGAGAAAAAGAAAACACCTACAAGGCTAATACTTATATCAATTGCTTCTGGAATCCTTGTCTCTGGCTTTATAAATGGAGGTGTATTTTTTATGATGAGACAAAAGAGGCTAGGTAACATCTCTGAACTTTAACAATTGACTGCTCGTAAGTCAGATGTATTTTGTTTAAAACATGCACTACTACATAGCCTGAAGCACTATATTTTTATTTTTTCCCATCAACAGCCATAGGAAATAATAATGAGGAATTTGAGTTACCATTATTCAAGTATGCAACTATTGTGGCTGCTACTAACAACTTCTCCAAGGATAACATGATTGGAGAAGGTGGTTTTGGTCCCGTTTACAAGGTAGCAAATATTACATCAGAGTTCCAAGGTTGAAAAAGAAAACCTTACATTCTAATGTATTTAACTGACATGCATAAGCAGGGATATTTGTCACCAGAAGAAGAAATAGCCATCAAAAGATTGTCAAGTACTTCCGGACAGGGTCTTGAAGAGTTCAAAAATGAGGTTATCTTATTTTCCAAACTTCAACATAAAAACCTTGTTAGACTATTGGGATGTTGCATTGAAGGTGAAGAAAGGATGCTCATCTATGAATATCTGCAGAATAAAAGTCTTGATTATTTTGTTTTTGGTACACCCTTTCATTGTTCTATCTCGTTTTTGGAATGCCTTTTAATTTCTCTTCTTCAAATTTAATAGTGTTTTAGTGTAATAACATATCAACTATTTGCAGATAAAAAACAAAAGACACTTTTGACATGGCCTAAGCGCTTTGACATTATCATGGGACTTGTGAGGGGACTACTTTATCTTCATCATGATTCCAGATTAAAAATTATCCATCGAGATCTCAAAACTAGCAACATTTTACTAGATGGAAATTTAAATCCAAAAATCTCGGACTTCGGCTTAGCTAGAATCTTTGCAGAGGATCAACCCATTTCCAAAACAAAGAGAGTTGTTGGGACTTAGTAAGCCTTTTCATTTGTGTTGCTTTAAATCTCAACAGCAATACTTGAGAATTCTGCAAAGGAACTTTACTACCAATAATTTAATGCAGTGGCTATATGGCTCCAGAATATGCAATTGCTGGGAAAATTTCTGTGAAGTCAGACATCTTTAGCATGGGAGTGGTATTGTTAGAGATTGTGAGTGGAAAAAAGAACCGAGGATTTGAGTGCAGTGGCGATCATTATCATAGCCTCTTAGGACATGTACTCTTCCTTGCTATGAATATTTTATTTTCACTATGTTTTTGTTGATATTAGAAAGACTAACAATGTTGCTGAAATTCTGACAGGTATGGTTGCTATGGCAAGAAAACAAGATTCTTGAGCTAATGGATGAATGTTTGAAAGACACATTCATCAAATCTCAAGTGAAAAGATGCATCCATGTTGGATTATTATGTGTTCAGAAAAATGCAGAAGATCGGCCATTAATGTCATCAGTGCTTTTCATGCTAGGAACTGGAGCTGTTCTGCCTGAACCCAAAGAACCCGGATTTTTCTTTGGAAAGAGTTCGATCATGGAAAGAGATTGCACATCACCAAGTCCTATGTCTGAGAGAAACACAATTACAATAACTGATTTGGAGGCTAGATGAAGAACTTTAAGACTGTTATTTGTGAGCAGCTAATAGATGGAAAGTTCTTGAGAAAAAATCAGTCCCAGCAATGTTGTGTTCCAAATATTTTGTAATGTCCCACAATTTCAAAGTTTATCAATGCTTTTTTGGAGTATAACTCTGTCCCTGCCTATACAATTCATTTTGTTTTGGAGGCTAGATGAGAGTGTCTTAATCTATATTTTAAAGTATATTTTTTGTGATCAGAATACTAACAAATGCGTTGAACTTTCCACGTTGAAGTTATGAATCATTCTAATACGGACTTTTCCTTTCCGGGTTCAGGAAGAATTTCTCCATCAGAAAAGTTTCCATTTCATGTTAATATATTCGTGAGCTATCAGAAAAATTGTGACACATTTATTTGTTCATTGACTAATTAATCCAAATTTTTTTTTTTTTTGGAAGAACATAAGTGTGAAAATTCTACAGGAAGTGTTGAATTTTAAACATTGAAACTACACGTCAATTGTCGATGGTGGGTAAAACAAAGTTGATTTGAAATAAACGGTTGCCTGGGAACAAACACCATTTTGTTTAATTTTTCAACTTTAGAGGTCAAGACGATGAACCCTAACTGCATACGACACCGTTCAATAAAGAGTGTCGTAATAGCGATCGATAGGTGATGTCAAGGTTAGGATCAACGGAGATGCCTCTTTTGATGTTACATTTGGTTTCTCAAGTATTTGTAGCAACATAAACTATTTTTACAATCAGTTTTCGAAAATGAAAATGGCGCGATTCCTTCTCATCATAACCCTATGCGCATCCATCGGCTTTCTGCAATTAAGCGATGGAGTAGATACACTTTTTCCAAACCAAACGTTTGCAATTGGCCACACTTTGATTTCTCGTAACCAAGTTTTTGAGATGGGATTTTTCACCCCTGGGAAACCCCCAAATCGATTCTTGGGGATATGGTACAAAGGCACACCAGAAGTTGTAGCTTGGGTTGCAAATAGGAACGATCCCATCACTGACTCACGAGGAGTTACTTTCTCTATTTCCAGAAATGGAACTCTTGTCATAAGCAGAGGTGGAAGCGTTATCTGGTCCTCGAATTCTTCAGGTATGGCGTCTAATCCAGTTTTACAGCTTCTGGATACTGGAAACTTGGTTCTTTTAAACGAGACGATGGAAGGTTTATCAGAGAGGTACATATGGCAGAGTTTTGATTACCCAACTGATACTTGTCTACCTGGATTGAAATTGGTGAACGATATTGATACTGGTGTGGAGACATATTTGACATCATGGAGAAGCCCTGATGATCCTTCCCCTGGAGATTTTTCTGTCAGGATTGAAAACCAGGGGTTGCCTCAGTTGGTGGTTTACAGAGGCAATATGAAAAAGTTCAGAACTGGAACTTGGAATGGGGTTTACTTTTCTGGTATTTTACCCTTTCCAAATCGCAGCCCTGATATGGTTTTCAATAAAGAGAAATTGATATCTATAGCAGAGCCCTATGACAGCTCAAGTATCTTTAGAGTAACACTGGATGCATCTGGTTTTGTCCACAGCTATACGATGAATGCCAGAAGGAACAAGTGGAATTCTGCCTTCACAAGCCCCAAAGACACATGTGAAGAATATGGTGTGTGTGGTCCCAATGGTATCTGCAGAATTGACAACACTATGAGATGCCAATGTTTAAAGGGATTTGCCCCTAAATTCCCAAAAGACTGGTACCTTCAAGACTGGTCCGCTGGATGCACTAGAATTACATCATTGAATAGTGAGGGTGGAGATGGTTTTCAAGAGGTTAGAGGGGTAATGTATCCTGATATGTTGGCTTATTGGTTAAATACTAGCATGAACCTTGCCGAGTGCAAATCTCAGTGCTTGAAGAACTGTAACTGCTCAGCATATGCTAATCCGTATGTGACCAATGGAGGCAGCGGCTGTGTGATGTGGTTTGGGGATCTCATTGATACAAGAGGACATTCTGGGGCAGATAGTAAGCAAAACATCTATATTCGGTTACCAGTTTCAGAACTAGTAGACGGTAAGTACTAAGAAGTACTAGACACGGTTTGTAAGAAATATTTCTCTTAGATGGTTAAGCTGCTTGAACTAACTACCATACATGCACCCCCGCAAACTCCTTGGAGGCTGACTTCACCGGTCACCTCTTCTTTTGGGTTTGTTGTGGGGTGTTATGGTTGAGGATCGCCTTAAGTAGGCTTTATATCATATTTCTTTTCTTTTCCTATCTCAAGAGGGGTATGAATTCCATACCATACCCTCTTAACTATCTCCTCTTTGAGGCTCACAGTACAATTTTTTACCTTTTGAATGAATTTTTACATTTCATCCAAAAAAAAAAAAGAAACAAACTTTTTATATAAAATATTACAAGTTGTAGATATACTGTCACTGGAACAAGACTGAGTAGAAGATATATGATGATGTTTTCGTGTTGAATATGATGGTGTCATTTTTGTACCATAGCTGGAAGCCTTGCTAGCTGCAGTAATTGAATTATCTGTTGTTTCCCCTTGTAGATTTCAGTGAAGATTTAGAGAAAGAGAAGAAGAAAAGGCCTACAAAGCTCATACTTATGTCAACTGCGATTGGAGTTGTTGTCTCTGGATTTATAAATGGAGGCGTATTTTTCATGACAAGACAAAGGAGGCTAGGTAACATCACACTGCTGATAAGTATATGATTTATGGTAAAAATATGCACCCAAGCAGACACTGAAACTTGATTTCTTTACCTTTACAGCAGCAAAGAGGAATAATGAAGATCTAGAATTACCGTTATTCAAGTTTGCAGCTATTGTGGCTGCAACCAACAACTTCTCTGAGGAAAAAATAATTGGAGAAGGTGGTTTTGGTCCTGTTTATAAGGTAACTTACTACATTAGAGTGCCTATGGTGAACAAAAAACATACATTCCGACTCATAAATTGACATGCATTAGCAGGGCGATTTGTCATCAGGAGAAGAAATAGCCATTAAAAGATTGTCAAGAACTTCAGGGCAGGGTCTTGAAGAATTAAAAAATGAAGTTATCTTGATTTCGAAACTTCAACATACAAACCTAGTTAGACTGTTGGGATGTTGCATTGAAGGTGAAGAAAGGATTCTAATCTATGAATACCTGCAGAATAAGAGCCTCGAATATTTTGTTTATGGTACAGTCATAAAATTATCTTTCATCATTCTGTTTCTTTTAGTAATTCCATTTCATTTCACTCTACATGCCAACAGTATCATAACATTTGAATCATGTGCAGATAAAAGTAAGAAGACACTTTTGACATGGCCTAGGCGCTTTGACATTATCATGGGCATTGCTAGAGGACTGCTTTATCTTCATCATGACTCTAGATTAAAGATTATCCATCGTGATCTCAAAACAAGCAACATTTTGCTAGATGGAAATTTGAATCCAAAAATTTCGGACTTTGGCATAGCAAGAACTTTTGGAGAGGATCAACCTGTTAGCAGAACAAAGAGAGTTGTCGGGACTTAGTAAGCTTTTTCTTTCTTTTCTATTTAACTCTCCACAGAAGTGCTTCAAGTTTTCCAGAATGACTAATAACTTTATGCAGTGGCTACATGGCTCCAGAATATGCGATTGGTGGAAAATATTCTATGAAGTCTGACATTTTCAGCATGGGAGTGGTATTGTTAGAGATAGTGAGTGGAAAAAAGAACAGGGGCTTTGAGCGCAGTTGTGATCACTATAATAGCCTCTTGGCAAATGTATTTATCATCTGGCTACAAATACTTTCCACTATGTCTTTGTTGATAATAGTCATGTGAGAATATCAAAAAGCTAACAATCTTGTTGCATGTCCTACAGGCATGGTTGCTGTGGCAAGAAAACAAGATTCTTGAGTTGATGGACGAATGTTTAAATGATACATTTATTGAATCTCAAGTAAAAAGATGCATACATGTTGGATTATTATGCGTTCAGCAATTTGCAGAAGATCGGCCCGAGATGTCATCTGTGATTTTCATGTTGGGAACTGATGGAGCAGTTTTGCCAGAACCCAAAGAGCCTGGTTTTTTCATGGGAAGAAGTTCCACCCCTGAAAAACATTGCACATCGCCAAGTCAGATATCTGAGAGAAATACTATCACAATAACTGATTTGGAGGCCAGATGATGAGGAAGGTTCACACTCCAAATATATCTTTAATGAGCATTCTAATAGATGTAAAGTTCATCGAGAGAAATATTTCGTGATAGTGTTATGATGCATATATAGTAATAGTACAATTCAAGATCTTGTTATAGTTAATCTTGTGAGGAGAAAGCCAAATGTTGCCATCTCATGCTAATGTTAATGTGATAATATCCCACAATTAGGATCTCAAATTCAGTGTAACATAAACTTATTCAAACATGTAATCTATGTTATCTTGGACTTGAGTTTGAAGAAGCTGGATATTGGATAAGAAATTTAAGCCTGTCCTATATATTCACTTTTTATTGTCTTTTTCTTTTTCCCCCCTCAATCTTGCCGTTACTTTTCAGGTGAGCAAGTCCAGATATGGACGCCATTTAATTTTATAATTACAATTACTGACTTGGAGGTCAGATGAGAATGTCTTAATCCATATTTTTAAATACTTTTTGTGAGTCAGAGCACCAACAAATGCGTTGAATTTTCAACCTTGAAATTATGAATCGTTCTAGTGCGGACTTTATTTTTTCATGTACAATTCTCCATCAGAAATATTGTGATTATTCAAAGAACAAACGAAGTATTTATACAAGACCTGGTTATAAGCAGCATAAACTATTTTTATAATACACTTAGAATTCGATTAATGATTTTTACCCAAAATAAAATAATAATAATAATAAAACAAAAGTATATACATGACAAATACCGTAAATATAAATCAATTCACAAATTTAGAATTTAAAACAATATTTTAATATGTTTCAAAAATATTAAATAAGGTAAATTTGTCATTATGGATGAATCATTATTGTCAAAAAGATAGTAGAAATTGTATTATTTATTGTTTTTCAACAGGTAAAGAGACCCCATATATATAGGGAGTAGAACCTATATGGAATACAAGGAAACATATATCAAACCTAGATATACAAGGAAACCTAGATCAAATCTACACCAATTATAAACATTATATTAGATTAGGTATAAAAATTATATTAGATTACACAATGTTAGATTATATTAGATTAGATAATAATTCATTACCTAAAAGCAATTGTGTATCCCCACTAGAATTTGACTAGTAGAATTTTAGTTTTTGTGTCGCCTTCGTATTGAAAGTAGGGTGGGACTATCCACACCCCAACCTTTTCTAACCACACCTCAATTTCTATTCACACTCCAATTTTAATTTCAACATCTTAAAATATTTCTAAACACACCTTAAACTTTTCCAATTATACCCTTTGACCCAAAAAACAAACAAAACCAAAAGTTAACAAAAAAAGAAAAAAAAAACGAAGAACTGCTGTTTGTTCGACTTGAGAGGGCTTCGAAATTTCTTGAACAAATTTTGTCAAATTCGACTTGAGAAATCGAACACGAAGAAATGGACACTCCAAGAGATTGCTCAACTTCAGTGCCAGATTCGTTTTACACCCAAACCACAATTTTTTAGGGCTATGTTGAATCTTGAATAGAAGTTATGTAGATTAGATTGATTGATGGGTAAAATCGAATCAATTTGTATGTCTTATGGTGTGAGTATGTAATTGTAGTCTATTGTTTGAAAATTTTGATGTTTGCATGCTGAAAAATGAAAAAATTCCAAAAAAGTGGTTGACTCTTGTTCGATTCTGGTTTGTCGCGAGATTACCTTGTGTTCGACTAGGAAAGTCGAGCAAATCACAACACATTCAACTTGGAGAGTCGAACATTTCACATGCCGTTCGATTCTAAAATTCGAACATACATAAGCCCGTTCGACTAGGGCAAGTCGAACATGCCCTCATTGTGTTCGATTTCGACTTTTCGAACATGGCTTATTGTGTTCGACTTCGTCGATCGAACATAGCTAATTTTTTCCGACTTCTTGGATCGAACGTAGCTAAGTTTCTTCAAAGCATAGGAGTTGAACACTAGTACTTTTGTCGAACAGTTCCATCCATTATTTTTTTTATTGACACGATCTTGTTGACTACTTGCAGTTGACAAAATATACATGAGGAGGAAAAACCGACCAACGGCTTCCGAAAGAAAGCGTCGAAATGAAGAGCTTACTGCCACTATTGAACACGTGATTGAGCAACCCGATTTCCCTCCAATTGTGGATCATCCAGATTTCCTTAAAGAGATAGCTGCAGATATAAATGAGGCTGTGAATGAGCAAAATGCAGATATGAATGAGCAAGAGGCCGAGAGCGATGTTTTGACTGGTCCCCATCCTGGTGGACCCATGAACCCTATCTTGATTCTTAGTTTCAAGACCCACGTTGCGTCAAAGATTTGGTTTAATCAAGAAAGAGGTGTGCTCAAATTTTGGTGTCATACCACGAAAATGAAGTCGTGGAAGCTAGATGGCGTATCTGATGATTGGAGTGGTCTGATATCTCGTACCAAGCTTTATGGGCTCCCGTTCATATCTTATAAAAATCCGAACAAGAATCTCATATGTGTCTTCGTAGAGCGTTGGCATCCGGAGACCAATAGTTTTCATCTGCCGTTTGGTGAGATGACCATCACGCTAGATGATGTCTCCTGCATTACCGGACTTCCAGTGACGGGCCTACCGATTGTATTACCTGACGAGATGAGAGAACCCTCCCCAGCATTGATGTCTAGATATCTGGGGATATCAGTGGATGAGGCGCAGGACGTCTTTGGGATTATTAGAGGTTCGTCAGTTAAGCTTGAGTGGTTGCGAAAAAAATTTAGTCAGGGCGTGACTAGTACAGACGAGGCCACCAGACTGTGTGCAGCTAGAGCATATCTATGGTTTGTGCTTGGTTGCACAATCTTCTCAGATAAGAGCGACAACAGAGTGTCGACAGATATTTTGAGAATGGAGTGTAATGTGGGCAAAGTATGTAAGTATGCATGAGGGGCTGCTGCACTGGCTTTTCTTTATCGTCAGTTGGGATTGACATCTTGTTATGGCGTGAAACAGATATCGGGACACTTCACATTGCTAGAGGTAAGAATGGTTCAACTTTGATTTAAGTTCTTTTTAGTATTTATTTCATTTTCATAATATTTCAATTATGTTTTGTGTTGTAGGCATGAATATATGAATACTTTCCCATGACAAGGCCAACTCACAATGTGAACTTTCAAAGCGGTCATCCATTAGCATGTAAGTGGACCCAACAAGCCGCTGCCGGACCTTCCATTGATCGTATAGTTGCATGGAGAGAGATATTAGACACATTGTCATCGAGTAATGTAAGTGAAAATGAGATTGTCATTGTGAACGTTTGTGTACTTAAGTGTTGGTCTTAATAATTTGAATTTTAAATGGATGTAGATTGTTTGGACTCCCTATGTTGGGATAAGGGATGTGTACCCTCGTGAAGCTATAACATTCTATGTTGGATGCATCAATGCATTTAACATCGTTGAGCCATACTATCCTGATCGTGTCTTGCGACAATACGATTATGTGTAAATGATTCCTGACATGCCACTGATCCTAGTCGACGTGAAAAGAGGCAGTACGGGTGCTGGATACAAGGTTGTCTTCCATTTGCTGGACAACTACTTCATGGCGTGGAACAGTCATTTGTTGCTAGTGGATCGTCTTGGTGCTGCTGCGGCCCCTGCATGGGAATGCTCGCCAGATTACTTGGAATGGTATTTTGCAGTGTCTCATCCTAAGGTGTAGAATCCTGACAATGTTTCCAGTGTCGCTGGTGCCACACCTTCTCAGGGTCCACAACCCTTGGAGATTTTACACTCGGCACGTGCTCAACTTCATCCATTGGTGGTAAGGTGGGCCCGTCGTGATCCCGACTTATCCCTCGACTTCGTGATGCTGATTGTGAAGAGTGCATATGAA
This sequence comes from Scutellaria minor, assembly GCA_954870855.1. NCBI lineage: Eukaryota > Viridiplantae > Streptophyta > Magnoliopsida > Lamiales > Lamiaceae > Scutellaria > Scutellaria minor. The sequence goes on from OX940727.1 coordinate 9,740,001, forward strand.
TCTATGAGTCTATATGACCCTTCTGAGGTCGAGCCCTCACGAAGGCCGCAAGTTAGGCGTAATAGAAGTCGTAAAAGTTAGTCATTCCCTGTTGTATTATTACGTTTGAGATACTTTATATTACTTGATGGATTCGTTGTGTTGTTTCGAAACTTATGCATATCTAATGTGATGTTTGAGTTATGGTATTTATTAATATGTGATGTTTGACTTGTGAGATTCCATTATGTTGTTAATATGTTTGAGGTCGGATATTTTTTAATACGTTATGTTTGAGGTCGGATATTTATTAAACGTGAAAGAAAATAGCTTGTTAATAAACATAGATAAATGGTATGTGTTGTTTCGGAAATCCTTTTGATCAATCGTACTTAAACACAAATAAAGATAACTGTTTGAACTTAGAATTTGAACATTTTTCTTACCGTTCGATTTTAGAAATCGAACGTCCTAATCAGTGTTCGATTTCAATATGTCGAACACTGTTGAGGGTGTTCGATTCCAATATGTCGAACACAGTTGATAGTGTTTGATTTCTACATGTCGAACAATGTTAATAATGTTCGATTCTAATAAATCGAACGTCGTTTATATTGTTCGACTTTTAAAGTCGAACACCCTTCAATTTGCATGAAAAATTGAAGTCGAACGACCTGTAGTTTGATTGAGTTTTATAATCGAACACCCTGTAATCATGTGTAATATCAACATCTGTCTTTGAAGGCTCACAGTCTAATTTCCTCCAAAACCTGTCAACTATGTTCAGTGTGATTGGTGCACCGCTTAGTTTCAATACCGCAAGTTCATGTGCACATGACAACCCACAGGTTCTTCTCAAAACACATCCACACAACAAGAAATTGACCACACATGAATCTGCATCCTCCATCTCTTCATAAATCTTCTGCAGAGCAGCATGTGAGACCAAACCTCTTATAATCTTGAAAACGAAGGACTTGTAACGGTGATGTAACACATTCAAACTCTTCTCAAATGATGTTTTGATTGTATTGTGAGATACAATCAACAAACCGTGAATCATTTCCCAAGATATTTCAAAGTTCGATTGACTCGTACCAAATTATTTCTTTAGTCTTGAATATGCACTCTCCGCCCTATGAGACTAAGTACAAATAATTAGTGATGATGAACAAATTTAGTAATAAAGTAAAACAATTGATATACGAATTTATGTTGTTAAATACACGTACCTACTAGTTGTTGTATTGTCAAAATGCATGACATTATTGGTCCAGCAAGACACAAACATCTCCTTATAATGTGTTATCCAATTATCAAGGGCATAGTTAACTGCTTCTGGGTAGGCGTAATCATCCTTCAATCTCCACATCAGCTCGTCAAATTTGATCATGTCCTCAGCAAGTATCAATGAATTCCATGAGTTGTTAAATGAATCCCACTTATCTTTTTTTGTATGAAACATTGGTCTGCACTTGGTCAAAATGTTCTTACTGATGTGCTACCAACATAGCAATTGTTGAGCGTTCAGAAACGTAACCTCTATCGCATTCATCAATGCGATCTCCCGATCAGTAACAATTACTTGGAGTAATGTTGATTGATCCATTAAACCCTTCAGAATTGTGAGCGCCCAAATATAATTTTCCTAACGTTTTGCCTCCAGATATATACATGCCATCGAGAATGTGATATTAGTGGATATAATCCCAACGATATCCAAAAGAGGCATTCTGTACCGATTGGTCTTGTACGTACAGTCCATCAATAAAACATTTGGAAACGCACGCAACAACTCGACACTGGTAGGATGAGCATAAAATAAATCTTTTACCCTGTCTGTCAGCTCACATCTCTTGGCGAAATAATAATATTCATGGTGTTTCAGTTTCTCCAATAGGTATTGCATCTGAGAACGATCTTCGTGCTCAATAATTCGATGCTTATGACGAGCATTGTAAATGGTCTTCAACATCGACTCATTATCAACAAAGGATTCTTTCAAACTGCTCAAAATATCTTTCGATTTTGTGTTATTCTTTGATAGGTCAAACACATACTGATCTTCAAAAGGTGTAAGTCGACCAGCATACGAGTGACCAACCAAGTAACACCCCATCGGGTGATTATGAACACCCGATAAAACTGTTAGTGACCATTGGTCTTCATCCAATTGAGTGCCCTTCAAAAGAAATGAACGGTCACACTTCTTCATACCGGTAACTCTCTCTCTAGAGTTTTTCTGTTCAACAACTTGATTGTCGAAAACCAAATGTTGTCTTTGTGATTTTGGTTTAGATGGACGGTACTTGCCATTTCTTTTACATCCCAATAAAATTCTTGGCCTCCTACCATTTTCCACTCCGTCTGAGTGTTTCACTAAAACCACCATATTAAGCCTATGCGCTACTCCTCTTATCAATTCCACCAAAGAAGTGTAACTATCAAAAAGGTTGGCCGTGGAAAACTCAATTGTGTAATCTATTCCCTCATACATTGGATCATCCATCTTATTTTCATCAATGAGATTCACCACACTTAGTTCTGTGGATTTTGAACAATTTTCCTAATAAACAATTAAAATAGAAGATAATAAATATATTGTTCAACGATAAATACCAAAAACACTTAAATAAACCTACTGTTCAACTTCAAAAATTGAACATTACTAAGACTGTTCAACTTTAAAAAATCGAACACTACTAAGAATGTTCAACTTCAAAAATCGAACACTTCTTAGTCTGTTCAACTCTCAAAATCTAACATATATAAGAGTGTTCGAACTCTCAAAATCGAACATACATAAGAGTGTTCGAACTGTAGGAGTCGAACACTCTTCAAATCTGTCGATCTATAGGAGTCGAACACTCTTCAAACTGTTCGACTATTCCAGGTCGAACGAGACTGTTCTAGCGAGATTTTTGACTTTTCAAATAGAAACTCGATTTTTTGTAATACACTACTAAAAACTATTAAAAATGTAGTAGAAATCTTACATTGTTCGCTTCAAATGTATCTTTCCGTTCCATAGACATTTCAACAGGATATTGGTTGGGTGATATTTTTAGGGTTTAGAAAGGAGAGAAATGTTTGTTAATGTTGGAGAAGAAGAAATTATGCAATATAAAGGAGAAGAAGAGAGAGAATGAGATGTGTTTAGAAATTATGAGGTATAATTAGTATTATAAATTATATATGGGATGTGGTCAAAGGGTATTATAGACATTTAATATATAATTACTTTTGATTTATTTAATTATGGGGTGTGGTTAGAAGGGGTTGGGGCGTGGATAGTCCCACCCTTGAAAGTATTGACTAACATTAAACTATTGACTTCTTGTTTCATTTGGATAGACTTTTAAATCGAAATACATTCAAAGAATTCCCATTACAGATGCTTTCACACTCAAGCTCCAGTGTTAATAAATAAAAAACACACAATTTCCAGGCACAAAGAGTTGTATTGAATATATTTCTAAGTTGAACTTGAAATGAATTGTCTATCTTTCATATTTTCCTGGCAAGTCAGGTTTCTTGGTGGTTATTTCTTGGAATTTTAAAGCTGATTCCATTTTAAAGCACCATTTAATTTGAAATCCTGTTTGATCAAAAAAAAATGTCTTGTTCCATGTTCAACAAAATCCTCTGTGCGCTGTTTCTTTTCACTACCTTTCTGAAATTCTCCATTGGAGTAGATAAACTATTTCCAAATCAAACTATTGGTATTGGCCAGACTTTGGTCTGTGAAAATCAACTTTTTGAGATGGGATTTTTCACCCCTGGAAGAACATCAAAAAACAGGTTCTTGGGTATATGGTACAAAAGCACACCAGATGTTGTAGTTTGGGTTGCGAATAGAAACAATCCCATTACAGACTCACAAGAAGTATTCTTAGGTATGGACCAGAATGGAACATATATAAGCAGAGATGGAAGCATTATTTGGTCTGTGAATTCATCAGGGTTGGCATTAAGTCCAGTTCTACAGCTTCTGGATACTGGAAACCTTGTTCTTACAGACAGGACCAAGGAAGGGTACATTTGGCAGAGCTTTGACAGCCCATCAAACACATGGGCTCTAGGTATGAAGCTTGTGGATGACAGTGATGCTGGTGTCGAGTTGTACTTCACATCCTGGAGAAATTCTGATGATCCTTCACCTGGAGAATATGTCTTCAGGATTGACAACCATGGCTTGCCTGAGTTGGTGATTTTCAAAGGGAAAACGAAAATGTTTCGTACTGGGAAGTGGAATGGAAAGTACTTCAATGGCTCTCCACGGTTTCCCAATGCCATTTTCAATCCTAAGTTGGAATTCAGACATGGAAGGCTGGTTTCAATGTCGAGGCATTATGACGGATCAGCTTTTACAAGATCAACTCTAGACACATCTGGTCGTGTCAACCGCTATACCATGAATGCAAGAAAAGATGATTGGAATCTTGTGTACAGATTTCCAGCAGAACAGTGCGACGAGTATGGCCATTGTGGTCCCAATGGCATCTGTGGAAATGGAAAAGCGCAAACATGCCAATGTTTCAAGGGGTTTTCCCCTAAGAACCCGAATGAATGGGACCTTCAAGGTTGGTCTGGTGGATGCATTAGAACTAAGCCTTTGGATTGCCAAAGTGGGGATGGTTTTCTTGAGGTTAGAGGGGTTAAGTACCCTGATATGTTGAAGTTTTGGTTGAATACGAGCATGAGTCTTGGAGAATGCAAAGCTGAGTGCTTGAAAAAGTGTAGCTGCACAGCATATGCTAATCCGTATTATATGACTAATGGAGGCAGTGGCTGTGTGATGTGGTTTGGGGATCTCATTGATGTAAAAGAACTTGCAGAACCAGATAGCAAGGAGAACATCTATATTCGCTTGCCTATTTCAGAACTAGGTTAGTCTGTTTTTCCATCTGATTTCAGATTCTTTATTAATATTATTAAGCTCTAAAGAATGACATTTTTAAGCTTCTTGTTTTTAGAATCCAATAATCTAGAATATATGTTAGTTGGTCTTAACCTTTGTGTTGGTATTATCCTAGTAGATTCTATAAACAACTTAGAGAAGAAGAAAAAGATGGAGAAGAGAAGGCGAACAAGGCTACTACTGATATCAATTGCTTCTGGAGTTCTTGTCCTAGGCCTTATTGGCGGAGTTATACTGTCAAGGACAAGAAGAAAGAAACGAGGTACCAACAATGAGAGTCTCGACAATCTCTGTATCATGGTGAAAAATGCAATGAAATAGACACTGAGACGTTTTCTCTTTCTTTTCATTCACAGCATCAAGAATTAATAATGTTGATCTTGAACTACCATTATTCAAGTGGGTAACTATAATGGCTGCAACAAACAACTTCTCCGAGGAAAACATTATTGGAGAAGGAGGTTTTGGACCTGTTTACAAGGTAATGTAAATGTATGAGATTGTCCAGATGAACAAAAAGTAGTTTGAAATTCTGATTCTTAGCATGCAAAAACAGGGCAACTTGTCCCCTGAAGAAGAAATAGCTGTCAAGAGATTGTCAAGAACATCAGGGCAAGGTCTAGAAGAGTTCAAAAATGAAGTGATCTTGATTTCCAAACTTCAACATACAAACCTCATCAGACTTTTGGGATGCTGTATTGAAGGAGAAGAAAGAATGCTAATTTATGAATACCTGAAGAATAAAAGCCTCGATTACTTTGTTTTTGGTACATCCTAAAATATAATCATCTTGTTTTGATTGAAGCATCCAACTCACAAGGTATTCAATCATGTGCAGATCAAAGCCAAAGAAGGCTTCTAACATGGTCTAAACGCTTTGACATTATCATGGGAATTGCAAGGGGACTGCTTTATCTCCATCACGACTCCAGATTAAAGATTATCCACAGGGATCTCAAAACCAGCAACATTCTACTAGATGAAAAATTAAATCCCAAAATTTCAGATTTCGGCATAGCTAGAATTTTCGTAGAGGATCAACCCATTGCTAGAACAAGAAGAGTTGTTGGGACATAGTAAGCCTTCTTCTATTCTCAACAATCATTTTATTATCTTCCAACACGCCTTTATGACTCATAATTTTGTGCAGTGGCTATATGGCTCCAGAATACGCAATTGAGGGGAGGTTTTCAGTGAAATCCGACATCTTTAGCTTGGGAGTTGTATTGTTAGAGATTGTGAGTGGCAAGAAGAATAGAGGCCTTGACCATCATAGCCTTTTGGGACAAGTAATTTTCTTACCATGTTATGTCTTTGCTAATACTTGACAATTAATAATGTATTCAGTATTATAATGTGTAACACTGGTGACAAATGTGGCAGGCATGGTTGCTATGGAAAGAAGACAAGATTCTGAAGCTGATGGATGAATGTATGATGAGCGAAACATTTAACGAATGTCAAGTAAGGAGATGCATCCATGTCGGGTTATTATGTGCTCAGAGATTTGCAAAAGATAGGCCATTAATGTCATCAGTGCTTTTCATGTTGGGAAATGATGAAGCAATTCTTCCTCAACCCAAAGAACCCGGTTTTTTTCTGCAAACGAGTTGCAGCTCTGTAAGTAGTACATTTCCGTTTATGGATTTGGAAAATAATACAATCACAATCACTGATTTGGAGGCCAGATGAAAATGAGAGAATATGTTCCATGATTTATTGCTGATATTTTTGACATGTAAGAACACCTAATCATTGAGAAGCTGTACAGCTTATAACTTATCATATGTAACCTTTTATTTCTTTTTCTGTTGATTGTTATAGCATAAATCAATCCGTAGTTGTATCTCAATCTTCTTGTTACTATGTTAATATTTATAGCAATTCCTATGAGGACAACTTCTCCTTTCTAACCACAAATGAAGTCTCAATCCTAACTCATTAATTATGAAAACAAATCCCACAGTTTCAACAGACCGGATCCTCTATACCAAAATCTCTGTCTCATTTGTGTGCCACATTAAAACTACGTAGTTTTGATATTGGAAAAAAACTTATAATTTGTAACCGCTTTTAATTTGAAAATCAATATAACGTGTTTTGGGATGTGGTACACGCGTGGTACATGAATATTTGGTACGGGGGATCTGATTTGCAGTTTCAATCCAGTTTTAGAGATATTTTCGGATATTGATAACAAAAACATTTGACCTGGAGTTGGACAAAGTAAGCACTGGAAACCTGGAGAGAGAGAAAATTGCCGTTATTGATATATATATATATTTTTCCTTATAAAACTGAGTTTGCCAAGAAATTACAGTTTGGAAGTAAAAACACGCGTTCGAAGTAAAAACACGTTAAAATAGTTGTGTATTTATAATGAGATCAAGAAAACAATCTTTCCATATCTTTGTTTTTTTTTTATTTATTAAAACTGTGGTTTCCCAAAAATTGCCGTTGGTAAGTAAAAACACGTGAAAGTACGTATTTATAGTGAGATCAAGAAAACAATCTTTCCATATATAAATGTGAAAATCTTTTTTTTTTTTTTTTTGCCTTATTTAAATTGAGTTTGTCAGAAAATTACTGTTTCGAAGGAAAAACGCGTGAAAATAATAATAAGGGTTAATTCTACTATACACCGTTGTATTAATACACCAGTGTTTTTTACTGCAGTAACTTCTCTGTAAGGTAACTTTTCTGTTTTGGGCTGGACTTGATTGTTGGGTCTCTCTATACTCATTTTATATCCTATGTTGCAATAGACCCTTTTTGTTTGCATTTGATTTTACTTGCATTTAATCATTATAAATCAATTATGATGTATGTATAAATCAAAATAATTGTAAATGAATTATCACAAAAATTTTGGTTCATTTTGAATTTATTAATACGTAATATTACATGCATTTTGTTTATTGAGATATATTTTTGCATCCAAATCTAAGCATATATTGTTGAAATACGAATATCTATTGAAATCAAATCCAAGTCTGAAAATGGGTAATCTTTATAATCAAACGATTGTGGTAAATCATAAATCATAAATCATATGCAATCCGCTAAAATAGGATTCAACCAATATCTGATGAAATATCAACCACGCAATACAGAAGGATGCAACAATGATTTTTAAATCGATGCAACAACGATTGTGAACGGTGATGGTATGCAACTTATGCAATGATTTTGAATTCATATATAATTAATTACTAACAATACATTACCAAATTAACATCACAACACCAAAATGGAAGCACTAATAATTTTGAATGCATGCCAACAAATAATTAATTAATAGACATAATTATATAATATACATATTATTTTCAAATTTGTTTGATGGTAATTAATTATGATCACAAATGCAACTTATATTTCGGTTTTCAAAATAATTTTTAATCATATCAGGTTATATTAGATGTTAACAATTTCATTTTCTATTATAAGTTGTTTTCTTGATTTGTAATAGTAATACAATTAAAATTTTGAAATACAAAGTTTTGAAAATGGAATGATTGTGATGATGGAATATTAAATGTCTTCCGGTATAATACATAAGAAAAAATATTAAGCTTAATTATGAAATCAAATATGTATTAACAGATTTAATAATCTATTTTACCCCTATATATATATATATATATATTTATTTATTTATGTGCCAATTCGCGTCTTATTTTCCTTTTTCTTTCTTTTCTTACGTTTCAATTATCGTGTAACATTCTTTTTTATTTTATTGCATTTTTAAATAAATCTTTTTTTCTTATTCATCTAAAATTCTATCTCCACACATCTTTTTCAAACTGATCTCATTTTATCCTTTTTTTTCCTCTATTTAACATCAATACTAATTTTCAATTTTTTTTCCTCTATTCTTGTCACAACTCTTAAAATATTTTTCCAAGTACTCTTAAAATATTTTTCCAAATAATATTGATAATAATGGAAACTAAGAGAGAAGAAAAGAAATTGAAAATTAGTTTTAATGTTAAATAGAAAAAAAGGGATAAAATGAGATGAGTTTGAAAAATAAAATATGGAAACTAAGAGAGAATAAAAGAAATTGAAAATTAGTATTAATGTTAAATAGGAAAAAAAAAGACATAAAATGAGATGAGTTTGAAAAATAAATAATGGAAACTACGAGAGAGAAAAAAAATTGAAAATTAGTATTAATGTTAAATAAGAAAAAAAAAAGGATAAAATGAGATGAGTTTGAAAATTAAATAACGGAAATAAGAGAGGAGACCAAACTCGTTAGTTCGAATCAAACGAGTTGATTACTTTGTGATATTTCAAATAATCATAGACAATCAAACTTATTAGAGATACAATCATGGGTTGTGGATGCAGCATTACAGTTCAAAAGCAGGTTATCTGAAATTTTAATAACGACGATTCATAACAAATACCCAAACATATTGAATATGAGTCTCAAATAATTCGTAATAACGAAATGCATAATACAAACATATTCGATTGCGATTTTATGGTTGCAGATTAATGCTATATACAATTAATGAAGAAGGTAGGTTTAGACTACATTGCCTAGACTCTTTTGGTTGTTGGGGGAAATTCTTAGTTTTTACTGCAGTAATTTCTCAAGACAGGTAAAAAAAGGTAAAAAGTAAATGAAGGGTCAGGATGCAATCATTCAAAATCTGATGGCTGAAAGCACTGGTGTATTAATACAATGATGTACTATAGAAGTACCCAATAATAAAATCAAGAAAACAATCTTTCCATATATAAAAACACGTGAAAGTATGTAATTATATCGAGGTTCAAGAAAATAATTTTTCCATATATAAATGTGATTTTTTTTACTTAATTAAACTGAGTTTGCCAAAAAATTACAGTTTCGAAGTAAAAACGCGTGAAAGTAATAATAAGATCAAGAAAAAAATCTTTCCATATATAAAAACACGTGAAAATATGTAATTATATCGAGGATCAAGAAAATATTTTTCCATATATAAATGTTATATTTTTTCCTAATTAAACCTGAGTTTGTCAAAAACTACAGTTTGGAATTTTACACGTGAAAATATATATTTATAATGGGGATCAAGAAAACAATCTTTCCATATTCACATGCGGTATTTTTCCTTATAAAAACTAAGTTTGCCAAAATATTACCATTTCGACGTAAAAACACGTGAAAGTACTGTGTATTTACAATGAGATCAAGAAAACAATTTTTCCTTGTTAAAAAAAAAAAAAAAAAAACAGTATTTCCCCTATATAAATCATAGAAACCCTAAAAATACTTTTGTATTTATGAAACTCTAAATTAAAAAATATATATTTCCTTTCATAAACTATATATAATTCCTTTTATAAAAGTATCCATGCATTTCATATTTATAAGGGTAAATTCCACTCAACCCACCAAACTATTTAACGTTTGCAGACTTTACTCATCAACTCTCAATGGAAAGATTATCATTATTATAAATTTTATTTCATATTTGATAAATGTAGTAATTCTTTTAAAATTATCATGTATTCCAAGACATGGATAAGCCACATAGATTATCATAATTTGTATATATTTTCTAATATAGCATTTGTATTTACGTGTCATGTACATGTTAGAGATTAGGTGAAATTTTTAATAGAAATTTAATAACAAAAATAAGTGACTAATATAAAAAGCTGTGGGTATAATTAACTTGTGTAAAATTGAACTTGTGAGCGAACGTTAAAACGTTGAAGACTTGGAAGTACAAATTTACTACATTCTTGTTATACATAATAAGAGCATACACAATTTCTATTTTCTTCACAATTTCCAGTCTGAACCACATGGCAATCGTGTAGAGGGAGAAGCAATAATTCGTAAAAACATAATGAAGAAACATTAATTATTTGTCAAGTGAAGAGATCATGAGATTAAGTGGATATAAGTTATACTGAATGGAGTTGAAAACAACATATATTATTCACGTTCAATTAAGGCAGAATTGGTATTTGCCATGACCTGAGCAGCAGGTATTTGATTCAATAATCTCTCTTTCTGTTGACAGAAAATTAAAAATAGATTAAAATTCATTTGTTTTCGAACTTATATCTATCCCATTACAATTAATTGACTCGCACAACTTCTTTTTTTCTTTTTAAGTTGAATATGGCTGCAGTTTGACTATTTACTAAATAGTTGACTTTTTTGTGAACAGTTTGTTAGACTTTGAAATAATGAGGAATTTCCATTCAGATCTGCTTCACTATAGCTAATAATATTTTCATTAGTATTTCTTATATTTTACTTTGACTGGCCAAGTGAGATTCCTTGATCATTGATTCTTGGCATTTTCTGCTGATCCATATAAAAAGCACCCTTTAATTTGTATTCATTTCTGAACATGATCTGAAAAAATGGCTGTTTTCATGTTCATTAAAATCCTTTTTAATCTCTTCCTTGTTTCCACAACCTTTCTGAAACTCTCAGTGTCTGTAGATACACTTTTCCCAAACCAAACAATCAGTAATGGCCAAACTTTGGTTTCCCAAAGCCAAGTTTTTGAGATGGGGTTTTTCAGCCCTGGAAGATCCAGAAACAGCTTCTTGGGAGTATGGTACAAAAACACACCACATGTTGTCTTTTGGGTTGCAAACAGAAACAATCCCATCACTGACACACAAGGTGTTACTTTTGGTACTTCCAAAACTGGAAATCTTGTTATAAGTAGTAGAAATGGAAGTGTTATTTGGTCGGAAAATCCGTCAGGGCCAGCATCAAATCCAGTTCTACAGCTCCTGGACACTGGAAACCTGGTTCTTGTAAACCAGGCAATGCAAAGTGGTTACATATGGCAGAGCTTTGACCACCCAACAGACACATGGATACCTGGAATGAAGATGGTCGACGACATTGATGCTGGTGTCGAGTTGTTTTTGACATCATGGAAAAATCCAGAAGATCCTTCGCCTGGAGAATATGTTTACAGGATCGACAATCAGGGCCTGCCTGAGCTGGTGATTTCCAGGGGGAAAACGAAAACATTTAGAACTGGGAAGTGGAATGGGGCTTACTTTTGTGGTGGTCAAAGCTTTCCCAGTCCCAGTTTTCAACCTGAATTGGTTTTTAAGGATGAGAGGTTGGTATCTATATCAAGGTCTTATGACAGCTCGATTTCCACAAGGACAGTGCTCGACATATCTGGTTCACTCGAGAGGCTTAATATGAATTCAAGAAATGATAATTGGAATCTTGCTTATACATTTCCGAATGATCAATGCGACAAATATGGGCTTTGTGGTCCGTATGGCCTCTGCAAGTATGACAGAGTGGAGACATGTGAATGTTTCAAGGGGTTTGCTCCCAAGTCCAAGAATGATTGGGACCTTCAAGATTATTCGGGTGGATGCACTAGAAGTACAATGTTGAATTGCGAGAATGGAGATGGTTTTGTAGAGGTTAAAGGAGTGAAGTACCCTGATATGTTGATGATTAGGATGAACATGAGCATGAGCCTCCATGAATGCAAAGCCGAATGCTTAAAAAACTGTAGCTGCACTGCATATGCTAATCCATACATAACTAATGGGGGGACTGGCTGTGTGATGTGGTTTGGGGATCTCATTGATACTAGAGAAGTTCCTTCACCAGATAGTAAGCAAAACATCTATCTTCGCGTACCAATTTCAGAACTAGGTAACTAACTAACTCTATTTGACGTTTCACATCTACTTGAGAATCATTTAGTTTCAGTATGAAATTCTTAACCTTGTGTTGGCATTATCCTTGTAGATACCAACTCGGAGAAAAAGGAGGAAAAAAGAAGGCGGACAAGGCTAATACTGATATCTATTGCTTCTGGGGTTCTTGTCTTAGGCCTTATCAGTGGAGGTGTGCTTTTAGTGAAAAGGCAAAAGAGGCGAGGTATGATCAACACTAAGCTGAACTATCTATGATTCATGTGCAAAATATGCAATAAACATGCTTAATGTTCTTTTCTTTTCTGCTTTCTCGGAAGAATCAAGCATGAATGATGAGGATCTAGAATTGCCAATGTTCAAGTTGGCAACTATTATGGCTGCAACTAACAACTTCTCTGAGGAAAACATGCTTGGAGAAGGAGGTTTTGGCCCTGTTTACAAGGTAACATACTAAGTGAGAGTACTTAGATGAACAAAAACATTGGTTTGACATTCCAACTGGCCATATATTCATGCATAAGCAGGGCAACTTGTCTGCAGAAGAAGAAATTGCTGTCAAAAGATTGTCAGGGACTTCCAGACAAGGTCGAGAAGAGTTCAAGAACGAAGTTATCTTGATTGCCAAACTACAACATAGAAACCTTGTTAGACTTTTGGGATGCTGCATTGAGGGAGAAGAAAGACTGCTAATCTATGAATACCTACAAAACAAAAGCCTTGATTGTTTTGTTTTTGGTACGCCACAATACATACTTCTTCCTGTTCTGCTTGTTAAAGATTGAGCATTCAGTTCATGACATATTCAATCATGTGCAGATCAAAACCAAAGGAGACTTTTGACATGGCCTAAACGCTTCGACATTATCATGGGAATCGCTAGAGGAATGCTTTATCTCCATCACGACTCCAGATTGAAGATTATCCATAGGGATCTCAAAGCAAGCAATATTCTACTGGACGGAAATTTAAATCCAAAAATCTCAGACTTTGGCATAGCAAGAATTTTTGAAGAGGATCAACCTAGTCCTAGAACAAGAAGAGTTGTCGGGACATAGTAAGCTCTCTTTTAATATTACAAAAATCATTTTGTAATTTTCCAAGGGGACTTATTACTAACATTTTATACAGTGGCTATATGGCTCCAGAATACGCAATTGAGGGGAGCTTTTCAGTGAAATCCGACGTATTTAGCATGGGAGTTGTATTGTTAGAGATTGTGAGTGGAAAGAAGAACAAAGGCCTTGACCACCATAGCCTCATGGGACAGGTACTTGTCCTACTTTATGCTGTGTATTTGCTTATATTTGAGAGTCGACAAACTGTTGAACAATTTGTAATAAACTTGGCAGGCATGGTCGCTATGGCAAGAAAACAAGATTCTGGAGCTAATGGATGCTTGTTTGAGTGACACTTTTATTGAATCTCAAGTGAAGAGATGCATCCATGTTGGATTACTATGCATTCAGAAATTTGCTAAAGATAGGCCAGACATGTCTTCGGTGCTATTCATGTTGGGGACTGATGGGGCAATTCTTCCCGAACCTACAGAACCTGGACTTCTGGAAACAAGTTTCAGCTCAGAAAGCAGAACTACATATCCATTCACAAAGACGGAGAAAGAAGCAATCATCACCATCACTGATTTTGAGGCCAGATGATTGAAGAGGTCTCAAGCATACCAATTTTAAGATCCCCTGAAAAAGTGCACCAAAACTTTATATTCCTAGATTTATTGCTAGTATTATTCAAGATGTTACAACTGGAAAAAAATCCTGTGTACCAGTGACATCTAAAGGTGGTAATACTTTCCTCAAATCCATACAATTAGCTTTATTATGAGTTCAAAAACTCCCAGAAAAGAGGCCAATTATATCATTACATGTTGGTTCAATTCCTACTACTTGACCTGGAACCAAGATACAAAGGTCATTACTAAATAATGCAGGTTTTCAAGCTTTGGCCTATGGATCTTAACAGAAGGGTGTGGTTTCTTGGTATATTTCTGGGCTGGGCCGAATTGACCTCGGGCCATAACTTTCCATTTTTAGGCCCGTCTGGTCGTTCTTGTCTGGCCTATTAGCCTCACTTTTCCTAGGCCAGCAAAGGGTAGGCCTAACTCGACCCTGTTTTGAGTCGTTTGGACCGGGCTCAAATTACTAGCTCTAGCTACAATATATAGCTTGTAAACCCAAATATGAAATTGAGAAGTCTGGGGTTGGTACCTTTTTTGAATAACTGACTGTTTCAGGTCAATAACCATGCTTGACTGCAGTAATGATAAAGAAAATTCAAGCCCATGATATCTCTACAAACAATCAAAAATAGACAACAGGTGAAACTGAATGATCAGACAAAAATATCAAGATTATTGTTTCAAGCTGCTGAATGAAAGATTATTGAAAGATGGTTATATATCAAAATTCAAGCAAATGTTATTGTATAGAAATAATTTTATCTTACAATATATTCGATGATAGTGAACTATCTAATTATCTTGCAGTAAAGTTTGCCTAAGTCTACCATGCCACAGTGCCAAATACAACATATTCTACGTACTCTATTCCTAGTCAAATGATTTTATCTTACAACATATTGAATGATTTTATCTAGAGAAAATGACCCTACTAGTTGTTACATTCGTTGAATGTTGACTGATGATTTAACAACTCTCTTTAGCATTAAAATAAGAATTTTTCACTATCAGACCATAAATATTCTTAACACGACATTGACTATTTGTGTCCATGCTGCCATCCAATTGAATTGATTGCAACAAACGAGCACCAAGAAAATCGTTACTTTTGTTTATTACCCTTTCCTTAGAACATGTTTATTAGTGAACTCATCCAACAGGTTGTAGGAAAGGACAAAGAAAAATTTTAAAAAAAAATAAATCAAAATAGATGGTTTTTTCACAACCTCTCTATTTTTTAGGGTGTGCACACTTTCCAAGGATAATCTTATCAAATTAATGTCACTTGTCAAATTGGGATTGATTTATGTGATTTTTTTGAGATAATTTTTATACACTCAATTATTTTTTTAAAAAAAATTTACCAAAATTCGTGATATTTTTTCTCTCTATAAATAGAGACTAATATTGATACATTTTGAATCACAATCTCAAATCATCTCTTTTGTCTACTATCTTCTATAATCTCTCATAATTTATATTATATTCTATTATTTCTTCTAATTTCTATTATGGATCCAAGTAACCCAATTTTTTTTCAAACTATTCAGATTATCCAAACTCCCAAAACTATCCAAATTTCCAGTCTTTTTTGAATACCGAAGATTATCAAAACTCTCAGTTTTCTCAAAATCCTCAATTTTCTCCAAATTTGAATCAAGTTCCTACCTTTGAACAAACTCAGTCATTGCAAAATGTCTCTCGCAATTTGTTTCAGGATACAAATGAAAGGGCGGCCAAAAGTAATTGGAATGTGAAAGAAGATATGACCCTCATGTCATCTTGGATCTTCATTAGCGAAGATAAAACACAGGGCAAATTTCAAAGGACTGACCCGTTTTGGGGGAAAATCCATAAGATGTACGAAGAAGCTCGAAGAGAAGATTCAAAAGAAATAAATGAAGAAATATAGAATCACTAAAAGGTCGTTTCACACGACTTAATGAAAATGCCCAGAAGTGGATTGCTGCTAACATTGAAGCACATCGTCGAGTAAGAAGTGGAATGAGCCAACACGATGTGGAGAAAGAAGCTCATCAATTATACAATGGTAAGTTCGCCGACTTGCATGTATTTAATGAAGTTATGAGTAAAATTCCCAAGTGGGAAATAAAATTTGATCATGCTTCAAGAAGTCGTGCTAACGATGACGAGGGTAACGAAGAAAGTGGTGGCAGTTCAAAGAGAACAAGAACCAGTGAAAATGGTGAATATTTCAGCCCCACTAATGCAGAAACTCCAAACAGTGGTGGTTCAGCTATTTCACGTCCTATAGGTAGAGATCAGGTGAAAAAAAAGAAGGAAAAAGGTAAAGCATCGAAGTCTTCATCTAATACTGAGGTTGTTGCAAAACTTAAATGCAAAGTATTAGTCCCACACAAAGTTTGTGAATAAGTGATTGTCTGATAATGAGCAAGGAATACCCGTCTGCATCTCCTTGACCAAATCCACCCACTTATCTCTTCCTTCTCCGAGCTCGGGTTATGGAAGAAGGAACCGAGCCCTATTTGCATCATTATGTTCAATAAAAGGAATAAGGGAAGCTCCAATAGAAAAATATTGGAAGGAAATGAAATATTCACATCTAAAAAATAGAAAAAAATAATGAATTAAAAAGTAATTTCTAGTAGAGGGGCGGATGTAGCCAAGTGGATCAAGGCAGTGGATTGTGAATTCATAATAATTACAATTATTAATTAAAAATGAGGTTTTGGTAATCGGTACATGTTTTGTTAAATCACCCATAAGAACGAGATTCTGACTTTTATCCGAAGAATAACCAACAAGAGTTTCCATTGAATGAATAACGGACCCAGACCCTAAAAATAATAATGCAATTTTTTTCCATCTATTTTTGATTTCAAAAGACTTTTTGCATAATTTGAATCCGAGACACTTGATTCCTTTTTGAAAATAAAAGTGCGGGTTATGACTATAAATCAAGTTTACTGATTGTGAAACGGTTAATTACTCGAATGTATCAACATAATCATTTTCTTATTTCTTCTAATGATTCTAACCAAAATAAATTGTCAGTGTCGGCCCAGCAGAGTGCTTTCGCCATTGGTGTTCTTTCCGATCTCTACGCATTTCACCGCTCCACCGGAAATTCCCTCTGCCCCTACCGTACTCCAGTTTGGTAGTTTACACCGTCTGTCCAGGGTTGAGCCCTGGGATTTGACGGCGGACTTTCAGCAGTTATTCGCTCCGCACTTGGCTACCCAGCGTTTACCGTGGGCACGATAACTGGTACACCAGAGGTGCGTCCTTCCCGGTCCTCTCGTACTAGGGAAAGGTCCTCTCAATGCTCTGTGGTCGGACTCTATTATGGATTTCTGACCACATTCTCTATAGGGCCCTCTTATCTCTTCCTTCTCCGAGCTCGGGTTATGGAAGAAGGAACCGAGAAGAGGGTATCAGCAACAACTGGTTTTATATTAATCATCTGCTTCCGGAAGAAATCCAAGCGAAACAACCATCAACTATAACCCCAAAAGAACTAGATTCGAGGGCTCCCCTTTGTGGTGATAATACCAAAATATCAAGTTGGCTCAATTATCTTTATGTTGATCCTTACGGGCTCATGGATATGATGTACCAAAAAATTCACGGTTCCTAACGGAATAGGTAACAAAGCCACTTTGCCGCCCACTGCTACTAAATCACCACCCCCCCAGGTTAAACTGGTACTTGCCGTTGCACCAGGGCCGTCGCGCCGGGTGTTAAAGCGTGGGTATTTTGTATCCATTGAGCAAAAACGGGTTGATCCTGGGAGAGCCGCCGACTCCAACGACCGTCCATGTAGGATCCATACTAGATCTGACCAACTGCCCATCCACTTTTTACAAGTCAGTGGAATCTTTATGCTCAAAACCCCGATTCAAGCAGTCATTTATTTGGGACCTCCCAAGGAGCAGGAACTGCCATTCTAACCCTTCTTGGGAGATTCCATCCACAAACACAAAGTTTATGGCTGACTGATATTGCTCAATATCGTATTCGACTAGAAGAAAAATAAAAATTACGCTTTCATTATGGTCTTACAGAACGACAATTACTTAAATACGTTCGTATTGCCGGAAAAGCCAGGGGGTCATGGACTCATAATTTAAGAAACTCTACCCATCTATTTTATAGATAGCCATTTCTGTACTTTCAATGTACTCTACGGATAGAGGAATACATAGAGTTGAACATAGTAAAATAAGAAATTGAAAGATTTCGTTGAAATTGTTCATTTGGAAATTTCCTGAAAACAGAATTCGGATATTATAGCTATCCGCATATGTGTTTAATAAATGCAACCCTTCTTCTATTATACAATACACTTCAAATTGCATTCTACTCAAAAAATAAGTAAAGTACAAATATCTCTCTTCTCTTTGAATCGTTTTTGAACAACTATTCATTCTAGTTCCTACGGCCTTTCTACTTATCATTTACGTAAAAACAGGCAGTCAAAATGATTAATTCAATTGAATTTTCAAATCGTTATCCATTAAGCGGAGGAAATCTTATTGAAATTCAAAAAAAAAATAGAAAAATGAAGTTATCCCTTGGTCAAGAACGGACTGCGAGGGTCAGCTGCCCCGCAAACTTTTTCGGAAGTCCACAGAAAAATTATTGCTAATTGACCGAAGTGAGAAGCAAAAATATTCTGAGTGCATTAAGACTCACTAGAGATAGTGAAGTTCAAGTGATCAACACATTAGGAAGAGAGAAAGTGGAAATAGAGAAAATGAAGATGAAACACTCTCTTTTGATGGCTTTGTTGGAGAAGAAGGATCACTTATCCTCAAATGAAAAAGAGATGAAACGTCATTTGTTGTCATTGTTTAAGTAGTGTTTTTAGTATTGTCTTGTAAGTTTTTTTTATTTGATGACATGTGTTTTAGTATTGTCTTGTAAGCTTTTTTATTTGTGTGATTTTTATTAAATCGAGTAACTGTAATATTTATTCTAATAAGTATTTATTCTACTTTTCACTTTTCTTATCCACTTTGCAGAATTGATCACATGCACTTGTCTTATCCACTTTGCAGAATTATCACATGCACTTGTCTTCCATTATTGATCACATGCACCTGTATTCCATTATTGATCACATGTTTTTATCTTCCATTATTGATCTTCATCTATATATCCCCTCATATTCTCTCATCAAACGTACACTAATATCATCTCAATCCTCTCAGAAGAAAAATTTCATATCCAATAGTTTTACTCATTCCACTTCCCAAATGTCTCACAATGAAAATCAATCACTAGATAACTATCCAAGTTCCGATTCTTTCTTTACTGCATTTGATGAATGGCAAGAACGAGTTGCTCATCAAAATCGCCACGTAGATCGCATCGCCGAGGATCTGCTCTTAAACAATCTTAATTTGAACGAGGAAGATCTCACTCCTAAAGCTAGAAGAAGGTATTGTGAAAGACAACGAGAGCTTGGTCAGGAACGTTTGATGAACGACTATTTTGTTGACAACCCGACATATACTCCTGAGATCTTCCGACGTAGATTTCGTATGCGAAAATCAGTATTCCTCCATATCATGGAAGCTGTTACTGTCAATGACGAATATTTTCAACAGAGACCTAATGCCACTAGTAGACAAGATCTTTCCCCATTACAGAAATGTATTGGAGCTATGAGGGTGTTGGCGTATGGGATATCAGCAGATGTTGTTGATGAATACTTGCGAATGAGTGCAGCTGTGACAAGGCAATCTCTCATGAATTTCGTAGAATGCGTCATTTCTTACTTCGGTGACGAGTACCTCAGAAAGCCTAATGAACAAGATTTGAAAAGACTACTCTATGTCGGAGAACAACGAGGATTCCCGGGCATGATAGGCAGTATTGACTGCATGCATTGGGAATGGAAAATTTGTCCTACTGCATGGGCTGGACAATATGGAGGGAGAAGTGGAAAACCAACAATCATTTTGGAAGTTGTTGCATCATATGACTTATGGATATGACATGCTTTCTTTGGAACACCAGGTTCGCTCAATGATATTAACGTACTCCACCGATCTCCAGATTTTAGTGATGTCTTGGAAGGTCGAGCACCAAAGGTTAGTTATGTCGTGAATGGTCGGGAAAACGATATGACATATTATCTAACTGATGGAATATATCCTTCATGGGTTGCATTTGTTAAGTCAATTACTTCTTCAGCAATCAGAAAACACAAGTTGTTCGCTCAACACCAAGAGACAGTGCGAAAAGATGTCGAACGAGCATTTGGAGTTCTACAAGCTCGTTTCGCATTTCTTCGACGCCCCTGTCTTGTTTGGGATAAAAATTTGATGGGAAAAATTATGATGGATTGTATCATCATGCACAACATGATAGTGGAGAATGAACGAGAGACGTACTAAACTTATTATGATCCCACAAAATTTCTTGTCGATAATCCCATAAACGATGATCAAAGTTTTCAATACTCTACTGAACGCATTGCAAGCCTATCTACTTATATGACCAATATGGAGCAACTTCGCAACAGAGAAGCTCACACCACTCTTAAAAACGACTTGATTGAGCATATATGACAAATTTGGCACTGATAATTAAATATGCAATTTTCATCTTCTGCATTGTTGTTTTTTACTAATCTATTTGTAGCTTGACTTATTTATTTATAATTTTGTATTTCAATTATTGTAATTTTATTTTTGTTGTTGAGATTGTAACTTATTTTAAGTGTATCATTTTTTTTTTATAATTACGAATTTGGAATATCATATAATTTAATATATTTCGTACACATTTCAAATTAAAAAAAAATTGATTATAAAATATATGTAATTATTAAATAATTAAATAAAAAGTTTTTTTAGGTTGAGTTGAGTCATTGATAAAATGTGAAAATTGTAGAGGTTGGATTTTGTTGTAGATTGTGTATGTGGAGGAGAGAGAAATAATTTTGTTATTAAGAGGTTGGGTTGTGGAAGGTTGTTAATAAACATATTCTTAGGGCATATGCAATGTCCCATTAATGTTGCAATCAGATTGCACACATTTCTTTAGTTATTCACATTAACACGTATAATGTATAGGCCCACGGGCAGTTTTGGATTTTTTTTATTTTCTGGGCATTTCCCTCAAAAACCAATATCCATTTTTTGTCGATTATCTGGGAATTGTTGCTGTTCTGTTTTACAGTTTTACTTGTGAAATGATAAAGTTTCGAAACCAAAATACCACATAACAATGCAATAAATTATTGCTCTGTTTCACTCTTACCCTATACTTAGGTTCTTGTTTTTGTGCTTAAGTGAATCAGAACCATGCATACCATGTGCACTGGATACTCTGTCTCTTTATTTCTTATTACAATCTTCTTCTTGTCCCTTGAAATGTCTCATGCAACAGACACCATAAATATTTCTCAGATACTTAGAGATAACGATACTACTACATTGATATCATCAGGTGGAAGGTTCGAATTGGGTTTTTTCAGCCCACAGAATTCCAAGAATCGGTATGTGGGCATATGGTACAAGAAAATAGCAGCAGGTACTGTTGTATGGGTTGCTAACAGAGACTCTCCACTCATAGATAGATCGGGTACGCTGAGAGTCATCGAGGCAGGACGCCTAGTTGTTGTAAATGGTAGTAATGATATCATTTGGTCTACTAATGCATCAAGAACTGTCAAGAATCCAGTGGCAAAATTACTGGACTCAGGGAATCTTGTAGTGAAAGATGCAGATGATAACCAGGAGAATTTCCCCTGGCAGAGTTTCGATTATCCAACCGACACTCTTTTACCAGGGATGAAGCTCGGTTGGAACTTAGTGACGGGCCTGGAAGTATATCTCAAATCACCCAAAAGTAATGTTGATCTATCAGTGGGAGACTATACATGTCATTTGGATCCTGCAGGTTATCCAGAACAAGTCATTAAGAAGGGTGCAGATGTGGTGTACAGAACTGGTCCCTGGAATGGTGTTAGCTTTGGTTTAAACCCGAGTGTTCAGAATAACAACATTTTTACATATGAAGTGGTCATGAACAAGAATGAGGTGTATTATCATGATGAGCTACTCAGTGAGTCGATAATGTCAAGGTTTACGCTGAGTGAGAATGGTCTTGGGCGGAGGTGGGTTTGGGTTAATCGGACTCAGGAGTGGAGCATTTATGTTACTTTACCATTGGATAACTGTGATTTCTACAACGGGTGTGGTCCGTATGGTAGTTGCAATACTGAAAATTCTCCTGTTTGTAGATGTTTGAATAAATTCGAACCAAATGATCCTCAAGGTTGGGAGAGGGGAGATTGGTCAAGTGGTTGTGTTCGAAGCACAGAGTTGAACTGCCAAAAAGGAGATGCGTTTTTGAAGTACCCTAATGTTAAATTGCCAGATGCGAGGCATTCATGGTTCAACAAGAGTATGACTCTTGACGAATGCAGAGTATTATGCTCCAAAAATTGCTCTTGTACAGCCTATGCAAGTTTAGATATTAGCAGAGGTGAAAACGGATGTCTACTTTGGTTTGATGACCTTGTTGACATCAGAAAGATATCTCCAGGGCAAGATATCTACATCAGGATGGCTTCTTCTGAGTTAGGTAACCATTCATTCATTCACTCATATACAATATATCCAATTTATACAAGTATCAATACTATTGTGATAAAAAATGTAACAGAGTTCTCACAAATTCCTAGTAAGATTATGCTTTTCTATGATAGCTTCCAGAATCAGTTCAAGGAAAATATTCAACATGGAAAAATAATATATTCTTAAAATAATAACTCCACAGACTCGGAAGGAAAGAAACGAACAAGACTTACGTTGTCCCTGGTGATTGGGATAATTTTGCTGAGCCTGATCCTGTTCCTGTATATACAGAGAAGAAAGAAGCTGGATCATCATCTGCGAAAAACAGGTAAGAGAGATGAATTATTTTGTCTAGTGGTGAAGACAAGTGAAATACCATGCTTATCCATCCATATATGCAAATGGATGGGTTTTCTTTAACAATATACATACTCTTCATTGCTCATGTTGCAGGCAGGCCGAGGCCCAGTTTCATCGACAATCACTCTGGAAAAAGTCACAACAGGGATCTAGAGCTACCACAGTTCGACTTATCCACGATAGTTGATGCTACTGATAATTTTTCACTCAACAATAAGCTTGGAGAGGGTGGATTTGGACCTGTTTATAAGGTAAAGCCATACAAAAATTTATTATGTTAAAATCATAATGAATTATATGTTACATAAGTATATTTTGATAATAGGGCCTGCTGGAAGAGGGACATGAAATTGCTGTCAAATGTCTGTCAAGCACTTCCCATCAAGGCGTACATGAGTTCAACAACGAAGTAATCTGTATTGCAAAACTTCAGCATCGGAATTTAGTGAAGCTTCTAGGATGGTGCATTCATGGAGAAGAAATGATGCTTGTTTATGAATACGTGACCAACAGAAGCTTGGACTTCATACTGTTTGGTAAAGCTTTCTCTTTAGACAACATGCTCAATTACTATACATTTACTAGAACAACTTGCAAATTAAGAACACAACTTCAAAACACAAAAGGAACCTAAGTTAAAAGATACCACTCAGAATTTTATGAAACTGACTATAAGATATGTCCTTACTCAATTTGGCAGATCCAATGAAAAGCATATTACTAGATTGGCCTGGGCGCTTCAACATCATCAATGGCATTGCGCGAGGGCTTATGTATCTTCATCAAGACTCCCGTCTCAGGGTTATCCACAGAGACCTGAAAGCCAGCAATATATTACTAGATTCTGATATGAACCCAAAGATATCAGACTTTGGTCTTGCTAGAACTTTTGAAGGGAATGAAACTGGAGCCGGCACAAGCCGAATAGTAGGAACATAGTATGATTTTAACTAGCTACCATAATATAATGCATACACTTTCTTTATTTAAAACTTAATATTTGGTGAATGTTTCGTGCAGTGGCTACATGTCCCCAGAATATGCTGTGGATGGCTTGTTCTCAGTGAAATCAGATGTCTTTAGCTATGGAGTTCTAGTGCTAGAGATTGTTAGTGGTAAGAGAAATAGAGCATTTATTCATCCTGATCACAGCCTCAACCTTCTTGGCCATGTAAGTATTACATTCTTGAGATTCTTGAATCTTGATGTATGTGAAAAAAGACTTGAAAGTAATTAATTCTTATGGCATCTGGATAAAAAGATCATGATTAGAACCTAACATTACAGGCATGGATGCTTTACAAGGAAGAAAGATCACTGGAACTAGTTGATTCTAGTATGAGAAATTCTTCTAATGTACCAGAAATACTGCAATCGATCAACATCGGTCTTTTATGCGTTCAAGAAAACCCCACAGATAGACCAAACATGTCTACTGTGGTACAGATGTTGAGCAATGACAGTATCCTGCCTGAAGCGAAACATCCAGGTTTTTTCACATCAAGAAACATACTCAATAGTGAAACCAGCTCAAATACAACAAATTCAAAAAATGCAATGAGCATTACACTGCTAGAGGCTCGATGAAACGAGTGGTAGATTAGGGCAAAGAGAATCAATCCCAAGGCAGAACCGCCGCCCTTACCTCTCCACAACACCGCCTCATTCAAACTCCGAACGGCCTCCGCCGCACCGCCTAGTCTTCTCCATTTGCGAGCCAACAGAGATACGGTGATGGTAATCGGCTGTCAAGGACGGGGTTGAAAACGGGGAAGAAGGAGATTGCACCAAAAATTACTGAAGAGGATGAAGTAGAAATTGATTTTCTTTATAATTAATATTATTGTAATAATTTTTTAAGCTGTGATTCTTTGAGATTATTTAAATTAACAATTGTTTATAATAGAAAAGGTTATAACAAATTTTCCACCCATGCTGAAATTACATATCCTATGGATCAAATGCATCAAAAACTCAGGGCCAAGTGTAATAATAAAAATATCAGGCATTTTCCTTGTACATAAAATGTAACCAAAGTTTTGTTCATCTCAATAAAGACTGGTGTTAAATGAACAAAAGAAGTTTCAATTACTGTTGATGGTTGGGACATTATAAAGAACTTGGTTTGATTCCATAGACACAAATGGTGATATCGATGACAATACAAAGTTATAAGATGCAGTAATTTTTGGACCAACACAAGAAGAAACTTGGATTTATCGGCCCTCAAGTAGCGTATTGCTCATTGATTTTCCTGAGCTTGATGCTTTTGAGCTAACTGAACTTTCAGTTTTTGGTACATCTCTTACTGCGAAAAAACCAGGATGTTTGGCTTCAGGCAGGACACTATCATTGCTTAGCATCATCACCACTGAAGACATGCTCGGCCTATCCTCCGGGTCATCTTGAACGCATAGAAGACCAACATGGATTGATCGCACTACTTCTGATAAATTGCATGAATTCCTGATACAAGAATCGACCAATTCCAACGACCTCTCTTCATTGTAAAGCATCCATGCCTGTTACATTTAGCTCACATTCAGTATCCTCGTCTAAAGATTACTTTTACTTCAAATAAGGATTCAAGTTTCCCACGATTCAACACTTACATGTCCAAGAAGGTTGTGGCAGTGATCTCTATGAGAAAATCCTCTGTTCTTCTTACCACTGACAATCTCAAGCAATAGAACTCCGAAGCTGAAGACATCTGATTTCACTGAGAATAGGCCATCTACAGCATACTCGGGAGACATATAGCCACTACATGAAAATGTTTAAATAGCAAGAGAAGGAAGTGAATGTAATGTATCATGATACAAAGAGTTATTATACGTACTATGTTCCCACTACTCGGCTTGTGTTGGCTTCTGTTTCATTCCCTCGAAAAGTTCTGGCAAGGCCAAAGTCTGATATCTTTGGGTTCATATCAGAATCTAATAATATATTGCTGGCTTTCAGGTCTCTGTGGATGACTCTGAGGCGGGAATCTTGATGAAGATACAACAGGCCACGAGCAATGCCATTAATAATGTTGAAGCGCCTAGGCCAATCCAGAAAAATGCTTTTTGTAGGATCTGCCGAATAAGTATTTAGGACATCTTTTATCTTCACTTAAATAAAATTGTATTACTGAAAATGATGTTGATAAACTTTTAAGAGGATTATTGGCTTAGATTCCCCATGTAAATGAGCAAGTTGGCTAAAGGGGAAGCCTTACCAAACAGTATTAAGTCCAGACTTTTGTTGGTCATGTATTCATAAACGAGCATCATTTCTTCTCGTTGAATGCACCATCCGAGAAGTTTTACTAGATTTCGATGTTGAAGTCTTGCTATACAGATTATTTCATTCTTGAATTCATCAACCCCTTGAAGGGAAGTTCTTGAAAGACTTTTTACTACGATTTCCTGTCCCTCTTCTAGCAGGCCCTGGAATCAAGATGATAGCACAGTCACATTTTATTCACATTTACCTCACTTCATATATCAATTGAAGCTAGGATGTATATGACTTGAAGGCTTGAAATAGTAAATTCTGATATGGCCTTACCTTATAAACAGGTCCAAATCCACCCTCTCCAAGCTTATTGTTAACTGAAAAATTATCAGTTGCTTTAGTTATTGTTGATAAGTCATACTGCGGTAGCTCAAGATCCTTGTGACTTTCATCAGGATGATGATTATCCACGTAGTCGAGTCTCAGCCTTCCTGCAACAAGAACGATGAAGAGGATGTGCTATTGTAATTTATGAAAACACATCTCTCTTACCTGTTTCTAGGAGCTGATGATGCTTCCTTCTTTTCTGAAAATACAGCAACAAGCCCAGGCTTAGCAGAAGTACACCAACCACCAGGGGCACTGTCACAATAAGAATTTCTGGTTTCTTTCCTTTCGAATCTGGAATAATTTATTGAGAAGATACATTATTTTTCCATGTTGAGAGAACCTCGAATGTCTCTGAAGAATAAATAATTTCCTCAAAGAAAAAAACACTCAGAATTAGTTGAACCTCATGAACTTGTTCAGTCTTCAGTTTCTATTTCTAATTCTATGAAATACATTGTATAACATAACACGCCGAATCAAGAATAAACATGCAGAATAGAGCAATCAAACAAAAAGTTTCTCTAAGATTAAAGCATGACTATAACTAAAAAAGTTAGTTCACTCCAAAATCATAGAAAAGCACAAGCTTAGTATACCTGGAACTTCTAATGGAATTTCCAACAGTTATTAAGAGAGTGTAATAATACTGAAAAATTGGAACTATTGATCCATCTTTATTTTGAAAGAACTCTTACCTAACTCAGGAGAAGCTATCTTAACGTACAAATCTCGTCCTGGAGACACCCCTCTGATG
Organism: Scutellaria minor; assembly: GCA_954870855.1. NCBI lineage: Eukaryota > Viridiplantae > Streptophyta > Magnoliopsida > Lamiales > Lamiaceae > Scutellaria > Scutellaria minor. The sequence continues at coordinate 9,767,558 of OX940727.1, forward strand.
TCAACAAGGTCATCGAACCAAAGTAGACATCCATTGTCACCTCTGCTAATATCTGAACTTGCATAGGCTGAACAAGAGCAATTTTTGGAGCATAATACCCTGCATTCTTCAAGACTCATAGTCTTGTTGAACCATGACTGCCTCGTATCTGGTAATTTAACATTAGAGTACTTAAAAAACGCATCTCCTTTTTGGCAGTTCAATGCTGAGCTTCGAACACAACCATTTGACCAATCTCCCTTGTCCCAACCTTGAGGATCTTGTGTGAAGTTATTCAAACATCCACAAGCAGAAGAATTTTCAGTATTGCAAATACCATACGGACCACATTTATTATAGAAATCACAACCATCAAATGGTACAGCAAGATAAGGGGTCCAACCTCGTGTTTGATCACGCCAAACCCACCTAATCCCAGAACCACTCTCACTAAGTGTAAACCTTGTGAGTACTGACTCATAGAGTTGCGCAAAATGATAGTAAACCTCGTTTTTATTCATGACCACTCCAAACTTAAAAATATTTCTATCCCAGTTTGGGTTTAAACCAAAGCTAAGACCATTGCTCTTCGGTGACGTGATATAGACTTCTAGGCCAGTTATAAAGTTGATACCAAGCTTCATCCCTGGTAAGAAAGTATCAGTTGGATAGTGGAAACTCTGCCACAGGAAATTCTCTGGATTATCATCATTTGCATTTTTCACAACAAGGTTTCCTGAGTCGAGCAATTGTGCAACTGGACTTTGCACATTTCTTGATGTATTTGTAGACCAAATAACACCATTAGTTCCATTTGAAAGAACTACAAGTCCTGGCTCAATGACTTTCAGCACACCTGATCTATCTATGAGTGGAGTTTCTCTGTTAGCAACCCATACAACAGTACCTGCTGCTATTTTCTTGTACCATATGCCCACGTACCGATTCTTGGAATTCTCTGGACTGAAAAAGCCTAACTCAAAGCTTCCACCAGATGAAATCAATGTAGTGGTACTGTTATCTCTGAGTATCTCAGAAGTATGTATGGTGTCTGATGCATCAGATATTTCTTGAGGGGAAAACAAAAAGGTTATAATAAGAAACAAGGAGATGGCATTCATGGTTCTACTTCAATGAGACACAAAAGTTGGAAGCTAAGTGTAGTGGATACTGGATTGTGTCTAATGCAGTAAAGGATAGGAATCAGGTTGGCAATTCATATAAACCGACAATATACATAAGATCTTAATTTTTTTGCATCACATGAAATAACACTATTAATATATTGTGCTTCTTTAACCCAAAAACGTTGTAAAACATCTTTACCCATCTTATCCTTACTGTTAACAAAAATTAAAAAGGAAAAGACATCCACTTGATATTGTCAACAAATTTTGTTAGATTATGAGAGCTATAAGAACACTTAGAATTATGATAAATCATTCCATATCCACACCAAGGGATGGGAATAGGCTAGGTCTTGGGCTTCTTGTTGGTCGACTTAAGTCAGAAATGTAAACATGAGGCCTAAATCTAGCCTATTTGATGTTAAAGACCTTATTTTTAGCTCAAATTTAACTTGTTTTGTGGATAAGTTTGGTCTAAAGTTTATCAAAAGTCTATTAAAAGCCTACAAAATTTTCTAGTATGAAATCTTTTTTTTTCAAACACCATTTATACTTAAAGAATTACATTGAGAAACATGAAAACAATATAAAATATAAAAAATATAAATCATAAATTAAATTACATTTATATAAAACTATAAAAATATATCAAATATATCATATATTTTATACAAATATTATAAATAGGTCAGTCTGTTAGGTCTATTAGACATTTTTTAAAGCCCGGGCCTAGCTTATATTCATAAATAGATTTGATAAAAAGTTTGAGCCTGACTCATTTACTAAATAGGCTGGACCGAGCTAGGCCAATAATAGGCTGAGCCATTGCCCCTATCGAGTTGCCTGAATTATTCTCACCCCTACTCACACCATAGTTACATCATATTAAGACCATATTTTAATAAATATATCCTTAAAACGAGTTGCAAGTTGTTGAAAATATGTCAATTCTTCCAACAAATTTTATTAATACATGGACCCAAAATCTCATTAATATCTTGACTCTTGACATCTTTAGTAGTACAGTATATGTTGTTTTAATAATTGAGATGGTCTAAGAAGGATAATCTGCAGTTGGCTGTGGTTATTGACGTAATATAAGTTTAATTTCAGTTATGATATATGATAAATACTTGAACGCATGCCATATGCATAATTTGGTAACTGGTTGAACTAACATGTACTCCATACTCTGTATTTGTAGACACATACCAACATATGTATATTCAATGTTATAGAGAGAGGAGAGCTTGATCAACATATGATCAAGAATACACGCCTGCTTTAGACCATAAAAACTCATGTCCAATCTGCACACTCTCTTATCAGTACCTCACAATAACAACCATGTAAACCTCTTCATCTAAATCCCCATTTAGGAAATCATTGTTTACATTTAATTGATGAATATATCAAGCCTTCCCATTGCAATTGCAAGTAAGATTCTCACTGTAAAATCTTAGCCACAGGAAAAGGTACCAAAATAATCTATGCCTTCTTCTTTAGTATATCATGGATAGTATGTCAAACCAACAAAGATAAATGACCCTTGAATCAAAGAGAAATTAAATCAACAAATACTTGAAATAAAACAATAAATCAAATCAAACACAAAACCTCACAATGATAGCAATCGAATTAAATGATCTTTGAATCAGAGAGAAATTTAGTCACTCATGCTTTGATTAATTATCTCCATATAAATTTTCAAGAGAAAAACTAGAAAGAGAAAACTTGAGGAGAACTAAAATTTAAAATTGAGAGAATGAGAGAATATCTTCTAACCCTAATGAAACTAAAATTCTAAAGACATAAAAGTCTATTACAAAAGATAGGAGATAAATCTTTTTTTTTTTGCCCTTTCTTTCCCACCAAGTCATTTAAGTCATTTGATGTGGTCCCCTTCAAGTTCATTGAGTATAGTCTCCTTCAAGCCCATTGAGCCCATCTTCACAATTAAAACATAATTTGATTATTTAAAGCCCAATTTACTTCAAAGTCCACCAAGGTCCACTCCTACACATAAATATGATAATTCAATCAATTAAGGCAAAAACGAACTAGAATCAAGGATAATTATGATGATAAAATATATAGAAATAAAGATACATCAATCATTTTGCTAGTAAACGAGTTTTGTATCTTTCAATATCTCCAACTGCCTTGTATTTAACCTTATACACCTAATTTCTAGAGAAAATATAAAGAACCTTATTTCATTCCTTTGATTGGTATATGATTCACACATGGTGATATCGATGAATATACAATGTTACAAGATGCAGTAATTTTTTGACTAACAAAAGAAAAGGTGCTATAGACCTCACTGACGAGAAGTCTTACTGGTGAACTTGGATTTATCGGCCCTCTAGTAGCGTATTGGTCATTGATTTTCCTGAACTTGATGCTTTTGAGCTAACTGAATTTTCAGTTTTCAGTGCATCTCTTACTGCAAAAAAACCAGGATGTTTAGCTTCAGGCAGGACAGTATCATTGGTCAGCATCATTACCACTGAAGACATGCTCGGCCTATCTTCCGGGTCATCTTGAACGCATAAAAGACCAACATGGATTGATTGCGCTACTTTTGATGAATAGCATGAATTTCTGATACAAGAATCAACCAATTCCAATGACCTCTCTTCTTTGTAAAGCATCCATGCCTGTTACATTGAGCTCATATTCAATATCCTCGTCTAAGGATTACTTTTACTTCAAGTAAGGATTCAAGTTTCCCAAAGTTCAATACTTACATGTCCAAGAAGGTTGTGGCGGTGATCTTTATGAGAAAATCCTCTGTTTTTCTTACCACTGACAATCTCAAGCAAAAGAACTCCAAAGCTGAAGACATCTGATTTCACTGAGAATAGGCCGTCTACAGCATACTCGGGAGACATATAGCCACTACATGAAAACGTTTGATAGAAGATCAAATTGGGAAGTGAATGTAATTTATCATGATACAAAGAGTTAATATACGTACTATGTTCCCACTACTCGGCTTGTGTTGGCTTCAGTTTCATTCCCTCGAAAAGTTCTGGCAAGACCAAAGTCTGATATCTTTGGGTTCATATCAGAATCTAGTAATATATTGCTGGCTTTTAGGTCTCTGTGGATGACTCTGAGGCGGGAATCTTGATGAAGATATAATAGGCCACGAGCAATGCCATTAATAATGTTGAAGCGCCTAGGCCAATCCAGAAAAATGTTTTTCATAGGATCTGTCAAATAAGCAATTAGTACATTTTTTATCTCCACTTTCATAAAATTGTATATCAAAGTTCCCATACCAAACTATACTGGAAATGATGTTGATAAACTATTAAGAAGAATATTGACTTAGATTTCCTACGTAATTGAGTATGTTGGCTAAAGGGGAACCCCTACCAAACAGAATTAAGTCCAGACTTTTGTTGGCCATGTATTCATAAATCAGCATCATTTTTTCTCGTTGAATGCACCATCCAAGAAGCTTCACAAGATTTCGATGTTGAAGTCTTGCAATACAGATTATTTCATTCTTGAATTCATTTACTCCTTGAAGGGAAGTTCTTGACAGACTTTTTACCGCGATTTCCTGTCCCCCTTCTAGCAGGCCCTGGTATCAAGATGACAGCACTGTCATTTTTTGCTAATTTAATATCTTATTCACTTTTTGGATTTACTTAACTTCATATGTTAATGGAAGCTAGTATATATGACTTGAAGACTTGAAATAGTAAATTCTGATATGGTTTTACCTTATAAACAGGTCCAAATCCACCCTCTCCGAGCTTATTGTTAATTGAAAAATTATCAGTAGCTTTAGTTATTGTTGATAAGTCATACTGTGGAAGCTCCAGATCCTTGTGACGTTCATCAGGATGATGACTATCCACGTAATCGAGTCTCAGCCTTCCTGCAACAAGAACGATGAAAAGGATGTACTGTTTTAATTTATGGAAAACACATCTCTCTTACCTGTTTCTCGGAGCTGATGATTCAGCTTCTTTCTTTTCTGAAAATACAGCAACAAGCTCAGGCTTAGCAGAAGTACACCAACCACCAGGGACAATGTCACAATAGGAATATCTCGTTTCTTTCCTTTCGAGTCTGGAATTATTATTGAAAAGATACATTATTTTTCCATGTTGAGAGAACTTTGAATGTCTTTGAAGAATAAATATTTTCCTTGAAGAAAAAAATTACTTCAGAATAAATTGAACCTCAAGAACTTGTTCAGACTTCAGTTTCTATTTCTAATTCCATGAAATACAACATTGTATAACATAAGAAGCCGAATATAGAATAAACATGCAGAATAGAGCAATCAAACAATTTTTTTATCTATGATTCACAAAAATGAACAAGTTCTGAAAGCATGACAGTGTAATAATAAAAAAACATTGGAAATAGTGATCCATCTTTATTGTGAATGAACTCTTACCTAATTCAGAAGAAGCCATCTTAATGTAGATATCTTGTCCTGAAGACATATTTCTGATGTCAACAAGCTCATCAAACCAAAGTAGGCATCCGTTTTCACCTCTGCTAATATCTAAACTTGCATAGGCTGTACAGGAGCAATTTTTAGAGCATAATACCCTGCATTCTTCAAGGGTCATAGTCTCGTTGAACCATGAATGCCTCGTATCTGGCAATTTGATGTGAGAGTACTTCAAAAACGCATCTCCTTTTTGGCAGTTCAACGCTGTGCTTCGCACACAACCATTTGACCAATCTCCCCTGTCCCAACCTTGAGGATCTTTTGGTTTGAATTTATTCAAGCATCCACAGACAGGAGAATTTTCAATATTACAACTACCATAGGGGCCACATGAATTGTAGATATCACAATTATTAATTGGTAGAGCAAGATAAATGATCCAACCTTGTGTTTGATCTAACCAAAACCACCTCTGTCCAATACCACTCTCACTAAGTGTAAACCTTATGAGAACTGACTCATTTAGTTGCTTAAAGTAATAGTACACCTCATTTTTATTCATGAACACTCCAGAAGTAAAAATGTTATTTTTCCCCCAGTCGCTCACACCACTAAAGCCGAGACCATTCCAAGGCCCAGTTCTAAACTGCATAGCTGCACCCTTTCTTATGATATTTTGTGGATAACCAGTAGGATCACAATGAAACGTAAAATCTCCTGGCGCTGGATCACCATTGTTCTTCGGTGATGTGATATAGACTTCTAGGCCAGTAATGAGGTTGATACCAAGCTTCATCCCTGGTAAGAAAGTATCAGTTGGATAGTGGAAACTCTGCCACAGGAAATTCTCTGGATTATCATCATTTGCATTTTTCACAACAAGGTTTCCTGAGTCGAGCAATTGTGCAACTGGACTTTGCACATTTCTTGATGTATTTGTAGACCAAATAACACCATTAGTTCCATTTAGAAGAACTACGAGTCCTGGCTCAATGACTTTCAGCACACCTGAACTGTCTTGTAGTGGATTTTCTGTGTTGGCAACCCACACCACAGTCCTTATTGTTATTTTCTTGTACCATATGCCCACATACCGATTCTTGGAATTCTCTGGACTGAAAAAGCCTAACTCAAAGCTTTCACCAGATGAAATTAACGTACTAGTACTGTTATCTCTGAGTATCTCAGAAGTATTTATGGTGTCTGTAGCATCAGATATTTCTTTAGGGGACAACAAAAAGGTTATAATAAGAAACAAGGAGATGGCATTCATGGTTCTACTTCACTGAAAGCTTAGTGAGACACAAAAGTTAGAAGCTAAGTGTGGTGGATTGTGTCTAATGCCGTGAAGGTTAGGAATCAAGTTGGCAATCATGTAAATCCACAATATATACAAGACAAAATGGGGTTGAAAGCCCAGACACATCACTAACAAATGTAACAATCCAGTTTCCTTGTTATCTCTTCCATCAAAGGTATTGACTCCAAATTCTTGACACAGACCTCCAATCAATTTTTTGCATTACACAAAATACCACTATTGATATATTCTGCTTTTTTTAACCACAAACATTATAAAACATCTTTTTTTTTTTTTACCCATTTTATCCGAATTGAAGGAAATGTCCTTACTGAATTTATGACATTTTTGTCACTAAGTGAAAAAAAAAAAAAAAAAAGGAGATCCTCATGATAGTGTCAACAAATTTTATTAATACAAGCAACAAAATTTCATGACCATTTGAGCTGGAAAAATAGCATAACTGCAAATTTTTATCAATATATTTATGAATAATCTCAGGTCCTATCCATTGATGCTGATGATGAGCTTGAGATCTCAGAAAAGTTTTCATGGACTCGAAATCTCATCAATGTTTTGACTGTTTGAGTAGTACATCATATGTCAATTTAATGATTGAGATAGTCTAAGAAGCATGTCTGCAGTTGTCTGTGGTTATTGACTAATACAACATTAAATTCATTTATGATATCTGATAACTACTTCATCGCATACCATATGCATAATTTTGTAACTGGTTGAACTAACATGTACTTAATGCTCTGTAATTGTAAACACTTACAAACATATGTATATTCAATGTTATTCTCCAAACGAGCATGAAAATAATAAAGAATAATAATACCAAGGTCTGATGCTTTTGGTGAGAGTGAATAGAAAAGGCTAAGGCTTGCTTTTGCATAGAGAAAAATCAGGGCAAGTTTTATGAAAATGTTTCTTAAAAAAATCATGTTATGTTACAACACTATGTTATGTTACAAGAAGTTAGGAGACAACTAAATATCTTATTTTCTTGCAATAGGTTAGCCAAATCTACCATGACACAATACCTAAGTCCATCATAGTATCTTCATACTGGATTCACGGTCAATCCCTCCCATGCCAATTGAGTTGAAAAATGACTCCCTGTAGTTGTCGCTCTTGCATTCTTTGAATGTCGATTGATGGGTTTACAACTGTCTTGTAGCTTGGACATAGTTTATCAATTTCAAACACGAGATTGACTGTATAGATGAGAACATGATTCACCAAATTATTGGAAGCTGAAAGAATGAGGACAAAAAAAGAAGGAAAAGTCAGTTATTGGCAAGGAAACAGAGCAAAATTAGATGAGGACAAAAAAAGAAGGAAAAGTCAGTTATTGGCAAGGAAAAAGAGCAAAATTAGATTACAGGTACACCTATGCATAATCTCCATCATACATCGTAGCGCCGCTGTTTGCACCTTTCCCTACTTCAATTTTTCTACTCTCCAAAGGATTCTGTTACCATGAAAAATATAAACAAAAGATTACCACACTTGCTGATAAAAGAAAGCAAATCCATGGGAACCAGTAAGAGTAGCAAACTGCTTCCTAACCATTCATAGATCTCTACAGAAGTATCTTGAAATTTTATACCAAGTGATGGACTCAAGCTGCTGCTATCAATCCAGCTCTTTCCAGGAATCTTTTTCACCCCTCTTTTCTGCATTTGGTTCCAAATTTCATGAGAATCTTTCCATCGCCCAACTGCCCTATACACATTAGCTAGATGTACATAACTCAAGTGATTATCAGGTTTCAATTCCATCAGTTTCTTAGCAATACGTTCTGCAACCGTTGGATTGGTTGTGGCTGCACAAGCACCCAGCAGAGCAGCCCAAAGAGAAGGACTGCATCTAAATTCTGAATTCACAATTAAATCTTCAGCTTCTTCTATCTTGCCTGCCCGGCCTAAAAGATCGATCATACAACTATAATGTTCAATTCCAGCTTTAACCCCATAATGGCTGAACATTGAGATAAAATAATTCTGCCCCAGGTCAACCAAACCAGTATGACTGCAAGCAAAAAGAACTTCTATGAAACTTATGTAGTCAGGTTTAACTCCCTCTTGAATCATCTGATTAAAAATCCTAACAGCTTCTCCGCCACTTCCATTCTGAGCGTACCCACCAATCATCGAGTTCCAAGTAATTAAATTTTTATTAGGCATCTTCAAGAAAATTCTGTAAGCAAATTCAACACAGCCACATTTGGCATACAAATCGACCAAAGCTGATTCCGCCACAACATCTCTCCAGCTACTTCGCTTCAAGTATTGGCAATGCACCTCCTTTCCAAGCTTCTCAGCAGCCAAACCAGCACAGGCACGTAAAACAGTCCCAAAACTATAAAGGTCCTTCTCCATATTTCTAAATAACTCAATAACCACATCAAACTTACCACTTCGACAATACCCACCAAGCAAAGCACACCATGAAACTGAATTCTTCACCAGCATTCTATCAAACACGTGCTGGGACTCCTCCAACATCCCACACTTGGCATACATATCCACTAAACTGCTACCAACAAAAACATTTGTGTAAAATCCTCCAGTCACTACCTGAGCATGTACTTCTTTACCTTGCTTCAACCTTTCCAAATTTCCTAACGCTGTCAAAGCACTCCCAAAAGTAAAACAATCCGGCAAAAACCTGTAATTCCTGACCATCGCGTGGAACATGACCAGAGCCTCCAAATAAAAATCACACTTCGTAAGCGCAGAAATCACTGAGGTACAGCAAACTGCGTCTGGTTCAAGCATTTCATCGAACAGCTGGCGGCAGTGATTGGCTTCGCTACTCCTCCCATACATATCGATTAAAGCAGCCATAATCACTTCATTACCCTCAAATCCACATCTCACGACAACCCTATGTAAGCATCTCCCCAGTTTGAAGTCTCCCTCCTCCGAACATGCCTTGATCACTGCAGACAAAGTAAATGCATTCGGCTCAATGCCAACATTCATCATGTCAAAAAACAACTCAATCGCATTCCGTGATTTTCCCACGCGAATGTACCCAGAGATCATCGAGCTCCACGAAACCACATCCTTATATCGCAACCCGTCAAAGAATTTCCTAGCATCACTAAAATCCGAGCCCAGTTTAAAGTAAAGCGCCAAAATGCTGTTGCCCACGAAACGGTCTGTTTCCAAGCCGGACTTGATGAGATGGCTGTGGAGTTGGAGGCCAACGGTGAAGTGAAGTGATCTCGTGCAGGCGTGTACAACGGTGGCGTACAAGATTGGCTTGGAGACGACATTTTGCAGGTGGGGCGAAGAGTTTATGGAACTGAGAAGCGCGATGGTGTCGGAAATAGAACTTGTTTTGCAGAGGTGGATGAGTTGAGAAGGTACGGATGGGCAGTGCGTGTACTGTGTGCGAGCGAGAGATGTGCAGTGACGTATGGAGGAAAGCTTCATCAGAAAACGCTAGTTTGTGAAGAGAAAACAAGTGGGAGAAGATATATGGTAAATTTTGAGGAATTTCAGGGGCTTTAATAAAATTTTAAAATTAAAATAAAATCTGAATTCCTTATTGTTGCTATCATTGTCAGAAACTAACCCTACATTACAATATAGTATGCCAAAATCTAGATTCTGTAGCCTGTTACCTTATTATCTGGGACATCATCTTTCGATTCAACAGATTGTTCAAACTAGGGTTTATCAATTCTATTGTGTTTTTCTTTCTATTTCATTATACACGTGAAAACAATAGCCTTAATTTCTTACACATCCAAAGAGACAAATACTCATCAAACATGTGCTTTACAGAGAAGGACGGTCATTGGAATTGGTTGATCCTTGTCTCAGGTATTCATGCTATCTTTTTGAAGTAGTATTGGTCTTTTATGTTAATGTTATTTGTCTTCAAGTTCTTGAGCATCTACAAGTTCAATTTGATACGTATTTAACTTAATTTTAGTGAAAATTGAAATGTTGTCTTACGTAGATACGAATTTGTCTTAATTTATCTGTCAGGTTTCTTTTAAAACCTTGGTCAATTCATCAAATTCAAAATCTATAGGATAAGTATTCAATTAGTTCAGAAATTCTGGAGAAAGCAAAGACTGGACATTTTCGTTATCAATATTAAAAGTAAAAGTTCTTCAATAATGAATAATTACAAGAATGTCAAATGTGGTGATTTTAAGATTACAAGAATAACATTTATTTACTCATTCCAGCAGAATTATTGACAATCCTTCTTAGTTGGCAAACACAATTGACAAAGACTTCTATTCATCAATCTTTGAACTTCATTTTTTATTTCTTGGCTGCTTAGACTATTCCTGAAAGACCACACTCTAATCTAAAAAATATACTGCTGTTACTGTCAAGAGTAGGATTATATTAGGTAAATAGCATTCATACTAATCACTAATTTGCAATAAATATGTGAAGATGAGAAAATGCATGAAGCCATTTGCTGAAATGATTTCATCCTGTGAAGTTTTTTTCCTATTTCTTGTAACATTCTCACATATATTTCAGCAGATTTATGGTGTAACAGATACCATAGATTCTACTGAGAGCATTAGAGATGGAGAGAGCCTGGTGTCACCTGGAGGAATATTGGAACTGGGATTCTTCAGCCCTGGAAATTCGACAAACAGATACGTGGGGCTATGGTACAAGAATCTGACAGTTAGAACAATTGTTTGGGTGGCCAATAGAGAAGATCCACTCACCAATACAAACGGGGTCTTGATGGTGATTAAGCCAGGCCTTATCGTTCTGATCAATGATCTCAATGCCACCATATGGTCATCTAATGCAACAAGGTCTGTTCAGAACCCCGTTTTGCAGTTACTGGATACAGGAAATGTTGTCCTAAGAGATGCAAATGATGACAGGCCGGAGAATTTTCTATGGCAGAGTTTTGACTATCCAACTGACACGATTTTAGCAGGCATGAAGTTTGGTTGGGACTTGAAGACAGGCAGAGAAACGTACTTATCGTCCTGGAAAAGCAATGATGACCCGTCTCCAGGGGAGTACAGCTTTCGGTTGGATCCTACAGGGTATCCTCAAATGCTCCTGAAAAAGGGTCCATTGGTCCAGTCCAGAGTTGGTCCATGGAATGGAAACCGATTCAGTGGGACCCCAAATCCGAAAGAAGATGCCTTGTACAGGTTGGAGTTTATGATGGATGATGAGAAGGTAAGCTATTTTGATGGCACAGCTGATGGATCACGTGTCACAAGGTTTACACTAGGTCAGAGTGGCGTTGCACAATGCTGGACATGGATTGATCACGAGCAAGGGTGGACAATATACATGAAAATGCCAGTGGATATATGCGATACTTACAGGATGTGTGGTGCATATGGTAGTTGCAAGATTCTGAATTCTCCAATATGTGGATGTTTGGACAGGTTTGTGCCTAAAGATCCAGAAGGATGGGGTCGAGCAGATTGGTCTAAAGGGTGCATTAGAAGGAGTAATTTGAGTTGTCAAAGTGATATGTTTTTGAAGTATACAGGGATTAAAATGCCAGATGCAACACATACCTGGTACAGTACAAGCATGACTCTTGAAGAATGCAAGGCAGAATGCTTAAAGAACTGCTCGTGTATGGCTTACACAGAGTTGGATGTTAACAAAAGAAATGGATGCCTGATTTGGTACGGGGAGTTACTCGACATCAGAACCCTGTCTACAGATGGACAAGATATTTACATCAGAATGGCTTCTTCTGAATCAGGTACCATGTTCTTTATTGTCATAATCTCACTTAACATGATTTTCAGCTAAAAATTATTGCAGGCTCAAAAGGGAAGAAGGGAGTGATACTGATAGCGAGCTTAGCATCAGTGATGGGAGTGATTCTTGTAGGCCTGAGCCTGTTTCTGTATCTTCGTAAGAGGAGGAATGATTTGAAGACATACTTAGAAGGTAAGAATGATAAATCTTCTTCAAATTTCTTCTCTGAGACGGTACACATCTTTATGTTTATCCTATTGCAGAAAAATGTAATGGAAGTCATGGCAAAGACTCAGACTCAGAGCTGCTATTCTTTGATTTATCAGTTATATCCAAAGCTACTAATACGTTTTCAAGCAACAATATGCTTGGAGAGGGTGGATTCGGACCTGTTTATAGGGCAAGTGTTTTCACAGAGGGCATAAAACAGAGTTAAGAAACCACACTATTATTACCTTACACGAATAGGGCCTGTTTTGACTTTTCAGGGCGTCTTGGAAGATGGAAAAGAAATAGCTGTGAAGAGATTGTCAAAGAGCTCCATGCAAGGATTTGACGAATTCAAGAACGAAGCCATATTCATTGCCAAACTTCAGCATCGGAATCTAGTCAGGCTTCTGGGATGCTGCAGCCAAAGAGAGGAAAAGATGCTCATCTACGAATACATGCACAACAAAAGCCTCGACATGATTTTATTTGGTGAGTTTAAGAATTTTGTTATAAATACAGCACAATAATATGAGGCTTATGAAGAACTGACCAAGCAGAAAATGTTGGCAGATCAGACAAAATGCATGTTACTTAGTTGGGAGACACGGTTCAAAATAATCAATGGAATTGCTAGGGGACTCCTATATCTTCATCAAGATTCGCGCTTGAGGATCATCCATCGAGACCTCAAACCTAGCAACATATTGCTGGATTCAGATATGAATCCCAAGATATCAGACTTTGGAATGGCTAGAAGTTTCAAAGGGGACGAGACTGCAGCCAAGACTCATCGTGTAGTTGGAACATAGTAAGCACCTCAAACCAACCCTATATCATTATCCACTCCTTTCAATCCCACAAAACATCATTGTCTGATCATTACACATTGCAGCGGCTACATGTCTCCAGAATATGCCATAGATGGCCTATTCTCAGTAAAGTCAGATATATTCAGCTTCGGTGTACTAGTTCTTGAGATAGTGAGTGGAAGGAGAAACAGGGGATTCTTCCACGACGATTCCAATCTCAACCTTCTTGGACATGTAAACTTCGTCATCCTCAGACATCCTGTTTCAACTACTATAGTTGCTAATGTCTTAACAATTTTGACAGGCATGGGTTCTACACAAAGAAGGGAGATCACTGGATTTAGTGGACACGTGTCTGGTGGATTCATATCAGTTCAGTGAAGTGCTGAGATCAATCCATGTTGGTTTGTTATGCATACAAAGAAATCCAGAAGACAGGCCAAGTATGTCTTCGGTGGTTTTAATGTTGTTGGGTAATGAGGCTGAGCTTCCAGAAGCAAAGATGCCTGGTTTCTTCACTGAAAGAGAAGGTGTTGCTGCTCCTAGTTCATCTGTTACAAGGCCAGCAACTTCATCCAATCTAATCACTATTACCATGCCTGAGCCCAGATAAAATGCAACTCTTGTTTCTCTTCTTTTACTATTCATTTATTTCAATATGTCTTTATACCTTCAACTCAGAGACTTGTAAGTTGTCAATAAATAAACGATGAACAATTTATTTTGACATCATTTTTATTTAGGATAGAAAATGACTCAGTTAACGATAAAATTGTTGGGATGCAGTATATCAAGTGAACTCCAACGAGTGTACATTATATTTATTATATGTCTTGCACTAAGAGTAGTGATGAACAACTCATTAAGAAAATTGGAAATTCATGTTCTTAAAAAAAAAAAAAAAAACTTATGAACGTATTAATGACTTACAAACTAACTTAAGTCTAATCAAATATAAATAATCTTGATAAATATAAATTAGAAATTAAATTATTCACAACTAGTTGATTAAACAAATTATGCATTTTCTGAAATTATAATATATTTACTAAAAGAGATATCTATAATTTTCTTGAATTTGTTGATTTTTTATGAGACCATGTGCTTGATAATTTATAAATTAGTTTTTGCAATTAAAATTGAAATTTTCATTGTCATTTCATCGTTGGTAATCATCATTTTTCAAATAACACTTACTCATTCATCCAAAAATTTATCTCACGTAAATATTTATCATTAATACATTATCTATTAAAAACGTTTTAAAATTACAACTTAATAGTACTAGTTTATTTACGAAAACCTGGAATAGTTGAACATCTTTGTATATTTGATTGATGGCCACCTCATTTTCTTGTCCTCAAATCCGAGAAAGTTCCAATTTCCAAACTCCAATTAATAGCGAGACGTCTTCTCAGTGATGAAATGACAATTGTACCCCTACTACAATAATTAAAAAACCGCCGACGAGTAGATGCAGATACGTAATTTCTTACGTAAACAAAAACGAAGCCGACTGCGAAGGCAACAACCTCTGACCTTTTTCTCGTCGCGTTTCTATGCAATGCACATAAAAGAACTGTCTCTTAGCTGTCTAAACGATGTCGCTCGCGCCAATGCTTTTCTCCTTCTTCCGCGAAGCCCCTCCTCACCATCCATTTCCTTCCCTTATATTATTCCTCCTTCGCTCCACTTAATTCATCGCAAAGCATTCTCATTTCTTGAAAACATCTCGGTTGAAGAAAGAAAAATCCCCTTTTCAATGGCGGCGAAAGATCAATCCAATTTCCAAGATTTCTTGCCCCTGATGGCGGAGAAGCTCGGAGGAGATGGCCTGATTGGGGAATTGTGCAGTGGGTTTCAGTTATTGATGGATTCCGACAAAGGGGTTATTACGTTTGAGAGTCTTAAGAAGAATGCTGCTTTGCTGGGGCTCCAAGGGTTGTCTGATGATGATCTTTATAGCATGGTGAAAGAAGGAGACTTTGATGGAGATGGAGCTTTGAATCAGATGGAGTTTTGTGTGTTGATGTTCAGATTGAGCCCTGAGTTGATGGAGCAGTCTCAGTTTTTGTTGGAAGAGGCTTTTGAACAGGAAGGTTTCCAAGATTGTAACTTTTGTTTGTAATTATATTACTTTAACAAAAAATCTGGTTTATTTATCCAATTCTTGATGGCATGTAATTTTACGAATTGTTCAGTTGTTGTTTGGAGAGGATGAAATTTAATTTTTACAGAAACTAACAGAAGAAATGAAATTTGTTTGACGATGTGGATATACATCACTTTTTGTTCTTATGATTTGGGTCTACTGTTCTTCTATGTTGTTAACAGATTTCACGTTATAAAAGTGACCATGAAAATCCCAAAACAATAATTAAAAAATTGACTGTTGTAGAGCTGCTTGTTCCAGGACTCTTATCTTCAGAGTTCGAGTGTTTCTGTGGCATTCATATCAATAGCACATGTACATGAACCTCATTCTCTTTAATATATATGTAAGTTGTTTATTTTCTTCTAGTGTTGTTTATACACGTGTTAACCTTCTTGGTCATTTTCTATTACAAATTTTACTTTTTCTGTTCCTCTTTGTTTTTATCTGATGACATATGACTCCATGATCCCTTTTATGTCACTTTCTGAGTTTCATTTTCTTCTCTGGATGCCGTCGTCCAGTGTTCATTAGAAATTGAATGATTAAGACTTTGATTAGTAGGTGATATCCCATGTTCATTAAGCTTGGAAGACGAAACTTCTTCTTGCTTTATTAGTTGACTAGAAATAGTATGCAGGAAGTCACCATGAGTTCTAATTCTAAAGACCATGGGAAAAGCAAGATGCGATTGAAGGTAACCTTAATATTTTGATACAGGAGTCATGTTGGACCAATCAAAAAAACATCGCTTTCTTATTAAAATGTCCTCGTACGTTTGGTTTCCAGGTGACTACAAATTATGCTTATCAGTGTGTCACAGATGTTGATTTTAATTAAATTTTCCACCCAGACTAGACTTTTGAACCACATAGGTAGAAAGGTCTGGTAAATATCGGTATCAGCTCGTAAATGGAAGACTTCATATTTTGTCCTGTATGTTTCATGCTGGTATGTCCACCATAGCTCCTCAAATAATATTTGCTCTGAGGTCCTCAACCTCTTAGCAGACTCTTCCGTTCAAGAATAATTAGGATTCTATGAGTCCCTTGTCTCTGTATTGTTGCTTTTATATAGCTTCTTCGTTGTTGAAAATAGCTGCACTTAGTGACAGTATCAATGCATCCCAATCCCTTAAAGACGGAGAAACAATTGTTTCAAATGGAGGAAGTTTTGAGCTGGGATTTTTCAGTCCAGGTAGTTCAAAGGGTCGATACTTGGGAATTTGGTACAAGAATATCCCAGTCAGAACAATTGTTTGGGTTGCGAATAGGCAAAACCCTATTCAAGATTTGTCTGGTTCATTGAAGATCAACAGAACAGGCAGTCCTGTACTTTCTAATGGGACTAATACTGTGGTTTGGTCAACAAGTTCGACAAGAATAGCTCAAGATCCATTGTTACAGCTTTTAGATTCTGGAAATTTTGTCATGAGAGATATCAAAGACGGTAGTGCAGATATTTACTTGTGGCAGAGTTTTGATTATCCATCTAATACGTTGTTACCTGGTATGAAGCTTGGATGGGACTTGAGAACTCATATTAACAGGCGTTTAACTTCATGGAAGAGTCCAGATGATCCATCTCCTGGAGAACTAGACAATGGCATAGATCTTGATGCATATCCCCAGGTAGTCTTGCGCAAAGGCAACAAAACGTTTTTCCGAGGGGGTCCGTGGAATGGTCTAAGATTTAGCGGTGCTCCTGAATTGAAGAAGAATCCGGTATTCGACTTCAAATTTATATCTAATCAAGATGAGGTTTACTACACATATGAACTCCTGAATAAGTCAGTGATCACAAGGTTGGTTTTGAATGAGACCACTTTGTCGCGTCAGCGTTCTGTATGGGTGGAAGCAGAGATGTCTTGGAAGATCTATTCTTCAGTACCTCGTGACTATTGTGACACTTACGGTTTATGTGGCCCTAATGGAATATGTGTTATCAGTGACTCGCCTGTTTGCCAATGTTTAGAAGGTTTCAAGCCAAAGTTGGTCCAGAGCTGGAACTCTATGGACTGGACACAAGGATGCAACCTCGACGAACCATTGGACTGCACAAAGAAACATGATTTCATCAAAATTTCGGGCATAAAACTGCCAGAAGTAACATATACTTTGGTAAACAGAACCATGAATTTGAGGGAATGCAAGTTGGCATGCTTGAAGAATTGTTCTTGTATGGCTTACACAAACTCAGATATCAGTGGACGTGGCAATGGATGTGTCCTTTGGTTCGGTGATCTGGTTGATATTAGACAGTTTACTGATGGCGGGCAGGATCTCTATATACGAGTGCCATCTTCAAATCAAGGTTTGTCTTACTTATTTATTGCCAATACTCAGTGCTTTGATGTGGTGGAGTACACTTATCCCGCAGTCTTGAAAATTAAACTTATAGTTACAAACATACAAATTGGACTTGTATGTGTACTGATGATCGATATTGTATATTTTGACAGCAAACAGGTCTTGGGTGATAATAGTTTTGGTTGTAGTTCCCATTGCTTTTATATGTGGTTTTCTTCTTCTCATCTGCTATCTTTCCAGACAAAAGATGAAGGCGACAGGTAATTTGTTTAACTTCGAGATTTTTTGGTAATCTCAAATTATAAACCAGACATTTTTGAGTTAAAATGGTCTTCTGTCCAAACGAGGGTCTTAATTACCAGATATGTTCAAATAATTTGTTAATCTTTTATAAACTATTCTAAAATCCAACTTGCAAAGTAGGTGAAGATGAAGAACGTTGTCTCAATGATGTATCCCAAGGAGAAGATTTGGGCCTACCCTTGCTTGACTTGGCAACAATTGCCCATGCCACTGACAACTTCTCAGCGAACAATAAGCTTGGTGAAGGTGGTTTTGGACCTGTCTACAAGGTGATCTTACAAGTTGAATTCTACTTTCCTTATAACATGACTAATATATTCATATTTTAACATGTCAATTATAAAACAAAGAAACAAACGAGAAAGTAGAACTTCTTGTGGAATATTACCCACTAACTAAAAAATTGTCCAACTTCCAGGGTTTACTAGTTGATGGGCAAAATATTGCTGTGAAGAGGCTATCAAAGAGTTCAGGACAAGGGCTAGACGAGTTCAAGAATGAAGTGAAACTGATTGCAAAACTTCAGCACAGAAATCTTGTGAGGCTTCTTGCTTGTTGCATTGAAGGGGACGAGAAAATATTAATTTATGAATACATGCCCAATGGAAGTTTGGACGCATGTATCTTTGGTTTGTGTTCGAGAATCTTGTGATTATTTTTTTTTTTTCTCTTCTGGTTCACTTTGCCATTGTTACATAAATAATTATTGTGGCAGTGGCTGAACTTGATTCTGAAATATCAGGTCAATCAAGAGGGTCACAATTAGATTGGTCCAAGCGCTTCAACATCATTTGTGGCATTGCTCGGGGTCTTCTCTACCTTCATCAGGATTCAAGATTGAGAATCATCCACAGAGATCTCAAAGCAAGTAATGTTTTACTTGATGATGCTTTGAACCCAAAAATCTCCGATTTTGGGATGGCAAGAACTTTTGGAGGGGATCAAAGTCAAGATAATACACAAAGAATAGTTGGAACATAGTATGTAACGATCTTAAAATACCAGCTTATGCTGCTTGATTCATCATCTTATGAAGTAAATGGTTTCCTCTGGTGTTTTTTGCAGTGGCTATATGGCACCAGAATATGCTTTCTATGGTTTATTTTCAGTGAAATCTGATGTTTTCAGCTTTGGCATTCTACTATTGGAGATCGTTAGTGGAACGAAGAATAGAGGGCTCAACCATCCTCAGAACTACCACAATCTAATAGGATATGTGAGTTGCATGACATTTTAGAGTCAAAAAAGGATATTCTTTATTCTTCTTCTTGAGTTGCTTTTAAGACATTTTCTCTGGTTAGGTATGGCAGTTATGGAAAGAAGGCAGGCCGTTAGAATTGATTGATCCATTGTTAGACAATGTGCTCGTTCAACTTGAAGCAAAACGATGCGTTCATGTGGGCATCTTATGCATCCAGCAGAATCCAGATGACAGACCGAATATGTCAACAGTGGCTCTGATGTTGAACGGAGAGAGTAAGCTACCACAGCCAAAGGAGCCCGGTTTCCTGCTAGACATAATTCCAAGTGAAAAACCTTCGATGTCAAGCAATAGCACGTATTCAGTCAATGATTTTACAATTACGAAGTTGGAGAGCCGCTAGAGATTGATTGGCAGACCAACCGCGCAAGTATGTGACGGACAACAATGCAAACCAGACATGGATAACTAACTACAAACAAAATTACAGACCGGTTCTATGAAGTCATCTTTTGGTTTTTTTAATACACACATTGGGTAAGTTTGATGTATATATGCTATACAAAGTGACTATCACTTTGCTTGTGAAGCTTCCTTATGCTTGAGATTATGATCCAACTTACAAGATGAAATTTCCTTTTTTTCTCTTCTGAAAGATAACTTCATTTGGTAGACATAATTTTTTCTCTCTTTTTTCTTATTTTTGAGGAGATATGTTAGACAGAACTGGCAAAATGTGAATGGATAAAAAAGGCCAAGTGTGAATATTTGAGATTTCTTAACAAGGGAGAAAAACAAGGCCATGAAATCATGAAAAGGGGAGTTGGGGTTGGCTTCTTGATGCAAAAGCCGATTCTTCTTCACTCCTTTTGTGGGGCCCTTTTGCTATAACGAATTATCAACTCTAACTTGGTACGTATAAGAAACGAAAACAACTAACTCCATTTTAATACGGTATTACTAATTTATTCACTATATCACATTTTACATAATTGTTGGTGTAAATATTATCCAAAATTGATCTTAAACCAGATGCCAACCTTAATTGATAACTAGAATTGTGACAGATCTAAAATAATTAGATTAAATAACAAATCTAATGGCGCTGCATGTATTTTATTTTCATCCATGCAAAATATATATTTAATAGTATAATTTTATTTATGATTTATTTGATTAACTATGTGTGAGACTAAAATTGAAACAAAAATAGGCATGTTTCATCTGTTGTTTTAAAAATAATCATCATATACTACGTGTATCAAATGAAATTATTATTTCTCAAAGTAACAGGAACTCTTATGACTTTAAACAAAAGCTCGAAATCAATATTCAGGGTTGTGAAGGCAGCTAAGAGCTTTGACTTGACACTTTCCCACACTTGCTTAAAGATTACAAATATCACAGTCTTCTTTTTCACTCAGAAACTAAACTTTAATAAAGCAATTCAAAGTGATTAAATTACCGGCAAAACCTCAAGTATTCAACATTATAAATTAAAACTCAATGAAACAATAATGACTCAAAATAAAATGATGATGAGCGTGACAACAGCCCATCATCATTCAAGTCCACAACTTCAAAGTCAATTCAACTCCAAATCAAACCTTGCCATCTCATTTCAAACTTGAATAATAATTTTTCAGTTAATTTGGATTTAAGCGTGAATTAACTATTATTAGGACGTGCAAATTATAAGATTAGTGCGTATTTTAATTATCTTTATTTAATTAAAGTTCAACTATATTATATAATAGATTATTTCATTGGGATTTGATTGAATATTTTCCCAATCTTGATAATATTATTATATTAATATAAAATATAGGTGTGACTATTTAATTGATATTTATTCTGCCAGAAGAATTATTGCAGTTTGAAGCACAATTAATCAAAGGTTTTGGACTATAAATTGGATGGCCCATTCGAAAGCCTCATTCTCTTTTTTTGTCCAACACATTCATTTCCATTTTTCAGGAGAGAGAAACTCAAGTATTTGCGTTATCAATGGCCACCAAAGTTTACATTCTGTAAGTGTGAATTTTCTGATATTCTCATGTTTTTCCTTTTCTTTTTAAATTAAGATTACTTCTGTGTTGATTTTGGATGTATAAACTGATGAATTTAGTGACGCTGTGATTCCCGAATTTCTGTGTCGAGCCTTTCGAATTTTGAGGCCCAAGTGATTCTTTGGAGTTGTGATTCTGCAGATTTTCTCTTTTGCTAACATTTTTTGTTTTAGTTTTTTGATATCTTTGTTTTGATTAGCAGTAAGTGTATTGCAGAATTCTGAATAACAGAAGAGAACTGATCTAGGTTTATTAAGTTTTATTAGTTAGACTGATGAATTGATGAATTTCTCTGATATTTTTTGTTTCAATAGCTGAGGATGTTTTGCTATATCTGTAAGCAATGATTCACTTGAGCTAGTCAATGATCTGAAGAAATTGAGTCTTTTAAGCATGGATTGGGATTAACAATTTTTTGCCTCTACTGTGGATATTATATCATATTGTTAAGCTTTATGATGTCTAACTGTGCCTAGGCCCCAACAAACCTTACCTAGGCTAGGCTCTAGTCGGATGCCTGCGCGACACCTAGTCCGACATCATTGTTTATAGTACTTTCATTCTTCGTACAATGACATGTTGAAGGCTTAAATATCTCAAAATAAACGTTTGAGAAAATCAAGTTATCCCAAATTCTGAATTCTTTGTTTCCTTAACTTCTGGACTCTGACTTGATCTGTTACGTACTTCCAAGATGTTGTTCACTGATTAGTTGAACTGATATTTTCTGTAATTAAAGAGCTTGAACTGATGTTGTTCAGTGTTTTAGTCTTTTTAATTTGAACCTTTTTTTATCAGTGGTTATAGTAAATAGGGATTTTCAAAGTAAATTGTTATTGAGCTAAACACACGTTGGCCCCATCTTGCAATGAGAGCATGTCATTTGCTTCAGCCAAATGAATAATGATTCTTGTGTGGGTTGGAGTTCTAAAAACACAGAATATTTTTTTTCCAATGTATGATGCATGAGTATGGACTAAAAGTACTCATGATATTGGGTGTCAGTTTTACATAGTAGAAAGTTTCAGAAAAAAAACTATACTTCTCTGTTGGTACGATGAATGGCTTTGATGATCCTGCTCTAACCCATTACAGGTACTATTCTATGTATGGACATGTGGAGAAACTGGCTGAAGAGATCAAGAAGGGAGCTGCATCAGTTGAAGGAGTAGAGGCCAAACTATGGCAGGTAGGAACTCTCTTCATTCACTATCTTTGTTTAATGTGTTGAATAAAACATGTTGACTTTTTCTTCGTTTTTTGTCATTGTATCCACTATTCTTAGATGCAACAGAATAAGAATAGAATCTTGTAAGTATCAAGGGGTACTTCAACGAAGAAGAATTTTACACACATCACCTTTAACGGATTGACTCCTCGTTGAGTGTTTGAATTTAAATTATGTGCTTTGAAAGTGTATCTGACAAACTCTGTAATCTGAACAATACATGGAAGTCCACCATGCAATGTAGCTGCACGAGCACTGTCAGGAGAACAAAAAGATTACGGATTTAACTTGAAACTTATAGAATCATTTCCTTCTTGGCTTGAAATTACAGACTTGGAGCAATACTGACAACCCTTTTCCTCATTTCATATTTTAAGTCTTTTTGTATATTGCAGCTTTGTTATAAGAATTTTGTACTTTCAATAATTATATAACAGGTCCCTGAAACACTACCTGAAGAGATTCTCACAAAAATGAGTGCACCTCCAAAGAGTGATGTACCCATTATCACACCTAATGAACTTGCTGAGGCTGATGGCTTCATATTCGGCTTCCCTACTAGGTTCGGTATGATGGCTGCCCAATTCAAAGCATTTTTTGATGCTACTGGAGGCCTGTGGAGAACACAGAAACTCGCTGGCAAGCCTGCTGGGATCTTCTACAGCACGGGATCTCAAGGCGGTGGCCAGGAAACTACAGCGTACATCCACCTTCAATGATCTATTTTAATTTATTTGTTTTTCGAGTCAATATCGATCCATTTTTTCTATGTTCAGAGTCAGTGAGTCGCTGGAGGAATGCATATCATCTACCATGCACAAAACACAACATTGTTGTGGGTGTGAAATGGCATCGTTTCACATAGAAAAATAGTCAGCTTGTAAGCTAACTGTGTTAGATAGCTCATAATCAGTCAGCCTGTTAACTAACACGAGCTAACTGATTTTTAGTTAGTTAACTCACAAGCTACTGATTTTCCTGTATGAAACGGTGCCCTTTACACCACATCAACAGTTGATATGTTTCATACCACAGAGAGCGGCACAAATGCTGATTCTATCTATTGTTGAATCAATTGCAGATTGACGGCTATCACTCAGCTCGTTCACCATGGAATGATCTTTGTGCCCATTGGATACACGTTTGGAGCTGGCATGTTTGAAATGGATAAGGTGAAAGGTGGAAGTCCTTACGGAGCTGGAACTTTTGCTGGAGATGGCTCAAGAAATCCAACAGAGCTTGAAATGGGGCAGGCTTTCCACCAAGGCAAATACATTGCCACAATTGCCAAGAAACTGAAGGGAGATGCTTAATCTTTTCCACAAACTCATATATACACTTTTCACTTATGTGATCTTTTACCCTCTATTGAAGTATCTACCTATTTGTTTTATAAGATGCAAGTGTATTTCTTGCTTCGTTGCATATGTTCTATTCAATACAGTGATTATGCCAGTGTTGAAAAGTTTGCCTACCTTGAAACTAAATTTGTGCACGCTAATTATTTGTTGCAATGAAACTGTTGAATCTTGAAATTATGTTTTATGGTTATAGTCTTATAGCAAGAGGAACACTCAGGTTTTGTTAAAATTTAAGTCCATCTGCTTCTTGCATGATTTGTTTGAGCAATTCTGTGCAGAATGTTGTCTCTATAATGTTTCATGCTAAATTTCATATCAAAATGTGCCATCTTATAATGCTATCAATTTCCTTTCAATCTTCAGTTTTTGTGTGTATCATATCATATGGTAGGTATTAATGAAATAAAACACACGATCAATGTATATATTGACACTGTATTAATTTTCAAATTGTTCTCCCAACTATAACAAAGAAAAAAAAAAGAGTACCATGACTCTGTTTAGAAATTTATTTATTTTAACAAAAATGGAACAGATTTATTGCATGTTTTCCCAAATAAAAGAAAGTTAAAGAATTAAATTAGCTGTATGAAGCAGATGGGTATTCTGTAAAGTTTTATCAATTATTGGTGCTCATTCATATTCTTTAATAATCTTTTAACATCATTTCTAATTAAACCCCATTAACAGAGCATTAAAGTTGTTCTACTTTACTGACTCAGGTTTTTTTTTTTTTTTTTTTTAATTAGAGTTGGAATTAAAAAGTCATTATATTAATTTTAAATAATAAAATATCCTGATTGTGCTTCTTGTGACAAACTAATTAGATAATCCGGTCAAGTTTTACCATTAAATGATGTTTTGGATGATGCATGGCAAGAGAAAAGTAAACACAAGGATTGACCTCCTGTAAGGAAACATGAACCAAATATGTACATATACATACATGGAGGGAGAGAGAGAGAGAGAGAGAGAGGGAGAGAGAGAGAGAGAGAGGGAGAGAGAGAGAGAGAGAGGGAGGCATATTTACATGACAGCAAGACACAAGAATTTATGCTTAAACATGGATAAACTTTTATGAAGAGTAAAAACAGCATAAATGAGATTGTCCCTTCGAAATGTCCCCAGCTTAATTGTAAAACGTTTTACCATTAATCATACAACAAATCAGGCAATAAAAACAAATTCCTTTTTTTTTTTTGGACAAAATACATGATTTTTAGAATTTATAGAGATAGATATTGCAATCAGATGATGATGGTGTTGGAGGATAATCATGATTAACGCTATATATATATTCAATGTTGAGATGCTTTCTTTTTGTACTGGTTTACGCTTCTAAGCAAAGCTATGATATATATCTCTTTAAAGAAATATTCCAGAGTACTTGATGATGGCTATATATGTGTAGGTGTCACTACATCTACTTCTAGTAATTAGTGTTGCAAATCCTTTTAAGGTTTATGATATTGCCATACCAATTATAGTTCTGTTTTAATGAGTTTTTAATTGTAGGAAACAAGAAGAATATTTCTGATAAAAGCTTTAACAATATTCTGTCAGTCCTGGAGTAGTCACAATATACACTAGTGAGTGATACATATGAATATAGTTTTATTGATCACTTAACTTGATATACTTTTTTGTTTCCTTTTAGTGAGTAATTTTGCATTTTGAATCATCTAGCTACTTCATTCATATTTAATAATATAATTATGATTATTATACTAGCTACCAGACTTGCACTATTGATACAATACTAAATATTAAACAAACACAGTGATGATTAAAGGTGAAAATAAAAAATAAATCTCTAGTACTCATTGTGAAACTGAATATCAATTCCCACCATATGAAAAGGTCATGATGAGGTGCAAGATTGTCATCTCTTTCCACACGGGGAACAAATAAGAACCAAATTATACTCCCAAAAAACATAAAATTAAGCAATTATCAACCTAATAACTGATTCAATTGGTACAAAAACAAAACAAAACAAAAAAAATCTCATATTTCCACACAAGCAATAAACAATTATCATCTTAAGGTATAGATAGAAAATAGAGACTGAGTGCTAACTACACTCATACCTTCCAATGAAAGCAGTTGTGTGTGACCATTGGATTAAAAGCACAAAGGCATGGCTGATGGCTCCACGGTTGAATTTCTTTATTACAAATCGTATTCTATTTTATATGCTAACTCTTTTAATTCACATCGATCGAGTGTATGACAACAATGTCGTCATTATATACATAACTTACATAATAAAACTCGATATTAAAATAGAGAATCGCATATGTATGTACGTGCGTAAACTTTCCATTCAGGTCGAAGAAAGAATATGTTTTAAAAGTAAATAATAAAAAGAAATAAAAATGGTGATTAAAAGGGATGTGCCAATGCACAAATGGGGCCACCTCCTCTCTGACTTCCCACTAACATATATTCCAAACATATAAACAATTCAAAAGTGAGATTTCCAATCAAATCATCTCCCAACTCCCTCTTCTGGAATTCAATTATTCCCTTTCATTTCTCTTTAGAATTTTATACTAAAGTTAACTACTGTGCCAGCTCCCTGCAAGTGTATGTATACCACCAAAAGCTACTTCCTTTGTGTTATATTTTTATTACTTAATTAGTTAGCTACAAACAACAAAATATTTGTACTCTCTAATCATCTAGCTAATCTATATATTTCAATTATTACAAGAGTAATTAAAATATATTTAGCATTCAAATGTTCCCTAGCTATAGCTAATCTTGGCCAAAGCTGCATCATTTTGCCTGTAGCCATGGCCCCAATAGTACAGTTAATTTTTCTATCTTCTATAATCACTCTCTTTGATCAGCATTTCTTTTCTTCTTTCGATGGCCTACGTAATTAGTAAAGCTTGATCATTTCCATGGCTGCTTATCTGTAAGTTCCACCAAATGTTGGTGTCCAAAAATCGACTGCTGTTTCATGAGTCACTGGGAAGGTGCTTGAAACTGGAACTAAACATAGCCCTCGACTTCTAAGATCTTGTCTTACCCCTTCACCATCCTTTGATTTATCAGAATTCTGCATAACAGATATACACTGATCATCTTGACTATTATTCATGGCATATAGACGAAAAATGGAAATTAAAAAAAAAATTGAAGGTTTTTTATATATGAACCTGTTGATTCTGTATGGGAGCTCCATTTTTCATGTAGGGAGCACTTAAGGCCTGGAATTTCACACAAGAAAAATAATACATTAAGGCATTAATAAATTTAATTTAGTTTTGGTGGAAATTGTGTTAGTGTTGTGTGATGATGATGAAGGAGACTTACACCAACTTGTTCATGGAGAAATTTTATGTACTCAATGGCTTCAGAGAGCACAGAAGCTGTATCAGTCTGTAAATTAAGAAAAGGAAAAAGATGGAATATTTGTTTGTTGATTGAGATGATGAATATGAGGAGATTTAAGTAGCTAAAATGATGAGAAAATTAAAAGAAGAGATTACTGGAATCCACTTGGAAAGTGATGAAGATTTTGAAGGAGGTATTAACCTTTCCAAAAGGTGAGACCAATTGTTGAAGTGCCGTTATTCTGTCTCCCATCTTCTCTTTCTTCACCTAATTAATCAACAACAATTAAACCTTAATCATCATTCTATCACTTAAACAAAACATGAAGAAGCAAGCACCCTAAACTTCAAAATCATGCATACCTTAAAAGCTGGCAAAGCCGAAGCCGAAGCACTCTCGTTTCGCACTCGTTTATTCGACGCTTCTGTGCTGTTCTTCTTCGTGGCCTCTAGCTTATTCTATTAAGATCATGGAAGAGAGAATTCATGAAGACACATAAATATCTTTTTATGAAACCCTAAAGTGGTATGATCATATGCATGATCTATAAAATAATTATATTGTTTCAAGTGTTCAATTACTACCTTTGGTTTTTCGTCGAAGGATGGAGCAGTAGGAATCTGCGATTGCAGCGCCGGAAAAAAGCTCGACCGGCCATCCGCCATGGCTGCGGTCGGCGCAGATGCATTCCAGAAGGGAGTGTTGTTAGTGAAATGCAAATGGTTGCTGCCGCCCGCCGCCGCCGGCTTCGGCGGAGATGTTCTCAGGAACTGAGGATACTTATTCACCGACGGCATCAGCTCCGCCGCGTAGCCGCCGGCCGGATACTGATAATTCATCATTTGCCGGTTCTGGTAGTTAGAGTGCTGCTGCTGATTCTCCGACAGCAACAGGCCATACGCGGCGGCGGAATCCACCTGGAAAGCGGTGTTTAAATTCTGCGACGTTATCGTGCTGTCATTCGAACTCGCCTGAGAACTGAACTGCTGTTGATCCAACGAAAACCCCCGGTTTATTTGCTTAAACTCGTTATCCGACGAAGCGCCGCCGCCGGAGTACAGTTTCTGCCGCCAGTGCTCTTGAGAAGAGGCGCCGCCGCCAGATTCCGGCTGAAAATTGCCGCTATTGGAACTCAAATCTTCCTGAAGCAACGATCGGAAACTGCTCTCAGCTTTTTCACCTCTACTTTACAGAATCAATCAGATGAGGCGAATCAATCAATTTAGGTTAAATGATTGTACGACTAATATGAAAATTAGCTTGGAAGGCTTACAACAAAGTTTGGTTCCAATCCATGGTTTGAGAAGAAAGGCCTAATCCCATCATCTGCATGTTGGGGTTTCCCAAAACGGCGCCGGATGGTTCATCGTGAGCGCCGCCTTGTAACACCATGGAGACGGCGGTGGTGGCGGTGGCGGAATCCATGGAGGACCTGTTCTTCATGTCGACCATTTCTGTGGGCCATCCATAGCTTGCTATAGCATTTAACGTCGTCGGAATCGAAGGCGCAGGCGTCGTTGCGCTGTCAAATCTGTTTCTGGATGAATCCCACCAGCTTCCACTTCCCAGCTGAAATTCATCCGCCATGGTTGGATGGATGGATACCTCGATCTCTTTCTGACTTTTATTTTTTTTTATTTCCTGTGAAATAAAAAAGAAATATATATGGAGATACTTCTGGTTGAAGACTCAGCTTTTACTTTTGTGTGGAAATCCTCTTAGATTTTTATAAAATTGAAATGAAACCCGAATGGCTGCATCTTGGTATTTATACTATTATCAAACTCAAGAAATAATTAGCAGAATTTGTGGTTGACTTTTATCTGACTGATTTGACAAAAGAAAGGAAAGGTCATTTTGAAAGCAAATTCCCTGCTTAGCCAATTACCTCACTAGTTTCTCTATTCCATATAAATTAGATTATTATTAATATAAACATGACTGATGTGGGTGTTTTTGGATATTATTAACATAATATTTTGTATTAGTAATTTTAGATTAAGGCCGTTTCGAGTTTTCTCGGGAAATATTATTGTTCTTTAGTGATTATTTCTCTTAAATTTCGTGAATTCTTGAGAAATGCTTTTGTATTCATCAATGACATCTATACATTAAACATATTAGGATAAAAGATGGAACCTTATATATATACATACGAGAATATATCCAACTGGCATGATGAAGAGAATTTGTGTCTTCCTTTGTCTTTATCATTTCCAATAGTGCTAATTTATCTATTCATTTGGTTATTTTCTTCAATATTAAAAAGCTCTTATTTTTTAATTGTTTGGGCTAATCATGCCAAACAGGCTCTTAGACAGTGTTGAGTCAATATACCATTGACGTTATAAGACAAAAGCTTACACGTCATAACCATAAATAAGAACTATATTCTACCAAAATGACTAGCAAGAGGGTTTCCTTTTTTGTATTTTTAGGTATTCTCGACTTATTTAGAAAAAAATACCCCTTTTGAGAGGTGTAAAGCTATATTATTATTGGCTAATTAGTGAATTAAAATTATAAGATTAATTACTAATGAAATTCCAAACAAAATAATATTTGGTATGGTATTATTTAAATGATTTATTTGCTGGCCAGAGAATTAGGACTACTTGAAGACTTGTCCCACATTCATATGTTCAATGATTTCTGATTTTAAAATGTAGTCACCAGTCCACTCACTAACACGAGTGGGCATATTGTTGTACTCTATACTCTATGGTACTATTTTTAAGGGCTTGAATAGTGTTAAACTCGCCATTTCATTCAATATGGATATTCTTCTTATATTAATTTCTTTTTTTTTCCCACTAACACATGTCATGAATAAATATAGTAATAACGTCATAATCAGAAACAGCTCAGAAGAATAGGCAACTAAATTGAACACATGACACCCCCCTTTATGAAGGGCAATCCTGACAAAATACGTGTTAAAATCATTTTTTATCTTATAATTATCACGATTTTTAATTTAGTCTTAGAATTTAAAAATACGGTCGATTTCAATTTAATTTTTATTTAGAAATTTTGAATTTTTTCAAGTAATTCAAATTCTTATTAGAATTTTGATTTTGGCATTCCACCAATAAAAATGTGACATGCATGTAACATTTTCCGATGAAATTTGTTAAAATTGGACGAAAATTGAATATTCTTAATTTGTAGGACTCAATTGAAAATCGTGATAAATAAAAGACCAAAATCGAAAGACACCATAGTTATGTGATCAAAAAATTAATTTTAACCCATATCATAATTATTGGCATGATTAATACACATATAGAGAACTTGTATATTTACCCCCATTTATTATGCATGGTTTTAAATATTATTAAGGTTTTTCAGCCCAAAAAAAAAAAAAAGTATTGCACCCAACATTTCTAACCTTTTTAATTAAAAAATAAAAAAAAGATTTTAAACTAAATATACTATTGTCTTCTAGTAATCCTTAGTAATGAGGAACAAGGGAAGTTCGCATTTATCATGTTAAAGTGGTGGAGTCAATATCAGTGACTAATACCACCAGATTCAATTTTACAAAGGCCATCATCACCACCACCATCATCATTCATCTCTCTCTCTCTCTCTCTCTCTCTCTCTCTCTCTCATAAGGCTCCTGAAGCAGGTGGTCATGACAATAAACATGTGAGTGTGGAAACAGGATATTGTTATTGAGTTTCAATTTTGACATTAATCATATATATATATATATATATATATATACAACTTGTATGTCTGCCCCCATGGATACATTTGTATATCTATATAGGAGGACCACGATTCCATTATCGGACTAGTGCATATGTTTATTGGTCTGCTTAAGTGAATTATGAATATACTTAGCCAGCTTTAAATTATGACATGATTGCAGGTTGTATCAATAACTATTATTAGGAAGAGATGAATAGAACTCCCTCATCCACAATATTTCGGTTGAAATCTGTCTTATGAGGAGTTTGAACCTATGATGTCGAGGATTTCTCCCCACATCACTACAGTCTTTACCAATTTGGCTATGTCCCTAAGGACGTTCTCACAATAATTGTTTTTATATAAAAATTGATCGTTCTTTATTTCATCTTTCTTAATGTGTGTGAAAACACCTAAATCGACATTTGTTTAGGACATCAGGAATTTTTTTTTCCCTTCAAATATGCATTATTAATATATAATGGTACAAATAATCATGTTAACGGTCAGCATTACATATGTAGATTACTAGATTAATATGCCAACATTCATCATTGATATATAATAATATATAAAATTAATCCAAAAAAAAAAAAAAACTATTGCCCTTTCTATAATTATCACCAAATTTTCAAATTTTTTTTTTAATTTACATGGATGAAGGTGGAAATTTTACAATTTAGTCATATTTAAAACTTTGCGATATGTACAAAATTCCAAAATATATATATATATATATATATATATATATTTTTTGTTATCTGTTTCGATTTTTTTTTTTTTTTTTGTTAACTTGGCTACTTTCTAAGTATTGAACACCATGTTAAAAAATTATACATGTATTAATTCATATTGATTTAATATTTATCTATTAAAAAAGTTACACAAAATACAACACATGCATTTATATAAAACGACACGTAAAAAATGGGATAGTCCTTTATCTACCATAATTAATATAGTGATTTAATTTTCTACGTACTTTTCTACCATAATTCAATAAAATGATAAATTTATTTTTGTTGATAAACATAAATGTAATAATGATGAGACAAATTTACCATCACATCAGTTCTTTTGCACTATTTCACATACGAGCAAACACTATTTGAGTCAATTTATTAAAATTATGGTAAAAAAGTTATATTATATGATAAAAAAATTCTTTATTTGATTTAGTGGTATTTTATGATTTTTTTTAAATGGTAGGTTTGACGGTGAATTTAGCAGGTTCATGAAAAGACATGAAAGTTCGGTTACAGCTAAGAAAAGTATAAAATAATAATAATAATAATAATAATGATTAAAATAATAAAGAGATTTAAATAGATGGTATTTGAAAATGAAATTAATGAGGTTTGATGTCAAAAGCAGTGGCAGAGGTGAATCCATTTCCACCTATGTATATTGAATAAGCATTTAATATGTTGCTATCTTCTTCAAAGGAGTATTAAAATAGTGCAAGTATCTATGTAAAAAAAGATGGTGGAGGAAAATGTGACTCAAAACGGTGCCGTCACTCCGATTTTGACCTTTGGGCAAAATAAGTCAACGGAGTGGGGATCCACGCGGCTGCGCGTGCGGATTTAGGGCCCACTAACAAGACCTCAGAGTCAGAGCCCGAGAGCGACGTCGTGTCGTGTTACAAAGCATTCCTAACACAGATCATTTCGTCACACCATCTTACTATTTTTATTTATATCTTCTCCTATGTTCACACCACCCTTTCTTACCCTCATCGATTTTGACTTTTGATTCTATGACATAGTATTCAAATATTAATTGTTGCATTCTTTGGTAGACTTTTGATTTCATATCTATAAATCTGATTATTTGA
This sequence comes from Scutellaria minor, assembly GCA_954870855.1. NCBI lineage: Eukaryota > Viridiplantae > Streptophyta > Magnoliopsida > Lamiales > Lamiaceae > Scutellaria > Scutellaria minor. The sequence continues at coordinate 9,800,648 of OX940727.1, forward strand.
TATGAGTCAATTCATAATTCATACATAAATACTAAAAATGAGTTTGATTTTTAGGTAATTGGATTATCTCTCATTAAACTATATCTGTAAAAATATTTGTATGTTTATGATCATTTATTTCCTATTTATGTAATTTTTTAGACTATTTTGTTTGGTTTCAAACATTTTGTAATATTAATTATGTCACTTGTCACAGTTTCTCCAAAAACCTCTAAACCTTAACAATGAAAAAACAAAGCAATTGCACTTTTTTTTATAATTGTATCACATTATTATTTAATTGTAGTATAGATATTTCTTGACTAGAAGTTCATTTTCAAACGTTAAAATAAAATGAGCTTAATAATAATTCCAAAAGGCTTTTTTATTTACCTAGCATATTCAAACATTTAATAAATTAACTATCTAAATAGCTTGTAAACTAAGTAGGGTTGTGGGCAGTGCAGGATAAAACTATATATTATATATTGAAAATATCTAGTAATTTAGTGGTACTCCAATGTGGACAGCATAAAATAGAAACGTCAAAAGCCATGTCCAATACGTACGGATTCTGACTAAATTATTGGAGAAATTAAATGAGAATGATATACATTTTCCCAAGGGCGGCTACATGAGAATCCTTTATATACATTTTCATAAATTTGTTTAAATCATATTAAATGATATTTTGTTCAAGAAATAAAAAGTAAGTAGAAACATATTGTCTCATATTTGTAAGTAAAAAATTCTTTTACTTTATGTTAGATGAGTAGAAAATTCACCACATCCTAATTCTAATATACTTGTTTTGCAAAATTTGTGTGTGCCTTTGACCTTTTAAAAAAGATAAAATTATCTTTGACTTTATGTATACTTAATTAATTATTAGAATATATACCACATTATATAATTCCAACATTTATTTTGATAACCTTATATAAGCACATAACTCTAACTTGTGTTGCTCCAATGCAGAATGGTATAGGTTAAGGATGCTTCTAAATTAACTTTCAACCACCCCTTCCACGAGCACACCTACCAAGGAAACTCAAATCCATGTCGATCCATATCACTTGTTAGAATCCAATATTAATTACAATTATTCCAAAAGTGTTATTTGATTATTAGTAGAAGTATAAATCTATTTACTAGTTTTCAGCATTTCAAACAGTACTTTGGATTTTTAATATTTTTTCACTATAACAGTTAGATAAATGAGCACATTAAACTATCTCAATTGTTCTACTTACATTAATGAGAAATATTATGAAATATTATTTTTAATACAAATAATAATGCAGATTATTAAGAATGAATGAATCAATATATTAATATAATATAAAAATTGCAATGTTTTTTGTGCACTAATTAAATGCCCAGCACACAACTTTGAACACCCACGGTATGATTCGGTGATATTGGTCGGGTACTCTTAAAATCATTTTCTGTTCTTCCCGTAATTAAACAAAAGTGTTAAATTTGTTCACTTTCAACGTCAATACCCCATTTGTGTAAAATAACGAATTATAATGCAAAAATCTGTACAATATATTCGATCGAAAGAAAATACAATTTACGTGCTACTTCCTTCTTTTTTTTTTTTTTTCTAAGGTTATTCCATAATAAATAATTTTTTTTTTTTGATATAGAGTATATAATTATGCACATAAAATAATTATACTATGCTTTTAATTAATGCTCTTCATATAGAGAAGATCAAAAAGGAAAGTCAAGGCAAGGATAAAAAAAAATTGTAATGCTTCATGATAGTTTAAAAACTATAAATATAGTATAATTTTAGTGTACTTAATATTTATGAGAGAATGCTCACACGTCCACTGTATTAATATGTCACTGTATATATATATCACTGCTGATGTGTAATGTGTAATTAAAGACCTTATTTCTTTAAATTTTCTAATTTGAAATTAATAATTGTGTTCAAGTATCAATAAATTAATATGACTCGATATTTATGTAAGAAAATGATAAATGTATACCGTGTGCAACTCTTAATAAGTCCACCGATGACATGTAATGATCTTATTCCCTTATTATATGGAAAGTGAAATTAATAGGTATTCTAGATTTTTGACACATCTATCGCGGGCACATCTTAACATGTCTACGATGGATAGGGTAATAGGGTTGTGTGTATATATATATATACACACACTTAATATTTATTTACAAATTGGACAGAGTATTATATATGTACTTGATATTTATGGGACGATTTATTTAATTTAAATAAGAAATACTAGAAGAGATAAAATGGATTGTGAATAGATGCCATGATGACTGAAATGGAGTAGCGCAAATTGCGGCATATATACTAGGTTTTAGGCCCATTAATGTCCAATGATTCTCTTTTAAATTACTTTAGAAGAGTTAGCTTGCTTGCTCATGATGAAATTCTACAATTGTCTTCACTCATTTCTCCATTTCTAATAGATCGATTAATTGCAACCATACATTATAGTTTTTTCTTGTCTTTATTATACAGATATATATATATATATATATATGCTTATAAGAGAGCCTAACATGATTATCATATATCATTCTCCAAATATGTAAAGTGTGGTGGACCGTGGATATGCATTATATATTGCTTTCTCATTATTTCCATAATAATATACAGATATAAAACTTAACTACTAATTGGATTCAACTAAAAGATATATATGCTTAATTAACAAACGTTGTCGCTAATAATTCTAGGGCTTAATTGATAGTTTTCATGGAACAAGACTTGATGCATTTACAATATGGTAAGGTGTAGATTGAATTTTTTTTAAAGTTATTAGTAAGTTGTTCTAATTTTTTTTTCCTTTTCTTAATAATTTGTTAATTGACTGGAGAAATGAGTTAAGATAAAACGATGAAGGTCTACTCATAGCTTCAAATGTCTCTCACAGTTGATTTTGGCGTTGGGTCTTCACTTTATATATAGCAAATCTTTGGACTCCTCTTAAAGTCCTTTTCAGATGCAAACTAAAATAATTTTATTAATAGTCTATATTCTTACTATTAAATAAGATATTAAAGTATTCAGTGCATATATGATATAGTTCAGGATTATAATAAATGAATGACAGATTATCAATACATTGTTTAGATCAATTGTAGATTAGTCCTTTATAAAAATGCATTCTTAACGTTTTGGTCGATGTACTTACAAATAAAAGAAAGAAAATGCATCCCTAACATTTAGATACAATTGCAAATTGGCTCTTAATCTTCTTGTTGGTGCAAAACACACGAAATTTAACTTTTAAAACATTTTATAATGAGTTTACTTTCAGTACGTATTATATTATGATATACCGTGACACACTGGATACATCATTTTATTTAAATATTAATGTAATCCTGTCAATAATTTATTTTCATCTTAAACCTAAACATTAGAAGCATTAATTTAAAGAGAAACAAAAACAAAAACTAGAGTTCCACCAAAAATTTAATGACGTCATAATTTGGTAATGATGAGAGAAGCATAAGGTGTAGAAAAGACAAAAGAGACAAGTCGGCTAAATCTTCCAACAAGTAATCATATCTCCTAATTAATTTCTCAATCTTTGTATCAACGGAGCATGTCAACCACGAGTCTACCACAAAAATACTCCTATTTAATCGGGTCGGGTCAAATCAACGGACCAGATCATCACTCCTCTATTTCTTTCTTTGTTTTATTTAATTCACATCCTCATGCTACCTAAAATCCAATATCCTGCTTTTGGTTCGTGCAATAACTATAATTAAAAAAATGGAATAAAAGTAGCAGTAAAAGGAAAATTTATTTATCTTATCGTGAATATATTTTCAAGTTTCAATTGCTAATATGCAAATAATATGTTTTTTTTTATAATTATGTAATATAAAATTTATTAGTATATTAAATATGTGTATATATTAAAATATATACCCATGATGATAATCAAATGAGAAAAAAGTTGTTTCAGTTGAGATATTTATACAACAATGGGATCCTAAATGATATTAAGATCCTAGATTATAATCATTAAGTGATTATTGATATTTCATGGGATTGAATATTTGGAAAAGAAAAAAAAAATTCACCTCAAACCAACAAGCATGTCACATCGTTGAGTCATAGATCAATATTAATTAATTTCAACGGTAATATTATATTTAAGGACTGTCAGCTGCCATGATTTTGAATGTTGACTTAGGGAGAGGTCAGCTTCTTTATCTCCTTAATTTTTCTTTTACTTTCTTTCTTTAATTATAAAAAATTTGGTAGGATTGAGATGAAAAAATATTCAATTCATCAGTGCGAAATGATGATTTATCATATACATTATTCATGGATAAATATTGTATACATAGTTACTGTATTATCGATTTATCATTGTAATATGCTTCGTAAGATGATATTTTAGTATAGAAGAATTCGAGATAGATTGCATTAACATTGAGCTTTTTATATCTTGCTATATGTTGCATCTTGTCAGTTTTATCACTTGAAGTATTTACAAATAATAATGAAATAATCAAATATAATACTTCTCCCAATCTTAATTAAGTGTCTTTCCAACATTTTTAACATATATTCCCTCTTTCATAATAAGTGTTGTTTAAACATTCATTATCATTATTATGGTGGACGCCATTTAGTAAATGTTTTATAATTATCAAGAATACTTGTATTTATAATATATTAAAACTATAATTTTTTTAGTAGTATTTAGAAATTTGAGTCTTTTTTTTTTTTAATTAAGTGGTATGATATCCAATGTAGTATTATGTGTCGAGTTCAATCATGACATCAAATTCTTACAGACAAATTACTGATCCGTCAAATTGCAATATTAAAAAAGAAAAAGAATTAATGCTTAAATTATTTAATACCAATCTAATTCCGTTTCTCATATGATCATCCTTTTTTTCTTTTAATTGTTTATCCAAAGTATTTTAATTAGGTAATTATTAGTCATCCGTCTTTAAATTGACTTGTTGTTAGTGTTTGAAATTTATAAGGGGTTGAAATTGAATGTCGTCCACTTTGGAGGGTTACTAGTAAAAAATTAGTTTGACCAGTCGGCAGGCACGTGTGTTTTCATCAATGAGGTCAATATCTATTGGGCCCTCTATTAACATAAATATTACATTAATCATATTCATGATTTTTCGAAAATTTTGAGGCCCATATTGAAGATTTAAGTGGGTAGTCAGGTTTTAAATCTTAGTTAACTTTTAGTCATAAAATAAAGTCTTAATTAATCTGCCAAATATCATGAAAGTAATTACAAAATAATTTCATGAAATCCAAAATCTTGGATGTTGCAACAAATATATAAGCTTTTTAAAATAATTTATAACATGCTTGATGTTATATTGTGCAGTGGTTGGACCCCCAATCCCTGTTTCATTTTCATGTGGTTTTTTAAAAAGTTTTCAGAATGGAGAAAGCATGACATCATTTTTGGATCATTTATACATTTATTTGGCAATTTATGATTATTAATATTATTTTCTTTTTTTCCTGAAAGAGATAAGAAATGGAAAAGTTTGAACTGTTCCTTTTTAGGGACATTGATGAAGAGAGTGGACAAAAGGAAGTAGGGTTAGTGCCTACACCCCTGCACACATTCACCTTTTGGGCCTATCATAATCATTGATGATATATTTTAGTATAATATTCTGATCGACATGGCTATCTTGAACACATCTTAATATATAATTGTTATGTATCGAATATCTAACGTAATTATTAATTTTACCTTACTCATGATCTAATTTGTATACATCACTAAGTGGGTATGTGAACATTTTTATTGAGGGGTAATATTGTTAAGCACTACCTTTAATTTCCTTTCGGACAAGGTTGAAAAGAGATAGTCCAATCTTAATGGGCCATATTTTATATAAGCCCATTAATAAGTAATTTACGTTTTTCCTTGCCCAAATTATCTATAACTGCAAGAGATTGTAAAACTATACTATTTGAAATTAATCATTAATAAATGAAGTTTGTAAAACACAATTATAATTAAGCATAAGTTCTCAACTATAAAAAGCAATAACCTTGCCCAAATTTTCTATAAGTGCAACCTTAAAGAGACGTACTTCAATTGAGATTGTGAAATTTGATTTATGCCCATTAATCATCAATTACAATTAAGGTTTCTTTAAGGTTTTTGCATATATCACATGATTGTGGGATTAATTTCAGAAGATGACTGAAATTACATACAATTGACAAAATCTTGGTTAGAGGACAATTTATTAAATGACCAATATAGTAAAATCCCACAAAGGTTTGATTTATTGTTTCATTTGTTTTTTGGGCTATTAGGGTTTCCTAATATCTCTCCTCTTTTTATTGGTCATAGTGTGTAGTATTTGTATTTTCATAGTAATTATTTGATGATAGATAAGAATTTAATTGCGTTAAATTTAGATTTTTGTATATACTCCATTATATGTAGTTGGTCACTTGATTGTGTGTTCATTTACTGTTAAATTTATCGTCGAGTGTGTTCATATTCTCACTTGATTGAGCTATTATGGTTCTTTATAGCAATTTGCTCATATTCTCAAACGGGTGGGCCTTAAGGCAGACTAGGCCCAGTTAATCCTAAGCTTAAGCCCACAGGGCACTTGAATAGAGCCCATTATTTATAGAGTATGTCTTCCTTCAGCCCAATGGTCAAGTATATCATCACGAAAACCTCATTGAACCAAACCTTTGGAACGTTTCAAGTGGTCAGAATCTGTTAAACCAGTCACATTTATTTTTATTTATTTCTATTTTAAATATTTTTAATGGTATTTAGGAAAAACTTGATATTTGGATAAAATTAGGTGATTTTTATTTTTATTTTCTAAATATTATTAGTTTTTTGTATGTTTTTATGATTTTTAAATTTAATTAAAAAATAACTAATATTTAATGTTATTATTTTACATAAACAATATATTCAATAAATTAATCCAATTCCAAGTTAATCAACCCAATCTATTAAAAAAGCATGGCCCAATAAATCAATCCAACTGCTAGTTGACTTCTTTATTTTTAAAAAAAGCCTGGCCATTGTCAAACCCAAAAGGTCAAATTCTTTACAGAATAACCAAGTCAACAAAATTAGGCCCATAAGAAAGCCTACCCACCTCTAGCATACAAGCCCAACTACATGAGACCCATAAACCCTGCTACGCAAAAATCCACTCTCTCAAAAATTAAAATAAAATATGCCTTTGCAAATATAACTATTTGGATGTTCGGAATTCATTTGTATTATAAATCACTATTTTTATTTATCTTATTCCATGTACTTTATTGATTTCAATGAGAGCAAATGGGTACCTCTGTTACTAATGGTGTCTTATAATATAATAGTTTAATAGTAATGTCATTTGATATATTTGTTGTGTGATGTTAATTCATGATAAGAAATACTTCCTCCATCCCGGGATAATTTGCACACCCATCCTGGCACGTGGAATAAGAAAATGTTGTTTTTTGTTTTTTGAGTTGAAAAATCAACAAAAATTAGGTAAATATGTTAAGTTATAGGGATACTTTGGTAAAAATTATTTTTCATTTTGGGGGTGTGCAAATTATCCCGGGACATCCCGAAAGGAAAATGTGCAAATTATCCCAGGACGGAGGGAGTAAATACTAACTGTAATAGAGAATTTCATGTCTTGTATATAAGTATCAAAAGTGTTGTGAATTGTCAAAATTAATGTTGTCCCATCAAAAACTTAGATTCATGCACTCATTATCCATAAGATGAAAAAATCAATGTGATGGAAGCATGATGATAAAGGAATGATGTGGTTGGTTCTGCATCAAGAATTAAATTAATATATATTCACATCATGCATGAGTGTAAGTATAACTATATGTACATTATACGTATTAGATAATTAAATTTATAAAGCTGATTAAGTATAAGTGTTATTTGGGCCTATAGTACAGCTGTAATTTGCAGAAATTGGACCAGACCCACATGCCCTTTCAAAGTGACAATTAAATATATGTGTGTACTGTTTAATGATGATAAGAAACTGCGGATAAAATCTAAAAGGTGATCAAAATTAATTAAAATTCCAATTCATGCAAGAAAATTTGGCCATGCCTTACAGCTTGACCCGTGTCTAGATACTTGTAATCTACACCTACTATTTGCATTAGCATACCACATATTTGAATATTAATTTTTAAGGGATTTTTTGTGTGGGGGGGCTAAACTCATATTCAATATCCATCTCCCTACATGGCAAAAACATTACACTTAGTGCCCTTCCTTTTACAAATCCACTTACATGCAACTTTATCATCACATCACATAATTCCTTACTACCATGTTTCAATATTGCATTTTATTTTTATCAATACAAATTGCATATATTTCATTCTTGCATGTTTGTTTATAGTACGTTATATATGTTAGATTTTACGTTTTTCATATTATATATTCATCATATATTGTCAAATTTTTTTTAACATGAACGATTGTCATCTGGTATATAGAATAGTCGATTTTTTAAAGAAATATATGCATAATGAATTAACTTAATGTAACTAGGGATGTTGAAAATGCATGAATGTTGATAACTAGAAGAAGCTTTATCTAGAGAAGCCTAGAAATTTCCAATTAAGCAAATAGTTGATGAGCAGGACTTTTACACAAGTGTTTGTAATGGGAAAAATAATAATTCCAAAGAGAAAAGGAAGAAACAAATTAGTGATGCAACAAATATATGTCTTATAAGTGTAGAATAATAAGTTCAACTTCTGCATGAATGTGTTCCCCACATTACCTGGTCCATTTCCATTCCACAAAGTGCTACAAAATCTAGAACTATTTAGGCAACCAATTATATATTAAAAGGAAGAAATCGAAGAAAAAGTAGTGTATGTAGGGGCAAAAAGGAAAAGAAAATAGGAAAGATGTACATGCAACTTTATGAAGTAGGCACAAATATACACCTCTCCATATGACTTGAATCATGTTGTAAAAGAGAGAGACTTTTTCTAGGGTACTTGCATGGCCCCACCAGCTTGTCCTAACGCCGACAAGAAACGATGGGCCTAAAGGTTTTATCTGCACCTAACCAATCACCATTTCTCTTAAACCCCTAATTCACCAATATCACTCTTTCTTTGGCTTTCATTAGGGAACATCAAACCAACAACAATAGCTAATTAATTAAACATACAAATCAAGAATATTGCTTTGAATTATCTATCTTAGCTAGCCAAAATGTGTGCATGTATGGATGGATCCCATGTTTTAATTTCTTGATTTCAACTTTATCTATATATATATATATACTAGGCCATGATGAAATTAAATAGTTTTTTAATTTTATTAGGGGTCTCATGAACACACATAATGTTTATGATCAGTGCCAATATTTCTTGCAATCCTTATAGCTAGCATGTAAAGTGAGGGACAAACTCATTTTTTGAGGGTATTGCCATGTGAATTGTGGCCACACCCAAGCAAGGGTCACCATATGTATGGTTGGTTCTCATTTATTTGATCATGCATCATCTTATAAAAATATTTGTAATAATGAAATTTGGAAAGCCCACACCAACCATGAGTTTAGTTTATTCATTTTTCTTTCCTATTTGGGAAGTTTCTTTACAGGGTTTTCTGTGTTTTTGTGTAGCCCACTACACCCCATTCTTTCTTTCTTTCTTTCACTGATCATGATCAAATTTTCTTACAATCCTAAGACATCTGTTATCATGGCTTTTCCCTGTTGTTTAGACCAACTGACACACATGATTACCAATCCAAGACTCCCTCTAACTAGGATTTTCAATTGCTAATCATCATCTCAACCCACCACCAAGTCAATTCTTGAATTTGCACAAATTAATGTTAGAAATTAATATTTTATTAATTAGGACTAAAACGACATAGTTTCAAGCAGTTGTGCTTGCACAATCAAAACGACGTAGTTTTGATGGAGACGGGGTTTGAAAGAGAGTGAGCATTGATTTGGAGCACTTGAGGGACAAGTGTGGGAAAATGTACAGTAAGTGGATAAAGAGCAGAGCAGAGCAGAATCCCCCATAATCGCAACAAAGCCTAACAAAACATGCCTCCCAAATGCATCTATCTATCTATGCTATGCACCCATTTATTTTCTCATTTAATCTACCACCTCATATATATATATATCACTATCAATCAATTTATTCATCTATCAAAACAACCATTTATTTTTCTTTTTGGGATATTCAAAAGCCCAAGTTTTCGCCAACATTTCTATTCCAGAGTGGATATAAAGATGGAAATGACTCACGAGTCAATGCACATTAGTCTTATTGTCTCTCCATATTATTATTTCCACTGCCTTTTTTTAATAATTGACTAAAGATTTTTTGTCTTTAAAAAAAAAAAAAAAACTTGTTGTGCAGAGAGAGCTAATTAAATTGGCGAAAATTTAGGCTTTATATAGGAAATGGAGTGACATGGATTATCCATTGGTTAGATTGAAGATGCAAGTGGAGAATTGATGATGATGACGAAATAAACTTAATTTTGACATGACTTGCAGGAGTACAAACCAATGTACTGAACAAATGCTACTAAATTGGATCAGAATCGTACACCATCGTAATGATCAACATATTCTCTCTAAGTGACACATCTATTCCATTGTTGTACAAAGTGTGATTGGAATAAAGATTCAAACTTTAATAAAGACATTTTAGCTTCTCACTCTTTTACAGTTACCTTTGTTCTTTCTGGTTGTGACAATTCTATGTAAAGTAACTGTACCTTGAGCAGATTATTTAATAATGTTATGGGATAAATTTATGAGAATGAATTATGTAATGAATAATTGAAGTTTCAGTCACATTTATTGAACAACTGTGCATCACAAATTTGAGACAAAAGTAACACAAGTATTATTACTGTGTAGGGATAGTGAGGCTCACTATCTTATTATTAATTCCTATCTCTTTACTTGGGGACACTGGTTATGGACCTAACGGTTTACCTTATTACACCACTCTTATTATTATTTCATTAATTAATAGGGTTTCTATGTTTTTCTTTTCACATCTCTAACATTCTTACTCATACATTTTATACGATATGATGTCTTTACCATCAAAATTTTAGATTTCCCATTCTACCCCTACCACCTATTCAAATTTATATCTTTTTGTGAGGGAATATTACAGAAAATTCCTGATCAAAATATATAGATCTAGTGTGAACAAATCCTTAATATCACATGAGACCCCTTAATTTATTTTTAATAATCTTCTGTTTTCTAACTAACAAATATACAATGAAATATGTCTGAAATAGACATATTACTGTTGTACTAGATATATTTTGGAAGGTTTACAAAATATCATCATTATGACTAGTTTATAATAGGGACAATAAGGCACTGTTGGTTACGAGTTTGTCAAAACCTATACTTGACATGATGGATTGAACCCATTTTATATAATTAGAGTGTTGAAAACATGAAAAACTATCACAGAAAAGCATATAAAATAAATTCAGATTAAGTAAATAAAAGTAAATGGGCAGGTACAGGACATTGATATAAAAAGGCAACAGTGACCTAATTTCATTTGATCATTCTTAAATTGACTAGTAGGCTGTTGAAAATTTGAGATATTCTAAATTATTAATTAAGGATAGAAAGTGTGTATGTAGAAACATCGATAACATGAATTTTTTTTTTTTTTTTAAATACAATATAAGAAATATGATATTTTGATTATATATATCATATAATAAAACATTAAAAAAAAATTTGAAAGTGGAAAGGTGCCACTTGATAGAACATCCTGTGCTATCATAATTCGAAGCTAAAAGTAAGCATGTGATGAGAGAGAAGGCTAAAAATTGCATTAACTTTGGAGCAAAATAGGCATGAATTGAAGTATATAGCACGTACTTTTATTGATTAATCATGGGTATGACCAGAATGTCACATTTTAGGCAGGATCCTGTCTTAACGATAACGTAATTAATTAACACTTAATTACTACTACCTTTCTTTTGATTTTATCTATCTTTGCTATACCAAAATGGAAACACGAATTTAGGGACCACATAATTTGGTCTCTTAATTAGTTAATTAATTTTTGTTAAAAAGGAGATTAAGCCAATAGGGTTGGTTCCATTTTCCTGTGGGCTTAAGACTGGTTGGTTAAGGTTGTCAATAATATTTGTTTAAATTGCAAATCAACCCTTTTTTCCCTTCCTCGTGGGACAAAATCTTGTGTGAACGTGTGATACCCAAGATTTTCTGATTTTTATGCTTATCTGACAACATTATTATCAGATCGGTGTTCACCTTTAAGGATTTTTTTTTTTATTAATTCCCACCTAATTGTTTCTTTATATAGGACCTTCTTTTGCCTAAAGTTTAAACATCTAAAGAATAAGTATTTATGAGAGATATTCAGATATTTAATTTAATGTTGTATAAACAAATATATATATATATATATATATATATATATATATATATATATATAAATATGTGACATTTGTTTACAAAGTGTTGGGTAAAGTTTTAAATATAAGATCGTATTACGAGTTTATAAAAATAACATATTATGAGTTTATAAGATTTTTTTTTTAAAAAATAAGGGAATCCCAATTTATTTTCAAAATAAAATCTTATTTTTTAAGACACTTTCAAATTTGATCATGTAAATTACGTAATCATTACGAACATCTTATAAACTTTATAATTTTATTTATTCAAACACTTCAACAACTTATTTTTAAACTAAATTTAAACATCTTATAAGCTCTAAAAACATATTATAAGATGTAATAGCTTATAAATCTTTTCAAATACACAAAAACTCATGTGAGACGGTCTCACGGATAGTTTCCGTGAGACGAAGCACCATCACCCACAAAAAACATATGAATTGTAGGGTTTGGGTGGTGGGTAATTGAGTTGTGGGTTGACTCGTTTCACGCAATGCATTAAAATTTCGTGACACGGTCTCACAAGAGACTTACTCTTTCAAATAAGTTAGCCAAACACTCTCTAAATCAAATTCTTCAATCCAATTTTTTTTTTTTTTTTTAAGTTGTTAGGAAGTAAATAATGGTAATTTAAAAGTCAAATCTCTGAAATTGATGTAAACATGGAATAAGTGTATTGAATGGAGTGTAATAAATGGTGTTTCTTAAAAAAGTACAAGTTAGAGATTAATTAATGTAGGACGATCTGGATTGATGAAAAGTGAGAGCTAAAAATAGAAAGAAGATTGAGCAAGTGAAATAGCGTAGGTGATAATCAGAGGACGGTGGTCGAGGAGTATACTTAAAGCTACCATTCATCATTTTTTGACCACATTGATTTCAGCAATACATTTACTATTATCATTTAATCATCAAATCAAAATTTATAGCTACTCAACTAATATATATTCACAATAAATTATACACAGAAAAGGAATTCGTAATTCGAATATTAATGGCCGAAGAATACTTATCAGCATAGCTCATAGTGTTTTACTAGGTTTTTATTACTGATTTGAATCACAATTAATTCCATATATGGTACAATAAGAGTAAAAAAGTAGAGTTGAATATATGATCAAGTAGACATACATACTCCTGAATGGAATAATTATTAAAAACAGAATGGAGATACCGAGATTTGAATTAATATTATATATAGGTGATAGAGTCAACGGTCAAAGATATAGAGGAGAGTAGTTGTCTCCCACATCGAACGCATATACACAGAAATCCTCACCTCAGCACAAAGCACTATGCGCCCCACTTGCTTTCATTCCTCTTCCCACTCCCACTCCCACTCCCACTCCCTTTTTTTCTTTATTTATTTATATTTTTTTTAGAAATAAGCACTCTCTTGTGACTTCATTTATAAATTAACTTGATTTTACTCAATATAATATATACCTTTTTCCTCAATTGGATATGTAAAATTATTTAAGTTTTTAATTGGTAAATCTAAAACAAATTCAATACAATACGATTATTTCTTTGTTTAAATCGAAATATTGCTATGATTACTTTGAAGTTTTGAGTTTGAAAATAGAAAATCTTCAATTTTCTTTATTGTCAGACCAAATTGTACCATTAATTTCGAATAGTTAAGTCAGTTCGTCCCAAAAATAAATTAAAAAAAGTAGGTGATCAACAATCTTACCCTAGTCAATTTTGAAAAGTTAAATTTAAATATTCTCGAAATTTGATATAATTAATAGATTTTGTAATTATTAAATTCCTCAAATTATGCACACTATCATTTCAAATCGAATGTAAGTGTTCCATTAAATCCAAACCCAATACATTATCATCTTTCACCAAAAATAAAAACTGTATCAAATCGTTTAAAATTTCTAGATCCTACCCTAAAAATAAAGACTACTTTTTTTTTTTTGCAGTAAAAGAAAATTTTATAAAACGTTTGGGTATAAATCATACCCAAAGCATGAGATATTTATAAATTAATACCGTAAAACCATCCTTGAATTGACATATCAATCCTTAAACATAATATTCAAAACACCGAATCCTTAACACACAACCAATTCCACACCCTAATCTTAAGTTCCTCAATCAATCTATCAATAGAAAAAATAAAGACTACAATTTCTAGTCATCTCAAAACTTCCCATTTTATGGGCACTTTAATTGCAAACAAAAACTAAATCTACATTGCAACTCATACCAAGGCACAACTGAATGTATAAATCTCATCGCAGTTCTGTTGGGATTAGTCCATGTCCATGATTAACCCTCTGTCATGGTCTATGGGTAACTGACACGTGGCCACCAGGTAGTGGATGACGTGTCAGGGACGTGAAAAATAAAATTCCACAATTTATACATTATTATCTACCAATAGTACAGCTTCGGGTAAAGGTGTCTCACCTCCAGATTTTTTGCTCTCGTTGACTTTCACTTTTTACTTTTTTCAAATCTCTTTCCTCCATTTTTCCAACTGTGAAAAGATGCCACGCAACTGAGATTTTTTTAGAAAAAGTAAAAGAAAATACGAGTAAATAAAAGAATTTAAATAATTGATGTTGCACCAATAATTGGTGCAAAGCTTGTGGTTCCAGTTTATTGGGACTTACAAACTTATCATAGCCAAACAAACGTACAGGATCATGAGTGGCAATTCTAATATAACTTCATTTATAACCACTTATGATATAAAATGTCTTTTTTTAATTATATTCTTTTTACTTTTCTATCTCAACTTCTACCATCAGAATTCTATTTTATATTAATAAAATTAACTCAAAATTGAGTAAAATTTTATTACATTCAAAAATTAAGTGCTTATGTCAAACACATTGGTTACAGATAGAGGGACCCAATTTACTTTTCTTAAAATGGAAGTTTCTATATATTTATTTATAAAATTGAGTCATTGTATATTTTTATTAAATTGAGTTTGTCTACTGTTGTATATAAAATTTTAGTCCGTGCTATTTTAGTTGTAATACAAGTAGATCCTTTGGTCAAATACATTGGCTAAGTAAAGGTCCCCAATTTTGATTTAAGTATAGGAAGCCAATATTTATTCAAGTTGAAGACCAATTGCTTCTTCTTTTTCTAATAAACAAAATTCAATTTCAAGGCAAATATAAGTGTATAAAAAGAACACTAGTCTCAACATTTTATTGTGTTTAAATCCTTACAACATTACATGCCAACTTTAACAACAACGTTATAATAATAACTTCAACATCATTATACACATTATGCTAAGGCAATTGAGCTTTGACATTAAACAATAATTGCGTCACTAAATATAAGGCGGGCAAGGATAAAAACAATATATGTATATAACCGAAACATAATCAAAATAGGGGCTTGTTTTTATTAAGTTTCAAATTAAAAATTAATTTTATTTTAATTTTAAGGTCAATATATTTTAAAAAGGAACAAAATCCACCTCACTGTTTCTGGGATATTCGAATCGGATTCGTTGGTCGCCAATCATTGAGTTAGTTTTAGATACACTTTTAGCATATATTGGTAATAATTATTATCACTATACTAAATACTCCTATTATTCTTTCAAGTGCCGATAGTTTTAGATAAGATAACCAATTATCACAAATATGGTTTAAGTTTCTTAACTAGGTAATTAGCTAATTCTGTACAATTATTTAAGGTTGCATAGTACATTTTATCTAATTGCGACAAATTGAACTTATCCACAAATCAAAGGCGCAGTTGGTAGAATGTCACATTTATTCTCATTTAATTTATATACCCACGCTTTACTAATCTAAGCTTCAATTCTTAAATTATAGATTTTTTCACCAAAATTCCAGTTGCTTGAGAATAAGTTTATTTACTATTATTAGCACTTGGCAGTACAAGTAAACCATTTTTTCTTAATTTTATATTCTAGTTTAGGGTTAGGTGTTACCCAAAATTCAAACCAATATATCATTGTCATGTTAGCCAAGAATTCAATCCAAGATTCCAATTAATCACTACTAAACACTATTATCCTAAACACTAACTAACTGGTACATTTTGTGATATATTTTCAAATTTATGGGAATATAACTTTTGTGAGACTATCTCTGATTGATCTAGTTTAATGAAAATGATCAATTCATAACTAATCAAAAAAATAGAAATTTAATGAGACGGGTCAATTTCATGGGTAATGGGACTCTACCCCACAAAATTATATTCGTGAGATTCATTCATATAAATTTTGTGAATTTCTAACTCAGGACATACATAGACATGCTTTAATTTGTTTTGACCAATTTGTTCTTGATTAATTGACCAAAACAAACCATTAAAAAAACCTATAAATTATATGTACTTGTTATAACATGTAATTTATGACGGGGGGAATGTATGAAAGCTTGTCATATAATGTATTAATTACAATCATATATATAAATATTAATCTTTTTGGAGAAATTATATCTTACATGGTAATAAATAATTAAATAATGAGAGAATGCATGAGCATATAATATATGGTGTTGGTCCAAATATACCTAATAGTTGAGACTTTTGAATCGCAAATTAATTAACTCTATACGATTAAGATCATTCAGAATTTATTCAGGTTGTTTAAGGCGCAACTTTAACCAAAAGTCAAGTGTTCTAACATTAAGATATCAAGATAACCAAGTAAAACAAGAAACAATGGTATACATATTTCAAAGTTAGGTTACATAAGAAATTTATGGGAAATGTTTTACACTATTGTCCAATTCGAGAATTAATCTTTTAGCAAATTATTGAACTTGAAGAGAATTTATACTTAATAATAGGTAGAGTGTTTGATTGGATATAATATATCTTTTTAGTCTTTTGTAGTTACTTTTTTGTTAATTCAAATTAAACCGTCCTTAGGGCATCTGCAGTAATTAATACCATTAATATAATAAAATAATACAGAAAAAAAAAATAGTTTTATTAGGTTCCGCATGCGCAACCTTATTCCCACCTCTCCCTCTTTTTCTAACACACAACTTTTACCTATTACATTATTAAAATATTAATATTTTATTTATTAATATGTTTCAAATGAGTCATCGCAGCCTTTCTTACTAACAAAAGTTTGAATCCTTTTTTTTTTTTTTGAATATTGACCTTTAATCTATATAGAAGATATTACTAGAACAAGATACAGACTAACATAATATAAAAAGTCCTAACATTTTACCACATTCAATTTGATTACATTATAGTTTCATCCTAGCCAATAAAATAAATCAAGTCACTAAGATCAGTACATATTAAGGCGCGTCACATGAAGTTGTATAACTAGAATTATAGTAATATATATTTTATTTACTGAATTGATTTGACAGCATTTCTCAATCAATAGACAGCATATAAAAATATATAAAATCATGCTAATCTATTGGTTAATTAATTTAATAAAGTCTGTGAGAGTAGAAAATGGTTAATCAAAGTATCTAAATTAAACAAATTAAGCTTGAAGCACCAGCGATTGGTTAATATTTTCAAAGGATATTTGCGACAACCTACGTGGTTATAAATGAAAAGATGATACTAATATGATAGTGCTAAGACATGTTTAATTTTGAAAATCAAACTGATTTGATCCTTAAATCTTTGAGATTACGATTGAGACGTCGGATTAATTTTCGATCACCATGAATTAATTCTTTGTTGCACGATGTAAAATATTTCCAGAAAAATCAAAAAAAGAAGAAGAATGTACTGGTCGAAAGATATTATATTGTCACATGCATGTTGGTGGTTGTTAGCACCTTTACTTTCAAATAGTTGACCATAACAGTTTTAACCATATTACATTCAGTAGATACAATTCAAATAATTGTCTAAAAGTATATTCAATTAATCCCAATTGAAGTTTGCATTTACTTTACTTTTTTTAAAGGACTTAACTGGTGCATCAAGAATTAATGAACAAAAATAGATTGAGCGTGAGAAGGTCATGTAAATAGTATATTTGGAGAAATATATACAACACATACATGATATTTAAAACTAATTGAATTAGTATAAAGTGCACATTATCTATATGATTCATACACGTGACTTTGGTAGTAGAGAAGAATTTAAAAAAACATTGATAAAAAATGGCGTTTTGACGGTAACCGGGAAACGAAGGCGGAGGAGAGGGTGCTGGCGCGTGAAGAAACAGCGGCATGTAATAAGTGCAGATAGTGAGCGGGATTACCGGGTATTGCCGGTCAATTCTATGTGAGGGAAAGGAAGAGCTGATCCCTAGTTAACTGCCTTCTCGCTTTCCCATGTACAAATACGACAAACACCTCTATTACATAGTACTTACCAAATTTTTAATACATACATATATATTTTATAATTAGCATCTCATTTTCAAGATTTGGGAAACTCTACAACTTGGAAATATGGAACACCATCTGGGTCAAATTTGATCAAGAACTATGTTCCGGGATTACAACTAAGTGGGCAAAATTTTCATTAATCGAATTGTTTATTTTTATTAGTGTCTAATATCATTGTATATTTACTCTTATTAATAAGAATAAAATTATTTAATAACTAGTTTATATCTCATTCAAAAGGCATGGGAGTGGAGTGGTGGGAATAGGCTGAAGCATGAAAGTGTTGTGTGTAGGTGAGTCATAAAAGAAAACTCCAAATCAGAAAACCAAATTGCCACAAAGTCCCATCCATATTCACAATCAAGCCATCCATTTTCCTTGTTGTACTTTGAAACTGGGCCCCACTTTCCCCTATATAAAGCTCATTCTCCCCTTTCCCTCTCGCCCCAACTCTCTCTCTCTCGATCTCAACACACACACGCATCACCATGCCTGAGGCACCAAAGCCCACTGAGACCAACAAGAAGAAGCTCGAATTCATCGAAGACGTGACCACAAACGCCGACGATGTCCAGAAACACGTCCTCGCCGAAATCCTGTCGAGAAACGCCGATGTGGAGTACCTGAAAAGGTACAACCTCAACGGCCGCACCGATCGCGAAAGCTTCAAGAAAAGCATGCCCGTTATCACCTACGAAGAAATCCTCCCCGACATCAACCGCATAGCCAACGGCGACACCTCCCCCATTCTCTGCTCCAACCCCATCTCCGAGTTCCTCACTAGGTACATACCGATCCCTGCATGTATGTTTCTCTTTTTTAAAACAAGATTAATTCTCATCTCTTTGGTTGCAGCTCAGGGACATCTGGAGGTGAGAGAAAGATGATGCCAACCACTGAAGAAGAACTGGGCAGAAGATGCCTGCTCTACAGCCTGTTAATGCCGGTGATGAGCCAGTTCGTGGGTGGGTTAGACAAGGGCAAAGGGATGTATTTCCTGTTCATCAAATGTGAGAGCAAAACCCCGAGTGGCCTCCTTGCTCGCCCTGTTCTAACCAGCTATTACAAAAGCTCCCATTTCAAGGAAAGACCATTTGACCCCTACACCAACTACACCTCCCCAAACCAGGCCATTCTCTGCCCTGATTCCTACCAAAGCATGTACTCTCAGATGCTCTGTGGTCTCTGCCAGAACAGGGAGGTTCTCCGGGTCGGGGCGGTCTTCGCCTCCGGGTTCATCAGAGCCATCCGTTTCCTCGAGAAGCACTGGGCCCTACTCTGCCACGATATCCGAACTGGCACTCTTAATTCCCTCATCACTGATCCCTCTGTTAAGGACGCTGTCATGCGGGTCCTCAAACCCGACCCGAAATTGGCCGAGTTTATTGAGTCCGAGTGTGGGAAGGAGTCGTGGCAGGGGATTATTACCCGGCTGTGGCCTAACACCAAGTACATAGATGTTATTGTGACGGGGACCATGTCTCAGTATATTCAAACCCTTGATTACTACAGCAATGCCCTACCCCTTGTCTGCACCATGTATGCTTCTTCTGAGTGCTATTTTGGCGTCAATCTAAACCCTCTTTGCAAGCCCAGTGAGGTTTCCTACACCCTCATTCCCACCATGGCTTACTTCGAGTTCTTGCCCGTTCAACGCAACAATGGCCTCACTGAACACCACGAACTCGTCGACCTCGTCGATGTCAAACTCGGACAAGAATACGAGCTTGTTGTCACCACTTATGCTGGTATCATCAATCTCTCTATCTCTCTCTCATCATCTTATCATCTTATCCTACAATTCTATACTGATGAATTTCATGATTGATTCATGCAGGGCTATATCGTTACAGAGTTGGGGATGTGCTCAAAGTGGCAGGATTCAAGAACAATGCCCCACAATTCAACTTCATATGCAGGAAAAACGTGGTCTTGAGCATCGACTCTGATAAAACCGATGAGGTGGAGCTTCAGAACGCCGTCAAGAACGCCGTTACCCATCTGATGCCTTTCGACGCCCGTCTCACCGAGTACACGAGCTACGCCGACACGTCAGCGATTCCGGGGCACTACGTTCTCTACTGGGAGCTGAGCGAGAGCGGCTCGATTCAGATTCCGCCATCGGTGTACGAAGACTGCTGCCTCGCCATTGAAGAGTCTCTGAACTCTGTGTACAGACAGAACCGGGCCTACGAGGCGATCGGGCCACTGGAGATCAAGATTGTGGAAGGTGGGACGTTCGATAAGCTGATGGACTATGCGATAAGCTTAGGAGCATCGATCAACCAGTACAAGACACCAAGGTGTGTGAAGTTTGCCCCCATTGTTGAGCTCTTGAACTCCAGGGTTGTGTCATGCTTCTTCAGCCCAAAGTGCCCGAAATGGAGTGCTGCGACCCACAAGCAATGGGGCAATAACAACAATTGAGTGATGGGAAGTTCGATCAGTTGCTGAAAGAAGAAGAAGAAGAAGAAGAAGAAGAAGAACAAGTGTTTTTTTTTTGTCATCATTTTAGTGTTAGGACTTAATTCCCCTCTCCTACTTAGGTTAACCAATCATTTTTATGTTTTAACTGTTGTTTATTATGGTAGAATATTAATGAGTAGCTCTGTAAAAAAAAAAAAAAAATCAAAAAACAGTTCCTATTTTAAGGAAGGGTTTCTTTTTTAATGTGCATGTTAGTTTTCTCTTTACATATTTTACCGGAATTAGTTTTCTTATCTCTTGGCAGGATAGAGCTGATCATATCTTTAAAAGAGAGACCAAGTAACATTTGTTTTTCCATGCATCTAATTATAACAAGAGTGACAACTACTAAAGTGATTTCGTCAAAAAAAAAAAAAAAACCTACTAAAGTGATTTTAAAATAAAAGAAAACAACCAGTAAAGTAGATGGTTAATATTATATACACTGTTTTTAAATAATTATTACTAGGTCTGCCAATTCAAAACATAGTATATAGGTTGAGTTTCATATCTTAAATTTGTCCAAATTTATTTTAATAATAGTAAGGAAATATATATAGAAAAATTCCATAAATTTATGAATAAAGTTCTTCCTAGTACAACTTTTAATTGTATTCTTACGAAATATCTTTTTAGAATATTCAACTTCTTTCATATATGTATCTCAACTTACAAGGCATATATAATTCTAGAATTTTGCATCGCACTTCATAAATTGTACAATTTAGTTATTTGAAATTAAGAAAACTTTATTCACGCGGTAGCTATGAAAGATGTTTAGTTTAATTAATATTCTTCTATACATCATCAGTTACTTTTCATCTATTTTGCCGATACTTTAGTACTAAATGAAATATAAAAAACAATTATGTCAGGATACATTAGAAATAGTCTTGCTAGGGCTGTGAATTTAAAAATACAATATGGTTCACATGTAGTTGCTAAGACTGCTCACTTATTTAAGTCCTCATTGCTGAGTTGAGATTTGAGAGTCCAAACTTTGTATCCATTATCAAATTTTCTTGTTGTTGCATTTAATGTCACGTTGGAACTTTTTGTTTTAGCCCATAAGGATAGAGAATAGCTGAAGCTTATACTGCCAATTACTGATCAATCCACATAAATGAAAATTCCTTGTTAATGATAAATTGTTCGCTGACAACTACTAATTGGTTAGCAACTACCATAATTTACCCTGTTTATTACATAATATTTTCACATCATCGATCGTTTTTTATCATTAAATTTGTTAATTCCAATTTCATCTATATATACTGATTTTACTCCGATCCAACACTCTTCTTCTCCTTGTAAAAAACTGATATCTTCAATCAAAGTACTTGCAAAACAAATACCGGGAGGTGTTCCCGACGATGGGACTCCGACGCTCAAGTCAGAAAATTAGAAGAAGGTATATATTTTTCAGTATAATTTTGCATAAAAAAACAAATAAATGAATGTAAATAAGTTTATATACTTCCTGAAAGATGTGGCAGTTGGAAGTCTCCGAAAAATGGGGGGAATTGGGTTAGTGGCCCATAAACTGGCGGTTATTTGAATTCAATTTAGTTCGCTTAACTCCACCCAAATGAGTTCGTCAATTCAGTTCACCACTCAATGAGTTCGCACCTCAATGGTATACAATATAATACAGTTCGCCTTAAACTGTACCACAATATAGTTCGCTCTATCCAAAGGAACCAACTACCTTTCTTTAAACAGTTCGCATTGATGGCTTACATTCCTGAACCGAACTACCTAAGAAAATCCGGTTCGCATAGTTCGACCATATCATATACAATATAGTAGATGGAAGTACAAAACGAAGTGGCAACAGACAGTACTCTACATAAAATGACAGCATCCTCATAACCTTTATAACTGAAAATCGTGGATAATAACATGTCTCCAGTGCAAAAGTTGGGATTGATCAAGATATTCAAATGTGTGATAGAGATTGTTTCCTATATTTTAATAAATCAATCTTATTTTGACTACTATACAAATGTGTGATAGTAGTCATTTATATGACTATTTTGACTATCACACAAATGTGTGATAGTAGTCATTTATTCAAATATGTGATAGTAGTCATTTATATGACTATTTTGACTACTATACAAATCTTAATAAATGTGTGATAGTTCGTAAACATAATGTCCTATACCTTTTTTTTTTTTTTTTTTTTGTGCGCATTTTAAAATAGATTCTTTATTATTATTATTTTTTAAATTTGAACCACTGCACTTTTATTTCCATTAAAATATTGGTAGACACTAAGTACGTGGACTTAGTTCTAATGCATAGTACTCAACATTTACAAAAAATAAAAAAAACATAAATCCCCATAAATACAATTACGAAAACTAAATATTTACAAGTGCGAAACTAATTCAGATAATAGTAGTAAATAATGAAAGTAGCTATGGGCATATCCTTTCAATGATATCAAATTTTATTTACTCAAATAGTCAAATTTAATTTTGAGCATTTATCATGTTTTGAGGATAGCGAAATCTACAGCCCATATTAGGATAATATTCCCTAATAATCTATCAGGAAAATTACCTGCATTTAGTTTTAATTGCAATAAATAGCTTTTCTTGAAAGATGAGGCTTTATTAGCAGCAGAAAATGGCAGAGCCAAAAAAAAGAAAAAAAATTAAAAAAAGAGGTGGTCAGAAAATAATTAGGAATAATAGGAGACAAGGACTAAAGGGGGAAAAGGATATAACAGAAACGAAATGAAAGGACAGATAAAGATAATGATGATGATCCCTATTCAGAATTTGTTCCCTTGTTTGCCTCTGCACAATATTGGAATTCAAACATCCTTCCTTTTTTTAAAGCGAATTGTCAATTATACCCTGCATACTGCACCCTCACACACACAATAACCAGTAAAATAACATAAAATAATTTCTTTTACAGAGATCCTCTATTAAAGCTGCTCTATTGCTTCCCAAAAACTAAATAAAATAAAAGACTAGAAGTTTTGGATTCTTTCATTATTTTATTTTTCTGTAATAATTTTTCTACTTTTTTTTTATTGGTACGGTAATAATCTGTGTTTATATAATGGACCTTGTGACTAATAGATTTTGCTATCAGTATTTTTTTTGGACTGACTATACACGCCCCACAACTTACTTTACACACCCCATTTACCAAGCACACTCCCAAATAAATATATTATAATTTAAAATTTTCTTAAAATTTTTTGAACACACCCCACCACATTACATATACCCTTTACAAATATAATATTAGATTAAATATAAAATATATCACAAATCCTAAATTTCCCACCCCAATTCACAATCTAATTGCCCCACCCCATTCCACAATTTCAATTCACAAACCCTAGGTTAAATTTGATCTATGTTATGTTCAGTTATTCCGAAATTTTTAGGAATCATGGGTATGAAATTTTCATATGAAAAACATAGGAGAAAATAGAAAACAAGTAAAAAAAACGTTAATTTTTTTTTTAAGAAACGCGATATGTTCGACCTTGGTTCACCACCGCAGCTACAACAAGTTCGACCTATGGTCGAACACAACTTTACAGATTTGACTCTGGTTCAGCGTCACAACTACAACAAGTTCGGTCTATGGTCGAACACAACTCAATAGGTTCGACCTATGTTCGAACACAACTCAACCCGTTCAACCATTCGTCGAACATTTTGTTGTTTGTTCGGCCATTATAGGACGAACATAATGCAACTTGTTCGGTTTATTATTGTTGATCACGTTTTTCACGATTTTTTTGGGAAAAAATTCTGACTTTTATATAACCCATGATACTAAAAAATTGAAAAAATAAAGATGGAATTTCTCTTAGAACTTATATTCTTTGTCCCAAGTATTTCTTTTGTTGCTTCATAGTGTTTTTTTACTCAGAGTTTTCTTAATTAAAAAATGGAGTTTCAATGGTATTAGAGAATGGGGAAGAAGAAGAGAGTTGTGAAGAAGAAGATGTGATAATTGGGATGTGTTTGGAAATTTGTAAATAATTAGGAGCATAATTGTCTTTGTATATATAATTATATTTCCATTAAATTTTATGGGGTGTGTTTAGAAATGGGTGGGTTGTGTATAGCCGGACCCTTTTTTTTATTCAATCATTGGGTAGTTCAAAAGACAATCAAAACTTTTTTATTTAATATTGATTTTATATTATTATTTAAAAGAATACTACTATATGTTAATTATTATTTACAAATTTTAGATATAAATAAAAACTAAATAGAACTGACTCAAATTTATTTAGAGTCCACTGCTTAAAAAATATTATAGATATATTTATCCAAATATCAAAATTGAAACTTTCTACAACAATCTTAGAGAGTATGAAAGAATAAATAAAATTCTCGTAATAAAAAAGTTGGTTGGTTAAAAGCAGAATTTGAACTGAGTTTAACCAGTTTTTCGATTTTAATTATAAAGAAGTGTTATTATAGGATTTTAAAAAATATTTTTTCGTATGATATCGAAATTGTTTTTGTTTACTATTTTTAAATTAAATGAGATACAAAGTAATTATTATTTGAAATGTATCTATAATGATTGTTTTTAAATATAAAGATATTATTTTTTTATCAGTTTCCTTAATCCATATACAGCAGAGGTGAAACTATATATACCGAGGAGGGTGGCTCAATTTTTTTTTACCCCTCAATATATATTTTTAACCCTCCAATTTTTTTTAATTATAATTGGTGCTTCAAGTTTTGTTCCTAACTTCCCCCTGCTTATGACCTATTTAGTCCGAATTTTAATTTTTAGTGTGCATGATTTGCTTATATGATTTATTGATGTTTTACACTTTGGATCAGCTTTAAATCAAATCCCCAACCATCAAATTGAGGAAAAATGAGTCTTATATGAATGATATAAATGAATTTAGTAAATGGATAAAAAAAATTCGTCTCACAAAAACTATTTATGAGATCTCTCACATAAATTTTTATGATTGAAGAATTATTTATTCAATAGATACTCACTTAATTAAATTCATGACACGATTTGATATGAAATTTGTTTGTGTAACAATTGATCGGGAAGGAGTGTGGGAATTTGTAAAATAGTAGATACAGACAATCCAAATATCTATTGATTCCTTTGTCAGTGGAGCCCACATGCCATGCAGCTGCATCTCCAAAAGAACGTAAAATCCGGGAAAAAACAAAGGCATTATAATTTAATGGGGGACTACCTTACTAATTCTGCCACGTGTCCGTTGACCTAACGTGTCGACATAGCTAACCGGTTTTTTGTTCCTGACCAGACATGGCAAGCGCTAAACCGGGACGGCCCCACAAAACTGATGGCCAATCAGTGAACTCCAATCCACGTAAACATATGGGTAAGAGTGCTCACAGTTCCGAACCAGCAGTTCACCAAACCGTCGAAGTAAGAATCGGAACCGAACCGTAGGGTTCGGTTTCGGTTCCGATTTGAAACCGTCGGTTAATCTAGAACTGACAGTTCGGTTTCCGATTTTTGTATTTTTTTTTTATATTATTTTTCTTGTTTTTTTGCATGAATTGTTTAATATTTCATAATTTTAGTCTTTAAATTTTTATATAAAGTTTTGAAGACTTTTAACAAAATAAAATGAGTGAAGATTAATAAAATACAATCAATTAAAAAATTACAATAAAACATTAGAAATTTAGAAATACAAGTACAATATATGTTCAAAATCATATATTACAACTCAATATATTACAATCATGATTCATTGAATCATACTACAATATTAAAGACTTGAATTTAAAATATTACAACTTTTCATCTTTGTATAAAATAAATCGAAGAAGAGGAAAAAAAATTGAAAGAACTTGAGTTTCATTCTAAGATTGAAAGTGTAACTTCCAAACTTAGAATGAAATTACCTACGTATCCTTGTCAAAATGAATGAATCAAAGCTCACGTGGTTCTTTAACTCACCTAAACTTACCTTCATTCATTGGTTCTGGCGGAGGAGGACGTGTTTGAATCGTATCCATAGGTGTCATCTCCATCGAAGTCTAAATACGAGAGATCGAGATGTTGTTGATGGTTGTTTGCTCTCACCCAATCTTCAAAGAGAATAATATTTTGTACATTCTCTTTCGTCAACTTGGATCTTCTTGGATTCAACGTGTCCTCTTTTGCTAAAAGCATGTTCGACCGCAACGGTTGAAGCGAGACTTGCAATAGTCGTTAGAATATGATACTAATTCTTGACAAGGGTTACTACCTCTAGCTCCTTTTTGTGTTCTAACATCATAAAAATTATAAAATTTACAAAGTGTCGGAGCCGCTTGAAAACTAGATGATTGTGTCGAATATTGACTACATTCTCCTACATTTTGATCACTTGTATCATTACTAGAATCACCTAACATTTGTTTATATTCTTTAAACAAATCATATAAATTTTTCTTAATTCTACCTACAACTTCACAAGGGTTAGGAATATAATCACATAAATCATAATAATTTAATATCATATTTGGGAACAATGCATTATAATATATATTTAGCAATTCTTCTAAGCTATCTTCTCTAATCCTAGGATCTAATAACTTAGCACATAAAAATATGTCGGGTATTTCATGAAAATATTTTAATTATTTAGTTTTCATTACTAAACATGTTTCACCTAAAATATCACATGTTGAATATTCATTTAAAATAAGAGCAATTTTCACACAATTATCTATAGCTAGAGGAGAAGTAGGATAATAACAACCACTTAATTCTCTAGTGGTCTCTTCAAAAATTTTTAAAAGTTGAATTAAATTAAGACATGCATCTAATGAATTTTCAAATAAAACAACTCTATCATGTGGATTTTCTAAATAAAATTCACAAATCATTTGTTTATATTGATAAGAATCTTGAAGCATATAAAAAGTAGAATTCCAACGATGTTTAACATCGACTAAATTTTTTTTAACTTCAACACCATTTTTTTTACAAAACCTAGCCCATTTTTTATGATAGACCGTAAAGTTAACAATTTCATAAATTGCATCTTTAATAGGTTTAATATATTTATCTAATGATACTAATCCATCTTGAACACATAAATTTAAACAATGACACATACAACGAATATGAAAAAAATTTCCTCCAATCGGAGGTCGACAAAAGCCAATCAAGTAAGGTAAAACTGCCGTATTACCACTAGCATTATCAAATCCTATGAAAAATATTTTTCTTAATATACCATAATCATTTAAAACGTGTTGCATTTTTTTGTGTAAAGTCATATTTGTTTCATCAAAATCAATATATGCAATTAAATATT
Organism: Scutellaria minor; assembly: GCA_954870855.1. Classification (NCBI taxonomy): domain Eukaryota; kingdom Viridiplantae; phylum Streptophyta; class Magnoliopsida; order Lamiales; family Lamiaceae; genus Scutellaria; species Scutellaria minor. The sequence goes on from OX940727.1 coordinate 9,829,219, forward strand.
TTTGAATACTCCATACATCATCTATCCAATGACAAATAATACCCATATAATCATGCATTTTATAAGGATCATTCTAAATATCACTACATATAGAAACCTTTTGTTTTAAAATTTTAAAGTCTTCAATTAATTTAAATTTATATTCTCCTACCATTTTTTCTATATCCCTAATAACAGTGTTTCTATAAGATGATATTACCCCGTATCCAAGTGCTCACGGTTAACGGCAATCGTCCCCAACCCAAGAAGGACAATCAAGGTCAAGCCAACCTTGCTGAGGAAGATGTACCTGTAAACATGGCAGAGCTCGACCTATAAGTTCAGGGACGGAGCCAGGATTTGGTAACGAGGGGGGCAAAATATTTTTTTTGGGATATTTATCAAAATTTTGAAATTCGAGGAGGGCGAAATCCATATGTTTAACTACAATTACATTATATACGTATATATACGTAGTTCGGTCAGAAAATTTGAGGGGGGCGGCGGCCGCCGCCAGTCCCCTTTTAGCTCCGTCACTACATAAGTTGTCGTATTTGAAGCCAACTTGGTGGACAATCCGAGAGATTGGTGGATGGATACTGGAGCTACGCGTCATATATGCTCCGACAGGGAGATGTTCTCAACCTACATGTCAATCACAGACAGGAAGCTGTATATGGGAAACTTAGCAACCTCCAACGTGGCTGGATTAGGAAGAGTGGTACTCAAGATGACCTTAGGGAAGGAGCTGACGTTCGTGGATGTTCTGCATGTCCCAGACATTCGCAAGAATCTAGTTTCTGGCTCACTGTTGAGCAAAGCCGGATTTAGATTAGTGTTTGAGGCCGGAAAATTTGTACTGACCAAGGCTGGTCAATTTGTTGGAAAGGGCTACCTTGAGAAGGGGCTCTTTAAGTTGAATGTAATGACTGTACACCGCGATATTAAGCGGACTGATGATAATAAAGTAATTAATTCATCTTACTTGATTGAGAGTTTTAATTTATGACATGATAGATTAGGACATGTAAATTTAAATAAATTACGAAAGCTCGTAAGTTTGAATTTATTGCCTAAAATGGAAATGGATTCACAAAATAAGTGTGAAGTATATGTTGAGACAAAAATGACCAAAACATCTTTCCATTCAGTGGAACGAAGTACTGAACCTCTAGAGTTGATCCATACAGTCATATGTGATCTAAAATTTGTGCAAACTAGAGGGGGTAAGAAGTACTTTATTACATTCATAGATGACTGCACAAGGTACTCTTATGTGTATCTTTTGAAAGCAAAAGAGGAAGCTCTTGAGGCCTTAAAAAATTATAAGAGTGAGGTTGAGAATCAACTTAACAAAAAAATCAAAATGATTCGTAGTGATAGAGGTGGGGAGTATGTAGCTCCGTTTGAGGAGTTCTGTACTGAACATGAGATTATTCACCAAACTACGACTCCATATTCACCTCAGTCAAATGGCGTTGCAGAACGCAAGAATAGATCTCTAAAAGAAATGATGAATGCAATGTTGCTTAGCTCTGGCCTATCCCAGAACATGTAGGGGGAAGCCGTGCTTTCAGCAAATCACATTCTGAATAAATTACCACACAAGAAAAGGGACAAGACTCCGTATGAGTCATGGAAAGGAAGGAAGCCTTCTTACCATTACCTGAAAGTGTGGGGGTGCCTAACAAAGGTAGAAGTACCTAAGCCTAAATAGGTGAAGATAGGACCCAAGACTGTTGATTGCATATTCATTGGATATGCTTATCACAGTAGTGCATATCGATCTTTGGTACACAAATCAGAAATTCCTGACATGACTGGAGGAATGACCATAGGGTCGAGAAATGCAGTATTCTTTGAGAATGTCTTTCCGAATAAAGAAAGGAAAGAGATTAGTTCTAACAAGAGAACTTATGAAGCTGGTCAAAGTCATTCTCAAGAGGAAGATGAACTGAGACGCAATAAGAGACCTAGAGTGACAAAGTCATTCCGTCCGGATTTTCTAACTTACATGTTAGAAACTGAACCCGGGACAATTCAAGAAGCATTGTCCAGCCCAGATGCTCCTCTCTGGAAGGAAGCTATCAATAGTGAAATTGAGTCCATCATGCAAAATCATACGTGGAAGTTAGTTGATCTTCCACCGGGGTGCAAACCTTTAGGATGCAAGTAGATCCTTAAAAGAAAATACAAGACTAACGGATCAATCGATAAATACAAAGCTCGGTTGGTAGCAAAGGGGTTCAGACAAAAGAAAGGATATGATTTCTTTGACACTTACTCACCTGTCACAAGAATCACATCCATTCGAGTGCTTATAGCTATTGCAGCTCTGCACAATCTTGAAATACATCAGATGGATGTAAAGACAGTTTTCCTAAATGGAGAACTGGACGCGGAGATTTATATGGAACAACCCGAGGGGTTTGTAGCACCCGGACAAGAGAATAAAGTGTGCAAACTTGTCAAATCACTATATGGGCTGAAATAGGCACCTAAGTAGTGGCATGAGAAATTTGACAAAACGATGATGTCAAATGGGTTCAAAATCAATGAGTGTGACAAATGCATATACATTAAAGGAACACAAAATGATTTTGCGATTATCTGTCTTTATGTAGACGACATGTTGATCATGGATAACAACCATGATGCAATCGCGAAAACTAAGAATATGTTAAAGAGTAACTTTGACATGAAGGATATGGGTTTAACAGATATCATACTAGGAATAAAGATTTCTAGGACATCTGAAGGAATTGTCTTATCACAATCTTATTACATCGAGAACATGCTTAAGAAATTCGAGGCTTGGGACTTACCTCCGGCTAAAACTCCGGTTGACCTAAGTCTGTATTTAGCCAAAAATAAAGGTGACCCGGTATCTCAACTGAAATATGCAAGAGTCATTGGTAGCTTGATGTATCTCACAAACTGTACACGCCCCGACATTGCATACTCAGTTAGCAAACTTAGTAGATTCACGAGTAATCCAGGGTCGGACCACTGGATAGTTTTAACAAGAGTTCTAAGGTATCTAAAACATACCATGAACCATGACATACTTTATACGAGATATCCTGTTGTATTAGAGAGATACAACGATGCAAATTGGATATCAGATTCGACTGACTCCAAGTCCACAAGTGGATACGTATTCACTATAGATGGGGGAACAGTATCTTGGAAATCTTCTAAGCAAACGTGCATAGCTCGATCCACGATAGAGTCTGAGTTTATAGCGCTAGATAAAGCCGGTGAAGAAGCCAAGTGGCTTAGGAATTTCTTAGAAGACATTCCATGTTGGATAAAACCTGTTCCTCCAGTGATAATATATTGTGACAGCATATCGGCAATTAGGAGGGCACAGAGTAGTATGTACAATGGTAAATCTCGCCATATTCATCGGAGACATAATACCGTGAGACAACTGATCTCTGGTGGTATAATTTCCATTGACTATGTGAAGTCTAAGGAAAATATTGCGGATCCGCTAACGAAAGGTATTAACAGAGATCAGATGTATAGTGCAGTGAAGGGAATGGAGTTGAAAAACCACACATTACAGACGTCATAGTGGTAACTCAACCATGAAGTGTGGAGGATCCCACAAACTTGGTTCAATGAGACAACTAAGCTATAATCTAAGTCTAGATATGCACTTGGAATTTATCCAATGCTCCATTCTTGAGGTTGCCCCAAGTGCAGAACCTGTGCAGTGTGGTGAGGGTAAGCATTTCAAATGCTTTTAATGATTTCTATAGTCTTTAAAGGTGGGGTATGATAGGATACTCTTTATGGGAGATCACCTATATGAGTGAGAAGTGTGGCCGCTTCAACTCTAAAGAATGGAGAACACTCATGAATCCAAGATATGGTCTATGGCCGAAACGGACACAACATGAGAATTGAAAGATATCAGAACTATCGTTGTGTGGGTATTATTATCTTGGTATACACAAACGGCGGAGGGGTTCAAGGCATCATGTCCACCAAATCGCCAGTATATCCGATAGTATTCCATTAGGGAAGATTCAAAGCTGGAAGCTATCTATCCTGATGCAACAATGGTTCGTCGGGACTTTCTTAGGTGTCTGCATTTATGCATGCATTAATTTCATCATTCATGTGGGGGATTGTTGAAAATTGGAAGAGAAGGTTGGTTTTGACCAATCTTTGACCAAATTTTAATATTGATTCCATTGTAAATAAGTGGAAATAAGTTGCTAAATCGGAATCTACGTTCCGTGTAGATGAATGTAATGTATTTACTTTCGAATTTCCAATTTCGGGTGAATGAGAAATTAATACACAAAGTTGGCAATTTGAATCCTTCTTGTGAAGGAAAATGGGATAAAAGTGAAGTTGTCCCACATCGGAAAAATGGTGGAAAAAGTTTCACTTTATTAATAGGAGCACATGTATAAGAGATAATCATGTGTGCTCCCTTATGGTGGAACCTAGTGCCATTTTTTGGACCTAGTTAGCTAAGCACTCACGCACCGTCCGAACCGCACGTGGCACCATCGCACTCGAGTTGGGTCCGAACCGGACTGGGTCAGGTTCGAACCGGGTCGGGTCGGTCCGGGTCGGGTCATCGAATCTGGTCTGATCAGGATCGGGTCGCGGGCTGGGCTGGGTTTGGGCTGAGCCAGGTATGAAGTGGTGTGACTCTTGGATGTGAAAGGGTGTGACACTTGGGTCCATATGGTTTGACCCTTGAGAAGAGGTGTGAACACACCTCTTGGATCCAAAGGTGGTGTCCATTGTGGGAAATGACACATCTCTTTACTCCTATAAATAGAAGGCCCCCTATTTCATTTTATTCATTCGAACATTCAGAATTTAGAATTCCAACATTCATTCAGAAAATCACGCATAGTCAATATTAAGAAAGTCTCGAGTATCGAGTAAGTTCGCCGATAGTTTTTGGATTGTTGTGTTGTAATCCTTAAGCTCGAAGTCGTTGTATCTTGAGGAAGATTGCCGTTAACCGTGAGCACTTGGATATGAGGCAATATCATCTTACGGAGAAAGAGTCTAGCCTCGACTTAACCCCGTAATTGTGCATCTTTTCAATACGACTAACCACTTAATTTCCAACAAAAGTTAGATCATCCATACCTCCACCTTGAGAAAAACCGGTAAATCCTTAGAGTTGCTTTTGCCCTCGATCGAGGCCCACCTTGTCGGGATGCTTCTTCATCACATGGTTGTTGAATGTCCCGTAACCTCCTACATGCTTGAATTTGTACATTTTCGAACAATGGTTGCACTTCACAATGTAACTGTGCCTGTTGTGTTGCTACTCTCTTGCATTTCTCTCGGCATCTCTTCTTCTTCGGCAAAGGTGGGACGGTGTTAAGGCCTAACATCGCCTCCAAATCATCTTGATTACATTGATACGAGTCAATATAATCAAGATCATCATCGTCGTGGAAAGATTGTGGTGGCGACATTGGCATCGGACTCTTTTCCTTCCCACGAGATGAACCTGCAGATGAAGAACCTCTTCGAGACATTTTTTTTTAGAGAGAGATTGAAGAACAAAAAAAAAATAAAGTATCACTAGAAATTGATGAAGATGGTATTTGTGAGCTTGAGAGAGTATAATTGAGAGAGAGATTAAATCAAGATTGGTGTGAAAAATACAAATGGAATGGGGGTATTTATAGATTTCATTGAAAATTTAAAAAAAAAAAAAGAATCGATCTGTTCGATCGGAATCGGCGGTTCGGACAATCTCCACCGTAGATCATCAACGATCATGTGATCACGACGTTGATTTCAAAAATGATCATGAACCGCTGGTTTGGTTGCAACGACTAATTTCAATCAACGGCTAGTTAATGTGAATCGTTGATCATCAACGGCTATTTAATCTTAGTTGTCCACATGTCATGCATCATTTTTTTTTAAAATCATAATTAAAAAAAAATATGGAAACCCGCGGTTTGGAAAATCGCAAACCGGAACCGAACCAAACCGTGGAACCCCGATTCCCAATTCCGGTTCGAACCGAAACCAGATCAACGATTTCCCGAACCGTTGACAGGCAGATCCGAACCGATCAGTTCCCGGTTTTTAAACCGATTGAGCACGACTGTATATGGGTGAGCTTGCTTCTACATGAATAACACGATAATTTGCTAAATTAATTCCTAATTTAAGGGACTGCCACAAAAATTATATTATTCAAGGTCGAAAATCTTAATTTAGTGACTTTTAATTGCATCCCAGAAATTTTACCAATTGAGATCAACTGTATATAATTGAGTAAGTCTCTTGTGAGACCGTCTCACGAAATTCTAATACATTGCGTGAGAGGTCAACCCACAACCCACTTACCCACCATCAAATCCTACAATTCACATGTTGTCTAGGGTGATGGGGCTCCGTCTCACGGAAACTATTCATGAGACCATCTCACATGAGTTTTGTGTATATAATTTTGCATTTCTCAATCATGTATACATGGGAGAATTAAAATTAGAAATCGACAGCTTTTTTTAATGGATTTATCGTTTATAGACAAATTAAATTTGTTTTTGTCAAAAATAAAACATATATGTACTGATCAAATATGAGTTGAATGAGTGGTGTTTATTTCAGTTAAACAACGTGTTCATAATTTGAAATCATCTCTTGATACTTACAGGACTTTGATGCGATTTTAATTTGTCGATGGTTAATTTTCCATAACCCCTCAAGTACGGAATTAGGTTTACAATTTTCCCAAATAGATATTCTTATTTTATTTCCTACATCTGTTATATAATAGGGAAAAGGGTGTGATATACCATGAAAATTATAAAGTTGGATAAAAAAATACCATGAATTATAATAGTATGTACAAAAATAACACTAAATATAAAACTACACCCAAAGCTACCACAATTTTGACCAAAGTACCATAAAGATATTAATGTTCAATCATGAGATAATAAATGCTTCATTGATTTCCAAGTATTTGTTATATCCGGATTCCAAAAATGACTTTTAAAGATCGATTTTCTTATGGAACAAGTATATAGGCTGGAATACTTTCCTCATGCCAATACTATCTAAAAAACAGTGGTCTGGAATGTGTAACAATGCCACGTACAAAATTCCTACAGAAATAAAGATCTTAAAAGGTTTTAACGTAAAAATATACGGATCCTGAAAATGGTATCAAAGCCTAGGTTTATTTAGAACTTTTATGTTTATTACTATTATGTAATTAACCTTTGGTGAGGAGAATTTCTCGAGAAACATGAATCTGGGTGATTGTCCAAGATGTTTACCATACTGGAGGTACCGTCAAATTTTGGCAATGCACAAAGAGGAACACCAAGAAAGATTGACATATTGGAATAACCAATATGTTGAAATGGAGAATGCAAAAGCCGACGGGGAAACCTTACGGCATTGCCAGAGACAAACATCATATTATCACGGTTTTCTTTTGATAAACCAGATACTATATGCTTATCTGATAAACCAACAGGAGTACACTCATCAGTACCATGAGCCCTGAAGAAGAGCCAGATTGGAGCGAGATACTTCCAGATACATCTAAGTTCTCTATAGATCTTAGAAAAATCCAGAAGACGGTGCATAATTATGGCAACCGCCATAATCATCTATCGACACAAGTTCATCAGATCCAAAATCAAATGGAGACAATGGTGAAATATCAGAAGGAAACTCTTGAAATCCTTCATGATATCCAAAAACGTGTCAAGAATCTGGAGGACAGACCAAGTGTTCCCGGAGGAAGGAAACGTATAGATTTCGGAACAGTTTCCTATTTACACCAAAAAGGGATACCAACTGAAGTCATACGACCAATAACCCGAGATGAAAAGCTTATAGCTATCATCAAAGGAAAATCCATCATAAATTAAGGTGATGGATATGGAAAGAATGAATCTTGAAGATCTACAAGAACTTATCGAGTCCTTTACAGGATTAGGTAAAATGGATCTAAAGATGCAAACAGGAGATGGTTCAGCCTTGGTTTCTCGTGACCAAAACCCAAGACCACCTCCACAACCACCAGTAGATCCCAACGTTGCAGAAAGTTCAAGTTCACATCATGTGGATGAATCAATGCCACACGCTGGAGATTTTACTACTAGAGGAGACCCGATTGTTTCGAGAACTCGACAACGTTCCAAAAGGCCAGATCTTCAGAATACACCTTATGGAAAGTCACAGCTTAATCCGATACATCCATATGGATTAATGCTAAATCTAGATATTCTAGATTTCAAAAATTGAGAAGTCCTTATTGATGATTGGGCAGCGTCGAGAGGATTGCAGCAGAATCGCTTGATCTTACAAATGAAGAATTCATTTTACTTCTAGAAATAAGTCTTGAAGAATCTGTAAAGAGAGCATGGGATATGACACCACCAGATATGAGGAACAATGTAACTGCTTGTGAGTCATTGAAAGGAATTGTCGATAATATGGCCAAATTATTCAAAATCCATTTTATCGGCATAGACTATTTTGAGGGAATAGAAGAGGAAATGAGAAAGAGATATAAACAAGCCATCTACCGCCTCGAGTTACATGATATTTATCATATTGATGAATATATTAAGTTATTCACCGAGTACCGATGGAAGTCCAAGGTGGATGATAAAGAAGCTTCGCAACTTTTCTTTGCGAAGATTCCGAGTCACTGGAGAGAAATGCTCATCAGGGAATACAAGAGTGCAGACGATTTGGATACAGTGGCCAGAAGGATGTTCTTCCTAAAAGCCAAACTATCTGAATGGTGCCACCAGACAACACTCTATAAAAATTACAAGAGACTAAGAGGAATCAATAAAATGGTTCCCTTATGTTGCGAAGAAAATGACATCCCAACAATAGTGGGAGGTCAACCACGGAGACATAAAAGGAGGAAGCAGAGAAGCCATCCTTATAGCCATGGAAACAACAACAACAGAAGGAGTCATAGGTCTTCATGGAGACCTAGAAGGATGTGGTCTAAACAAAAAGCCCGGAGCTATAAGTCAGGGCAAAGACCGGCACCAAGCAGGAGTAGAACCTCATCAATAGGTTCAAACCAAGGAGGTTCCAGCAGAACTATGGGAATGAGAACTTTCAGGCGTGCTCACACTAGAGCTAATGAAAGTTTCAAAGACTGTAATTGTTGGACTTGCGGAGCAAGAGGGCATATCTCAACGGATTGCCCAAACAACCAAAGAAGAGGTCTTAGACAGTTCAAAGCAACACCAGAATTCGAAGAAGCTGTCTATTACCAAGATCTTATACAGGTGTATCAATTTGAGAATCTACCCTCAGATGAAAACATCTATGAAGAAGAGATCTATTCGGATGATGGAAGTGAATCCACATCAGAATCGGAGTGAAGAAGAAATTCTTCAAACAATGAGAGAGGATATGTCAGGATTTCTCTCTCACACAACAGTCTCTCATAAGACTCTCATAAGGATTATGAAAGAGGATCCAAAGCTTCAGATCTACGATGGTTTTACCATTGGAGCTATGGAAAAGGCCTTGGATAAGGTTGGAATTCGTAAAAGAAAACACCCAATTATCCATAGGGTTACTACGAGAGAATTCGCTATCCCAATGGAATTCACAAGTAACCTGAATGAGATGCAGTTGATCCCTTAACAAGAAGTTCAGGAGATCAGAAACCAAGTTAAGAGAGAAGTTGCAAATACACTCTCATGGATTCATATCGGAGCCATAAGAGTTATTATAAAACCAACTTTCAAAGAAGGAATTGATTCGCCTCTCAATCTTGCCATATTTGACAAACGAATCTCAAATCTCAAGGATTCATGCCTTGGAGCAGTCACAGGAAACTTGTGTGCAGGGAAATTGGCATTCAATGTCTATCCTCGTATTGCATACAATCTAGGAGATCGAGACTTTAACAAAGTCTTGACCCTTCATCAAGATTTCAAAAGAGACGACTTGATGAAATAAGGGAATAGACCTTACTCGATCACATACAAGATTTCCTATGTTCTCTCGAATACACATCATTCAGATGTATTCTTGAGAAAGGAATTCATCGAAGTCCCGAGAATCTTCGAAGATTTCGCCAGGGTGGTTTTGCCAGAACTCATTGAATCTCCAACGATAAAGGAGATAGATATGAAAATACAAGATCAACCTGTCTTCAATAAGAGTCAAAGCCTCAAAATTAAGACAAGGAAAATATCTTTCCAACAAGACAGAATGTTGAGTAGTAGTCTTTGGGAAGAAAGGAGGCCTAGTACAGTTCAGTGAATCCCAGGTGTTTTCAAAACACGAGGAGAGTTGAAATGTCCAGAAGGCTGGAGAGGAGTTGAGGTTATATTCGACATCACCCAAATGGAAAATATCTTTCCTAGTGATGTTCTGTATTATCTACAACAGCCAATAGTCGGGAGATATCAAGGAAGCCTAAAGATAGGTGAAATTGATCTGACTATTACGGGTATTGCAGGAAAAATCCCAGAACAGTTAATACTGGGTATCAACTTTCTTGAGGATCATAAACCTTGGGAAAGATTACAAGATGGAATAGAGTTTACAGTGGCTGATAAAAGATATAGAATCAAATGACCACTAGTCCATTCTCTATATACATTTCAATCGGAATGTTATATGTGGAATACAAAGCTGAATATTTCGCAGCCTATGTTGATTCAGGAGCAAGAATATGTACTGCAAAGCATGAGGTTTTTCCTAAAGAAATGAGAGAAGATCTACCAGCCATTGTAGGACGAGATTTCTCTAAAAGGATTCTTATCCTTAATCGAGGAATCAAACTAGCGAAAATCATGATCGGAGGCGCAGGTGATATCCCATGGTATAAGGTGAAGACACCACCAATCTATTTCCATGATATAGGAGCAGATGTTTTGCTAGGAAATAATTTCCGACAAACATTCAAGCGATTTACACAGGAAAATGAGACAAGAAGGCTTATTTTCACAACGTTATGTGATCTTAAGATTATTGTCCAGAGACTGCAGGAAGAATTTTACAGAAAAATGCCCTTTCCTTTTCGCAGCAAGCGTGGTGATGAAGCCAAACTTCGACATCCAAAGATGGCAGATAAAAGAAGATTTGGGGATGCCCTATTATCCTTTCGATAATTTGGTTTGAAACAAAAAGATACAAAAAGATGGGATAATACTTTGTATTCGTTCAGAATACAAGGAGAAGAACGAGTTCTTCCAGAGATTATTGCAGAATTGCGAAAAGCCATAAGGGAGAATTCACAGAGTGATGTTACCATTGAAGAACAAATATCACTCGAGGATTTCAAGAAAATGATCCAAAGGAATTATAATGAAGATCCTTTAGCATGGTGGGACAGAAACGAGCTCAAAGCATCCCTAAAGGTTAAACCTGGAAAGGAACACGAGTTTGTAAGACTCAAACCATTCCTGATGAATCAGATGGATCGTGAGGATATGCAGAAGATACTTAAGGAACATCTGGACCTTAAGTTGATTTCACCAGAAGTTTCTTCATATAGCAGTCCGGGATTCCTTGTGAGGAATCATGGAGAAATCAAAAGAGATAAACCTAGACTTGTTATTAATTACAAATGGATTAATAACATTCTGGAGTTTGATGGATATTACATCCCGAGTAGAGAACACTTGGTTAACTGTATCAAGGGTGCCAAGATATTCTCGAAGTTTGATTGCAAGTCTGGATTCTACCAGATTAAGATGGAGGAAGAAAGTAAGAAGTTCACAGCTTTCTCCACACCATAAGGACACTATGTCTGGAATGTCATGCCTATGGGTTTGGCAAATGCACCCCAGATATATCAGAGAAAGATGAATAATCTCTTCAAAAATTATTTTAACTTCGTGTTCGTATACATCGATGATATTCTCATCGCATCAAAGAATATGAAGGAGCATCTCAAATATTTGACGATTTTCTCAGATGTTTGCTATAAAGAAGGATTAGTGCTTTCTGAAAAAAAGACAGTGATTGCAACGAGACAGATTGAATTCCTCGGAATTGAAATCGATGAATCTGGAATCATTCTATAAAGTCATATTGTAGAAAAGATACAAGGATTTCCAGATGATCTCACGGACAAGAAACAACTTCAAAGTTTTCTCGGAGTTGTTAATTTCACTGGAATGTTTATTAACAATCTAGCATTTCATAGGAAGGTATTCAGCCCATTACTTAAGAATGATGCAATATTCAAGTGGGAGGATGAACATCGAGAGGGGATTAAGCAGCTTAAGGAAGTCTGTAGCAAGCTTCCGAAACTTGCTATACCCCAAGACGAGGATGAACTGGTTCTTTACACAGATGCCAGTGATTATTGGTAGACAGCTGTTCTTATAAAAGCCACACCAGACGGAGAAGTGCCATGCAGATATTGTAGCGGTCTGTTTTCAGATGGAGAAGCAATCCGATGGCATATCAACGAGAATGAATTCTTTGCAGTCAGAAAGACTTTTAAAAAATGGCCTCTCTTTTTACTGGCTAAAAATTTTATCTTAAAAATTGATAATTCAAGTGTCAAAACTTTTCTGAAAAATAAAATTGAATCTAAACCAGAAAAGACTAGGATACTTAGATGGCAAGCTGAATGTCAATATTATGATTATGATATTGTCATTGTGAAATCTCACAAAAATGTTCTTGCAGATTTCTTAACACGAGATGGAAGGACACGTTGCTGACGAAGTCCTTAAACGAGTAAGACATCTCAGGGAAAACCTGGAGAGTCTTGAACGAGAATTTAGGACGTTATGTCTCAATGCTGAAGTTGCTGGATGACTTCAACGAGAAGATCAGAAATCTATTTCTGGTCTAATACGAGCATGCCAATACGCTTAGGGACATTTGTTCCAAGCGTTGCATAAGTCTATCCTCCAGGCTGCATCGCCCACGATGCAAAAATGAGAGATTAGAGATCGGGACTCTAACCCGAAGACTATGGATTCAAATACCATGCCTACAAGTGTTACAGGTGATGCATTCCTTGAGGATGTAAAACCTGCAACGAATGTTGAAGCTCCGGTGTCACAACCCGAGTCTTCAAGTCAACCCAGTACCTCTGGGGTTAAAGATGTCGAGTTGAACCTACGGCCACAGACAGACAAAACGAAGGTTCAAGCTCACACTAACAAGGTTTCTCCTATGCAGGTATACCAAAGATAATGGGAGAAATTGGTAACAAGATGAGAGATCAACCCAAAGAAATCAATCATTGATATAGCCGAGAAATACCCAAGAGTTTGGATGAAACCTGGAAGTCACCCAAACGAAGTTCAAGAATGGTATAACTTTGGAGCTTTAGCTTCGGTGTATACCATCGCACCTGGTTTCCCAGAAATCTCAAAGTTATCGAGATGGATTGGGGAAACAATTTACGAGACCTGGGCAAACAATCCACACTTGTCCAGAGGAGACATCTTGGAGCTATACTTTATTAGTGCCGCTCCAGAACCAGCTAAGAAAGGCTTTCATGAAGTCTTTTATTTTATCAAGCTTCGGAGACCGGACGGGAATGCCTTGAAATACATAAAGGCGACCTCCCCGGAAGAAGTTCCAATACTAGTAGGAGCATTTACTGAAGAAGAAGAAGCTTCTACACGACGAGCTTGGGGGCTTTGGACTTGTCTGACAGAAATGGACAAGGTCAAATACCCATTTATAGTCTTCCAAAATTCAGCCAATGGATCATTCATGCTGAATACAATGATTGGTTCGACTACAGGATTTGCAGAGGAACTTTTTGAAACCAAAAGGAAGATCCTCTGGGAAAATAAGATTTCGGCAAGTAAAGAAACTTACCGGAAATTCTGTAATATGGCACGCATCGGACGATAGATCGATCGGATCTGTCAAGCGTGTCCCGAACAGAAAGAGCCCGAGTTTGGGAAAGGATTCCGACCCAAACCCGACCGACAGGTAGCTAGAGCCAATAAAGAGAAGGGTCCAGCACAAAAGAAACGATATCCCTGGGGACCACAACAACCAAATTATTAAAGCGTTCCCGACAAAGTTAAATGGGATAGGCCACAAGAAAAGGACTCTCCAACCACTATCACATGGTAGGCTGAGTCAAAAGCAAGAGATTCCCTGACAACTACAACCACCATCACATGGGATGGGTCAAGGGGAAGAAAAAGAGGACGAGCACTAATAGCTGAAAGTGACTCCCCAACAAACTATCACATGGAACACTAAAAGAAGAAGCCAGCTGTTGATCAACGAGCTTTGGAATCCGTATTTCAAGTCCGGATTTCTCTCTATAAATGACAGAGCGAAGGAAGCTAAGGATATCGACCATTCCCCTCAGTTTTCTTCAAAACATCTATCAGTCTTAGTTTCTGTAATAGTTTGAGTGTTTACAGTTTATGTGTTTACGAGTTCAAGCCTTCTCTATGAGAGGCTAAACCAGTAATTCTCCTCCCAAAAGGAGATTACATATGTTGTAACAAATATTTCCAAGTTCTTAATAAAAAGAAGGTTTTTGCTTCAACATGTGTTCTTAGTATTGTTAGTCTATCCCTTGGAAGGAATACTTTGTACACCTGGTGTAGGAAACGAACAAAGGTTGTGTTGTGCAGTTGCTGAAGGAGCTGGATAACTTGCAGATTGTCTTTCCTGAGGGTTGAAGTTGAACAGTGAGGAGTTGTTCGTAAAAAGGTCTGGGGCAGTGATTTTCCAGCTGGTGGATTTGCAAACCATCTCACCCGGTACTGTTGCGGTCAAAGAAAAGTATGAATTCTGAGAGATAGATTTATTTTACGGAAGCATGTTGGGCCTGAGACTGATCAGTTTACGTATTATTCGGATATGATTAAATAAATGGAATAGATTTTATTTAAATAATAAAAAGAGTAATTAATGAATCTTGAAGTGGTTAGAAGGCAACCTAGGACATTTAATGTTTTTGTGGTATTTTGGGGTATGGTATTATAATAGATGGTAGTTTGATGTATGATTTTATATTTGATGGTATTTTATGCACACTATTATATTTGGTGGTATTTTTGGTTATACTAAATAATTTTTGTGGTAAAATGGGATGATATCCCTATATAATATATGAGACTTCTGGTGCATGAGGGTGGTCTGTATATATTTAAATACACTTCTAACTATATTTTACAAGTGACGATACATCTGTTTTGAACTTCATTTTACATAAAATATTTTAAATTTTTATGGTGAAAAATAGAAAAAAATATTTAGGAAATTAAATATAATAGATCCTTCGTTTTGTCACATGTTATTCTACTGAAAAATATGTACAATACCATAAAATTACTCACTTATTTTGCATTTTGAACATACAATAGAAAGATTGGAGGCATTCCGTGTGTGTGTATATTGATACCCTAGAATATATCTTAGCCACCACATCTTCACCCGAATCTCAAGTTGTCTATCTAGCACGCCGATCAATGTCTATAATTGAATTCTTTTTTACATATAAGTTTTAAATACTGTGAAAGATATTTGATATATATCTTATTTTTTATTCAAATCCTTTTATAGATGAGAAGTAGAAGGGGAGAAGAATTTAAACCTCTATGTAGAAAAAGAAAGATTTCAGTACCACTTAAACAGATAAAAAGATACTGAAACACTTGAAGGGAACATGAATATATTCCTTTGCAAGACAATATTTTCTATTTCAAATTCTTTTGCAAGACAAAAGGTATGATTTTCGTACAACTTTTAACTAGAGGAAAAATCAAAAAAATCACCAAATTTGCACTCTTTTGGATAGAATTTACTCGTATTTAGAAAAAAAAAAAAAAAAAAACTATTTCTAAAAAGCTAAAATTATATAAATTTTGAATATGCCACTTTAAGTTGGTAGTTTAAAAACTGAGAGCTTAAATATGATGTTCATAAAAACTATTATAATTTAATATTATCCAAATAATTCACCTTTAAGAGTTCAAGTTTTTATCTATACATTGATCAATCTTATTAATAATTTTTTTTAACTCCCATACCATAAAATACAGACCTACTTACCTATATACAATGGCAAACCTTAATATTCACCTAATAGTTATATTAAAGGGTGCGGCTATCCACACCCCAAAACTTACTAAACAAACTCTATTTCTATACAAATGAAAAATATAAAAACACTATAAATGAGATGTGTTTAGTAAGTTCTGGGGTGCAGATAGTCGCACCCTTTAATATAACTATTAATTTTACATTACAAGATCTAAGACAATATGATATTTATATATAGCAACCGTGAATGCATTAAGATATTACAGGATATATCAACATTTTGTGAATAAAATAATGAAAATCAATGCACTTATCCATCCAGAGTCTAAACTCATCTGATCAAAATATAAAATAATAAGGTGTCCTACATTTGAACCAACCCAAATAAACAAAATTATTAGAAAATGAAAGATGAAAAGGAGTCTGGACTAGAATTTTCCGAGAGTTGTGACAGTCACAGAACTGTTAAGATCAGCCTCATCTGCAATAGTGGCGAAAATGAGGGGTCTGAATGTGATTGATCAAAATAAAGAGTGATAGAGAAAGTGAGTTTTGCTTTTAGGAGACAATCCACGCAACAACGACGTTGACGGCTATGGCGATTCCGTTTAACGGAATTAATTCTCACATTAAATAATTGCTTGCTGGATAATGAGATCATTATTAGAGTTATACCCAACTACCAAGCAATAGCGCCGAAAAAAAAAAACGTCTTCTTTAATTAATCTAATTGCAATTAGGAATTAATGAAGCCGATAATTGATGCTTAATCTTCTTTATCCTACATTAATTAACTAATTAAGATGTGCTCAATAAATAATTGAGTATGATGCTGAAAGATTCTGCATATGGTAATTATTGGATTATTAGCTAGGCATTTAATTCGTCTTTGTAGAGAATTAAAACCCTCATTTTCAGTCCTTTTTTTTTAATACTTTTTTTGGTTATTTCTAATTTTTGTTTTTTTAGCCATTTTAATTAATTATATCATTAATATAGAATAGCTCATCGTCTTTATGTTCAATCATGATGCTAGGCTACCTCAATTATTAAATTCTGATAATTATTTGAATTTTCTCCTCCATAATATACTTTAAAAGGGCATTTAGATTTTGTGTGCAAGTGATTTTGTATAATTGATATCTAACTTACGTTAGATTTAGGTGAAATGATACTTATAGTCTCTTCAATTAAAAAAATGGGTTATCGTTTGAATATTTGCCCACTCATTATTCTCATTTGTAAACTATGATGTTCGACTAATTTATTTTATGAAGATATTGTATATGTGAATAGTAGATATTATCCAATTTTAATGTTTTGTGCAGCTTCTACAGACTATGAACTGTGTAATATGATGAATTGTAAGCAAACTTTCCCTGCTAATTAAATTGCAAACATGAGTGGGGTGGACTTAAAAGTTCTTTAACAAAATGTTGGTGGAGACAAATTTAGAAATCGATACTGATGGACAAAAATCATTAATATTTAATATGAAGCATTACTAAATAAAAATGATTCAACAGAAAATCACATATGGCTTGTCTTTAATTTGTTTTATTCTTTGAGTGATTATAGAGTTATACAATGTATTGCAATAAGTTATAATTAATTAAATATTGGGCCCATTGTGTGTTTAATGTCTGCTCATTCAATCAATAATTTACTTACTAATGTAGCACATAATGACGTACTATATCTTATGAAACATAGATAAATCATTTAAGCACGACCCGTATTAACAAGTGCTTACAAATGAACATTTATACCATACAATTTTGTAGAAATCACTAAACTTTAGTCAATATGTAATATTAGTCATGATCATTTATTATTTATGAGCAAAAAATTATTATAATGAGAATTCATTATTTAAGGCTCCGTGTAATTTGAGGGATGACTTAGGATAATAACATTTTGTCTAACTTTATCTAGTGTTTATTTTGATGGAAATAACAAATCAGTTTATCCTTCTGACTTAGGATAAAATACCAAAATTCGGATATTACCTTGGATAATTATCTAGGCCATCCCCCATGATAGTTTACCCAAGACTTGAGATAATATTTGGAAATTACATTTCTATCCCTAGTAAATATTAAACATTTACATAAAAGGGATATTTAGGTAATTTCACTCTTATCATAACCTTCATATATTACATAGTAAACGGTGGATGAGTATAGTTAATATCTTTATCCAAATATTATATGTTAGAGTAAACATTGAAAATTAATAACAATTTTTATCTTGTCCTATGAAGTTGTCTATCTCACTCAGTGGTGGCCCTGGGGCGGCGCAGGTGGTGCCGCCGCACAGGGCCCCGTTTCGGCGAGGGCCCCGGAATTTTTATTTTATTTTATATATATATACATATAACTATATATATAATGTATATAAACTCTAACGTTGGCTAATTTGATATAAAGTAGAGTGCAGGTGAGTTGGTAGCCATATGGTTTCACCTTTATAAGGTTTTGTGTTTGAATTCTGCTGTCGTTTTTTGAGATTTTTTTCATTTTTTTTCCCACAGATTCTCGTTTTTTGAGATTTTTTCCATTTTTTTTTCTGTAGATTTTTCTCTCGTTTTTTGAGATTTTGAGATTTTTTCCATTTTTTTTTTCCACAAATTTTTCTCTCGTTTTTTTGACACGGATTTTTCTCTTTTTCCACAGATTTTTCTCTCGTTTTTTGAGATTTTGAGATTTTTTCCATTTTTTTTTCCACAGATTTTTCTCTCGTTTTTTGACATAGATTTTTCTCTTTTTCCACAGATTTTTCTCTCGTTTTTTGAGATTTTTTCCATATTTTTTTTTCTACAAATTTTTCTCTTGTCACATTTTTTTTTTCACAGATTTTTCTCTTTTTCCACAGATTTTTCTCTCGTTTTTTGAGATTTTTTCCAAAAAAAAATTTCTACAGATTTTTCTCTTGTCACATATTTTTTTTTCCCACAAATTTTTCTCTCGGTTTTTGACACAAATTTTTTCCATATTTTTTTTTCCACAGATTTTTCTCTATATTGAGATTTTTCCACAAAATTTTCTCTCTTTTTTTGACACAGATTTTTCTCTCGTTTTTTGACACAAATTTTTTCCATATTTTTTTTTTCAACTGATTTTTCTTTATATTGAGATTTTTTCCATTTTTTTTTGAGATTTTTTCCTTTTTAGAGATTTTTTCCATATTTCCATTTTTTTTCCACAGATTTTTCTCTATATTGAGATTTTTTCCATATTTTTTTTGAATTTTTTTCCTTTTTTGAGATTTTTTCCATATATATATATATTTTTCCAAAGATAGATTTTTTTTCCATATTTTTTTTTTCCACAGATTTTTCTCTACATTGAGATTTTTTCCATTTTTTTTTTCCACAAATTTTTCTCTCGTTTTTTGACACAAATTTTTTCCATATTTTTTTTCCACAGATTTTTCTCTATATTGAGATTTTTCCATATTTTTTTTGAGATTTTTTCCTTTTTGAGATTTTTTTTTTCCTTAGACAATTTTTTTTTCCACAGATTTTTCTCTCGTTTTTTGACACAGATTTTTCTCTATATTGAGATTTTTTTCCATATTGTTTTTGAGATTCTTTCCATTTTTTTTTTCCACAGATTTTTCTCTCGTTTTTTGACACAGATTTTTCTCTATATTAATAAATACAGTGCTTTTTATTTTTTATATAAAATACGAAGGGCCTAACAATTATTTTGCACCGGGCCCCTAATATTAGAGGACTGGCTCTGATCTCACTGATCTAGATAATTAACTTATCCTTATTTGTCAAAATAAAGGGAGCCCAGGAAAAAAAATTAATATTACAAAACTCAGTGTAGATAGTTGTCTTATCTAGTCGTTAGATTCCCTACACTGAGACAAATTGGGCCTAATTGCTACTAAAATTAAATCGTCCAAATTCTTAATCAACGATTAATAATCTAGACTAGGTGGGGTTTTTTTTTTTTCTTCCTTTTGGACGTGATACAAGATTTCTCAACAAGACAAATTAAAACCCTCAAATTCTAATCACGCTAATTTGATCAAAATTCACAAGTTAGTTTTTGAGGCAACCTTGTTCTCTCCTGGCCAGAGTATTGCCCAGCTACAGTTCTCCAAGGTTCAGAAATAATGTATTAAAGCAAACACACTAAATTTGACTGTTCAAATTTCAAAATATAATGTGTAATTAGTTTTTTGTTTTCTATCTAAAGACTTAAAATAACATATTTTATTAAGTGATAAATCAGGTAATCAAGAAACATATCCACCAAAATTCCCGGGGATATATGTTTGTCAAGAAAATATCATGTGGTATTGTCACATTTTGCTATAGCCTGGCCCATAATTTGGGTGGTTATAGACTCACTGTTTGGATAAATATTATTTAAACTAAATTAAGTACTCTCTAACTTTATATATATATATATATATATATATATATATAAAACTGTTTGCCTCTACTGTCAATTAGTTTGTAATCAGAATATTGGATAAGTCCATAGGACCTTTTTCTTTGATTTTCGAATTACAGTCTGATATTTTTTTTCCTTATTGTTTTTATTTTTATTAATTAATTGAGAGGTATTTTCTGAACAGTTCAATCGAATCCATGTACAACAGTACAAGGATACAAAAATTAACTAAATTTATGATGAGAAAATCTAACAATCTCTGCATATTTAATACTATCCTTACATGTTGTACCTAAAACCACATAAATTATAACCTGTGGCATACCATAATTCATTTGGAATATATTGCATGTAATACATGAAATAAATTTAAGAAAACATGAAGATGAAGTAGCATAAAACTTTCTACGTATCGCGACCATTCCTATTGTAGCATCATTTTCGGCCAATAACCATCCAAAATTAATGGTCACAATCAGCTACAAGTCAAGTTGTCTCAAATCCCATTGTTTCAGCAAATTTGTCTGTGTAAAGTTTATATCTTATAAAACCATAAGCTGTTAGATTTTATAATATATATATATATATATATATATATATATATATATATATATATATATTTAGAATATTAGTTGTCTCAACAGAGACATAGTACGTGTCGTCTCACAAGACCTGACAAGTTTGTCAAAAACATTGGAATTATTTAAAAAATAATAATTTGCCGAAAATGTTTGTCCCGGTAATAAATATCAGCACATTTTTGAGTAAATTACGACTTATTTTAATATTATTTATACTATTTTACTATCTTTAGTCTTAAATTAAACCGTATGTCATTTCACTTATTGAAATAACAAAATATTTACAAATAAATAGCAATTATTAATAAATTATTTAAATATTTATTTATTGTTTTTAAAATATTCATTTAATAATCAAGAATAGTTTTTTGTATAATTTTTTTTTTTCTAAATAACACGTGGTGTCATTATCATATATAAACATGATAACTATTTCAAATTGGATTATTGTTTAAAAAGAATGTCTACCGGGAATAAAGCATTTTTAATGTATGTGGATGTTGTAGGAATATAATATGAGTACGTTTCAATTACAATTTAATATTTTGATACATTGAATCCCACCCCCATAAAATTAGAAATGAAATCAAAATCTTCCTTCTTGCATTAAATTGAACAGTAAAATGACTATTTGACAATCAACTTTACGTAATCATAATTGTGAAAATCTTGAAAGTGTCCAAAGAAGGGACATTAAGTCATCTCACACGTGTGTGGCCGTGACAAGACAGTGGACACCAGCACGTGTGGCCCTCCCACTCCAAACGTGAGGCATATCCAACTGTCTTGGGCTGTCGGCCCTCTACAGGTCCATTAGGCCCAGATTGAGGCCCCAATGTTTGTCGCATATACAAACCAAGTGCTGTGGCCAGGTAATAAATACATCCATGCCTGTTTGAGTTTCTCTTCTGCTTCAAAATTCCATCAACTTTTTTTTCCAGCTTTTCTGTTGTTTTTAAATAAAATAAAATTATATTATATTTGGGTGGTGGAGATATGAGTTGAGTGGAAGCCTGTGTTTGGAACAGTAACATGTTTTCCATGAAAATGGTCGATCTTACTCTCCATTATCATGATTTCTTTTTTTAATTAAAATATTCAATTCACTGTACATTGTCGCCATGGAGATTATTATGCGGGTTGGGATTGTTTGGGTTGGTTGGGTTTTTCGGGTTTTCACTGTTCATTGAATACAAAATAACACTTTTTGGGTGTTTGATATATAGATTTTGGGATAGATTTGAATTAAATTTTATGTTTGGTTTGAATGATTAATGCTTTGCAAATATGAGTTTAAATTAAAAAGTGTGTTTGCTTTGTTGGTTAAGGTGGAATTAAAAAATGAAATTACCATATTACCCTTAACATAAAAGTAATGAATAAATTGGATATTAATTAAAAGAAAATGACTAACTCAAAATTACACAAAAAGGAATGTTTCTAGGGTTCGACAAACAAAAAAATCCCCAAAATTTTTGCGAGAAAGACCTACTGTAATTCACCGATGCCTTGACAAATAATTGAGGATTAACATCTTCAATTGTGCTCCCAACAAAAACGTAGCCTTCGGATCTATCCTAATTTCTTCAAAATCCGCTTCGAAGCTTTCTTCTTCACAAACTATGAAGTAATCTCGAACTTCAATCGCGTGTTTGCAAGAAATATCTCCACGGGTTTAGTGTAGGAGTTTCATCAATTAATGAAACAATAAGTTTGAAACTACATCAAAACATGACGAGCAGGTATGGCATTTCGACTTTGTATGTTAGAGTGTTTCGTTAACTTTGAACAAATAAAGAATTTAATGTCGGATTAGTTGTCATACATCCGATTCGTAAACCTGTTTTCTAACACATTTACTTGGGTGACTGATAACCCGGAGATACCATCTGTTGTGTGGCTTTAGGCAAAAATTAGCAAGGCAGTGACAGTTTACTGTATATCCTGAGTTTCACCTTTGCTCATTTGTGTGTTTTGGTGTTTTTTACACTTTCAATACTCCTTATGAATTACATGATGGTGTTATGTATGTGTACATATGGTTAAGTTAGTTTATGGCATGCTAATAAATTGCCACTCGATGTTAAGGAAATAACTAGTAAAAGTCGGTTTAATTTCCTTTAGATTAGTCCAAATATGTGGAGAGAAACCAGTTTTTGCCGAGTTATGAAGATAGGGAACAACCAATGATAGATGTATGTTGTTATTAATAACTACCTTTATTTTCATATGAAAGTAGTGTTCTCTGTCATAATTGATAGAAGATTATTTTCGGAATGTAGTTCTACTTCATATTACGAAGATTTTGAGTGGAATTCTCAACCCAACGATGTGTGTCATCGATGTCGACATGTCTTTTCAATGCATATCCAAACTTCAGCTATGAAAAAAAATCCTATGCGACGTTTTAAAGCTTGTCCTTTTCGAGGGGTATGATGATTTTACTTATTCGATTTTGTTGTTTGCCACTCAATTGTGTTTTTACAGTTGTATGATTACTGTTATATACCATAAAACTAAGCATTTGAGTTGATGTTGTTGTTGTAGAGCGATTCGTGTGGGGTATTCATTTGGTTGGAGCCGCCACTTGAAGGTCGTGCTAGAGATGTCGCGATTGATTGCGTAGAAAAAATTGTAAGATTAAAGACATCAAAAGTTGCGATCACAAGAGCTCGTGAACAAAGGTATAAGAAGCAAACAAGAATCTTATGTATTGTCGTTCTCTTATTTACCGTCCTCTCCTTTTGGTGGATGCAACATTCGAGCAATCGTTCAAAAATGAAAGAAACTTGTATTGTGTAAGTTTATCAGTACCGGAACAATTTGTTTAATATGTATTATACGTGACTTCAAGATTATGTTTCTATTGCAAGTTGATTGTGGTTTGGAATAGAGTTTACGATAAGACCCATATTGTGACTAAATCAATGAAAAAATGGTGAATTTGAAATGACGATGATTAAGCAGGGGAAATTAGTTTGTTTCTTGATTGGTGTGTTTTCTGCCAAAATGATTGAGAATATATTGCATGATTTATAGGATCTTAGAAGTTCTTTTAAATAAATAGTTAATACATAATATGTGTTTATGAAATGCAATGCAGTTGTGTTTCTATCATTCTACCTTGAACATTTGGTGGTAAATAACAATATTTCCATCCGACTACTGTTGAATAATAGATTATGCATTTTTTTGTCACACGAAACTGTTAGAATACAGCGCATATTTCAGCTTGGAGATTGATTAATCGGTGTAATTAAGTCATTTGATGCATGAAGTGAGGTTACATAAGTTAACATATTATTGCGACTGGTATATGTTTAGTTCATTATATATGTGAACTTATAAATTAAAAGAATTGTTGGTTATATGATTTAAATTGATAACATCAAGATTGGTAGATGTGAATAATTTACGGTAAAAGTTACCATATATAAACAATAATAAGTTCGATATAAGAAATGTTCAAATTATGCCTGACATATATGATCGCAAAATAGTAACCTAGAATCATAACAAAGTGTATTTGCAGATAGCCTGAAATACTAAGCCCCACGACTTGGGGATAGATATCATAGTTAGATCAAAATATTACATAATGGAATGACAAAATTAGCTTAAGATTGTTTGGGCTTAAATGAGGTTGTCCAAGGTCATCACATGTGCAGACTACAGGAGGGAGATCTTCTTCGGGTTGATTGGGGACTGCCTGTTTTCCGATGAGAAGTGACATTCCCACACGTCGACCGCATCACTGTCGAAAGGCTCCTCCTTAACGATAATCGGGATGTCGGTCGAGGATCCAACCTCTCCCATCAACACCTTTCCAGGCTTATGTGTTTCGATTATTAGGGACCACCATTCGAAGTGTGGGAACCCGCATTCCCTAAACAACTTTTGCTTAGGGTCCTCCTGTCAACAACATTTAATAGATACAAAAGCTTAGATTTTAAGATGATACACTGCACGAGTAATGATAATGGTGTCTTACTACTACTTAAAGGAATAAAATCCTTAGAATAAAACATGTTTAGATATTAACTCGCAAGAAAAGTATGTAACTTGAGTTCATGTGTGCAAGAGGCATTACCTTTTGATGAAGTGCCAGTAGTCCACACCAACGACAACTCTGTTGGTTTTGGGGTTGTACTTAACACCCTTCGTGTTGTTCACGTACATCAGAAATTCCTTGTACAGTTTTATGTTATTGGAGATGAACTTCTTCACGCTAATGTCATCAAAATAAAGAGAACCTGTATCATTCTCCAACTGATTCGCCAGGTCGGTGCATGTCGTGGTAAGTGTGTGGTTGTCGGCAACATTTCGTTCCTTACAAATGTGGGAAAATTGGTCCCTGATCAGATTGGCCTCCCCGTAGGTAGAGTGATGGTAGAGGTTTGTAAGATCTGGGTTTCTCTTCGGTATGTTACTCCAAAAAAAAAATGGTTGCACAATTATATAACATATAGATTATTAATTAGCAATGCTACACACATCATTATGGGCGTGCACTTGAGAAGATTAATAAAACGTGACCATTCGCTGAAAGATAAAATATGTTTTGATTTACATGGGTTTGCTTTTTTGTGCCAACAAATTTTTGGACAGTTGAGAACCTTGAAGTGTTTTTAAATGGTTGACTTATTTTACTATAGCAACATGCTCATTTTCACCCAATATTTTGAAGTTAATATAACACTCGAGACAGCGGAAAATGCAAAGAATGCAGACACAGGTCTCTTATATTTGCAGATAATTGAGAAATAATATATCTGTATAAATAACAATAAACATTCATCCAAGTGTTCAGGTATATTAATCAGAATTTCAATATAGGAACCAGAAAATAAAATCTGGGTTTAGATGATATAGCAGATTGTTTCCAGAATATGTCTAACTTAATACAGATAATCAAACAAAGGCTATTGCACGGAGGAGATTAAAAACCATAGTATTAATGTATGAGAATGCAAATAAATGACATACTTAAATATATATTTGTGTTTACAGAAAATATAGCATGCATATGCAGTTTATTATGAATGTCAATGTATGAATTTAGCTTGTTTCCATAAATATTGGTGCCACTATTCCACATGTCTGCCACATATACTATGTGGCATGGTTCTTCAGATTTTTAAAAGGTGTGTACTTTGTCTTTATCGAAATTTTGACCCTACTATTAAATGAAAGCATTAATATCCCATCTTTGACTCATTTATGGAAAGAAGAAATGGACAAACAAAACAGGTAATATAATTGGATGGAACAACACATCAGTGGCTACACTTTGAGAGTAATATCAGTCAACATCTATTAGAAGAAATAAGATTGGGATCCACTTTTGCCAATTGCCAATGACAACTCATTTCATGCAGTATCTACATGGCTATGATGTCAGGACAACAGAAAATGGGTCATTATATGCATGAGTCCAGTTTATCGAATAATAAATACATCTAATGCATGTGTTGGATTACAAACATACAACTGGTGTGAAGTGTTGTGAATCTTGTGCAATTTCTTAGAATTTCCTAAAGGACATTTCGGAGGGACAACGTGGTTAAGAGAGATAATGGCTTAAGACAAGACGACTACATTTACGGTTTACATTGGGATGTTAACGTGGTCACTCTCTTCATCGAAGTCCTCGCCGACTAGGCGAGGATGGGAAATTTCATGCCTAATAGCACTAATAGACAAGCCATTCAGACGACTCAATATGTTGTGAACAAGTTTTTCGACAAAAAAATTGAACTTATTGAGTGCTTCAGGCAAGTACGCTTACTTAGTAAAAGACATGCTAACTTCTCATCTCTAATGCTTCGCGATGACCTCGCTTGAAACGACGAGACTAACAAGGTTGCTTGTAATGATGACACATGGGCACAAATAGTTCGTGTACGTTCACAATTTTATATACACATACATTATCTTGTTTGAACAATTTCATTTGTCCACTACTTTTATTTGATGTTTTTTTAAGCATTAAAAGTAATTCTATTTTAACATTCCGTATTTTTTGTAGGCTGATCTGTTTGCATGAGCGTATGCAAAATACGGAGATCCTCATTGGGAGGATTTGCAAGTAATTTTTGGGTTCCCAACCCAGCCCGCGGAGGCCCTGCTGCCAGTCGGAGACGGATATAAAGTGATTGTTATTGAGGATGAGATCCCACAAAAAGAGTTTCGTAACACGTATACTCCATTGAATGAAGTGATCGATATCTCTAGCGACAAGTCCGGGTCCCTTTCAATGAACTTCTGGAATGAGTTAGGAGGGATTGATGGTGATTCCGATAATGATGGCTCCTTCTGATCTCCGTCTTTGAAGACGGAGATAAGCTCATCAAATCCAACTCACAAAGCTAAAGAGAAAGACAAAGTTAAGAACAGATTCAGGGGCAACATATGTATGAGCTTGTATGGTGCATTGTACGTTTTGTCTTCATCTCATGCGTCCCCTAATTTGAAATATTGATTGGGTGTAATGTTTGGTATTTCGAATGCTTGCTTGTAAGAACACTATTTTATATATTTGCGTATGTTTAACATTAGTCACGAGTACTTTTCCCTACTATGATGCGGATGAGAATTTTGTTGCTAAGTCTCCGGACTTAGTATTTCAACTTATCGGTATGTCTAAATATGTAACCTTGTGCTCGTCCTTTATTCAGTTTTAATGAAAAACCTTGCAATTAATTCTAATCGATTATCGTAGTTGACATTCTGAATATATTTTTGCGTAGATTGGTAATATACATTCAAAATTTGATATATGGCATTAATATTGTGTATAAATGTTGGACAGGTTTTAATTGTAGATTTTGAGAAATGTTACCATGTATATTGTGCAATTTATTATGAATGTTTTGTTAATCATCAACATTAATTATTAATGGATTTAGTGCATTAATGCGTTCGAATTGTCTCAATAATTTGCACGTACCCATATGATGTGTAAGCATTATATGCACATTAATGAAAATTTAACCACCAATGGGTTGCAAAAGATTCACAGCCACTCCGGAATGGGTGAACCTCACTTTCCCACAAAAAACATTTGCATAGTTTGGGTTGCATGTCACAAAAATTGGCATTTGTCATTAAAATAGCCTATTCGAATTGTTTTGCCTGTTACATCAAAGAACACATACAATGGTATTTCTTGTTAATTCCCAAAAGGTTGCTCTAAGCATGTCTTATATTACAAAATACATAAACAACAATAAGCCCTGCAAAACATTCTTCCTTGTTTTTTTTTTAGACACATCAAAAGCACATTCTATCAATGCGTCAGATTTTGTCCATAATCGCCTTCAACAACCTGATTTTTGCTTCCTCGGAAGCGCTCAAGAATAAATCCAAGTCGTTTTCACAGTTGCACAAGTACCTTGTAACGTGAACTCGTGCCTCCAAGCACGGAAATTGGAAACCTTCGAGCATGCCATAGATTTTCATTTATTTCACACTTGGTTGGTCGAGCACTTGCTTCCTATTCGCAATGTCACCTATCCTTTAGGCAATAAGTGTCAATTGCTTATCATTTGCCTCACAGTACTCGCTCATTTTCATCACCAATGAGTCTTCGTCATCTTGTGACTCAACCCTTCTAAATTTGGACTTTCCACTTCTCTTGGAAGTGTTGGAGCTTTCAGCATTGTTGTTGGATGTGAAAGCGTTAGATGATGCGTCGTTGGTGGGAGGAGTTGGCATCGGAGAGAATACAACTAGCTCGGTATTGTCGGTGTTCAAGAAATCCTTCATTGTATTAGCAAAATCTTGAGCTTGCTCACCAGTGGCCCGATCTTTGCCAAATATCTCTACCCAATCACTGTAAAATGACCATATTTTCAAGCGCATTGATCTTAAAGTGTTGTCTCTCTGCCAATAATAGATTTTTGTTGTTAAATATGCATGACTTTTCTATATTTTCAGATTATAAATGAAACTTGACAACGTTCTTTACGGGGGAAGTATAAATGTATTCATTACCTTAATGTAGTTTTCCCAAACATCATCGAGGACTTCGATCATGTGGTTGGTACCGAGTCCAAAACCACTAGTTGCAAACATGACCGATAAGTCGACGTACGATTTTTTCCAATGATGTATTTTGGAAGAAATATGTGGCTCGGTCCTCAGGTCTATGCCGGGGAAGCGTTGGGCCAGCATTGTTTCAAGGAGTTGAAGATAGCCTATCCTAAATCCATTATTGGATTTGTAATCCCGTGCAATCAACTCCTTCAATGAGCCCATCCTAAATCCATTATTGGATTTGTAATCCCGTGCAATCAACTCCTTCAATGAGCCCATCCTAAATCCATTATCGGATTTGTAACCCCGTGTAATCAACTCTTTCAATGAAGAGATCAGTTGTTGCTCCTCAAGGAGACTCCACGTCCTTCTTGATCCACATCTAGTTCTTTGTGTTTCACCCGATGCTTTGTTGTTCATGTCTAAATCACGTCAAGACATTTGCATGCATGAAACTTAGTGGTTAAATTTATAATAAAATCTGGAATGAACAAGGGAAAGACAGATTATGGGGCTGAAGAAATACACATTTAATGGTAGGAAGTTGTTACGAAGTCCAAGTTGCAAATGAAATACATCTATTCGGCATTCCAAGTAGCAAATGAAATACAACAATTCGGAATTCAAGCATGGAAATTGTCTAAAATGAATATTGATTTTTGAAAGTATAAGGACAAATAAAATTCTAATAACATACATCAAGCGATTATCATAAGATACAAGTGATTTTAGGAGCTTCTACGCTCCTATATTTGCATAGCTATATTATCTCTCCATAATGTCCACCCCGGAGACGACTCTACTTGATCAATGTAGCATGGGTCTGGAATAGGTTTCCAGTTTGGATCACTTGCGATGTCGGGCACCTCACTCTCTATTGGGTCAATGGTTGCGTTTATGCGTGTGAAGTTATGAAGCAAACAACAACCAAGGATTATGTGATTTTGTGTTTTGATTAGATAAAAAGAGTTGCTCCTAAGGATCCCCCAACGGGCCTTCAACACTCCGAATGATCGCTCGCTGACGTTACGTGCTCTAGCATGCATCAAGTTAAAATATTCTTGATAATTGGATGGTGTTTGGGATGCATGATTCCATTCTTGCAAATGGTAACTTACACTCTTATAAGGTGCTAGAAACTCATCCTCATTTGTGTATCCTTCATCACACAAATAGTAATTGCCTGTGAAGGGACATAGGAAATTTGGGAATGAGAAGTTGGTCCCAACAATGAATATTGTGTGTGGGATTGTTGATAATATAATAAACTTTAATGAAATCGTTACATGTATTTTAATTTAACTTAATAAAAATTTTCATATTTGGAAATCTACCAGTCGGGACTTTCAATCCATTTATTCGAGTGATTGCATCACGCAAAAACCGACCATCGGCTGCTAATCCCTCTCCAACTAACACAAAGATGTAGTTCATGTTACAATCACATACCCCCAACACATTAACAGACACAAATCCCTTTCGGTTCCTATATCGTGTCTTATCCTTAAGAGGTACTTGCACAGGGACGTACGTGTCATCTAGGGCACCTAGACAACCCTACACGGTGAAACAATATATTGAAGGGAACATCTTAATGTGAATCATAAAGAAATTAGCAATAATGGATTTCTGTAATTGAAATTAGACAAGCGTTGGTATCGCAAAACGATTGAGATTATTACCTTAAAAGGTTTCCAACGGTCGGTGGATTCATCTTCTTCAATAGGTTTTGGTTGGACAAGAAGTACTGTGTGAAGTGACAACAGACACCCGAAAACTTCGTTGAAGTGCTTGCTAACTGTGTATCCACTTCTACTGAAATCATACTTAACGACTCTATTTTTTATGATGAACAAGAATTAAAAGGAATATTGCTACCTTCTTAGGTATTGAAAAGTGTTTGTTTGGTTGAAGACCCCCAAGGTGCTCCAAAAGGTAACACAGCCGACTGAACGTATCACAGCTCATTTGGAGGTGATTGTAGCAAGTCTCAACGCTTATGAGGGTGAGGTTACGAACATGGTCTAATTGTCGGGTTATTTTACTTGACAAAGTGTATTTTTTGGTTCGTCTATTATGGGTCAGCCTTGAAGTGTTTGTACGACGACGAACATAGATCAGTGTTAGGAGCCACAAGAAGATCTTGAATGAACTCTCAATTATCTCTAACCCACAACTAATAACCTCAAGATGTGTCATTTCATCCATGTTGTATAGTCTATTACATAGAAAGGAAAAAAATTTCATTACACATCTATATTGTTAAGAATTAGTATGTTCACCGCATTTACTGCATTTTCACGAATCTGAACCCATATTAAAACTCATCAATCACTTGTTTCAACCTAGTTATTTATTAAATGTGACCATTGTAAGTCTTTCCTTGGGACATTTGTTTATGACAATGATCAAATGCAAAATGTCCGATAATTATGTTTGTACGTGTACATACAAGTCAAATACACGTACTCTTGAGGACAAACAACTATGATTAGCTATATAGCTCATTTTTGGCCAGTTTAAAACCTTTAAATTTTGGATATTTTATTGAGGCATATGTTGTGAATACAGGATGATACATTTTGGTATGTCCAAAACCAAAAAAGAAGAATATCTAATCGATTTAAATATAAGTTTGCTTGTCACAAGTGATTGTCACATTCATTATATCTAATTTTTGTGGAGATTAAGATTTGTTACCACATGAGAGGATTGACTGATTTTATGGATTCCCTTACAACCTATACAGAAGCTAACTAACATCAATAGTGACACATAGAACATTAATGCAAAAAATAAATATACAAAAACCAACTAAATAGTTATACCATTCTTTTTTATCATGTTGAAAGAATAATGCAATCATTACAAAAACATATTATTTTGTCATCCAGTTGTTGGAACCGACGGATCGCCGGCTCTATGCTATCAGAATCGGGATCCAAGGATAAAACGCAGCGGAAATGAATCATACCCTTGTAGACCTCTTTGATCTTCTGATGTATTCCTCTGAGCCCTTCTCGAACGTTGCGTGGCCAACGAATCTTTGAGAAAAATCAGTTCTGCTCTCTCTCACTTATCACGTGTTTTCTGTGATCTGTGTTGAAAGAGGCGCTGATAAAAGAAACTATATATAGGCTACACCAGGGACCTAGAGGAGGAATTGGATTGGGTCTCCTGATGGGCTTAAGTATCCTGTGTTCGGCCCGAACACATAACTTAAGCCCATCAATAATAATTCAGTCCACTAGAGAATTATTATTGAACTACCGTCCCAATCCCATATTATAATATGGGCTTCTTTTATTATGTGTACATTTATTTCCCCGTGTTTAAGATATCGAATGTCCGTAAATTAAATAAGTTACTGACAACTTAATTAATTTACATCTAATTTCAAGAGTAGTACCACTCATCCTTATTATCATGTCGGATTAAATCCACCTGCAGGGTTTACATGATAATCTTTATGAGCTCCTCAAGGGAACATTATCATCCTAAATATTTAGGACACAGATTCCTTCTATAATCAACAGAACACCATATAAACAATGCTATCTCCCAACTCACCGAGTTTATTGATTTATGAATAAACCTCACCTATTGGCAAATTAAAGAAATAAACACTGAGCATACGTGCCCGTTATTATATAGGGATTAAGAAAATGTACATCCATAATAACAGAGGTCTTGTTCTATTATATAGTCAGTACAAATCGAACAACCTCAAATGGTCCTGCTCAATACATACAAAATGTACTAGTGTAGTTTTATAGTCAAGACAGACTAATACCAAACTACACTACAACTATTCCGATGATTTGTCCAAATCCATCTTGGTTGTGAGCTACTATTTATAATTTATAAGAAACTGATAACATGATCTTCTGTGTGGCACCACACACCAAGTTATCTATAATATAAATTAATTGGACATTGCATAAACATATATAACAAATATAAAATGCAAACATATGACCAATGTGATTCTCATTCCATAAACGATGTTCATACAAAAAGCTAGACTTATAGTATACATCCTAACACCAGTGAGGATCTCCTAAGTTCTATCAAATTATTATCTTTTTCAATGAGGTTTTGCACATTTATTAAATCTTAATTACACCAAGACATCCAGTTAGGATCTCCTAAATCTACAACAACAAAGCCCAACATGTAATTGATTTTTTCCACCAGTTCAGTAAAAAGGAACTACGCAATTATACTTCACAATCTAAGAAACATGACTAACCTAGCTAAGCAAGATTCCCACAACAATATCAGCAAGATAATCGAACAAGATATGTTCAAGAAACTGCACACAACCCACAAAATGTGACCATTACAACATTGTCCATTCCTTGTTAGATTAACAGCTAGTTTGGTTCGAGTATTGAGTAAACCTCAACAATTAAACATGATATATGGGTAAAAACATGGATACCAATATGTATGATATTTTGATTATAATTAGCAATACTACTAGGAATACTGTTGATGCAACACTACTGCTTAAAATGGCAATTAGACAGCATGCTAACTAAGGTTGTATCATAAAATGGCAAGCAAAATAATTTATGGTATTCCAAAGCATTGAACTCAAAACATTGAATCAATATCGATATTACGGGTATAGTATTATATGATTGTTTTGTATAAAATTTGAAATAAAACATCATAGTTTGTATGTTAGTTTTAGTTGGATCTTGTCCCCTCTTCATCAAGATCACATCATGTAGTGCATGAATATAAAATCGAGTACGTGGATAATTCAGTGGATAGCCAAATGAAACTCAAACAAATAATTATACAATATGATTAGACATAAAAAAGGTGAAAAAAAGACATCAAAATATCCTCTATAATTAATTAGAGTTTTCATTATAAAATAAAAAGTGTTGGTGGTTTAGTCTTTAGCTTCCAACCATGTTTCAAGAGAAATGAATGAAAAAAAACCCTATGCTAACAAAGTAATGATCATCATCATTCGTAACCAGCAATTAAACTATTTACAAAAATGATCAGTGTGGACTCAGCCTCACTGCAGATAATCCAAGACCCTCAAACAACAGCTATTAGATTCTTTTAATATTTCTTAATCAAAGAATTCTATCATCATAAACACTAAATCCTCTGTATCAATTAAGCCCTTCAAAATGACCATTTCAAAAATTTGAAATTCAATATTAACACAAGTAATAAGCCAAACAATGGAAAAGTAGACAGAAAGAGAAAGATCTCAAGTTTTCCTTTTACACTCTCCACTTTATCTGCTTGTGGGTGCCCTCCTCCCCACCCCCCAAAAAAATAAAAAGAACATCTCAGTAACTCTATATTGTATGTGATTTGATGTCTTATGTACAGATGGACATGTTAATGGATCAGTAGTTGTTGCTGATGCAAGAAAAGAAAAAAAGCGAGTGTAAAAGCAAAGAAATCAAGATTTTAACCTTTTGGGGGTTTTCTAATATACTGCTAGATCATATCTGTTTCAAGCAGTTATAGTTAAACCTTGAGCTTATATCCAACAACAAATTTTTTACCCATTTCACCTCAAATATCCACAATTTTTTTGATCTCATCATAATCAAATATTGGATTTTTGATAGATTTGGCAAGAAAGATTTTAACTACAAGAAAAATGCTCATAGATAGCTACGACAACGGTTCGGTTAATAACCGTTGTCTATGAGCGAAAATTTTCGGACCCCTACCACAACACAGGCTACGACAACGGTTCAAATAGAGCTACGACAACGGTTTTTTAACCGTTGTCGTAACCATATTAATAAAATAAAACAATATTTTACCACGTAAGCTTGCCACATCATCACACATATCATGGTAGGGATGACACGTCATCATAAGAATGACATCATCACTGAAATATTATGCGTTGTGTGAGATTCAAACCCGGGTGGCCCGGTGGTACTCTAACCACTAGACCATTGATGACTCATGTGATAATGTCTTGCATATTTTTCTTTTATAATATATTTTTGATATTTTTCAATTTTCTATTATTACATATTTTTTGTTAACTTTTATAAAGTACCATTACTTATTAATATAAGTAATTGATTTCCAATTTTGATATATTAATATATATATATATATAATTGAATGATTAATGACTATATTAATAATAATTAATATAATTTTTAAATTATATATATAATGAATATATTTTTCAAATTATATATATAATGAATATATTTATAAAATTAATATATATTTCAAATTATATGTATAATTAATATATTTATAACATTAATGTATTTTTCAAATTAATATATTTATAAAATTAATAATCTATTGTACATATTTTCTAAAATTTCTTTATAATGAAATAAAATTTAATTCTCAAAATTAGTTTATTTCATCAATTTAATTCAACAATATATAGCATTTCTTCTTTCATTTAAAAAAAATATATATTGTAATATTTGACTTTCTTTTTTTTTAAATATTAGTCTACGACAACGTTAGAAAACAACTCATGTGACAATGTCTTACATATATTTCTTTTATAATATATTTTTGATATTTTTCAATTTTCTAATATTACATTTTTTTGTTAACTTTTATAAAGTACCATTACTTAATTATTAATATAAGTAATTGATTTCCAATTTTGGTATATTAATATATATATATATATATAAATAATTGAATGATTAATGACTATATTAATAATAATTAATATAATTTTCAAATTATATATATATAATGAATATATTTATAAAATTACTATATTTTTCAAATTAATATATGTATATTAATAATGCATATATTTTTCAAATTATATATATAATTAATATATTTATAAAATCAATATATTTTTCAAATTATATTTACAATTAATAAATTTATATAATTAATGTATTTTTTCAAATTAATATATTTATAAAATTAATAATATGTTGTAAATATTTTCTAAATTTTATTTATAATGAAATAAAATTTAATTCCCAAAATTAGTTTATTTCATTAATTTAATTCAACAATATATAGCATTTCTTATATCATTTTAAAAAAATTGTAATAATTGACTTTTTTTTTAAAATATTAGTCTACGACAACGCTTCTACGAGGCTACGACAACGTTAGAAAACAACTCTTGTCTTAGGGGTCCTAGGACAACACGTCTACGACAACGACAAGTTCAAACCCTTGTCTATGAGAGAATTTTTCGGGCAAAGACAACGGTTTAAAACGTCTACGACAACGGTAGGTTAAAATCGTTGTCTATGAGAGAATTTTTGGGCTACGACAACGGTAGGTTAAAACCGTTGTCTATGAGAGAATTTTTCGGGCTACGACAACGGTTTCAAAAGTCTACGACAATAGTAAGTTAAAAATCGTTGTCTATGAGAGAATTTTTTGGGCTACGACAACGGTTTTTTCAAAAAATCGTTATCTTAGGGGTGTTGTCTATGTGCATTTTTCTTGTAGTGACTTTTTTTTTAGAGTACAAAGAGAAGAAATGAGTGCTAATTGTATGGGTTTTATAAACTGTACCTACGCACGCTTTGGTGATTGTTATACGTCCGGTTCCCAGGGTATTGTTGTATCCTGCACTCCGACTTTGTTGGATTGACAACTTACAAAAATTCCACAAAATATAAACGTAGTAATTAGTTTTGAATGAATTAGTGTTATTTGAAAGTGCAAAAGAATAAACTACAAGGACAAATGTTGATTCGAAATTGAAGATCGATAGAGTACCTGATTCGTGGTTCTATATCACACGATTTAATGACATAAATTGCTCCTCTAGTCAAATTTCCAATTATGAGATACGCAGGTATGACTTGCAGTTTCCGTCGCCTTGCACTATGAAATTATCAAAACACAGGGATCAATTACCTCAGGTCTAAACTATTAACAATCAACACTACTGGCCGAAAACCATCTCTAATTTACCCACAACCTAGAGTTCAGAACACATATCTATCAACTACTATGACCATCGTTGCACTGGGAAAAACACTATAGTATGAAAGAGTTTGAATACATTATACCAAACAAAAAATGTACCAGAAAAAAATAAATCCATACAAATGAAAACTGAAGAAAAAAGTCAGTCAATCACAGGTAACTATCCCAGAATTATTTCAACAAAAAAGTCAGTCAATCACAAGTAACTATCCCAGAATTATGACTTAGTATTTCACAAAAAAACATCGCATTTTGTTGAAAACCACAATGGTTGGAGTAGTAGTTCGAATAGAAAATGACAAACGCAAGATTCAACCAAAATATTAACCCAAGAAAATCAAGAATCGATTGAAAGAGCTAAACTCAAAAGAACATACACTTACGAAACAAGCCAAATCTGTCTTTCCAGATTCATTGTCCATTTCAAATTTATAAAAATCTAAACACGCCCATCCTAATCGATTATGCTTAACACATCTCTTTACATAGTTGTATTAAGTATTACAGATTCACAAACACAAAACATTGTTATCTTTTTCTTCAGTTGTCGCATAAATTGCTCCACTGTTGTCCTACATTATAATGGCGAGAAGGCCGGACTTCACGGTGCGTCTCGGAATATTGGTGTCGGAGCTTCAACTAGGGTTTTTTCGAAATTTTGAAAGTGATGAATCTTTTAAGTTCTTGTCTCCACCCCGACAACGAACGTCAATCTAGGGTTTCAAGTGTAGTTTACAAAATGGGGTTTGCTAATATATATGGTGGCAATTTTGTGGTTTGTTGCAAGATCAAGGGCGAAGAAGTCATTTACCATGATAAAACAGGGGTAGATTCGGTACAAAAATATGGCACTGTTGGGCTTAATATAAACCCACCAATTTTGGTGGGTTTATAAACCCACAACTTATCAGCCATATACACACCTTTTGCACCGGGACAGATCCAAAAATTCGGGCCAGTAACCCATTTCCCAAACGTGCGTTTGTGTTTGTTAATAAACCCAGCACACCCTAAACCCACCTACCAAACACCCCTTTAGAAATCTAACTTCGCTATTGACCAGCACTTGTTTTATAATATTTTTTGAACATTAGTGGTCAGGTGATTGTGCTAATCGATTAGATTGTTGAAAAACGTAAATATGTAAATGTGTTACGATTTGGTGAAAATAATAAGAGAGGCAAAAAATGATTTTTATTGTTGGATGTTTGTAAGTTTCGACTTGTACATTCTCGGACATTTTTCCATCCATTTTACACTTGTTTTTTCCTCTGAAACTAATAAAATTATAATTAAAACTACCATAAGAGTTTGTACAATTGTTGTTACTGTTTATGAGCGGACTGCTTGATCTAATATTATATCACAACAATTATAAATATTATTGTTTTATCAACACATGTCTTTTACTTCCTCTGTTTCAAATTAATTGACGTTTTAGCGTTTTTCTTAAATTAAGAAGACCTACAAAATGACCGATCTATCCATTATTTTTTTTCTTTCTTTTTATATTTTCAA
This sequence comes from Scutellaria minor, assembly GCA_954870855.1. Taxonomy (NCBI): domain Eukaryota; kingdom Viridiplantae; phylum Streptophyta; class Magnoliopsida; order Lamiales; family Lamiaceae; genus Scutellaria; species Scutellaria minor. The sequence goes on from OX940727.1 coordinate 9,867,683, forward strand.
TACTCACAATGAGATAATAAAACATTAATGAGGAAGAATAAATGGGGTAATTTTGGAAGATTTGAGGAAAATGTTTCTTGAAATCCTATAATGACAAATAATTTGGGACAAATCACAATGTTAAAATGACAATTATTTTGAAATTGAGGAAGTATATACCCTTGTCTAGATGATATTCTTCCGACTTGTTCAATTGCATATTGTCCATTCAAATTAGTCATTGATCGAGTAAAACGATACTTCATCTCACGATGCGATTTTCCAATTCCAAAACTATTGAAACAGACCATATGATATAAGTAGGCCATATATCTTATATACATAAAAAAACATTAATTAAAATATAGAATCTCGTATAATATTCATCACATTATAACTATACAAAATGCGCATGTTGACAAATGATATATATGATTATAACATGACATAATTCGTTAATTGAAATGATAGTTTCAAGACAAGTTTGATGATAACAATAAATGTGATTTAGTGAAGAGAGGTGGTGGAGATTGATTCTCAAAAGCGATTGCAACTCTACATTCACAACCTCTACTTTCCCAGGCCCATTCCATCTCATTAGCTACTTTTATTCCCCACGTTTCTCATCCTAAATATACCTCCACAATTATTTGCTAGCTTCTAACAAAGATTGTAATTGTACCTTAAATTCATTAAACTAATTTTTTTTTTTCATAAATTAAAAATTTAGGATTAATCTTTCATTTATGAAATTATGTTGAATTTTTTTAATTTCTTTTCAACTAGATCAAAAAAAAAAAAGGAAGTTAGTATTAAAAATGGAAGCAAACGGTTAAACTATAGACTATAGATAGACTTTTCGGGATTGGGCCTCCGGTAACAAGGTTTGGCAGACTGGGCCAATCAGTATAATGGGCCAACCATATCAATTCTCAAAAAGATATCATCAGAAAATCCAATTGAATATTTGGGCTTTTAAGTTTTGAACATTTATATGATTCTTTGGAGAGCATTTCAAATGGTCTACTATAGTTGGAAATTCATTCGCAAAATATTGTTCGTTTGATAGTTAATATCAAGGGCAGGTCTTATGTGACGGGGCAACGTGCCCCCAACTGCTCCACGCCCTTTTTTGCTTTTTGTTTTTTTTTCTTTTTTCTCACCTGCGTTGTGACCTTTTTTTTTTTTTCTTTCTTTCCTTCTTATTATTTCCTTCTTCTTCTTCTTCGTTTTTTTTTCTTTTTTTCGCTCTTTCTTCTCAATTTTTTCGTATGATTGCTATAAATTTAGGGTTTTTATTTTTCTAATATTCCAACAAGTTCTTCTCTTCCTGATGTATATAAAAATATAGAGTTTTTATTTTTCTATGTTGTGAAACAGCACTATCAAACTCAGCAAACACGCAGCAAACCAGATCGCAGCATCACCATGCACACGACATAACACATATATCATGCATGAGATATAGAAATGACAAACGAGATAAGATTTACGTGGTTCAGATCGAGATTCGATCCTACATCCACGAGAGCCAATCAGTAATCTCTTATATTGATAATCGAGCAAGAAATTACATCAGTTGAACAAGAAATCAAAACTGCAAGCTTCAACTCTAGAAAACCCTAGAAATTGGGAGAATAAACTTATAAGCTCTCTGTGTGATCACTGTGTGTGTTGCATTGAATTATGATTCAATCTGTGATGAAAACACACTTATATACAGCCTCTTCCACGTGAGTTTCAGCTGCAACAACCTCCTTCTTGCTCAACAAACTTGAAAACTGCTTAACCAACTTTGCATGTGGCTGTTAGCTCAAGTCTCCTAAGTTGTTGTTTTCTTAGCCGTTGATTATCTCCACAATATCAACTATGGATCATTGATCTCAACATTCTCCACCTTGGTCCTTAGTTGCATCACTGATCAGCTCTATTTACCCTTGATCAGCTACCTGGATCAACCAAGTCTCCTGGATCCCAGACTTGAACCAACCTTAAGCAATGTGTGAATTTTGCAATAGGTAGTACCTTAGTCAAGGCATCTGCTGGATTGTTTTCAGTTCCAATCTTCTCCACCTTAACCAATCTTTTATCCACAATGTCTCTGATAAAGTGTAATTTGACATCCACATGCTTTGTTCTCTCATGAAACATGGGATTCCTCATTAAATGCAGTGCACTTTGGCTGTCACAATGCACTGATACTTGTTGCTTCTTTTCTGTCACTTCTAATATAATTCCTTTCAGCCATAAAGCCTCTTTTATAGCTTCTGTTGCTGCAATGTATTCAGCTTCTGTAGATGATAGAGCCACCACCTTTTGAAGACTTACTTTCCAACTAATTACACCCCCAAAACCAGTGAATATGTATCCTGAAATTGACTTTCTTGTATCCAAGCAACCTGCATAATCTGAGTCTACAAAGCCTTGTAGAATCTCTGCATTTTCTTCTCCTTGATTGTAGCATAAACCAATCTCTGTTATACCTCTTAAGTACCTCATCAACCACTTAAGAGCATGCCAATGTGGTCTCCCTGGATTCCCCATAAATCTGCTCAAAATGCTGATTGAATATGCTAAATCAGGTCTTGTGCAAATCATACAATACATAATACTCCCTATTATGTTGGCATAGGGAATCTCCATCATGTACTTAGTGTCACCCTCATTTTCTGGAGCTTGAGTAGTACTTAGCTTGAAATGAGCTGTCATTGGTGTTGTCACTGACTTTGTTTCCTCCATTCCAAACTTATTCAGCACCTTCTTGATGTAGCTTGCTTGTGATAGCTGTAATGTACCCTTGCTTCTATTCCTTGAGATATCAATTCCAAGGATCTTCTTTGCTTTCCCTAAATCCTTCATCTCAAATTCTCCCTTTAACTTGGTCTTGAGCTGTTCTATCTTTACCTTGCTTTTGCCAGCAATCAATATATCATCCACATATAATAATAGAAGTATTTGCTGCTCAAACTGAACTTCATCACTATAGTAAACACAGCTATCATAACTGCTACTTCTATATCCAATGGATTTCAAGAATGCATCAAATCTCTTATTCCATTGTCTTGGTTGTTGGAACCGACGGATCGCCGGCTCTATGCTATCAAAATCGGGATCCAAAAGTAAAACACAGCGGAAAAGGAACATACCCTTGTAGACCCCTTTGATCTTCTGATGTATTCCTAAGCCTTTCTCGAACGTTGCGTGGCCAACGATCAATCGAGAAATATCAGTTCTGCTCTCTCTCACTTTCACGTGTTTTCTGTGATCTGTGTTGAAAGAGGCGCTGATAAAAGAAGCTATATATAGGCTACACCAGGGACCTAGAGGAGGAATTGGGTTGGGCCTCCTGATGGGCTTAAGTATCTTGTGTTCGGCCCGAACACATAACTTAAGCCCATCAATAATAATTCAGTCCACTAGAGAATTATTATTGAACTACCGTCCCAATCCCATATTATAATATGGGCTCCTTTTATTATGTGTACATTTATTTCCCCGTGTTTAAGATATCGAATGTCCGTAAATTAAATAAGTTACTGACAACTTAATTAATTTACATCTAATTCCAAGAGTAGTACCACTCATCCTTATTATCATGTCGGATTAAATCCACCTGCAGGGTTTACATGATAATCCTTATGAGCTCCTCAAGAGGACATTATCATCCTAAATAATTAGGACACGGATTCCTTCTATAATCAACAACACACCATATAAACAATGCTATCTCCCAACTCACCGAGCTTATTGATTTATAAATAAATCTCACCCATTGGCAAATTAAAGAAATAAACACTGAGCATACGTGCCCGTTATTATATAGGGATTAACAAAATGTACATCCATAATAACAGAAATCTTGTTCTATTATATAGTCAGTACAAATCGAACAACCTCAAATGGTCCTGCTCAATACATACAAAATGTACTAGTGTAGTTTTATAGTCAAGACAGACTAATATCAAACTACACTACAACCATTCCGATGATTTGTCCAAATCCATCTTGGTTGTGAGCTACTATTTATAATTTATAAGAAACTGATAACATGATCTTCTGTGTGGCACCACACACCAAGTTATCTATAATATAAATTAATTGGACATTGCATAAACATATATAACAAATATAAAATGCAAACATATGACCAAAATGATTCTCATATCAAAAAGATGTTCATACAAAAAGCTAGGCTTATAGTATACATCCTAACATTGGTGATTGTTTTAAACCACAACTTATAACCCTTAACTCCCTCTGGATAACCAAGAAAAATGCATTTCAATGCCCTTGGCTTCAACTTGTCTTGCTTGATGTGTGTATATGCTGCACATCCAAACACCTTCAAGTGTTTCAAATCAGGTTTGCTTCCACTCCATATCTCCTGAGGACATTTAAAATTTAGAGCTGTGGATGGACTTCGATTGATCAAGTAAGCTGTTGTTTTCACAGCTTCACCCCAAAATTTCTTACTTAATCCAGCTGCAATGATCATGCATCTAACTCTTTCCAGCAGGGTCCTATTCATTCTCTCGGCCAAGCCGTTTTGTTGAGGTGTCCCTCTTACGGTTTTGTGTCTTGCAATTCCATACTTACTACAATAGCTATTGAATTGGTCATTCACAAATTCCAAACCATTATCTGTTCTCAGCTTCTTCAACTTCTTTCCAGATTGGTTTTCCACCAGTGTTTTCCATTCCTTGAATGCATTGAATGCTTCATTCTTCGATTTCAAAAGCATAATCCATATTTTCCTGGTGTGATCATCCACAATGGACATGAAATACCTTGCTCCTCCCATTGTAGGGGTTTTAGAAGGCCCCCACAAATCCGAGTGTACATATTCAAGAGGTTCTTGAGAGACATGTCTTCCAGTGGTAAATTTAATCCTTGTACTTTTGCCAAGTACACAATTCTCACAGAAGTTCAACTTCTCTATCTTGTCTCCACTAAGCAAATCTTGCTTGCTTAATTCATTCAACCCCCTTTCACTGATGTGTCCCAATCTCAAATGCCATAGGTATGATTTATCCTCCTTAACACTTGCTGCAGTAGCAACAACAGTGGATCCCTCTAGGATGTAGATTCCATTCATCAATTTTGCTTTCATAACAACAAGTGATCCAGATAGAACCTTCATCTTTCCTTCTCTTGATCTCACTTCATAACCTTCTTTATCTAGCATTCCAACAGATAAAAGGTTTCTATAAAGGTCAGAAACATACCTTACATTAGATAGGAATTTGTCTGATCCAGTAGAGAATCTTAGCTTCACAGATCCAATCCCTTTGATTTTGCAAATCTGATTGTTTCCAAGAAACACTGAGCCACCTTCAAATTCCTTCAATTCTTTGAACCATGTTTTGTTGGATGTCATGTGGAATGAACACCCTGTGTCCAGCACCCATTCTTGCTCATGTTTGTCATGTGAAACCATCAACACATCGGCTGAATCATAACCATCAGAGGCAATTGATGCATCACCTTTCTCAGTAGCTTTATTCTCTCATTTCTTTCTCTCTAGACAATACTTTCTAATATGTTCTTCCTTCTTGCATTTCCAGCACTTCTTTACAGTAGCATTTCCTGATCCTTTTGGCCCCTTTGATCTTGATCTTGATTTCCATCTGTCCTTGCCTTGATCCTTCTTTTCTGATCTCCCTCTAACATTGAGACCTTCTCCAGTAGAGTCTTTGTTTTCAGTTCTCCTTTGCAGGTCCTTTGAGTTGAGAGCACTCTTCACTTCTGTCATGGTAAGGGTTTGTTTACCATATAGCATGGTATCAACAAAGTGTTCATATTCCTTTGGTAATGAACTTAGGAGAATAATGGCTTGATCTTCATCTTCGATCTTTACACCTACTGCATTCAAATCCAGAATGATTCGATTATAATCATCCAAATGCTTCCTCATCTCATTCCCTTCCTCCATGTTCAGTGTATAGAGTAGCTTCTTCAAGTATAACCTGTTTGCTAGAGATTTCTTCATGTAAATTGATTCCAATTTAACCCAAATTCCCAGAGCTGTTGTCTCATCCGAAACCTCCCTAAGAACTTCATCACCCAGGCTCAAAATCAGAGCACTATGCACCTTGGATAAGATCTCAGGAGCAACCTTCTTCTCTGTGTTGGCAAGAGCGCCTTCATCAATGACAGCTTCAATTCCTTGTTGAACCAGAAACGTCTTGATCTTGATTCTCCATAGATTGAAGTCATTTTCCCCACTGAATTTCTCCAGATCGAACTTGGCTGAACTCATGTCTTGATGAATTAAGAAAAGAACTCTCTCGGGTTTTGACTGCTTGATGATCTTCGTGATTGCAGATCAGAGTAAGCAAATGGAACTTCAATCCTTCAAACCTTCCACGCTCACCGCACCAATTGTTGTGAAACGGCACTATCAAACTTAGCAAACACGCAGCAAACCAGATCGCAGCATCACCATGCACACGACATAACACATATATCATGCATGAGATATAGAAATGACAAATGAGATAAGATTTACGTGGTTCAGATCGAGATTCGATCCTACATCCACGAGAGCCAATCAGTAATCTCTTATATTGATAATCGAGCAAGAAATTACATCAGTTGAACAAGAAATCAAAACTGCAAGCTTCAACTCTAGAAAACCCTAGAAATTGGGAGAAGAAACTTATAAGCTCTCTGTGTGATCAATGTGTGTGTTGCATTGAATTATGATTCAATCTGTGATGAAAACACACTTATATACAGCCTCTTCCACGTGAGTTTCAGCTGCAACAACCTCCTTCTTGCTCAACAAACTTGAAAACTGCTTAACCAACTTTGCATGTGGCTGTTAGCTCAAGTCTCCTAAGTTGCTGCTTTCTTAGTCGTTGATTATCTCCACAAGATCAACTATGGACCATTGATCTCAACATTCTATAACTTGAAATTCTTTCTATCTTGCTACGATTCATAGCAATATACGACAAAATTGATGCAACAAACACCATAGTTGGTTATTGATTGAATAATATGTATTTGCATAAATTTTGGGGAAGAAGATGATAAAAATCGTGATTTGAAAATTTAAAATTTAAAATTCACATTTAATACCTTAAGAGTATACAATTGATGTCTAAAGAGTATATAAAGTGATACCTAAAGAGTGCACAAGTGATATCTTTCATTGAATGATCAACTAATACATTAAGAGTAAATATGTAATATCACATACTATAAGCATTAATACCTTAAATGTGTGCATACCTTATACTATAACTTGAAATTCTTTCTATATTGCTACGATTCATAGCAATATACGACAAAATTGATGCAACAAACACCATAGTTGGTTATTGATTGAATAATATGTATTTGCATAAATTTTGGGGAAGAAGATGATAAAAATCGTGATTTGAAAATTTAAAATTTAAAATTCACATCTGATACCTTAAGAGTATACAATTGATATCTAAAGAGTATACAAAGTGATACCTAAAGAGTACACAAGTGATATCTTTCATTGAATGATCAACTAATACATTAAGAGTAAATATGTAATATCACATACTATAAGCATTAATACCTTAAATGTGCGCATATGTAATACTTTATACTATAAGTATTAATACCTTAAAGATAAATATATCATATCTTAAAGGTGCATATGTAATATCTTATACTATAAGTACTAATACCTTAAAAGTAAATATATAAATAAGAAGAATAAAAATAAAAATAAAAACAAAAACAAGAAAACACTAATACCTTAAAGGTAAATGTGTAAATAAGAAGAATAAGAACAAAAAAAATAGAGAAGAAGAAGAAGAATGTACAAAACAAATAAGAAGAATAACAAATCGATAAGAAAAGAGATTAAGAAGGAGGAGAGAAAAAAAAAACAGCATTGTTTCTGCATTAATATTTTAAGAGTAAATGTGTGATACCTCAAGAGTATAAACCTAACACTTTCGCAGAATTCAATAAGGCGCAGCGTTCACAAACTATGGTGTGGCCGTATGTGGTAGTGACCCACGCGCTAGGTCAAGCTGAGGGCACGGATCTTAGATCGGTGCCCTAGAACACACAGGTTTTTGCCTAATATTAAAGAGTAAGTCTCTTGTGAGATGTCTTACGAATTTTTATTGAATTGCGTGAGACGGGCTAATCCACAATCCAATTACCTACAACTCAAACCCTACAATTCACATATTGTTTATGGATGATGAGGCTCCATCTCACGGTAATTATCCATGAGACTATCTCACATTAATTTTTGTGAATATTAAATAGGTGTATACGTAAAAGTTCCACTCTTTTTATAAAAGAGAAGTTGGAGTAGGGTTGGACCCTAATTTTTTTTTTCTTTTCAACACAAAAGATTAAATACCACATTGCCTGATATGAGTTGGTAGGTTATTAAAATAAGTTGCTTCCAATAAAAAGTTGGTTGGAAAGAAAGTGCAATTTTATGGCATAATTTATTTATTGCTCTTCCGTAAATGAACACCCAAGTACATTTTTTGTAACACAAATTTATTTATTATTTATATAAGTTATGAGTCTTAATTTGACTCGTTTCACTACATTAAATATAATTTGCCCAAAAACGTGACGGCCAATAGCCAACTAGCACCCAGCGGCCACTTACTCTGTTTTTAGCTATGTTGTAAGCAGATAATATGTACAAACATATATGAATACTATGTTAATGTTTTTTTATTATTGTAGCATCCAGGACAAATCATAAGTTTTGGATATTATAATTTGAATTAGGTTGAATGGGTCAACTCATATTGTGTAACATTTGATTTCACAAATATTGCCTACACAGCAATGTCGAAGAATTAAACAAATAAAAGCTAAGGATTTGCTTTACCATATACTAATAGATCATATATTCTTTTCACAAAAAGTGGTTCATCATGTAAAAAAATTCATGCGCAACATCATAACGTTCAGGAATCAATATAAATTAAGAGGCTACTATATTCAGATTTCCATAATTTAAGGGAATAAAGCTGATTGGCCTTTATATATAGCTGTCACTAAATTTAATGCCTGTGTGTGTATATATATATATATATATATATATATATATATATATATGTTTCCATGTTTGTGTGTGTGTATATATATATAATCACGATTTACGTTTCAAAAAATAATAATAATACGATTTAATTAACATTAATTGAATCCTGCGATATTTAGGTAAAAGTAGTACAATAGAGTAATTTAAATAATTAAGGTACCAATCACCCATAATCTCAGTATGCCAATGACGGTGTAATTTAATGAGTTGATCATTGATTTGGCGAGACAATATGATTAGAAAAACTAACTTTTTTTACTTAATTATTTAAATATTTGCCCACTACTTTTGTCCTTTTTTTTCTTTTGGTTTTCTTATAATTAAAATTTTTACAATAATTAATTTTAAGGACTGTTAGGTCATGTGGAAGTGTTGTGGTGTGAAATAGAATTATGAAATTAAAGCTAGTTAGTGAGTATAAACAATTAATGTGAAGAAGTAGAATAGAGTAGTCTAAATATAGTACAAGTAATGTTGATTTAACAATATTAATTACAACTTCATAGCCGATTTTGAGGAGCCCTAGAATGGGGCGACTACTTTTTTCTATGGCTGAAGAGGCTTTGCACTACATAAAAACTATAACAACATTGCTTTATTCTATGCACATCTTTAATTTCGTACGGTTTGATTAATTTAATTTTATGCTAATTGTTACTTCATCAAATGCTTAAAGTAAATTGTTAAGGAAAGAACCAAAACGCACAAACACAGCAACACAATCAAGCTAGCTCAAGCTTCAGAAACCCTAACAATGGCAAAAGAAAGAAAAACACAAGGAAGACAACGCACGACGATTTTACGTGGTTCAGTGTGTTTCCACAACCTACATCCACGGCCAAACAGGCAACTATATCACTTTTATAGATCGAAAGTTGTAAATACAAACAAACCCAAATTAGGGTTCTTGAGAAAGAAATGAAAAGATGAACCCTAATCTGTAACTCTCTCAACTCACGTTCAAACTATATGAAAATACAACTCTATATGCATGTTTATATAGAGATCTAAACCCCTAAACTAATTTAGAGTAACCGCTTCTGGATCAGCTCGAATTTCTGTTTTGGCTAACAACCTTGCGCAGGAACCCTAACTGCCTCGAACCGCCAGTTTGATTTCTTGCTCTGGTTTACCACCAAAAGCGCCGGTTCTGCTCGATCTGAACCCGGTTCCTGAATGTATGTAATGCATGCTTGATTTATATACCACAATCCTCCACCTAAATCTAGATGCTAAAACCTGCAAAAACTTACCTGCAAAAAACAATTACTTAGCAGAAAATATCAGTCAGGTGGCCAAGGTAATATGTTAACCAATCGCATACAATGTCCAAACTTGCCACTATTTAATGGCTTTGTAAGCATGTCAGCTGGATTGTCCTCAGTACTTATTTTCTTCACCTCAACCAATCCCTTTTCAATAATATCTCTAACAAAATGCAATTTTACATCAATGTGCTTTGATCTATCATGAAAAACTTGGTGTTTAGTGAGGTGTAAGACACTCTGACTATCACAGTGTACCACTACTTTCTTTTGTGGAATTCCAAATTCTTGAATCATTCCCTTTAGCCATATCGATTCCTTTATGGCTTCAGTCATGGCCATGTATTCAGATTCTGTTGTTGAAAGGGCTACCATGGATTGTTGAATGCTCCTCCAACTGATTGTTGTTCGAAAAAATGTAAAGATGTATCCAGTGAGAGATTTTCTTGAATCCATATTCCCAGCAAAATCTGAATCAACATAACCAATTAAAGCATCCTGAATTTGTTCTTGTTGTTGTCTGATAAACATTAACCCAAGATGAGTTGTTCCTCCTATGTATCTGAGCATCCACTTTAGAGCTTCCCAGTGAGCTCTACCAGGATTTGCCAGAAATCGACTAACAGTGCTCATTCCATAAGCCAAGTTTGGTCTGGTGCAAATCATAGTATACATTACACTCCCTACTCCACTTGCATAAGGAACACCCTCCATGTACCTCCTTTCTTGATCAGAGCTTGGTGCTTGGCCTTTAGAAAGTTTCATTTGTTGTCCAAGAGGTGTAACAGTAGGCTTAGCTTGATGCATGTTGAATCTTCCAAGTACCTTCTTTAGATAATCAGCTTGGAATAGGAACAACCTTCATGTTTCTCTATCTCTCAGAATATCCATACCTAGTATTCTTCTTGCATCTCCCAGATCTTTCATGTCAAATTGAGCATTGAGTTTCTTCTTTAAAACCTTAATCCTGCTCATACTTTTGCTTGCTATGAGCATGTCATCTACATAGATCAGGAGATATGTTACTACCTTCTTATCTTCCTTTTCTAAGTAAACACAACTGTCATATGGGCACTTAAACAAACCAATTTCCAACATATAGTCATTGAATCTCTTGTACCATTGTCTTAGGCTTTGTTTCAGTCCATATAAAGATCTTTGTAGCTTGCAAACCTTATGCTCATTTCCTGGAAGTATAAAACCCTCTGGTTGTTTCATGTAGATAACCTCATCCAAGTAACCATGTAGAAATGCAGTTTTGACATCCAATTGTTGAAGTTTCATATTCCATTGAGTGACCAGAGCTAACAACAATCTTATAGAACAGTGTTTGACTACTGGAGAAAAGATTTCATTGAAATCTATTCCTTCTTTCTGAGAAAAACCTTGAGCTACAAGCCTTGTCTTGAATCTGATCTTCTCAGTTCCAGCAACTTCAATTTTCCTTTTGAATATCCATTTGCTTCCAATGATTCTCTTTTTGTCTGGTTTATCCACTAGAATCCAAGTATGGTTCTTTTCCAAAGAGTGTAACTCTTCCTCCATGGCAGATATCCATTTGAGTTTGTCTTTGGAGGCCATAGCTTGTTTAAAATTTTGGGGTTCCTCATACTCCAAATCCTGAGCAACAGCTAGAGCATAAGAGACAATATCAGCTTGACCAAATCTTTTTGGGGGTTGAATTTTCCTTCTTTCTCTATCTCTAGCTAGGTTGTAATCCCTTAAATCAGTAGCTCCTTGATCAATATGGTCTGTTTGGATCTGTTCCTCATCATCTTGATCACTGTCATCAGTTTGTTGATGCTGATTTATAGAGAGATCAGTAGTGTTTTCAGATTCTTCTTCATTATGCTTCACCTCCACTGAAAATTCTGATTGATTCTTAGAGTTTTCAGCCGATGAATATCCCATAACACTCTCTCTGAAAATGACATCTCTACTGATAATGCATTTTTTATGTCCATCTTCCAAACACCACAACTTATACCCTTTTATACCAGTGGGATATCCTATGAAAATGCATTTTAAAGCTCTGGATTCCAACTCATCCTGCTTAATGTGAGCAAAAGTTAAACATCCAAAAACTTTAAGATGTATATAATCAAAATTAGATCCATTCCGCATTTCATCAGGGCACTTAAAATTAATGGCAGAAGAGGGAGATTTGTTTACCAGAAAAGCTGTTGTTGTAACAGCTTCACCCCAGAAACTTTTGGGCAACTTTGCATCTAATAGCATGCATCTTACTCTCTCTAGAAGTGTTCTATTCATCCTCTCAGCAACTCCATTTTGTTGTGGATTGGTTGGTACAGTTTTGTGCCTTGTGATGCCTTTAGCTTTGCAATACTCCTGAAATTCATCAGACAAATACTCCAAACCATTGTCAGTTCTAAAAAATTTTAGAGTCTTACCTGTCAGATTCTCTTGATTTTGGAGCCAATCTTTAAATGTCTTGAAGGCATCACTTTTGTGTTTAAGAGTAAATACCCAAAGCTTCCTGCTATAGTCATCTATTATGGTCATAAAATACCTTGCTCCACCATGAGTGATGGTTCTTGATGGACCCCATATGTCTGAGTGGACATATTCCAGAGGTTGAGATGAGACATGAGAACCAGTGGGATAGGGTAGCTTCTTTGTCTTTCCCATCACACATTCATTACAGAAATCTAGCTTATTTGCTATATTTCCACCTAGCACTCCTCTTTTTGATAAAAGAGTCAATCTCTTTCCACCAATGTGACCAAGCCTTTTATGCCAAAGACTTGTTTCAACATCACTCATCACAGCCTCCACTTCACCTTGTATAGTGGATCCAATGAGTATATATAAACCATTCACTTTCTTTCCTTTTAGAATCAGTTTATCCTCTTTTGTCACTTGAATTTGCCTTTGTTTAGTGCTAAATTCATAACCTGCAGAGTTCAATAAACCAAGAGATATTAAATTTCTTTTCAAGTCAGGAATGTACCTTACATTTGGTAGTCTCTTGATGCTTCCATCATGTAGCTTGAGGATGATTACTCCAACTCCTTCTATTCTGCATGATTGATCATTTCCCAAAAGCACCGATCCATTTCTTTCTTGCTTGAAATCTGTAAACCATTCTCTTCTGGGACACATATGGAAACTGTACCCAGAGTCTAATACCCACTCATCAGTCATGGCTTCAGCAGCAATACACAGCATATCAGCTCTCTCATAGTTGTTTTATGCCACTGCAGCTTCAGGTCCATTTCCTTGTGGTTTACTCTTAGCCTTCTCAGGACAATTTTTCTTGAGGTGTCCAACCTTGTGGCAAGAAAAGCATTTTCTTGTTTCATTGCTTTGATCACCCGATTTCCCATCTTGAGAGTTATTCTTGGAATTTTTCTTGTGATCTTGACCCTTTTTGAAGTTCTTGCCTTTCACAGTGAGTCCTTCTCCAAGGGGTTCGGATTTCACCTCAATGTTAGTTTGTAACACCTTTGTCTTGATTGTCATGAGAACTTCCTCTAAGGTAAGTGCAGTAAGTCGGCCATAGATGAGAGCATCCTTGAATGCATCAGGAGACTTAGGAAGTGAATTGAGCAACATGAGTGTCTTGTCCTCATCCTTTATCTTCTCTTCGATATTTTCCAGATCATCAACGATCTTTATGAACTCATCTAACTTATCTGCTATCCTCTTATCATCAGGAATCTTGAAATTAAGAAGTTTTTGTTTGAGGTATAACCTATTCGCCAAGGATTTTGTGAAGTATAGAGAATCCAGCTTCTTCCAAATCTTGGCTGCAGTAGTTTCTTTGCAAACTTCCCTCAAAGTTTTGTCTCCTAAGCATAGAATAATGGCACTTCTAGCTTTCTTGCATATCTCTGCCCGTTTTTCCGCTGTAGTTGAGGAAGATCCAGAGCTCTGTTCTTGCAAAGCTTCTTCCAGATTGTACTGAATTAGAAGTGTTTCCATTTGAACTTTCCAGAGATTGTAATCTCTTTTCCCAGTGAACTTTGCAACGTCCAATCTCATTGTCGACATCTTGTCATGGTCTGATTCCCACAGACGGCGCCAGAAACTGTTAAGGAAAGAACCAAAACGCACAAACACAGCAACACAATCAAGCTAGCTCAAGCTTCAGAAACCCTAATAATGGCAGAAGAAAGAAAAACACAAGGAAGACAACACACGGTGATTTTACGTGGTTCAGTGTGTTTCCACAACCTACATCCACGGCCAAACAGGCAGCTATATCACTTTTTTAGAGTAACCGCTTCTGGATCAGCTCGAATTTCTGTTTTGGCTAACAACCTTGCGTAGGAACCCTAACTGCCTCGAACCGCCAGTTTGATTTCTTGCTCCGGTTTACCACCAAAAGTGCCGGTTCTGCTCGATCTGAACCCGGTTCCTGAATATATGTAATGCATGCTTGATTTATATACCACATAAATACTCCAAGTCTATTATATATTTTTATCTTTTGTATATCTATTATTCGACGTTACATTAAATGAGAATTGTACATACAGTTTTGTATATTTTGATGTTCCTATAATTATAAGTTGAATTTTAGAATCAAAATAATCAAACAGAGTGGTTCTTTTTTTTTTTTTTACATATAAATAATCTTGATACTTTAACAACTTGTTTGTATTACAGATACAAGTGGCATTGTAGCATTTGACAACTTTGATTTATTCCACAGCAAGGGCTTGATGAACATGTTAGAATGCCCATTTATCATTTCTCTCCTTTCTCAATCAACTATATATTTTAGCTCCATAATTGGAGTAATGGAGTTTCTTCTTTTCCAACTAGATGCTCACAACTTAAAACTCATCATAGTTCCCCACAAAATTCAAAAACAGATGCAGAACAAGAACTACTATTTTGTGTGGACCTTTTCTTTTCCCAACAAGACCAACCCCAATGATATTGTACCTAGCTAGTGAGTGTGCACATAGATAAAACTGGTTCTTTCTAATTTTATGTTTTTAATCAAGAAGAGACGAAGAATTCCCCATCAATTGAACCGTAGACCCTCAATCGTGTGAGATGTAAATAGAAGAATATGCTCGAGTGATAAATACTTGTGAAACAGAACCAACGGGATTAAAATTTAAGATCCTACATGATGTTTGAACCTACATTATTGAAGAATCTCTCTCCATAACAACACAAGTCTTATCAACTCGGTTGCGTCTTTGGGGGCTTTCTTATTTATTTATGTTTCCCTAGTATGAGTGAAGGTTTTTTACTTACAAAATTGCAGTGGACCAAAGACTAGATTATAAAGAGAAAAATAACTTCAATATGTTTTATATTATCACCAACTACTGGATTTTTAAGTGCGCATACATTTTAACCACGAGCCTTACAACTTAGTGATATTCCACCTTTATAAAGGTGTAGATCGTAATGACTAGGATTCGAATATTGAATCACTGCATGTTTTTCTAATATTTATCCCCTCACTTCCATTCCTCTAGGTTATTAAAAAAAAAAAGTGCACATACATTTTAAATTATAAATATATTGGTCAAATGGGGCTATTCAACCCTATTGTTTGACCGACCCGATAAAATTTAGAATAGCCCGACCCGATTCCTCTCCTCTTCCTAATGATCCAAAAAAAGAAAGGTCAGTGAAACCATCAAACTTTAAGGACACGTGTGTCAAATCTGAAGACTAGTGACCAATAATAGGTCCCCCCTTGGGTAGCGCTATAATTGGTCATTACTGCATGCTTCACTGCCCCTAACATAACTGATTATTACCCCAATTCCTACACTTTTTTTTTTATCCAGAATTTTATTTTTAATTATCTGTTACGGTAATTTCGATGCATATTTAATTGTCTTTTTACTGTTTGTAACAACAGTTTCTGTTAAAAAGGCCATTCAGTTGATCTGGTGAAATGGATTTTTTTATTATGGTAATGGAATCTGGTCAAAAAGGCCTGGAAGGAAATCCTTGTTGAGTTATAGCCTACAGGTATCATAGAATGACGTTTATGCCCTCGTGATGTCTCTGAAATTTTTTCACGGGCCTTTCTGATTTTCCTTTCCTTTTGGACGAATGCTTTGATTGGACTTTCCAGCTTCAGCACAACCGTTGCACTATTCTTGAAAATTTTGCCTTTTATTGAAATGACTGAAGAGACCTTGTTATTTTTTATAGAATTTTTCTATAGAACTATCAAGAATCAATTAATATATTTTCCAAAAAAAAAAATCAATTAATTTAATTAAATTAGATGGTGGGTACTTGTTACAGTCGATGTGCGGTGATTTCTACTCTTATGGTAGAAAACTTTTTTTTTTTTCCCAAAATTAAATACTACAGTCATGCCATTATACTTGACGATTTAAATAAATTCACACAAATTAAGGAGAATTCTTGATTAACTTACATATCCTTATTTAACTAATAGTTTAATTCTAGTACTCCATATTTCCAACTTTTGAATAACTGAATGTATAAAAAGGAATGTAAAGAATGGGGGTATCATTGGAAGATTAAGCATGATTTTCTGAAATTTTAAAATATTAACCATTTGAGATTATTTTTTATATATCTAAAACATCAAATTTTATGGGATGAGAGGTGTAATTAATTAATTGAGTATGCATTTTTTGTTCGTAATATTTGTTGTACATAGCATGCTTGAATTTTATCTAGTCACCAATGTTTGATAAAGTTTTAATTCCAATTGTAATAAATAAAAGAAAATAATTGTAGTTTTAATCTGTTTCAAAATAGATGATTAGTATTTATACAATAATTTTATGGGTTATATATATTTGTAGGAAAACCATGCGTTTGGTTTTGAATGCAGCTTTTTTCCGGTAATATTAATTAACTTGCATTGTTTCTTGAATTTAACCAAGTTCATATACTTATTTTAATAGAACTTTTTTTTTTAAATTGTATTACTGTAGTAAAACGGGAGATCGACAACTAAATATTCCTATTCTTTTGCGATAAATATCAAATATCTCATCCCCCTAAACTTGCAAATTAACAATATGCAATTATATTGCATTCCCAAATTAACAAATTATATCCATCCACAGTTTTTTTATTCGGATTTTTTGTGCTTTTTGTTTCATGTCATGATCATCAAAAATATATATATATACACACACATATTGTATATCATTATTATATATAGATTAATTAAATCAGTACTATAAAAATAAAGAGATACGTTGAATTTTGACGGATTAGATGGTGATTTGCTAGGGTCCAAAATGGGCCATAAGATTTTCAATTGGCTAGGTTATTCAAAATATCAAAAACTCATAGGCTCAAACCTTATATATTCAAAGGCGATCCAAATCATAGATTTTGAAGGCAAAAAACTCTCCATATATGATTATTAAAAAAATATTGTTTATTCTACATTAAACACATCATCCATAGCGGATCTTGAAGACGAAAAACTCTCCATATATGACTATTAAAGAGTTATGTTTATTTCACAATAAACACACCATAGCAGATCTTGAAAGCGGAAAACTCTCCATATATAACTACTAAATAGTTATGTTTATTCCACATAAGACACACCATCCATAGCAAATAAGTATAGATGTTGCATTTTCTTTTGTTTGGTATCACCAATATATAGAATTAATTGTTCCTATATTTACTTGTATTTCTACCAATCATTTACTATATACCCCTTACATAATAAACATTATTGTAACAAATATATTAATATATAATATGAGTTGTTCTTGTGTGCACTTGGTGTACATGCAATTCAGGTCGACCCAGTTGGTCGACCCAGTTTTGATCCGGATCCGCATGTTTTTTAATTTAGCTTTTTTCTTTTTTTTTCCCCTCAGGTTGTTACTTTTATGTTGTATTAGTGTGACCTTTATGTTATAAATGTGTGACCTTTATGTACAACTATCATGACCTTTATGTACTATAACTTACAAAAAAATGAAGATTTTCAACATAATTTGAACTGTATATCTGTATGTGATATCAACGTGACCTTTATATTATATCATGTTACATTTATGTACAAATATTCTGACCTTTATGCACTTTTATATATTACATAAAGGTCAGAATATTTGTACATAAAGGTGACATAATATAATATAAAGGTCACATTGATATCACATAAAGGTATACAATACAAAAATTGTGTTGAAAATCTTTTTTTTTTCTAAGTCACAGACATAAAGGTACAGATGTTTGTACATAAAGATCACACATTTATATATAAAAGTCACATATTTATAATATAAAGATCAAGATAAAAATCTGAAGAAAAAAAAAAAAGAAATTCCCGGATCCGGGTCGGATCGACCCGGATTAAGATCCATGCAGCTGGTGTAGAGGAGTTTTTGTGGTATAATATACAACCATCATTAAATCATGGATGGAGCAATTTTGAAAAGTTTTGTACATTGATAAGTAAAACCATAGTTTTTGGTCCTACCATGAGAAAATATAAAAATGACATGGAAGGGCAAAAAGGTAAAATCAAATAGAGGAACCTGTCTATCTACTCTCCGAACTCGCCACAAATCATTCTAATCACTCCATAATTATAAGAATACTCTTTAACATTTCATTTCATAATTTCTTGGAATGGCTTTTTTCTTACAAAACCACCTCTTTTACATCTTCTTCTTCTTCTTGATCCTTGCCTCGATGAGAGTGGGCCAGTCCTCCTCCATCCACGAGCTCCTGAAGTCGATGGGCCTGCCACCGGGCCTCCTCCCCGAGGAGGTCAAGTCCTACACCTTCTCATCTGGCTCGGGCCTCCTCCAGGTCTCTCTATACGGGCCCTGCTTGACCAAGTTCGACACCATGGCTCTCTACGAGAGTGAGCTGCGTGCTAATCTCACCTATGGCAGCCTCACCGGCGTTGAAGGCCTGTCACAGGAAGAGCTCTTTCTATGGCTCCCTGTTAAGGATATCATCGTCGATGATCCTTCTTCGGGCCTTATTCTCATTGATATTGGGCTTGCTTATAAACAGCTTTCTCTCTCTCTCTTCGAAGATCCACCCCAGTGCACCACTAAAAGTAACTCTCTCTCTCTCTCGATTGTTGGCTTTTGAAAAAAATGACCTTTTGCTTTCACTCTTATTTTCATGTATGTGTGTTGTGTATACAAAACCCACCTGGTGTTTAAAGAGAGGATTGTTTTCTTGTATTTACTTAAACTTTTTAACCCTCATTTTCTGTGCAATTAATCTCTGTTTATGTGACCCTTTTGAGTTCCAGGGTTTTATTTAATGCCGTCTCGTGTTTGTTGGCTCTTCAATAACACGATACTTATCCTCATTTAATGTGAGGGTTTATATTTTCTACCTATTTTAATTGCGAAATACTCCACCAAAATAGATTTATAGTCATTTCTCATCCTAATTAGGGAATTAAATATGTGGTTTCATATAATTCAAACATTATATTTACCATAATTATTATTTTATGTGGTGGTTGACGTGGAGTAATCAACATCCTTAATTAAGGGCATATATGAAAAAATAAAAATAAATTATTATGATCAATATATCGGACAAGTGGTTTATTTGGGATGTGCTGATGTGGTATTGGGAAAAATTTGCAGGTGGATTGAAGGAAGAGAATATTGGGACAAAAGAGAAGGGATTTATAGCTGAAGCATAAAGAAAGAGGAAAAAGTGCCACTTTTGTTTTCTCTAACTAGGTTTCTCACTAGCTCTAATTAATATATAGGTAGGGGTTCGTATATTTTAAGGCTATATAAGTGGTATTATATCATCTTTTATTTCATCTCATATTTCAAAATAATGATTATATGTCACGATATTAAATAATATTATTGTTTAAACATATATAAAATGCAGTGAAATGTGAAATGAAGCACTAAATATGAAAGAGTTAGATTCAGAATTAAGATAATTTTGTAAAGTTTTGGGAATTAAATATCATAGTTTAGAGTGAAATCATGTTGTTGCTTTTGTTCTTTCCTTCTTGTTTGTGTGACTTAATCTTGTTGGATTAGATTGGATAACTCCAAAGCAAAGCATCCTAATCTCATTTTCCTCTAGTACCGTATAGTTGAGGTTTTTAATGCATTTATTTATGAGTTGGTCTCTTGTGAGATTGTCTTACATGCGATAGGATTCAAGTATGTCTATTCAAGTATGTCTTTTACAGGTATAAATATGTATTTTTCAGCTATAAGTATGTGTTTTATAAGTATGTTTTTTACAGTATAAGTATGAGTTATTTAAGTATGTCTTTTACTACTATAAGTATGTCCTTTTATGATATAAATGCAACATTCGCACGGTGCGAGGATTGCTAACGTACTACTTTATTTTATTAATGTAATCATCTTTGTAGTATTTTATTAATGTAATCATCTTTGTAGATATGAACAATGTATATGTCACTAGATGCGTAGATGATTGCCAAATTTCAATTCTATTAAAAAAAATTAAATATGTGAAGTAGACGGACATGCTACTTCCAACTTCCAAGTGAGTTATTTGATATTTGAATGCTTACTTAACCATTACCTCAAGAAATTGATTTAATACATATAAAACGTAGTTAATTGGTCATCAATTTCCTTTAATAATCCAGGCATCGCTGTCTATCGTGAAACTAGGATTAAGGGTTAATGTTGTCTAGATTGTTAATATTAGACATTTCCTGCCAAAAAAAAAAAAAAAAGTTTACATTAGTTTCTTAATACTAATAAATATCCAAAAAAACATGTTTGTGAAAATATGTCCCATTTTCTATCTTTAAAAAAGTATCAAATTTCGAGCTTTTTCTAGTTTGACTGTATCCTACAAACATTGATCTTTATAACTAATTATCATTTTTTATTAAAAAAAACCTAAAATAATAGATTTAATAAATAAATTTAGGGTGTGCAAGTGAAAATCTATAATTTATAGAAGAATTTTATCTACATTCAATTGATAAAGGCAAAAACTTTCGTGCACAAGGTGCACGGACACCATAATTTGGTATCCACCCAACCCACAATATATTTTATCCAGCCCACCATAATATTTATTTTTCAGCCCAATAATATTTTATTTCCAGCCCACATCCAAACAACAATTTATTTTCCTACCAAAACTCAATTGAAAAGCCCACAATATATTTCCTCTCTCACACACGCACAGACTAATTCGAAAAACTCACGCGACTCGAAGTTGTAATCTTCTTCTCTCCACAGACTATATTTGAGAAACTCGTCTTTTCTTCTTCTCTCTCACATTCAGTCACATTCAGAATTTCAGTTCGAAGTTGTAATCTTCTTCTCTCCGCAAACCTAATTCGAAGCGCAAACCTTGTTTCGAAGTGCGATTTCAGTTCGAAGTTGTAGTCCTTCTTCTCTACGGTTTGTTCTTCAACGCCGATTTCTGTAAGTTTCTGAGATTTTGTTTAAACCTTACATGCAATCGGTTTAAAAGTTAAACATTTTGCCAGTTTTCTTTCTAGTTTTCCCCCAATTTCAATCTCGAAAATATTTTTTGATTTTGAATTTGTCTATTTAACCCTACATGCAATTGTATTTCAATCGTCTAATATACTGTTTGTTTCTACATTTTAGGTTTTCATTGTCTGGATTTTGATTTACTTTCTTCAACGGTAAGTTTTCTGAATTTTATTCTGTTTTTCGAGATTTATTTTTACACTTCGTGTTCTATATTTTTTTTCACCTTTCTGTGTTATTCGCGCGTATGTGTTGTGTGTTCTTCGCGCATTTTGTTTTGTGTGGTTTTGACATATTATTGAATCTCTAAAAATGACTTTACAAGTGTGATTTTGAACAGGAGAAGATATACCATTTGCAATATGAGAGGTTTTTCATTCTGTTTTTCACACATTTGCATGTGTCTCTGTTTTTTATGTGTTTCTTAGATTAGTAAAGTATTAATGAAACAGTATTAGTGTATTTTGTTATACAGTATTAGTGTAATTGTTATACAGTATTAGTGTATTTTCTTCAATCCTGATTTTATGTAAGTTTCTGCTATTTTGTTTAATTAAATCTTACATGAAATTGGGAGAAATAATGTAGTAGTTCAGTATATATGTTCTCTAATAGATGCTGAATACTGAATGGGAAAAGTTTTTGCCTAAGAAAATATGTATGCTCCTTCTGCTCTTTGAATTTTGTACTTCTGTTTGTTTGAAGTTTAAACAGTGAGATTATGTTTGACTATTGATGCTTGCAATGTTATACAGTTTGCAAGATGAAAACCAGGATGTCAAAGAGTGATGCAGTTGACGAATCATCTAAAAGGCCAGTGAAAAAATATTTGAAACAAATTGTGCAGAAAAAGAAGGTTCCGAAGAAGGAAGCCATTGACAAGAAATTGAAGAAGGAGTCCATTGACAACTTTTACTATGATGTTTGGTATGTACTCTGTTAAGTCTTAAAGCTAATTCTGTTTATGTTTGATACTAATACTGTTAAGTCTTATAGCTAATATTGTTTATGTTTGATACTAATACTGTAAAGTGTTATAGCTAATTCTGTTTATGTTTTGGTACTAATACTGTGAAGTCTTATAGCTAATATTGTTTATGTTGGATACTAATACTGTTAAAAAACATGTATAATAATTTTTATGCTATTATTGTTTATGTTTGATACTAATACTGTTAAGTTTTATAGCTAATACTGTTTATGTTTGATATTAATACTGTTAAGTCTTATGGCTAATACTGTTTATGTTTGCTACTAATACTGTTAAGTCTTATAGCTAATTATGTTTATGTTTGATACTAATACTGTGAAATCTTATAGCTAATTCTGTTTATGTTGGATACTAATACTGTTATAAAACATGTATAATAATGTTTATGATATTGTTGTTTATGTTTGATACTAATACTGTTAAGTTTTATAGCTAATATTGTTTATGTTTTATATTAATACTGTTAAGTCTTATGTCTAATACTGTTTATGTTTGATACTAATACTGTCAAGTCTTATAGCTAATTATGTTTATATTTGATACTAATACTATGAATTCTTATAGCTAATTCAGTTTATGTTGGATACTAATACTGTTATAAAACATGTATAATAATGTTTATGTTGTTGCTGTTTATGTTTGATACTAATACTGTTAAGTCTTTTAGCTAATATTGTTTATGGTTGATACTAATACTGTTAAGCTTTATGGCTAATACTGTTTATGTTTGTAGCTTATAATGTTCATTGTTTTTTTATTGGGCAGTGATTTTGTGACACAATCTAGGCCTAAGTCTACACAATTTGATCTGTCAGTTATCTGACAAGCAGAAGAAGGATATTATTGACATTGGTTTTGGTGGTTTGCTCTCTATGTCGATCACAAAATGTGCGAATCTTCATATGATTCGTTGGCTGGTGAGGAGCTTTAACGGAAGTAGTAGGATGTTGTCTGTAGGAAAAGACAGAAGTTTTGTGATCACTGCAGATGATGTTCATGATGTGTTCATGTTGCCTAGAAATGTAGGTTCTCCTGTGATAAATTTTAATAAGCATGAAGATTCGGTATTACTTAGGCATTTTAGGGATATGGGGGTACAAGCTAGTGTTCAGGTTAAAGTTTTATATGATTTGATAGTTAGTCGTTTTTCTTGTGGTGGTGATGATTTTAAGAGATTATTTGTTTTGTATGCTTTGTATTCATTTTTGACTCCAACTTGTAACAAAACAGTAAACATTAGTGTGTTGAAGTCATTAGAAGATGTTGATAGGATATCTCAGTTTGATTGGTGTGAATATATATTAGAAAGATTGTGTCAAGGTATTCATGTGTATAATAACACACAATCAAAAAATATTTCCGGTTGTACGATCTTCCTGCAAATAGTCTATATGCATAGACTGAAGTGGAAAGGTGTTGCTGCACCTTCTTCACTGCCTCTAATTCAGCATTGGAATGACGACAAACTGCATAAAAGATGCATTGAAGAGGCTGCTGCGGGCTCGTATGGTGACGGTGAACTTGTATATGATGTGTATCCTATTAGCAAGAATGAGAAGAAGGTTGGAGAAGAGAAACTAAATCAAGAAGGGGCCAAAAAGAGAGCTGGTGAGTCAAAAAGAGAAGAAAGTGGCCAATTTATCAGTTTTGAATTGATGAAGGATGAGATGAATGATGATCAAATAAAGATTGCTGTCAAAGATGTAAGTTTTCTGACTTAATAGTGTTATATGAAATTTAAGTAATACTGTTATTATAAGTTACTAATACTGTTAAGTATTAGTTAGTAATACTGTTAACTATTACTAACTAATACTACTTAGTATTACTTAGTAGTACTGTTAAGTATAACTCACTAATACTAAGCAGTATTATTTAGTAATACTGCTAAGTGTAAGTTAGTAATACTGTTAAGTATTAGTTAGTAATACTGTTATTTATTACTATCTAATACTACTTAGTATTACTTAGTAGTACTGTTAAGTATGACTTACTAATACTAAATAGTATTAGTTAGTAATACTGTTAACTATTACTAACTAATACTGTTTAGTATTATTTAGTAATACTGTTTAGTACTATGTAGTAATACCGTTAAGTATTAGTAGTAATACTGTTAAGTATAAGTTAGTAATGTTGTTAACTTTATAACATGATTACATATGTTGTTTTTTGAGTATATTTATTCTTTTTTGTTTAGGAAATGGACAGGATTTCTCTTCTTTTCAAAAGAGATATTTCAGTGGTATCTCACCACTACATATCAATTTTCAAATCCATGAAGGAGAGTGACACTGAAGAGATGTCCGACTCTCAGAAATTTTTTTCAGATGAGAAAGTGCATAAGGTCATTGATGAAATCATTCTTGATTTCATGAATAAGGAAAAGGATGTTCCATCAAATAAAGCGGGGCCAAATGAAGGAACATGCCCTGAATTTACTGAAGATATCCCTTCCTCAAATGCAGCAGACACTAACAAAAGAAGTTGTCCTGATGTTGCTGCTGACATAAATGAAGGAAGTTCTGAAGTTGCAGGAGGTATAAATGAGATGTCTTCATTTGATCTGCATTTGAGTGCTTCACCACAAGCCGATGATGCCAGTCTTCCTGCAACTCCAACTGAACATATAGATGATCCTGAGAAAGTGAATACTGAGGAAATTTCTGACATTTATGGGTCAATGTCCTACAAGAGGAAGGGATATGAGAAAGAAACTTTGATCTATGTTGAACGAAAGAATGGATTTGTGTCAAATTTCTTTCGTAGGATGGGTAGATTTTTGAGCAAAATGGATGTGCAATCGAAAGAGTTTGCTGACTACGCATTTTTTGATGATAATCATGACACTGATGAGTAAGTTCTGTGATTTGTACTTATTAATTTAATATTTTCCAGTATTTTTAAATCTGTATGTTTATATTTACAGTGAAACTCTATTTCGACATGGACCACTCCTCATTCTTTATAGAAAAGACATGCTCTCTTTGTTCCCCGATGCACAGATCGAATCGTGTGTATTGAACGCATGGGCGTTAATACTGAACAAATCTACAAATGATGGTTTAAGTAGATTTGTTTTTACACTTGATCATTCCGTAAGTATAATTTCAATTTTTTTTTGTAGTCTGTTTTTTATTTGTTTCTATTCTTAAAATTGTTGTGTTTTTTTACAGATGTACATGATTGAACTGCTAGAAGAGAAAGATTCGAAGAAGATGGAAGTACTGGAGCAGGATATCTTCAGTATTTGGGATTCTTGGTTTTCATTGCAGGAACTAGTTCTCAATGTAGTTGATTAGGTATGTTAATTGTTATTAATATACTGTTTTAATATAGGACAGTATTAGTTATTAAACTATATAGTATTAGTTTAACAATTATTATTATTTTTCATTGTAGATATTTGTTCCTGTCTGGTTGTCCCAGCACTACTTTTGTATTGCAATAAACTTTGCAAACAAGAAAGTGCATTATCTTGACAACCAGCTCTATGAAAACAATGATAACAAGTACAAGAAGATTGCTCTATTGATGGTATGTTCTTTTAATAAAGTTACGATATAACTATCTGTTGTACAATCTAAAACCTATATATTTCTGTTTGCAGAAGTCTTGCATGGGAAAATATCTTCTTCGAAAACAATATCCCAGGGCTGCTGAGATTGAAAATTATGAAATGGAAGAGGTGGATTTGCCATGGAGAGCATTAAACTTTAAAGGAACAAATGATTGTGGAATTTTCATGATGCACCATATGACGTATTTCAATGGTGCTATATATGATAAACCTGATTTAAAAAAGGTATGTTATTCTTCTGAGAAACATTACTATTCAAACATATATAATAGTACGTTAAAGCTATATTTTCAAACTAATACTACTTAGTATTACTTAGTAGTACTGTTAAGTATAACTCACTAATACTAAGCAGTATTATTTAGTAATACTGCTAAGTGTAAGTTAGTAATACTGTTAAGTATTAGTTAGTAATACTGTTATTTATTACTATCTAATACTACTTAGTATTACTTAGTAGTACTGTTAAGTATAACTTACTAATACTAGATAGTATTAGTTAGTAATATTGCTATGTATAAGTTAGTAATACTGTTAGGTATTAGTTAGTAATACTGTTAACTATTACTAAGTAATACTGTTTAGTATTATTTAGTAATACTGTTTAGTACTATTTAGTAATACTGTTATGTATTAGTAGTAATACTGTTAAGTAATGCTGTTAACTTTATAACATGATTACATATGTTGTTTTTTGAGTATATTTATTCTTTTTTGTTTAGGAAATGGACAGGATTTCTCTTCTTTTCAAAAGAGATATTTCAGTATTTCGTAATACTGATATGACAATACATAAACAGAATTAGTTATATAACTAAATTGTACAGTGAATAATGTTATGCAGTATTATTAGTTTTTAATTTATTTTTTTCTCATTGCAGCCAGTTTTGAGGAAAGTATTGAGGGTTTTAATTTATTTTTTTCTCATTGCAGCCAGTTTTGAGGAAAGTATTGAGGGCAGAATTTGCTGCTGCTATTGTTATGTCACCTTTAAATGAGGAAATGAGAGATGTGGTTGATAGGGTTACAAGATTCTATTTGTCAAAACCCAAATACATTGTGTTTAAGAGACAAGAGGTTGTTGCAGCAATGAAGAAAAAAAAGGCTGAGATGTCAAAAAATGTGAGACCGAAAAGGCAGTGCGTTGAGAAAAAACAATCTTAGTTTAGGTTTTGGGTGAAGAAAAACAACAATATTTGTGTTATATAATTGTCTGTTGAAATCAATTGTGATGTTGAATTAGTATTGTTGAAAAATATGTTTTTAATAGTATTTGATATCATTTTACAATTATAATATATTTATATTGGTTATAACTTTATATTATATTTTTTTTGATGTAGGTATACAGTTGGAAAGTATAAAATGAAAAATAAGGTAATGAATGTAACCTGTATATTATACATGTTTTTTAACAGTATTTGTATAAGAGATAAACAGTAATATTCATAAGCATTAACAGTATCATTCTTGAACATAACATTAGTAACAGTATTAGTATTCAACGTAAACAGTATTAGCTATAACACTTAACAGTATTAGTATCAAACATAAACAGAATTAACTATAAAACATAACAGTATTAGTATCAAACATAAACAGTATTAGTCATAATACTCAACAGTATTAGTATCAAACATAAACAGTATTAGATATAAGACTTAATAGTATTAGTATCAAACATAAACTTAATTAACTATAAGACTTAACAGTATTAGTATCCAACATAAACAGTATTAGCCATAAGACTCAACAATATTATTATCAAACATAAAGAGTATTAGCTATAATCAGATTCGTCGTTGAATCTTCAATTCGAACACTTTATTAGTTTCAAACCTTCAATTAATGGGTAATCGAACACTATATCAGCTTTAAACCTTCATCAATCAATATATCAGCTTCAAACCTTCAATCAATGTATCAATGGCGGAAAAAAAAAATTGTCAGAAATAATATGGTCGAAATTTGATCAATGTTGGACGTTATGTCAATGTATCGAAATTAAATTAGAGTATTAGTATGTTTTCATGTTCGAAGAAGAGGTTACCTTCGCGTTTTTCTCAATTAATGTCGCAGTTTTCTCCCCCAAGCCGCCGCGCAGAGACGATGAACAGTGAAATTGAATATTTTAATTAAATAACGCGTGTTAACACGCGCCCACCATGTGGAGCGCGTCCTCGGTGCGAGTGGGGCAGGAACCGGTCCAGATTGTTGTGCACGGATCCACTGATCCGTGCACAAGTTGCACAGGAGTTGTTCTCATTGATAAAAGTAAAAAAATTATATTTCCAGGAAAATTAAATCCTTTTCTTTTAAGAGAGATTGAGTAGCTGTTTGGAAATTAGAACATAAGACGTTGAATAACCATTTCTGTTACAAGTGATGTATGATTTATTCCAAACTAAAATATCTCTAATGAATCCGAATATTAAAAATTGTCAAGGGCATATATGGTATACAATACTAGGATATATTTGTCATATTTGTTTTGTCAAGTATACTAGGGTGCCTTATCAATCTCGTGTTCAGTTAAGCTAGTAACAATCTATATATTTTTAGTACACACTTATAAATATTATAGTTGAACAAAAAAACAATTCAACAGTCGTTTCCCTCAAATATTTAATTTATTGGAATTCCAAAGATTAAAAATAAAGAAACTCTTAATTTAGTAAGATGCATCGACCGTTCAAATTTATTCTCACAAAATCAATCCTTATTATATAGATTTATATAAAATATAAAATTTGATTGATTGGTGAGAGATGTGATCAAATTGATACTCATAAATGAATTCACCCATATCATTTAAGATTCTAACTGATTGAGAGATTTATTTTCTTGTTTCCTTATCGAAAATTATCCTCTACAGTCTACGTACAGTTCACTATATTTATATAGTACAAATAAAAATAAATTCGACACGTGTAGTGATCAAGTCTCTTGATTTTCCCACGATTCTGAAACGCTTATTCTTCGATTAAATCTGTTTATTCTTCTTCCACCCCCCAAATCTCCAGCAATTCGAAGGGGTTTCAGTTTTCATTTGCGATTATCCAAACCATGGGAGGCGGAGCGATCAGGACTGCGGCCAAAGTGGCCGGGATCACCGCCGCCACCGGTGGCATCCGCAGCTTCCCGGCGGAGCACTATTCGCTCGCCGCCGGCCGGAAGGCCGCTTCAGGCCGTTCCGTGGCGGCGGTTGCGGACGATGTGAAACTGGTGGCGTCGAACTCGGAGAGTGGCAATCAGAGACCGTGCCTCGAGTTCGATGATTGGGTGTTCCCTGTAATGGAGGAACAGGTGGCGATTAATGGTGCCGAGGCGATGCCGAGGGTCGTCTTTCACGGCCTACCGACTCTTCACGAGGCCAAACAGGCTACTTCTGAACTTTCTGTTGCACTTGAGAAGTAATTTCTTCGTTGGTTATGAACTTCGGTTTTCCGTCAATTTATTTGTCATGCATTTTTTTAGTGACAGAGGATCTGTTCAATTGGTTCTTTTGATTTGCAGTCATTGTTTTGTTATCGTTTACAGCAATTATAGTAGTAATCATTGTTTTAGTTATTTTCTATTTTTTATTGGTTGATAATACCTTCCAAGGAAGCTTAAGTTTGTTTAACCAAAAAAATTCTGGATTGAAAGGGTCCCACGAGCAAACATATATCTTTCTTTATCGATTACTCATTGAATTTTCCACTTGGGGGATGACCGATATTTTGATGTTTATACGGCTGATGTGCAACAATTTGAGTTGATGTTGTAGGTTTTGTACAATTTCTTGTTCTTTGTTAATGATTTATGCTAAAACTGAAACTTTTTTGCCAAATTATAAAAATCTGCAGGGCCTACTTGTCATCTCCCAATTCAGTTGGAAGTGAAGGTTCGGTTGTGGCAGATCATGACTCGAATCTGCCTCGTTCAAAAGAACTGGTTGAAGAGACTAAAGGATGTGTTACCAGTGAGATTCTGGGTGCTCCTGTAGTGCCTGCTCCTGCCATTATGGCATTTAAGTTTCTTCATGAAAGCCCGGTGGCCAAGGTTTTAAGCTTACTCAGTTTCATTTAAATAAATAGAAATTTCCCTTTGGCACTTAAAGCTACTCAATTGATCTCAATATTTTATTTTATTCGTGAGGAAGCATGATCTTTCATGACCTTTTAAATGTACTGAATATATGGAACTGTTTGTTCTTTCTACTGTGCTTTCTTTTTGGTAGAAGAGAAGGTCTCATGGAAGTCGAAGTCATTGTTTTGTTGAATCATTAATTGGTTTCTTATCCATTTAGTGCAACTTGTATGTTGAGAATGATTCTACTGAGTGTAAACTTAGAATTTGACCGGAAGGGGAGAGCTCCTTTCATGATGGGTTTGAGGCCTAACAATCTTTTAATGAATCTATGATTGAATCTTCGCAACATGGTTTTGTTGTACCTTTTCTACATCAACATTCATGGATTTGGATATTTTAGCCACTTTTCGCCTAGAGTATTGTGTATGTGAATTGCTGCTAATCATTGTTTATTATCAAATTGATGTTGTCATATTCTAATGGTGTAGGCTTTTGTTAATGTTGTGCAAAAGCAGTCTTTTCACTGATGGATTGTTCATACAATGAATAAGATGTATTGATGCATCAGTATCACTAAAGATAAAGATGAAGCCAAACACATATTCATCGTTTCATATGTACTATATAGTATGCGATCGTGATATCTCTGTCTGATGCATTTGGTAGGAAGTTGTTGCCTCTATTGCCTGCGATCCAAATGTTTGGAATGCCGTGCTGCAGAACCAAGAACTTCAAAGGTTTATGGAATCACAAAAGCCATGTAAGATGTCATATTTCCATCCTTTGTTAACTGGTTGACATGATATGAGGCAATCATTCCTATAATTTGATTTTTCTTTATGATGTTGCTTGCACAGGTAAGAATTTCAGTAGTGAGACAGTTACTGGTTATGGTTCAAAAAGTGTAGATGACTACTACTCATCTGAGTGTGCAGAATCTGAGCAATCATATGAGGTTGAAGAATCTAAGGTTGGGAATGGGTTTCAGAATTTTTTCCAGAAGATGAAAAGAAATGTAGTTGGCATGTTGAGCAGCTTATCTGATTACTTACAAGATCTGTTTGGTGGAAAGGATGCAAATAACAGAGCTGATGTTTTTATGGAACGATCTTTTATGGGGTTGGCAGTGATGGCCATACTTGTAATTTTGCTGAAGAGAGCTTAGTCATCGTTTGCAGCATGAATGAAACATGTGAATTTGTCGAAGCTGCACTGCATCAGTGGTGATCCATTTTTATGTTTTGTTAAGTATTAGGGAGAAATGTTAAGGTTTATGGGAGTGATGATGATGATGATTTATCTAATGAGGGTGTTATTAGTAGTTGCTTCGATGTGGAGTGTGTTCGGTTCTGTAACACTGCTTTTCTTTAAATTTGGCAAAACCTTAATTAATTTTTGAGTGTTAATTAGCTAATTTTTTTTTTAATTTTAAACCATTATTACTGAGTTCTTTTATATTTATTTACTCCAGAAGTTCAAAAAAAGATTGTATTAGTCCTTGGATTGAATACTCCCTTGGATTGGATACTCCATTTAAAAGGTCAAGAGACTTAATTTATTGGAAGAAGTTTTGGTAAAACAAATAAAAAATGAAAATGCTTACTAAAATAAAATTTTGAAAATTGGAGAAATTTTGAAAGTTTTGAGGGTTTTATATTGTGCTACTCAATAAAACCATAAAACAATACATGAGTTCGAAGTTGCTACAATAGCTTTAGATTATTATATCTATATGGATTGAGAAATTGCTAGTGCAGTTGATTGTAGTTGAAATGTATAAAAATATTAGGTTACACAACATATAGGTGACTGGATCCATGAAAATCAGTCACCAATTAATTTTTGTGGCTGATCAAGAGGAAGGTACACCCAAAATAATAGGCAATTTGGCCATTGGATCTCAACCAACAAGACTGACTGCATCGAAGTCGATGATTGGCTCTGTTGCTGCCTCTTCAAAGTTATTATCAAAGGTCCATTGAATCTGGACATTTGTTACTCTCGTTCCCGAATGTATAAAATATCTTCCTTCGATAGGTTCATCTTACCCTTGTCCCGTTTACTGTTAACTCCCGTTTGCTCTGGTTGCCCTCGCTGCAAAACATATGTTGAGTTTCATAAAATATATAATAACAAAAGTAATACATAAAAAAATAACGCTCTCAACACCCAAGTGCATTGGCAATAAACTCCACAATTATTTGTTAAAAAGGTAAGAATTTTACCTTTCTCAACACGAAGGCCAAATATAAGTAGGCCACCTCCCACTCATCCGGTGACAACGTACCTGAAAAAGCACCACATAAGAAGTTAATAGAAAAAGATACACACAAGTTAATATTGATTAGGGATACTGATGAAGAGATTAAGCTAAAACTTACTTTGGTCGTCTTTGCCATCGCCCAAAGCACCAAGTCTTCTCATGAGCTCAACATATTCTGGCCTCTTCAAGTACTCATCCACAAACACATGTGAATTTTTTACAAAGACCAACTCCAATCCATACTGCATATTTGAAAAGTAAAAGAATGGCATTAGGACTAGCTTGTGACAGAGTTGATAACAAAGGTACTAAAGGCAGCTTCACTGTATGTAATGCTTACAATCTGTTATCATAGGAGACTTTTTTCAAAACAAATTCTACTCAGAACTAGATAGGAAATAGTACATTGTCTTGTGCTTTTTAAGGTAAGTTTATGACATCCAAAACTTGAGGTGGAAAATTTGTGTATGGCTTGAGCAGCTCAAAAAACTGATAGGACTGGGTCTTTGTTTTTGCTGGCCCCAAATAAATTGGGCACATTTGACCCGACACTATGGGCCAATATGGTAGAGTTTTTCATGCCACCACAATGAAATCATAGTTAAAAGTCCAAAAGAGGGCCTGACTGGGCTTCCTCCACACTCTGGCCCACAGAGTCCAGGTGTGGCCGAGTGGGTGGCTTGATTTGCAACCAAAACTGATGGCCACAATCATTTAAGGATGACAAATAAGGGAGTCTTGAGATGGTATAACTTGTTGATGGACATATTATGTATCACCAAACTTCATACTAAAAACAAGTTCAATCCCGAAGAGCAAGGATTACCAGCTCAAATATGGAATTGACAGCCTAATCGAGAATCAGAACACTGATACCTCTTCAGCAAGTGCTTTGAAGACATGAAAGGGGACAATCCACTCAGGGCAATCAACAGCATCCTGTAAGAAAATTACTCAAACTATCAACAAGCATATAATTAAAAATAAAACCAGAGAACTTTATGAAAAAGATTCCAGCAATGCACACACATCCAGCATCAGAAGAACGACATAAGTGAGCATAAAAATGGATGAATAAAGATCAAATCAAGGAAAAATGATGACTTTTCACTTAACTTGATAAAAAGATAAAAGAAACAATCAGGAAGGGAAAAGTTATGTACCTCTAGATGGAACTTGTATTTGATGCCAAAGGGACTTGAAGACTTAAATTTCTGGAAGGCAGATTGGTAAAGTAAAATATTACAACTAGATGTCAGCCAACTAGCTAGAAACTTTAAAAAAAACTATATTGTTTAAGAATGTAGAAATTTACCTTGTTTTCAAATTCTTCATCAAAACGTATCCAGTACACACTATTACCAAACTCTAGCCCCTCAGCTGCATCCAAAGGGAGATATTAAAACACACAAAAAAAGAGAGATTTCAGTAGTTGAAACTCTTGATGGAATATAAAGTAATGTTAACAGCCTTAGAAATTATTAAAAAAATTAAAAAAGGACCTTCTCTAAGCTTTTTGACAATGACATTGGCATCTGGCATCGTTCCAATGAAGATGCCTCCTGGCCGAAGTAATGCTGAAACATTGGCCAAGGCCCGCCTGGCACGTGCCTCAGTAGACCATGAATAATGCAAGGCAAACTGCAAAATTTCAGTTTCACGAATTTAATTGGAACTTACAAACTAGAATGGTTAATGTAATCTTCAAGTATCAGTCTTAGTAGTCTGAGATTTAGAAACAACCAACAAATATAAACAGAACACATTTTAGAAAATATACTTTCTTCCTTACAGATATGATTGGTGCAGTTACTAAATTGGATTCAGTGTGCATAATAAGAACATATAATTATTAGTCAAGAGACAAAGGAGAAACTACTTAATAGACTTCTCAAACTCTTGCATCAATTTAGCTGAGTGTGGTTCGAAATTGAGACAGACATATTTCAGCATGAGAGACTGGGTCATTGGGAAACAAGAGGGAAATGGAGGGGATGAAATATGGATATATCTGAATCTAAATTATTTAATGAAAAGAACAATAATTCTCAGTTATCAGAAATGCAAACGTATGAGTTACCTGGCAGCTACAAACATCAAATGGAGCATCTTCCGCCAAAATCTTGTCTAACCGAACCTGCATCAGACAGATGAATTACTTGCACATATGACTGTGATAATGGCATGGTAATTAACTTCAGCTAATCCCGCAGTGTGCAGAACCAGCTATACAGCTCATCAAAATTATTTTTGATTTAAAGCCATATGCTTAGAAAATTCAAAGAAACCGAGGAAAAAAAAGGGGATCAATTCATAACTAACTGTAGTTGATTTACCTCATAGCAGTCTCCACATATGAGTCTGGCAGGAAAGGAGAACTTTTTCCGTCGCTGGTGATGGTCTGCATCACCATTATATCGTGTGCGGCAATCTTCTATCTGATATTGGAGCCAAAAGATTTCAAACAAATGAAACAGATTGTCTGAACATGCAATAATAGATGGCGTTAAGAAAGCATCAAATTATAGTTCTGATATGAAAAATGATTTCAGATAAGTATATAATATGAAGACGAAAGTAAGTTTCTGAACAAATACTAGGCTGAAAATATGGCAGATTTCCAACTCTTTTTTATGTGATCCAGATATCAAAATCCATATTGGAGAGACTTAAAGGGTCAATGTAATGATTGAGAGAATTACCAAGAGATATAAGAGGCCAAAAATCACTCAAAAAGACTCCTACAAAAAAAACACTAAAATAGGAGAAGGACAATCACTCAAAACGACAACTTTAAAAACTAAATTCTGCAAAGGTCAAATTTGTATGTTAAGAAAACTATAATTAGAGGCAAGAAACTCATTTTTAAAATGCAAAAGCATTATTCTTTTCATGAAAGATATACATGTTACTGCAATCCAACTTAAGTTTAAAATCCTTGCAAATAAATTTGCAAGAGATTGATTTGCCTCAAATCTGAGGTTCAACCATCATCATTCCATTGAATGTGTTTGAATATCCCTTGTTTTTGAAGTCCCCTAAACTAATCTAAACAACAGCACCACAATTCAGGACAACCAAGGCTTTATTGCATACATTTTTTGGGGAGGGGAGCATAATTGCACATATAATGATTAAATAGACAAGGTGACATGGTACATTGTTTTGTTACTCCTCAAATTAATAATCAATATTGTTTAAAGAAGTTATACTCACTAGACAGATATAGAAATATATAATATAATTAATTCCAACGTTGCAAAAATAATGACAATTGACAACAAAAGGGCAGTTTCAAGTATTGAAACTTTACCGAGCCCTCAGCTATATCAATACCAACATAATAACCAATCCTTGCTTTGTCCCATTTGATGAGGTCACCACCCTGGTAGAATTAAATCCAAGGCAAAAGAAGAAATAAGGTATAAGATCATATAAACAGTCACCAAATTTGAAAATTCAAGCTCATATACTACCTTCCCACAAGCCAGATCAAGAACTGCATCTCCTCTTTTCGCATATAATTGAATTAACACACTCTTTATCTGTTGGATGAAACAAGAAGTAAGATGCAGATACAAAAAGCTTCCTGGCTTTCAGTTTCACATGAATTTCAAAAACCTTCTAATTATGTCACAGTTTGACCTAAAATAATTTCCGTAATTACCCAATTATTGAGTTTCTTCAAGTGAATAATAGGGCTCGCTTCGCGCTCTTCAAGTGTCTGATTCGTTCTTGCACTGTAATGATCAGCCACTTTCCTTGCAAATATCTTAGTACTCTCATCCTCCAAAAATTGAGCATCACCTAACAACAGCAGAATCACTTACATTCCCCAATTAAATATGAAATCCAATTCCCAAAGGGGAAAAAGAAACGTAGTTTCCTAAATTATGAACCCAATACTAAAAACCCCAATAAAATGTTTCAAATTTTTCGTACAACCCATAAGTAATTGAGACCAAGTTCCAATCAAAAATCAAAATTAATCCAAGAAACGACCTAAAATTTCTCATATGGAAATACCTTCAGGGTTGTGCTTGACTTTGGATTGAGGAGGTCCATAAGAACCCGAGGATGGAGATTGTTGATAGCCTCGCTTCATCTGTGTAAATAATGTATGATTATGTACAGAGAATGATCAGCAAAATCAGCACCGATGAAGTGGTGAAGGGTTAGTGCGTGGTTTATTGTTGGGAAAAGGAGGAAGAAGCTAACACAAAAATACGGTAATATTGGAAAAAAGATTCAGAAAGAATGGATGATTCTGAATAAAAAAGGAAAACAAGGTTAAACAAGTTGTCCTGTTTTCTCCCATTTCTTCCTAATTACCTTATTTATAATATGAGTTGGACTGGTGTGCAACTAGTCCATAAATCTTAAATCCATGTATTTGGGTCAGATTGAGTTGAATCCGATTTAAATCCATACATTTTTTTCTTATTTTTCATGTATTTTTTTTCCCTAACTTTTATGTTGTGTTATACATACCTTTATATTATATTAGTCATATTTTTACGTTATATTAGTGATGCCCTTATTTTCAAATTTTATACTTTAACCCTAAACCCTTTCGGCACAATAAACCCTAATTTGGCACAAGTTGTAGATATTTACATTTATATGATATTACTCATACATTTATATGAGATTATTTATATATTTATATCAACATAAACATACATTTATGTAATATATATATAAAGGTACAACTAACATAATTTAAAGGTATGACTAACATAACTAAAGGTATGTCTAATATAACTAAAAGATATGAAAAGTATTAATATGTCAGTTTAAAAAAAATGCTAAGGTACAGCTAGTCTTACAAAAGGTATATCTAACATAACTAAAAAGCATGTCTAATACTACTAAAATGTATACTTAACATAACACTAAAGGTATGACTGTCATAACTAAAAAGTATGTCTAACACAACTAAAAAATATAGTTAACATAAAATGTATGTTTAACATAACTAAAAGGTATGTCTAACACTACTGAAAAGTATGTTTAACATAATATAAAGATCAGACACCTGGGAACATGTTTGGGCGGATTTTGTCCGCGATCTAGAGACGCGTGTAAGCGCATACGAGCGCGTGACGGATCGGGTCGACCCGTGTGCACAGTTGTAGGGTCCATGCACCAGTTGTATATAAGTTTTTGTCTTATAATATATATGTATCCTATTTCTACTCAATTACCTTATGAATATTACAATCTAAATAATCAATAGGCACATATGATTTAATCAAATATTATAGAAACAGGTCAAGAAATAAAATAAAAATAAAAAACTTGTCAATTTAGTTTTTTTATTTTTTTACCTCAATCTTTTATATCGAGTCATGAACTCTCAATTGTACTGGGCATGTTTCCATTCGTTTTTTAAAGTGAAATTGTATGCAACTGGGCCCATTATAAAGTGCTTGGCCCATTTGAATGAAAATAGATCCACTAAAAACTATATGCAACTAAGGCCCATTTACTATTTTGATAAGCAAAGAAGCCCTTGTCAAAGAAAGCCCAGGAAAGGCAGGGTTTGTAAAACCCTATCTCGCCACCATCTCCATCTCATTTCCACTCCTTCGCCGTTCTCTTCCCAACACACACAGAGTACTCCCCAAAAATGGGTCGTGTGATCCGAGCACAGCGTAAGGGAGCTGGGTCCGTCTTCAAGTCCCATACCCACCACCGCAAGGGCCCGGCCCGATTCCGCTCCCTCGACTTCGGCGAGCGCAATGGCTACCTCAAGGGCGTCGTCACCGAGATCATCCACGACCCTGGCCGCGGTGCGCCACTCGCTCGTGTTACCTTCCGCCACCCCTTCCGCCACCAGCACCAGAAGGAGCTCTTTGTCGCCGCCGAGGGTATTTACACCGGTCAGTTCCTCTACTGCGGTAAGAAGGCCAATCTCGTCGTAGGTAACGTCTTGCCCATCAGATCTATTCCCGAGGGTGCCGTCGTTTGCAACGTCGAGCATCATGTAGGTGACCGTGGAGTTTTCGCTAGGGCTTCTGGCGATTACGCTATTGTTATCTCCCACAATCCGGATAACGGAACTTCTAGGTATGGTTTTGGTGATTTATTATATTATTGATTTGATTGTGCTTGTCACTTTTATATTTTTAAATAATATTTGTCGAGAATGTGAGAAGAAATATTTTGTGATTTTATTGTGTTATGCCAATGCTCAATTTTGTGGCTGTATGAATAAAAGCTAGGCAGATTCTTCGGGAAAAAAAAAAAAAATCTTTTGAATCATCTTGAGGTTTAGTTCCATTGTTCTGTGAACTGTAATAGCATATTCAGATTGTCAAATGTGGATTACTATTAGATTGGGATGATAAACTTCTCTATTGAATGCAGCATATATATGTCAAACTCTAGTCTTTGATTTTGGAAGACCTGCCTGTCATGACAGTTTCACTTTTGATTATGTATAAGTATGCAGTATGATCATTTTCAATTCATGTTTCAGTATACATGAACTATTCTTTTGTAATTTTTGAGTTATGGCAGTTGAAAAAACTTGTGCTTTCAATTTCTTCATGATCTTACAACCAATCTCTGTGCTTGATAGCAATGTGTTTTGATCATTGTTATCTGAATACCACATTATTATCTTTCAAAATTGCTCTCAATCAATATAATGTTTTGGGATGGTTTTCAATCATTTGTTGGTTCAACAAACTCATTGTTGTTTGCAGAATCAAGCTTCCATCAGGAGCCAAGAAGATTGTGCCAAGCGGATGCCGTGCGATGGTGGGGCAGGTTGCTGGGGGTGGACGTACTGAGAAGCCGATGTTGAAGGCTGGAAACGCATACCATAAATTCAGAGTGAAGAGGAACTCATGGCCCAAGGTTCGTGGTGTTGCTATGAATCCAGTGGAGCATCCTCATGGTGGTGGTAACCATCAACATATAGGTCATGCCAGTACTGTTCGTCGTGATGCACCACCCGGGCAAAAGGTTGGTCTTATTGCTGCTCGAAGAACTGGTCGTCTCCGTGGTCAAGCTGCTGCCACAGCTGCTAAAGCCGATAAGGCTTAGAGTGTTCTTGATTAATAGTTTTCTTGCAATCTCATTTCAATTTAATCGTATCAGATTTTGCATGGTTTGTATGTTAGAATGAATTATTGCTTTGATATACCAGTCTTTGTGGCATTATGAAGATTATGTTCTGTTTTAATTTGAGATTTCGTTCAAGATTATCTTGGATGTATAGTTTAAGTTTCTTATGTTATTTCATGTCCTCAATAAGACTGTGATTGGCTAAGCTTATTTAAAAAAATTAGACGTTTTATCAAGGTTTAAAATAAATTGTTATGTGAATTGCTAATTTTAAATGATAAATTTAAAATTTATGTTTGGACTTGAGCTGTTTACTTGTTTTATCAAGATTTGGAATGAGTGACGTCCACCATAGTGTCAAAATAAGGAGCTTGTAAGTTTTTAAACAACTTGTAAGGTGTATAAGATGTTTTAAGGACCTCAATCAATATTTATGTTTCATTTTAACTGTTCAAATCTTGTATTGTTATTGGACAAAATTCATTTTTCGCTCTTTCTTAAGAACGTTGTTTAATTTTAGTCCTCTTATTTTTCGATCATCAATTTTAGTCCTCCTAAATCTAGGGTTATCCAATTTTGGTCCGATTGTCCAATTTTGGTCCTCCTTTTTAGTCCACTTATTTTTCGATCATCAATTTTAGTCCTCCTAAATCTAGGGTTGTCCAAATTTGGTCCGATTGCCCAATTTTGGTCCTCCTATCTCGATTTTCCGATAAACTTCGGGTGAGTGCACAACACTAACCCCCAATTTAGTGAGTTCCAATAGCTGACGCTTATGTGACAACTATTTTCACATTGTTATTTCCTTTTGTTTTATTTTTCTAATTAAAATGCCACATCATCCGCCATGTCATTAGAACATTAAAAATATATATAAAAAAGGAAAAAATTAAATAAAAAAAAACAAAAAACAAAACACGAACAGAATTTTAAAAAAAATCTTTAATTTTGTTCCTATGTTTTTATATTTTTTATATTTTTATATTTTTTTATTGCATTTAAATGCAATAAAAAAATGAGAAAAAATTTAAAAAAAGGAATATAATTTAAATTAAAAAAAACAAAACACAAACGAATTAAAACATTTTTTTTTGTTTTTTTTTCTTTAATTTTGTCCCTTTTTTTAATTTTTTTTTTAATTTTTTTATTGCATTTAAATGTAATAAAAAATAAAAAAATGAGAAAAATTTTAAAAAAAGAAACATAATTAAATTTAAAAAAAGACACGAACATCATTTTTTGTTTTTTTTTTTAATTTTGTTCCTTTTTTTATATATTTTTTTAATTTTTTTCTCAATTTTTTTTGTTTTTTTATTGCAGTTAAAGGGAAAAAATTAAAAATATATAAAAACATAGGCACAAAATTAAAGAAAAAAAATTATTTTTTAATTCTGTTGGTGTTTTTCTTTTTAGTTTTTTTAATTTAATTTTTTTAATGACGTGGCAGATGATGTGACATTTTAATTAGGAAAATAAAATAAAAAGAAATACCACATGTGAAAATAGCTGCCATATAAGCGTCAGCTATCGGAACTCATGAAATTTGGGGCTAGTGTTGTGCACTCGCCCGGAGTTGATCGGAAAATCGAGATAGAAGGACCAAAATTAGACAATCGGACCAAGATTGGACAACCCTAGATTTAGGAGGACTAAAATTGGATAATTTCCTAGGAAATGACGGAAAATGAATTTTGTCCTATTGGTATTGCCTATTATTTATTTTTTTTGTAATGCCCAGTCAAGTTATGCTGCTAAAGTATTTCCAGCACCATTGTTTTTTTTTCCTGTTAATAAGATTGAAGTTACATTAATTAACAAGATAATCGGAATTTACAATTTATTTTTACCGATCATGGCAGCATTGTTGCGCACCACCTGAACAAAAGACTCATCAAATTGTTGCTATGCAAGCTGGTCGTAGCCGCGCTAAATTTTGATAACCGATTAAATATGTATATCAATGTTTTTTAATTTCATACAATCTCGTTCAATTTAAGCGTGTCAAATTTAGCAAGTAAAAAGTTTTAAAACACTTATTTATTGTGG
Source organism: Scutellaria minor (assembly GCA_954870855.1). Classification (NCBI taxonomy): domain Eukaryota; kingdom Viridiplantae; phylum Streptophyta; class Magnoliopsida; order Lamiales; family Lamiaceae; genus Scutellaria; species Scutellaria minor. The sequence goes on from OX940727.1 coordinate 9,909,466, forward strand.
ATAAATAGTGTTGGAATTTTGTTTTAATAAAGTTGGCGCCAGATTCGATTATGATCAAATTTTGTGTGGCCATGAGTTTGATTTTAGAGATATCAATATCAAACATTGGAATTATGTATAGAAATGTGGGAATGTGAGGAGGCTTATCAAATAAAATGTGGGTTATTGGAGGGAGTATGCAATTGATGGTCCATGAATAAAGCCCACAAAACTCTCAAATCTGGGCCGGTAAAGCTGAAGAGTATGGGCCAAGGAAAAAAGCCCTCAGTAATTCTCATATATATAGAAAAGATGCACCATCTCTGTTAAGTCTTAAACCCAAACCCCTCCCCTTCCCTGTCAAATTACTAAACCCAGAAATGGCGATGAAAGCGGCGACTTCCGCCAATTCTCAGATGGGAATCGGAATTAGGGTTTTTTGCTCCTCATTTTCCAGCTTCCCCTTTAATCTACCCCAAAAAAATGTCGAGAAGCCTCCTCCCGCTGAACCCTCTACCAATCTCTTCGTCTCCGGTACTCTCTCTCTCTCTATCTCCCCCCCCCCCCCCCAAATTGATACTCTTCATTTATATATGTGTGTGTGTGTGTGTGTATATATTACTGGTTGTCTGCTGATACCTTTACTTCATAATCCAATGTTTGTTTGAGAATAAAGATTTTAAACATTTGGGTTTCCGTATTAATTACTTGATTAGATACTTTAAGATACTATAAAGGTCACATTTTTTATTCTCTTGAGTCATTTTCATGGATTGTCAAAACATACCCTCTATTTTAGATATAAGAAATCTAAAGCTCGAAGCCATTTTCTCAAGCTGATTCTTGTAAGTCCAAACACAACATAGAAAAGTCCTTAAGGCGTTGTAACAGCATCTTTATAGCATTGGAAATACATTAGTATTCGCAGAAGACAAAATTTACGTTCATGCATCTTCAAATGTCATGTCTTCTCTCTGCACTTTGTACTTAATTGTAGTTGCACACCTGTGTTGGATCCAATAATGTGATAGCATAAGATCTGTACTCTTTATGGTCATTTGCTTTCTGTCTTCCTGATATTGTTCCTTGCTACGGTCGAAGCTTCACTACAACCTCAATATTTTGAGGTTACAATGTACTAATAAATGTTCCGCGATGATCATATGTAAGGCGTTGCAAGCTAAACAACTCTGTTTTCATTGCCAGTTTTAATCTTTACTGGAGGAGTGTTATGAAAGACCTAACGTGGAGTAGAATAAACTGATTTTTCTGTTTATATATGCTGCATTTGGCATGATTTTTATTTTCTTGTGTATTTGGTTTGCTTCAGCATAATATCTATATCCTTGCAACATCAATCATTCAGTTAAATGTATGACATTTGACAATTGATTTTGTATTGTACTTTCTGTGAAAACTCTTCTATCTTTTTTATGCCTTTTTTTTTTTTATTCTCTGTTTTTTAACCTGCCTGATCTTCGCTACCCTGGCCCCTGGCCTGATAGTTGCGAAATTGAAATTTATGGTGGCTTGCTTGTGGGTGAGTTCATTGAACATGTTCTCTTTTTATGATTCAGGACTTAGTAAACGCACGACAACTGAAGGCCTTCGTGATGCATTTGCTAAGTTTGGTCAAGTGGTACATGGTATGTATTTTTTTTTATTCAATAAAGGGAGCATTGATGCTGTAAAATCCTACAGCAATTGGCTGATTTTTTCCTCTTTGTGTAGCGAAAGTGGTGACTGATCGTGTGTCTGGATACTCTAAGGGTTTCGGTTTCGTTCAATATGGAACAATAGGAGAAGCTGAAGCAGGGATAAAGGGCATGGATGGCCAGGTGATTTAAAAAATTTAGATGACTTTTTGACTGTTGAATTAAATAATAAAAATAGCTGAAAGGAAAGCTGGGTAGCTTGCACTAATAGTCAGAAAGACTGATTGCAAACTCTATCTTAGAGAAATGGCCCAGAGATGGTAAATAGATGAGCAGAGTTTTATTTTTTTTCTTTTAAGAATAATTAGGAATCTGGAGATAGAATGAAGGTGATGAAATCATTTTTGAATTATAGTACCATAGCAGAAATTCAATATCCCAAATTCCATTTCAACATTTTTTATTTTGAAATTGAATCCGTTATAAGTAGTATAATACTAAATTTATTTACTAAAAATCTAAATCTATGATCATTTATAATGGATACAGTTTTTGACCTTTTTTAAATTGAATCCGTTAAAAATGTTCTTTTATAACCAATAATAAATTATGTTTATAAAAGAAAAATACTAGGTTTTAACAAATTTCAATTCCTCTGACGAAAATTAAATAAAGTGTGAAGAGTTCTTGAATGTGGGTTTTTTTATGTCTGCCGTACTTTTAAATGGATTTTGATTGTTGAGTATTCAATAAGTTATTCATTCAGAGAAAAAAAAACTATGTTATTTCCCTCACAGTAATTATTGGTATCAATCATCATCACTATCAGTTTGATTTAGATCTTCCAGCTAGTTGAGTTTAGGTTTCCATCTCTTTCTGCATCAACCCTTGAACTGAGAAACTTCAAATATTTGGAGGAAGGGGATTATAAACTATAATTTTTACACGATTGTAATGATCTCCATAGATACACAAAAAATCATTTTGCGAGATCATATTGATCTCTTTAGATCAGCCTTTGATGAATGTCATAAGTGATAAATGCGTGTTCGCATCGTATTCTTAGTTATCTTGTCAGTTGCAGTGTCTTGAAGTTGCTTCCTGTACAGAAACATTACCTTTGTGTTTCACATATGTTTTGTAGTTTTTGGATGGTTGGGTTATTTTTGCGGAGTATGCAAGACCAAGAGCTCCTCCACCCCCTATGAACAACGCACCATATCAGGGTCATCGATGAGGATGGTGTGGAGAGAGAGCGCCACTTTTAATTGAAGTACGTTGATTCAACCAATTAGATAGTGATATAAATATCGATTGATGTTCTTGTTACTATTTAAACTGAACTTAGTAGTCTTCTTGTCATTTTGGAGCTCCACTTATGTGGGGATTAAGATATGTGGTTGGTGCACGTTTACATGATCTCATAGGATTCAGGAATTATGACTGTACCATCAGCAAATCACTGGTGTTTGGAAATTTTTATCTAGTGTTAAAGACTTACTTTTGCTTATATACACTGCATAATGTTAAAGACTTTTTATACATTCAAAGTATTTGAATCAATGACTATTTTAACCCTGGCCTTGTCTAATTTTTTGCAATCTTTGAGGGTTCAAAAACCATTTATATGTATCCTAAGGATCTTTTTGTTACTATTCTGGTTTGTCTGAGACTCTGAAATGCATGTCCTAATTAAAGTAACATATCCATGCGTCAAATTTTGTACGTGTTAAAAAGGCTTATATAGATGGTGTTGAGTGTTAAGGTGCCATCAAGTTCATATCCATGAGATAGAAAAGGAAAATATGGGGGCATTATTAAGTCAGAGTTGCATGGTGGGACCAAGAAAAAACATGGTGGATACATGTTTTAGCAAAGGTATTCCTTGTCCACCATTAGTCAGCATCTCACTTGTAGTGACTCAGCCATAAATCCAGAACTATTGATCTAATCAAACAGGTGGCAAAGCAATTGGCCAATGTCTGAGGAGCGTTTGCCATCAGGTACAAGTAACTCTTGCTCTTCCTAACTCCGAAAATAACTTGTCATTTCGACCCCATACAATATCACTTTCATATTCGCATTCATTTCTGATGTAGTTAGAAGTTGCCATTGTATAAAATAAAAATAACACACGTCTGCGTTTCTTGATAATTTTGTCCTACTTACTGCATTATCCGTTAAGTTGGTGGTTTCTTATGGTTTGATATTGTCAGTAGTTGCTAAAATGATTGGATGTGGGATGGAAGAAAGTTGGTTGGGTTACCTAATTCTGTGCTGAAGATATCATTAAATACTAGATATTTTTGGACTTCAGTTTGACCTTTTTTGAATTTAATAGCTTTTCCATTATAATATCCGTTTATCAAAAATCAGTATTTGAGAGAAAACTATCAATCTAGATTCAATTTGAAGGACTTTTTGATGGAATAAACATTGATATGGGAGAGTTGCCTATTTTCAATCAAAATCAAATTGAGTCATGATAACTGTTTCAATGGTTTGGGATTTCTGTTGCAATATGATTAAATAATAAATTGAATAAGTAGACATAAAAAGAAGGGGATTAAACAGGATTGATGAATGTGGGGAATAAATATCCATTCATCAATCTTGTTCCCTCATTTGGAGTTTATGCTACAGTGTTGGTTATCCATCATCATTTCTCATTCTTCCCAATCTATTCATCTTTACCTTTTTTGCCCCTTCAAAATAGCGATCCCCCGCCTTAAACGCAAGAAATAACCACCAGTAACCGCGGGGCATGATGGTAATTAAATATGCTGCGATTGATGGCCCCATGACAAAAACGACGCCACTTATCTATTAATACAAACACTCCCTTCGCGACTTCCCTAACAGCACACAACGCCTGATTCTTCACACACACACACACGCACCCAGAGGAGAGAGAAACGAACATTCACGCCAAGAAGCTTGAGATTGCTCCAATCTTATAGCTTCCATGTCAATGGCGTATTAACAATTCTACCAGCTTCTCGATTTTATCTCTTTTTTGTGTGTCTGTGTGTGCAACCATATACCATGAAGTTTCTATTGGAATTCGTCACGTGTTGTGCGTCTCCTCCATGTGACTCGGAGACTCGGCGGCCGCCGGAGGATAAGACCAGATTATTGGTAATGCAGGAGCCTCGCCGCCGCCGCTTATTGCACAAGTTTGGGAGCCGGGTAAGGGGTGGTCGCCGTGAATGGCGCCCTTCGCTCTCCTCCATATCCGAAGATGTTTTGACATCAGAGAATAATAATATTGACGAACGACCGGCGGCGAGGTGGCGGTGGAGATTGCGGCGGAGCCTCGAAAAGAAGTTTGCCTCTGTATCGCAAAGAGATCGGAGCCGTTCTTTGGATCGCGAAGATTCTCGGTATATATGCTGCATCTTATCCTATTTTAACAATTTTTATTTGAATTTGGATTTATTTTTTGGTGTTGAGATATAGCTTATGCACCAAAGTTTTCAAGTTTAAATCCATCTTTCTCAAGACTGTGACATAAACATGATACTATTTTCGAATTCTACATAATTTCTTTAACAAAAGTATTATCTGTTTTAAGTCTCTATGCACATGACTGGAGCCTTTTTAACATCGTTATTGTATACATCTTGTTTGATAGTAACACGTTATATTGTTGATTGGTGTAAAATTATAATGTGTGTGTTTATGTTTTGCAGGAGAGCCCCAGTTTCAGCGACAATGGCAGCATTTTCTCCAGCACCCTTCATGTTTTAAATGCTTAATTTCCTGATTTTTCCTCTGCCTTTTCACAGGCTCTTATAGTTTAGATTCTGTATATAGCGTACAGCTTGTCTAGTGTAGTATCTTTTTATGGGAAATTATATACGCAGGTCTCCATCATATTAATCCATTGATTGGTCAATATCTCTCATCCTGTTTTTATTCTCTATGATTTTACCTATCACAATTCATTTCATACCTATGGCCATGGATACCCAAAAGGATTACTTATTTTAAATCAAAACTCTCAAAACCACAGTAAAGAATGTGGTTTACCCAAAATCAAATTTGTGGAATATGGTTCTCTTGTGGATAACCATTAATTGAATAATTTTGAAGATCTGGATTTAATATAGAGTTCCAATGGAGAGTTGCAGTACTTTACATTAAAGTTGTATGACAACACTCTATAACTAACCATATGCAGGTTCCAATCCTAAAACGAAACTTCATCATGTTACTAGTAAATTTAGTATTTTTAAAGTTGGGGAAATGAGCTTATTTGGTTTCATTCCTCCCAAAATAAATAACAATAGGATATTTATATCATCAAATTTTACAACATTGAGATTGTGAATTTAATTAGTTAGTGTAATAAGTTAATCCCCAGGCTCAAATGCAAGCAAAAACTATATAAATTGATCAACAAAATCAGACGGATAGTTCAAAGCACAAAAGTAAATAAAGATAATAAGACTGATAGAAATATAAATAATATTTATTTATTTTAGCAGTGTTCATCCTCCCTCATTGCCCACAAATCCATGCAAAGAAAACCAGAGAGAGAGAGAGTTTATTGTTCCTATCATTTACTCAACACAAAACCAGAGAATTCATGTTATGGTTCCCTTACTATTTTCCTTCAACGTCGGCTGATTTCGTGGTAGCTCCTTCATCCCCAGCTGATTTTCCACCCCAAAAGTCAGAAAACGAAGGCAGCTTCATCTCACCTTTATACGACAACGGAATCGTAATGTTCCCAATGACGGGGAGATCGATAATCAGCCCCAATTCCAACAGGTAATCGATGTCCCAATCGCAGCCAACGTCGCGGACCAGGCTCACCACCGCGCTGTGCGGCACCTTCACCGTGACTTCGAGCAGCGTGTTGTCGCTGGCCTTGAGGGATCCAGGATCGGGGATGGTCCCCGACGCGATCTCCCTCTCCATACTCTTCACCTTGTAAACGACCTCTCCGATGGGGATCGGAACCGAATAGGGATTGGAAACGGTGACCTTGGCCAGTAAAGTGATTCCGTCGAAGCCGATACCCTTGAAGTCGACGTCGGCGATGGTGGCCTCCGGCATCGGCATGTTCGACATCTTCTCGGAGACGTAGTTCTTCGCTTTCTCCAATAACTCCATCTTCAACGACTGCTATTTTGAAATTAGGGATTGGATTTACCGATCTGCTATGTATGTGTGTGTGTGTTTGTGTGTGTAATGCGTAGCAAATTACATACGCGTCATTTATGAAGGTGTATGGGATAGGCATGGAATATCCGCGTTTTCAGATCTCTATTTCTATTGCTGTCGGTAAAATTAATTGAATTCTAATAATAATATTATTTTTATCTTAAATACATTGAAATTGATCGGAATTATATTGTAATGAATAGAATCGTCATTTATAATGTTATTGGCCAATTTAAAATGAATTACATATTAGTTTAAAACATTGACTTCTAAATTTTTAAAGGATCGAACTTATTGCTTAACATGTCTAGTTGGACTAATGTTGAATTAAAGTAGTTGTCAAACCTTTAAAAAAAAAAAGAACTCTTAAAATAAACTATTTAGCCGGCGGACAAGTTGTTATACTAATTAGCCACAGCTAAATTTGTCTAACTTTACCTTTGTATAAAATATAATGTCATCATTCAAATTATAGTGCATATTTCTGAAATAATATTAATGATAGAAATACAGGGAAGGAAATACAATCCTGATTCGATATGATGATTGGTGGGCATCCAATTAATTTCAAGCATTTTTCTAAAACTAAAGTTACATGAGCTTTCATTCTCATAAATTCTAGGTGCAGCAGAATCTTTTGTGTACAATCAAACATATTTTATACCTTAAATTAGTCTACTTTAGCTAAATGTCAAATTTACACTTAATTTATGATTCTTGGTACATAAAAAGCACCAAATTTTCATTTAGATAAATCTAGATGCTCTATTTCATCATGTCATCATGGGACAACATTCTCATTTCTCAACATCCATCAAGGTATAATATATTGATAAAATATAGATCACTTTGATGGTAAAAACTACATTGTAAATTTGTAATAGAATCTATTCCTAATCAGATATATAGTGAAATCACATTTCTTAGACTTCATCCAATCCTACTACTAAAAAAGGTCATTTTTTGAAAATATCTTATTTATGTAATAGGAATTGGAGAAGGGTCAGATTTATCTTCAATGGAATTGCGAGTAACAATACAATTTAAAGATATGATATCTCTCAATGCAATAGTCGATAGAGCATTAACCTCTTTTTCGTTTTACAAGATAGGTTGGAACTGTCCGCAGGGTTTAGCTCAGTTGGTTCCGGAGGGGCAGATTTGCTCCAAGGTGCAAGGTTCAAACCCCACAGCCTGCAGTGTGGCCGCAACATTCTTGGGCTCAATGTGGGCTTTAAGGGTGGGCTCCTTAACGGGCCGATGAGTACCTGATTTACAACCTCTCACAACTCCTGTCGGGGAGCGTCTCCCCCTTAACGGGCCGCTGAGTACCTGATTTACCGGGATGTGGGGGGCCCTTGGGGTTGGGGATTCAACCTTTTTCTCCAAGATAGGTTGGAACTATCCACACTCCACAATTAAAAGTAAATATGGTTAAAAAGGCCAAAACACCCTCATAAAAAAATTAAAAATAAATATAGTTGAAAAGACTAAAAATACCCTCAATTAAATTAAAGATACATTTTTCCTCCCATGTACTCCTTTGCACATCTTCTTCTTCTTCATATAAACTCTAACCTCAAAAATTAAACCCTATCATTCTAACAAAATATATATAGATTTCACTTTGTTTTTTCCTTTTTAATGACTTTAATGATTTCCAGCTTCAACACCAAGCAGATGCAGAGATCAAATTCCTCTCTTTCCATCCCAACAGCACAGCTCCATCTTTATCCACCAACCTATAATTCTCCGAGTAGGATTTGAGCAATCTCCTAATGACAGAATTGACATACAAACTCAAAGGAAATGTCCTAAAACCAGCCATCATAAACCTCAATCTCCACTTCCCTAACACCTCATGACGCTCCACTCTCTCCCTCCCTTCACATGCTATCACATTCACTATCTCTCTACCCAAACACTCTTCCTCCATCTTCATCCTCTCCTTACTCTCCCTCCCAATATTCACATCTATCGACTCAAACATCGCCGAGTAGAACTCAAATGTCTCAATGAATCTCGGCACAAATGCAGCTGTGTTTGTGTTTGATTCTTGCTCAACCAAAGTCACCACCTTTGGACCAAGTGATCTCACCATCCTAATAAGCCTGTCTCTCGGATTGGACACATCAACGCTCTCGTCCGGTGTGTGGTGAAGCTGCAACGGAAAGTTCACCGCCAACGCCTCGTTGGGCCTAACATCGAGCATTTTCTTGGTTACATCCAATGCACAAACTTGAACACCATGGAACTCTACTGGGATGTTGAACTTCTTTGATATTGCCTCAAATTGTTTCCCTAATGCTGCTAGGCCTTCGCCTCGAGCGTGTTCTGAAACGGGGTCGTCTATCCCAGTTATACGCATGGTGGGGGGCCCACCGGGCCTCGTTGCAAGGGCTTGTAACAGAGTGGTCCACTGTCTCCCCTGTGCTATTTGGAAATCTATGATGTGGATATGATCCTCGTTCTTGCAGGCTTCAGCTATGGCTCCATTGGCAGCCATGTAACTGAACTTCCAATAAGGGCATACTTCATACAGAATGTGCATGTAGGATAATAGATTCTTGCCATCTGGCTCGTTGCTCTTTAAGGCTCTATATATGTTGGAACCAGATGATTCTTTTCTTGCTATTAACCCTTCTAGCATGTAAGCGCCTAGACGTTGAATCGGGTCTCCACTAATCGAGACAGCACCGCATGCCAGCCTTACAAGTCTCTCAAATTCGACTAATTTGTGGTCTGAAAGAGCTTCAGCACACCCAATCAAGAGCTGTTTGAAGTTCTCTGGTCCATAAAGATTCTTGATATCAGGTGTAATGATAACTAGCTCATCATCTTCATCATCCACAGCCATGAGAACAGTCTCCAGCTCCTGCAAAGCATGTCTTATATGCTGAGCACTATCAACATTCTTTCCTATGGAGTTGGTTAGTGAAGTATCTTGAAAGAAGAATGGAGAGTCTCCTGATTGCTGGAAGTTATAAGAGGTGTAATCGAGTGAAGGATTGGGCTCAGAAAGATAGCTATTTTGGTCCTGATCATGGCAGTATGTGAAGAGAGTCTGGGAATCAAAATGATTAGAGAAATGACAATTGTTAAGAGAGTTTCTTGAATCGAATTCAAAGGAGGTAAACATCCTTGGAGGAATGGAGGAAGCATTGGAGTATGAAGCACCAGTGAGACCGTATTCATAATAGTGATCAGAGTCCATATAACGCACCAAGTATTTGTTGAGATGGTTCCAAGCCAATTTTGAAGGTATCTATCTGCAAAACACAAACAAAGATGCTCATAAGTAACCAAAGATCCGACTTTCTGCATTAACAAGTAAATAACTTACGAGAACAGCTTTCAAGCAGTTTAATCCATGTTAATTAACAAAAAGGACCAGGTATACAACTTTCTATTTTTTATCACATATTACACAATTATGAGAAGATATAAAGAGAGCCATTCTCATCTTTAAGATAGGATTCTGTGGAATCATTACAAAGAGCCAAGAAAATTCATTGGAAAAAGAAAAGGTTCGTCAAGAAAACAGAGGACAGTTAGAAGGCAATATAACAAACACGTTGCGTTCCTTTTCTCTCTTGGGTTTCCGATATTATCAGCACCAAAAAATCAAGAAATCAAGGTTATGCAGGAAAGGGAAGTACCTGATGCAGTTTCAGACAAGAAATTGAAATCGAAATTGAGTATGAGAAGTAGTGTAATAAAAAGGAGTGTATAAAAAACCAGTGAAGTGTGAAGATGAGAGTGAGGTTGGAAAAGGATATAAAGGAATATATATATATATAGAGAGCGAGAGAGAGAGAGAGAGTGGGGAATGGAAGGAAAGTGGAAATAGGTAGATAGAATCAACGGAAAAGGGAAGAAAGAGATGAGTGGCAATAAAACGGTTGACTTTGCCACCTGTTGGTCTCCTCAACCACCACGCGCTAAATGTTTCAAACTTCCTAAACTCTAACGCGCTTAATTATCTTAACAAAGCTTTTAATTATTTTCTACCTTTTTTTTTCTTTTGTCAAAATTTCTCTCACCACTCTCTTTTTCTCTCCTTCTCTTTCAAACCAAACTACGACTCTTTTCGTATTTAGGGATAGAACCGATGTATAGTAATTAATATAATGATTTATTTTTCTTAACGGACGAAATAAATAATATATTTTTTCATAATTTAATAAACTGATAATCTTATAATTTTTTAAAACATTGATAAAATGTATTTCAAGATATTATTTAGTTTAAAAGTCTTTGAAACATTTTGGAATAAGAAAGTAAGAAAAATGTATTATGTGGTAAAAAAAATTCTTTAAAACATTTAATAGTATTTCAAGACATTTTAAAACCATTTAAGCATCTCTCTTTCATTACCATTTTCTGTATTTCCAACTATTATTTTACCATTGATTTTAATTCATTTAAGTATCGAATGATTATATTAAGGAGATACCCTAACCAATGTAACGAATAATTTGTAAATCTTATTTTTCAATTTGAGTTGGATGGTTCTCATCAAAAGAACATGGGAATTTAAGAGTTTGTCTCACGAACACATAAATTTATAAGTTTGAACTCATTACTAATAATTCAAAATCAGTTTCAAAGCAATTTTATAAGAGTTTTGCCCTACCAAAATCTATGAATTTTGTTACAGATAACATCACTTTTTAAATAAAAGATTATTGTGACTGCATGATCTGATGGTAAACCATTCCAAGAATTAGAACAGAAAATGTAAAAGTATAATGAGTGGGTTAATCAATTCATGATGAATGAATTGATTGAATAGGTGAAAGATTACAAGAAATTAGGGTAAAAAGGTTTAATTAGCGGCTAATCAATAATCAAAGTGGGTGATGAAAATTATTGGGGTTCATGAACCCGTGAATTTGATTCAATACTAAAATTGGGTCTAAAACTAATAGATATAAATCTCAAGAATTATTATGCATCCCTTCTTTGAATCAAGATGAACAATGTCAAATCAAAAGTCAACTTTTCCAAGTTCTGGTTAATTTACGTTTCAAAAATACAAAAAAAAAATGTAATGGTTTTCGATTCGGGCACATACGTGAAAAATAAATAAATAAATAAATAAAATTAATTTTTTAGATTGAAGTAAATTTAGAATCTATACAAAGTAAGGGTTAATTTTAGGAAGAAACGTAGACAATCAATTTTGCTGTCAGTTTGATCGTCTGCAGATTTTGAAAGTGATGCAAAAGTCTCTTTCAATCATATTCACCTAATATAATATTACTCATATCCAATCATTTTCACTTATTGAAATATCTAATTACAGAGATATTAGGGTAGTATAAAGAGTCAATAGTCCACAATTTCTAGAAGAAATCTCTTGGTTGCATGGACACGTTAAAATTATAGAAGACTAATAAAAAGAGAGAAAAAAAATTATTTGGTTTCATTTTGATGGAGAGTTCTCGTTTCCAGAATTTAGGTTGAAATTTTAGTTCTATTTGTCTTCATGAACAAATTTAAAATGTGTATAAATAACTGTGTTCGATGTATAAAAAAAAAGGGACTATAATAACTTTTTTATTATTAATGTGTCCAATAAATGTGTAAGTAAAATGTATGAGTCCCACTGAAGTGACTTTTTTATATATAATAATATGAGTAGATTTAAGAGTGCTCATCCCATTATACCCGATTTCATATAATATATTATCCCTAAATACCCATTTTCCTTATGGCATGTTCCTATCTACCCAAATTCCATCATTAGTCATTTATTAAACTTTTAAATCCAATTCCAAAGATGTCTTTAAACATAAATCTCCAATTCAATTTATACTTCCATTCCAAATAGTAATTATATCCGGATAAAACGTAAACTGATCAAATCAGGCCCAACATGCTTCCGTAAAATTAATTAAATCCCTTAAAATTCATACCTTTCTTTGACCGAAGCAGCACCGGGTGAGATGGTTCGCAACGCCACCAGCTGGAAAATAACTGCCCCCAGACCGTTTTACAAACAGCTCCTCACTGTTCAACTTCAACCCTAAGGGAAGATGATCTGCAAGTTACCCCGGGGATAAAGTTTCTTGTGTACTGGGCCTTTGTCTTTTTCAGACCCATATTCCTGTCGGTCGGGTTTGGGTCGAAATCCTTTCCCAAACTCGGGCTCTTTCTGATCCGGGCATGCTTGACAGATCCTATAAATCTATCGTCCAACATGCGCCATATTACAGAATTTTGGTAAGTTTCTTTACTCGTCGGAATCTTGTTCTCCCAGAGGAGTCTTCTTTTTGTCTCAAAGAGTTCCTCTGCAAATCATGTTGTTGATCCAGTCATGGAATTCAGTAGGAAAGATCCACTTGCTGAATTCTGGAAAAACTTAAATGGATATTTGACTTTGTCCATTTCTGTTAGACAAACCCAAAGTCCCCATGCTCGCCTTGTAGAAGCTTCATCTTCTGAAAATGCTCCTACCAGTATTGGAATTTCTTCCGGTGAAGCTGTCTTTATATATTTTAAGGCATTTCCATCTGGCCTCCTAAGCTTGATGAAATGAAAAGCTTCATTGAAGCCTTTCTTAGTGGTTTTGGGGCTGCACTGATAAAGTAGAGCTCCAGAATGTCGTCTTTGGACAAATGTGGGTTATTTGCCTAAGTCTCGTGGACTACTTCCCCAATCCATTTTGGTAACTTAAAAATTTCGGGAAAACCAGGTGATACGGTATGAATTGAAGCTAAAGCTCCAAAATTATACCACTCCTGAACTTCATTTGGATGACTGCCGTGATTCATCCAAACTCTTGGATATTTTCCAGAGATATCAACCATCGTTCTTTCTGGGTTGATTCTCTTTCTAGTTACCAACTTTTCCCATTGTCGTTGATAAACCTGCATAGGAGAAATTTTAGTCTCGTTAGTTTGAACCTTATTTTTGCCTGTCTGCGGCCTTAAGTTCAACTCTCCCTCTTTTACCCCAAAGGTGTTGGGTTGACTTGAAGACTCGGGTTGTAACACCGGAGCTTCAACATTCATTACAGTTTGTACATCCTCAAGGAATGCATCACCTATAACACTCTTGATTATGGTATTTGAATCTATAACCTCCGGGTTAGAGTCTCGTTCTCTAATCACTCCTTTTTGCACCTTGAGAGATGCAGCCTGGAGGATAGACTTATGCAACGCTTGGAACAATTGTCCCTGAGCATATTGACATGCTTGTATTAGACCAGAAATGGATTTCTAATCATCTCGTTGAAGTCGTCTAGCGACTTCGGTATTGAGACATAACGTCTCAAATTCTCATTCAAGACTCTCCAGGTTTTCTCTGAGATATCTTACTCGTTTAAGGACCTCATCAGCAACGCGTCCTTCCATCTCGTGTTAAGAAATATGCAAGAACATTTTCATGAGATTTCACAATGACAATATCATAATCATAATATTGGTATTCAGCTTGTCATCTAAGTAATCTAGTCTTTTCTGGTTTTGATTTTATTTTATTTTTCAGAAAAGTCTTGACACTTGAATTATCAATTTTTAGGGTAAACTTTTTAGCCAGTAAAAAGAGAGGCCATTTTTTAAAAGTCTTTCTGACTACAAAGAATTCCTTCTCGTTGATATGCCATTGAATCGCTTCTCCATCTGTAAACAGACCGCTGCAATATCTACATGGCACTTCCTCGTCTGGTGTGGCTTTTATAAGACTGTTGCCCACCAATAGTCACTGACATCTGTGCATAGAACCAGTTCATCCTCGTCTTGAGGTATAACAAGTTTTGGAAGCTTTTTTGCAGACTTCCTTAAGTTGTTTTATCCCTTGTCGACGTTCATCTTCCCATTTGAATGTTGCATCCTTTTTTAGTAATGGACTGAACACTTTCCTGTGAAATGGTAGATTGTTGATGAACATTCCAGCAAAATTAACAACTCCAATAAAACTTTGAAGTTGTTTCTTGTATTGAAGATCATCTGGAAATCCTTGTATCTTTTCTACAATATGACTTTGTAAAATGATTCCAGACTCGTCGATTTTGATTCCAAGGAATTCAATCCGTCTCCTAGCAATTACTGTCTTCTTTTCAGAAAGCACTAATCCTTCTTTGTGACAAACATCTGAAAATGTCTTCAAATGTTTGAGATGCTCTTTCATATTCTTTGATGCGATGAGAATATCATCGATGTATATGAACATGAAGTTGAAATAATCTTTGAACAAATTATCCATCTTTCTTTGATATATCTATAGTGGATCTGCCAATCCCATAGTCATCACGTTCCAGATATAGTGTCCTTGTAGTTTGGAGAAAATTGTGAACTTCTTACTTTCTTCTTTCATCTTGATCTGGTAGAATCCTGACTTGCAATCGAACTTCGAGAATATCTTGACACCTTTGATACAGTTAACCAAGTATTCTCTACTCAGGATATAATATTCATCAAACTCCAGAATATTATTAATCCTTTTATAATTAATAACAAGTTTGGGTTTACCTCTTTTGATTTCTCCATGATTCCTTACCAGGAAACCTGGGTTGTTGTATGGAGAAACTCCTGGTGAGATCAACTTAAGGTCCAGATGTTCCTTAAGTATCTTCTGCATATCCTCACGATCTTTCTGATTCATAAGGATTGGCTTGAGTCTTACGAACTCATGTTCATTTTCGGTTTTAACCTTCAAGGATGCTTTGAGATCGTTCCTATCCTACCATACCAAAGGATTTTCATTATAATTTCTTTGAATCCTTTTCTTGAAATCCTCGAGTGATATCAGTTCTTTAATGGTAACATCACTCTGTGGATTCTCCAATAGGGCTTTCCGCAATTCTGCAATAGCCTCTGGAAGAACTCGTTTTTCTCCTTGTATTCTGAATGAATACAAATTATTATCCCATCTCTTAGTATCTTTTTGTTTCGAACCATATTGTCGAAAGGATAATAATACATCACCAAATCTTCTTTTATCCGTCATTTTTGGATGTCGAAGTTTGGATTCATCACCACGCTTGCTGCGAAAGTTGATTGGCATTTTTCTGTAAAATGCTTCTCGCAGTCTTCGGACAATAATCTTATGATCACATAATGTTGTGAAAATAAGCTTTCTTGTCTCATTTTCTTGTGTAAATCGCTTGAATGTTTGTAGAAAATTGTTTCCTAGCAAAATATCGGCTCATGTATCATGGAAATAGATTGGTGGCGTTTTCATTTTGTACCATGGGGTATTGCCCGCTCCTCCAATCATGATTTTTGTTTGTTTGATTCCTAGGTTAAGGATAAGAATCCTTTTGGAGAAATCTCTTCCTACAATAGCCGATAGATCTTCTCCCATTTCTTTAGGAAAAATCCCCCGCTTTGCAGTACTAATCTCTGCTCCTGAATCAACATAGGCTGCAAAATACTCAGCCCTGTATTCAATATATATCATCCCGATAGAGATGTATATGGAGAATGGACTAGTGGTCATCTGATTCTGTATCTTTTATCAGTCACTGTAAACTCCATTCCATCTTGTAATCTTTCCCAAGACTTATGATCCTCAAGAAAGTCGATACCCAGTATTAATTGTTCTGGGATCCTTCCTGCAACTCATTTGATAGTCAATTCAATTTCACACATCTTTAGGTTTCCTTGATATATTCCGACTATCGGTTGTTGGAGATAATATAGAACATCATAAGGAAGAATATTATCCTTTTGGGTGATGTCAAATATTACTTCAACTTCTCTCCATCCTTCTGGACATTTCAGTTCTTCTTGTGTTTTGAACACACCTGGGATTCGCTGAACTGTACTAGGTCTTCTTTCTTCCCAACGACTGCTGCTTATCAGTCTATTTTGTTGGAAAGACATTCTCCTTGTCTTTATTCTAAAGCTTTGACTTTTGTTGAAGACAGGTTGGTCTTGAATTCTCATATCGATCTCCTTTATAGTTGGAGATTCAATGAGTTCTGGTAGAACCATCCTGGCGAAATCCTCAAAGATTTTTGGGACTTCGACGAATTTTTTTCTCAAGAATACATCTAAATGATGTGTATTCGAGAGAGCATAGGAAATCTTGTAGGTGATCGAGTAAGGTCTATTCCCTTCTTTCATCAAATCATCTCTTTTGAAATCTTGATGAAGGGTTAAGACTCTGTTGAAGTCTCGATCTCCCAGATTGTATGCTATTCGAGGATAGACATTGAATGTCAATTTCTCTGCATACAAGTTCCCTGTGACCGCTCTAAGGCATGAATCCTTGAGATTTGAGATTCGCTTATCAAATATTGCAAGATTGAGTGGCAAATCAATTCTTTCTTTGAATGTTGTTTTAATAACAACTCTAGTGGCTCCGATGTGAATCTATAAGAGTGTATTTGCAACTTCTTTTTTCACCTTACTTTTGATCTCCTAAACTTCTCGATAAGGGATCAATTGCATCTCGATCAGGTTACTAGTGAATTTCATTGGGATGACAAATTCTCCAGTAGTAACCCTATAGATAATTTGGTGTTTTCTATTACGAAATCCAAACTTATCCAAAGTCTTTTCCATAGCTCCAATGGTAAAACCATCATAGATCTGAAGCTTTGGATCATCTTTCATAATCCTCATGAGAGTTTTATGAAAGACTGTTGTGTGAGAAAGAAATCCTGACATATCCTCTCTTGTTGTATGAAGAATTTTTTCTTCACTCGGATTCTGATGTGGATTCACTTCCATCATACGAATAGATCTCTTCTTCATAGATGCTTTCATCTGAGGGTAAATCCTCAAATTGATACACCTGTATAAGATTTTGGTAATAGACAGCTTCTTCGAATTCTGGTGTTGCTTCGAACTATCTAAGACCTTTCTTTTGGTTTTCCGGACAATCTATTGAGATATGCCCTCGTGCTCCGTACGTCCAGCAATTACAGTCTTTAAAACTTTCATTGGCTCAGGTGTGAGCTCGCTTGAAAGTTCTTCTTCCCATAGATCTGCTGGTTCCTCCTTGGTTTGAGTCTGATGAAGAGGCTCTACTCCTGCTAGGTGTTGATCGTTGCCCTAATTTGTAACTTTAGGTCTTTTGTTTTGGCCACATCCTTCTAGGTCTCCATAAAGACCTATGACTCCTTCTGTTGTTGTTGCTTCCACGGCTATAAGGATGACTTCTTTGTTTCCTCATTTCATACCTTCGTGGTTGACCTCCCACAACTGTTGGGATGTCATTTTCTTCGCAACATAGGGGAACCATTTTATTTATTTCTTGGAGTCTCTTGTAGTTCTTGTAGAGTGCTGCTTGGTGGCACCATTCAGATAACTTAGTCTTTAGGAAAAACATCCTTCTGGCCACAGTATCCAAATCATCTGCACTCTTGTATTTCCTGATGAGTATCTCTCTCCAGGGACTTGGTATCTTCGCAAAGAAAAGTTGCGAAGCTTCTTTATCATCCACCTTGGACTTCCATCGGTACTCGGTGAATAATTTGATGTATTCGTCTATATGACAAATATCATGTAACTCGAGGCAGCAGAGGGCTTGTTTGTATCTCTTTCATTTTTCTTCTTCCAATCCCTCGAAATAGCCTATGCCGATAAAATGGATTTTTAATAATTTTGCCATATTATCGACAATTCCTTTCAATGACTCACCAGCTGTGACGTTGTTCCTCATTTCTGATGTCATCATATCCCATGCGATCTTTACAGATCCTTCAAAACTCATTTCTAATAGTAAAATGAATCCTTCCTTCGTAAGATCGAGGGTTCCTGTTGCGATCCTTATTGTCGATGTCCAATCATCGATAAGGACTTCTCAATTTCTGAAATCTGGAATATCCAAATTTAGCATCAATCCATTCGGATGTATCGGATTAAGCTGTGACTTTCCATAAGGCATATTGAGAAGATCTAGCCTTCTGGAACATTATCGAGTTCCCGAAATAATAGGATCTCCTCTGGTAGTAAAATCTCCAGCATGTGGCATTGGTTCATCCACATGATGTGAACCTGAGCTTTCTGCAACGTTGGGATCTACTGGTGGTTGTGGAGGTGGTCTTTGGTGTTGGTCACGAGTAACCAACGCTGAACCATTTTCTTCATTCATCTTTAGATCTACAATACCTAATCCTGCGAAGGACTCGGCAAGTTCATGTAGATCTTCAAGATTCATTCTCTCCATATCCATCACTTTTAATTTATGATGGATTTTCCTTTGATGATAGCAATGAGTTTTTCATCTCGGGTCATTGGTCGTATGACTTCGGTTGGTTTTCCTTTTTAGTGTAAATAGGGAATCGTTCCAAAATCTATACATTTCCTTCCTCCGGAAAGACTTGACCTGTCCTCCAGATTCTTAACTCTTCTTTGGATATCATGAAGGATTTCAAGAGTCTCCTTCTGATATTTCACCATCGTCTCCATCTGGTCCTGGATCTGATGAACTTGTGTTGGTACATGATTATGACGGTTGCCATAATTCTGCACCGTCTTCTGGATTTCTCTAAGATCAAGGACGATCTTAGATGTATCTGAAAGTATCTCGTTCCATTCAAGTTCTCCTCCTGTCATCAATGATTTAGATGAACTATTTCCTGAAGGTTCATTAGTTCGGAATATAACATTTGGTTAACCGCAAGGAAACCCATGTAGTATTCCGCTCGCCTGTTGTATTGCCTCAAGGTCTCCCTGTCGGCTCCTGTGTTTTCTTGTTCAACATATTGGTTTTGCCAATATATTACTTGGTCTCGATGTTCTTGTTCATACATCGTCAAAATTTGACGATATCTCCTGTAGGGTAAGCATCTTGGACATGCGTCCAGATCCATATTTCGCGAGAAATTCTCCTCACCAAAGGTTAATTACATAACATTAATAAATATAACTTAAAAGTTCTTAATAAACATAGGCTCTGATACCATTTTCAAGATCCGTCTATGTTTACGTTAACTTCTTTTTTAGATTCAATTTCCTAAGGAATTTGTACGTGGCATTGTTACACATTCCAGACCACTGTTTTTTAGGCAGTATCGGCACGAGGAAAGTATTCCAGCCTATATACTTATTCTGAAAGAAAATCGATCTTTAAGGGTACTTCGAGATCTGATTAATATTTGGAGTAGAAATTATTAATTAAATTAGAAATTTTTATATAGATTGGAATTAATAAAAAGTTTTTGGAAGTAGTATAAACAATGATTGGAAAAGTGTATTATAGAGGTGATTAAGAATTTGGGTATTTGGGGATATTTTCTTTTATATGTGGGTATAAAAGTTTATACCTTATATCAATTTGGGTATTTGGGGTTATTAACTCTAGATTTAATTGAAAATGATGGTTTTAATAATGATTTGACTCGCACAAAAACTCCAGTGCACCAGGTGCACGGATCTAAGATCCGTGCAATTCGGGTCGATCCGACCCGAATCAGCGAATTTTTAATTTTTTTAATTTTTTTTCTAGATTTTTGTTCTGACCTTTATGTTATAAATGTATGACCTTTACGTTATAAATGTGTGACCTTTATGTACAACTATCTCTACCTTTACGCACTATAACTTAGGAAAAAACTTCATTTTTTTCTAAGTTACAGTACATAAAGGTCATGATAGTTGTACATAAAGGTCACAACCTGAAGCAAAAAAAAAAAAAAAAAAAAGACAAAATTCGAAAACACACGGATCCGGGTCAAAAATTGGGTCGACCCGGATTACATGTGCACCAAGTGCACAGAAGACCAACTATTTGACTCGATAGTATAATAGGATTACACATGTCTTAGAATTGAAAATTGAAAAACATCAACTTTTATCTATTATCTCTACACTGCAAAACCGTCTCATTAGAAAAAAAAAAAAAAGAATATTATTTTCATTGAAAATGATTATTAAAAACGAACATGAGTTGGACTTTTGGAATACAAATAAGTTGGAAAGCCCATGGGCATCATATTACCTAGTGTCCAGTAATTCAGCTGGACCACCAGGCCCAGACCTAGGCCTATATCATCATTTTGTTTATTTAGGTAACTTATATCCTTGTACTAGAACTTAATACTACTGACATAGTAGTACAATACTATACTACTATTAAAAAGAAACTTATTTGAGGGTTGTTAGAAACTTTATTTTATCAAAATTAATTTGTATACATAAACCAACAATGAAAAAATAAAAACCAATTGGACTTTTTTCCCAACTCAACTTTCTATTTTAATAATCATTGTCTCAGAAACTATATCTACACCGTAAATATTCATAATATATTAGGTTTACTAATCAATTAGCTTTGACTCTTCATATTCTTTATTTCATCTTATTTTTTCATTTTATCAATGTACAAGACTATGCATATAATGATGGTGCTATCAGAGCATATGCAATATATATTTTAATAAAATAAATTACGAGACAAACAAAAAAATATCTTTTTTTTTCTAACAAATAACCCAACTTCCAATTTTGTTTTCCTTTTTCTTTTTTTTTTTCTTCCCCTTTTCCCTTCCTTGGAAAGCACCTCTGAAAACTTGAAGTCCAGTATAGGTAAGGTTGAGTTTGGGCCAAGCTGGAAAGACCCATTGATAATTTAGCACGTGATAGGCTGTCGTGGATGGAGCACAAAGCACGTGCATCCATGTGATAATTCTTCATTATTGCCAAGCACCACTCTATACATTTGATCAATCCGAAAGAGGGTGTTAGGCACATTATCTTAATCACATTCTAATTTAGGTTTTTCTAAACCAATAAAATTAAGTCATTAAACTTTTAATATGTTTATAATGATTATGTTGTGATCAAAATGATCCAAATCAAGTAAGATTGCCAAGATGATTTTCTCCGAAGAGAGTTTAGATGATCCCAAAATCTCATTTTCAAAGTTTATATCTTCTTGAGTAAAAATTGACCAAATAGTTAAAGATATTTCGATCTCAATATAAATTTAGTGAAGTTTTATAAACTTTGATAATTGCATATTTGATTTATTATCTATCCTAATAGAAAAGTTGATACTTGATTTTCTCTATCAAAGGGAATGTTAAAAGTTTAGTTATAAAATTTCTATTCAAATAAATTAGTCGAACAGAACTAAAAATTTGATTAAAAATATTGACATAACTGAAAATTGTATTGAAATTTTGTGATTGCTTACACCGACAAAATGAAAAAGGAAATGTCAACAAAAGAATAGCCTCGTTACTAACTTGTCAAAATATATATCATCTATGAATGTTGCTAAATACTAATATAATCTTGATTTTAAAGGAATTTTGAGCGATTTGTTTTGTGAATATATATCTTGATTTTTTTGACATATAAATTGACCAAAGCATTTAACATAAATCCTGAAATAATTGTGTGAAACTTGTGAAGAATATAATAAAACGAATGTGGCCAAAACATGGAACAAAGTCACTTTATTTTTAAAAAAGAGAAAGAAAAAGAGAATAATGAAGTGGACGTTTTACAGGATCGTTGTTGTGGTCGGGCAACACTAATTTGAATTGAAAATTGAAGCAACCTTTGCAATTAGTTTCTTCTTTTAATAAAAAGGTGCAAGAAAATCTGCACAAGTGAGAGCAGTAAATCGGTTCTAAAATTAAAAATGTTCTTTCTTAATTTTTTAATAATTCAATTCCAAAACTTACACTTAGGCTGATAGGGGAATAATAATTCCACTCTTCAAAATTGCTACTCCCTTCCATTTTATCGATCTCATTTTATCTACTCATACAAACCAAAATTTTCATTAATTAGTACTCCTCTTTTATGTAACTATTCCCTTAATAATAGGAACTCATAGATTTTATCAAATTCATTATTCCTTGACTGTTTTTTTTCCATTTGCACGACATGTATGTATAGCACTAGTCTTAATTTTAGTCTTGAAAATAAAAAAAGTTTATTAATGTAGTCAAGATAATAAATTAATGAATATTTATAATTACAGGAATTGTAGTACTCCATCATCACAATTCTTTGTTCATTTATTAGGGTAATTGATGGAAACATAAGGTAAAATGATATCAATGATGACATTGTGACAATTAAAAAGGAACAACATTTTGAATAAAATAGTACGATAAAAAAGGAATGGAGGAAGTATTATATATATGTGTGTGTTAAAAAAAAAAAAAAACTGTAAAATTAACTTAATAGTCTCCAAAATAAAAAGAATAAATAAAGTGGGGATCATTGCATAGGAGTTGAGGCGATTGGTCCCCTACTTTGGAAACAAAGCATAGAGGTTAGGCAATAATCCTGGTCAAACATCCTACTAAACTTCTCACCAATACAAAACTATATTCCAAATCTCTCCTTATATACCTATTTAAGATCTCATTTAAAACATTAATTATAAGTTAGTGAGACATTTATAATTGTTTCCAATTTATTTCATGGACTTAATTCAAATTTGGTCAATGATCATGGGATCCAATTATTGTGGATTTAAAGAAGATGCTTTAGATGAAGGTAAGATACACCCACATGATAAAAATTAAATTGCTCACTTCAATATAGTAAACATAGTTTGGGTAGCTAGACAGTGACTTCAATTTAATGGACAAAAATTTGATACATTATACTACATGTATTATTTTAAACAATATAGATTGTCTTGTATGACTTAAATTATATATTATTAGAACGTATATCTCATAACATTCAAAGTATTTTGGTCTATTATGTTGGTGGGAAAAAAAATGGACTGCTAAAGTGAAAATGGCATAAACAACTTTTTTCCCGTTATATGGGTGTAGTCCTAAATGTTCAAATCGGTATAAACTACAGTGTAATATTTCAAGTTGGTATAGACCAAAATTAATTACTAATAAAAATATAGGTACAATTTTTATAATTATTTAACCATGGATATAAATAAGAGTAAAAAAAAAAATCAATATCAATAAATAAAAATCTACGTGTTGAATTACTTTTTTTTTTTTCAAGTAAGGGGCCAAATATACGTTTTCCTTTTCTTTCCATTTATTTCTAAAAAACGAAAAAATAAACAGCGAACATATTACAAGAAATTTATCCTTTATCATATTGTTTTGACAAACATTACTGATCTCCAAAATTTGTCCATTTAGAGGATCCCATATATAGTTTAATATTTATACCTCACACCATTGTCAGTCAATTAATAATTCTGATTATCTAATTTTCAGAATACCGATCGAACACATCCCCAAGGAAATTCTTATTGTCGTTTTTAATTTGATGGCTATGACTATATAGAGTGATGATCTCCACGTCTTAATAATATATGATAAATATTCTCATATCACATACTACTAAATCAAATGAATTTAAAAAATTATATATAAAGAAGAGATAATTTTAATTTTGGTCATATATCATTTTCATTTTTTGACAACCAATTATCGTTTTCCAATTTTTGTCTTATATATTTCAATTTTTTCCAATTTTAGTCCTACATATTTTAATTTTTTCCAATTTCAGTCAAGTTTTCCAATTTCAATCCAATTTTGATCGGATGGTCGCCGGGAAATCTCATGTGACATTGACGATAATTTTGGTCCTATATGTAGGGTCATTTCTATTTTTGAACAACCAATTATATGTTTTCCAATTTTGATCTTATATATTTCAAATTTTTCCAATTTTAGTCCTACATATTTTAATTTTTTCCAATTTCAGTCAAGTTTTCCAAATTTGGTCATGTATATTTCAATTTTTTTTCAATTTCAATCCAATTTTGATCGGATGACCGCCGGAAAATCTCATGAAACATCGACTATTTTGGAAATTCCGACTAAAATTGGACTAGAATTGGAAAAAATTGAAACATACATAATCAAAATTGAAAAATTGGACTAAAATTGAAAAAAATCGAAACATACAGGATCAAAATTGGAAAACATATACTTAGTTGTCAAAAAATGAAAAAGGTTTTACATACATAACAAAAAATGAAATTAATCCGAAAAAAAAAGAATAAGAAAAAGAGAGAGAGGTCTAGTTTCACTGTATTTAATTATTGCAGTTTATCAGATCTACAGCAAAGTTTCTATTTTTCTCAACGTGCAGCATGTTTGTATGAGTTTTACTCTGAATACGAGGCTACAAACACGGCCCGAACTTATAATTATCCTACTGGATTTAAAGTTATGCACAATATTTTAATTTAATTATTTAAAATAATTAGTCATTCGTGAAATAGGTTTATTATTCTAAATATTTATTGTTGATGTATTTTAAGGGATTATTAATTAAGCATTAATTTAATAAAATGTGATATTACAATATGAAACTATTAAATATAGAAAATAAATTTGCTAATTAAGCAAGTAATTGAGTTATAGGAATTTATAATTTGACCAAGCACTACCAAAAATGTCAACAACGTGAGAATTGGGATTACTGCAATTGATAACAAAGATAGATAAATATAATATTTGAGTGCGTGAGAAAATTTCACAAATTTAAATTTATCAAATTTATCTATTCATGATTCATAATCTAATATTTAAACTATATCTGTAAAATGATTTTATATAATTTTTTGTAAATTATTTTTCAAATAACTTAATATGTCCGATCAAACATTTACTCACTTTGCCACGTCTCCATGTTTACTGTATCATGTTAATTAACCCTTTCTATTAAAAATTAATCTTATAACATAAGTTGACTATGAGTTTATTTATTTATATGTTGTGGAATAATATATTATCCAAGTAAACAGTTTCAACTTCAAACGTGTCCTCATCAAGGATGAAAATATCGGTATCGGTGGATATATCGGTACCTTGATTTTACGGATATATCGACGGATATATCGATATTGGTGGATATATCGGTTTTTGCACAAAAAATTGAAAAAATTTGAAAAAAAATTGAAAAAATTTGAAAAAAAATTGAAAAATATATCTAGTACTTTATATAATATTATAAGTAACATTAATACATATATTGAACTTAAATTTCAAATAAAAAGTTATGTTTACAACAAATTTAGAGATAAACTATTATATAAACGTTGTCTCTTATAATAACATTTTCGTCACTGGTTATGATAACATGACAAATTTTGAATTCAAATACATATTTCATTGTTTAACACACTAGCCATGATAATTTATGATAGGAACCTAAATTCAAATACTTTACTAAATATAAGTTTACTAATTATTTAATTAAAACTATTAGTTGAATTCAAATACGTATTTCATTGTTTAACACACTAGCCTAATTAATTTATATGAGGAACCTAAATTCAAATACTTTACTAAATATAAGTTTACTAATTATTTAATTAAAACTATTAGTTGAATTCAAATACATATTTCATTGTTTAACACACTAGCCTAATTAATTTATATGAGGAACCTAAATTCAAATAATTTACTAAATATAAGTTTACTAATTATTTAATTAAAAATATAGTTGAATTCAAATATGTATTTCATTATTTAACACACTAGCCTAATTAATTTACCATTAAAAAAAAATTAAAAAAAAAAAAATTCCACCGACAACCGATATATCGGCGATATTTTGCCAAATTTGTGCACAACGTGACCGATATCGATATATCGCCGATATATCGCCGATATTTTGACAGAAAAATTCGTCGGAGCATATCGATATCGGTTGACATTTTTTCGCGATAAATCGGCGATATTTTGTTCCTTGGTCCTCATTGACAAAGTCTAGTTGT
Source organism: Scutellaria minor (assembly GCA_954870855.1). NCBI lineage: Eukaryota > Viridiplantae > Streptophyta > Magnoliopsida > Lamiales > Lamiaceae > Scutellaria > Scutellaria minor. Next base: position 9,935,904 of record OX940727.1, read on the forward strand.
GTGACAGTTTTCATATGTAATGCTGAAAAGCAAGTTGAATTAGGTTAACCGTTGATTACTTCCATTAACACAATTTGCAACTAATTTAAACATAGCATGTATCAACTTATCATCTACTGTTCCTTTTTTTCTTTAAAATATATTATTTATCTATCTAATTTAGGTTCAAGATTTGGATCAAGAGTGACTTCATCATAGAACAATTATACTTAAATGATTGACCCACACCTATAATTTTTGGATGTATATATCAAGATTTATATAGTTTACAATACGAGAGGTAGGATGTCCAAATTTGAAAATTAACTATGACACGTATCATAAATTTGCTCATTTATAAAATTAAAGAATGTGGATGTTTGAAATGTTTGAATAATTTAGGCATTTGTTGGGGATAAACCATAAATTGCTCATTTACCCATCACTATCGCATGAATGTTCCAAAAATAAATTTGATAATGAAGGAAAATAATGTTATCTCAAAATATATAAAACGTAAGGATGTTATCTCAGATTCTCACATATTACAATAAAAAGAAAAAAAAAAAAGGAACTGAAAGGTATTCTATCGATTAAAAAAAGTTAATAATGATAATAATAATCCATCAGAGATCAATTCTTCTCTCCTTTTTCTTTTCCCTGTAAAGTACTGACGAACATTAATTAAAACTTTGGGTATAAACTACAAACTTTAATAGAGCCTCGATTTTTACTACTTTTACCATTAGACTAAGACTTGAAATGTATTAATATATATACACACACATATATATTTTATTTATCGGTAGATTACTTTTTATTTATAATTTCACTTATACGTCTTATTCAAATATTGTTTGATGCCTAATCACGATACTGTGGTAAGTTGGATTATAATTAAGATGATGAATTTATCTCTTATTTGAAAAGGGTAGCGAGGGGAGGTAGATAGCGTAATTTAGCTGTGTTTAAGTTACTATTAAAAATAAGTGTTTTAAATTGAATTACAAAATCTTCCAAACTCAAAAGCTTTGAAAATTAGTTTGAAATTTGAAAATATTGGGTGATAATTGAATATTTGGTTCTTTATTATGAAGTATATAGTATGTATTGATGAGGACAAAATATTGTTGTGTGACTTGGGATGGATTGAATTGGAATTGGAATTTCGAAATTTTTTATTCAAACACTAAACTAAATTTGGATCAAGAATTTGGATGGACCAAAGTCACTCCAAACATAGCCTTAAATTTGTTAATTAATTTTTTATGTCTTTTTTCTTTTTTCAATTTTATTTTTCGAACTAGTTGTAGGACCTTTTTTTTTTTTTTTGAGGTTGTTACATTTTCAAGATTGGCCAATAAAATTCCTCTCAAATAATTATGCAAAATATGGGTCTTGAATTGAATGTTTCTCATTTATATATCTCTACCCTACCTCAATATTCAAAAATTCGAATACTATGTGCCACATTGATTATGTCCAATTCTACACATCATGGTACATACATTTAATGACTTGTAAGCAAGATAGAAATGCAATACCCAATTAAGGCCATAATTTTTCCATGGAAATTAAAGTATGGCAAGAAATAATCAAAAACAGAAAAAAAAAAGTCATAAATCAATGAAATATATGTGATTAACCTAGCAATTTTCTTGCCTCGTTTTGCCAGATCCACGTTCTCCTTTTTCCTTTTTTCCTCCGTTTGGTTTTATTTATTCGTGGAAGTTTCTATTTTTCCCTTTGAACTATTGGAATTTTTTAATCGAGTATTATCATACGAACTTTTTGTTTTCTTTCTAATCACTACTACATGAACTGAACCTTTTTTTTTTTTTTACTGTTCTTTTCCAGTAGTACACAGATGGTCAAGTGTGAAAAAAAAAAATCGAAGATGAAGTGTGAAAACATAAAGTTCAGGAGGAGTAAAGAGAGAAAAAAAAAGATTCAAATGGAGAAAAATCGGAATGATAAATAATTATTTCCTCTATTTTCTCTCAACATAATATCCATATATATATATATATTTTTCCCCCCCAAAAACATATCCCTCAAACAAATAAAAAATTAGACCAGGTATTGCATGCTACAATCACACAAACACTTGGATTTGTATATGCTGTGTTTGGTAGGTTACACCAAATAGATTTATTTTCTAAAATAAACATTTACGGTCCAATTACACATATATATACAGATGTTATATGTTGATAAAAAACGAATTGACACTGTTTTACATATCACATTATGTATAATCTTGGGGATGCCGATCCATAGGGTAGAGTAGGTCGAGGGTTGACATAAGATTTCGCCAGAAGTCTGCTACGAGGCAAGACTTTCGTCGGGAAGCGGAGTTTACCTTTAAACAGTCTCATTCCGCAGGTCGAGCTTTCATTAAGTAAGATAGTTAGGTTCGGTGGTTAGATTGGTTTACAAAAGATTGGTGGTTTCCGAGAAACTGGACTTTTCCAATCAAAGAGTCCTCATCGGGAACGAATTGGTAACTTAAACAATATTTCACTCTAATAACGATGCAGATTATAATGATTAGAGATCGAATTCAAGTCATGCAAATTTTTTAGTTTTATTGTTCCTCTCTCTTCCACCCCAAACTCATTATATATATATATATATCACTTTATATAAATATATTCTGATCCAAATCATTTCACTCAATTAGTATAATGAATATTTATGTCCAAATCTTCTAAATAATATTTTATCGGATGAAAAAAAAATTCTTACAAAGCGAGTCCTGTATGTTTTAAAAACGCGTGTAAAAGTAAAAGAGCAACATGTAGAGTAGGCAAAGAGAGTAGATTGAGAAGGGGCATTTTGGGAAAAAGAAAAAGAAAAAAAAAAAGGGAGTTGAGGTGCGCGTCGCTCGCATTCGCCGGTTCCCCCGGGCGATCGAAATCGATTTGAATAGGTAAAGGAAATACAACTCTTCAAATTAACAACTGCTGCTTTTCTTCTTCTTCTTTTTCATCCTCTCTCTCTCTCTCTCTCTCTCTCTCTCTCTCTCAGTCTCTCTCCTTCATTCTCACCTAAATTTATCAGTTTTTGGCCTTTGTTATTTTGTTCAGTTTCCACTGCAGTCCAAACTACCACGTTGTCTTCACCTTCACTCCTTCCTGCATTTCTCTGTTTTTATCGCCACTCCGAATATAGTTTTGGAAAAGAAAAGGAAGAAGAAAAGTCAATTTCCATGGCCTCATTGCTCGTGTAGAGCTTTTACTCTGTCATAATTCGGCAAAGTGATGTTATGAATGGTAACGACAATGCTACTCTACTTTTTACCACCCTTTCCTTTAATATGTTTGTTACTGTCTTTAGAAGCCATCTCGGGGTTTGATTTGCTTTTAAATCTGTTTTTCTGGGTTTTGAATAAAATTTGGTTTGATTTTTTCTATTTTCTGATCTGAAGTTGCTCGTTGGGCTTCTTTTGAGTTATCCCTCTTCAGTTTTTTCGTTGACAAATTGTGAGAGAAATATTAAATGAGGATGTTGATGAGAAAGCACGATTCTCCGAGTCTACGCGTTTCGCTGCTGTTTGCTGATTTTCGTGTTCTTATTTTTCTCAGGTTCTCAACTGTAAGAGCACAAATTCATAAGTTGCCTATTCTTGGTTTATTTTCCAGGTATGAATTTGTTCCAAGTCATGCATCTGCATCTCTGCTTCATAGGCATCGAAGGGAATAAACCATTCCATGTTTCATTTTGTGTATATGGTCTTGAAATTGCTATGTGTATCCATTAAGAATTCACTGCTCTAGATGCTTATGGATTTTCATGAATATTGATGTTTTTTTCTGGGTTCTGAGCGATGATTAAGTTCACACATGATTTTATGCCTATCAGCAGGTATTGATGGATTTTGTTATTTGCAGATAATAACAGTGTAACTGAAAAGGAAGAGATGAGAGGGGAGTCATCAGGCTTAATAATCGGGCTATCGGTTGGAGTGGTGATAGGAGTTACTTTGGCTATAGCAGCATTTCTTTGCTTTACGTACCATAGGAAGCATTCCCAAATAGGGAATAGCAGTTCTAGGAGGGCTGCAGCTATTCCAATTCGTGTTAATGGGGCTGATTCTTGTACCATGTTATCAGATTCATCCATTGGCACGGAATCACCCAGGTCCACTATCCAGAGTGGTTTGCCGTTGTGGCTTGGGGGGCCTAAGAAGGCCAATGTAGTTTCTGCTTCGGGTATACTAAAGTACTCTTACAAGTATGTTGTCTTTTTTTGGTCTGCATTTAGGCTGAAGCCACTTACTATATGATCTAGTGTGACCAGGGACGGATCTGTATTCCCCGGGGTGGGGGCACGTGCCCCCACATTTTTTTGAAATTTTTGCACTGCTATATATGTATGTATGGATTTCATGTAATTACCTCAATTAAAATGAAAATAATAAGGCCACCTCACCATAATTTAATAAAGAATGGTCTGTGGGTGTGGCCACACCCAATACAATATATAAATATACAATTTATTATTAAAGCAAATCACTTCCCAATATGAATGATAGTTTGATTGTATATATTGAAAAAGAGATTTTTGATGGTGTTGATAATGAGTCAATAATACAAATATTTCAATCAATGAAAACTCGTAGGTTTCAATTGTAATAGACTTGGATTGTTATGTATTAAAAAAATTCTTCATGTATTTTATATTTTAGTTATTTTGTGCCCCCGCCATTAAAAAAGTCTGGATCCGTCCCTGAGTGTGACCTATATTTGAATATTGTTTTGGTTGATACATGAGCAGGGACCTGCAGAAAGCAACCTGTAATTTTACAACGTTAATTGGCCAAGGGGCGTATGGTCCTGTTTATAAAGCTCAGATGTCGACTGGGGAGACTGTTGCTGTTAAAGTGCTGGCAACTGATTCAGAGCAGGGTGAGAAAGAGTTCCAAATAGAGGTACTTCTGTTTAACAACTAACATATCTGGCAGTCAGAATGTACCATGATTTGTTGATTTTATCAACTTAATGGTCTTGTAGTGGGATTAACAATTCCTTCTGTTGAAACCATTTCACTAGTCATATGCACTAACAAGCCTACGCTTGTCTACAACATGCTTCCTTATGTTGCATGGCCCTGAATCACCAATGTTAGAGACAATTGCAATTTAGATTAGTGATGTGTAAAAGGTTCTCATATAAATCTTTGCTATCATAATTCTGTTGAAATAACAGATCAACAACTTCCACATTCTCCCAGCTTTACCAACACACACACACACACCAAGGGGTAACATGAAAGCATAAAAGAAATCGCAAATTTCTCATAGCATTTGAGATGTAAAAAAATAAAAATATATAGACTAAGAATGTATATGTGGTTGGTTGGCTGGGGAAAGAGAGAATCTTGTGTGAAATATCTTTTCCAAGGATTTTTTATACGATTAGTTGGCTGGGGAAAAGATGGAATATGTGAGGGGGAAGGGGTTGTCTGATTTGGTCACTGAGGAGAATTATGTTTTCTCATATACATCTCTAAACAAAAAATTGTATGATTCATGATTAAGAGCGTTTTGTGACTCCACTACAGTCTACAGATGTTTATTTTTACTCTGTTTTTGTTATCAGGTTATGTTATTGGGAAGGTTACATCACAGGAACCTCGTGAATTTGGTCGGATACTGTGCAGAGAAAAACCAGCATATGCTTATATATGTTTACATGAGCAGAGGAAGTCTGGCTTCTCATTTGTACAGTAAGTTAGTTATGCCTATCTGGGCGATACTTTTTGACCGCGCTATTGCAACACAGCAAATTAATTATTTATTTCGTAGTCACCCTCTACTAGGAAGCATCAGTCTGCATTGCATCTTCTGTTTGCCCATGCTGTTAAGTGTTGAGTGGCCCTTATATCTGAGCCATAATTTTGTACCCATTGACGTGCCTAGGGTATATAGTATATGGTAACCCACCTGGGTCCTGAGTGCATCAGTTGGTACTTGCATGTTTTGATTGTGACAAGACCTTAGATCAATCTTTAATGCAGATCAATTATTTTATTCCTGCTGGATTATTTGACATTTCAACTCTCCTTGCAACCTTCTTTTGGATATTATAACCTTGTCGATATCTGTTGTCTGAGTTTGAGAATGCAACTGCTGCCTGAAAATTTCATGTTTTTCTTTTTGCATCACTTTTATATTTCCATTGAAGCTTTCATTCATTGCCCTTTCTTTCCATGTATTTTAGATGAGAAACTTGAACCATTAAATTGGGAGCTAAGGGTTCAAATTGCTCTTGACGTGGCTAGGGGCTTGGAGTATCTTCATGATGGAGTAAGTTGAATAACTTCATTCTTTATGCACACTAAGAGTACTCTTGTATGCACATGCTTATATCCTTTGTTATGTTTTCTGTGATTATTTTCAGGCAGTTCCATCCGTGGTACATCGCGACATCAAGTCCTCGAATATTTTGTTGGATCAGTCCATGAGAGCCAGGGTAATTTTCTGTCACTATCCACATGTGAAAACAAAGTGCAAAATACTTTAAACATTCGAATGAGTTACATAAGATATTCACACTCTGGATGGTCTCTTATGCAGGTGGCTGACTTTGGACTTTCAAGAGAAGAGGTGGTTAACAAGAGAGTGTCCAATATTCAAGGGACTTTTGGATATCTTGATCCTGAGTACATATCAACACGATCTTTTACTAAGAAAAGTGATGTTTACAGTTATGGGGTGTTGCTGTTTGAACTTATTGCAGGAAGAAATCCTCTCCAGGGTCTTATGGAGTATGTTGAGCTAGTAAGTTGTTCATACAAGTTGATATATTAAGTTGTAGCAATTCATATACCTGATTGTGAACTTGACAGATTGATTCCCTCGTTAACTTGGTACATTTATGAAAATAGGCAGCCATGAACACTGATGGAAAAGTTGGATGGGAAGAAATCTTTGATCCTCGTCTTGATGCGAAACATGATATTGAAGAACTCAACGAGGTGGCTGTTCTTGCACATAAATGTGTGAATCGTACAGCCAAAAAGAGACCATCGATGAGGGACATTGTTCAGGAGCTCTCGAAGATTCATAAATTGAGACACAGTAGGAGGCATCGAAAAGATTCCTCAACTCCACGAGCAGATGGGGTAATCGTGAACATAGATCAATTAGAATGTCGAAGTCCGCTTCCTGAACACCGAAGAGTAGAATCTTTGGACAGCATGGCTGATTCTACTGATGTTTAGATTTTCTTATGTATTTTTGTATGTCTGTTTTATTTTGCTGAATTTTGGTTTTGATTGTAGCTTAGTTTTCAGCTTTGTAGGATTTAGAACCAGAAAAAGCCTGTAAGTTGCTTGAGATAGGTAGGATTCAGTTCTGTTTCTCTTTTCTTGCAATCTCATTGTACAAATTACCAATTTTGTATATGAATACTGGTTTTCTGATTAATCAAAAGCAATTGTTGCAAACTCGTTTTCAATTTTTACCAATTGTTGATATTTTGTTCTTCAATTCTGGAGGGAAAAAAAAAATGTTTTTGTACTAATTTTTTTTTTCCCAATTTTAATGTTATTTAATTTATCACAAAAACTCTAAAAGGACATTTTAATGAAATTGTAGTATTATTTGACTTCACTTAACTATGGTGGATATCAAACTATCAATACACCCTAAGTGAGTATTTGAAAAAATAAATAATGAATCTTAAATTTTTTTTTTTAATAATAATGAATGTTAAAAAAATAATAAAAAAAAATGAAGGTTAAAAATATGTAATACTAAAGATTCTCTTCACCCACGACTTTAGAAGTTTTATGCTGGAACTGTAATAACCGGACTAAAAGGGCACCGAATAGAAAAGGGAATTCCCACACATTATCTTCTTTCCGTCTCTCTCAACTCACCGTCTGTGTAGCAGTAGAAATCCTAATCTTCAACAATGGCCGCTCTGCAAACCGCTTTTACGTCCCTTAATCTCGGCACCAACTCTTTTCTCGGCCAACGCTTCTCTCCCTCTCTCTGCCTGCCTCTGGTACGTGTATGCTTTTCATTTTTCCCCTCTTTCTTTTCTCAACATGTACTATGAATTCTTTTTCTCGAATTTCAGGCAACATTTGTTGAAATTTCTCATTTATATGTAGAAATTAGGATTAACTGCGTATGGAGCTACAAAAGGAAGTGCTATGGAATAATTTTGTGTTATCCTCCATTTGAAATGGCTAGTAGTCGCTTCTTAGAGTGTTTTCGCCCAATTTTATCATAGTTAAAAGCTTTTAATTCTTAAATGCAGTACATTAGATACGTGAATTGCTTTTAAGCAGTGGAAGTCCGTCTTATCTTGTTGAAAGAGCAAGGGTGAAATGTTGAAGGAGATGGATTTAAGGATTGATACATTAATATGATTGTAGTTGATGTAATTGCTAAGTTTCTTTACCTCTTTTTTCTTCAAATGTTTAATTATGAGATATCTCAAGGATTGATCTAAATTGCAGGCTATGTAGGCTGCTCTGAAAACCTTCTTGAGTTATTTTTGCTGCAATATGTGCATTTTGAAGACTTTATTTACATACCAGACGACGCAGACATAGAATCCTTGTTTTGTTTTGATAACAAATAATTTTCTTGTGCAGGTTAAACCAGCAGAGCAGCCAACTTCAATTGTTGCTAAGGTTTGATTTGGTTTCAATAATCGTCTTCGAATCTTCTAATTATGTTGCATTTTCATTGATTTCCTAGTTTTCCAATACAATGAACTTGAAAGAACCTAGTTTTGTCATTAATTAGTCTAGGATTGAACAGCCCTGCAGGACAAATCATCTCTTCATGTTACCATCTCAGATAAGCATTTTAGTCAAAATAGTGGGCTATCTTGATTATATTGTTAGAATTACCCCATATTTGGCCACTTTTACATGCTGCATCAGACATCTTTGTATGCATTGTGCTCATTGCTTCTAAATTTTGTCACATAGCACACCGAGTGCAAGCATTATATGTGACTTTTACAATATTATCTACCTATTTGTTATCTTGAACTCCACTGTAGCTTAAAAGATGGGAGCGGAAAAAGTGCAAGCCAAACAGTCTACCGGTGCTGCACAAATTGCACGTTAAAGTTGGAGATACCGTGAAAGTCATAGCTGGGAAAGACAAAGGTAAAATCAGTGAGGTTACCAGTGTTATCAAACATAACAGCACCATAATACTACAAGATATTAACTTAAAGACCAAGCACGTGAAAAGCAAGGAAGAGGGAGAACCAGGGCAGATAATCAAGGTTATTTCCCCCTCTCAAATCCCGAGTATAGACCTACAATTTGCAGTTGAAACCTTTTTGTGGTTTACACTTAAGTATGTCTGTGTTTTATTGTTCCACCTGAGTGATGAAGTTGTGTTTTTATGATCTATTTTCAGATCGAAGCACCTATTCACAGTTCAAATGTGATGCTTTACTCTAAAGATCAGAATGTGGTGAGCAGGGTTGGTCATAAAACCCTGGAAAATGGTAAAAACGTTCGTTATCTCATAAAGACTGGTGAAGTTATTGACGATACAGAGAACTGGAAGAGAGCGATTAAGCAAAAGGAGAAATCAACGGAATTAGCCGCTGCCTCGACTTAGGAGACCAGGTGCTAACGTTCCAGCATTGTATTTTCCAAACTCAGCATTTTATGCTTCTCTGTTCAATTCTTTTGATTCAATAGAAACACGAGGGCCAAATTTTGATGGATAATTCAGTGTATGAGACTTCTCGTTGTGAATAGCAACATCTTTTGAAGTACAAGTATAGCCTTCATTACATTATCCATCAGTTGAGGCTTCTGTAGATTTTGGCTGTTGAACAGCCATCTAATACAAGTAATAGTAACGATTATTACTTCACCGAATTAATTATTTTATTAAACTGAGCTAATATTTTGGAAACTTAATTTGATATAATGTTATAACAATTGCTTTAATATATAATCCTTATTTTATTGTAATTTAATAATATATGATTTTAAATTTAGCTTGATAGATTGAAAGCAAACTGAATGTAATTAATTATTTGTTTCGGTTTGATTCCAATTCATTTGGTTTATTTTGGAATTTCTTTTAAATTTAAAAATAGAAAATCACTGATTCTCACAGTCAAACGACTCAAACCAAACAGAATAGAGCCTAAAAAATAAAATATTCTGGGCACCAAACCAAACCATTTGGATATGAAGATTCTGGAATCCCAAGAAACATGTACACACAAGTTTGATTGGTTTGAAACTTTTCTCTTAATTAAATTGGTCTACAATTACTGAAATGAGTGAATTTGTATCTATGTAACAGTAAGTTATCGAACCAAAAAGATGAAGCAACAGACACAACTGCAAATTGTCCTAATGAAATTCCTTTTGTTTTTTCCTCCAACCAAATTTGAGCTTCAATGGCTCTACACTTTTTAACTACTTGTGTAGACTCCATAGGTAATACAAACAATTAGGGAAAACTTTTCCAATCAAATTTGCTTCATAAATTTCTCAAGAAAACCCAAAATCCATGATTTGTCACACTGTAAAGGGTCCCAAAATGTGTGGTAGCTTGTCTCCAATGAGGAGTCCATATCAGCATTAATGGCTACTGTTAACTCTGCAAATTCCAACATGATTATTTATATTTATTTACCTAAATCACATACTTATGAGGGCAATAAATTGGCACCCACCACTTGTACTTTTAAGCAATGCTGATTTTGCTGTAACCAAACCTGCTGCTTCCTTCTCACTCTGAAATTTGCCACTACAAATCTAACTCTTCTCTTTTTCTTTCTTCACTTCGATATGTATGATGTGATAATATTTGAAAGATCCCACATATTGTGAGTAGGATATCATGTAAGTATAAATATGTATGTAGCTCCAATGAAAACAATAAATCCGACAAAAAGAGGGTCAAGGAATCAATTAAAGAAAGAGTTGCACAAACACAAGAATTCAAATATAACAATGGAGACAAATACAAGATTGCCAGTACTATATGACCTGTGATTGTCTTGATTCTTGTTCTCTATTTTGAACTTTCACTCTATCATTCATAACTATTCTTCAACTTGGACCACATCTTCCCCCTACCCCATTTATTGCAGCAGAGCTACTTTTTAGATTTTATTTGTATCTCCAATTTATTGTTATGTACTAATATAGTCAAGATTCCCCTATTAATATGTCACATGAGTGATGAGCCTAAGCTTATAAAGAAAATATGAAATGTGTTCTCTTTGTAGTGCTTAATTCATTCTAATCACAACTCAAGAAACTAGTTCTCATCTGTATATCTAAGTTTTCTACTTCAACTTTTGTTTTGTCTTACATAACATGTTGCTTGTATGATTCACAAGCAAGCATACAAAAGATCCAAAACCCACTCATTGGCTTTTGTTCCCACTCATTGATTCATTCATAAAGTAAATTGAATAGATTAGGGATTGCAAAATGAAGATGCTAATCTGCAAATCATGTCACAAGGGTTTTTTAATGACTCTCACTGCAAATGAGAAAGCAAGAAACATGATACTTAAGTTACATTAACTTTAATCAAGAATTATCTACCATGAAATAGCCAATCCAATTACCTTAATCAAAACCCTTCTCGATCATGACAAGATTGGTTCTTCAGCCTTTACATATCACCACAAAACATGGAAGAAGAGCTTTAGGATTCAGCAAATAAAGCTCTTCAATGTTCGAATAAAGACCCACTTTTCCCGCCAACGAATCAAACCCCGTCTCGCCCACAATGTCTTGAATATTCTCCAATGGCCTGTGCACCCTCCCTGCAATAACTCTGCACACTATCAATGCTCTTCTTATCAATGGATCATTCTCATTGACCTCAATTGATTCAAAAGCTCTTCCACTTGTTGAAGTAGTGAATACTCCCACTCCACTTTTGAGTTCCCTTTTAGTCGAAAATCCATTCTTGATTATACGACAAACGCAGCATTTATCAGATACACAGAGACTAGAGGAGCCATTGATCCCTAGAGAGCATGCCAGAATTGTGCCATAGAATCTCAAAAGCTCGTTCCCATCGGCTAAGCAACGAGGATGTTTCTTGGGGAGCTTACTAGCCTTAATCTTCACCATCTCCCGATAATCCTCGAATCGAGCTAGGGTTTTCTGCATGTTGTGAACTTTCAACACCCTCTCAATTCTAACACAATGGCTCTCAGATTTTATCCAGCTTGATCTGCAGATGATTTCGACTATTTTTCGCGACGAATCGCCTTCCACAAGCTCTGTCACTGTGTCAAAACAGAGCAAACTTGATCATTAGCTCATCAAGTTATTACACTCAAATAAAACCAGATTAATCTAAAAGACTTCAACTTTAAATTACCGGCATGTTTGGAGAGATGATGAGATTCAAGAGCCTCCCACTTCACAAACTGCTCTCCACATTTATGACACACAACAGCATTACCCCCATTATTATGTCTTTCAAAGGAGGCTCTTTTATGAGCATTCCCAGCCCCTTCTCTTTCTATTGAAAGATGGGAATTCTTTCTTGGTGGAGTTGCAGGGTTTCTGAAGGAAGGATTGAAGTAATGCATTGTGGGGTGCCCTCCAGGGCCAGGTGTCCCTGGCCTTAAAGTGCCCACAAAAGTCGAGCCACCGTCTCCGCTGCCACTTCCACCACCACCACCAAAGCCACTGATTTTCAGCTCACAAGTGGAGTTGCTCAAAATGACCTCATGTGTAATAGGGTTGAGAAACTCACTGCTTCCAATGGATCTTGGGCTGCAAATAGTGGGCTTCTCCAGATGCCTCTTACTGCCATGGATCACATCTTTCAGATTAGCAATGGACCTTGAACAACCTGATCTTCCTGTTTTCTTAGTCAGGATTGAACTCAACTGCTTCTTAGCCCTTGGATCATGAACATCTGAGGGCTCTGATTTGCAATGCAATGAGTTCTTTAAAGAACACCAAACAGTTGGTGCATCTTTCTTCTTCTTCTTCTTCTCCCCCATTTCTCTTTGCAAGAAAATGTCTCAATGCTTCAAAAAACCCAAGCCCCCTTTGCAAAAGGTGGAGTACTACTATATAAGGCTAGAGTACCACCACAATTTCTAATGGCAAGCAACGAAAAGTGGTTGAAATCTTTCCCATCCTGGCTAACATTAATATCGCACAAACTGCCATTTCATTTTCAGAAAGCAGCCCCTCATAAAGCTTTAAACTCCACCACCTAAAAATGAAACTGAAAAAGGAAAAAATTTCAAGAAACACAAGACCTGTTTCTATGAAATGCATGTGCTTGAGCAATGAGGAAAGGGAAAGAAAATGGACCCTAATTTACTAACCCTAACAGCTCGACATTTTACCAAACATGAGAATGAAAAAATCAATAAAAACGAAAAATGCAGAAAATCGAAAGGGATTGAAGAAACATGAGAATCTTTAATGTTAGAAGAAGATGACAACTAACCTGATTGAACATTGACAGAGAGAATCGAGAAAAAAATATGGTTGCAGTGAGAGAGAGTAAATGAGAGAGATTATTAACTGAGTGGAAAAGAGAGAATAGGGGTGGTGGCGGTGAAGGATTGAAGAAAGAAATCAGATTAAGACACTTGTAGGACTGACACTTGTCTTTGATTTGTCACCTCTTATGGGCTGCCTTTGAATTTCTTCACGGGTTTCACATACTACATATCCACCAACCTGGAATTCTTATGTTTATGTCATACTACTTCTTACTATAATAGATATTATTACAACAAACTAACACATCCCTCTTTTGCTATGGCATTGTGGCCCGTGGGTCATTTTTCATTAGATAATGTCAGATTTCATTTATCTATGATTTGATGTTGTTCATGTCTCATACTAATGTTAACTCTGAGTAAGTAAATCATGATTAGATATAACGAATTTTGAATGATGATTTTAATGAATGAATTGAGGGGTATATATAAGTTCCGTGTGAGTAAGACTTCATGTCTGTAAATTCTTAAAAATACAAATCTATACTTTGGTGAAAAATGATAGTACTTAAAAAGTTGCATGCAGTGCTTAATTATAGTGCTTATAGAAATTAATCACACCGTGAATATTAATCTGCCAATTATAGGTACATTCGCTAAAGCTTGTCACAATTCGATTGTCGAATAATTAACTTGGAAAAAAAATTCATTCACAATATACAAACTAATTTCTGTGCATTATGCACATATATACAAGTAACAGTATTTATTTATAATAATAGTGATAGTGGTGGGGTGTCGCGTATTGTATCAATTCTTTCATTAAATGTAACCCACATGTTTTGTGTTTCCGACAGCAATAAATATGGGACAAATGAGACATATGATCTCAATAAAAATCTAAATCCGAGTTCTGAAAAATGCAATAATTATGAATATTATTTTAACAAAAATTAAACTTTATGTTCATTTTGTTGGTGTATTGATTTGTATGTAATTTGATTTTCCGTTTGGTTGTAGATTTAATCTCAACGACTCTTGTGATCAGGGGCGGAGGGGTGCAGTTGTCCTTCTTAAACTTTCAAAGTTGTTTTTTTATATATAATTTTTTCTAATATTTTTTATTTTCATCAATTTAAAAAAGTTCGTCGTTTTATATTATAAAAATTTGTTTACAATATAAAATTTAGTCTCTAGTCTATTTTTTATGATTGATCTGAAAAAAATTTATCCCTTGAAATAAAATCATATATATGTTCCTGTTTGTGATAACTTGTCAAAGCTCTTAGTATTTAATCAATTTTTTTATTTTTTATTTTTTTTAAGTCTCTTCATATTGATTGCATGGACCAAAATGGGTTAGTGGAAATTTTAATGGGCCAGTTCAATACAATATTTTCTTAAAAGGCTTGTAAGACTCAAGCCTTATACAATTAGAATAAAAAATTAGTGAATTTTAGAACAAAAATTATTTCTAAAAGTTCAAAAACTCAGGGTTTAAAGATTCTTGATGCATTACATCTGAAAATACTGTAACAGGTTGTGATTATGGCACACGTTGAATAGATAGTTACATAAGTTTCTTAAGAATTTGTGATTATTATGGCCAAAAAATAGAAATAATTTAGATTGAGAATAAATATAACATTGAATAAAAATAATAATAATAAATGTTAATAGTGTTTAGGCAGGATTTTTTTAATTTTATTTTTAACAAGCACTACATTTTTCGGTGATTGTTACTTTATAATAATTTAATAATGTTTTAGGCAGGTAGTCTCACAAATAATCTCTATTCAATTTTTGACACCATTGTGATTCAAGTTGTGATAGGCTAATAGCCCATTGGGCAAAACTATACTCGGTAAACTAAAATCGGCCCCATAAACATCAAACCCACTTAGAAAAAGCCTAATAATTATTCAAATTAGAGGAGGTACAAAAAATAAATTAAATTTTCCATGGACATGAATGAAATATCTGAACTTATTTTGTCATTTAGAACTCCTATGGAATATAAATGGGTTTACTCTTGAAATTGGGTCCACTATGAATGATTGGTAACAATTTAAATAAAATCAATGAATAGTATATTCGATTTGATTTGAATAAATTTAATGAATATTATTAAATAGGTTTGCACTTGAAATTGGGTCCATATTGAAAGCTTGATAAGAATTTAAATGATTATAATGTATAGCATATTCGATTCAATTTGATCTAAGTCGTTTACATAATTAGAATTAGCAATTCATTTATATCAGGAAAATAAACATAATAATATTTGATGTATAGAAAAATGCCATCAACAACATTATAAGTAAAATATCCTCTATTATTATACTTTTATATCTCGATTATTATATAAATGCAAAATTCATTAAATATTTAATATATATATATATATATACACGTTAATATTTCAGTGTCGGCATTTATGTTAATATTACCGCCTGTTTAAGTAAAATATTTTCTAATATCATAATTTTATAATTCGATTATAATATAAATGCAAAATTCATTAAATATTTTATACATCTTCCGCATTTATGTTAACGTTATCGTTTTTTTTTAAGTAAAAAAAATTCTAACATCATAATTTTATATTCGATTATAATATAAATGCAAAATTCATTAAATATTTTATACATGTATACACATTAATATTTCATTGTCGGCATTTAAGTTAATATTACCGCCTATTATAAGTAAAATATTTTCTGCTATCATAATTTTATATTTCGATTATAATATGAATGCAAAATTTATTCAATATTTTATATATCTACACGCATTAATATTTCATTGTCCTCATTTATGGTAATATTATTGCATATATATATATATATATATATATATATATATGCAAAAAGTAGATGAATAGAGTTATTTGCAATAATACCATTTTTTTTATCGTTCAAAGTTATTCATTTTTTCATCGTTGTACATCCTTTCATCCGTCAAGCGTTTCTATCAAATGTAAAGGTTCGGTTTGAAAACCTTAGAGGTAATTCTTTGTATAATTTTTTGTTCCCTAATCTCTCTCTCTCTCTCTCTCTCTCTCTCTCTCTCTCTCTCTCTCTCTCTCTCTCTCTCTCTCTCTCTCTCTCTCTATATATATATATATATATATATATATATATATTATAATTTTTTTTTTACGAGGTTAATTGTAACTAACAAGTATTTGTGTATACCTTCCATTCTTCATGGTGAATTTTATGTGTGTAGCATGGTGTTTTTTAATCAGATCGAGACAATGTATTTTATTTTTAGATTTTTTTTACTAGAAAACAAATTTATCGAACTATACCGGTTGGTTTGTTTTCACAACTAATGATTTAATTTAATTTAATTTTGAATATTGAAATTTGATTATGGATTTAGTATTATTGTTGTTGTTTTTTCTAGTCATGATCATTTATAATTTAGTACCACGCCTTCTAATTACATACTAGACCTCAAAAAAATAAATTTAAAAAAATCCCAAGTTTTTAACCCAAAGTCAAACTAGAGATTTTATGAATCTTACATATTGGTTTTTTTTTTTTTTATTCTGTCTTTTAAGTTTATTTCTTTAGTCATAATACAATTGCTATGGAAACTATATATCCAAAATTGTTAGTCGGTCCATAATATCCAATTATGTCGAATGTTAATTTAGAATTTTTTATTATTTTTGAACCAAGATGTTTATTTAGATAGTAAATATAAATGCAGGTGATTATTTTAGATATTTAGGAAATTCATAATTCATATCCCAATATATTTTGGTAATTATTATTTACTTTAGTTCTATATCAGGCAAGATTAATCATTAAATATACACTAATAATAATTATAATGTTGATGTTTATTTGGAAAATAAATATAAATGCATGTGATTGTGTTTGATATTTAAGAAATCACGATTCATATCCCAATAAATATACATGATTCAATAGCTTTTATTTCAATACAAGGTAAAAATTATTATTACAATATACCCAAATAATTATAATGAGTACTGTAGCATCAACAATATTCATTGTAATTTTTCGGGTATATCGTAATGATTATTCTTCCCGATATTGAAATAAAGTTAATACGGTTCGATTACCAAATCATGTACTCCTATTATGTTATGAATTGTGAATTCTCTAAATATCAAACATAATTACATGCATTTATGTTTATTTTCAAAACAAATGTTAACAATATTCATGATAATTATTTGAGCAATTTGTAATGATTATATTAATTCTTACCTGCTATTGAAATAAAGTAAATAAGGATCACCAAAAAATATATTTTTTCATTGAGATATGAATTATGAATTCCCTAAATATCTATAATAATCACGAGCATGTGTGTGTATATTATATATATATGTACAATAATCACGAGCATGTGTGTGTATATTATATATATATATATATATATATATATATTGTCCAAATAAATATTGAGATAGAAATTTCGAATGTATTCAATAAATATAGAATTCCTTTTATATAGTCATAATATATAATTGTAATGATAAAGAAAATGAGATTTAATGAATTCAAAACTTATTTCCCAATATGAATACATGATTTTGATAATCATCATTCACTTTATTTCAATATTAGGTAAGATTAATCACTACAATATGTCTAAATAAATTGCAATATATATTGTTGTGTTTATTTGGAAAATAAATATAAATCTATGCAACTATATTTGATATTTATGAAATTCACAATTAATTTATATCCCAATTGGACTACATGATTTTGGTAGTCATCATTCACTTTTTTTCAAATATTGTAGGTAGGAATAATCATTATAGTGAATTTTGTTGGTATTTATTTGGAAATTATATAAATGCATGTGATTATGTTTGTTATTTAGCGAATTAAGGATTCCTATCTCAATAAGAGTCCATAATTTTGATAATCTTAGAGAATGAAGACTATGAGATTGTTGCACAATATTAGAATGCAATATTATACTTGAAACTTGATAGATAAGAAATAAAGAAAAATGGAAAAACTATTGCATAGTTCATACCTATTTATAGATGTTGAAAAACGAAGGATCATAATCCTTAAAAAAAGTACATTATGAAGTAATAAGATTATCTATTATATATTTTCATGTTT
The DNA here is from genome assembly GCA_954870855.1 of Scutellaria minor. Classification (NCBI taxonomy): domain Eukaryota; kingdom Viridiplantae; phylum Streptophyta; class Magnoliopsida; order Lamiales; family Lamiaceae; genus Scutellaria; species Scutellaria minor. The sequence goes on from OX940727.1 coordinate 9,954,451, forward strand.
ATGCAATAAATTATAAATGTTAATTTTTTATTTTAAAAATAGAAGTTAATTCATGCAGATTACAAGGAAGATTAGTGAAATAAGTATTAGTATTGTGATATAATATTGACATATTAAAAAGAAATAATACATATTATAATTTAGGTAAGTATAATCATTACAACATATCAAAAAAAAAAAATTATATATATATATACACACACGTACTACGTAATAAGAGTATTTATTATATATTTGTAGGTTTATGCAATAAATGTTATTATGTGATTTTAAAAATAAAGCAAATTAATCACAAAAAGAAAAACCATGTATTATAAGTTAGGTAAGTATAATTATTACAATATACCCAAATAGGTAAGTATTATTTGGATATATTGTAATGATTATACCTATTTGGAAATATTGTAATGATTATGCTTACCTAATTTATAATTTATAACATGTGAGGTTTCTTTTTATGATTAATTTCTTTATTTTTAAAATCAGATAATAACATTTATTACATAATCCTAAAAATATAGTATATAATAAGTATTCTTATTACGTCATCACTTACATAATTCTATTTTTTTCTAATTATTTCATTTTTTATCGCCTATAAATAGGGATGAACTATGCAATAGCTTCTCCATTCTATTCTTTCTTTCTTCTATACTTGCATTGTGATGTGAAAAATATCTTATGTTCTTTGTTCTTCAAGAATTCATCCTTATAATTTCAGCGTATAGGAAAAAAAAAATTTCCATCTTGATGTGTAGTGATATTTAGATATATATTCCAGAAATTATTTTTTTGCTTAATTGAAAATTTTGAAGACTAAATTATTGAAAACTAATAGAGTTCGATAGTTTTCTCTCACTTTTTAGTTAATTTCATCTTAAAATTCTTCTTCGATTAAGAATTTTGAATAAAGTTGCATTTCTCATTAGAAGTGTGATGGAGAGTTTGCAGTACATAAAATTCTTATTTCGATTTAGATTTAAGGTCAAATGCATAATACAAGTCATGGTTTAAAAAAATGTTATGAATTGGAGAAAATCTAATAATAAATATGATTTTCTCAATTTCACATCATTTATGTTAAACAGATTTTCTCCTTCTCATATTATTAGGGGATCATGTGTTGCCTTGTGTTAATTGACAAAAAGGCACCTCTTATCAGCCAATAGTTAGACGGTTGATGTTGAAATATTGGATGGGTCGAGGGGCAAAAAAGGCATACGAATCCTTATTCGATAGCTGTCAATCCAGAACCTCATCCGTGTTTCACATCTGACCGTTGGTTCTTCTATCTTATCAACGGCTGATATCACGATCCCCGCACTTCAACCCTATTGGCCAATTCCAGACCCCCCACCAGTATATATACTCATCTCGTTGCTGCATACGTAACCACCATACTATTTGCCTCTTCCTCCTTCAAATCGTCTATTTGCATCTTCGTAGATTTCGAAGCCTAAATGGCCGGACGTGGAAAGACGCTCGGATCTGGTGCGGCGAAGAAAGCTCAGTCGCGTAGCAGCAAAGCTGGTCTCCAATTTCCTGTAGGCCGAATTGCCCGGTTCCTGAAGGCTGGCAAATACGCCGAGCGTGTCGGTGCCGGAGCTCCGGTCTATCTTGCAGCTGTCCTGGAGTACTTGGCCGCTGAGGTAGTTATCGCTGTTTAATCACTTTTCCCCTTTGTCATTGTCATCACGCAGCCCTAATTTAGAAGATTTTCCGAATCTAGGGTTTCGATTTTTCTCAATTTGGATTTTGGTACTTTCTGTTTTAATTTTTGGGAAATTCTCGATTTCGATCTGGTTTTAATCTACTTAATTTGATGTGTAGGTATTGGAACTGGCTGGTAACGCTGCTCGTGACAACAAGAAGACGAGGATAGTGCCGAGGCATATTCAATTGGCTGTGAGGAACGATGAGGAATTGAGTAAACTTCTGGGAGATGTTACAATTGCTAATGGTGGAGTTATGCCCAACATTCACAACTTGTTGCTTCCCAAGAAGGCCGGTGGTTCATCTAAACCGGCTGCAGATGAGGATTAAGATATGGGTGGAAAGAAATCTGGATTGGTGGACTTCTGGATCTTTGTTATTAGGGTCTATTTAGGGGTATGAAGTGTTAGATTACTTAATCAGCACTCTCTGTTCTCTTTGCTGTTGCTTTGCTGATTATGGTTTTGGGGTTTGTAGTTAGGGTTCGTAGGATTTGTGCATAACAATGGATGATTTTAAGATTGTGCCACTCGAAAGCTACATTTCATATTCAAGTAATCAAACTTTTCTTAGATTAATTTGTTCGAGAATTATTCCATCAGAAAGTAATCATTTTTTTAAAAATTTATGTTCTGTTTGTATCCAAGATCTTGATATAAAGTTATAAATTGATTTTACACCTACAAAGAATAAATGTTCGCGCTATTTGTAAACAATTCTTATATATGTAAGACCAAAAATAAAAATAAAAAAGACAACGAAAATGAAAGGCCCAGTTGAAATGCAAGAAGGTTATCCTGATTGTTATTTGCAGCATCCAACGTAAGGAATAAAAACTTATTGAACTTTGAAATCTGCCTATTTGCAAGGAGTTGGTATTGTGTACATTTGATGTATATGTAATTTGGGTTGATCCAATTTTGACCTGAATTCGCGTGTTTTTAAATTGAGTAGATCTTGTGTGAGATCGTCTTAACGGATCTCATTTCGTAAGACTGGTCAACCCGACCCGGTCAAAGTCAATGGTCAAAAGTCAATAGTCAAAGTCGAAAAGTCAACGATCATCGGTCAACAGTCAGTGTTGGTCAACACCGTTGACTTAAAAATATTACATGATACACAAAAAGTATTACCTCATATATATGAAAGTATTACATGATACTTTTATAGTTATTATATAATATTTTCAAAAGGTATTATATGATATACATAAAAGTATTGCATGATGATATTTTCAAAAAGTATTATATGATATATACAAAAGTATTACATGATATATATAAAAATATTATATAGTGATATTTTCAAAAAGTATTACATGATATTTATAAAAGTACCACATCATGTTGTATTCTCATAATGTAATACTTTTATGTGTACTATGTAATACTTTTATGTGTACTATGTAATACTTTTATGTATGTAATATTTTTATGTATATCATGTGATATTTCATAATGTAATACTTTTAAGTGTATCATGTAATACTTTTATGTATATCATGTGATACTTCATAATGTAATACTTTTATGTATATCATAATGTATACATAAAGTATTACCTCATATATATAAAAGTATTACATAATTTTTATGTTCAACCCAACTCGTCCCGTCTCACGGAATGAAATTCGTGAGACGGTCTCACCCAAGACTTTGTCTTTTGAATTTAGGTTTTTTTTTTTTTTTTGCTTCAGGTTGTTACTTTATGTTGTGTTAGTGTGACTTTTATGTTATAAATGTGTGATCTTTATGTACAACTATTATGACTTTTATGTACTATAACTTAGAAAAAAATGAAGATTTTCAACATAATTTGAACTGTAGACTTTTATGTGATATCAATGTGACTTTTATGTGATATCATGTCACCTTTATGTACAAATATTCCGACCCTTATACAGTTTTATATATTACATAAAAATCAGAATATTTGTACATAAATGTGACATAATATAACATAAATGTCACATTGATATCTCGTAAAGGTATACAATACAAATTGTGTTGAAAATCTTTATTTTTTTTCTAAGTTACAGACATAAAGGTACGAATGTTTGTACTTAAAAGTTACATATTTATACATAAAGTCACACATTTATAACATAAAGGTCAAGACAAAAATTTGGAAAAAAAAAAAAGAAATTCGTGGATTCGGGTCGGATCGACCCGGATCACATGGATCTTAGATCCATGCACCTGGTGCACAGGAGTTTTTGTGATTTGCAAGACACTTTTGCCCTTTCTAATAATAACTAAAATATTCCATATAGTTGTTTGCTAACAAAACATTCTCTAAGGTTTGTGTTTGGATTAAATGATAATGATTGCTCAAATTTAATTTAAAATGAAAGCGATGGATTTGAATTCATATTGATGGATTATTGTAAATTTTGAGTCATTGCTCAATACATTGATAAATTGCCAAAAAGAAGCATGTAAAATGTAGGTAATGCAATTTTCATTTCCTTTTTTATTAAAATAATAATCCCCTCTTCACAAGTAAGGATTGCAAGTAGAAGCAGGAAGGTGATGTTAATGGTGAATCATTGTGTGAGAGATGAGTAAATAATTCAATAAATTAGCAAGAATTCTGTACATTGTGAAAAGGAGCTCATCTATGAAGAATTTAACCATCTATTTCTCAAAGAGAAGAAGAATAAAAATTACAAACAACAGTACAAGAAACAAGAGCTACAAGATAGAAGAAACCTACTGTATATGTGTGTGTATATATTCTTACACTTTCCCAAATCATCCATCCATGTCCAAATGAAGCTCCACCTCAGGCAAAAAACTTCAAGGAGCAACACATCATCATTATCATCATCTTCCCCTGATGCATTGACTATTTCTCCACGCTTTCATAGTTCCCACTAGATTAAAACTCAAACACTGCTAACTAAGAGCTGGCTACAATACTATCAGTCATCGTCCGAACTTGAACTATCCGAACTTGATTTATCCGGTTGCGCATTGGCAAGGGCTAGCTGCAGCTTTTGTCCAGGATCCAACATGGGAACAGTTCTTTGTGGATCAGAAGTTTTACCCACAGAATCCTCTTTTTTTCTTGGATCTTGAGGGGTAGGTGTACCTACTGAGTCCTCTTTACTGGGATTAATGCTAGGCCTTATTGGCCTCAAATCCTTCACTTCTTTGCATACTTTTTCTAAGATAATAAGGAAATCCCGGACGATGAGAAATAATCGAAAACCTTCATCCTTCACGGCGTTTCCATGGAAGTAATCCGCCGTGCTCTTTATCAGGGCCGTTATTCGCTTCTCTTCTTCTAGCAACCACATAACATGAGTCTCAGCATGCTGAACGAAACCCTTTAATGCTTGGTGAAACCCTTTGTCTTCTGTTACATTCTCCATATCCTTGTTCAGGAAATCCCGGGCTTTTACGAGTGCATGGCCGAGCTTGGAAACGGTTCCTGTGATGTTATCAACATCTAAAGCTGCAGCCTTTTTGACATTCTCGAGATCATTACCTAGACCCGAGACGACCTGGAGACCGAGGCTCCTGAAATGCTCGTCTAAATCTTGAGAGGAATCCTCGACTAGATCTTCGGACTTGAAGCTGGACATGCTCCTCATTTCTCGGGATGCTCTAGCAGCTCTTATGCCTTCCGAACGAATTATTTCTAGAACAACAAAGTGCAACAACGTGGTTTTTCCGTCTATTCCTTTCACATCTGATAGCTTTAAAAGTGTGTCAAGCTTAAATGCCTGTGCACCACCACGGAATGTTCCGCTGTTCATTCGATTCCCTGTTTTGAGAACAGCCTCGAGAAGTTTGAGAAACAATCTGCTCCTTCGCAATTCTCCACAAGCAGCCTGCAAGATTTGGGAGATTCAAATGATTTGGATATGAAAAATTGAACTCTAATGGCATCCCACGCAGATAATTCCTGTTAAACCCATAAAGCTAATTGCCTAGTATATGTAGCAATGCTTTATCCATGAATCAGAGAATTGGTATCTTACCTCCAAGATCACAAAGGCCTCCTTGAGATTTGATGCTTCCTCATCAAGAACACCCATGAAATACAAAGTATCTAGCCTCTTAAATGAGTATGGAATATCAACCACAACTTTGAGAAAGCGCTCTGCAGGACCTAGACGGGACAAATCGCCATTGTAGAGTCTCAGCTTCAGTTCTTCTTCAGCAGTAGGCGCCATCTTTAACAAAGTCTGAATAAGTTCTGCAGGAAGCTCATTACCTAATTCATTTCAAGAAAGGAGGTTGATGAGAATTAACAATCTCTGATAGTTTATATAACAGATAAGAAAAGGGTGGATTGAACATAGGCAGAAATAATCTTATATGCATTATTCTTTTTTATTTTTTTATTTTTCTTTTCTAACCAATGACCTATGCCATTTAAAAATTATTTGATTCATCAAATGATTGTATAGAAAAAAGAGACACCACTTTATTAATTGCTATATCATATCTTCAAGTGAAGTACTGCTGTCCAGATTGTAATATTCTACTTTCACACCCAATATTACTTTGCAAATCAACTACCTTCTTCGAGTGCATCACAGACTTCTTGTGTTGTCACATTTAAAGCTTTCAACAGAATTGATAGATTTTGTGCCTTCTTGGTATCAATTATCTGAATAACTGTAGGAGAATCCTGGGATGAAGATTCTTTCTTTGTCACAATCTTGTTCTTCCCTGTAGGGGTATAACCAAATAGACTTTCGATCATCTCTTCATTGAATCTGTCAGAAAGTTATTCCGTGTCAATAGCCAGTTGCATAATGAATTAGTTAATTACATTTGAGAGGTGAAACTAGACTTACTGGAATGATCCGTCTCTGAGCTGAGTCCAAACCATTTGATCATCAGGGTTGGCCATGACCTTGTCCCAGAAGAACGGCTTCAGCTTAGTCTTAGAAGCATCAGCTTCAACCTCTTCAATACTAGGATGCACAGGCCGACGAGGTTTTGTGCCAAAAGGCGGAGGCCGTGGAGCAGTACCTACTGGAGGTGCTGGTGGACGAGGACCAGCCCTGCCAGGAGGTGGAGGAGGAGGTGGTCCAAGTGGTGGCCGCACGCCAACAGAAGGTCTCCTGGGTGGCGGTGGCGGTGGCGCAGGTGAGTTGGGTGGTGGAGGTACTAGAGCTCGGGGTGGTGGAGGTACTGGAGCTTGGGGTGCTGGAGTCATGGGCGCCGGAGGCATGGGAGCTGGAGGTGGGGGAGGTGCTACTGGGGAAGGAGTTATCCTTCCTGGAGGCGGCTTCAATGGAGGAAATACAGGCCCGCTCACTGGTAGCACTAGGGCAGGAGGAGTTTCCACTGAATTGGCAGCAACCACTGCAGTGTTTTCAAGTGGGCTCTCCATTTTTGCATTGCTAAGAGTGCGTGATTTCATGAATAAGTTGCCACTACTTCTGCTGTGGCTCATGCTGTTAAAAGACTGGTTACCAGGCTTTTCTTCCTTCATTGAACTTGCAAAACTGAATGACTTCCTTGAAGAGGCTAAATCATTGAGAAAATAAGTAAAAATGAGAAGATAAAATGCCACACCTTTAGAGACAGAGAATAGGAAGAAGATCAGATGTGAGCAGATAACACACCTACAGAATTGTCGCTCATGCTTAAGCTGAGAAGAGGTTTATCGTCACCTGATCCAAAGCTATTGCCATAGCAGCAATAAAACAGCAGCCCAGCAACAACAAATGTGACACATGCAGTTATACCAACTGCAGCAATGATAGTTGCGAATGCAGAAGGTTCTTCTTCTCCAGATGATTGAGTTAACTCACGCCGTCTGGAAGAATATTGCTGGGGAGATAAAGATCTGGTGTACCAAGTATCCAAATTCTTCTTTTCTCCAGTAATAGAAAGCATGAGATTTTTTTCCCTTGCACAATCTTGAAGGATTTGCTTAACCTGAGGGCACAAGACACTGAGAGCATCGTGCGTTTTAATTCTGGGCAACCCACTAGCTAAAAGTTCGTCACTACCAATTGACCTCTCCTTCACGAAATGTAGTTCAAGATCTTGTAATATTTTCTTGGCATGTAGCAACTCATGCCTACAGTTACTCCGTAATGATTCAGCCTGAAGCAAGGAAGCCATTTAGATTAGGCACTGCATTCTAGACATTTATACTGCATAGGCATAACTAGGCCTACAACTTTAAGAAGTCCAAAAGAAATACATGTGCAATGTGCATCCAAGACTTGATTGATAGAACCATTATATTCTAAATTCAACAACTTCTTAGTTTATGATGTGCATCTATATCTATCCATCTGTCAATATATATATAAGTACTTGGTTGAAATAGGAAGGTTTTGTTGGAGCACATATTCGTTAAGCCTGTTTCAAGCGAAAGGGGGGCAAGGTCAAACTTATGTTATATCCAGCCAAGGACAAGTTACATCCTACCACCGCACTGATTCACTGAAGGTCACTTTGCAATGAAATAGTAGAAGTTTCAAATAAGTATTCCAATATCACATTTTACCAAATACAGCTTCACCTTCTGCAGTATCAGACATATTCCTTAACGAGGAATTTTTTTGAGTTTTACCGAGGACAAAATTTCACGAAGAAGTAGCATATCTTCTTCATCAATAAATAAAAAACGAACAATCTTAGTTCATTAGTGTTCAAACAAATGTTTCCTACAACAATTTGGAATAGAATTTATTTCACTCAGTCTTTAGATCACATGTTTCTGAAATCAAATACAAGGGTGACACATTGGGAAAGAGGAGGGCCAACGAAGAACTTATGACAAATGTGATCTTATAATATTCTTATTAGAAGAATGCAGCATCTATCAAGAAAATATAAGTGAAAGCAGGATTGCCAAATAAATAAATAATCATATAGAAATTTATGAACATTCAAACACCTCCATGGTTCTGAAACAATGCTAATAGAAATATACAGCAACAAGTGGCAGCTAATTGAGCAAAACTATCAAGAAAGTGTCATCCCAACACAAAAAAAAGACTGCTTTACAGTCGATGCTTATCACCAATAACCCCAATCATCTACATTAACATATGCTTCAAAAACTGACTACCAAATCATCAAGCACCAAATATGCACAGAAAAAGCAAACTGAAACAAGAGTAAGAGTAAGAGCTGTATACCATCTCATGATTTATCTCCCCTGACTCAATCAAATAAGCAAGTAAACCTTCTTGTTCTTCGAACTCGCTTTCGAAACAAGTAACCACCCTAATACAAAGCAGAATAACAAACGCCATTGAAACATAACTTCCTCTTATGACTTTATTTTCCCGAGTCCTCATCTTCCCAATGGTGCAAAATGCTTCTCATTGCATCACACCAATATTTTATTATCAGAATTTAACACCATATCCATTTCTCATCAAGCAACTCCTAAAAGCAACGCCAAGAGACCGAAAATATTAGCACATTTCGTGCCAATCAATTCAACATTTTTCAAGAACATCTTTCAAATCACCCAATTTCTTACTTTCTATAACCAACCCTCCTCAACAATTCCATGCAAAAGATTGAAAGTATGTTGGAGCTACACATATGAAAAAAGGCCAAGAAACTGCACAAGCCAAGCAAGGCATGGAATGATAAAATGTAGCCAGAAAAAATAGATTCTTGAATCGCGCTCAGGCTGGGGTTTTCTGTCGTTTAGGATCAGATCAACCAAAAGGGATTGGGAAATGATTAACATTTACAAATGGGGAGGAATAGCAAAAATTGATCAAGAACGTAATTTTGGGAAGGAAATGGACAAAATATTTACGTTGTTTTCTTCTGAAGCTTTCTTGTTTCTTGTTTCGATCGTTTGTTGATTCCTGGAATACGAAATTTTTTGTTCATCCGAATATTTTTTACTGATTTGTTTCCTAATTTCTTGCTTTTTTTAGGAAAGATACATGACCGTTTTGGACTACGCTGCGACCTTGTATTAACTCATAATAAATATAATATTTTCTAATAAGTAAATTATTTAAAAATAAATAAATAATTAAAATAATAATAATAATAATAATAATTTACTTCCCTTCTACAAAATGTGAAATTATTTATTTCGAAAATCTTTACACTCATATATTCGTTATAAAATAATAGAATCTCTCTATTATAAATTGAAAAATAAAAGGTGAAAATAGTTTAAACCAACGACATTTTATCTACACACGTTCGTAACCAAGATTTATTTCAGATAATAAAGTGCAACAAATCCTAAAAGTTTGATGAAAATATGAATATAAATATTAAGAACACGATAATTTGAATGACAATTATAACTACCTCTCAAGTTTGTCAACTCTAATTGTATACCATCATTTTTGGTATATTATGGAATGATTTCCTAGTGAATATATATATATATATATATTATATTTTGTATCAAATCTAACCTAAAATACTATTTGGCTTATATCGCTCAAAGAGAGATTTCTAACAAAATAAGACGTTTGGTTGATGATATTTAAGTTGGAGGTCCATATGAGATATTTTCAAGTTTTCAACAATATATTCACACACTCTCTCTCATCCTTATATGAACAACAAAAGAGCAGCATCAAAAGCATGATCATGAAATGCAAAAGTAGAAGACCCTTGAAAATATAAATGGTTGTAAAAGAAGTAATGGGTCAAGAACACACCTCTTCATGTGATAGATACCCCATTTATCACCAAAGTCCAAAGTAGCTTTATTATCATTCATTCATTCATATACATCATATATGCTAGAGATTGGATTCCAATTTGCAATCCTAATCCCACCTTTGCCGTGAATGGATATGCAGATGCCTTTTCTTCATTCACTGCTTTTTATTTCAACATTATTATCGCCAATTTTCTGCTTTTTTGTCCCCATGTATTCCCTTCTATTTGTTCCTTTCACATTACGTGCAAGGAACAGTAAGATGCTCTTTTCGTTTTTCTAAATCACCATGAAATTGTAACAAAGAAATATCAACCTCTTTTTTGATCTTTTCTTGATCTCAGTTGCTGGTGGCTCTTTATATGGAGAGGAATTATTGAATTAAAATCAACAAAAGGAAAATATATATATTCCTTCTTCTTTACAGGCTTTCCCAGATTCTTTCAGAATATATTCTCTGCTTTATATAAGCAATGCCTTAGTTTAAGAAGACCTTGTAGCAATTATCTTGATCATATTTCAAGATATCCAAAATCTCCACATTTTGAACTTAAATGAGCAGTTGCAAACAACTTGATATCCAATTCGAAGATCCAAACCCGAAGAAATGGTGTCACCCTCTCAAAGAAGACGTCTTTGCAGCCTTCATGAGCAAAGAAAACACGACAGTGTTTAAAACCGGGTCCCTCTTTAGCCCTCTGTTGTTCGGAAAGTTCTTTGATCCATCGGATGCTTTCCCATTGTGGGAGTTTGAATCCGATGTGTTGCTTCCAAGTTCCAACACCTCGTCCCAACGCAGCATTGATTGGTACGAAACCGATGGTGATTATGTTCTGAAAGCAGAAATCCCCGGTGAGTTTGTTTCTTTATTAAAAGACACAAGCAGGGCCCATCCTGACATCTAATGTGAGGCCGGGCCCTGCAGGTGCACACATGCACGCGTTTAAGAGTTTTGCTTTTGTTTCTAATATTATGATGATGTTTTGTTCTTTTTCTTTCTGAAATTTAGTGTTTGATTAGGTAATTGGAAGAGTGTTGAAGTAAGTGTGGAGAATGGGAAGATAGTGGAGATAAGTGGGGAATGGAGGCAAGAAAAAGAGGGTAAGAAAAAGGAGTGGAAAAGCAGGCATTGGTGGGAGGATGGGTATGTTAGAAGGATTGAACTGCCATTGCTCACTGATTGGAGAAGAACAGAAGCTCATCTCAAGAATGATCAAACTATTGAGATCAAAATTCCAAAGATTTCTTCTTCTTCTTCTGCTACAACACTTGATGTGTGATATGATTTGTTGGGATAATTCTTGCTTCATTTACTCTGCCAATATGACTCCCTTTTGCTCATCTTATCTTTTTGTTTTTTCCTCCTTGTGTTATACAAGATTGGATATGTAGATATTGTTGCATGAATCTGATTTCGTGAGATATGATTTGTTGACAAACAGCAAAGTAGAAATTAAGATGGGAAAATGAAATTGACTAGAGAATCAGGACATGATGTAGTCAATTAGTTTAATTGGTTTTTTCTATTAAAAAAAGATTGTGTAAGAAAAGCATGTTTAACTTTGAAGTTTTAATTGGATTTGTGGAAAAGTTAATTTTAACGGTCAAATTTGAGTGGCTATCAAGATATGCGTTTTCTTTTACTTTTTTTTTCTTTCAGGTGTGACGGTCTCATGGATAGTTTCCGTGAGACGGAGCCCCATCAATTAAAATTATGTGAGACGATCTCACAAGAGACTTACTCTAAAACTGATATTATAGGAAAAAACTCATGTGCAACCGTCGCACCGTGCGATGGTTGCACTTATAACATAAAAAAACATACTTATAGTCGTAAAAGGCATACTTGAATAACTCATATTTATACTTGATAAGATTGATGCCCCAGAATTACCTGTAAGACTTAAAATTAAAATGAACAGATTGATAATGTTGTTCCAAATGTCACAACATTTACCAACACATTCATACACTTAGTAAAAATCAGAATATGCAGCGGAATATAAAAACGAACAAGGACAGAGAATTTATCCACGAGTATTTTAAGATACTCGTGGAAACGCCAGCAGGGCAAACCTCTTTATTACTACAAGAGTAATTTACAAAAACAAACACAAAGAGATCTTTTGAAAGAATCTCTTTGAAAACTCTCAAACACTCTAAGATTATCTCCCGACTCTCAAATAATGTTAAAACCCTCTATAGGGTTTACAAAGCAACAAACCTAGAATCTATCAAATGAAAGACTCTATTAAACAGAATGTTGTCACTGATGTTCCAACAAACTGTTGCTTTGAAACTGTCCTTAAAACTCTCACACTATGCTCTTGCTTTGCTCTTGGATTTCTCTGGAAAATGCACTCTGATCTGCAGCCTGGATTATGCTATTTATAGACCCTGCAGATCGTGTTTCTTGTCCATGATCTATCCATGATCATCATCCTCCACCTTCTCCATGATCCATGATCTTCATCATCCATCTTCCATGTTGTCCATGATTCATGATCTTCATCCATCTTCAACACTCTCCATGATTCCATCTTCTCCACCTTTCCACTTCTCTTCTTTCTTTCTCCATTCCTTCTTTCTCCATCTTTATGGAATTGATCCACTTTCTCCACTCTTTCTTCTTGCACGTCTTTTCTCTTGTGTTTGACACATCTTTGATTTGTTTCTCTCTTGATAAATTCCACGTGATTAAATCTGCAAAAAAGAGTGAGAGCAAGAAACAAATCTCCTATTTTGTAGGAAAGACTTAATCATAAAGACATTTTCAAATCTTTAAATTCCTTGGATAAAAGATCCTACAAAATCTCAACAACCAAATCAAATATATTAAGTATCTTAAAGTATATAAAATATACTATTAAATACATCAATATATTTAAAATTAAATATGGCAATAAAATATCCAAGAAAAGGCAAAATTAATTAGTGTTAAAATAACACTAACAATACTGTAAAAAACATACTTATAAAATACATACTTATAACTGAAAAATACAAAAATTCATATCTGTAAAAGGTATACTTAAATCTCATCGCATGTAAAACGATCTCACAAAATACCAACTCATATTATAGGGGTAAAAGTTGATTTATGCATGGGTCATCGTACAATGATTATGTACTAACTACTAACAAGTTGCAACCGATTTACAACTAGTTTTACGAGAACTCGTCGCAACACATAATGGATTTATATTTTTAAAATACTTTTTAAAAAAATCACTAGTGTTACAAAGGGGACGAGTTTATATCAAATTTGTAAAAGCAACCATCTTTATTATTTATCGAACGTCATTCCAAGAACAAATTCAATATATTGAATTTATTTTTGTTGGAATGCTATCATGAAATTTGCATTACAAACTTTTTCTACAACACTTTTTATTTTCCATATGTTTTCTTTGTAGATTAACGTTGGAATCGCTTATCTTTTAGTAGGTGTTTGGAATTTTACAAGCAATTTTTTCGAAACAACTTGTGAAAAGATATTTGTTTGAGAGTTTATATATTCTCGCATGATGTTTGGTAATTTTTATTAATAAGATTTTATAAGCTTCCAAATAAATTTATAGTAACTCATTTTTTCATTTTACTATTCTAATATCATCATAAACACTATATTACCAATAAATCCATCTAAAATCTAAAAATTGCGATAATTTACTTTTAAAATAGATATAATATCCTGTAAATTTAAAAAAACCATTTATAGAATTTGAAGAAACTTGTGACATCTTTCAAATAAATTTATCCAAACACCTTGAGAGGATATCACTCAGTTTCATTTAAGAATGGAATCATTATGTTTATTTCATTTGATATTTCTGAAAAAGCCTTTGCTTTAAATTTGTATATGTTGAAACATAGTTAAAACAAATATATATTTATCTTCACTTAAAAATGTGTCCATTTTCAGCAAAAAACATGGTTAATCGAATTATTATTATTATTATTTTCTGAAAATGATCATTATAATCGAAATTTTATAATATATTTAAATTTTTTAAACAATTAAAAGAATATAATGGGGATGTAGCTCAGATGGTAGAGCGCTCGCTTAGCATGCGAGAGGTACGGGGATCGATACCCCGCATCTCCATTTTTTGGTTTGGTGTAACTGGGCTGGCTCAGACCAAGAGGCCCACTATGTATGGGCTATTATTAGCCCACTTGGGCTCAATAAAATGCATGCCCAAATGAAACAACTACCGTAATTTAGCCCAATATTTGATATTATTTTGAGAACGAAAGAATAACTGAATACAGTATGGCAAAAATAAAACATTTTATTCTATTTTCATCCGGACATCTTATAAAAAAAATTATCTTACATTCTTATTATCAAACATCCATAAAAAACTTCCTCCATATTTTCATAAATATTCTGTCTTTATGTACAAAATCTCATAATTTTTTTCTTTGATATGTTAGTGAGTTGTCAAGCCCATACTTAAAATCTTGTAAATGATATACAGTAAAATGTAGAAGGTACAATTACAACATCTACCATATATATATGTGTGTGTGGTTTTGTGTGTGAAATATTATATTGGATCATATTTTACATGATGTAGCATCATCTAACTATTAGTTATATAACATTAAAAAACAAATCTATGTATTATCACTTAATTTTAATCATAACTTAATTTGTTAATTTTAAAAGAATTGTATAAACTAGTAAAATACTGCGATTTTTTTTCCTTCTATTAAACCAAAACAGTACTCGCACATATATTTACTACTGAAAACAATTTTTAGAAACCACATGAACAAAATAGACATTTAAATGTCATCCAAAAGCCATTTTCATTTTCTTTTACCAAATTTAGTATTAAATTTATTTTCCCTAAATTCTCCGGACCAAAATAAAAGCCTCGTATTTGGTAAAAAATAATTAAAAGTTTAGACAATATTATTGCAGGCCATCCAATACCATTCTTGAAGTCGACTAGTAAGAACCACTCTAAATGATCGGCTTATTTAGCCAATAAATAAAATAATCATAACACCCAATTGTCACAATAAAATGTGACACGACGTCGTAAGTCTATAAATAAAATGATAGAAAGGACGTTGTAAAAGTGATGCTAACTTCTTTTACAATTCAAGAATCCCCAAATGTTTAAGCAACTGAAATGTTAGCAAATGGCGACATGATCTGAGTTTTTAACTTAAAAAATGAAAGTATTCTTTATTTAATTAGGCTCACTTTTAAAAGATAAAAGTATATTTTAAAACTGATAGTAACCTTAGCTAAATATGTCTTCAGTCACTACTAGTTCAATGGAATTAAATAAATTGCTACCTCTGGCATATTTATTTTTAAAAAAAAGTTACTACACATTATATTGAAGACTAGCAGTATGTTAATCTTAATTTGGAGAGCGAAAAATAGAAAAATAAAAATTTGGTAGTGATATATTCAACCTCACTTGAGAATGAGTTCCAAAGAAATTTAAATAAATTGGTTTTAAATATTTTATTTCTGAATTTTCAATGAACTTTTTTTGTTTTGAAGTGATAGTGAACTATTTTTAAAGTATGTAATCAAATTGGTCTCTTTTAAATATTAATCTACATTTTTGTTGACTATTTTGCCATCTTAAGTCTGTGAAAGGTATGGTGCTAGAATTTAAAACTAACAAAGCACGCAATTCGTAAAACTATCTTGATATCTTATGAAAATTTGCATTAATTTATTTTCATTGATTAATTCATTAAAAATACCCTTTTCAAATATTATTATAGGTGAACTCAAAGAATTTTTATTTTGGGGAGATGATACTGAAGTTTATAAATATTAATTAGTAACAATGTTAACCATATTATTGTTTAGAATTTAAGATTTATTATATGCATTTTTTATTTGCTGTTTTTTTTTTCATAGAGAATTTATATATGAAGTAATAAACAACCTATTATATTATCTTTCTCATAATGAAACAAACTACTTTTATTTTTTATGAATCGACCACTATGCTAACCAATAACAAGAATGATTTGATTGCATTTATTATAGAATGATAGAAAACTAGGACTTAGGAGTTAGAAGATCGAATTTATATCTTATATTTTATTCTTCAATATAATATAATATGCAAGATATGCAACGATAATGTACATAACAAATACAGTACGTACAAAGAAATTATCTCGATTGCAAATTCCACTAATTAGTTTCCTATGCATGAGAGATATTTACAAAACTGAGATATTAATTAATGCGTTTTTATTTAATTAGGAAAAGGCAAGAAGTGAACATCGAAAGAAGTAGTGGAGTCACTTATATTGAGTTGGAAAGTTAACATAACAATAATATTGAATAAAATGGCATAAAATAAAAGAACAACAAATAAATAGACAGAGTAACAACTATCTAACACTGTTTCTTACCTTATTCTACGTATGGTGGATAAGTTTTCTTTTACGAAAACAAAGTAAAAGTGAAAATTCTTGCCACCCTCTAGAAGCAAGGGACAAACCTTTTGTCCTTCCAATGCAACTCACATGTATTTATCAATACATATTATATATGTATTGATAATATCATTCTAAATATAATGATATGTAATGATATTATATACATGAGATAAAATATTATTTGAATCTTATATTACTCATGCCGTCCCAAAAAAATGGAGAGGCATCAATGAGGTTTATATGATTTATAAAATCTTGTTCTTTCATTCAATTGACTAATAAAAAAAAGTCATATTTTGAAGGAATATGATTTATTTTTGGTAACAAAAATACAAAGTCATAAGATATTCACAAAAACTTATGTGAGATGGTCTTACGGATAGTTTCCGTGAGACGGAACCCCATTACTCACAAGCAATATGTGAATTGTAGGATTTGGATGGTGGGTAATTGAGTTGTTAGTTGACCCGTCTCACATAATGCATTAAAATTTCGTGAGACGGTCTCACAAGAGACTTACTCTAAGGGTATGTTTGGACTGGACTTAAGGTGACTTTAGCAAATCTGGATTTTGGCTTGAGAAAAATTTTGTGAGTTTGAATTTTAAGTTGAATTATAGTTAAGATATCATTTTCACATAGAGAATTGTAGAAAAAGTAGATGTTTTTTGTTGGGAGTTGTAGAAAAAGTAGATGTTTTTATTGAGAATTGTAAAAAGTAGATGTTTTTATTGGGAATTGTAGAAAAAATAGGAAAAGTAGGGTAGGATTGTAGGATTTTGCAAATCCTTGTCCAAACATGGACTGGACTCAACCCATCCAAAATCCGGATTGGCCAAGTCCAGTCCAAACATACCCTAAGATATTTGACAAAGTC
Source organism: Scutellaria minor (assembly GCA_954870855.1). Lineage (NCBI taxonomy): Eukaryota > Viridiplantae > Streptophyta > Magnoliopsida > Lamiales > Lamiaceae > Scutellaria > Scutellaria minor. Next base: position 9,972,106 of record OX940727.1, read on the forward strand.
TTGGGTGAGACCGTCTCACGGATCTCATTCCGTGAGACGGATAGGGTCGGGTCGAACATAAAAATTATGTAATATTTTTGTGTGTGTTATGTAATACTTTTATGTATATTAGGTAATACTTTGTATTATAGAATGCGTTTTGAGTTGAATCAGACTATAAAAAAATATGTAATACTTGTATGTGTATTAGGTAATACTTTTATGTATATCAGGTAATACTTTTGTATTATGGGATAATGACTCGAATTGGGTCGGGTCGGGCCAACAAAAAACGCGCGGATCCTAGGCGCCCAGCTCTTCTTCCTCGTGCGTGAATTGTGTAATATGTAATACTTTTGTGTGTATTAGGTAGTACTTTTATGTACATCATGTAATACTTTTTGAAAATATCACATAAGTTAATATCATATAATACCTTTATGTATATGAAGTAATACTTTTATGTGCATCATGTAATATTTTTGTATATATTATGTAATATTTCGATCCGACCCTACCCGTCTCACGGAATGGTATCCGTGAGACGGTCTCACACATGAACTACTCAACATATTTTAACTATGTAACTTTTGCTAATAATGAAATGAGATGGCATAGATAGCGCAATATGTGACTAATCTAGAAAAGATTCGGGCAATTTTTAATGTCGCATGTTTGTTGAATATAGTGGTCTTTAATTTTTTATTTTTTTTTCTGATTTTTGAGATAAATATTACCTCATAGGCTCGTACAAGGTTAATTAATGACAGTACAAGTACGATAATTACAAATATTTTTTAATGTTTTTAGGAAACTGATGTTTGCATACAGTCATAACTATATCAAACACTACGAGTCTATAGTGTTTTTTTTTTTTAATATCTTTTCTCAAATAGTGAAAGATTTATTAGTTATCCAAATACATGAACCGCAAATTAAGTTCTGAATTTGTTACTTAAATTACATGAGCTTTTGAGAGAAAATTAAAAGGCTCGTTGCAAATAAAATATTGAGTTTGCCTTAATTGCATATTTATCCAAACTTTTGGAATTTGAAAAAATAAAGTTTAATTATACTTTAAAATTAGAATCATTGATCAAATTTTGTGTGTTCGAACGATGATATGTCTGACATTAATTGCATTTCAGTGTCATATTATCAATATTGATATAACACATAAACTGTATAGTTATCAAACACATCAACATGCGATCATAGAAAAGTTGATAAGTAATTAATTTGTAAGAAACAACTAAGACCCGTTAAATTTGCAACTAAAACAAATATAATAATTTGCAACTAATTACTATAATTTTTATAGAGAATAAAACTTATTTCATAAGACTCAAATACAACATCCAAAGGAAAACACATTTTAATTGAGATCGTATAAGAAATATAATTATGTAATGTTAGATTTACTACATGAACCAATTCATAATCTATCATAAAAAAATTGAAAATAAGTGTTGATGGTAGATAATAAAATTCCATTTCATGAATATATAAAATATTTATGTATAACACGAATTTAATATAAGTTGTTATATTGAATGTGTGTTTAGTTGAACTTTAAAAATCACACTTCACTTTTTCAAATTAGTCGGTCATACATCATATACATGTCTCTTGAGGGGGCGTCATGCCATTAAAGACCAGTTTTTTTGTTTTTTTATTTCTTTTAAGGGTCATTAATGATCACATATAATGCAGACCTAAAAAAACCTATTTACACAAATATTTTGTTTGATGTTAAAATAAAGTGAACAAATCGAGTTTTTTCTATAAAAATATAAAATCGCACAACAATTTAATCTCTACAGTGATAAATGTACAAAGAAAATTTCAAAGCAAGAGTGATTAATCGATAATTTATGAAATATAATTTATTTTATATATGATTAAGTCATAAATATAAATATCAGTCGTACACATTGTTGTTGAATCCCGAATTTATTTAAAAATTAGAAAAAATTATACCGTGATAAGTTTAAACTACGCATCTAAAAAAACTAAATTTATCAGTAATAATCTCACAAGAAATTATCGAAAATAAGGTGGACTAGAAATTGAAAAAGAAGGGTGAAGAGTGAAGAGGGGCAATTTGTAACGTTATAAAAAAAAAAATCTAGAGCAGGGGCATAAAAGTCAAGTTGTATTTACAACGAATCTCTTTGTGAATACCGCCATTACTTGTATTTCAAAAAAATTCAAAAAACTCGACCCTTCTTCTCTTTCTTTCTCTTACTACAACGCTCCCACTCTCTCTCTCTAGCCGGATCTGCAAACCCTAATCCCAATCAACGTTCAAATTTCACCTAATTACCAGACAACTCCACCATGGGGAAGATAGCCTAATTCTAGTTCAATTTCCTAACCCAAACAAAAAAATGAGAGGCTGTGCTTGTTTATGAACTATATTACCCTTTTCCAATATTTTATTAGGTTTCGAAAAGAGAGATCAACATTTTCTCTGTAATTCCTCACTCATCATCTTTTTGTGTTTACTGTTTCTTTCTGATCCCTGCAATTCAAAGCAACGATTAATGTTTTTTGCCTTAGCTTCCATTGCAATAAACCTCGGTCCCACCAACAATTTTTGAAACCGTCCATCTCTCACTATCCTCTCTCTCTCTCGACATACGCTCGCTTCCTCATCCATATGGCTTCAAAGAACCAGAATAAGGCTCCTTCCAGTCCTCAACAAGTGAGTCATTACACTAATGTGAATCTCTTTATTATTTTTAAATTCTCGACTTATTTGTGGGTTTTTCAACGTTCTTCTTGCTTGATACTCTGATGCGTGAGCACGAGGCTGTCAAATATTTGGACAACATTGGAAACTTGATATTAATTTACAAAATCTGCCAATGTTTGTATTGAAGTTTAGACTAAAACTTGTAGATCTGTAATTGAGGGCTTTTTTTTGCCCCCAAATCTTCCAGGATAAATTCCATAGGTGATTGTTTTCCATTAAGGTCATACATTTCTGACATTTATGTTTGATGTTATTGTTGGGTGCTGCTACTTTCTGTTTTTGTTTCTGTGAGGTTGTCAAATATTTGGTCAACTCTGAAAACTTGATTGTACCTTAGAATGCTGCATATGTTTCTGCTTAACTTTAGACTAATATTGTAGGGTTGTCTTCTGAAGTTAGGGCTCACCTTTTGAACCAAAATATTCAGGAATAATTACTATGGGTAATTGTATTTCTCTGGTTACTTTTTGGTCTTAAAATTCTGACAATTCTGTTATATGTTATTTCTGGGTCCTACAGAGCAAGTATACTACGGATGATGTTTCCGTAGATAAGAGGAGAAGAATTGCAAGCACAAAAATGGCACCTAACACTGGGACGCGGGTGCAAACTCGTCAAGCATTTTCAGTTGTAAATGGCGGCCAAGATCTACATGCAAGTAGTGGGCCACCAAGCAATTCTGGTTCAGATGGTGCAGTTGAATTTAGCAAAGAGGATATTGAGGCACTACTCAATGAGAAGTTGAGAACAAAGAATAAATTTAACTACAAGGTATGTCAAATAGGAGGTTTTGTTTCTGAAGTAAAGTTTTTTGACTGCAATGATTTAGTGGTCCCTAAGCTAGTTAATCTGCAAATTAGTCTCAAACTTGGCTGTATAATGGATTCTTTATGTTGCACTGTGGGATATTTCTTCAGGAAAAGAGTGAACAAATGGTTGATTACATTAAAAGGCTTAAACAATGTATCAAGAGGTTTCAACAACTTGAAGGGGATTATGTCACAGAGCAGGAAAAGATGAAGAAGTTATTGGAGTTGGCAGAAAAGAAGTACAATGATATTGGTTTGTATACTGATCAATGCTTGGTTTTTTTGCTTAAATATTTTTCAGATATAAACACAATTATCTGTAGAACCTTCAAATTTATTTTGTTGTCTCAGAGTTGCTGATGAAGGCAAAGGAAGATGAACTGAATTCTATTATTATGGAATTGAGGAAAAATTTGGAGTCACTGCAAGCTAAGTTAGCAAAGGAGGAAGCCGAAAAAATGGTATGAGATGTTAGATGTATTTTAATGTATGGTTTTCTGATATCTTTTGGTTTGCACTTTGAAAAACTGAACTGTTAAATCAATTTATTAGGAAGCATTAGATTCTCTGGGTAGTGAGAAAGACTCTAGAATAACTGCAGAAAGATTGCAACAATCCCTTCTGGAAGAGCTCCAAAGAATTCAACAAGATAATGCTAATGCCAAGCAGAAGGTAGTGAATGCTATTAATTAAGAACTCTTTTGCAAAGATACTGCTTTTCTACTAAGTGGAATACTGAGAAGTGTAATCACGGGTACTGCATTTTGCAGATTCAATCTCTGGAAAATATGTACAGAGGTTTACAAGAGTACAACACGAGCTTGCAGCACTACAATACTAAACTTCAGTCAGATGTTGATGCGACAAATGAGACGCTCAAGCGTGTTGAAAAAGAAAAAGTACTAGTGGTGGAAAACCTTAGCACTTTAAGGGGCCACTATGCTTCTCTGCAGGAGCAGCTAAGTTCGTCACGAGTAAGTACTTTTGTGGTTTCCATATGATACTAATTGAGTGGATTGTATACAACTATGTGGATGCATGCAACTATAGTTTTATGACATTAACTATGCATTGTGTAATATTTGGAATAAGCTTCAATCAACTTAAGTATGAATCAAATTCTAATAGTTTGGTATTCTTCTTCATGTTTTATCATCTTATAGCTTGTCAACTTGAGCTTGAGCATTAAAAATCAATTAAATTCAGATTTTTCTTCAAGCTTGGTTTATAGGAAATTTGTTGAGCTCGGACTAGCATTTAATCACTAAGGTTCTAGCTAAATCTTAAGTAGCATGATTTCACTTGAGTCCATTGTACACATAATAAGTAGAACTTGCATGTGTTCAAGATACAACTCTCTTCGCATTTTAGCTTTAATTCTTGGGTTTTTCTTTTTTTTCTCCTGCTTGCTTGTATTGAATTTCAAGTTAGTTATGAGCGACCTTTAGTGATCGGTTGCATGCCAGCTTCAGGTGAACTGTGACTTGAGATCATTTTGATTGCAATTCTATCTCATCATACTCAGTTATATTGGATTTACCTTCTTAGATTGAGTGAGCTGAATATCCAATTTTTTATGACTCTTCTTTAGGATTGTGCTTGTCTCTCAATCTTTTTTTTTTTTTTTCCTTTCCTTGCATGCTTTTCTGGATTGCATGTCAAGTTAACTGACTTCGGTTTTCATGCAAAATATATAGCTAATTTGAATGATTTTATTTATATTAATGATTGCACTTCTTCTATCATAACCGAATTTCAATTTCACATCTTTAAAGGCATCACAAGATGAGGCGATGAAACAGAAGGAAGCACTAGGCAGTGAAGTTTTATGCTTGAGAGGTGATTTGCAGCAAGTAAGAGATGACCGTGATAAGCAGTTGTTGCAAGTCCAGGCTTTATCATCTGATGTTTTGAAATACAAGGAATGTGCTGAACAATCTGTGGCGGATTTAGATAACCTGTCTACTAAAACACTTGAACTAGAGGTTTGTTTTTTAAATGCCTGTTTTCCTATTAAAGGCTTGAGATGTATTATTAACGGGTTCTATACTTTTTGTCAGTCAACATGCAAGGCTCAAAGTGAGCAAATTCGACGATTGCAAGAGCAGCTTACTTTTGCTGAAAGTAAATTGCAGGTTTGGAATCTGACACTTAGGTTTCTATTTGTACCAATGTTCTTATTGGATATAGAACTTGGCTGCTCCTATCATGGAAGTTTTCTTATTATTCGTCTCTTCTTCTTTTTAGCTATCCGATTTATCAGCCATGGAAACAAGATCTGAATTTGAGGAGCACAAGGCATTGATATGCGATTTAAAAAATCGTCTGGCTGATGCAGATGTAAAAATTGTTGAAGGAGAGAAGCTTCGGAAGAAGTTGCATAACACAATTCTGGTACCATTTTTGCGATAAAATATTTCTTAGTTGAAATCCAGTTGCAGTTCTGTTGAGATTCATTGATCCTAATATGAGTCTTTATACCAATGCAGGAGTTGAAGGGTAACATTCGTGTATTTTGTAGAGTCAGACCGCTGCTGTCTGATGATGTAGTTGGAACTGATGCAAAAGTTGTTTCATTCCCAACATCAATGGAAGTGCTTGGTCGAGGCATTGATCTGTCACAAAATGGTGAGTTGTCTTCTTTTAAGTCTTGGGGTATTACATGTTCTTAGTATTCTAATAGATTCTCATATAATTTTTTATCTCCCAATTTATTAGTTTTTCTTTTTATTGTAAGGGCAAAAGCACTCTTTCACTTTCGACAAAGTCTTTATGCCTGATGCCTCCCAAGAAGATGTTTTTGTGGAGATCTCTCAACTTGTTCAGAGTGCTCTTGATGGCTATAAGGTCATATTTTTCCTCCAGAACTTCAAAATCTTTTCTTCTTAGATTTAGAGGTCTCTAAAATTCTTGCCACAGAAGTTGAGGCTGGTTAAAGTCTTGAACTCTGTAGGAAGACTGCACAACTCTTTTTAGTGATGAAAAAGACCAATTATTTATTTTAATTAATGTGGATAGCTTATTTGACAAATCAATGATTAAATCTGTACATTGTTATCAGGTTTGTATATTTGCCTACGGACAAACAGGCTCTGGTAAGACGTATACTATGATGGGAAAACCAGGACTACCAGATCAAAAAGGTTTGATTCCACGATCATTGGAGCAAGTATTTCAGACCAGGCAAATTCTTGAAGCCCAGGGATGGAAGTATGATATGCAGGTGTGGACCTAATTGTGTTCTCTTGTCTAGGCAATTTTGATTTTGGCTTCAAAGTATTTACTATTTAGCATTTTTCAGGTCTCAATGCTGGAAATATACAATGAAACAATACGTGACCTGTTAGCACCAAATAGATCAAGCTTTGATGCTTCAAGGGTGGATAATGCTGGAAAGCAATATGCTATCAAGCACGATGCTAATGGAAACACTCATGTTTCTGATCTTACAGTTGTGGATGTTCGAAGTAGCAAGGAAGTTTCTTATCTCCTAGAGCGGGCAGCACAGAGCAGGTATTAAAACTGACTGTGTGCTGTTTTGTTTTGCCAATTATGTAGGCTTTGTATGTTGAAGTTAACTACCGACTACGTGTATCAATATCTGATTTAACTTGTTTGAGTCTTTTCTTTTACTCACAGAGATTTTATCTGAGTTGTTCATCTTTGTGTGCTCTTCAACTTTATTTCATCAGGTCTGTTGGCAAGACACAAATGAACGAGCAGTCTTCAAGGAGCCATTTTGTATTTACCCTGCGAATAATTGGTGTTAATGAGGTAGTGATGTTTGCTATGTATCTGGCAAGCTGTTTTGTTGTCATTTCATTTGTCATGTTTTGCAACACACTGACACATATTATGGTGTGTTCTATTTGTGGCATTAGAGCACTGATCAACAAGTACAAGGTGTGCTAAATCTCATTGATCTTGCTGGTAGTGAGCGTCTTTCCAAGAGTGGGTCGACTGGGGATCGGTTAAAAGAAACCCAGGTATCAAAAATAGAGTTGCCTTAATTAATTCTTGAAGTTTTATTGCATTTGTCCTGATATCTAAGTCTTTGATTAACAATTAAACAGGCCATAAACAAGAGTTTATCCTCACTTAGCGATGTCATATTTGCCTTGGCGAAGAAAGATGAGCATGTGCCGTTTAGAAACTCAAAGTTAACTTATCTTCTCCAGGTATGATATTAATTGTACTGAATGTGAAATGTTATCTTGCAAATGTTACATGCATTTTACCTAGTTTGTTGGTATCACTTGGATTTCTTGGAACCAATAATTTTCATGATTGTGTTAAATACTGGTAAGAGCAAGAAATTTCTTGGATTTTCAATATCTCCCATGATTTGAACCGACAATTTCCATGATTTCAAGATCTCCCAAGCACATTTCCTCTTTCTGTTTCCTTTTAATAGCTATATGTGTTAAGGGACTGTTTGCGTTATGAATGGGACTTGTGCTATTTCATATGATCAATGGTCTTCTATTTTGGTTATCCCAGCCTTGCTTAGGTGGAGATTCAAAGACCTTGATGTTTGTCAATATCGCACCAGATCCGTCTTCAGTTGGTGAATCGCTTTGTTCACTACGCTTTGCAGCCAGGGTAAACACTTGTGAGATTGGCATCCCAAGGCGCCAAACCAATCTGAGATCCACTGACTCTCGTTTGAGCATTGGCTGAGTTTTTTGATGGGGAAAATACTGTTTTTAGATTTAGATAAAGTGTGCTTTCTGTATCCTGGTGTCTATTGATTCTTAACTGGGGATATTAAAAAGGCATCATATCTAACTGCCTTTGCATGTAATTTGTACAGCTTAAGAGAATACTGGCTTTGTATCAGATATGATAAGCTCTCATTGGTTTGTATTTATCCAGATTTTTGTGTGTTGACAGTTAACCGATTTCTAATCCAATATGTGCTTTGGTTGCGGTATAATACCTACCTTGTTTTTTGAAAGATATATTTTTTTCCTTTCTTTTTATTCAACAATTGTGAAAAAAAATCAAGGGAATTTTAAATATAGGTTGGATGTGGGTCTTAACATGTGGGTCTTCAAGAAATCATGTTGTCTTGTGAATGATCCAACCACGTACATATTATTACATTATAATAACATGTACCAACTGTTGAAGATATATTTGAGCAGAGTTTAATAGTTAAGATCAATTGATTGGATTAAGATGTGACTTGAGACTCGAGGACCCTACTTTGTTTCAATCTATTTCATAAATTGCCATAAGGATAAGATTCTCTAGTTTAACATATTAAAGATTATTAGCTTCCAAACTTTTGTCTGAATTCTTAACATTCATTACAAACAAAATAGAGATGGCAGAGCCTAGAATACCTAAAGCAGACACCGTAGACTCCGAAGTAACATGGGATACATTCATATCTCAAGCAAAACTTCATGGATATCCAGTAAGTACTTCGATTTCACAAGTAACATCAATATAAAACGATACAGAAACCTCGTTTTTTTGGTAATATTGCAGGTTGTGGTACACTTTACGACCTCATGGTGCATGCCTTCCGTTGCTATGAACCCGTTTTTCGAAGAACTTGTCTCGATCCACCAGAATATGATGTTTCTTCTGGTGGATGTGGATGAGGTGAAGGTAAATCCAGTTCTAAATATGGTTGCAATCATCATCATCATATAGTAATAATAAGTTGTAAATAGCAGAACTTGTAGATATAACTAATATTGTGGATTAATTGGTTAGGAGGTGGCATCCAAGATGGAGATCAAGGCTATGCCAACTTTTCTGATGATGAAAGATGGGATTGTTGTGGATAAACTTGTTGGTGCCAATCCAGATGAAATCAAGAAGAGAGTTGCAGCCTTGCACAACCACTAGTTTTTTCTTTTTTGTTTTCTTTTGAATTGTTTGTTTGTTTTTTGTTTTGATGAGGTTGCTATGTAATTTGTATTACACATCTCATTAATCTTGGTGTTGAATCTTGAATGTTTAATCTTATAATGCAATCTTAATAGAGGTGACAAGACTGATCTGCAAAATGAATTGATAATGATTTTTGTGATAAGAACTATTTGGTTTTTATTTAAAAAAACTTGGAGTTCGTGATGGATCTTGTTGGTGGTTTTTGGTTCTTTGTTCTTATTATTAAACTTTGTAGTATTTGTCTAAGATATTATAAAAATTTTTTAGCAATCAATTTTGAAATTTTATTTGAAATTATTTTAGATATTTTATGACTTATACAATACCGTAAAAGAATGACATATATATACTAAAATAAAATGAAATACGTCAATTATATACATACTAAAATGTGTCCATTATAAATAAGTCAACAAACCATACTCTCTCATGATTCGAATTAAAGTTGGGCCCTATATGAGGCCTAAGAGTCCAAAATACTAAGGCCTGAAATAAACTACAATATTAGGCCCAAATTTTATTGATCAAAGTGCTCGAAAGACTGGTCAGTAAGGGAAGGACAGGGGTAGAAGTCTCAGACTGTTGTCTTCCCAACTGGGCTCCATTTTATTTATACATACTACTTACAAATAAACTCAAATACAAAGATACCACTTAATTAAATCACTTCAAATTTATCAAATTGGTGTTGCCCCATAAAAAATAGGTTACAAAAATTCTAGAAAATTCTTTTGTAATAAATATTTTTGCTAATAGTTGAGAGTTTTCAAGATGACAGTAAGAAAAAATGTAATATTGATTGATTTGGATGACTCGTAATTTAAAATTTTAGCCCCAACTTGCATATTCATCTTTGTATTGTCTTCCATTCTCGATCTTTGTGATAAATTGGAATTTGCACAATTTGTTATGTTAAAATGGAAAAAATATTATTAGAATTGACCTTGTTTTAAATGATTCAAAATGGAATTCTAAAGTGTTGTAACACCCAATGATTTCATTGCAATGACAAATTTAAACTTAAGAGTGAGTAAAATAGGTAAGATTGATCAAAATGAAATCCAACAATTATATGGTAGAAAAGTGGATGAAGATGTTGACAAGCTGAGGCAACATGCATCTATAGTGAGTTGACAACAGCAATGTATTCCACTTAATAATGGATAAAAATAAGGCTAAAAATCGTAGATGACGTATGAAAATGCACAGTTATATACTAGTAATTAATATCAAATTGTGACTTCTACATCATTTTGGACAGTGACAATCTTGTTATTGAGTGAAATAATAATATCTAATAAATTTTTCCATATGCAGGTATGAGCTGAGGAGGTCTTTTACTGCATATACTTATAAAACAACCAATTAATTCGTCTAATTGCATAAAAACTCATTACCTCCACTTTAATTGCAAAATTAACTAATTTTGTTATACATTACAAATCAAATCATCGGTCAGCATTTCAATGATCATTCATCATATATTCATTTGATCACGGAAAATTGATTGATGATTCAAATTGCAAAATGTAACTAAATTCTTCTTCTTCTTCTTTTTACTAAATCCAAAAGTTTGGTTGAGTTTGGAATTAAAACAAAGATGATTTTTTTATTTTTACAATTAAGTTCCAAATAATTTAGTGACGAAGAAAATATAGAAAAGGGCTTAGCGATGCATCACTCGTATTCTGGAAAATGGGGTTTACAAGTGGTAAAGAACAAGTAATTAACTAAGAGAGTAGAGATTCTGACTAAGCATTAATTAATAAATTAATTAATTTCAAGTGGTGGATATGCTTTTCTCAAACTTATCTTTGATGTGTTTTTAAACTATACCTAATCTTAGCTACATCTAATTTTCACTTTTTTGTAGTAAGTTGGGATCTTTTACTTTTCTGGATGGGATGAATGATTCTGATTTTTTTTAAAAAAATATTTAGCTGATATATTTGTCGGATTTACATTAATTTATCCAAATCATTCATGTTTGCTTTTTTGTTATTGGATGAAAATATGATTCTAGACTCATATGGAACTTTCTATTAAAAGTAATTTGAAGAGCGTGAATTCCAATTAAAAGTTATGTGTTGTTTTATAAGGTTTGTTATGGCTCGATGCATTTTGTGTTTTTTTAAGTTTGCTTATTATTTCTAACGAAAATAATTTTAAAGTCTTGCTATATATAAATACATTTAAAAATATTATTGGGTCATTTAATTTATCAAATTTGATGTAGTTACCTTTTTTGCACATGTATCATATAATAAAGTAATCAACAAATTTTAAATAAATTAATAATTCTATGACATACATTTACTCTGTATGATTGAAATGCATCATAGTTGTAAAGGTACATTCACTTTTCAAATACATTATTGTTAAACTTAAATAGTTCTAAATTTTGCGCATTAACGAGTATGCAATATCAAGTTTTAATCGGATATAGTTCAAGAATTCCCAACAAGTTAACTTAATAAAGCACAATTATATATGTCACATCCTAGAAGAAAAAAAAAAGGAATAATGTGATATCATTTGATACTAATGCAAGAATATGCATGCGTAATTCTTGCTTAATAACTACTATTCTGCATTATTAAACAAAACGCCATTAATAATTAGTAAACTCTCAGACAATCAAGAAACTCAACTTATAATAAAAAGTCACATATATAGATAATAAAGAAAAATCATCTAATTATCTTCTAAGAAAAAACAAACTATTTAATAGCCCCCCAATTCCCTTTAAATTGTCGATGAATAAAAATAAAATCATACATAAGTTAAAAAAGAAAAAAAATTCTGAACCCCAAGAATTTAACGATTGATTGGATAACCTTCCAAATTTGTTGAAGCAGGACCAGAAAGTAGGCATTGTCTTGGAGATTTTAACACCACTCATTTTCAATCTTTTTTTGTCACTATTAACAACCAATGGCAACTCGCCAACTCAGCTTTGTCCCAACATCAATATCCACATAAACATTGATACGTCTCTGCAATTGTCAAACCATATATACCCTTCTTCTTTTCTGATATTCGAATATATTATTATTGATTAATTTTTTATTATTTTCATTTATATAAAAAGTGGGTTGACCTCGAGGTAATATCATGTATCGCACAAAATTATTATCATTAAGCCAAACACATTTAAACCTTTACCTTAAAAAAATAAAAATAAAAATAAAACAGATTTAAATCTCTCAAATTCTTTTTACTTAGGAAATAAATGAAGAGCGTTTGGGCCGTGGAAAGAGATTAAGCCCAGGCCCAATTGGGATAAATGGGCTTAGAGCGGATTTATTGACTTTGAAAAAGTGGCGGGGTGGCCCAGTTGATGTGTGCCGATAATAGTGCGTCAACACAGTCACATAGTCGCGTGTTGCTGTGGGGAATCTTTTTGCATTTTATTTAATTTTTTACGCTTACGCCCAAATCCATTTGCATCAGACCAACCAATTTAATCCAAATAATTTTAAATCAAGATTCTCTTTTTCTCCCTTCAACTCACGTGAAATCCAGTTTCTTTCCATTTTCGATTTCCCCAAAAATTCCCTGAATTTGATTTTCTAATTCTAACGCCGGAAAACTATTTCCCCATTTTTCCGGCTTCTGATCGGAATGGTTTCCCCTGAAAACACGAATTGGCTGTATGATTATGGCTTCGAGGATATCACTGTTCCCGATGCCAACTTCTCTGCTAATAATCCTGGATTTTCTTGGCCCGTACAAGCGTTGAATGGCTCCTCGAATGCCAGGTACTGTTTTTTCACTTCTCTCTTGGTGTTATTTTCGCCCTTTTGGTTGTGGAGTTATTCTGGTAATTCATAAAGCTTTGGGCTTTTTTTCTTCTTAATGTAATTAGTTGTGGTGTTTAATGATTATCTGAATTTGTGGGTTTAGGTATTTGTTGTTTCTCAGGCCAGATTTGTGATTTTTGTTGGTACCTTTTTTATTTTTGTGGTTTCTGTGAGTTTTGACATGAGGTATGTTTTATATTTTTTCTTAATCTCTTTTTAGTCCTTTCATTTTTTCGCCTTGATAATTTGGATATTGGTTAACTTATTTAAACTATTTTGAGAATTATTAGAGAAAAAACCACCCAACTCCCTTAGCTTTCAGGATGGTTTTGAGTTTTGACATCAACATTATACTGTTTCATCAAGAGGTGAACACCCTGAGTTGATTAAACTCGAATCAAATTGTAACTTTGAATGATATCATACTATCATGCTGTTATCTTTATGCATCATCTGCTCCCAATCAGGTGATGCTAGTGATTCTTTCTGTAATTGGCTCTGTTCAAGTGAGTGTAATAGCAGAAGCTCCTTTCCTACTTTGAGAAATAGAAAGCATCACTCGAATTTCTCCTTCATTGTCACCAGTAGATATCCATGTCCGTTATTGAGTACTCTCATGCCACCAATTTTGCCAATTTGGAGATCTGCTCTTTGCATCTCCCTCAAATCGAGTATTGCCATCAAATGACACACTGAACACGCCTCTAAATAAACTCGGCTATGTCCCTGTTCATCACCAACTTACACCATCAATCACAGCATAGAGCTTAATGTACTACTCTTTGCCATCTCAACTATCTCCTAGACTCCAACTAATTGGAAAGCCCAATTTTCTGCCTGGCCAGACTCTGAAAAAAGATCTGGGGGTAGAGGGACAGGGGAAATAAAGGATAAAAAATCAGCTAAAATCTGGGGTTGGTGCAATTATTTTGTGCCATCTTCATTCTGGGTTTTATGCTTTTGATTCTCGGAGTGGTCTTACTTTGGGCTAAAAGATTGTTCAATTTTGTTTAGGCTTTTCTAATTGGGTTTAAAATGACTTGTGGCAGTCTAGTGAAACACTTGATTGTTGATTGCAGCGAATTGTTTGGCGCATTTGTTTTGGGGGTTTACTGGCTTTTTTCATATTAATTATTTGAAGTGAATAGTATTATTCTAAATATTGTGCCTTCTCTATAATATTTCATTGTTTCGGAAAGATTATATCTTTTGGTGTTTTTATATATGGAAATTACAAACATTCGTCGAACTGGGAGGATTCTTTATTTATTATTATTATTTTTGTATGTTTTGTTTTGTTATTGATATATGGTCAGTTTTGTTGGATGTTAGATAGGAATTACTCCAGAAATGTGGAAACCTCTCCTCTCCATACATTCACCAGTGTACTTAGCTTTAAATGCTTAAATTGTTACATTTTCTTTTATTGATATTGATTTTGCCAGTGGAAGATAATATGGAGATTATATTAATTTACATGGACTTTTATCTTCTCTCTTTATGCATGTTGGATTACAGTCTTTCAAGCCTGAGTAAAGTTGTGACTGGGAAGCTTAGAGCATAGAAATTACTGTTAGAATGATTTCACGAGGGGATCATGCTATTAGAAATTGAAATTTTGACATTTGATAATTATTTGTGGCAATCTATCTTTATTATGATTACTTGGATAGTTTTCTTTATAAGAGTTTCTGTGGTGAGAATAATAAGGTGCAGCTCTAGCAATTAGTAGTCAAGTTACAAGTGTTTGTTTGAATGCTCTCTCTCTCTCTCTCTCTCTCTCTCTCTCTCTCACACACACACACACACACTGAATATGTGTTTGTGTGTGCTTGCTTTCTTGTTTAACATAACAAATTACAAATGCACAGCTCATTGTTACTAATCTATCTTGGTGATTTATTGACTGATAGTGTTGAAATGGATGGATCATTTGGAGAATCAGATGTGCAGAAGGAATCTGGGTCAAAAAAACGGTATGAGTTTATTTTGCTACTACAACTGAATGATTGATTGATCTGAACTTTTGGCCAAGCTTTGCACTTATCTTTTGGACTTCTTAAAGCTCAGCTCTTGATGAATTTGATTTTGTAAAAACAATGGGAAGATCGGTTGTCGGATATTTTCTGAAGATGGAACTTAAATTAATTAGATGACTGAAAATGCTAATCTCCATTCTTCCAAACTATACATCATCTGAGATTTTTGTACACTTCACAGAGCTAGAGCAGAGTCATGTGCTCCATCAAGCTCCAAAGCATGCAGGGAGAAACAACGGAGGGATAGGCTAAACGACAAGTAAATCCATTCTATGATTATTCACCTTACTTGTTCTTTCTAACTTGTTACATCTACTAATTTCCATGGCCAATTCTTCAGGTTTCTGGAATTAGGTGCTCTTCTTGAGCCTGGGAGGCCTCCCAAAACAGATAAAGCTGCTATTTTGGTCGATGCTGTCCGTATGGTAGCTCAACTAAGAGGCGATGCTCAGAAGCTGAAAGACTCAAATTTGAATCTCCAGGAGAAGATCAAGGAGCTGAAAGTAAGACTTGTTCTTTTCATTGTAACTTTTACATCACAGTCAATATGTTGGATAATATGTGATTCCAGCCTATTCCATCAACTGACTCGTTCATTTCCAGAGAAGTTAGGTTGGTATTTGGTTGAGGGATTGAAATGAGTAGATCACTCAAGAAACACTTCTTGGGTGAATTTCCAATTCATCCTCAAATTCCTCAATCCAAACATAACCTTAATGTTTTTGGTCAGTGCATGGTTCACTATGATTATTTGGTGACAAGGGTTCTTGGACCTGAAGACAAGGACTAATCATTGTATATTGTCTTTGGTTTACAACGTTTGTAGGCAGAGAAGAACGAGCTTCGTGATGAGAAGCAAAGGTTAAAGGCTGAGAAGGAGAAGCTGGAGCAGCAGCTAAAGACAATGAACGCTCCTCAACCCAGCTTTTTACCAGCTCCTCCTACCATCCCAGCTGCATTTGCTGCCCAAAGCCAAGCTGCTGGCAACAAATTGGTGCCAATTATCAGCTACCCAGGTGTTGCCATGTGGCAGTTCATGCCACCAGCGGCTGTCGACACTTCTCAGGATCATGTGCTGCGCCCACCTGTCGCCTAAGATGGCAGGCCGCTAAACCCTGTGAGGGCGTGTGTGCTTATTCTGGTTTAATTGTTCTTGATTGTTGCTCTTTTGTTAAACTGTCTAACTTGGATCTCTGGTGGATTATTGAGACCAGTTGTGATTGTCCAACTTTATTGTAGTGAAGTTTGTGCTGGTTGTAAATTCTAATAAATTTTGTCTTCCTAGTCTTTTCCTATCTTCAGTTTCCCCTACATGAAAAAATTATCATATCATATCTAGGTTATCATCGATTCTATTATTTGCCATTTTCATGAAATATGATACCCATTTCGGTGTCAGAGTATTTTTTAGAGTTCTGTTTCACACAGTTTCGAATTTTATAATGATATATGCATGAAAATATTACGGTAATTAGGCATATAGTATTTGTATTGTATTGTACCCAGCAAATCTCCATTCTCTCTCTTCACATTTCTTGAGGCTTATATATACCCTTACCTTTTCTCTTTCCTTATCTCAAACATTTCAGACTCTGCAAAAATGGCTTTCAGACTCCAAATCCCTGTCCAAACCATCAAAGCTTCTAATTTATACAGCTTTCAAGGAACAACTACTCTCTCATCATCTTTCTCAACTACCAAACAACGTGGACATCATCTGTTAATCTCTTACACGGATGAAAAACCCCAGCCTACATCAAGAACCTCACGTTTAGGTCCAAAATGCGCACTCTCATCTCCCACGCCACCTACCACGAAAGAAGAAGCAATTCTGCAAGCCAAGACTTCACTCTCGTCCACCTTAGAGAAGCCCCTCAACAACTCAAAACTTGCCGGGAAGCTCAAGAAAGTAAAGCAGCCGAGATTGCGGGTTGAAATTCCGGTCATCGATGACTCGCCCTCCACACTCTCTCAGTTGGCTCTCGAAGTGTTTGGTGAAATGTCTATAAGAAGAAAAGGCCTACAAATCAATATTCTTATATTCTGGCCTAACCAGAGCTTCACTCAGGCTGCTGTTAAGGCCTTTGGTTCTCACTCTTCAGACATTTTGGTCCATAACATAGACATATCGTCAGTTCTTGATCTGGATATCAGAATTGTGAACTCTGCGGACGTTGTCGTGTTTTTTGCTCTGGAGGCTTCTGAATTGGCGGTTATGAAGACGGTTAGTGACAGTTTGCATCCGAGACCAGTGGTGATATTCAATCCCAAGTGGAGTTTTGAGGAGGAGGGTGATTTTGGAGAGCTGAGTGGCTTTGTGGGATCATTTGAGGTGGTTTATTCCTTCACTGGATTGGAGGTTAGAGGAATCTTGAGTAGGAGGAAAGGTGTGATTTTTAAGTGTGTGAAAGATGGGGTCGTGAGTAGTGAGAGATGGATTGTTTTTGTTGAAGAAGAAGGAGAATTGAGAGTTGTTTCGAGGTTCAAAGTGCGGCCATCGATCACAGAAGTCGAGAATGTCTTGTACAATCTCATGGCTATTAATTCCCCGGTTACTAAGTCTGCAAAGTTCTTGAAAGATTTGGTTTCAAATGTAACTGGAAAAAAGTAAATGGTATTGTGACAGATTGAGAATTTATGTTCATCTTGCATATTGAGTTTACTTGTGTGTTGATATCTTTTAAAATGTTTTTGACGGAAATGAATGGAAACGTGATGAATTGGAATGTTGATTGTTTGATGCATTATCTCTTCTAGGAACTGTATTAATCCTGATTGGCACTATTATGCATTTTATATGAGAAACTCATAGTGATGCCTGAAATCGGTTCTTGACCAGGATATGAATCAAAATAAATTAATTATTCCTTGGGAAAAAAATGTAAAACATGAGTAATTTGAGATATATATTTAAGAACTCAGGATTAAGGAACAGTTCCCAAAATTTGAAGCCAGTGGCTGTGTCGTCTTTGACCGGATATCCTTATACTCATGGAGAACTCTCCATTTATATCCTTTCTCTGATTTACAGGTGTGTAAAGAACCTAAAAGGTTTTTGCATGATGAATGTTTTCTAAGATGAACTTATGTGGCAACCCTTAATGAATCTGTCGGAGAAGTTAAGATACTTGGTCCATAGAGGGCGGAGCTGTGGAAATGCTATATCAAGCCAAGGCTTTGCTCGACCATTGAAGTGGATAACGCCAGCACTTTCAGCATCTGCAATGGTCGTGTTATCCTGGTATCCTAGTCCTAGCATGTGCCAAAACGGATTTATAACTTGGACATGGCCATGGAAAGCTATAAGACCTGGAGGTAGAGTTCCTAGCTGCCATAAACTTAGGTCTGATTTCAGGTTCTGCAAACAGAAAACGGAGCATCGTCAGATAATCTGTAAGTGTTCATTCTTTCTGCAAACGTATAAATAATAGAAATAGTGTCTCCTAATGTTGGTTGGAGGTTTACCTCTTCGATCCAGTAGTGGTATGTTTGACTTATATTGGTTCTCCTCCAAGCTTCTAGATCAAATATATTCATGCCATAAGCCCATGCACATTCATTAGGATCAAAGTTCTTTGAAATCAGAGGATGAGAGAAGTTCAAGTAGCTTTTGAACTTCTTTGACATCACAAATTTATCTTCACCTCTACATGTTTCCACTGCTCCATTGACTTTTCCATTCATGTCAATGTCCCACAGCGGGGAAAGATCGGTTTGAACCACAATATCATCATCAAGGAACACTACTTTCGTAAGACTTGGAAACATCTGCAATAGATTGGGCAGAATTGAGACTTAAAGTTTTTCAATAATGTTGTTGTACAAGGCTATATGATTAAATACTCACCTCTGGCAAGTTGATACGGATGTGATTCATCAGTGAATTATACTTGGGGCTCAGTGCCTGCAATTTTGCAGCTATAATGTATGGTTTTTCTGTGTTATTTGCAACAATGGCTGATGATCCTCCCCTAAATTGTGCACGCACCTTTTGATCTTTCTCCATGGCTTCCAAAACAGGAACCTTCCCCTTTGTAAACCAATCAAATTGGTGTAGTGCTTTAACCTCTATGATTGCAGGTGTTAAAGGATGCAACGAGAACCATGCCTGCATTGGAGCATACGTCTTTTTCTCTGTTATTATATGGAGTACGACCTTTTCAGGGTGCAACGAGTTGTGAACAAGTGATGATGCAACAACAGAGGCAGCCAGGACATTGTCGGAGGCTAGGACAAAGTGAAAGAAGGAGTTATCAACGAGTGCAGGGACGAGTTCTGCTGATGGAAGCTGAAGTCTTGCATTGGCATTAGTAGAGTGTTCGTTTGCTAGCTTTAACGTGAGGCAGTGCAGCTGTTTCGGTATGCTACTTGAGGCCACATGGCGATACAGGTATTCTTGTATTTTTGCAGTTCTTGTTCTTTCTTCAAGAAATGTTACCTGTAAATACATTGGTGTGGAATATGATAATGTTCAGTACAAATAAGCCTGAAATGATACTACTAATCTCCCACATCTTATCATACATTGATGTGGATATGATAAAGATTCTAAAATGAATTAGTTTGCGAAGACACATTGTTAATCATAATACCATGGATTTGAGATTGACTGCAAATGTCTTGGCATCAGGTCTTTCATCCTTCATTTTGGCAACAAAATCTTCCAATGTCTGAATTTCTGCTCCTGATTGTACTTCATTCGGGTTTGATGGTTCTTCCAGGACTTGATATATCACTTCAGGAACCTGATCAAAAACCAAGGTAATGTTTGAGAACTTGTAATGGTTTTCAGTAATGGACTCTCTGTTCTTGATTGAACTTCAAGTTCTCAACGCCAAGCTTCCAAATGCTACTTGAATGTTGGTGAACAGGCATCTATAGAAACATCATATAAACACAAATAATACAGCTTAATAAATTTTACATTTGATTCAAGTCTTCTTCCCAGAATTCTTGGTCCTAATTTTTTCCCCAAACAACCTGCATTTTGATCAGGGCAGAGGACCATATCAGTGACTAAGAAAATGGGCCTGCAATTTCAAGCATGAATTAATGGATCACACAAAAGTCATAAATCCCATGAGGGCAATCTTAATGGGACATTCTGTAAATATATATTTATGTAGTTTCTTGATTTCATTGACTATAGAATATTAGTCATGTTAATATTTACACAACACGCATACCTATAGACAAACATTTGGTCTCCCCATCAATACTATCAACTGCAGTTAACACGAAGACAAAGCGAAGAAGAAAGGTGAAGAATAATAGAGAATAGAAAAGCATGCGATATGACAATCTTCTTGATCCAATCTTCACTTTAATGAACTCTCTAAAACCTTTTGCAGGTAGCACCGTAACGTGCCTCAAGCTGGGAGAAATATGGAGCTGCATTATCTTCTTCGTCCCGAAAGTAGAAAAGAAGACAAAAACAGAGGAAAAACACAAGCAAGAGACTGAATCAGAGATGAGAGGTAAAAAAAAATGCTGAAAAGGGAAGGTTTTGAGCAGTGTTTAGAGTTGCTATCGGCCACCTAACCTTGCTTAAGGTGGAGGCTATTGCATGTATAATATGTGAAAAGGTTTTATGTATATGTTTCTTGTGTCGAATATAATCTTGACAGACAAGAAGAAAGGTTGTTTGGAGGAAAAAGACGGGGGACTGAGAAGGGCTCATGTTTTCCTTTTGGTTGGCTTAGTATTGAAGAAGGGAGGTTGGAAAAGATACAGCTCTCTCTCTCTCTCTCTCTCTCTCTCTCTCTCTCTCTCGGATTGAAGAATTTTGAGGAAGAGGAAGTTGTAGTTTGGTGTTGCTTCACTTTGCCTCCACATGAAGTATATTTCAAAAATAATCTTGTTTGTGGGCTGTGATATAACAGACTTTCTAAATGGAAAACGACTTCTACATCTTTGCCTTTTTTGTTTTCTTTCCTTCTTTATTTTCATTATTTTTATTTTATTTTAGGTAAGATGATTACTTTTTTTGTTTATTATTATTAAGATTTAATATTTTAAAATCTAAATCTTTTAAAATCTTAACGAGGTAGGTAGTAGTAATTGATGGTTGATCAATGTCTAACATTTATACAAAATTGGGAATTCGTGATATTTTTATCATTTAATCAATAATTGAAGTATTCTCTCTACTATGATTCGTATTTAGTTTAAAATTAGCCATTTATGAAACATCATTACATGTTAGAATAAATTAATTTGTATTGGTAGTCGAATTTTCCATTATTTCTTATTTTCTTATATAAGATATTCCGTTACCTTTTTATATTTATATTTTACTCTCATTTCAATAAAGAGCTTTAAATTCAATTCTTATGATAATATAATTTAAATTTTGATTAACCGGAAAAAAAAACATTTAGAAGAATATATATAAACTGAGTAGTGGATTATCCTGCTAATACATGTTAGCTTGGTATTGAGAAATACTTCTCATAATCAAGATCAACGCAAGAGTGGATGATGTTACATTAACTGTATAGTGTGTTTTCTATGAAGTATCATCATAGTTTCAATATTATATTTTAATATCAGACAATAAAATTATTTCAATAAAAAAATATCGATGGTGTAGCATGCACGTTTTAGTTAGTAATGAATTGAAAAACGTGAGTATAAAATAATGGACAACCGAAGGTCCGATTGAAGTTGTGGAAACATTAGAATTCTGATGTTGGGCTTTAGTTGGTACGTCATCTATTTAGGGTCTTCATGTGTTGAATAGAATAAAATAATATTTAATGGAAGTGTTTAAAAAAGAAAATGAATTTGTGGAGTGTTATATCCAAGGATAAAAATATCGGTATCGGTGGATATATCGGTACCTTGATTTTACGGATATATCGACAGATATATCGATGTCGGTGGATATATCGGTTTTTGCGCAAAAAATTGAAAAATATATCTAGTACTTTATATAATATTATAAGTAACATTAATACATATATTGAACTTAAATTTCAAATAAAAAGTTATGTCTACAACAAATTTAGAGATAAACTATTATATAAACGTTGTCTCTTATAATAACATTTTCGTCACTGGTTATGATAACATGACAAATTTTGAATTCAAATACATATTTCATTGTTTAACACACTAGTCATGATAATTTATGATAGGAACCTAAATTCAAATACTTTACTAAATATAAGTTTATTAATTATTTAATTAAAACTATTAGTTGAATTCAAATACGTATTTCATTGTTTAACACACTAGCCTAATTAATTTATATGAGGAACCTAAATTCAAATACTTTACTAAATATAAGTTTACTAATTATTTAATTAAAACTATTAGTTGAATTCAAATACGTATTTCATTGTTTAACACACTAGCCTAATTAATTTATATGAGGAACCTAAATTCAAATAATTTACTAAATATAAGTTTACTAATTATTTAATTAAAAATATAGTTGAATTCAAATATGTATTTCATTATTTAACACACTAGTCTAATTAATTTACCATTCAAAAAAAATTCAAAAAAAATCAAAAAAAAAAAAAAATCCACCGACAACCGATATATCGGCGATATTTTGCCAAATTTGTGCACAACGTGACCGATATCGATATATCACCGATATACCGCCGATATATCGTATATCGCCGATATATCGGCGATATTTTGACAGAAAAATTCGTGCGAGCATATCGATATCGGTTGACGATTTATCGCGATATTTTGATCCTGGTTATATCAAATTAAAATATATGCGCCATATTTATAAATAATATAGTTTTCCAAATACCCCATATAACTTAATTAATTAGACATTGTACTTGCTAATTATCTTCGAGGCCACCTTTTTCTAGTAGAGAGCGTGACATTTGAACTAAGAATATGATTTCCCCAACTTTATTACAAACATGTTTTTGAGCGTGACATTTTTATGTATATAGATAGGTTCCTGTTGCTAATCCTGTTAAAGGAAATAATCCAAGGTTATAAATTTTGATGAGGCAACAGGGGATTAAAGCTCAAAAAGGATTTTCTTGATACATTACCATCCATCATTTACTTAAATACATATATTCGTATATACCAGATAAAATTTACCAAATATAGCATCCAAAACAGAATAAGAACGTTTCATTCATAGGATATCTTACTGTTTCATGAGGAGCAACCAAGGACCCATGTAATCATATAAAACTTGCTTTTTGCTAGAACGATAAAAATATCCACACTGGGAATAAAAGATGTGGCAATAAAAGAAACACCAAAGATAGCAATAACATGCAACCATTATGTCACATACATATTATTGATGCAAATTATTGGGTTTGTAGTCAGGTAAATTTATTTACAATGTCTCATAAAGTAAATCAACATAGTAGGTCCAGACTTTGACCACAACTCAAAGCATCTAGTTTATGCTTCCCTATAAGTTCCACCCAACACTTGAAACTCCAAAGCACCCTCCAAAGCAATAAAAGAATATCATCACCTGAGACATACAACATTGAAGTTACTCTCAACTGGAAAATAAAAATTGATCTATCATTCTGTTATGAATCAGATGATAAGAAAAATAACTTAGAATTCCAGTAAAAGAGATGTGAGATGCCTAAATGAGAAAACAGACAAGGGGTTATATTCAGGGAGAACTAATACCGAGGCTGTAGAAGGAATGTGATTCCTCATCCACTTCCATTCCTCTTCCAAGACATTCTCCAAATAATGTGTAGCGAGAAAATCAAATTCCAACAATAAACTCAAATGTTCAACGAAATTTCTTCACAAGTACCAAGTAAAAACACAGTGCTGCAAGCGAGCTTCCATCTCATGTATTCATTGCAACTTTATTCACAATAAATAGTACAAGCATAAAGCTCGTTTGTAATAAATGTACCATAGGGACACCGGACATGTACTAAATCTTAGGATTTATGAAGAGAAACTTTTACACTAAAATATTATTCATTCCATTTATTTGTTCAAACCAGAAACTAATCATCATTAAAGGAATTACCTTAGTCAAACTCATCCCCCTTCGCAAATTGATTCTCCATGTTCAAGCCATCTCTATTATGTACAGATCTAAGTTGGCTCTCCCTCACAGAGGGTTCTCTAGTATTTACAGTCTCCTCCTGCGCAGCATTAACTATTGGGGTATCATTAGTATTTACAAAGCCCCTGTTGGTTTCAGAAAAAAACTGGAGACCATCATGCCCTTTTCCATCGAGGCCACTGATCAAATCATTCTCTTTAATGCCACCATTGGCAGTGGGGCCAAGAGAACCAGCACTGTTCCTGTGGACAACCTTGCCATCCTCAGATTTTTCAGACCCCTGAGGCTGAAACCGAACATTGTTTTCGGTACTTATAGCAGATATCCTGAATAGCAAGAAAGGAAACATCAAAGTTTTATTAGAGTAAACCAAGAAGAGAAAAGGAAAACAAAAATTTAAAAATTATAACCGAAACATAGACAAAAGGCATATCAAGACGATGATTCAAACTCTATGAGAAGAGAAACAAATCAAGCTGTACTAGGTGAAACCCAATATGAAAGCCTCATACAAGATGCTTATTATGAGAAACAGAATGATGCATATCCAGATATCATAAAGAGTACATATCGGGGGCCAAAGGAATTCTGTGGACCATCTCAACATACCTCCCCTGTTGAAACTTGGGATTTTGGAGGTAATCAAAAACTGGAACCAAGTCTTTTGACCTTGCTTCAAGCATACGAACAGAGGCTCTTTCAATCTCAATCTCTCCACCATAAATATCTTCATTGTTCATGTCATCAGTCTGGATAGACTGAAAATATATCTGCCCAAAGATTGAACAACAAAGATATTATTAGCACAATAACCACCTAATTCACATGAATACTCTCTCAACTTCCCAGTAATAATGAAGTACCTCCGATCTCGACCACAGAGGGTTCTTATTTTGATGCATTTGAAGTTCTGCTTCAGATATGTACATATGATGTTTTTCTTCAGCTGTGACCTTTTCTTTTTTGGCCATACCAAAAACATCAGAAAAGGCATCGTTTACAGATTTCATTCTTTCAGGATATACTTTACTACTATCTGGATTTCCATTTTCCCCATACACATCAATATTATCTCCCCGATCCTTGCGATTTTGCTTTTGGCATATATTCCATTTCTGGATTGCTTCAACAATTACTCTTGCATCACCATCGACACTTGCTCCAGATGAAGTCATAGTACCATCAGGAGAAAGATGCATTCCATACTGTATCACACAGCCAGGAGGGGAGAAAACAAGCAGGTAATAATTTTTCTTCAGAGAACTCATATCTCCATTCATAATATTGCCTTTGCAGTTGTGAAAAACTGATGCAATTGCCCCAGAAAGAGGACTAATGCGCCCAGTTGCAGCCGCAGCAGCACCACTTACAGTGCTTTTCCAACCATTGCTTCCATTCCTTATTCGGCTAACAGCAGAAAGGGAAACTGGAGGACCAGATGCACAGATACTCTGTTGAGTAAGCACCTGCAATCCTGAACTTGATGGCCCATTAACTGCAGGATTTGCCATCAAGCTAGATCCACCATTTCTTGCACTAGAATAAGAATCAGTAGGCTGAAGACTAACCGATCCCCCTGATGGAGATATTGCAAAAAGGTGACTTGTCCCTTTTGAGGAACTGACCATAATCCATCGGCTATCTCTACTAAAACTTATGTCCTGTATAACCTGCCAAAGCATTCCCATGATATTAAATTTTATCCCCTAAATAAGATTTAACTCAGAAAATTACAATTCATCTTACAGCATTAGTGAGACCACGTTGCAGGGTGTAAAGATGGACATAAGATGGCCAAGAAGCAGCTCCAGAGGAGGCCTCAGATAGACCAGGCATTATTCGAAAGACATTGATATTGTGACCCTGGGTCGAAGCTGTCACTAAAAGTATACCACTCGGATCGAAGCACAATGATAAAATGGGACTCTTGTGTGCTCTAAATTGCGCAATTACAGCCTTGCTGACAATATCTCTCACAATGACCTGATATATTAATGAAACAAAAGGTACCAATTTTAATCCAAGTTGAAATTGTAAAGCCGTCAAAAGTAACAGCAGATGAAACCAACCTGGGGATAAAAACAGTTGAAGTAGGAAAAAACATAGTAAACAATCCACAGAAGCAATGTAGAGAAGCAAAATATCCAAGGACATTAATGAAATTCATGATTTGCTTTAAAAAACTTCACAAAGTAGATACTTATATAATTGGTGAAGAGTATATCATACCATCCCATTACTATCAGGCAAATTTCCATTAGTAATATTTTGCATCTTTACACGAGCAATCCCAGACTGATAGTTGCTTCCTTCAGGTGACATCTCAGAATAATAACTGGTTAGTTTTCTATACCCCATGTCCCCTAAAGACACAATACCAGCAGCAAGCTGTTTGCTTGACTCTCTTGCATAATGGGCAACAAGGCTTCCATTTGATGTCTGAGAAGGAAAACTAGTTGAAGGGGTAAGATGTTGTGGACTCACACGACGAGGATCTGCAATTGCAACTTGACTCCCACTATAAGCTATCCACCGGGGGCCAACAGCAAGGGGCCCAACACCTATATTTGCAGGTCCATATGATTCAATCGGTACTGGATTTGTAAGGATCGTATATTCTCTCTCTAATGTGGCGGCATTGAGACAATGTATCTGTAACAAAATTACATCAGTGTCTGAACACGACTAAGGTGAATAGGACAATTTGCAGCTTAACAAGCACACTGGTGCATGTTTTAGCCAAGTAGAACATACCTGAGTGGATTGTAAGACAGCAACAACCCGAGAACTGCATCGCACTAAATGGACAACTGTTCTAAATCTTAATAGATGTACATACGACTGAGATCTCAGGGAGTAAAACCAAACTACTGTTGGCACAAAACTACCGTTAATTGACACATTGCATTGTTGGATCGATCCATTACGAGGTATAGCCGACCCATCCTGAACATTAATGTCTCCAGAAAAGGATCCATCAGCACATATAACCAGCAATGGGCGACTGTCTGCAAACTTATCCTCAGATTGGTTTGATGCAACAGGCTTTGGTAACAGTTGCATAAATGAAACTGGGCCATCATGTCTGGAGACTATAGTACGCACATTGTCTGCTACTTCAACATCCCAGACCTGAAACCCACAACTGAACCCCAGCAAGAGAACCTGCCGTGTGATACCTCTTTCAAGTTCAAGTTTGTCAAACCCAGCCCAGGAAACCTTGATTTGGTGGGGGGGGGGGGGGGAGGAAACATAATAGCGTTAGCTCTACTAGAAGGGTCTCAAATAAAATGAATTCAATAATGTATAGACTCAAAGTATTAAAGTTGGACAAAATAGATAAAGTAAGCTAAAACCAACAAAGTAACATTATCCAAGCAATCCTAGAGATGGGTCAGATGACAGTCATAGGCCTAAGGGATCAAACTGATAACTTCGAACCAAGTCTTGTGACCTTCGTAAGCAGTCAGGTGATAAGTGATTATACTTAAAAAGGAGTCATAGGACCACTAACAATCACCTGATCATCCTAATTTTTTAACTATCTTGACTTCAAACATGCTCGAACTGAAAATTTCACCCAGACCCCTGGAGCAAATCTTCAAGGTGGCATTTATCAGACATTTGATAAAAGGAAAATGACAAGTTTCAATCTTACCTGAAGTGACAATTTATAACTACAATTGAAAAGTTTACCCAATTTTAGAATTACAGCCATCAGCCATGTAACAAGGATTATTAGTAGTGTTTGCAAGTGCCTGCAGGTTACGCAGACTTTGAGAGCATTGAAATAACTTTTACTTTCAGAGTAAAGCCTCAAGTAACTGCAACAAGTTAATGGGTTTTCTTGACAGGCATAAAATTTAATGAATCTAGATTTGGCTCAAATGTGTACGTTTAATAAGTTTCAAATGTTAATTAATTGATGACAGAATAAACAATATGGTGTTTAAATATGGGAAAACACGACTCACAATTCAGTCCATAGTAAATTAGTAATGTGAATATATCCAAAAACATAAAATCCCCCACAACCAACGCAAAACACCACTTGCAGGCGAACACTGGTAGCTTCAAGAAAACCGGGGGGGGGGGGGGGGTTCAAAAGAATTAGGTGAAGTCATTGATGTCTCAGCGAATAATTGGAAAATTATTTCTTATGGATTTCCGAAAGCAGGTTGACGACAAATTCCATAACATTGAAGAAACACTTAATTAATTAATGCGGATGACGACAAAAATTGCCCCATCAGCCAAAAAAAGCAAGAAGGCATATATTGTCGGATAACTCAAGAGTCGGCAAGGGGACGAGGGGATATTATTTGAATCATTAAAATAAATGCCATCAATTCAACCAACTGCCTAACGCTAAAACAGCCAAATTGACTGAAAAGCAAAGTTGTCGCATGTTTTAGAACACCCTACACCTCCAGAGCACCGAAAAGAAGAACCATACGCACTTACTGACACGACAGGAGACGACAAAGTTTTTCGCCACAGGAGCAAAGATCTGTTAGTTATCTAGAAGCACGACTATACTTAGATTAACTGACGGCACAACAACTCTACAGTCAAATTAAATACAAAAGGTAAGATTGTCGCCAAATAAAACACAACTTTATTACACTCTCTCCAAAGACCGTACACTGCCCCCATATGACAGTAAAGAAAATCTAACACCTGACCTACCTAAAGATGCTTCAATCCCAAATATGGGAAAATGGTTACTTTGTCCACCAGTTTTCTGATGGAAAAAACAACCTTTAAAGCAGAAGAGAATCAAACACGAACATCACCATAACCAATACCAAGAGCATTTACAACTAATCCAAATGTTCTACATCACTCATGGAAATTAAATCACACAGAGAGATCAACTTTCTCCAGTATATGTCTTCTATTATAGCTAAAATCAGATCACACATATGCATGCATAGAGAAACCAATCGTAACAATTGGCTCATCCATGTTCACATAGACAGAAAGGAGTCACACAAACTACTGCAATGCCATAGATTGAAGGACTTGCTACATTCTAGACCTTAATAGTCAATCATTTAAAAACAACTCCAAAGGAGTTACAGAAACTAAGCTGATTGCATGCAACCTACCTTGCAAAGAGTCAACTTCATCATTTTGGAGCACAACAATCTGTTAAGCAATTCAAGAGTTGCAGGAAGAACAAATACAGTAAATCATGCATTCCATTGAAGTTGCAACATTTTGGCAACCTTTACAAACTTAATCACATCAATATTAGAGGAGAAACATAAAAGGTGATCTTTACAAGTCTCACCTGCTCAAGGTTGATCTCACCATCCCTCTCCACCATGGCCGAAGCCGCTGATGCAGCGGACCTCATGGTGGATGCCACAGTGGATGCACCACTGGAAACATACTTCAGGTAACCTTGGATAGCTCTAAACGAATTCGGAATGATCCCATTATTAACTCTACCCCGCGGAACGAGAGCTCCACCATCACCACTTTTCTGGCTATCATTCCTCATCCCCAAATAGCAAAACCAAAGCAAACGGCCTTAGGAGCAATCGCCCGAACAGCAAGCCACACACAGCTGGTCAGCCCTCTCACCGCTCTAATGAACATAACCTCCGAAAAACTCGCCCCTTTTTATACCAAAACAATGAATATCCCCAGCTAAGATCAGAGCCTTTCCCTGACAGGTGTCTCCATCATTTGCTTACAACTCAAAATAGCAACAAAATCATGCAAATCGCAACAAAAAATCGGTTTTGGCTACGCTAGCAACACCGCCGTCATGTGTTTTTTTGCTCCTTAACATTAATCACACCACCAGAAAGAAACAAGTTCAAAAAAGTACCCGAAACCGGGTGCTTTGTCAACAGATTCTAATCATCTAAAATTAAATAACAATACACAACAACAAAATCCCTCAAAAACTCCTTTGTTGCTTGTATTTTTTTCTCTTTTTTGGGATATATCTGTACGCCCCTATTTATGAACACACAAAAAAAGGCAAAAATAAAATAAAATAAAAGAATTTATACTGAGTATGAACAATTAATCATGGAAATAATATATACAAATTGAATGAAGAATTATGAAGGGTTTTTAATCCAAATTAAATCCTTAGGGTTTCGTTGATATTGAGATCGGTTGTCCTCTAGAGAGAGAAAATCAAAAAAGAAAGAGTAAAGCTGTATGTATAACTAAAAAATGTTATAGTTTAGAGAGAGAAAGGGAGCGATTGAAGGCATCGGATAATGGAATAGAAGTGAAGAAATAGAAGACTCTCTGTCTTACGTCTCTCTTTCTCTCTCATAAAATATTTTCAAATTTCCTTTTTTTTTTTTGAAAAAAGAAGAGTTGAACAGAAGACAACTCCGCCGCACGTCTTCTCCTCTCAACCATGGTCAAAACTATTTTTTTACCGCCACGGGTAAAACGGTAAATTCAAACTGCACGCGATTAGCAGCACTCGTGATTTTAGAGGAGACACGTGGCGTAAAAGGACACGTGTCGAGACTCTGTAGCGCGTGCGTGCCTTGCTAGGGCTAATAGCGAGTGGTGATGTTAGAGGAGATCGTAATTGAGATTAGATCAGACGGTTGCGAATGGGAAAGAACAGGGTAAGTGAGGTGGAGCGGTGGAGTATGGGAGAGAAACTGTGATGACGTCATCATCGAGAATTGATTTTCAAATTATGGCGATGGAATCCAAGGGGAATACACGACGCATTTTTCTTCAATGCGACAACTCACGATATGGTTTATTACTTCTCCACACGAGAAATCGTGTGTGGTAGATACTAGATACCAAGGACCAAAATATCCGTATCCACGGATATATCGGTACCTTGATTTTACGGATATATCGATATCGGTGGATATATCGATTTTTTACGTAAAAAATTTGAAAAATATATTTAGTACTTTATATAATATTATAAGTAACATTAATACATATATTAAACTTAAATTTAAAATAAAAAGATATATTTACAATAAATTTAGAAATAAATTATTATATAATTGTTGGCAACAATAATTACAAACTTGCAATCTTAAACCAAATAATCTTTCTGGTGAAATAATCTTTGAAACATCAAACTATATTGATGTTTATATTTCTGGTGAAATAATCTTTCAATTGGGCAAAAAAGATTTCGTATTCTCTCAATATGAAGATATGAAAACAAGAGAGACTTAACCCATATATTGCATATAAATTTGCAGAAAATATAAATTAAAAAAATAATAATAATAATTGAAGCCCTAACACTCTTCATCTCCTTCCTCTCTGCTCTTTGCAGATTCTTAGTCGTGCTTGCTCTTTGCAGATTCTTAGTCGTGCTTGCTCTTTGCAGATTCTTAGTCGCGCCTGCATCTTCATCACCCCTTGTTGCACTCATCTCCTTCGTCGTCGCCCTTCCTCCGCCATCTTCTCCACCGCTCTGCCCACCAGTTTCGGCGACTCCATTTTCTCCATCTCACTGCTATGACTCTCTCTGTAGATCGCCGTGACTCCCACCGCCTTCATCACCGCTGCTGTTAATTTGCAAAAAAAAAAAAAATTATCGCAAAAATCGGCGATTTATCGCCGATATATCGACGATAAATTGCCGAAATGCAGATGAAATTGTATGTATGTTGATTAAAGTATCGGATACCTCCTTCCACCGATTTTTCGCCGATAAATCGGCGATTTCCACCGATTTTTCAAACCTTGGTAGATACTTTATGTTCTCTTATTTTCAATAAGCTAAGGGTATGTTTGAATTGGGGTGGAGGTGGATTTTGCAGGTTCGAATTTGAGATTTGAATAGATTTTGCAAGAAGGTAGATTTTAAAAATCTTGTATTTGTTTTTTTGATTATATAGAATATGATTATAGTTAAGATGTCTCCATCACATTGAGAATTGTATAAAAAGTAGATTTTTTTTTTTAATTGTAGAAAAATAGATCTTTTTATTGGGAGTTGTAAAAAAAATAAATAAATATGAGATTTGTAAATCATTCCTCATCTCATAACAAACAAAGATTGAGATTTGCTCATCCCGCATTTGGATGGACACATCACAATCCAAACATATCCTAATATAAGTCTCGTGCTATGTACAAATATAAAAATTTATATTTTAATATTTTGATATAAAAATGTTGAATATGAAAAATAATAATTTTTTTAAAGTAACTTAACCGTGTGATGCACAACCATAAATTTTAATATTTTAAATTTAATGTGAAAATATTAATAAATGAAAAAATCAAATTTTTGATAATATTTCACTTATTTGACACCCGTGTGATGTATGGACAATTGGACAATCTCAAGTGTTGTAATTTTTTTGATATAAAAATGTCTATCTTGGAAAAGTACATAGTTCTTTAGAGTCATTTCAATTTAATCTAATAGTACTAATACCCATGAAATTAACAATTTTTTGATATTTCTTATATCCATCATGATCTGTTATCTAACTATTATACTAATTATATTTCTCACAATTGGTTTGGAAATAATTATGTAAATATATGTTCAACATATTCATAATAGATATCAAAATTATACATACTAATTGGATGAGAAAAAATAAAAGTCTGTAATTATTTTCCTTATTTTCAGTTCAATAAATCAAGTCTTTGATATAAATTCTCATTAACTATGGCAATCAAAATTTGATAAAGATCTCAATAACATGATTTTTTATTCTTATCCAAAATGAACGGATATATATATACACACAATAAAATTTCAATATATATATTAAAGTTATGTATATGTAGGTAACCTTTTTTTGTATGTTTATGTATGATAAAACTTTTTGATTTGCCATTATTTACGCAAATGGCATACAATGAATTTTATTAAAATTATTCAAAGGTTACATGCGCAAATCAATTTTTGAAAAATGTGGAATTTATTACCATGATTTAAGCATGATATTATTTGTTCCAGTATTCTTTTAATATTGCACAATATAATAAGGAAAACCAACATTCCACATTTGAAGAAGTTTTCATATGAAAAAAAACATATTTGTGAATAAAAAAATAAAAAAAAATAGATGGTTGAAATGTTGACTTTTAGCGGAAAATTACTATTTTTGGAAGACAATAAGAAATCATTTTGTTATTATACATATGTGTGTGAGTGATTTTACATTAATAATAATATAGATGTATCAATTATCAAATATTACAGAGGCTAAAAAAAAAAAAAAAAACTACAACTTTTGAAAGCCAATTAACATAATTATCAATCTCCCAAATAATATATGAGACGAACAATTAGATAAAATTTTATAATATATGAAACTTCGAATTCATTGAATGTTAATTATATAATGTTTTCAGTATCATAGCTCTCAATAAATTGACGTAATTTCGTCAAATAAAAATTCTATGTTTTTATTCACAGTGTTGTAAAATCCAATATATATCATATATCCTTAAGAAATAGAATAACTTTAAGAATTGGTCTATCTTCAAACTCTACAACCAATATATATCTTATATCCTTAAGAAATAGAATAACTTTAAGAATTAGTCTATCTTCAAACGCAAGTCAGATTTCAAAGAACTAGGCAGTAAAATAGAACAATATTTAGAATAAGTTATATGGTTTAATGATAAGTAGCGTGTAAAAATAGCCATCAATTTGTAATTGATATTATTCATTTTATTTCTAGAAAAAAAACCCATATCAATCTAATAGGCAACTAATATTATCCCTTACATAAAAAAAAAACTCAGTATATTACTGTTAGTAGTCTAGAGAACATAATTACATAAATAGATTAAATAAACATTTAGAATTATAAATCTATAAACATTTTGTTGACTAATGTTGACGTCAGATTTTGTAGAGCACAAAACCTTAGCCAAACACCAAAAAAGTATGACCAGCTCGGGTAAACTGAACCGAGCAAATAATAAGAAAAAACCGAATAATGTAAGAGAAAGAAAAAACCGAATAATGTAAGAGAAAGACTGTGCCCGGTGCCTACTCGGACAAATTTGCTAGGC
The DNA here is from genome assembly GCA_954870855.1 of Scutellaria minor. Lineage (NCBI taxonomy): Eukaryota > Viridiplantae > Streptophyta > Magnoliopsida > Lamiales > Lamiaceae > Scutellaria > Scutellaria minor. Next base: position 10,006,449 of record OX940727.1, read on the forward strand.
TTGTCCTGGTCGGCCTTTTCTGGCCGGACATAACGTTATAACGTTTTTATTGTGAAAGATGAGAGTAAAAGCTCTCTAATTGCAATGAATATAATGATTTCGGATCCCCTTTTGAGAGGGTTTAGGGCCCTATATATAGACTAGACCCTAGATATGAAACTTGAACAATAAGAAACAAATCCTTAAGATCCAGGGTCTAAATAAGGTAAGATTAGATACAATCTTGTCTGAATCGGATACGATTTGGTGTAGGATTTGTTCCCTTTTTTATGGATTCGTAGAACTCTTGTCTGCTCATCGGGATCTTTAAGGTCGGATGCTTTTGGTCGGATCCTCCCGTTACGGTCGGCCATACCGACCAAACTGGGTACCCAGGACCGCCAATTTTCTTGCTCGGATCTGTCGTTATGGTCGGTCTGACCATGTTGGGTACCACTTCAGCTCGGTTCGATCCATAGTTTTTCCTCACCCGGGAATCTGATCTGGTCAGACGAGCAGGGGATCAACACTTGGCGCTAGAAGAAGGGGAGCTGAGAAACAACACATAGCTCCATGACGACCAGCATGCTCAAAAGTCGCGAAGAAGTGGGGGACTCACCCGATTCCCGAACTCAAAACCTGGTTCCCAGAGGATCGGGTCAGCATCTGCCACATGATGCCCTAGGAGCAGTGACTAACACGCCACATGGAAGGATCCCAATGGGCATCCCATTAGCAGCCGATCCCAGAGGGACCGAGATGACCTCCGAATAAATAAAAGCCATGATGTCGCAGCTCAACGACAGGCTGAAGGAGGCAGAGGCTAGGGAGAAGAACAAAATGATTCACGATCTTGAGGACACCCAATCCTCGGAGGAGCTGAAGAACAACAGGAAAGATAAGGGAAAAGATATAATGACCGAACGACGATCGGCAAGAGCGGTACTTAAGGAAAGTCGATCAGGAACTCAAATCTGCCGGACCCGATCGGTAGCTCGAACGAAAACTCGTAGCGTATTTGACCGACTTGGACCGGTCTCGGCTCATGAGGCCAGAAAATCAATAAAAGCTCTAGATTTTGAGGATGAGTATCGGCGTGACGAGAAGCGGACGCGCAGTGACTACTCAGTAGACGAGGATGAGGAAGAGCACAGGCTCAAACGAAGGCTAGTTGAGATCGAGGCTAAAAAATCAAGGCCCGAGCAAGAAAGGAGGCGAAAGAAGGCATCACCTTTCGTGGATCGGATCTCAAATCAGATCACTCCCACAAAATTCAAAGTGCCGCCGATTGGTCTCTATAATGGAGAAACCGATCCAAATTCACACGTGGATAAATATACTTCATGGATGGAGCTTCAGGGCATATCCGAGGAGCTTATGTGCAAAGCCTTCCCTTTGACACTCGGTGACCGAGCTCAAAGATGGTTCCGATCATTACCAGATTTTTCGATCAGAGGATGAGAAGAGCTGACTGATCTATTTCTCACCCAGTTCATGGGATCAAAAACAAGGTCTACCCCAAAAGAAAGACTGGTAAATATAAAGCAGGGAAAAGATGAATCTCTGAGATCCTATATGGACAGGTTCAATAAGCTCGTTCTAGAAATAGAACACATTTCTGATGACGCTGTGCTAATGGCGATCATAGCCGGCCTCCGACCAAAAACGAAGTTTTGGTGGAATGTCCACGAACAAGGCCCTAAGACATATCATGATTTCATGAGCCGAGCCGAAAGATATATCGGGGCCGAGGAGGCAATCCCAGAAGAAAGACCAAGCCAGGAGAAAGGAGAAGGGAATGAGAGAAAGAAGAATACACCTTTCAAACCCCCGGGCGAGTTTAAGGTCTACCAAAGCGAGGAATTGAATCGGGTCAGACAGATCTTAACAGTAAGTCCTACCCAGAGCTTCAGGGATAAAATATCCTACCCATCCCGAGGCCAATGAAAGCTGATCCCGCTCGATTAAATCAGAACAGGTATTGTCAATACCACAAAGCCCCGGGACATGATACGGATAGATGTAAAGCTCTTCTGATTGAGCTCATGAGGTTGATTGATCGAGGTCACCTCAAGGATTACGTCAAAAATCCCGAGCAGAGGTCACAGTAACTTCCACCACCATCTCAGCAAGGAGCAATCCGAGAGGTCCACACGTTGGTAAACAACAACTATGGCGAGCAGAGATTGTCCAAAAGGATGAGAAGGGAACAAATCAGGGAGGCCAGAAATGGATACCAACGATGTAACCCGCCAAGGACGGAGCCGATCCACGTACCAATAGCATTCACCGAGCAGGATTCCGAAGGAAGAGTGCAACCTCACAGCGATGCCTTGGTGGTATCTTTGAACATTGGCCTAACAATGGTCCATAGAGTCTTGGTCGACACAGGGAGTTATGCTAACATTATCCATCTGAATACATTCAAAAGAATGGGGCTCCGAGAATCCGATCTGCAGCCTTGCTCGGATGCAATCCAAGGGTTCGGAGGCCATATAACACGAACGATAGGGACGTGTGAGCTGAAGGTCGTATTCGGAGTCGGAGAGAAAACTGTTCATACTACAACCGAGTTCAAGGTAGTGGATGTGAACTCGGTATACAACGCAATCTGGGGACGGCCACTTTTGGCTAAGATAAAAGCTGTGATATTCATCATCTAACAATCAAGTTTCCAGTTGGGGACGAGGTATATGTAATCCGGGGCAATCAAACGGCAGCTCGGGAATGTGAGTCGGGACTGAAGCCCAGGGAACTCAATGTGATTGAACAGGGAAATCTGGCCAGCAGCTCGGGACTAAAGAAGGGCCCGGAACTCATCGAGCTAGATCCCGAACTTGAGCCGACGCTCGCCCAAGCAGAGCAGATAAGCCCATCCAGTACACCGGAGGACAACACTAAGTCCAGGATAGCCGACCAGAAATCAGATGAAGAGACAGTTGACCAGGATGTTACTTGGGAAACTTTGGATCCCAGGATGGAAAGATCGAAAAAAAGGGCCACATCGATGGAAGAACAGGATGTGGTCCGGCTGGATGAGAGCAAACCCGAGCTGGAGCTCAAAATTGGCAGGAATCTAAGAAAGCCGTTCAGGGGAGAACTCATAGTGTTCTTAGCCAAGAACACTGACGTTTTCGCCTGGTGCCACGAGGACATGGAAGACATCCGACCAAAAGATGCATGCCATCATCTGAACATCGATCCCGCTGCCAAACCAGTAGTACAGAAAAGGCGGAGGCTCAGCCCGGACAGGTACGAGGGATTGGAACTAGATGTCCAGAAGTTGCTCGGAAATGGTTTTATACGGGAATGCGAGTATGCAGTCTGGGTTGCCAACCCAGTTTTGGTAAAAAAGTTCAATGGAGCATGGAGGCTGTGCGTGGATTTTACCGACCTTAATAAAGCCTGCCCCAAGGACTGTTTTCCCTTACCGAACATCGATCAGCTGGTCGACACGACGACAGGTCACGAAGTAATGAGCTTCATGGATGCCTATTCGGGTTATCATCAAATTCCAATGGCCGAGCACGACCAGCAACACACCACGTTCGTTACTGACCGAGCACAATACTG